>OZ008371.1:68188205-69557390 GCA_963931995.1 Phaonia tiefii | reverse complement strand
TTTTCATAAGGTGGTAAATTTTTCGATTGATTCCAGCCTAAACCACGCAACGCAAATAAGAGAAATTTTCCTTCTTATTTTACAAAAAAAAAACAATTTTTTTCATTTTTTCCATGGGCCAACTTAAAATTTTATTAAGACGTACAAAAAAACTCCATGTGATTTTTTTGAATTTTTTTCTTAAAGATTTAGAGGTCGCTACCGCACCCTGAAATCTGGAATTTTCGAAAAAAAATAAATTTTCAAATGAAATAAAAACCAAGCGCTTTTACAAACGCAACAGTCATATAATATAACTTGCGCATTGTATTTCGAAACTTCCTCGAACTATACAAAATATTAGTTGTATTCATTCAAACAAGAAAATCAAGAACTTTTGCTCAGCGTAAGTTGGCCTCGAAGCGTTTTATGAGACACCAACTCAAGTTGCCCTATGTATCTGTGCATCAGTTGTCAAAACATATGATGGATAAATGTTAACAATTTACACGTTTCTCTTTCCATGTTTGCTCAGCAAAATAGAAATAGAATAGGTAGAGAAATTTTTTTGTTTTGAGATTTGCTGTGCAAGTTGTCGAGGATTTCGAGTTTTCAAGAATACCGCGATTAAATTGTATACGCACAAGCAACCTACCTAAATGACAATAAAACGTTAAACTTAATATCAATACGCTTTGAGTAAGCGTTTTATTTTTGAGTGACATTTTGTCTGTTCGCTATGCAATGTAATTTGCGTTTATAGTTCGGGAAAGTACCGAGTTTGTACATTTCTTGATAAATTCAATATAGAAGCTCGTGTGATTATTTTTTGTGTTAGTTGCTTAAGTCTCACGCGAGTGTTCACACGCCTGTCATTTGACTGTAATATAAGTTGATTACATTAATTATTGTGTGTGTTAGAAAATAATATTCCTTTCATTTCTTTGAGCACGTAAGTATATAAGAATGTATGTATGTATGTTATTGTTGACAAATTATTTTATTTTATAATAGGTAAATCTGTACGAAGTAAAACAACGATGGCGGCCAGTTCATCAACATCGAATACGCGTAGGAATACAGAGGTATGGCTTGTAGGGCAGCCATCACCGGAGCTAAGCAAAACCAAACTTCCTTCAAAAAAAGAAGTATTAAGTCTTCTTTTTTACTATAAATATAAGAAGAATCAAAGCTTTAGAAGTTGTTGCGGTTCTACAGCAAATGAGGTCTTAACGATTTGGGAAATGGACGCTATACCAACACAAACTAAACGACGTGTTGTAGATAAAATCGATCAAATGTTTAAGTGTTGGCAGAAACTTAAAAAAAATAAGGAAAATAAATCTAAACGCTTCGAAGGTTTAAACAAAAAAGAACAAGAGTGGAATCAGAGCTTGGAAAATCTTTTTGACATTGCACATGCAAATGCTCTAGAAATAATCCCAATACAAGAAGACAAAGATTTTTTGGTTGCTCATCGAAAAGCAGGTCGACTTGGTAAAATCGGATATTTAGAGATACAGCTCTTAAAAAGAAACTCACGAGAAAACAAAAATGGTCTGACAAAAAAAACTCGCGAAAAGGTAATGTTGGAGCAAACTCGCAGGCATATTAATACCACCCATAAGCAATGTCAAATTCAAGTTTCGTATTCTTCAAGCGACGATGACGACGATGATGCACCAATTTCTACATATGTTGAAAAACAGCCAAAATCTCGCGGAAGAAAGCAAATTTTGAACGAGAACTTGGCAGTTAGTCTCGATGTTGCAAAATTAAGTGATCGAAAAGCTGCAATGGTTTTAACGCATGCAGTAAAGCACTTAGGTTCTGACCCAATATTATTACAATATTAAAGTGTCTTCTCTACGTCGAGGTCGAATAACATATCGAACAAAAATGGCAGAATCTTTGAAAAATAAGTTTGATCCAGAGGTCCCCCTAACTATTCATTGGGATGCCAAAATGATAGAAGATATCAGCGGGCATGAACAAGTAGAACGACTTCCTATTCTCGTATCTGGTAATGGAATCGATAAACTCCTGGCAGTTCCAAAGTTGTGTGATGGAACAGGATCTGCTGCTGCTTCAGCTGTATATGAGGCATTGTTAGAGTGTAATGTTAACGACAGAATAAAATGTCTCAGTTTTGATACAACTGCTACTAACACAGGGCGAAGAAATGGTGCTTGCATTTTGTTAGAGCAGAAAATGGACAAAGATATGCTTTGGCTCGCGTGTCGGCATCACATTTCGGAAATTATGCTTGAAGCTGTGTTTCGACAGGCTCTTGGAATATCAACCGGTCCAGAAATATTAGTTTTTAAATGATTTAAACCAGCTTGGACAAAAATTGATCATTCCAATTTTAAGTCTGGAATATGTGATAATTTTATATTAAAGCAAGTCAAAATTTCTGCTGATTGTATTTGTTTTGCCGAAAATCAGCTAAAAGAGTTTCAGCCACGCGACGACTACAAAGAGCTACTAAAGCTGACAATAATATTCCTTGGTGGTGTACCAAAAACAGGAATATTCTTTAGATCACCAGCAGGTCTTCACCGTGCTAGATGGATGGCTAAAGCAATATATTCTTTGAAAATGTATCTATTCAGAGAGCAATTCAAGCTTAATGATAGCGAATTCTGCGGAATACGGGATGTTTGCATATTCATTGTTAATATTTAAATTAATTATTGGTTTACATCAGCCTCAGGACCTTCTGCATCAAGAAATGACTTGCAGTTGTTAAAGGATTTGAAATCATATGAAAAAATCAATCAACCGATTGCGACAATCCTTAAAAAAAGTTATTGGTCATCTCTGGTATTTATCAGAAGAGCTAGTAGTATTAGCTTTTTTTGACGATAAAGTTTCGAATGAAGTCAAGAAAAAGATGGTAAATGCTTTAAGCACAGAAGGAGTAGACAGTCCTGTAAAACGAATTACTGTGGATGAAACCCTACTTCACTCCAAAAGTCTAGAAGATTTTGTTTCCAATAATACTCTAAGATTTTTCACCATTACTGGTACACTCAGAGCACTAATTGTTTGAAAAGAGGTTGTAGCAACCATAAATTCGGCTGTTACCACCGAATTGAGGTTGCCACAACCGAATTGAGGTTGTTACGACCGAATTTAGTCCCCACAACCGAAATTCGGTTGAATCAACCCCGCTTCTTATTTGATTCGGTTGTGACAACTGAATCTTCAATTATATTCGTTCAGTCAACTAAATTTTCTAAAATTTCGGTTGGAACAACCGAATTTGAAATAAATACGGAGGCAAGAACCGAAATTGGTACCAAATTCAGTTGTAGTAACCGAATCTGGCATTAATTCAGTTGTAGTAACCGAATTTGGCATCAATTCGGTTGTAACTATCGAATTTGGTATCAATTCGGTCGCAGTAACCGAATCTAGCTTTAATTCGGTTGCAACGACCGAATTTGGCGTCAATTCCGTTGCTGTAACCGAATTTCTCATGAATTCTGTGGGTACAACCGAATTCATATTCAATTCGGTAACCACGACCTAATGCCATGTATTTAACATATGACGTTGAAAATTCTATAAAACAATGTTATTTTAAAAAGAATTAAAAAATTCCAAAATTGTTTGCTGTTATTAAAAAAGGTAAGTAAAATATGTTTTGTATTAAAACCTCTTATTTTGCAGAAATTATTGAAGCAGATATCAACAGCTTTCAAGTTTTTCATGGTCGGTCATGTGAGATGTGCTACAATCGTCTGTAAACAAAATTGTTTAGGACCTAAATCAACCGATACATCAGCCGAATGTCAGAATTAGTGCGGTGTTCCGTGATGGCCGGGACTTGAAAAAGGTCGGAAGAGGCATGTAAAACAAATTTATTATTATATAGATTACCCAATATGTATGACTTTATCTTCTCGCTTTTTGAATTTTTTATAGGAATACAGGAAAATAAATTATCATTTAATAATAAAACACGTTAATAATTAATTTGTGACACTATCTAAATTCTAATGGGTTGTGACAACCTCTAATGAGGTTGTGTCAACCTCTAATGAGGTTGTGTCAACCTCTAATGAGGTTGTGTCAACCTCTAATGAGGTTGTGTCAACCTCTAATGAGGTTGTGTCAACCTCTAATGAGGTTGTGTCAACCTCTAATTCGGCTGTGACAACCTCTAATGAGGTAGTGTCAACCTCTAATGAGGTTGTGTCAACCTCTAATGAGGTTGTGTCAACCTCTAATTCGGCTGTGACAACCTCTAATTCGGCTGTGACAACCTCTAATGAGGTTGTGTTAACCTCTAATGAGGTTGTGTTAACCTCTAATGAGGTTGTGTCAACCTCTACTGAGGTTATGTCAACCTCGAATTCGGTTGTGTCAACCTCTAATTCGGTTGAGACAACCTCTTAATTCGGTTACGGCTAATTCGGCTGTCTCAACCGAATTTTTGTGTGAGTGTATTAATGCCGGTTTCCTGAAAAAGAGAGTTGAAGATTGGGAAGACGATACCGATTTTAAATTAAGTAGAGAACTGGTTCGATCTATGAAGGTTGTTAATGATATAGCCCAACGCGGAGTGGCATTGATGCAGGAATATAATAAATTGCATACACATAATGAAGAACAGAAGCAATTCTTGTTGTTATTGGTGAAAGAATACAGACAAAAATATCCAGATTCGAATAAATCGACTTTGTGTAAAGAATATTTTACTATACTATTTGTATTAAAATCTGAATTAAATTTATATTAAAAAGCAGTATGTATTTATAATTATTATAATAACTAATATTTTATTCAATGAATTGATGTTTAATTTTAATTTTTTACATTTATTTTGTTAATTTTAATTAAATTTTTAATTTTATTTCATTTTACCACCCAAATGCATTATTTTTTTTAAATAAAACAAAAGAAAACTGAAAAACATATCTCAAATATATAATTTCTTATTAAGGGCACTTAAAAAATCTCCACTTAGGATGTATAATATTAAAAGTATTTGTATCGACAGACTGACAGTGGATAGGCGAAAAAATACAAAAATAACAAAAAATATACTATAACATTAAAAGCGAATATTTTTGTTTTGTACACATGCTGTAACGTGTATCATAGATGCAAAGTGTGAATAAAAAAATTTTTAATAAAGTTTGAAAAAAAAATTTTTAGTGAAAACTCTAAATTTCTGACCCCGGTAGCGGCCCCTAGACCTTGGAGAAAAAAATTTAAAAAAAAACACCAATTACTATTTTATTAGTCTTAATAAAATTCCGGGTTGGCCCATCAAAAAATCAAAAAAAAAATAAGACTCATCCAAATATACACGTTATAGTATGGGCTCCAAACTACGCATGAATACTCAAGGGAGGGCCTAACTAGACCAACAAAAAGACTTTTCGTTATATACGGGTCAGCAAACTCCTTAGACCACCTTTTGATTAATCCCAAAATAGATAAGGCTTTATTAATAATACTATCAATGTGGAGATGAAATCGAAGTCTCTGATCTAATACTACACCCAAGTCCATGAAAGAGTTTACTCCTTCCAATATGTAAGATCCAACAGTATACTCGGAAGGCATTATAGATGTTCGAGAGAAAGACAGTTTTTTACATTTTTTCAAGTTCAAGGACATACCATTAATAGTACACCATTTGACCAAGCTAGAAAGGTCAGACTGTAATCGATTGGTGTCATCCAAGTTTTTAAATGACAAGAACAGTTAAACGTCAATAGCGTACATTAAAATCTTCGAGAACGAAATAGCTGAAGGTAAATCATTTAAATATAAAACAAACAGAAGGGGTCCTAAATGACTTCCCTGGGGAACGCCAGATGTAACAAATATGTTTTGAGACAAACAACCTCTAAACATAACTCGCTGTGTACGATCTGTAAGATACGAATATATCCACTTCAATAGACCTGGAGGAAATCCTAACTTATCTAATTTAAATATGAGGAGATCATGAACAACAGTGTCAAACGCTTTACTCGGCTCGGCTCACATTGGAGAGATTTACGACATCCTCGGCAAACGTGCTACAAGCGAAACCACGGTGGTGGATCTCTTATGATATGAGCTGCATTTGGAGCACGAGGAAATCAGAAATATGCGTTGTCCCAACTGAAATGAATACGGAAGCATGCGCTGATCTGTGGGACAGCAATTTAATTGAAAATGAATAACTTGGGCGCAGTTTGTGGAGCAGAAGCACGAGGTGGGTTCATTCGGGTGAGGTTAGAATCAAGATGTGTAATGCCGCATTTTAATACAAAACCACAATTTCAAAAGGAATAACATGATACTTGTCACAGTTTTGGTTGATGTTTACTGCATTTATTGTATGAATTATATACTTATAGTATGTTGTGTATTATGAGTAATAAAAATATCTCATTGTGTAATGTGTATTATACTTTGCTAAATGTACAAGCGCATGAAAAAAATTGTATTTTGGGGAAAAATTTCTGAAAAAGTGTTGTTTTCTTTGAGTTGTCAGTAGGATTTAATTGATGTATTAGTAAGAGGTAATATTTCATTTCATCTTCGTACGTTGGTAATACAGTCGATGGCAATTCTCGAGGGCTTCCGAACACAGGGCATTTCAGCATTCCTCGAATTCGCCTGGTGGTACTTGTAGTCTCATGAGCCATCATTTACTGTAAGAAAATTAAAAAGGATCATTTAGTTTAAGTGTGACTCTATGTGGTGACTTTTATTCACGATACCGCAAGTGAATTTTTGATGTGTTAACATCTATGGCGGCGTATAGGGACTAAATCTATAAAAGTCAACACATGCAAACAACACACAGACAGGTTTTCTGCTGCTGCTAAAACCAGATTTGATGCTGCTGCTAAAACCAGATTTTCTGCGACTGCGAAAGAGAATAATGACGTGGTAAACTAAAATGAGCGAGCAAGAGAGCAATGAAAGAGTGGTGTGGCAAGGGTGAGGCAAACGAAATTGTGTCTGTAGCGTATGTATTAACATAATAATATATGTATGTACATGTGTCTGTTGCTGTTGTTGAACAGAAATATACGGCATAGCCACGCAAAATTCGTACAAAGTTCGTACAAAGTATGTGTGATGTTGTGTTTTTGGCTGTTTCGTTGCTGTTGATATGGCAAACATGTGGTTATGTGACACACGTATACGTCAGCTACTTCGGACAAAGTATGTGTGATGTTGTGTGTTTGGTTGTTTTTAAATGAAACGTCATCATTTGATTGAGCGACTTTTTAAATTCTTTATATTAATTTCACCTGCCTGTATGTATGTATGCTGAAAAAACTTTGGATTAATTTTTAATCCTTCTCCCGTAATCCAATCGAGCTGAAACTTCGCAGGCAAGCTAATGGCGACGACAAAAATGAAATGTAGAAATATGGGCGGGATTGGACTAATGGTCGTGGTACCTCCCATACAAATCACAAATTAAAAATCCATTATTCCTGCTCCTGTTAACGGTATTTGAACAAAATCGGGTAAGTTGGTTAGGTTTACATATTCTAAGATCTGGTGCAAATATGGGCGGGATTGGACAAAGGAGCGCGGTCATATATAAAGAATTTATAGTCAAAAACTGTTTTTTTTTATACCAGTTTTTCTTGTTCGCAGAAAAATATACGAAAAGTAGTGTTTTCGTATAGAACTGCAAAAGTTTATGATCGTTGGGGGACCCTCAAAACATAATCCTAGATGAACCAAACTTTTTTTTGGTTAATAAGTGACTGTTGTTATGCACTATTACAAGCGCATGAAAAAAATTCGATTTTGGGGAAAAATTTCTGAAAAAGTGGACCCTCGGGGACCCTCGAAATATAATCTGATCAAATCCAAATTTTGAGGATTTCTTGTGTGTCCCAAAAAGCAGCTTTTCCGCACTATTATCTAAAATCTATTTTTTCACTGCACCCTAGTATACAAGAATACACTAGTTTACGCGTAAGAAATCAATATCTGTTGCAACGGTTAGTTCGGTCGCTGAAGAGGTGGCAGGTAAATTTTTTCAACATGTTGAGGACATTGCTATGTTGGATTAATTTGAATTTCTTCCTTGTGATCTAACAGCACAAGTTCCTGGCACCTGTTCAAATACAGCTTGGCCTCATCAAAAACTATGTAAATGCGCCTAACTCTGACGCACCGGCATTTACTTAATGTTAAATCTCAAAACCTGGAAACAAAGGACTTGTAGATTCGATATAACCTTTAAAATCAATTTTATCTGCGCGGATACAAAAGTATAGCGAAATTTGTAAGGTTTAGTTATATTCAATGTTACTGCAAATAAATTCGAAAAATTAGGCTCAAACCCCATTTTGCAAGGTTACAATTTCAAACCATCATAATAGTTTAGAGACTTTATTTTTATAACTTATCACTTCATAGTGGACTTGAATTCCGAACTGCGTAGAAGAAGTATCAAACTATCCCTAACACGCAATATAAAAACCTAGTGCAAATATTTGATAACCACTTCTCAATATTCATCCGTCACTAGCCTACTATCTACATATACGAGTAAAGCACTTAGACTCTTCCTACAACATTCGGACAAATGTAGTTAAGTGCGGGTGCTGTCCTCACACACACAAACACCACAGATATTTGATGGTTGAATGAAATGCAACAGTTTTGCTGGTACACGATTTGAATAATTGGGGAACATTTACCCAATGCAAATGTAAATAGCCCGAAATTTGGGACACCAAAACAACTTTATAAATGTATGTAAAAGTTTGTTTGGATTCGTGTGTGTGCATCATTTAAACTGCCATATCTTTTATATATCATTTTCCACATAGATGCATAAACACAAGTACGAGTAAATGTATGTTTATGTTGGTGTACTGGAATTTGGCTGAATACATACTTATATGCATAAGTACATAACTTAAAACATTATTTCAAAATTGGCCATTACCCTAATAAAACTGAAAATTTGCGAAATTAGTTGGCAAACAATTAATGAGCATCTACTAATCATCTATATATATAGATGATAGATCTATATCTATATAGATATAGATCTATATATATAGATATCTGATTTCATTTCTCATTCTCTTTGAAACATAATTTCTCTTAATTTTTCCACATTGAATGTTAATTTAATGTCAAAAGAATCCAAATAAAATACAATCCTAAATTGTGTTGGGAAATTGAATGTAATTTTCGTTTTAAGTATGTTCGGTATGAAACTAACTTGTTGCCCAAAATAACATGCAAATATAAAGTGACAGGCTTCAAGGTGGGTGTTTTGTACCATCGGGTAAAAAAGAAAAGTTCGCCATTGATCAGGTTTACACCTAGTGCATTTTCATCCGCCCATCTGGCCAAAGTCTGGGATACTTTCCGCGGACATTCATTGCCACGTTCCCGCATAAAAAAAGTCACATGTGGTGTCAGGGGACACACGGTTGGAACGAAGTTCCTTTCGTTATATATTATGAAATAGTTCCAACGCGCCTAAGGCACCCGTTGAAAAATACGATAATTTAAATCGATCTTTAAGGAAATATACCTTTTATCACATGATAAACTTATTTTAAGAAAAAATTTTTTTAAAAAACTATATTTTTAGGTCCTTTTTGTAAGAATATATATTATATTTTCCCGAAAAGCTCCTTTTTTAAAGAGAGGTACATCTTTTTTAAAAGCTAATGTTTTTTTAAGAAAATGTACTATTTTTAAGAAGAAGTGCTTTTTGTAAGAAAAAGCCATAAGAGTATGCAGTTTTTTTTTTTTTACAAAAAAGTACTTTTTAAGAACAGGTACTTTTAAAGAAGTGGTACTCTTTTTATGAGAAGGTTATATTTTTAAGAAAATGTACTTATTTTCAGAAAGCCTACTTATCTCAAGACAAAAAAGGTATTATTTTATTTTTAAGAAAAGTATTTTTTGTAAGAAAAAGTATTTTTTAAGAGGAGGTATTTTTTTTTTTGAAGGAAAGCTTTTTTGATGTGTTAACATCTATAGGCACGGGTAGGATATAATCTAACAAAGTCAAACACACAGTGTTACCTTTGCCGAAGCTATTCAGCGTTGTTGTGCAACAATAGTCTCTGCCTGAAGTATGATGGTATTGTTGTAGTCTTGCTACTCCCCTGCAGTCGACGTAGCTAACGAATTTTTAGTTATTTCCCTAACTACCAATAATTACCATTAACTACGCGCCAGACTACCAGCAATGCTTTACACTGACGAATTTAACATGAGGATGTCATTGACGGTAGTCAGTGACTACCCTCTGCACTACCATGTACCATGCAGATCGCTAGTTACATGGAATTGATGAAATATCTAACAACATTGTACTAACTACTTGACTAGGACAATCCACTTGATGAATTCGCCGGACCATAATGAATTAATATTATGAATAAATCTTTTTCATTATCTTCACCACATTCTTTTTCTACATTTTCAAACTTTTGCACAATTTGTTCCTTTTCTTTCTTTATTAAACGTTTCAGTTGTCTTTTATTTCTAAATTTTCTTGTTTATACTTCTAACCCACGTAGGCTGTCACGATGATACTTCTACTAACGTTTACGCAAACGCAAACACACGCAAACACACAAAAATAACCAACAAATCATAACGGGATAACGGTTCAGTACATTGGTTTTCCCACTTGTTTTCATACTTATAATAATCAAAAGCCGATCTCTAGCATTACCTGTAGCCAGTCAAGTAGCTAGTCAGGCTTTTCGCTAACGAAATAATTGACTACATAGAGCCACTAGCTACTTTTGAAACCGCAGGGTCGTCGTCATAACACATTATATGCACATGTGTCTGTTGCTTTGCATTCTCTTTGTTTTTTGTGGGAATAAAACAAAAAATATTAAGCAAGAAAATAATGACACATGTGCTGGCACTTTTAACATATCGGCCGTGAGTTCGAACACTCATTGGTTTTTTTTAAGAAATAGGATTTATTTTGAATTGGTCCTTTTTTCAAGATTAGGTACATTTTTAATAGTAGGTACTTAAGTTAGTTTGTTTCACAAAAAAGGTACCCTTTAAAGAAAATTTAGTTTTTTAAGAAACTGCAATTTGTTGTACGAAAATTAATTTTTTTTAAAAAATTTACTTTTTTTTAAGGAAAAGTTCTTCTTGTAAGAAAATGTACTTTATACAAATGTACTTTTTACAAAGGTACTTCTGTGAGATAAGGTATTTTTTTAAGAAAATGTAACTTGTTTAAGAATATGTATAAGGTTTTTTTTGAGAAAATTTACTTTTTTTAAGAAAATGCACTTATTCAAGAAAATTTTCTTTTTTTAAACATCTTTCACTTTGGCTTTTCTAAATTTACTTTTTATTGGGCGCCAACCTACAATATATACTAAATATTGGTTACAGGCTCCACCTTGAAAACGTCCCATTAAACAAGAAATTTGCCAACATATGTGAGACATCTAGTTAGTCTAGACACAAAACAAAGCAAAAGTTAACAATATAGTTGATAATAGTGGGTTGTATCATAATAGTGTTAAATCAAAAGCTGTCTAATTTTTTTCATTTAGCCACCATCACGCAACGTGCGATAAAGAACTTTGTTCCAAAAACCGTTTCCCACTACATTCCCGAACGGAGCTTCTCATAGCCAGTGAGCGGCGTGCTTTATAATTTTTCACTCACTGATTCCCGCATAAGCAGCAATTTTCTCGAGTGTGCCCAGTATTCTATTAAGCCCAAAGATCCACAGAAACTTAAACACTATCCCTCTCTGAGGTGTACCTCTGTTGACATAACTCCCAGAGGTTAAGATGCCCAATTCGGCCATGATACTTTTTCTTGTTAGCTTTGCGTACAATATACCCTTCTTGTCAATTTCCAGCCAAAAAGTGGATAGCAGAAATTCTATCGCATATACCCTATTATTCCATGCAGGTACTCGTATGTCTCTGTGGAGCTGCTATCAATCTTACATCAATTCCCTCAGATACGAGTCTATCTATCAGTAGTTCCAAAGGCTCTTGTACACTTCAATCCTTTAGGTATGTATGTGGTTAATATACACGATGTAAGAGCTTTCAAATACTGTCAAAATGTTAATATTCTTGACTGGCCACCCTATTCGCCGGATCTAAACATTATCGAAAATGTGTGGGGTTGGTTATCGCGTAAGGTCTATGAAGGAGGTAGACAATTTGCTGACAAGCAGTCACTAATTCAGACCATTAAGGATGCTTGAAATCAAATTTCGTTGGATTACATAAATTCTCTTTATCTCTTAATGAAAACCCGTATATTTCAAGTTATTACCCATTACTAATAGTTCTTAAATAAAGTAAAATAAATTTAAAAAAAAAGAAAAATTGTGATTCATTAAATGATTCATTGTATAAAGTACTCTATCTATTCATATTTTTACAGTTTTCAGAAAGCTTCTCGAAGGATTTGTTGAAACGCTGAAATATTTTTTCAATTAATTTCATTTCAGGAAAACAAAGAAACTCCCGCAATGTTTATTAATTTAAATGACCATATTTACGTCATCCTACATATTTACCATTATGGACATTATTTAGCGAGTCCCAACAATTTCGGAACAATTATACTGTGATAGGTTTTAGAACGGTTTTACTCTAATTCGAGGAATCGAACCGCATCATTAGTTTTTTGAGTTACAATTACGGTTTCATACAATTTTTTTTTTAATTTTGAATAGAGTGGATTTTTGTTTTGATTTTTCGATTTTGACTGACATTTGACGGCCATAACTTATATTTAGTTGTTTTTGGAAACAAAGCAAAGCTTACTTGAGCTCTTTGATTAAGAACATCTGCAGAAAAGTAATTTTCCGAGTTTCTTTCAGTTTTCAGTTCACAAATTGCCAGTAATCAGATTCTTTGACCAAATTAGAGAAACCGTTTCACTATATAACAATACTAGCGTAACTGTAGACAAAATATAATAACAGTAAGAAGAATTATATTTAGCAATTAATTAATATTAATACTAATTGCCTTATTGATATTTTGTTTTTGATATATTTACTCACTCGTGATATTGAGATTATGACGTGGCTTAAAATATAAACACCATGCATCATATTTTTGATTATTACTTCAAATATTTCAGGATCGACAGTTGAATCGTGAATTTCCGTTGAAATTACAGTATCAATCTCCTTAGGAGTAATTTTGTTTATGAAACAAATCAAAATATAAATATATCAATGGAATGCATCCAACAACGTGTCTCTTCGAATACTTGAGGTTTTACCCTCCGACGAGTGACAGTTCTGAGCTTCACGGCCGTGTGAAAAGGTCCCTACGGACCTTTTTTGTAAATCATGTTTTGTTCATATAAAACATTTTTTTTTTTGATTTTTTTTTTGTTTTTATTGTTTATAACTAAATTCTACAGACAAAAATAATTTTTTAAATTTTTTTAATTACTAATTACTACGGCGTACAACAATTTCAGCAACGTCCAAATTACTTGCATCTGCCATATTTATATTTTTGTTTCTATCACACACGATTTTACTTTTTGTTCTTAGAATTTGTTCTTAGAATTTTTTGATTTTATCATCATCCCTAATGTCTTTGTGTTCAGAACAAGTAAATTATGTGTTGAAACAATAAAAAAATTATAATGATACCCAAAAACATGCATTTATTAGTGAAATTCAGTACAAGGTCCATACGGACCTATTCACAAATCCGCGTACTATTCTCACTAAAACCTCAATAACTCCTAAAGTAATGATCCGATCGGCTTGATTTTTTTCCAAAAGATGCGCAACAAAATACTCTTGTAACTTTGGGGGGGGGGGGGGATTGTAGTGACCGAAGTAGGAGTAATTTCAGTTTGAAAAGGCAAAAAGGTCCCTAGGGACCTTCTCACTCATCGGAGGGTTAATCATAAATTCCATTAATGATTTCAATTTGAGTTTGAAAACCCGTGCAATAATATCATAACGTTCTACTGGCGATTGACCGGGAAATAGGTGTTCCGATTCAATCTTTACATGCATGTCAACGATGTAGATACTGATGAAATAATTGGCAACATTTTAAAATTTAATTTTCTTTGTTTTCTTTGTTGTTATTTCACCTAGAATTAAATCAGTAAGGAAGAGCTAAAGTCTGGTGGATCCGACTGTACGTTATTCTACACCACTCTTACATTTGGTTTGGGCTTAAAGCAACATACGCATTTGTGAAAAAATTGAGATCCGGAGCAATATGATCTAGAGTGATTTGGGAAGGTTTATGTTAAAACATGGACCATGGATTCGATTATTATGTTAATCGGATAAATCCCATTTTTCTACAAAATCGAAAGCACTACGAAGATTTTAGAGTCTTAGGAATTAAAATTGGGAGGAACCTTTGACTGGTGGCTATATCAAAATTTGTGTTTCACTTAAAATGTTATGGGTTAACTCTAACGTTCCGTGCCAAATTTTTTCAAAAAAGTATATAGTAGATTGATTTAGTATCCTCAGGAATGGTCGTTTATGTGGGGCTATATCAAAATATGGATCGAATTGGTCTAATTTCAGTATAGCACGAGCCCTGACCGCCAAAATATCTTAAACGACAACGGTTTAAATTTTTGATTTTTGGTGGTAATTAAAAATATATCACTATGTGTATCGTATCATCTAGTAAAAGATCAGAACTATAATAGAACCGTTACGAAATTAAAGCAAAAACAATTCTAATTTAAATGCACATTTGATTGTTGTTTACATTAGAAAAAACCTTCTAGTGTAAACTTTTATTTTTGTCGTTTAAGTTATATGTTAATGCTGTATCAAATAGTAATAAAATCGGTTGAATGAAGTGGATTTTGGTGCCATGGGAAGCCAAATCTGGAGGGGCCTTAGTATGGGGGCTGTATATAAGAAAATGTACCGATGAAGTTCAGTTAATATAAGCTTCGTCCTTGGGCCAAAAGGTCCTAAGTTATATTTACACATACGTGATTCTATAAACACACACTAAGACAATGTCGAAGCATTTAAATATTAATAAAATTTAGTAATAAAACACTAATAAATTTAACCTAAATAGACACCGAAACCTGCCCCTGATATTGCAGAACATACTGTGAAAATTGCAGGCTACTCGGTGCAGAGTCGGCGTGATTTAATGTGGTTCTCGACGTGAAGTCCTTAACCACAGGTGAGCACCGCCCCACCAAGAACATGTTTGATACGACTGTTAGCGCCGCCCGTGAGATATCCGTGCTACCCCGCATAGAGGGGCAGCCAAGAGATTAGGAATAGGAAGCCTTACACCATTGGTATACACGATTACGTGGGAGAACAAACGCCCCGTATTCGCATATCCGCCAGCGCGACTTCTTTCTTCCGTCCACGAGCTACCAATTGAGCAAACTCTCTGTACATGAGCTACTCCTCCTTGGTAAAGAGTGAGGTGCTATCCAAATCTCTTCCGTGATAAGGGCCACGGATCCCATATTTCAAGGATATGCACCTGCCTAGCATACTTCGTTACAAGTAACTGATATACAAGGCAACTACATAGCCTCTACCAGCGATTTTGGTGGCAACCACAGCCAGCACGATCTCCCACAAGGGGGCCAACACCACCCGTGCTACCAGATAGGCATACTCTCTGGTCCGAGTTTCGCAGTGAAGCTGCTACCAGTTTTTACTTTGTACTAAGAAGGGGACTGGTCACCCCCGGCGTCAAAAGCATCAATCGTGAAACAATTCTACAATATCAACACCAACAACAACATCACGTGACATTGCCATTTAAATGCTAAAAATTGCAATTTAAACGGTCTAATAACTACAGTCAGACGGCTGCAGCTTTCTCACCGTGGGAGCAAGGCTGTTTCCACCTCTTCCGGTCAATAACAGCGACCGGCAGCCAATCTTCAGGCTTCGCCCGATGATGCCCCCGTGGGTCACAACAACAAGACACAAACTGAAAGGGCACGAGTTCGAGACCTTCCACGTGTCAATCCCAAACAGCACACGGTACCAGAAACAGGCCTCTGGTCAGACCTCGCGGCTAATCCACTTTCATTCGACTCCGACGAAGTCCGGGACTGGCAGTCCCTGTGTTCGCAGGGTTCAGCAGTACCGACAACGAGATCCTAAACGGCTGAATAACTAGCTTGAAAAAGCCAGGATCACGAAAAACATTTAACCACTACAAAAGGGAGACACCGATAGAGACCAGTGAAACCCACAACAACAACTAAACCGTCCTAGCGCGGCGACTCGCGAAAACACGAGAGGCAAACCGCGTTGCCACAAACAACGCATCCGGAGACAGAAGCATACTACTCACACACCACTCACCACCGGATCTGGTGACACCCATGCCGACTAAATGCCTAAAAGCCCCGTAAAGGGGACACTCGCACAAAACATGGAGCCAATCTTCGATTGGCGCTTCGCAATCACACGACTCCCGATCCGCAAGTCTCATTCAGTGCAAGAATGCATTTAACGACCCGTGACCTGTCAGTATGAAACCAAGGCTTAGGTTGAAGCTAAACTCAGAATAAATCTATACGTTACTCGACCGTTGGTACTGGAATTCCAACGGCCCTGCCACTCAGATGTGACTAACGCATCTAACCGAGCCCGCCGCTTTTAAAAAAAGCGCTTCGTTCTTCCTAAAAAAAAATCGGACAAAGGTGAAAAGCAACAAAATACAGGAGAACCACCAAGAAAGCGTGTTAGGAGGAAAAAAGAGTAAAATTTTGATATTTTTGTAATTTTGTACCTTTGATATTGAACTTTTTTTAAATTTCAAATATACATATTATCTGTCTATATCACATTTTTCAATTTTTTCATTAATTATGTTCATCTTTACAGGTGATTAGTAAAAAAAACTAAATGACATAGAAACTTGCGGTTTGCGGCATTTGGAAGAGTGTTTTTTTCCTATAAGAAACACTCAAAAAGTAAAAACAAAAATTTTCGGCGCAGAGGTCCCTTTTCGTGGAGCAGGTCACATACATAGATTTATTTACTCATCTTCATAGTTAAAATTAAGAATTAAGATTTTCCACAATAAACTGCACTGCAATTTTTCTTGGTTAAAACACGTTCTTTAATTGCGCTTAGAAGAAAAAAAAAACTCCAAAAAACAGAACAATGATAGTGAATTAACATTCTACGATGGATTACACGACGAACTTGGTATATAACGCTGCACAATGACCCTCAAACCTTGAGTTCCTTTATGATTTTATTTATTTTTATTTCCAGTTTTTAAATATTTTATTTAGTTATAGGTTAGTTTATAAATTAGAAATACGATGAGACTTCAAGGGATTTTTAATCCGTTTCACCAAGGAAATTAAATAATGAGAAAAGTTATCGGTAACATAGTAAATGGGCTGCCCTTAACGCTTATTTAAATTATAAGAGAACATACGTAAGTTGAGAACTGTTATGCCATTTGAAAAATCAAAATCAACAATAACAATGAAAAATTTTCTAAGTTACACCCAGAAAAAAAATCGTAGAAATGGTTTCTCTAACTTGCAGCCAGAAAAATAGTTTGGTTGGGAAAAGTATATACATAATGGTAAATTCAAAAAGTTTTATACTTATAAATTCAAAACGTTACATAATGACAACTTCAATGATACAGCAGCAATTTTCGGTGAAATGTTCTACAAGTTACAAAAATCAAATTTTACTCAAATTTATTTATTCTCCATATATGGTTTTAGTAAACTATCTACCTATTGTGTGTGTTGTTTTATGGGCCATTTTTTAATCATCAGTATAATATATTTTCGAGTTTTCCAATCTCTCAGAAAAGCCTGGCACATAAGATAATGATTTTAACTTTTCGGTTCCACCGTTGGGTATTGGTTATCTGACCCCTTAATTCCATATTGCCTTATTCATCTATTGACTAACCCTATTGGAAAATTTTTGTCCATTAATATATAAGTAGTTCTAATCTCTTCCTGTTTTTGTGAAAATTCCCGTCACTTATCTTCAAAACTCTTAAAGATAAAACTCTACTAAAGTAGGTTTCTTGCCGTATTGACAACCATTAATTTCGGGCGTTTGGAGTGATAATTGATAACCCTTCCAGAAGCAGTACCAATCCTCTAATAAATTCTCCCCAATTCTTATTACCATGGTATCCAAATATGGGAGCCTTGATCCACACTCTCCTGCAAATGTAAACCTAATATTTGGATGCATATTGATAAATGTTGGCAAAATATTACCTATAGCACTTTCTTAAACGATACAGAATAAATCGTCTACATATTTGGTAATCATTTTCGGTTTTATGGCCAGCTCTTCTAGGGAGGAATCACGTAAATTCTCCGTAACAATATGAGCCTCAATCGGGGAAGCTGGGGATCCCATTGGACGTCCTTCTTGTTGTCCTCCATGTCATAATAGCGGAAATAGCTCTTGTTTTCTATACAAAATTTTAAAATGTAGAGGAATAATGATTTATTAATATATGTGTGCTGTTCTATTCTGTTCGTCGTATACTCCCAGGTGCTTTTCATCCGCTTGCGATATGACCCAAGTTTCGGAGCCATATGTCAAGACAGGTAAAATGAGAGTCTGATATAGCTGGACCTTTGTCCGTCGAGAGAGAGCTTTGTTCCTAAACGGCTTGCTGAACCCAAAATAGCATCTATTTGCAAGCACAATTCTACTGTTTACTTCGAGGCTGACGTTGTTGTGCTTGTTCACGGCGGATCCAAGGTAGACAAATTCATCTACCACTTCAAAATTAAATCGGTTATCAACGGTCAAGTGCGGACCAAGTCGAGAGGTTTCTATAATTGTTGACACCATCAATTTTGTCTTGCCCTCATTAACAGCAATCGCTGATTCCTTTTCGATTCTTGAAAATGATGTCTATGTCGTCAGCATACGCCAGTAATATATGGATTTTCGTGTTAATGCTCTAGTTCGTATTTACTGCAGCATTTCTCATTATTATCTCCATTAAGATGTTGAAGAGATTGCACGAAAGTGTGTCGCCTTGTCTCAGTCTTCGCTTGGTACCGAATGATTCAGTGAGGTCTTTTCCCACTTTCACTGCTCATTTGGTGTTGGTCAGCGTCGTTCTACAGAGGGGGATACGTTTTGCCGCTATCCCAAGTTCAGACATAACTCGTACAGTTTTCCCCGTATGAGGCTATCGGAATCAGCTTTGTGATCGACAAAAAGATGGTATGTATCGATTTGCTTTTCGTGGGTCTTTTCCAGGATTTGGCGTAGCATGAATATTTGGTCAGTCGTGGACTTACCTGGTCTAAAACCACATTGATAAGGTCGTATCTCGATTTCAAAAATTGGCGTTTTCAACCCCATTTGGGTGGGGGGGGGGGGGGTGAGAGTTTGGGGTACAATCTACACTATCTTCCGCTATCATTACCTCCAGATCTTCAGTGGAAGAATCTGCGTGGAGTAATGCTGAAAATTTGTCTGTCCACATTTGGAGCATACACTCCTGATCAGTCACCAGATTTCCATTCTCGTCCTTGCAGAAGGGCAGCCCATTATTAGGCCCGTTATTCGATCTTCTTACCCTCTGGGAAAACTTTCGAGATTCACCATTCATCCTGCACATTTCGTTGTTTTTTCACTCTCCCTCTGCTCCCGCTGCCATTTTTCCGCCTACAGGTGTACTCGGTAATAAAGAAACTACATCGACCCAAACAAATTTTGCACAATTTTGTATCTTTAGTTCCTTTGTTTTATTCTTAAACTGCAAAGAGTCCTTTATACTGTATTTCGAGTCTTCTGTAATCTTGTTTGTTATGTTCGTAATGTACCTGCACAACTTATGAGACGGGGAATTAACAAAATAACATATTGGTCACAACGAGAAATGTTTTCTGTGAATTTGTGGGACTCCATATAATTTAGAGGCTGTGGACACACTTGTCTTAAGCTTGTTCTTTTCCATTTGACTTATGTTCCTCACTTTATAAAGTTTATCTACAATATCATTGTAAAATTTTTGAAGTTTGCTAGTAGGATCTTTATCCATCAGTTTGTACTTAGCTTTATCCCCTACAATATTGTTAATTCGTGATATTCAATCGCATTTGCTTATAGCTACCGTCGCATTTCCCTTATCGTTCATTACATCTTTATCATCATTTAAATACTTTTTAGCCTTATCAACTTTGTCTAATACAAATTTGTCCATATTCGTCAGTTTCATCTTTTTCATCTGACTATCTATGATCGATGTTAATTTAGTTGTTGCTATTTCCTGTCCTACCTTACCCGGTAGTATTTGAAGAAAATCTTCTCCTTCTACTATAATATTTAATATTGGTAATTGCTCCGATTTTACCGGCAGTGCTTGTTTCTGTCCAAGGGAAACAATCCATTCTGCCTCCGTTGGAATGTCCTTGTCTGTTTTATTAATGAATCACTTACCATTCAATTTTATTACTAATTTCTTTTCCTGTAAATCAATAAGGCAATTAAATTTTTTCTTGTGTACCTGCTTAATTTCTCACTAAATGCTGGTGCTAATCTGGTCTCATATTCTAAAAACTCCCTCATTTCCTCTGCTGTCAAATGTTGATTTAAATTACTGATTATAACTTCTATTTCATGTTCAATTTGTATAAGTAAATGATGTTTTTCCCTTAGTGTTCTTGGTGGAATTTGCAATAAATTTTTGAATAATACCTGATTTTCGACAGCAGAAGAGAAATGTGATCGCCTACTTTTTCCTAATAACCCACCTCCTAGCCTGGATATTCTTCTTGAATTTGGTATAGGCCATTATGATCCTTATCTCCTCTTCTCACTTTTGTATCCTTCCCAATAATATAATAATGTATAAGTATTTTTGTATTTTTTATATATTCTTCGCTAGCATAATAAGGGGTCGGTATGAAATTGTTTTATCAACAAACCAACGTCGTTGAAATATAATATCTTATAAGGTGTGTGATGAAGTTAAATATCCTGCTAACTTTTGCTGCTTTATATTCGATTTTATTAGATATGTATTTTGTAAAATTACTACTGCGAGATCTGTGATTTTCTTTCAAAAACTCTTAGGAGAAATGTTGAACCATATGTTAAAATGGGTCATATGAGAGTTTGGTACAACACAATTTTTGATACAAATTTTGAGAAAAATAAATGCCTACACATGAAAAAGGTCTATCGTACTATCGATATTTGGATATCTATATGCTAACTGAAATATATAAATTTTTCAATATTAACACCTAGGTATTGAATCGTACACTTCCTAAGTATGTTTACATTACCCTTAGTCTTGAGATCAATAGGGTTTCAGTTTTCAATAGCCGGTTTGTATTTAAAAAGTAGTGACAAATAAACGTATCTTCATAAATTTTCCATACATGAATTTCACAATCAAAACTGTATGAAATTTGCGAGACTTTGGAGATTTTAGGAAATGCGCTGTATGTGAAATTACCCATTTACTATAAGTCCTAAAAATTGCGTTCCTGCGGTTTAAAGACCAACCTAGTAACAATCTACTTTTTCTGCTTTAAAATTTAGTCTGTAAGGTTTTTTTTTCCAAGGGCGTGGTATTCAGTTTTTATCAAATTTTCGTTGCCATAAGAAGTACTTATATAAAAAATAACGAAAATTTCATGAACCGAAAATTTCGTTCACCTTCGTTTGCCTAGTACTCAGGTCTATGCAAAAATTTCGTAAGCAAAATCAATTATAGGGTTGTTACGCCAATGTTATTTCGTACGAAATCAATTCTTTGTGACCGGAATTGTGACAATTCGATTATTTTTTAATGAAATATTTGCAAGGTAAATCAAAGTTAGGTGGTAACACTCCGCAACAAAATTTTCCGTTTAGTGATAAATGACAAAATTTCTTACGAAAATTTCGCAAGAACTGAATACGGCGCTATAGACTATAATAAATGAAAATGAAAAAAAAATTAAAGTGAATCGTATTTATCTTTTGATGTACACACATACCAACATTACATGCTATATTTCACCATCTTTGCAAGTTTGAAATATTAACCCAATTATATTAAAATCTTTCAAAATGTAAAATTGTCTCTCGTGTTTAGTTCAAGTGCTTTGCGGGAGGTTAAGGGGTAATGTTTTTTTCTCAAATTTTAAGTGTATTCTACTTAACCGAAAGAACAACGTTTTTGCTAACCAACTCCTGTGTACCTGTTCGTATTACTTTGATATGATTTTTCATTACCGTCACAAAGTTAAGTTTGAAACGTTGTTCTCCCCTTAATATTTCGAATGCAGTAATCATTACGCAGTTTAGATTATTTAATTGCGATATTTTTTGAATCCAATTACTAGTTTACCTTGTGCATAACCTCTTGAAACTACTAACCCCTATCTTTGCTAGCAAAGGAAAATATTCGGTGTGTTTCATTTATCTTTCTTATCTTCCCACTAGTACTAGTAGTTGTGATTTATTATTTAATTATAACAAAAATATACACTTTTAATCAAAACATTATAAATTGAAGTCTGAAGAAAAATTCGATAGTCCCAGAAGGATTTCTGCAATATGAATGCAAAATTTCACAGCACGTGAAAAGTTGTTTTGAAACAATTGATAATATATTTATTTAAAACAATTTTTTGTCTTTACCAAAATTTCCGTTTGCTGAAATAAAATAAAAAAATTTTAAAGTGCCGCAGATAAAATTAGTTTAAACAAAGTGAATCTTAAATTACTTTTACTGAAAGTTACACTGTGTTAAAATGATAAAAATGCACCGCATATTCTTCATTATCTTTGTGCAAATATATTGTACTTGTGCCCAAGCACATTGTGTTTGCTATTAAATATAATGTGTTTGAGATACAATGATTAATAGGTTATAACATATGTATTTCTGACTCAAATGTGATGTTTTTTTTGTTGAAATCTGCTGAAAACAAAAACGTGACTGACATTGAAGAAAGAAAAAGTACCAGATCTTCAATTCACGAAAACAATGCTTGTAAACATGTATATGGTTCCTGCAATATGTTGTTGGGGCCCTTATTTTCAGCGTTTCAAACACATTGTGTTTTCTATTCAATATAATTTGTTTGAGATACAATGATTAATAGGTTATAACATATGTATTTCCGACTCAAATGTGTTGTTTTTTGTTGAAATCTGCTGAAAACAAAAACGTGACTGACATTGAAGAAAGAAAAAGTAGCAGATCTTCAATTAACGAAAACAATGCTTGCAAACATGTATATGGTTCCTGCAATATGTTGTTGGGGCCGTTATTTTCAGCGTGTATCGGCAAAGTACTTATTTTTTTTGCGTTTAGCCACTCAATCATATAGATATTCATACGTAATTTTTTTTGTCGAAAGGTATGAGACATGACTGCGGATTTTTACTTTGGATAGAAATGGGGGTTTTAGCAAAATATTAAAATCTGAACTTTTTTTAAATATGAGTTTTTTGTAGTTAGACTTTGTTATTGTGGCCGTCGTTGGTGCAATGGGTAGTGTGCGTGCCTCTTGTACATGAGATGCTGGTTTCGATCATTGCTCTGACCACCTTAAATTTCTTTCGACGGCGGTCACCTCGCTTAGTGACGGCGACACTATCGAGTATATAGCCATGAAAAAAGCTTCTCAAAACACCGTTCGGAATCGGTGTAAAAACTGTAGGTCCCAATCAGTGAGTGAAAAAGTAGAAAGCGCACAGCTCACTGGTTGTGAGAAGTTCTCCCCAATCCCTTTATGGGATGTAATGGGAAACCGTTTTTTTTGTTTAGACTTTGTTATTAGCATACAGAATGAACCACTTCCATTCACCCCAACATTACCGAAGTAAAGTTCTTTTTAAGTTTTTTTTACAAAAGGAACTTAATTCTTAAGGTACTTAAGAACTTAAAGGCAGATGAAAAATGTATAACCTTGAAGCACAATTGTATTTTGATAAATAGTTGGCTAATTATTTATTAAACAGTAACGTTTTTGACTACACTTTAATGCGATAACATACGTACAAATTTAAGCTAACCTTGAAAATAGTATATAGTGCATTCACTTGCTCAATATTTGCTGTTTAATACCCTGAGAGTGTGCCCACCAGAGCCGGATTTAGACATCAGGGGGCCACAGACAATGACGTCTTCACAGGGCCCTATGCAAACACTCGAACTCATGAAACTTTGGGTTTAAATTTCGAGTTCCATTTCTCATTCTATTTACTTCTGTTTATAATCAGTTTATTAAACGACCGTTTAATAACACAGTGCAACACGAAAAAATATAACCATATACGGACACCACTACTAGATAAAAGACCAAGAAAAAGACTCCTGTCTTCCAGTTTTGGCTAAAGTCCTCCAGGTTTTTTTTATGGGCCCCCAAAGAAGTGGGGCCTCGGTGTCATTTTTGCAAAAAAGTGATCATTTTCTCAAGTTCATATCTTGCAAACATTTCGGAATTTTGATTTACTGTCTGAGGCAAAGTTGTAGCTCTTGTCATAAATTGTAAACATATAAAATCAAAAAAAACTTCATCTTCAAGGTCAAAATCGCGAAAAAAACTTAAAGAAATCCATTTTACGAACAAATTTACTTTATGAAAAATGCGCCAATTTTCTTTGGCCTGGTAGGGCTTACAGCGCTGATTAAAACCAGAAAATTTTTTTTAGGAGGCCGATCCAAACTCTCGAGATATAGGCCTTTATAGATTGAGTATATAATCGCTTATATCTCACCCATTTATTATCCGATCTGGTTGAGATGGGTATCATTGAGAAGACCTTTGAAAATCTGTATATCTGTATAAATCTGTATGTAAATATATTCATTTTTATTAACTCATTGGGGCAAATTAAAAAAAAAGATTTTTTAACCTCACTTTTTTAATAAAAATCAGGTTTTCTCAAAAAACGGCCCTAGTAAACTTATTTCTTCCTAGACTCTGTAAAAGACAACACTTCAGGCTTTTCTTTAAGGTATAACACTCCGCATGAACCCTTCTAAGACCGGAGATAGTGAGGTTTTTCTAACAAAAGTACTTTCTGGAAGCAAAAATTTCGCTTAAAAACAATTGAAGTGTAAGAAAATTAGCGATTTCTTAAAAAATATGTTGATTTCCAAACCTTTAACCGTGAATAATTGTCAGTGAGGAGGCCGAGTGTGTGAGTGCACTGTACCTTCACTGATAGTAAGTGGATTCTAAAAAAAATTCTCAAGCTGGTGGGTGAGTTCCCGTGCCCAGACTATCAAACAACTACCTGGGAGCAAACATCTGCATTGAATTCACATAAAAACAACCCAAAATATTAAAAAAAATTCCTGGAAACACATTGTAGCTCTTGTCATAAAGATGAAATTGTGAACATATAAAATGAAAAAAACTTCTATCAAAAAACTACCTGGAAGCAAACATCTGCATTGAATTCACAAGGGACGCAGCACACAATATAAAAGCGACACGACGCTCACATCGAGGCATTACACAGCGCGACGTCAACGAGAGCTCAGCGGTGAAAGTTATAAAGTGAAAGTGAAAGTAAAAAAGTGAAGGTGCTACAGCATAATTCGCACACAACATTGGCAACTGATAATTTCAATATGAAGTGTGAAAATATTGATTTATTTTGCTACGTTTGCGGTCATCAAATCAGAAAAACTAGTTCTACAACATTGCAAAAGGAAAATAATCTTTTAACTAGTGCATTCAAGAAAGCATATAATTTGTTTTTCGACGAAGAAGACTTGATCGGTGAAAATTACACACCTAATACAGTGTGTCGCCAATGTTATAACAATCTCATGGCATGGTTGAGTGGAGGCAAACATAGTATGAAGTATTGTAAGCCGGTAAACTGGATTAATCTCCCAGGTGATCATGATGAAACCAGTTGCAATGCATGCGAAAATTACATATGTGGTCTAAATCGATATGCTGAGAGGAACAAAAGTTATAAAGCAACTGTAACAGCCACACTACCAGTGCTTGCACCTGAAAATTTTGTATCACCAAGGCCGCCAACTCCAGATCGTAGTACAGAATGTACAGGAATGACTAGAGCAAGTGGTGTTACTTATGAAGATTCATTTGATACCGATTATGAGCCCCAACAGGAAGAGATGGACCACAACTAATAACACAAATGGAAATGGATTTCATTGTGGCCATATTGGGACTATCGCTTTGTTAATCGTTGTTTTCACTTTGTTAATGTTGTCTTTTCTGTCTTTATTTTTGGTCTTCATTTAACAGGCGTACTTAATGGCCCTGACATTAGAAAGCTATTCAAAATCAACTTTGAATCATCGCTTCATGATTATAATCATTCAAGGGCATGGATTTACCTTCAGCGTGTATGCACCAGAGTCTTGGGAGCGGATCGAGACGCGGAACCGGCAGCAAGAGAATGGGTGAAAGAAATGCTGAATTATTTTGAGAAAATCGGAACATCGATGACATTAAAGCTGCATTTTTTTCATTTTGACGATTTTATCAAACAACTCCCTACCGAATCGGATGAGCAAGGAGAACTGTTTCACCAAACCACAATGCCCATGGAAAAACGGCACAAAGGCAAAAAACTCGACGCATTGCTTGCAGAGGTAATATCTATTTTATTGATGCATGGTTTTGCATTCCTTTTTTGATTTCTTTTCTAATTCATTTCAGGTATGTTTGTGGAGTCACAAGATCACCCTGTATGATGTTAATGAAGTATCTGAAAAAGCAAAAGCTGATGATGGAGGGCAGTCTGGAAGTAACGTGCCTGTAAACACCATAAGTTCTGAATCAGAGTCAGATTCGGACGACGATTTGGATCCACAATTTACGAGAGTGCGATTTGCAAGTCCAGGGCCATCAACATTATAAACATAATAAGAATATTTTTTTTTTATAATTTTTGTAATAGATAGCATAGTATTGTAGTGCCATCCCTGCTGAGACTACTAATCTCTACAACACTGATTATTACTAAATATCCATGCTACTACTCTTTGTTACAACCCTAACTCTAAATGTTAACCCATACCACGTAAGGACTAAGATTAATAAAATCAGTAATAGTATAACAATGAAACCTGCAACATGCCTTTTCACGTACGGGAGAAGGCTTTATAACGGGTCCGCCAAATAACTTTTTTTTATGAAAATGCTATAAAAAAAACCTACTGAGTATTTTATCGAATTTCTTTTTTTGTTTGAAAGTACAATCCTTCCGGGTAATAATGGAAAATAATATTATTCAAATGGCTGCCTCGGCTGGCCATGCAGTAGCCTACACGATCGGTCCAATTTTTAAGCACATTATCGATTGTGTGCAGCTGTATTTCACCAATGGCTTCACGAATATTGTCCTTTAAGGCGTCAATTGTCTCTGGCCTGTCGGCGTAACACTTATCTTTGAGGGCACCCCACAAATAATAGTCCAACGGTGTCAAATCGCAGCTCCGAGGTGGCCAAACGACACTAGCTCTGCGGCTGAGATTGCGATTTTCTCGATTTCGTGCGATTTTCGCACACATTCTGCAACATTACCATGATTTAATGTAATGGTGCAATATTTTCCAGCGTTGTTCAAGCGTATACACAACCATATTCGTTCAGCGGAAGGATAAAACTAATTATCTGTCAAATCAGACATGAGCTAAGTGTTACCATTCGCGAAATAAGCACTAGTTGAAAAAAAAAACGTGAGATGGCGCACCCTTTAGTATCTCAATGTTGAAGTAAAGAAAAAACAAATGAAGTTAAAAAATTTTCGGGAAATTTTTCACTTTTGCGGCTATCTAAGGACTACCTAAACGGTGTTAAGAATCATTCCTAGGAAGTTCATATGTTCTAGAAAGTTGACTGAGATGTTAGGATCATTCTTGTAGTTGATTGTTTCCTTGAATTTTGAACGGTTTGCTACCTACTGACTTGAACAGGCTGACTACTGAAAAAAGGTAAAAAAAAAATTGAATTTTTTATAGATTTTTGCGATTTTGGCTTTGAAGATGAAGTTTTTTTTTGCTTTATGACAAGAGCTACAACTTTGCCTCAGAGAGTAAATCAAAATTCCGAACGGGTTGCAAGATATGAGCTTGAGAAAAGGATCACTTTTTTGCAAAAATTACACCGAGGCCCCACTTCTTTGGGGGCCCATAAAAAAAACCTGGAGGACTTTGGGCAAAACTGGGAGACAGGGGTCTTTTTTTGTGGTATTTTATCACGTAGTAATGGAATGACGAGTCATGATGTGAGAAATCAGTACCGCAGGTTGTGTCGATATCATAAGTTAGACACACTTTACAAATTTTATGATTTATCTTCATGGACTTGTCTACTTATAGAATGTTAATTAATTTTGACAGCTTAAAAGTACCATTTTCGAAAATATCGAACACTGACCGCCAAAATATCGAACACGATCAAAATTTGGATTTTACTTCTAAACGAAAGATATAACAACCTGTTGCCAATTTAGTAGTTGTGGCACAATGTATAGTGCATTTTGATCTAGACATACTCGGACAAATTTTTATAGTGTCTGAATAAAAATGCTGATACTACTATATTTCTATTGAAATATTCCACTTGAAATACTAATATTGATACACTTATAATGATTGCGAAATGTTGTCTCCAACGTTTCACGCGAAGTACTTAGTTTTATTTTAATTGCCGGTTTTAAATGTCAAATACTAAAGTTTTAGCAGTCGATGTGGAAGAGTAAAATTTGTATACCATTGGGAAGAGCTTCTCCCAAACAATGAACTTTCTGCTTTCTATTTTTATACTTAGATACCTACATCGATTCAGAAAGTTTTTTTTACAGAAGCGTTTTCATTGTTATTTACTAGAAAGAGTCTACTTCACTAAGCGAGGTGAACGGTGGTCAGTTGGGGATTTTAACCGGCATTCCTTCATATAAATTTGGTCACAAATTTGCATAATGTGAATAAACACCTGCCATAAATAATTTTAGGATTTTGTTGACACTTTTTTTCTTCCAAAATGTCCCATACCTGTTCACAACTGCTTTATGAGATTTTCGCAACTTGCCCACGATCGTGTACAATCACCCATGTTAAGTGGGATACATATTATTGTCTGGGACCGTAATCCTCAAAACGTGACTGGAATATTTGAAGTTTTCATAAAGAATTAGAAAAAACTTTAGTGTTCACAATTTGCGTTTTTATTCAAATATCTAAAAAAAATTACTCTAACACTCTCAAATAAATAAATAGTTTCAGAGAGCTTCTCCTTACCAGTTTAATTTGTTCACTTTTTCCTCTATTGAATTACCACATAAATACTCTCCCTTGCTATGTTTCGTCTTTTTGCACAGTTGTTCAGGATCGATTTCTATCGGGAAAAAATGCAATATTTTTTGATACAGTCATCATTTTTAAGTTCTGTAAAACACCGATTGTAGGCAAGGAGCGAGGGACCACGAAAAATGTCCACAGTTGCCTAGTATTTGCTTTGCACAATGGGGTATATTTCAGAAAAATTTCCAAAGTTGGCTAGTAATTGCTTCTTTTCGATTTCCAAGAAAACAAAAATTTTGGCTTTTTCTTTTTATGTTTTTTTTTTAACATATTTTACATATTTTGTATAATTGTTCATAATGCGTTCAAAAAATTAATTATTTTTTTGTAATACAGATGTTCGTTATTTTTGAGTTTTCAAAATCGAAAGATTTTTGCTTCTTTTTTCGAATTTCTTGAACTGTATCTCATTGAGTTTTCGATATATTGCACTCAAATTTTCTTTGTTATCAAGAGTGAGTACTTTGATCTAATATAGAGGCTAAGTTTTGTTTATACCAATTATTGTTCTGTGGTACTAATTATTAAAAAAAAAAAATTTCAGTCCAATTTTGAAATTGGACCAACTCAACTTCTTTGCTTCAAAAGAGTCCAATGAATATGAAACACAGTTGGAATCTCTGATCTGTTCCCCAATTTCACAGGGTAACTTTTGCTGCCGCGCGATTGAACACAAACAAGATAGTGCAAATTTAATGAAAAAAATCTGCTTTTTCCCAGCCTAAACGTGAATAACTATTTTTTCTTCAACAACTTTAAAAAAGTAGGTACGCAGCTAAAAATGTGATAAAATTCTCTTTCGCATTTTGGTACCTTTTGTACTATTCGAATTTCATTTGCCTAAGTTATGTCCCAAACATTCCTTACAACTTAACATACTATAAATCGAATTCCTGCAGTTGAATTGCATACAGGCGGTACTGTAGTTCATCGAATTCCAGCAGCATTTTCTAAAAAATTTAAAAATATAATGTTGGGGTAACGCGGGGATTCGGTTTTCGTTTTAGTATGAAATATCAATATATGAAATAACTAATACAATAGTCTTTTTTTAGACTCACTTATTTTCATATTTCTCATCAAAAACTCGATAAATTTAAGTGAAGTCCTACCTGGTAATAAACAGCATATATTGCACTCAGCAGACATAATAAATAAAGTCTACAGAATTCAATAACGATGACAAAAATAAATTAAATTTCAATAAGTTAACGGAATCTGCCACTGAATGTAGCTGTCTATTTTGGTTATAAAATTCTCGTGTGTACTTTGTTCAATCGGGTGTTACCAGACCACGAAAATACAAATTTAAATGACAAGTTTTGCACGCTGTAATATAGTTTGGTTATTAGGTATTGGATTCAAACGATATTTACCAAAATTCTTAGATGTAAGACATTTTAATAAATTCGCGTTAAATGTGTTTGGGTTTGAAATGTGTAAAACTTTATTAGGAAACACTAATTCTTCCAGTCGCCTATCGCACATTCTCCCATTCACTATATTTCCTACGAGTACTCCAACTACTAAGCCGAATATCTGTTGCATCCATACCCTGCCCACGATTGATAGGGCGCTTGTATGTGATCAAGGAGTTGTCCGATAGAGACGATTATTTGGTCATTCCAACAGATCCCCTTTACATTCTGGGCCTTTGGCAACTACCTATGTTGCATTTCTGCACGTCCGGCCCTGATATCCATAAATGTTTCTTGCATTATTCTTATGTGGTGAGACATGTTGTTGCGTGTTGGGGGACATCATCGTCGTTGCATATCAACCTCCTCTATTGCTGCATACAAATTACTAAAATGTTCGACAATACGAGAATTGTCGCCCAACCTTCACTCAGTTGAATGGACAGGAAGTGCTTTCCAAATCATAAAAATTCTAAATGATTACATATACCGCCATGAATTTGTGTGAGTGTCTCCGATTGTGGGGGTGGGTGTAAGCTTTGTTATATCTGTCACAGAAGATAGATGACTTTAGGTCTCTCCTTTTCAGTGTTTTCAAATAAATCTTTCTTTTACTTTTTGATTTGTTTAGTATTGTTGTCGCTCTGCAGTTTTCCTCCAAAGCGTTCATTTATATTTGTTTAACTTTTTGTTAAAAAGTTTTTCTTTATTTGTTTTAAAATTTACCAAAAAGGGTTCCCTCTACTCTTCACAACAGATGAGTGAATTTAATCAATGATGGCAAGCAAGAACACCAAAATATAAACACCAAATTTCATTATAAAGATATCTGCATGTTGTGTTGTGGGAAGTGGTTTATCCTGAAAACGGTTACACGACAAGTTAAGCGTAGTCAACTGACAGAATCGCCATAACTTAATATTATTATACAGTACTTGGCTAATCATGTTAACTTATCTAACATGAAAATTCATATAAATCATCTAAAGGTAAAACTGAATCAAATTGAATATGTACTTATAAAACACAATTGAAATAATGATACGCTTGAACCCTGTAAAGTTTGTGAAGATGATCTATTGTCATTTAACCAGTGCTACAAATATTAGCAAAGCTTAAGATTTAAAAGATAAGCTATTGTTAATCGACAATACAGCTCCTCATTCAACGTACTAATCATCGGTTTTATCTATGTATAATACATGTTATTAGGGGGCTGCATCACATTCTGGTTTAGATAATTACAAGGGCGGTCCTAAAACTAGCCGACGTGACGTATAGATGGAGCAGTAGTATAAAAAAAAATATTTTGGTAAAAAGCGGCAACCTTATAAAACATATGTTTTCAGTTTCAAGGCGCCAGGTTGTTTAGTATTTTTATTTGAGCCATCAAAAGTAAACGATCGCAGTGAATTTGTAAACATGAAAAAAAGTGGTCGCCGTTATGCAATTTAATATTTCCATTTGTAGGTCCCAGTCCAAGCAATATTAAAATCGAGTTGGATTCTACTCTGGGGGAGTCTGGTCCTTCGTTTACGACTGTAAGATATTGGAAAACAGAGCTTAAACGAGGCTGTACGATCTGCCAAGACGAACACCAGACTTGTCGACAAAGTTAAGAAAATCTACAAAATGGTATTGGATGAAGATGCGTGAGCTAGCTGAAATGATAAGCATTTCAAAAAGTCCTATACATCGTATATTGACCGAAGATTTGAAGATGAGAAATCAGTGCGCAAGATGGGTGCCGCGCTTGCTTTCATTAGAGCAAAAACAGCGTCGCGAAGATGTTTCAGTAGAGTGTTTGGCGACATTTAACCGTTACGCCGAATTTTTGCGTAGATTTATAACCATGCATGATACATGGGTCCACCATTTCACATCTAAGACAAAGGAACAGTCTTAGGGATGCGCATTGGATAATTTTTATTGATTATCTTCAGTAAGGAAAACCCATTAAAGCCGAATATTACGCCAATTTATTTCAGCGTTTGAGTGATGAAGTAGAGTGATGAATCAAGTACTTTTTTCGTCAGATTAAGCTCTCTCGGATTATTTCCTATTTCCAAACTTGCAAAAATGACTCAGTGGTAAAAGATTTGTCAGCAATAAATAGGTGGAGTCTGCGGTTGATGTATATTTTAAGGGGTTTAATAGTTCTTACTATAAACAGGGTATTGAAGCTATCGAATATGTCAACTGTTTTGTGTCTTCTTTGTTAGGTCGGCTAGTTTCCCCCGTCTTGTACATTCGTGTAATGAATCGACATAGGAAACCATGTGATCCTTACATTTTAGGTGTAGGAAGTGTTCAGCAGTTTTGTGTAAAATTTTACGAGAAATATTTTTCTGGAACATTAGAACCCTCTGTCTCCTCAAGACATGGGTCTTTTTTGCCCCTTTTGAGGAAAACCACTCTTAAAATGTGCGGCAAAAATATTTCTCGTAAAATTCTACTATAAATACACCAAAGCTCAAAACTCACTCACGCCAGAAATAAGTCAAAACTGAAAGTGTCTTTTGTGGGTTAATTTCGTACTTCTTCCGAAATGCTGCTAAAATGTCTCAAAAACTGAGATTTAGGGGGATGATGGGTATGGAAAAAATATTCTATGCAAAATTTCACTATAAGTCAATGAACAAAAAAAAGACGTAGATATACAATCTGTAGACATGAAACCTCTATATATAATATCTATGTATGTATATAAAAAAATAAGTACAAGTTTGGGTATGTAAACAAGAATTTATTTATTACATTTGTGTTTTAGCTTCTGGTAATTCAATACCGTTATCAAACAATGTCCTGCATATGCCAGCTATAAAAAGGTTTAAAAGGTTTCGCTATATATTATGTACTAGTTAGTTTCTACACGCCTAAGGTGGCTGTTGAAAAATACTATAATCTAAATGGATCTTTAAGAAAAGATACGTTTGGTAAAATTATAAACTTGTTTAAGAATTTTTTTTATTGAATGTATTTTTAAAATATATATATATTTTTCAGTCCCTTTTGTGAGAATATGTATTATATTTTACCGAAAAGGTCCTTTCTTTAATGAGAGGTACTTCTTTTATTAAAAGCTAATGATTTTTTAAAGAAAATGTACAATTTTAATAAGAAGTACTTTCTGTAAGAAAAAGAAATAAATTTTTTAAAAATAGGTACCTTTTAAAGAAGTGGCACTCTTTCTAGGAAAACGTTAGTTTTTTAAGAAATTAACTTATTTTCAGAAAGTTTACTCATCTCAAGAAAAGAAAAGAAAATGTATTATTTTATTCTTAAGAAAAGGTACTTTGAAGAAAAGGAATGTTTGTAAGTAAAGGTAAAGGTATTTTTTTGAAGAAAATATTTTTTTTAAGATAGGGAAATTTGTTTAGAATTGGTCCTTTTTTCAAAATCAGCTACAATTGTAAGAGTTGGTACTCATCTCAAGAAAAGTTATTTTGTTTTACATAAAAGGTACTGTTTAAAGAAAAGGTAGTTTTTTAAGAAAAGGCAATTTGTTGTAAGATAATGTACTTTTTATTTAAAAAAATTACTTTTTTTAAGAAAAGGTACTTTTTGTAAGAAAATTTATTTTTTTAAGCAAAAGGTACTTCTTTAAGATAAGGTATTTGTTTTAAGAAAAGGTAGTCTGTTTAAGAATATGAGTAGGTTTTTTTTTTGAGAAAATTTACTTGTTTTTTATGAAAACGCACTTATTTAAGAAAATTTTATTTTTTTTAACTGCTTTCACATTGGCTCTTCTAAATTTACTTTTTATTCGGTTCAAAACTACAATATGTAATAAACAGGCTCCACCTAGAAAATTTCCCATTAAATAACAAATTTTACTTACAAATTTTATTTACAAATTTTAGTCTAGACACAAACCAAAAGTAGGAATATTAGAGTAAGTGTGCTGCCAAATATAATTCCATGCTTGGATTTGTAGTTCATGGATGTGCCGGTCTTCCACTTGGGCTTTTCTAAATTTACATTTTATTGGGTTGAAAACTAAAAAAAAAAAAAAAGAAAAAAAAAAAAAAATTGTTTCCCATTACATCCCATGAAGGGACCGGGGAGAACTTCTCACAATCACTGAGCTGTGCGCTTTCCAGTTTTCACTCACTGATTGGGACCTACAGTTTTACACCGATTCCGAACGGTATTTTTGAGAAGTTTTTATCATGGCTATATACTCGATAGTGTCGCCGTCACTAAGCGAGGTGACCGTCGGCGAAAGAAATTTTAAGGTGGTTGGAGCAGGGATCGAACCCAGGATCTCCTGTACAAGAGGCGCGCACACTACCCATTGCGCCACCGACGGCCACGGGTTGAAAACTACAATTAGTAATAAACAAGCTCCACCTAGAAAACTTCCCGTTAAACCAAACAAAAATTACCCAATATAGTTGATAATAATAAGTAGTGATAAGGAACTTCGTTCCAAAAATTGTTTCCCGTTACGTCCCTTGAAACGATTGGGGAGAGATTCTCACAACTAGTGAGCTGTGCGCTTTCTAGTTCTATACTCACTTATTTGGGGACCTACAGTTATTACACCGATTCCGAAAGGTAGTTTTCGAAGCCTTTTCAGGACTAAATATTCGATAGTGTCGCCGTCACTATGCGAGGTGACAACCGGCAAAATATTTTGAAGCTGATCTCATGTACAAGAGGCGCGCACAGTAACCATTGCACCACCGACAGCCTATAAGGGCTATAAGAGAATGAATACTCTTAGCTTTATAGCGTTCTTCTATGTGTCCACATGTTTGATGAAATCGTTCACCATGTTCTTCGGACTCTTTTGCCAACTGATGCTCGAAGTAATCTATATGAGTATTCAAAAACTTAATTTTTGTTGATATATGAACACCTAGTTTCTCATAGTTTTTCAGTTTTTATGCGAGCAGTAGGGGAACGATGTTTGCCTAGAAAGTTGCAAATGACTTCCTTATTGCTCAAATATTTGCTCAAATTCAGCGTTTTGCATAAGTTTTCGTATGTCCGGGCCTACAAAAACACCTGTTGTAATGAAAAGACAATTTTTTAAAATTGAAACCAATGACAAATATTAAAGTTTAAAGCATTCATACGTTTTTTATCTTCGCTTCTCTAAGTTTTGGAAACAATGTCTTCAGAAATTTTTGCGGCTCTCCATGGGTATCCAAATATTTCGCAAAGATTTTTACCACACCAAATTTTGTATTCAATGGTTGTAAAAGAATTTTTAGCAGTTGGTACCAACGGTGGATGAAGGATATTGTGCTGCGCTAACGGCCCTTCAACTCTTGGCTCCCATTGTTTTTTAGAATATTGGTTCCCCTTACATCTGCTATCCCATTTGCATTAGAAGCATGCATATTTAACGTATCCAGCCTGCACACCCGAGAGGAGGCTAACAACTTTTAACTCGCAACAGACCCTCATTCGTGCTTCTTGTATTTTACCGCACCGAATATATTTTTTTTTTATCGAATCATAACTCTCCTTGGTGTCGATTCCATACGCAATTGGAATAAGAATCTTCGAATTACCGTAATAAAGCAGTACAGCATTAAGCCTTTTCTTGGATGAATCTATAAGTCCTCGGGGTTGTATTCGATATTCATTTCCGCCATTAAGCCTTCAATCTCGTTGCAATTAGTAAACGTGTTGGATACGTTAACCGTAAAAAATGGTAGAAAAGTGTCTCGGCGTTCACGAAACCAAGCAACATTAACACCAACTTATAGCAGATGAAGACTTTTAAAGTATGCAGCTAATATTTTTGATTTCTTTTTAGACAGGCTCAGCTTTCATGCCAATGCATTTAAATACTCTTGCGACATTAATATTCAGCTTGGGACTGCTTAATTTCTTGAGTAACCACTGCCGATGGCTTCTGTTTCAACCAAGATTGTGACTAGGATTTCCAGGATGCAGCTCAGGTGGTTGATGTTCATCAGAATATGGGAGCAATGCTGATGGTTCTGATTTATGCATATAACACTTACGTAGCAAGTGGAGTTGTCATGTTCACCTGGGTCTAGCCAGTGCATGGGAATACCAAACTGCATTGATTTTCGTTGACCTACAGCGAAAATTAAAAAATATTGCTATCGTGGTATAAACTAAATTGAAAAATTAAATTACCTTTGGACCACAACGTTAAACCGTTGTAACATGTGCGATAGCAACGTTTAGGTGTCCATAGTTCATTACGAAAAACGTCCAGTGTAAACTACCTATTATAGATGTCCTCTATTGTGCTGTTGAAAAATGCAACTCTTATTTCAGAAATAGAATGCTTGCCACTTCACGTGAAATGCCCCACATCTAACGCAACTCGAAAAGGTAACTGCGTCAGCAGTCGGCTGCCGAAAATGCAGTTTTGTGGGACCCCTACGGGAAATGAGAAACATGACTTTGTCATTGGAGGTGGCAATTGACACTCGTTAGATACCCTGTGATATATCAACATACTGGTCTAAAACAACCCGTCACAGAATAAGTGTCAATTGAACCCGTCACAGAATAAGTCCCAATTGAATCTGTCACAGAATAAGTCGGAATTGAACCAGTCCCAGAGAAAGCCCCAATTAACCTCTTAAACAAACCTTCAAAATTGATATTCACCTTGAGAACGATAGAATTACCAAATTGTCTAACAAAAACGTTAGTATTAATTGATTATGTATTCAAAATAAATCGATAACTCGCTTAGTTATCGCAAGATTAAATATGAAAAAAGTTATATCGCTTTTACATTTTTCCAATATAATTCCCAAAGATAATGACTTTAATTTGAGTGCCCACACTGCCTTGTTTCCAGGTAGACCCGTTTATTTTCGATCCAGTAGGCCCCGTGGGTGCGATGCATTTAGTCAATCTCCAATTTCCCTTTTTATTCTCGCCCTGCCAATGGCTGTTCAGCACAATTGACTCTTCTTTAACACTTTGGAACTAGTTTGGAGACATATCACTTATCTGAGGACAGGTACTTTTAGACAATTGACACCAAATTTCCCGTAGGGACATTTTAGCTCCAACTCGGAATAAGTACGAAAATGGATTTTCAGCTTTGACTTAGTTCGAAGTTGAGTTGTTAATTCTGGTTGAGTTTTGAGAGTTGGTGTGTTAAGAAACTTATAGAAGAATTTTATGGGGAAGTTTTAACCCGCTACACCGCTACTTTAAGGGTGTTTCTTTACCGTTTTCCACAAAAAGAACAAATAATTCGAAAATTTGTACACAAAATTACTAAACACATCCTATACCTAAAATCTAAGAATAATATGGTTTCCCGATTCATCATAAGAATGAGAAAAAGGAGGATAATTCTATCACCCATTAAAAAAAATTCTGACGTAAACTTTCATAACGCTGACACACATTTATTTTTTGTCACCCCCTCTGCATGAATTCGTTGTCGGATCCTTGTAATTTTTGTTTGTGTTCCACAGTGCGCTTTTCTAGTTTTATACTTACTGATTGGGACCTACAGTTTTACGCCGGCTCCGAACGTTATTTTGAGAAGTTTTTTCATGGCTAAATACTCGATAGTCTTGCCGTCACTATGCGAGGTGACCGCTGCCGAAAGAAATTTTAAGTTGGTCAGAGCAGGAATCGAACCCAGGATCTTATGTGCAAGACGCCCGCACACTAACCATTGAACCACAGACCCTCACACGTAGAGGAGTTAGTCTGTAATTAAATGGTTTAAGACACAGTTCGTTGGCAATTCTGAAAAAACTAAAGACTTTTTGCGAAATGTAAACTAAAATAATGAAATCTGCTGTAACTATCGTAATTTAATTATCGCAAAGTTGGGATTTTTTATCCCTATAATGTGTGATTATATACCTAAATACTTGTGGAGTAGGGGGCTGCTGAGATGCCTTGGTGGGCATTACTTACTTACTTACTTATCCGGTCTCGGACAACCCCGGGGGGTCAGGGACCTTACAAAACGAAGATAACATATTTCGCCAACCAGTTCGATCTTTTGCTTTATTTCTCCAGCTGGCAATACCAAGTGTACGCAGGGATTCGTCAACCTGATCCCTCCAGCGGAATCTTGGTCTTCCTATTTTTCGTCTTCCTTCGAGTTCGGTTTCGAAAACCCTTCGCGCTGGTTCATCTTCATCCATTCTACTGACTTGGCCAAGCCAGCGCAATCGCGTTATCTTGATCCGCTTAACTATGTCAATGTCAAGATAAAGCTCATACAGCTCATGATTCATTCGTCGCCGATACTCGCCATTGTGCACTATAGGGCCACACGTTTTTCGGAGTATTTTTCTCTCGAAGACTCCTACAGATGTTTCGTCTGCTTGCGATAGGACCCAGGATTCTGCGCCATTAAGCAAGACAGGTTGAATGAGAGTCTGGTACAGCTGAACTTTTGTTACTCGAGAGAGGGCTTTATCTCTAAAGTGCTTGCTTAACCCACAATAACATCTATTCGCAAGCACAATTCTCCGCTTGATCTCAAGGCTGGCGTTGTTGTTTTTGTTCACGGCAGATCCGAGGTATATAAATTCGTCCACTACCTCGAAGTTATAACGGTTATCAATGTTCATGCTTTGGTATAATAGCGTGGAGGCCCTGTTCGTTGAAACCATTAATTTTGTCTTGTCCTCATTTACCGTCAGACCCACTTTTGCTGACTCCTTCTCAATTCTCGAAAAAATTATATCTATATCATCAGCATACGCGAGCAGCATGTGACATTTGCTGCTGATGGTTTTATTCATGTTGACTGCAGCTTTTCTCATAATGATCTCCATTAAGATGTTAAAGAGATCGCACGATAGGGTGTCGCCTTCCCTGAGGCCTCGCTTAGTTTCGAAAGGTTCGGTAAGATCCTTACCAACTTTCACTGCGGATTTGGTGTTCGTCAAGGTCATCCTGCAAAGGCGTATGAGTTTTGCAGGAATACCAAGCTCAGACATTGCTTCATAGAGTTTCTCCCGTATCGGACTATCGAAGGCCGCTTTATAATCGATAAATAGATGATAGGTGTCGATTTGTTTTTCGTGTGTCTTCTCCAGGATTTGGCGTGGCGTGAAAATCTGGTCAGTTGTCGATTTTCCAGGCCTAAAGCCACACTGGTATGGTCCAATCAGGTCAGCGATAATTGGTTTTAGTCTTTCGCACATTATACTTGATAGAACCTTATATGCTATGGATAAAAGGCTTATTTCACGGCAGTTGGCACAGATACTCGGGTCACCTTTTTTAAACATGGGACATAGTACACTGAGACTCCAATCGCCGGGCATGCATTGATCTAACCAAATTTTGCTAATGAGCTGATGCATGCAACTTATCAGCTCATCGCCGCCAGCCTTAAATAGCTTCGCCAGTAATCCATCGGCTCCTGCGGCTTTGTTGTTCTTAAGCTGGGCAATAGCTGTTCTGACCTCGTCTTGGTTAGGAGGGGGGCAATCGACGTCGTCGTCCATACTGTGATCGATTGTCCCATCGCCATCGGATATCTCAGGTACTAGTAGCGCGGAGAAATGCTCTCTCCATATTCCCAACATGCTCTGCACATCTGCGACGAGATTTCCGTCCTTGTCTTAACAGAAGAGGGGCCCTGAACCATGTCCATTAGTTCCGTTTTTAACTTTTTGGTAGAATTTTCGGGCATTGAAACAGCTATATTCCCAACCATCCACCATAGTAATCAATTTCACAGGATAACTTTTACAAATTTTTCTATTAAAATTTACGTTTTATATGAAAAAGTACTTTTTAATAGATATTGATCTTGAACCGAACAATAACACAGTGTGACAAATAGTAGAGGTCAATGATTGGCGGGAGTTCTACATACTGGAAAAATGTATATCGATCAAAAAAAAGTTAAACGCGTCCCGGTTTTTCGCTGCAATCAAATCGAGATATATCGATTTGAAGTTAGTAATTATCGTATAAGGGAGATTGTCACTTTGTGTGTCTTTTCATGCATTTTGACCCTCAGAAACCCCGCCTATTTGGACTGTCGCACAGTTTTATTAAAGAATAATACAAACTCAGACGGATATATTTGATTCGTCTATGCAAATGGAAAAATAAATACACAGAAAAAATATTGGCCTGCAAATTTCAATTAAAGATATAATTGCATTTTTTCAAAAAATTTAATTAAAAATTAATTTAATCAATTAAATTTTTAATCATATTAACAATTTATTTTTTGAGTTGACAATAGAAATTTAAGTAGTAAGGCGCAAATCTACGGCGCTAAAAATGTTTAATTTTTGAGGGCATTATTGTGTTTTTGCCGTGAATCTTTCAAAATTTATTTAAATATTCATGATATGTTCTTAACAAACCTTAATATAAACAATTTTTGTAAACAAAAATTGTTGTGATAAAGTATTTTACAGAAAGTTGAATTTTACAGCGGCATTGGGAGGCAATATATGAGGCGACTGAGTCACCAGCCGTCATCGTCACTTTTCGTACGGCTCTAGACTTTGATATACAACACTGTTGTTATTTGTAATTCGTTTATTGTTAATTGAAATATTTTATTTTATGAACTTAAAGCATAATAGTGTTAAATTGCCTTGTTTCATGATCAAATCTGCGTATTTTTGTAATTGTGTTTAATTGGCAAGTGTTTTTGAATAAATTTTTATTGGAATTGAGTGCTTGCATTGAGTGTTCTGTTTGCACTGGAAAAAAAAATTTGTTTTCAAAATTTTCACGTATAAAGAAAAATTTTCACGTATAAAGAAACTATAAGACTCACCTTCTTAGACATTTTGAACGTGTATAACAAGAGTGTCCTAAATTGGATAAAAGCAATACATTTCTCCAACAAAGCTGCAGAAGAGATGGACTGCGACAATGCGGTGACTGTTGTTCCGGAAGAAGCAGATAAATTGAATGTTACTCAAGAACCACCAGAGCAGTTCCACTCTTTCAGTTATATAAACAAAATGCAAATAATATAAGACAACGCAATGGAATTTATTGCTGAATTACATTCCTTCAATAATTGTTCTCGTTTGCGAAAACCGGACATTAGTTTCGATTATGAATCCAAATTTTAAAAGATTTAATTTTTTATAGATATAAGCAGATATGTATCTGCGAAACCTTGAGTAAAATCGCTTTAAAAATAGAAAATTTTAGTTTTTTTAAGCGTCGTCGCAGGGGGTGGGGGTTTCATGCTGATGAAAGCAATAAAGGTTTTAATTGATTCAATACAATATTTTTCAATATTTTTTTAATTAACTTGATTACATACTATTTTCGAAAGAATTCAATAAATGTTTTAATCTAATTTACAAAATTTTTAATTGAAGTTTTTTTGACAAATTTACAAATACCTTTAATTAATATTATCAGTTTCAAATAAACAAATAGTTTAATTGAAATTGATTTTTATTTTTTTCTGTGTAGGATCAAAAACAATTAAAATTGAGATTTATCAACATTTACTGGAAACTATGTATGGGTGCAATTACAGTTAGCATTGTATTGATTTTTTAATTGTGGACTATTGGAGAAAATTATATGTTAATTGTATTTCGGGTTCAAGCTGAAATATTTTTGTTTTTTTACTTTGTACATGTGTTTAACCTAGCAGCATTTGCTCTATAGAATTTAAATCTTGGTTGTATTAAAAAAAATTAATATTCGTTTATACAATACATATACTCGTAGTACGTGGCCATCCTACACATTCATATAATTATTTTTAAGACGAATGTGTTGACTTAACTTCCCGTAGTCGTGATCACCATCGGGTTGTATAGAAACAGGAGTTGAGAAGGTTTAATAATTCCAGGGAGCAGAATGAAACTACTTACTGTGGAGTACACGTGACCAACAAGAAAACTTTTAACTTTCATGGAAGAAATTATGCGAACACAGCGAACACATCCTTAAAGCAGAGGATGCCAAGCTTGTTCTTTTGGAAAGGTCAGATCATACAATTATTTTCGCATATCACTTACGTAGACAATTTTAATTGTTGGTGGTTAAATGGCAATGGTTTCTGAAACCAAGCTAAAATATTTAAGGAGTTTGAATTTGGTAAAAAGTTTGAAATTTTTTACAAACTGAAATTAACTAAAGAAAAATGTCGACCTATCCGAACTGGGGTTCTGACAATGCAGAATTTTGACGTAGAATACGTCTTACCTTACGGTATGAGGAGTCATGTCAGGTTTTTATTGTTGTAATCTTTATTTCATTGAATTTGAGGAAACGGCTAGATGAATTTTTTAAAATTTTTTTTTTGTAGGTAAATGAAGATGCTATCTTTCGTTTGATATACATTTCATATTGGTTGATATATTTCTAGTATTTTAATTTCTCAAATGAAAATTGTTTAAACACATACACTCAAACATATGTGTGGTGTTTGGTTGAGTGTTTTTGGTTGCTCAACATTGCTTAGGAACATGTATCTAGTAAAAAGTGAAACGAACAGCAAGCTAATGTTGCTTGGCAACATGTATCTAGTAAAAAGTGAAACAAACAGTAAGCTAACGTAATAAAGCTTTTTTGCGAAAGCTTCAATAAAGCTGTTGTAACATTAATTTTGAATTGTAAAGCGTAAAGCTTTCACACAACGCTCGAATGCTAATGCGAAGACTCGATAAGGTAAACCTTTTTTAATAGTAGGGCGGCCCTCTCAACATTCGCAGAACTTATTTCAATAAAAATATTAATTAAAATACATAAATTAAATTAAAGTTTAAAAATGATAAATAATATAAGCAAATGAATTTATTGTTATATATGTTTTCTGTCTTATCGGATGGCGCATTCTACGTTAAACTTAATGGCCGTGTCTCTGACACAGCCTGCAGGGACAGTCCGTGGCCGAAGGCCTCGGACAACTGTCTGCTGTAATTTTTTATGAACTTTATTCGTGTCCATAGTCAGTAATTTTAATCTGTTTTATTTTTAGTGACTCTTTTATTGGTATATATTTTTTTAACTTAACTTATGTAGCCGTTAGTTTTATTGAGATTTAAACAATGTTCCACACTGCTTAGGCAGTGTACCTTAGTTTGGCCATCCCTGATGAGGTCAATAATTCTTTCGCATTTTTGGTAATACTGTACTTACGTACATGAAACTCGAGACTATCGAATACATAGAAACTGTTTTTAATAAAAAAAAAATAAATATAAGGTATGAAATCGTAAATCCAAGGAATGATTTCTTGGCATTGGAAGAGGATGCATTTAGTACGGTTTAAGTGATTTTGGAAAGGTATAGAGAAAATAGTATTTTAATCCACATTCAATATTATTCCATACAATACTTTGCATAAAAAAATGTATTCTATTCATTATTATTATCCCAGATTTTAGAAATATGCACATACTTTGTTTCAAACACTTTTTCAAATGCACATGACATAATAATCGACAGAACCTTTACTACACTTTTAGAATAATGTATTCGATTCTACGTTAGTACCCATACCTAAATGTATATAATATTGATAGCTTTAGGCAGGTAAGGAAAGTAGTATTAGTCTATTATTAATGATACGGTTCATTTATTTAAGTCACTAAAAATTCCATATTCAGCAGCCTGTATCTTTTTCAATTTGTAGCCGATTGCAGAATTCTAAAAAGGAAATGAAAGCTAGACATCTTGGGATTTAAAAAAATCATGACAATAGTGGTTTCTAAACTGAAGAACTTTTTCTGAGCAATTTACAAAAAAAGTCCAAAAATGTGGTTGTTTTTTGGTTCACTTGAATAAAAGCACTTTATTATTTTCGTATTGTTTTTAAAGTGTTTATTTCTTACAATTTGCTACATCTTAATCATTGTACGAGTCAAAGTGGCAAAACAAAAAATGTTAAAGCTGTTGGAAAAAACTAAAATCGATGTTTACCGTTCCGAAGGATATTCTAACCGCGCAATAGCTAAAAAAATTGGACCGAGCCCAACAGTTGTCGACAATTACATCAAGGACCGCGAGGGGCATGCGAAAAATTTGAAATGAGGGGTTTCATTGTCTTTACTTGCATATGAGAAAAGAAAGAACATCAGAATTGCTTCTAATTCTGCCTTATCCTTGTCAAAAATAAGAGCTCAAGCTGGAGTGGAAGCTAACAAGTTATCAGTACGCAAAGTACTGTGGGAATCTTAAATACCTGAAATTAAAAACAAAGCCGCCACTTAATGCTCCTCGTAAGGAAAGGCGTCTTCAATTCGCAAGAGACTACATGGTATGGGATGTGCAGCCAAGAGGTCATGTAAATGACTTGAGAACCGTTGTATTTATGGATGAGAAAAAGTTTAATTTGGATTAACCTGATGGCTACAACTATTATTTCCATGATCTGCACCAAGTAGCAGTAGTAGTAGTTCTTAAATAAAGTAAAATAAATTAGAAAAAAAAAGAAAAATATGTTTTTCCATTGAAATTAGTTAAAGTGCCTTTATTCAAGTGAACTAAAAAAATTACACATTTTTTGACTTTTTTATAAATTGCTCAAAAACAGTCTTTGGTCAAGAAACCATTATTATCCTGATTTTTTTTATCTCAAGATGTCTAGCTTCCATTTCCATTTTAAAATTCTGCAATCGGTTACAAATTGCAAAAGATACAGGCTACTGAATATGGAATTTATAGTGCCTTTAAATAAGTCACGGTGGGCTTGAACCAATTCTAACCTCGAAAGTCCTGCACTTCCGGTTTCTCACTGGTTTCCTATTCTTACATGCCGACGGAGTATTCCTGTCAAATTTGAGCAAAATCCCCTGCGGGATTTCAGAATAACCTTAATTTTTAGTTTTTTGTTTCGCAAAAATTGTTCTGTTATTTTAAATAAAAGTCCAGTTTGAATGATTAAACGATATTATTATTAAAAGAACACAGTTATAGTAAATAATTACACCGAACTACAATAAAAATGCCCAATTACAATCAAACTCAACAGCAATGAAGGCTGTTATACTCGCAAATCGCTCGGTACAACTTGTCAGCATAGTCAGGATATGATTCCAACTAGGATGTTGGCGGGTTTCAGATCTGCCCCAACTGTTCCTTCGAAGTTGTTGATACCAATCGACGACCATAGTTGTACAACATTCGAATGATTTTCTTGAGTATTTGGCGCTATCGCGAGGACAAGTAGCTTCTTCACTCCAAATTGTTTGAATTTTTTTGCTGTGATACCATCTTCGTACCCTTGGAGTTTCTTCTGGACTTTTTCTTCTTCGAGACCAACTGATTGAACAGATAGACATACCTTCAGAAACCCTCCACCGCCATCGATGCCAAATTTCAATTTCCGGTTGTCCTTGAAAATTTGCAGAAAACTCTCGAGATTGGAACAGTACACTACTGTTTCTGCTAGTTCTGAAACCTCCTCACCTTTGACTGTTGTTAGATTAAATTCCTTGATAGCAAAAAAATTCATCCACCGAATGATTTTGCTTGCAAAGTTTTTGCTTCAGGTGCGGTTCAACTACTGGCCTGTTTTTTGTAACCACGCGCAAAGCTGCTGCCACTTCTAGTGTTTTATTTTGACTGAGGTGCAAATCCGTTTGTAGTTTCCGAAATTCGTCCACCCGGAAGCTGGTTAAAACTTATTTCTTGCAAACGCAAAGAGGGCTGCCAGTACCTCGTTTCTGTAGTTCTCGAATCACATGTGAAAACTTTCTGTGACGTACTGCTTTTTTCATGCTTATTGGAAAAATGCGAGAAAATCTGTTTCTAAAAAGTAGGGAGTCGAAAAATTTAAAACTTTAAACGTCAAAAATACTCACAAATTAAAATGGTACGAGATTTTTATATTCTTTTCAAAAAAAAGTCCTTTTAAGAAATTAAGAATTTATGTTTTAAGTGGAGAAGATAAGGATTATATATTTTTTGTTATGTATTTCAATTAATTTTTCCAAAATATTACAGAGAATCCAAAATAGCAAAAAGGAAATACAGTTCAATACATGTCAACTAATTTGGAATTAGCAAGAGACAGTTTGGAGTGTCAAATTCCAACACAAATTATACGGAGCAGTGGGAGCTCCTTAAAACAACTTCTGTTTGTTGTTCTTTTTCGCACTAGCTTATTTTGTTTGTTTATGTTTTTTGATGTGTAAACATCTATACGCTGGGGTAAAAATCTTTTTCACAATATAATCACAAATTTGGAGTAAGATCCCAGCGGGCAAAAAACCGAGCCTTAGCGAGTGTTACGCTAAATGCTCGCAAATGGGCTCAGAAGCGAGTATTTACCGGACCAAAACCGGGGGAGAAATTAAACTCGCCCAAATATTCGCAAACTGGCTTAAAAACGGGTGCTAAACGGACGAAAAGAGAGAAACATTGTTGTCGTTGTGTCGTGCGCCAAACAGAGGCACACACGTGCAGGCACACGACACAACAAAGTTTTCGCTATTGCATTTTGTTTTATTTTTCGTGTTGTTCTCGCAAAAGATATTGCAAAAGTCTCGCAAACGAATCTCTTGCAAGACATCGTAAATTAAACTTTTACTGGCACAAACTGAGCGACTGATGATTCATTTTCCGATCGATTTCGGATCTGTTTTCGAGAGTTTTACCCGCAAAAGTTGCGCGTAACTCTCGTATGCGGTATCGTATACGAAGTTTTGGTCCGCTGGGATGTGCGATGTAATCGTTAACCAATCGTAAAGCGTTATCAAATCGGTGTGAGCTATGTATGAGTGTATTAGTGTACTCATACGCTGCATACAATATACTCAACACCATCTAGTGTGCAATAGTAGCGACTAATTTTCAGTAATTGTCGTACATTATATTATCGTAGGCAAATGAAAACAAATAAAGAAAATGAATACAAAAACATTTAATTTTAATAACTTTTAAAAAGATTTTTTGCACTTTTAATAAAAAATTTACTAAAACAAAGCAAAATAAGGAAAACTAAACTTGTCAAATATAAGGAAAACTAAAAACTAAAAGTTTTCTTCATCTTTGAGATTGTCATTCATACTTAACAGCTGCATATAAGTACCATCTAGTGTGCAATATTAGCTACTAATTTTCGAAAACCATTGCTGTAAAATAACATTATATTTCAGTAAACAGGTGATTAATAACTTGTCAACCGCAACAAATACAAAATAATAAACTATTTTACAAAACACAAAAAAAATTATAACTCAGAACATAAAACAACACAAAGTGTATCAAAGCTGAATGGAGGTAATGTTAATTCTAATAAAATTTCTAGTAGATTCCAATATAAATTAAGATTATAACATATCTTCATTACGTACTGTTGCCTTACACTGAAACTGGTGCACGACAATTGGGTAACAATCTCCATCTCATGCCAATTATTATGGGTGGAGATTTTAATACAAATTGTGCAAACCCACAGTCGCAAGCTTTATCAAAATGTTTGTTTGACGTTTTCCACTTGCATATGAGCAATTCTCCACAAACTCCCACAACTAACAATTCCACTACTATAGATGCAGTTTTCCATAGATTTTTAAATACAATCGAATCAAAAATTTATATATCTTATTTTAGTTACCATAGGCCAATATTAACTATTTGTACTTAAGGCATTTACTATAGATGGGCACTTTGCAATGGGCACTTTCAGTAAAAATAATTCTTTAACTAGTAAATTTTTACTGATTACTAAAATTTTTTTCAGCAATTTTTATAAAGTGCCTACATGATTACGATGAGGTGCATTGAATTTTCAGTAATCAGTAATGCCCGATTACTGATTATTATGAATATGGCCCTATGATTTTACTGGTAACGCAAATTAAATTTCATTATCAGTAAAAATTTACTGAATTTTTTCAGTAATCAGTAAATTTACTGATTACTGTAATTTTTAGAGCAGTACATATATACTGTAGTGTGCCCATTTACTAACCAAATAAAAACCAGCAAAAACAAACAAAAACCAGCAAATTCCTATGTATTTACAATATTGAAAGTTTTGATACTTTTAATTGATTAATTAAAAAATATACTAAACGCATAAGTACTTCCAACTTCATTACTAGATGTTTACACATCTCCCCTGTGATCGGACTCACATTAATTTTTTTTTTTTACTACTTGACAGCTTTCTTGGAATATTACGTCATCAGTGTTGCCTCTGATATACAGAAACACTTTTTAATCACAAATCGAGAAACGATGGAATTTTTTGTTTCACGTTTAATGTGAAAACATTTTAGATTCGAGCACTACAGAAACGAGATACAGAAAGCTTGTGGATGCGAAAAGGCTGGGTGAAAGTGTTCCGTTATATGCACGAATTATTGTGGGACCTGTGATATCTCGCAACATCTCGGATGATGACATCGAGAATAAAAAGGATTGCGATGAAACGATAATCACAAATTAAATCACGATGTGGAAGAAATTTCGGTCTGTGACAATTCGATCGGTACTGAGGACAATGAACACGCAACTCCTGGTCCATCAAGAACAGCGAACCGAAGGAGAGTGTGGTAAAATTTTAAATAGTGTGTGTATGGTATGCAAGGTAATGTGGAAATGGGGGTTTTTTAAATTAACGCGTGTTGCTCGTACGGCATGTCTATTGACTTTAGGAAAAAAAAGGTTATTGTACTAAACCTCTGCTGTCATTTGTATATAAACAGTTTTATCGTAAAATAAGTACACAGAAAAAAAATTATTTTTCAATTCGATTAAAATTCGAAAATTCAAACAAAATATTAATTGAAAATCCTGTGATAAAAAAAATCACATATCAGCTACCATATTTGGAGGTTGTTTATTGGAAAAATATTATTTTTCAATCGATGCAAAATTGCACCCTTCCACGAAAATATTTGAACGTTACTTATCAAAAATATTTTGGTTTTTAGTCGATGAAGAATTTGACATATTAACAAACTAAATTGTATCTCAGTTTTCGTTTTGTCTTCGATCCGAAGTATTTTTAGAAATTTTGTTTATTTAAAAAAAAATTAAACAGCCGCGGTAGGATTCGAACTCACACCTACTGGAAGATCGTTTCGATGTTCGTGACACAGTGCCTTTTCGGGCAGCGTCTAGCTCGTTACGCCACCGACTGCCTGCAGAAACTTATCTCCAACTGAAGTTATGTGGTTGTTCGTATCGTATTTACATCGTAAAATATTGGGATATTTCTTATGAATTTTTTTGTTGGTACCATTTATCGATTTTAATTTCAATATTTGAGTAATTTGTCAGTATATGTACAAGGTGGCGCAAAAGTAATCCTCCTATCAGAAAATGCTATAAATTTTGCGATTGGCCCCTAATGTCAGTTCTGTTTTGACATTTGTGTAGTAAACACATGCGAAATACACGTTAATAAACAATGTTACGCTACACTGCTCCAGAACGCGGAATATTGCTGACTATTTATTTGACCAATAATCGGTCGGTGACTTTGGCACAACGTGAATTTCGTCGCAGATTTCCTGACCGTCCAACGCCTACTGGTGAAACACTGCGACGTTTAGCCGCTCGCCTCGAAGAGACTGGCACAACACGAGATGCTGCCAGGCGTGGCAGACCCCGGAGTAGCCGTTCTGCAGAGAATATTGCTGCTGTAGCCGAGGATGTCATGGAAGCGCCGTCGACATCGACCAGACGACGTGCCACGCAAATGGGTATCAGTCGACGGTCTTTACAGCGAATTTTGGTACAAGATTTGAAGATGTTTCCGTACAAAGTCCAGACGGTGCATCAGCTGTTAGCTGCTAACCGCCAATCGCGTCTAACATACCCTCAAGCCATCTTTAATCACCACCAAGAGGAAGATGATTTTTCATCAAAAATAATCATGAGTGATGAGGCCCATTTCCATCTTAGCGGGTACGTAAATAAGCAAAATTTTTGCTTCTGGGGCACTAAATATCCGCGTGTAACCCACGAAGAGCCAATACACCCGCTCAAAGTCACCTTATGGTGTGCTGTTTTCGCTGGAGGAGTCAAAATGCCTTAAAAAGGGCTCAAATGACAATCAACTGTGGCGGCGGCCATTTACATGACATCATATTCTCGACTTGATTTAAAAAATATTAAAAGACCAAATAAAAATAATCCACAAGAAGAATCAAAGTTTTTAATTTTTTTTTAAATCACAGCCAAAAAACATCGGAAGTTTACTTTTGCGCCACCTTGTATAATGAAAAATGTAATTGAGTGCTAAGTTTTCACGTACCAATTTGTTTGTTAAAATTTTACAGTCGTCTTTTTTTCTGTGTAAGAGGGGGTTATCTCATGACATGTGTAAAGCTCTTTAAAAATCATGAATCTCTTGTCTTTAAAGTTTTCTCCTATTAATGAAAACAAAACTGTTACAGAGGTCCAACTTTTTTTATTCTTATGCACATATTATAGTATGGGCTCCAAACTGCGCATGAATACATAAGGGAGGGCCTAACTAGGTACAACCGATTTTATTTGACACAACCTCATTAGAGGTTAACATAACCTCATTAGAGGTTATCACAACCTCATTAGAGGTTGACACAACCTCACTAGAGGTTGTCGCAACCTCATTAGAGGTTGACACAACCGCATTAGAGGTTGGCACAACCTCATTTTCGGTTGACATAACCTTATTTGAGGTTGACACGACCTCATTAAAGGTTCTCACACCTGAATTTATGTGTGTCTCAAATAAATTATGAAAGTTTTTTATTATTAAGTGATGATTTATTTTCCTGTATTCTCATAAAAAATATTATGAAGCGAACAAATAAAGTCATTTATGTAGCGAAATCTTTAGGATAACACATTTGTTTTACATGTCACTACCGAACTATTTGGAAGTGTAAGACATCTTGGGTCACCGCACCAATTCTGGCGTGTTGTATCTGTTGACTTAGGTCCTAAACCATTTCATATACAGATGATTGCAGCATATCTCAAACAAACGACCTTGAAAATCTTCAAAACTGTTGATATCTGCTTCTATCATAGTCATGTGGAACTGATGATAAACTTCAAATGTACCCAGATTCGTTGGTTTTATATTTGCTATTTGAGTTTGAACAATTTTAACTTCAGCACGCACCACGTCAGATGTTTCTTTTTGACAGCTTATTTTGATTGGCCTGCAGTAGCGAGTTGAAGAAGGACTTGGGTTTTCCAAACTATGTTTGATCCCAATTGCAGTTGCAATGGTACAATGCAAACCGTAAACATATGCTCTTCGATCATATTCTTTTCCGGATCACTATAGTTTTGCCTACAGGTTGAATGCCCACTACTACCGTCACATCCCCATTTGAAGACTGCAACTAAGTTTTCGCTGATTCCATGGGTAAGGGTGGTTTGAAATAAATTAGGATGTGCCTGATTGATCCTAGCAACAGTGGGGTCCACTAAGTTCTGTAGGGCGACTTCAGCGTGAGTCTCTGCTACAAACACTCCACTAGGAAGTTTTTATTGACTCCATGGGTAAGGGTGGTTTGAAATAAATTAGGATGTGCTTGATTGATCCTAGCAACAGTGGGGTCCACTGAGCTCTCTAGGGCGACTTCAGCGTGAGTCTCTGCTACAAACACTCCACTAGGATAGCACTTCTTTTTAGCTGCTTGTACAGCGTCATAGCTAGGGTATATGTCAGCATTACGAGCCTTGGCACCGGCCTGCATTAGTTTATATGAGTGTTTGGTGTAACATCCATCAATGTAGAGACTCAATGCTTCCTCTGGAGTATATTTTACAGGCAGTTCAACGTCAGATCTCATGCATTTTTTAATGTTTTTAGTCATGTCTTCACTGGAATCCAGCATTGATATGACCTTGGAAGCAGTTCTTTTTTCAGCTCTGTAAAGACTAGTTCGAGTTGCCATCATAAGCTCGCTACACGAAGATTCATTTACTATTGAAGAAACCTTGTGCACTTGGGTTTCAGTGGAACATGCTGAAAACTTCTTCACCGGTCGTCCATCTTATTTAGAAGTGTTTGGGCTAGTTAGCTCGAGGTCTCCATCTAACCAATCTTTGTACTTTTTTTCAAAAAATCCTAGGCACTACTGCTATTTTTCCACTTTTCATGCAATTTGACAACAAACATTATTACTTTTCTACGAATATCCCGGCGTTGGTCATCGTCGTACTTCGTTATATCAATAACACTATTGAATATGTGCGTCTCTACTGCCAAAAGCTTTCCAGATGCAACCGCTTCATTATGCCATATTAAGAATAAATTGTACCTGCAATACGATATATATCAGAGACATGCCAAAACTTGCAGAGGAGTGTGGCTATTTTACACTCACAATGAATCATAGAAACAAAATAAACATGATTTAGAGCAGACACTTTTGGACACTAATATATGTACTCCACCTAAGTTCACTATATGACATTCTAAACAGGTCACCAAAAAGTCAAATTTATAACGCTATTTGTAATCACAACATAGAAAACGCAAACCAAAAACACTATTTGTTTATGCTTTTAGTATGAAAATAGGTTTACTTTATTGTTTTAATATGAAAATAGTTTTGTTGTTTACAAACTGCGTTATGTGAAATGGTGGGAAAACTTATTTTTACAGCTGTGATAACAAGTGTAGTATTCCAAGCCACACGGTTGTTCAAACAAGTAAATACAGATACAACAAAATTAACGGATGAACTCAATAAGGTGTTGGTAATCTAAAATAACAAAAATATTTGGTCACATTTATATTTCAAAATTTGAATTAAATACAGCTAGATTGGTCGTTTCGTCCACTGTGCGACTTAAAGGTTAGGTCGGTTATTGCGACCGAATTGAAAGCAGTTTCGGTAATGAAAACCGAATTCATCCCAAATCCTGTTGTTGCAGCTGATTTTATGTCACATTCGGTTACGCCAACCGAATTTGGTACTAATTTCTGTTGCTGACAAATTATTTCCAAATGCGGTTATTCTTTTTTTGTTGGTTTTGGTAAATTTGGTTGACAGAACGAATATAATTCAAGATTCAGTTGCCACAACCGAATCAATTATGAAACGCGATTGCTGCAACCGACTTTCACCTGTGAGGACTAAATTCAGTCGTGGTAACATCCAAATTTACGGTTGCTACAACCTCTTTTCAACCAAATAGTTCTCTAGGTGTATCTTCTCGCCCTAATGGGACTCCCATACTTATGCGATATTTTTTATAAAATTTGCTCCCACCGCTCCATCTGCCATAGATAAGTCAAATGTATGGCTAAGCTCCAATATTTTTGTCAGCCCAACAATTTCTCAGAACATATCTAACCTCCATCTGAAACTCTTTAGGTGATCCCCAGTCATATTTTATTCTTTTTTTATGAAATCGCCGCCTACGGCTCCCATGATACCCCCTAGGGGAGTGAGATGTAGGATCGATCCACTTTTATTTCGCTGTCCCAACAGTTTTGGGGAATAAACTTGCCCTCTATCTACAACCCATAAAGAGGGTCTAATACAAAATGTACTTAAATATGACCAAAATCAAAAAAAAATCTCCACAATTTTTGTTAAAGTATATATTTTTTTCATCGTGAAAAATGGAAAACGGCAGAATTTGTTCCACTTTACAACGTTACCGCAAAGCAAGATGTCTTATGAAAAAAAAATTAAATCGATGGATGATTTTCGCTTTTATTCAAAAGTTACTTGAAGGTATGTATGTGATTTCAACAGCAAGTGTGATTTCTTGTTTCGGTTACATGCATTAATGCTTTTATTTGAATCAATTGTAAAAACCTCCACCGATTTTATGAGCAAAATGGCATTGAATTTTATGACACGGATTTTGGAAGAAATCCGATTTACAGTACTGATCCAATTGTTCGGAAAAAGCATTTGCATTGTATGTATGTTTGTGAATCTTAGAATTAAAAAATTAAACAATAATCACTAGAATATTTGTGATTGAATTCCCATGAAATTCCATAACAAGGGGTGAAATTCAAATTATCGTAGTGTATCAGGAACCAGAAGCAAGCAGATTCGTAACGCTTTACATGAAAGCTTGGTTTAGCACCACCGAAGCTCCAAATAGTGATTTGAATTGTTTGAGAGCGACTGCTGGTTTGATTAGATTGTGTAGCAAAGATTGGTGAAGCGAATCTGTGGGCATCTCTTGCATTATTTGATCCCAATTAGAGATTTACGCCGATTGTTTCTGCTTTTGCGGAGGCGTAGGGGCCTGGAAAACCCGGCGGTGGCGGCATGGTCGGCTAACCTGGCGGCGGCTAACGGCGGCGACGGCTATCTTTCTTTTTCTTTTTTTTAACTTTCACGTAACCTCTAACAATGTAACAATGTAACACAACACACGAAAAACTAGAACGAAAGAAACAATAACATCAAATGTTAAAATCATAACAAATGCGGAAAGAGCACAAAGAGAATTGCAATAAAACTGCATGAAACATAGTGCGGTATCGCTTCGTGTCATTTTTTCCTCCATTCTACCTTCTCTACAGTCCTTATCCACAAATGCAAATTGCACGGTTAAAAAAATGGCATCGTGTAAACTCAAAAAACTGCGGCGGTGGCCGCGCCGCCCCCCCCCCCTTCTGACATCAAGCGGAAAATGGTGAATGCAGTTCGTGTATTTGAAAATCAGAAAGGTGAATACGAGGAAGAATTAGCGGATGATGGGAAGACGACGTGGATGATATCGAGAAACAGGAAGCTGATAATATTTTGGAAAAGGACGGTTTGGAGTATATCGACGGCAGTGGCAACCAAGACCGGGCTTGCCCAGTACATGTTGCTGGCTTCGAGTGTGTGAAAGTATAAGTAACCTTGACATCGAAGCAATGGAATCAGCAACTCATGAAGAAAGACTTGAACCAAAACGTCACACCTGAGACAGCAATATTTTTCACAAGCTTCGGGTTGTCAACTTATTTCATTATTACCGATCCAGAGACTTGCGAAGACTACCAGCAATCCCTAGAAATAGTGCATAAATTATATCTCTGGTGGCAAGGCATAAAAGCATAACTCGAGTTATGCTCAAATTAAATTTTTCGAGAATCGAGCTGTATATATCGTACTGCACACTATACTATACATTCATCTCATGATAGAAATAAATTAATTTGATTCACATTTTCGAACTATAAACATTTTTAAGTTATAAAAATGTGTATTTTTGCGCTCAATAAAAACGACCTTTTATTATCTTTATCGTGGCCGTCGGTGGTGCAATGGTTAGTGTGCGCGGCTCTTGTACGGGAGATCCTGGGTTCGATTCCTGCTCCGACCACCTTAAAATTTCTTTCGACGACGGTCACCTCGCTTAGTGACGGCGACACTATCGAGTACTTAGCCATGAAAATGCTTCTCAAAATACCGTTCGGAATCGGTGTAAAACTGTAGGTCCCAATCAGTGAGTGTAAAACTAGAAAGCGCACATCTCACTGATTGTGAGAAGCTCTCCCCAATCCCTCCATGGGATGTTAAGGGACACGATTTTTATTTTTTTTTTTATTATCTTTATCAATATTTGTCTATAATAATATTAGGTAACAACTTTTTTTTATTAACATTTATGTTATTGGTCATGGCCCTTGCTGTAGAAATGTCATTATGTGTTAATCAAATGTTGGATTTTATTTTTGTTAGTTCAGATTTGTCGTATTTAGTTGTTGGTTGCGTTCTGACCAATTTCTCTACCTAATATATACCATTCAGAACTTGTGATAAATATAGCGTTTTATGAATAATCAAAAATCGAATAAACATAAGTCTAATTGTGTTCCTTCATGAGATGTAATGAAAAATATTTATTTAATTACACGGTGTTACAACATATACTTTTAAAATGATCTGGCATACGTTGTAGACCTGGTAGAGTAAATCAGTTTCCAATTTTCAGAATTTTGAATACAACCTCAAAATCTGGAGTTATTGGCAAAAAACATTTTTCAACACTTCACGGACTAAAATAGTTTTAAACCAGTTTAAAGTTTAAAACCGATTTTAAATTTTTGAGGTTTTCGAAAGAGGAATAGTCAAGATTTTCAAATATATGTACATATATTAGGGTGGGTAAAATCCATTCAAAAAAATCACTTTTAGGTCACCACATAAAAATTAAATTCAGGGTGTTTAATGACTATTTGCAAAATATTGCGATTCTGGGTTCAGCAAATTGTGAGCTATTTTGCTTTAAAAACACCCCAAATTATCAGTTTTTCTGGGTGTAACTTTTAAGATGTTGCAGATATTTGGAGAATTTATTACCGATACGTAGACCTTTAGCAGTTCTTGCATTGCACATATTGTTTTTATTTGTATTTTTGAAGTTGATTGAGTTGTAGAATTTTAAATGCCGTTTTTTAGTGGAGTCCTAAGAAAAAATCAAAATAACTCCGTCATTTTTACTCGTATATTAACACTCAAGATGTCATTGTGAAGGTTATAAACTCAGCTTCGTAGCTCGGCAGGATTCTTTGGAACATAACGTTAAATTACACAGCTTATTTTTATTTTTGTCGGTAGTATTTCAAAAATTTTCGAAAGTTATCATTTAAAACTACATTGATCGCAAATAATGTTGCAGTAAAAAGCGCTACTTAATACCTTTAAAATGATATGTAAATTACGTATATCCGAAAAGAAATGGTCGTAATATTTGCATTGTTGTAAAACAACGTTGAAGCTTTCAGGTCTATAAAACAGTTTAATATTGAATGTGAATGCATTAAATGTTTCAATAAAATCGGAAAAATAGAGAAATACAATGGTTTGGTAGTTTAGTTGATTATGTTTCCTTAAAAACCACAATATTTACAAAAAAATTTTACGAGACTCTAAATTTGCGTATCTCTTTCGCGACACAATTTTGCTAACAACGTGCAACAACGGAACTGTTCAAATGGTGGTTGCAAATTTTATAAAAAATGCGTTTTTGTATGAGAGCCCCTCTAGGTCGAGAAGACACAGGGTGGGTATGTTTAGAAAACATTTTGGGAGGGAAAAATTAGTAGTGGTGTGTGACATACATTTTACTCCTCTACTTTGTGGTAAACTCGGGGGGCGGATGTGGATTTTTTCCCCTTCACCTCCAATTTTGACCCCGATGCGCAGCCATTTGCCCCCACCCCACCTCCCGCATATTTTGGTAGATTATTTTTTTCCCAACCTCACATAATTAGGGACTGACCCGTATCGAAATTGAAAAATCGTACACTATTCCATCCCTAATGTGGGTATGTTGTCGGTTTAAATATCCTCGCTGATAGTTTTTTTTATTTATGTTCCGTTTTCATTTAACAAGTTTTATTAAATTACGCATTGTCCTGTTGGATAAATTATTTAATATTGTGTGTTCTTGATTTTCTCTTTGTTTACAAAGAGTAGAACAGTAGAAATTATTCTTTACCCTATTTTCCGGTGACGTACGTTTTTCATACTTGACATTTCAAAAGCGTAGGCAAACTAATAAAGATCAAGATATGGTTGTTTTCCATTTCATTAAAGTAGGGTCGGGTCGTTTAACTTCAATGGTAAAAGTATATGCATGTATACTCGTATGTCAGTTGTCGGCTTTCCAAAGTAGCCAATGGCCAGTAACTAGATTACGATTTAAATCAATTTAATGTGTCATTGGATTTACTTTCCTTTTTTCTCTGTTAAGGCAACAAAATAAGTTAAATTCGTTTACAGCCTCACACCAGAAAACGTGTGTTTTAAAATGTTCGTCACGAAGTGGAAATAGTAGCACATTTTCCTTTTGGAACTGTTCCAAAAAGGGAGAAAGTTTTCTGTCAATTAGTTGTGTCACAACTCATACCAGTCTGCGTGGTCTACCGGTACTATTGACTTAAAGGTGAACTCTGCATTTTCAATATGTATACAGTAGCGGACATTGTACAACATCTTAACATTATTTAATTTAACCAAAACTGATACAGAAGTAAATGTAAGACATATTCGTGAATATAAAGTTCTTGATGATTTTAAGTTCAGATTGTATTTACTTGTTACATTGTTCCCTTAAAAATTTGTATTTGATTGGAAAAACTACTCAAAATTTGCAGGATAGTAATTAAGGTATTTCCTATTTGATCGTTTATTAGTTTGAACGTTTGAAGGTCTTATTTGCTTGTTGAATCTGAGTCAGTGAATGCCTGAGCGTATAGAAATATTTTTAGGCATTTAGAATTAGTGAAAGAGTATTAATCTACGGAGAAAGAGAAAATGTTAAAAGTTGTGGTCACCAACAACGAGTTTAAATAGGTAAGAAACATTACGCATAGGGCTAGTATTTATGTGGATATACATATATTAATATTGGCATAAGTCAAAAACTTAAAACCTTCAATAAATATCGTTCCAAAGTCCATTTTAGAATGGAAGTTTGAAGGGAAAAAGAATCACGCGGTAAGATAATACATTTCAATGCTAATCAACCGAAAGTTCGAATCATTAATACGGCTATAAATGTCATCTACAGAGGTTTTTAGAATACGACGCAAAAAATTGCTTTCGTAATAAATCATGAAACCAGATTATAGTCACACCGGTATGTGTGATAGTAACCGTCAAAATTATCACATTGAGGATTCAGAAAGTACACGTGTGATTATTGAGAAAAAATGCATAAAGAACGTGTCGTCGAACACTTTGTCTTCGAAATGGTATTCAGTTGTGACATGGTAATCAAGTTTTGTTGTTCCTAATTATATTTTTATAACATCACATTCCACTTGGAAATTTCCCAACGCCATCATCAGTGACTAAGGGGTGACATGTCAGAGTTCTTGCTGATTTGCCAATCCACTCCCAGGCAAAAGAAATTTATGAATCCCCCTGACATTTTCATATATTTGGTAAAAAGTCAACAGGAATCCTCCGCCGTTTGTCAATAGTTGTGACCACCACATGACATGTACAAAAGACGTTATTAAGTCACTATTCGTCAGTGGGTCGGTTGGCCAATACGTCACTAATTGTTGTGCGCATATATTTTCTTCCAAATACTTACTTTATTTTAACCTAAGTGTATGTATGGGGTCTGCTTGAACAATAACTAAATAATATATGGAAGAAGAGTTGTTAATACCATGAAACCTTGGCATACATTCATATGAATCCCTGACAATTATCATATTGCTTTCCTAATTTTCAAATATTTTTGAAACAAATTCCAAAAGTTTCTGACTTACATTTTTATGGGGGTATATATCATTTAATACGGAAAAAATATAACGCATAGAAGCAGCCATATTAGAACCTCAGCATATTTTGGGCGAAATTCGTTTTGGGACTTTTTAAGACGATTGAGCCATGTCCGTCTGTCCATCTGTCTGTCTATCTGGCTGGCTGGTCACCACGATAACTGCCGTAAATCTGTATCGATCACAGTGAAATTTTGTCCGTGATTATTATTTGTCCATGGTTAGTTTGGGATTGAAAATGGGCGTTTTGACCATGCCCCTTCTGGCACCTGCCATACAAATCGGCACAGTTAGTACGAAATCATGTTTATTCTAAAACCTTTATCTAGTAGATGTGATTAGCTTCAACTCAAACATTGGTAAATAATCTGTAAATATCTTCTTAACTGGAGAAAATGGGCGAGGTCGCCACGACCATTCTGATACCTCCCATACAAAAGCTTGGTGGTTGCCCGTGTTGTCAACGCAATAAGTCACGTGAACACTTTCGATCTTAATGAAATCATTTTATAGGCTGCATGTCGTCAATCGCCAGTCACCAATTAAGACAAATGAGATTTTGCTACGCCCATGTTGGTGCTCCCGTAAATAAGTTGTTCGGTAAATAAGTTATCTTAAAAAACTACCTTCTCTTTAAAGAGTACATTTTATGTAAAACAAAATAACTTTTCTTCTGATAAGTACCTACTCTTAAAATTGTATCAGTTCTTGGAAAACGGACCAATTCTAAAAAAATTTCAATTTCTTAAAAAAACTTTTCTTCTGTTTCTTCAAAAAATACCTTCTCTTAAAAAAATAACTTTTCTTGCAAAAATTCCTTTTCTTAAAAGTACCTTTTCTAAAAAATAAAATAATACCGTTTCTTTTTTTGAGACAAGTAGCCTTTCTGAAAATAAGTAATTTTTTTTAAAAAAATAACCTTTTCCTAAAGAGATTGCCTCTTATCTAAAAAGTACATGTTCTTAAATAAAGTACTTCTTTGTACAAAAAAGGTATTACTCTTATGCTTTTTCTTACAGAAAGTACTCCTTATTAAAAATTATACCTTTTCTTAAAAAAAACATTAGCTTTTAATAAAAGAAGTATTTGTCATTATAGACAGGACCTTTTCGGGAAAATATAAAATATATTTAAAAAAAAAATTCAATAAATAAAAAATTTCTTAAAAATAGTATATCATTTTACAAAAAATATCTTTTCTTCAAGATCCATTTAAATTACAGAATTTTTCAACAGGCGCCTTAGGAGTGTCGGAACTAACTAGTACATAATATACAGCGAAAGCAACTTCGTTCCAACCGGGTGACCCCTGACACCTCATGTAATTTTTTTATATGGAAATGTACTTTTTAAAAGTAACTGATCTTCAACCGGGAAATTATTAAAGAACATATAAACTTAAAGAACTAATAATGCAAACTCAAAAGAGCATTTGCCGAATCAATAATTAACATAATTTAATAGAAACACTATTCATCAAAGAGTAAAACATGCCTGTGACCCAATAACTACTACACTGGAAAAAAAGACGACCGTCAAATTTTAACAAAAAAAAAAAACTGGTACGTGAAAAATTTCAGCACTTAATTAAATTTTTCATTCATATATTAAAAAATTAATCAAATATTGAAATGAAAATCGGCGAATGGTAGCGGTAAGCGAATGTGAGTTCGAACCCAACAGCGGCTGTTTCATATTTTTTTTTTAAAGAAACAAAGTTTTAAAAATTACTTGGATCGATGACTAAATTAAAATTGAGGTGCAATTTAGTTTGCTAATATGTGAATTTTTGTATCACAGGATTTTCATTTAGGGAGATGGGACTGTCCATGGAGGTGGAAAGTTTCTGATAGCCAATCACTTAGGAGTGGCCAGAAATGATTCCTTCATTGGGCAGTCCAAGCAGCTCACTACTTCCACGCAGAATGTCCTGAGCAATGGCTATATCGGAAACCTCCGATAGCTAGCTAGAGTGAGAAGGCGAAAATAAATGAGAAGCCTGATTTGGTTATGCGATCACTGATGTGTCTTAGGCTTAGTAGGTGACTGATGTCACTGAAGCTCATCAAGCTATCGGCCATATTCTTTTGCCTTTTAGAAGGCAGGTGAGCCAAACATATGGGCCAACGGCGGATAAAAACCCAAAAGAAGAAATTCCAGGTTCGACATATTGCATCCTGGTCAGCGTCTGATCCATAATGGGCGGCTGCAATCAAATATCCTGGCAGTAGGTAAAATGCAAAAACCCGGTGGACTGGGTTTGCCTCCCGCCACCGTTCATAATGGCAGTGAAAATACAAAAACGAAACGGAAAACATAAACAACTCCTATTTGTTGACGACCCCCGCAAACGTTATAAGGACCACGGTTTACGGATATGCACCTGGAATGTAAGAACTCTATATAGATCCGGTGCAAGTATCCAATTGGCATATATCCTCGAAAGATATAAGGTTGACATTACCGAAATCCAGGAAATGCGATGGACAGGACATGGCTGCACATGAAAAAGAAACTGCGACATATACTACAGTTGCCCTGAGAAAAAACATTAAATTGGTTACGGATTTGTAGTTGGCAACAGACTGCGACATCTAGTCTCCAGGTTCAAGCCTGTGAGTGAACGTATAGCCACAATCCGAAGTTGATGCCAAAGACATATTGTATGAGCTCCTAGAGGAAACGTATGACCGCTGCCCTGGCCATGACATTAAGATTGTTCTAGGAGATTTTAATGCTAAAGTAGGCAGGGAGCATGTGTTTCATCCAACTATTGGCAATTTCAGTCTACGTACTGACAGTTCCGAAAACGGTATGAGACTGATTGACTTTGCCGCGGCAAAAAACATGGTCATTACTGGTACAAGATTCCAGCATAAAGACATCCACAAGGCTACTTTGGTATCCCCTGATCAAAGAACTAAGAACCAAATTGATCACGTGGTAATTGATGGAAGGCACTCATCCATGGACGTACGAGTGATCAGACGAGCTAACATTGATTCTGATCACTACCTGGTAGCAGCAAAGGTTCGCACAAGATTGAGTAGAGCGAAAATCGTACGAAACCAGACCCAGAGGAAGCTGGACGTCGGAAAGCTGCAATTACCAGAGGTAGCCACAGCCTACTCAAGGAAGCTCTCGCACCTTTTGGCACAGAACCCACCCCCTCCCGATGACGATCCTGTTGGGCAGTGGAAACCCATTTCCGACTCTATGAAAACTGCCGCAACAAACCATGGTACGATGAAGAGTGTCGCATTGCAAATGATGAAAAGAACTCTGCACGCAGGGCAATGCTTCAGTCAATTGCAACGCGAGCTGTGACTGAGAGGTATAGGGAGAAACGAAAGGAGGTAAACCGTCTCTTTAGGCATAAGAAACGCCAGTGGAGAAAGAGCAAGAGTGAGAAAATTGAGTCATACAGAAGGAAGAACGAAGCCCGAAAATTCTACCAAAAAGTCAAAAACGGAACTAATAGACATGGTTCAGGACCCCCCTTCTGTAAAGACAAGGACGAAAATCTCATCGCAGATGCGGAGAGTATGTTGGGAATATGGAGAGATCATTTCTCCGCGCTACTGGCACCTGAGATATCCAATGACGAGACAATCGATTTAAATTTGGACGACGACGTCGATTGCCCCCCTCATAACCAAGACGAGGTCAGAAAAGCTATTGCCCGGCTTAAGAACAATAAAGCCGCAGGAGCCGACGGATTACCGGCGGAGCTGTTTAAGGCTGGCGCCGATGAGCTGATAAGGTGCATGCATCAGCTCATTAGCAAAAATTTGGTTAGGTAAATGCATGCCCAGCGATTGGAGTCTCAGTGTACTATGCCCCATATTTAAAAAAGGTGGCCCGAGTCTCTGTGCCAACTACCGTGGAATAAGCCTCTTATCCGTAGCATATAAGGATCTATCAAGCATAATGTGCGAAAGCCTAAAACCGATTATCGCTGACCTGATTGGACCATACCAGTGTGGCTTTAGGCCTGGGAAAATGGCAACCTACCAGATTTTCACGCTATGCCAAATCCTGGAGAAGACCCACGAAAAACAAATCGACACCTATCATCTATTTGTCGATTATAAGGCGGCCTTCGATAGCCCGATACGGGGGAAACTCTACGAAGCAATGTCTGAGCTTGGTATTCCAGCAGCAAAAGCCACATGCTGCTCGCGTATGCTGATGATATAGATATCATTGGACGCACAATTAGAGAAGTTACTGCGGTGTTTTCGAGAATTGAGAAGGAGTCAGGAAAAGTGGGTCTGACGGTAAATTAGGGCAAGACAAAATTAATGGGCCTCCACGTGATTAGACCAAAGCGTGAACGTTGATAACCGTTATAATTTCGAGGTGGTAGACGAATTTATATACCTGGGATCTGCCGTAAACAAAAACAACAACGTGAGCCTTGAGATCAAGTGGATAATTGTGCTTGCTGATAGATTTTATTTTGGGCTAAGCAAGCATTTTACAGATAAAGCCCTCTCTCGAGTAACAAAAGTCCAATTATATCAGACACTCATTCAACCTGTCTTGCTTAATGGCGCAGCATCCTGGGTATTATCGCAAGCAGACGAAACATCTATAGGAGTCTTCGAGAGAAAAATACTCCGAAAAATTTATGATAGGTCATGTCAGTAGAATGGATGAAGACGAACCAGCACGAAGGGTTTTCGAAAGCGAACTCGAAGGAAGACGAAAAATAGGAAGACCAAGACTCCGCTGGAAGGATAAGGTTGACGAATCCCGGCGTACACTTGGTATTGCCAACTGGAGAGATTAATTAATATTTTGTTTGAATATACGAATATTTTAGTTGAATCTGAAAATTATTTTTTTCTGTGTATATAAGTACAATTTTGAGCGACCATTTTTATAGTTAGAAGACCTCAATATTCTAACTACGAAATAATCAAATTTTTAAATTTCATATTTTTACGATTTTATAAAAAAATATTAGATTTTTGAAAAAAATTGGAAAAGATTTTACAACAGCAGCTCGAGATGGATTTGTCCAAGTTTGTAAAAAATAAAACAATTAGAATTGAAAATAATCTAATCTGAAAGTAATTGTTTATTTCGCTCTGAGCTCATTAAAACATATGGATCAAGAAAAATTTATTATTTCTGCAACATTTTTTGAAAATTCATGTTCGGTCTTATTCCTTCGTAGAGCAGTGAGATATGTTACGAACGAAATGAGTTAATAGTAATGAAAATCTATCAACGGGTTTTGATTTTATTCAAAATTAAGTGAAGGTGCCTCATTTCGGGCAGAATTGTTATGTTTTGTTTGAGTTACATTGTAATTAATATATGTTCATTCTTTAAAAATGCAACAAAGCTAGGGAGAATATGGAGATTTTGGAAAGATAGTAAGATAGTAACGGAAGCAGAAATCTCGTCGGAAGTAGCTTTTCCAACCAAGTTTCCACTTAGAAGCAGTCGATAGTACCAAATAAACGCAATATATTCTTTTCAGAATCTCGTTATAGATTGCAAAATAAATTATGTTGAAGCATGTGGTTATTTTACGGCTCATAAATCAGTCTGAAAGAAGGGGGAGAATTGTAATTTTGTTTGCTCTGTTGATATTAGCGAAATTCTGCCTCTACAGCGTCGGGATCGTGTCTTATATTTGTTTCGTTTGGACTGTCTTGGTACAGTTGTAGTTAGTTTCTTTATACTTTTTGTTAATTCTCAGAAGCACTTCATATTATATATATTCTCAATATATATATATTATGCTTTACTTTATTGAATATAAGAAGCAGAAAGCAAAAAGTTCAACTGCTTCCCAAATCTCAACATTTCTTGCTGGGTATCTAAATAACTTCTTAGAAGCATGGAATATACTGCTTCTATCAGCGAATTGGCTAGTGCTGCCGAGAATTTTTGTCCTTCCAGGACTAATATTTTTTGCTGGGCACGGATCCTGCTTTTGACGAAGATGTAGTTTTATTAGGAAAATTTTCCTACATTGGTGAATGATATATTTTGTAGTTTAAAAAATCTTTGAGAATACATATGTCGATGATTGGATAATGGAATCAAATATACGTATAATCAAATCATAATACGTTTTATTTTAATAATAACAAATCAATGAGTGTTCGAACTCACGGGCGATGAGCGAGTTACACGGTACCTGTTCGATTTCTATGAACACATTAGTAAATGTTACATTGGAAAATAAAAAAGGGATAGTTTTACAATAACAACACGTATGTGATGCTAGAATAGTTTTTGCGCTGAGGGATCTTTTGCTATTACACTTTCTTTTTTCTTACATCTGCTTTAACATTAGATGTAACATTGTTGAAATAAATACAGCAATATTTAGCTAACTGAAATAATTGTTTCTGTTTTGTCGCAAACAGAGCGACGACTAAAGTATTGAATAGTATCATGGTACAAACAAATGGTAAAAGCACTGGCCCAGCTGATTCGAAATTTTTTCTGGCGTGAGTTTTTCTCTTATGTCCAAGATTGTTTACTTTTATTTGTATACAACCACCGGTCGCCTACACTTGCTGATTTTGAAATGTTGCACTATAAAAATCTCTTAGAACCGTTCTAATTTTCATACTTAAACACTTTCAAAATATCAAGTAAAATACACGCATTCTGTAAATGGCACTTTTTTTTTTTTTTTTTTGTTTTTAATCGAGCGAACCTATCGCCGCCTCTCATACCCGCCCCTACCGACCGAGAGGGCCACGTCCCCATAACGTGAGGACAGCGTACACATTATAGACCGGTCTATAACGGGAGAGCAAGGATCATAAGTTCACACGTTACAACCAACTACAGAAATTCTTCACCAGTTGGTATTACACTAACATAAACAAGTATAAAGCACATCACGAGATATTAATATAACATACTTCATAATATATAATAATTACGAGCAAAACGAAAACCAAATTATAAATCAGACCAGATAGTAAGGATAAAGTAAATTAAATTTACATATGTATGTTAATGAATATACAGCACTAATGCAATCGGTTCAAATGACAAATTATGCTAGACTTTGTCGTTTCCCAACTACCTGTGAAATCAATAAACTGCTATAGCTCATTAAAGTCACGACACATTCTCCTAACTGGATCAAAGGACGCCTAATTCGAACGCTGAAACTCGATGTGAATGAGTTTATAGTACCTCGTGGGTCTCAATGGGGCATTTATGAAAATCTTAGATAACAGAAATTCAGAACATATACATCCATCACTTATCTTCAAAACTGTAATAGAGTTTATCATGGTACGTCTACTACTAAGAGTCGGCAATCTGATCAATGCTAGTCTACTGCTATACGAAGGAAGATTATGGTTCGGGTTCCATTGAAGTTTTCTCAGACAAAAAATGAGAAATTGTTTCTGGACCGATTCAATCATATTAACATACAAATTGTACTGGGGGTCCCAAAAAACTGATCCATATTCGAGAATAGGGCGGACTAGTGAAGTAAAAAGATTTTTCGTAACGAAGGGATCTGAAAATTCCTTTGCCCAACGTTTAATAATGATCAGAACGCCATAAGCCTCGTTATCATGGCACGATAACGATTTCCAATTTTGTATAGGTTTTCATTACTTTTCAATCAGCTGAGTTGACACAATACAGGCACTGAGCAAAAACAAAATTACTGTTGTTTTTGGCTTGTTGTATTTGTTGTCGTACTGTATCCATTATATTTCTACCATAAATAGTATAGAGAACTTATTCCACCCTTTTTCCGCTCTCATGTAGAGAACCTCAGAAAAAGAGCATAAACGATTCCTATTCTCTTTATAGAATAGTTTAATATAAATCAGCGGTCGGCAAAAATAAAAATTAGTGTGTGTTGGTGAGAGAAAATATTGTGCACTGAAAAAAATTAAAGTGCGACATTGATGACATATTTTCCCACGTCTTAAAAAAGTTCTATGGGAAAGGTGTTTTTTCAGTAATATGAGCAATATTAATTGTTTCATTGCAGTTTCTGATTAAGAGAATGCTTTTTAAATGTGAATGGTTTATTCTATTTCGTTGCTTGGAACGTATGAATTTTAAGTCTGAAAAAATTTGTTCACAAAAGTACGTCGTAGGATAAAAAGATAATAACTTGTATGAAACTGCCTTTAAGTGTGGGTAAAAGTTGCCATCAACCTTTTTCCAGAATTCTATAACATCCGTCTTATCTATAACGTCTATTTCGCTTCGAAGAATTATTAACTCCGATTGGATACAAAATTCGTAGCTGGTAATATCGCATTTTAAAGGATTTTCAATAATATCCATCAATGGCTTCAATTCTTCTAAGTCTTTAAATCTATTTTCAAAATTATTTATAAGGCTTTCTAGTATCTCAATGTGTTCATTCTTCTGTAAGCTGTTAATATTGGCAAAATAGGATGTTTTCGGGAAGCTGGAATAATCTTCTTCTTTAACATCGGCTAATAGTAAAAAAAGTGTTATTTTGAATTGAAGAATGCTTTTATATACATTATAAATAGTTTTATTTTTTCCTTGAAGCTGAAGATTGAGTTTATTCACGAAATTGGTTACGTCTGTTAGAAAAGCTAGGTCGATTTGAAAGTTTTTGTCTTGTAAGGCCTCTACTAAATGGGCAGAATTTTCTAAGTTTTCGACTTCCAAAAACTCTAGTACCCTTTCTCTTAAATCGTAAAGCCTGATAAGGCTATCACCCCGACTAAGCCATCTTACTTCTGTAAACATTTTAAGGCAATGTTCGGCGTCGGTATTTTTTAAAAATTTTACAAATTTTCTATGATTTAAAGAATGGTGTCCTCCTCTTATTAAGTTGATTATTTTCTCTGCCGTTTTCATGGCAGGAAGATTGCTCAAAAACTTTGAAGCAAGTGCAACCTGGTGGATAATGCAATGAAGAGATGAAATTTCGATCCCATGTTTTTTTAATTGACCTATAAATCCATAGGTTTTACCTGTCATAACGGAAGCACCATCCGTACACACTCCAATTAACTTTCTCATGTCTAATTTTGAAAAAACACTTTCATTTACAACATCAAATAAAATTTTAAACCAGAATTTACGCTTCGTATGCAAATAACTAACTGACATAAATCGTTAATGTCGGTGCTTTCATCTAATGAAATGGTAAAATACTGGCAATTGTTAACAGTTTTCCAAATTTCAGCCTCGATAGAGAAAGCTATTTCTTCTATACGTCTACCTATGGTTCTAGGGGACATGGGAATAGATTGAACAATGTCAGTTTCATAATTCATTTTCATAAAAATTTGAGTGCACATTTCTTTAATAAGTTTCCCATCTGTAAATGGTTTTCCATGTTTAGCAATATGACAAGATATCATGCTTGACAATGTCGCTTTCAGTTTTTTTTGGTTTTTTTGTAAAAGTAAAAAAACTTTAATTTTTTATTGTATTTCAAACTTTGAACATAAGTATCTCCGGTCTTAGAAGGGTTAATGCGAAGTATTATACCTTAGAACAAAGCCTGAAGTGTTGCCTACAACCTGCGTCTAGGTAGAAAATAGGTTTACTAGGGCTGTTTTTAGAGAAAATCAGATTTTCAGCAAAAAAGTGAGGTTAAAAAATCGTATTTTTTAAATTTGTCCCCAATGGGTTAATAAAATGTAATATATTTATATGCAGGTTTAAAGAGTTTTTAATGGTCTTTGTAATGATAATCACAGGAACCAGATCAGACCATAAATGTGTGAGATATGGCCAATTATATACTCAAGCTTTAAAGGCCCATATCTCAAGAAGTTGGACCGAGCGCTAACATTTGTTTTTTCTATTTTAATAAGCTTTTTAAGCCCTTTTAGGCCAAAAAAAAAATTGGCCTATGGCCGGTAAAATTTGTTTAAATAGCGCAGACTTAGCTATATCCATATATACCGATTTCTCAAAAACTGGAGCCAATCTGACACTTCCAAATGTACTTTCGCACTCAGGGGACTCCCCCCTAATAGTTCGAAAAGGATTCATCGAAGTTCATTTTTTCGACTATCACAGTGTAATCGGTAATCATGGCGCGATAACGATCGCCATTCACAATTACGTGACGATCGTTATTTTCGACGGAAAAATATGGCCCAATGACGCCGCCGGCATGCAAACCGCACCAAACATTTATTTTTTTGTGCATGAAATGGTGATTCATGAAGCACATGTAGAGCAAAGGAGCTTCGTCACTGAAGATGATTTTGCGATGAAATTCATCATCTTGGCGCATCTTCTCCAAAGCCCAATCGGAGAACGTACGTCGCGTCAAATGGTCCATCGGCTTCAATTCTTGAGTCAGCTTGATCTTGTATGGGTGTAAACCAAGATCTTTACGCAAAATTCGCCATAATGTGATCTTGGCGATGCCCAGTTCTTAACAACGCCTGAACGGCAGCGATATTTTCGTCACTTCGATCAACCCGTTGTCTCACTGGCACGGCAGCATCACACAATGAATATGTAGACTCAAATTTTTGCACTAAACTTGATATTGCTTGTCTTCTAGGGCGATAATAACGACCGTAAATTGGAGTTAACGCTCCTGTTAACTTCAAAGTTGTCAAGTGCCTATTGGAAAACCCAATACATGATTTCAGGCGTATAAACCCAACATCAAATATCATATGTGTAATTGAATTTCACAAAACAAGGGGGGGGGGGGGGGGGGGGGAAACAAAACAAAACAAATAACCATAATGATCATTACCGACTTATGAAATTGTGTATCGCTGTAATGACCATATGTTTCAAATGTAAACAAGTCAGAGCATCGAATGTTGGTGATTGCTAACTAACATGCGGTAAGATAAAAAAAAATCAATGAGTGTTCGAACTCACGGATGATGTGTTAACACCTTTTTGCTACACGGTACCTGTTCGATTTCTATGAACACATTAGTAAATGTTACATTGGAAAATAAAAAATAATAGTTTTTTTGTCTACACCGGGCTACCGTTTTCGAGCTATAGCGTCTCAAAAAATAATGCATTTCTAAATGCATTTAATTCATTTTAAAACAACTTAGTTTTTTTTAAACATTTTTATCTGAGTTATGTGTAAAAAAAAAATTGTGAAATTTTTTTCCATTTTTCTTTGCTTTCGTGTACCTTTAAATTCGATTCGTGATGAAATTTTCAAATTCTTAGTATGCGGATTTCGTTTTTTATTATAGCAAAGCTGATGGAAATTCATTGGCGGCGCAGCGTATGTATGCTGAAGCTTTCCCCCAAATTTTTTTTTAACCATTAATTCAAAGAAAATTTATTTAAAAATTGAAAGTTGTTTTTGAAATTTAAGAAATGTATTCACAAATGCATTTATCTTTGAGATTCAATAACTCGAAGACGGTAGGGGTTTGAACAGTGGTGCTAGAACAAAAAATATTCATATCGATCCAAGCTATCGCGCATTTAATTTTTTCGGAAAGTGTTTGGTACACCCTGTATATATATATTGATTTAAATAGAATCACTTTCTGAGCCGATTGTTCGATTGTGCGATGTTCGAATGTTTGTGTGTGTACATATTCTTGTAACCAATCTGAGAAATATGAAACAATTTCAAAGAAATTTGGATTTGCTTGGGTCAGTGGAGAATGCTATTGAGAATGGGTTATATCAGGCCATACTTTCATACAGCTACCGTACAAATGAACTTCCAGTTTTGAACTATAGGCACTGAATATTAAAAGTTAGAGGTGCGTGAGTGAATTTTCATTCAATATCACGTACGGCGATGAGTTAACAAAACTTCACGCGCGACAATTTGTCGACCTCTGGCAATCACACGTGCTTACGAGACAGGATAGCGGTATCAGAATGAGCATTCAAGACATTTTGTTACCAAACATTATTTTCCCAATCATTTATATTTTTATGCATTTATAATCTGTTTTATTTATTTTTATTTTTTTATGCATTTATAATCTGTTTTATACGTATTCAGATGGCTTGTTCTAAATAGCACAATAAAGCAAAATTTGTTAAAAAAAGAATTTATGTAAATTTGTACATAAACACATTTGACGATCATCTCCAATTCGTTTATTATAAAAGCTGTTACATATGCTTGCACGTGTATCTAAACAAGATACGAGAAAAACCAACCTTTTTTAAACTTGCTAGAGCTAACTCTGAAAGTTGTGTAAATATTTGTCTATAACATGTCCTTACTCTTGGTTAGACTGGTGACAAATCTATTCCCCATGAAAGAGTCAAGGTTAGGGTTTTTGGAGTTTTAGCACTTTCTTATGTTCTAACTATTTAATTTAAGACCTTATTCTCGAAATTCATTAACTTTAACCAAATTATTAAATGGTGAACGTTTTAGAAAATCCACCAGCTCTAAAAATTCCACATCTGAGTTGGAAAAAAGTCTTTTATCCATCGCGTATAAGGTCTTGTCGAGCGTATGAAAGAAGCCAATTATTGAAAACCTGATTGGACCTTATCAGTGCGGTTTTAGATCAGGCAAGTCCACGACTGACCAAATATTCACACTACGCTAAATCCTGGAAAAGACTCACGAAAAGCAAATCGATACATACCACCTTTATGTCGATTACAAAGCTGCTTTTGATAGCCCCATACGGGGAAAACTGTACGAAGCTATGTCTGAACTTGGTATTCCGGCTGACATAATCCGCCTCTGTAGAATGACGCTGACCAACCCCAAATCAGCAGTGAAAGTGGGGAAAGACCTCACAGAACCCTTCTGTACCAAGCGAGGACTTAGACAAGGCGACACACTTTCGTGCAATCTGTTCAACATCTTAATGGAGATAATAATGAGAAAGGCTGCAGTAAATACGAACAAGGCCATTAACATGAAAAGCCATATGTTGCTGGCGTATGCTGACGACGTTGACATCATTGGGCGAAATTTGCGGGCGGCTACTGCAGTATTTTCAAGAACCGAAAAGGAATCAGCGAAGGTGGGTCTTGCTGTTAATGAGGGCAAGACAAAGTTGATGGTGTCAACGACTAGAGAAACCTCTCGACTTGGTCCGCATTTGAACGTTGACAACCGATTTAATTTTGAAGTGGTAGATGAATTTTTCTACCTTGGATCGCGCCTGAACAAAGACAACAACATCAGCCTGGAGATAGATAGGAGAATTGTGCTTGCAAATAGTTGCTATTTTGGGCTCAGCAGGCAGTTTAGGAACAAAGCCCTCTCTCGACGAACAAAAGTCCAGCTATATCAGACTCTCATTTTACATATGGCTCCGAAACTTGGGTCATATCGCAAGCGGATGAAAAACACCTGGGAGTATACGAGAGAAAAATTCTCCGTAAAATATATGGTCCTGTTAGAGAAAACGGCGAGAACCGACGTCGCTGGAACGCAGAGATATATTATCCATATTCTGACGTGGACATAGCTAGACGAATCAAAGTGGGCCAATTGCGTTGGCTAGACCATGTTATCAGAATGGATGAAGATGAGCCAGCGCGAAAGGTTTTCGATAACGTACCCGGTGGAAGCAGGAAAAGAGGACGATCAAGATTCCGCTGGAAACAACAGGCAGAAAATTTCCTCCATATCCTTGGTGTTACCAACTGGCGAGAAAAGGCCAAGGATAGAGCCAGTTGGAGGAATATGTTGAAATTTGTTTAATTCGTTTGTTTAATTAATATGTGTAAGACGTCTGACCTCATGAGGTTGTAAAATAGTCAATAAAAGTAAAGAGCTGGGAAAAATTGCAGTTTCTAAAAAAGCAAATTGAAATTTTTTTCAGCCATTGTTAGAAGGAACAGAAGGCCATGCTGACTACTAAGGTGCTTTAGCTGAAGATTTGGGTACTCCGAGAAGAAAGCGCATGATAGCATGTATAATATGGGTGCTAGATTATAACTTACTTACTTACTTAGGTGGCCACAAACAACCCAGAGAAGTCAAGGGCCTTACAAAATGAGGACGACATGTTCCCCAACAGACTCGATCTTCAGATCTCGCAAGCAATCTTCCACTTGGCGTTTCAAGCGAAGTCTTGATCAGCGTATTTTTCGATGTACTTCGAGTACGTCTTCGAACATCTTTCGCAGTGACTCAGTCTGATGCATTTTACTAACATGGCATAGCCAGCGTTAACGCGCGTAACTATTTCGATGTCGTTACACAGACTATACAGCTCGTGGTTCATCCATTATTGATTATCGCCGTTTCCTGTTTTAGGACCATATATTTCTTTGAGCATTTTTCTCCCGAAGACTCCCAGTGATGTTTCATCAGCAGGCGATATGACCCAGGATATGACCCAGTTGGATCTTCGTATATGACCCAGTTGGATCTTCGCATCTCGAGGGTCTTATCTCTAAAGTCGTTGCTTAGCTTTCTCCCTTTGATTTCTAGGCTGACGTTATAGTTTGTGGTTAAGGAAGATCTGTGGTAAATATATGTGCGACTTTAGCTGCTGGCAGTTTTATTCATGTAGACTACAGCTTGTCTCACGATGATTTCGATTAATGTGTTTTCGCGCTGCCTTAGACCTCGCCTCGTACTAGATGGTTTGGTGAGATCAGTATTTCGTGTCGCCCAGTTGCATTCTACAAAGGAGTGCCAGTGTAGATGCAATACTAAGCTCCGACATAGCTTGGTATAGTTTTCCCCGTATCGGCCTTTGGAAGTCAGCCATATAATCTACAGAGAGGTTTATCCAGTATTTATCGTTATGAGAATATCGTTTCGGCGGTTTTCCAGGCTCAGGTTTTAAAGTCCTAAAGTCACACTGGTTAGGATCGAACAGGTCTGCAATAAACAGATTTAGTCTTTCGCACATTATGCTCGAGACAACCTTGTGTGGGATGTATAAAAGGCTTATTCCTCGATAGTTCATTTGGTCGCCTTTTTTGTGTATGAGCTGATCCATGTACTTTTCCAACTTATACCTGCCAGCCTTAAATAGCTCTGACGGTAGTCCATCAGCACCAGCGGCTTTGTTTTTCTTAAGCCGGGAAATTGCAGTTCTAACTTCGCTTTAAATTCGAGGGGGCAGTCGACGCCATCGTCCTGTATCTGCTCAACACCCTCATCTATATTGAAGTTTCCTGGGGCAAGTAAAGCAGATGACATTGCAAATTTGTGCCATCTATTTTTTTATCTGCAATCAGTTCCACTTGTTCTAGACTCCCCTTCTCAGTCAGCTCGTACGCTTGGCGAATTATAGCATAATAATCACTTTTTCTAGAAGGCGACTCTGATTTTTTTTAATTTTAAACCCAAATCTTAAAGCTGCATTTATATAGTCTCCAAATTTTCAGTTGCTCGATAATCTAAGAAATTATGCAACACAATCATTTCACCCTCCTTCTGAAACAGTAGGTATTGTCATAAAGCTCACTACTTACCGGTTGCGAAATCCTAGTTGTTTCAAAAACCGGTTTGGAAATAACCGATTGAAAGGAAACCGCATTAAACCGTCTTTTTATATTTATTTTGAAAATTAAAAAAAACTGCGTATAATATGCATGGCAAATAGAGTATTCAAAACCGAAACCGGTTAACGTCAGTTTTTTTAAAATTTCTACTTTCTAAGAACCAACTTCACCCGTAATTTCAAGTCGATTAAGCGGTTATTTCAACTGAAATAAAACGCAGCATTACAAACCTAAATCCTTTTCCATAACTAACTATGATTTGCTGACCCCAACGGATATACACAAAAATTTTTCCAACGAATTATATCTATCGCCTACAATTTGATGAAATAAGTTGTCCACGACAGTAGAAGTCATATCTGCCAATTCCGATTTCCGGAAGTTCAGGAACTAATTACAATATAGGTAGTATGTTAGCAGAAATGCGTAAAACAATAAACAGTATTCACTATCCCAAAGTAAGTTCAAAACGTCCAAAGAAATATCTACCCAATTGGGCGTGTCAAATAAAAGGTTGGGCCATGTAAATTTTGGAAATTGAACCTCCCGTTATTTCGAAGCAGATAGCCAATTTGACGTTTATGAAGTGATCGATTATTAGCTAAAGACTTAACATTTAGTAACACTTGAAGAAAGTTGGAAAAATTTAAAAACATTCTTCCAAAGATTCACATCTCGTCTTCAGTTAAAAATTGAAGAAATCTATGAGAAATTGAGTGCCATCAATACAGTTTGAGCACCAATTTTTGAAGCTAGTTCAACAATACGGGTCCTTGTTGGACAAGGAAAATATTTCCGGCGTAGCTGAAAGTGTGCTCGAAGACGCATCAGCATCAACTCGCCACCTTTCGCGGGAATTTAACATTTCTCTCAATTTTTTGCGCAGCATTATGCATAAAGACCTTGGTATGGCGGCTTATAAAGTCCAATTCGTTGCAGAACTAAAGCCTCGAGACCATCTGATGCGTTTTCGCTGAGCTGAATGCGCTGAAGATTGCTTGGCTGACGATGAACATTTTTATCGAAAAATCCTATTAACCGATGGAGCTCATTTTCACTTCGGGCGCTCCTTAATAAACAAAAGTGTCGCATTTGTGTCGCGGAGAATCCACATGTCGTCGAATAGCGGCATCATAGGCCCATTTTTCGTCGAAAATGAGCAAGTAGCCGCCGCAACCGTCAATGGCGAGCGATTATGGCCATGTTCAGCTATTGTTTGATTCCCGAAGTTGAAGAGGATGACATGGACGACGTATGGTTCCAATAAGACGGCGCAAGGTACAACAAATACAACGCTGCAATGTGTTCCAAAACCGCATAATCATCCGAAACTCGAAAGTCCACTGGCCGCCTCGTAGCTACGATGTGAACCCGTTAGACTATTATTTCTGGAGCACCGTGAAAGATAAGTCGCCACCTTAGAACAACATTGTTCTAAGTGCCACAAAGTCTGTTTTAACAAAACCAAGATTGAATGTTGTTCGAAGGTTGTTGCATTGCATTGGATTGCATTGGATATTTTCATGGTGATACCAGTAATGGCAATGTCATACCCAATATAATATATAACGACGCGATATCTAGATGATTTTATCAAAAATTTTCAGTTAGAACCTTGCTGTTCAACGGTCGCGAATTGTTACGCAAGCAATACCGAGCCCATTGAGGTAGATGGGGGCACAAACAATCGAATATGTACTGAAAAATTGGGTACATGAACTGAGGTACTATAATACAAGTCATGGAAGTCATTTGAACGATGTTGTGTTTCATTCATAACTATCACTGATGGGTCTTACCAATGAAATCATAATTAAGAAAAAATGTTTATTAGATTATTAAAGCGAAAATAAATTCTAAATTTTCACAGTTTCCACATTACATTCCAATTAGGCACATTTCCTTAAGTTTCCACATTACATACCATTAAGGCATGGGCATGTGAGCCTCTTTATTTTATTTATTTATTGGTAAACCTGTATCTCATATTAATTAATTAAAATTTTATATAGTTACAAGTTTTTCAAAAATAATCAAAAGTATAAATTATGGGGTACAATCAATAAAAAAAATAGAAAAGAAAGAGAGAAATCTCACAAAGTATTAAACAGAATTGTAGAGCATACGGGTTAAAAATCATCCATATATCGGAGAAATTGATTTCGATGTATAAATACAAATATAAATACAATCAATTTGATCGAAATAGCTAAAATTAACAATATCACCGAAGTTAACAATAATAAGATAATAAAATACAAATAAGTATAACAATGCACATTGATATTGTTAATTTTAATTGATATTATTAATTTATATTTAATTTTCACAATAATATTCCAATTGACATGAATGAAGTTCTGTTCTGTTTATTGATATCAAAAATATTCAATTTGAATGATTATACAATTCTGTCACTAAATGTTTATATTATGTGTTGTTGCGAGTACTCCTTATGTTTACTGGTAAAGCGTTATTACAGGAATATCTATATACAAATTGAACTAAAGTGATACTCCTCCTGGAGATACTAAACCGTAGCCGCTCAAAAAGATAAATCGGCACACAACTATTGATAATTTTATGGAGAAAAACCAAGCATTTTGATTTCATGTAGTCATCAAATTTCATGTTAACTATTTTAGAGCTAAATGGAGCTGTGTGGTCATATTTTCTCAAGCAAAAAACATATCTCACAATAGTGTTAAAAGCAGAGTTTAATTTTCGTCTACTTTGTGAGTCACAATTAGCCAAAATTTCGGAGTCATACATTAGTGTAGGAATCAGTTACGATTTTTCCAACAGCATACGAATCCTAAAAGGTGTAAATGATTGTGTAATCCACAATGATCTCAATAATGCAAACGTTTTACCACAAGCAGAGACAACATGATTGTTCCAATTTAGCTTACTGTTAAACACTACTTCTAAATTTTTCGCATTAGCGACAACTTCAACAGTCATGCCATTTATCACAATATCCGGATGATATTCATCTTCGTTACTCGTTTTTATTATTAAGCATTTCGATTTTCTGGATTTAATCCCAGTCCATTAATCATAGCCCATTTTGGGACCAAAATGATTTCCTGATTTAGAATGTTAACACATTCCGAAAAGTTACCACGATTTCCGCTGACATATATCTGAATGTCGTCTGCATACATCCTTACTTTTGCTCTTTGCAAAACTGAGGGCAGGTCGTTAGCATATATAGAAAAATGAAGCGGGCCTAAAATAGAACCTTGAGGTATACCTCTTCTCGCATTTCGTGCTTCTGACCGGTTACCCTTAACATCAACATATCGCGATTTATTATCTGGGTATGATTCTATTAAATTTAAGGACGCATTTGAAAAATGCATCATCATTTGTAGTTTTTGTAATAAAACTGTGTGATCAACAATATCAAAGGCTTTAGTATGATCCAGCAAAACCAAAACTGTAGCTTTCCCGCATCCACTTCCTTACTGATATCATCAATGAGTGCGTTTACGCAACTGTGCTTTGATCTGAAGCCCGATTGTCTTTCAGTTACAAGTCGATGAGTAGATAAAAATGTTTTGATTGAAAATGGAAGAATAGTAATGGGACGGTATTCAGTGTTCGTTTTCGGAACAGGTATAATCTTAGCTTCTTTCCACCTTATCGGATAATAGCTAGTAGTTATAATATTGTTCATAACAAAAGTTATGTATCGTAGAATATGGGGGAGTAATACTTTGAAAAATTTGGGACGCATTTGGTCAGCTCCTAGTGCATTCGAAGATATAGACATACAGTTTAACAAGACGTCATTTTGAGTAACGCACTGAAATGAAAAATCATTTTCATGAAAAGTGTCATCACGAAAATTTGTGTAATAGGTGTGGTCAGCCTGAGGCATTAATATACTTAAAAAACGGTCATTTAAATTAGTGGGATCAACATTAAAATTTAATGAATATTTATTTACAGGACCTAGCCCATACCTGGGCCAAATTACTTATATGACAATTATAATTTGTAGTTTAATTTGAATTTCCTGTCCGAATGCAAATTCCAAAAACTTTCAATATCATTGGCAATTGTACTTATTTTCAAAGCATTTCCTTCATATTAGCAATTTTGATTTTCAAATATTTTATACAGTGCAGGTTCATAAATTTGGAAGTACTATGAGGCAAAGCCACACATATCTACATATAAAATACTTTAAAAACAGCATTGCCAGCAGTCAATCAAATTCAAAATAATTAAAGCATTCCCATATTTCATTACAATTGGCATCTGATTCCACAAACTGCATTTGCATTGGCTGAGTAATTGCAAATTGAAAATTTTGTAATTGCCATTGCGAACAATGGTAATTCTTTTACATTTGCATTAGATAAAGTAATGCAAATTAAAATCCAATGCAAATTAAAAAAAAACCCATGCATGATCTTGTATATATTTATGATATCACGAATTTTCCTCCATGTTTGTTTTGTAGTTAAAGCTCTATTAAAACATTGAGAATAGAAGATGCGTTTAACTGTTTTAATTTTCCGACTAACTCTGGTCCTCGCAACACGAAATTCTTCATACAATTGCGATGTATGGAACCTCTCCCAACGAGAGCACGCCATATTTCTAATTTCTATAATGACTTTAATCTCGGGCGTGAACCTGACTATTCCTCTATTGCTAGTCTTTTTAGTTCTCTCAGGTACAATGGCATCAAATAAATATTTTATATTATCTTCCGAAAAAGCAATTTGATCATCGATAGAAAGTAGATAATAAGTCATGTTCCAGTCTATTTTATTAAATTTATTCGATAGTGCATTATAATCAAAAGCCTTAAAATCACGATATGTAATGAATTATGTGGTCAAAGTTAAAGTCAAGGACAAGTCACGTACCATGTATATGAGGTCATGTCTCGAAAAACAGGGTGCAGATATTTGGCTATAGAAGGAATGTGGAGATTTATGAGAAACAAAATATAAATCTAGTAAAGACGACCTAGTAGATGTGAAATGAGTTGGAGTAACTAAGTTCACAGAATTGAGACCAACTGCACTCATATTTTATGTAAGATCGTAATTTTCTAGTATATTAGAATTGAAATCTCCAGCAGGAATGATTTTTTAAAAATTTAATGATATTTCCACTACCTTATCAATTAGAGGGGTTATATTAATATTTTTCCTGGGTCTTAGAAGTTTATCATTATTGGCAGCAACCTCAACAAACAAGTATTCAATTGTGTCATCGCTGTTAGATTTGCATATAATTTTACCTGTGATTTCATTCTTAAAATATATGGCAACATATATGTCGGCGCCTTAGTTTGCGGCCGATCCAAGTCCATTTCCCCCTACGTCTAAGTATATCCAGTTCAATGGGAGTGTTACATGTACGTTTTCAGAGTAATTCATTGGAAATTGTAATGGGCCAGTAGATACGGAATATTTGTCTCAGACAAATTTCGAAATTTTAATTAGTACGACATGTATAGGGACTGCAATACCGGTATTACCGAAACCGGGATCCCGGGATCCCAGACAAAAATCCAATACCGCAATACCGGTATTAGGAAACACCCAATACCGGTATTTCGGTGTTACAAAAACATGTACATAAATTACTAAATTTGTGAAAAATAAATGAAACATTAAAAAAAATTTTCAAATTTATCACACTTTTGTCCAATATAGCGTTCACTATAAATTCGTATATTTTTGCAATCGAAACCCACCTTTATTATATTTTGCCAAGCGTTTATATAGACTATTTGTAGGTTTATTCACACAATTCTTTGTTTGTTGCACTTGTTTCCAATAAATTTCGACTTTTAGACATGGAAAACTACAATTTCGTGGAAAGACGACAGACAAATTGTCAGTATGGTCTCATTTTCTTCGCGAAATAAAGGGACAATATGCAAATTGCCAGATTTGCAGCGCGATCTTGAAAACTCAGGGCGGTAGTACGAGTGGACTGCATACACACCTGCGGGCGATTCACAAAATTAAGCTGTCAAAAAATACAGCCAGCACATCAAGCGCCGCCAGTGAGGCACCCAAAAGCAAGGACCAAAATATCACGAATTTCTTCAAAAGCCATGAAAACTGTTTGGCTGCCGTTCTAGCTCGTGACGGTCTTGCCTTTAATCTATTTTGCACTTCGCAAGACATCCGACAGTGTTTAATTGCAAGGGGATTTGATGATACTCAAAATCACCCCACACGAGTAAAAAGCTGGTATTGGACCATGGCAAAAATATTCGCGCTGAGCTGATTTCAAAATTGTCATCTTGTGTACTCAATGGAGAAAGATTTAGCCTTACATTGGATGAATGACTTCGGTTAGAAATCAACGGTATTTAAATATGAATGTGCATTCTACAAAAATGTTTTGTAATCTTGGGTTGGTGCGGGTATATGGATCTCTACCGGCTGGAAAATGCATTGAGCTTATCGAAAATAAGCTACATAAGTGACCACGGCCTCTCATTGGAACAAAAACGTTATTTGCATTACAGCAGACGGTGCGGCGGTTATGACTAAAGTTAGTCGACTGATTTTAGCAGAACAGCAACTGTGTATATCACATGGGATCCAACTGGGATATTTATAAGAAACATAACTATGTCGAAGAAAGTCTGTCTTATTCCGATGATACTGAGTTATATCACTATAAAGAGGTGGAAGAAGAATCTTACGCCGAATGTTTCAGAATCGAGGAGAGCCTAAGAACAAAGAAAACGGTTCATCCTATTGACTGCGTTTTGTCTCATCAGCAAGTGGGTCCAATAATCGATAAAGTTCGAAGAATTGTGAACATATTTCGCCGTTCCCCAACAAAAAATGATAAAATTTTGCAGAAATATGTCAAGGAAGAATTTTGTAAAGAATTGGCATTAATAATGGATTCGCAAACTCGGTGGAATAGCATGCGGTTCAACGGTTTTATAAATAGAAGAATTGTATTCAAAAAGCAATGATCGATATAGAGCTACATACAAAGTTTCGCCTAACTGAAAATGAATTATCTTTAATGTCAAAACTAATTGCAGTACTAACTGTTGAAGCATGCTGTCGTCGAGATGCGAATCTTTTAACTGCCGATGCAGCACTAAAGTTTATGTTCGAAGAATTAAAAAAGCAAAATAATGTAAAGGGTCCGCCAAATAACTTTTTTCTTTGAAAATTCTATAAAAAAAAACTACTGAATATTTTCTCAAATTTCTTATTTTATTTGAAAGTACAATCCTTCCGGTTAATAATGGAAAATAATTTCATTCAAATGGCTGCCTCGGCTGGCCATGCAGTAGCCTACACGATCGGTCCAATTTTTAAGCACATTATCGATTGTGTGCAGCTGTATTTCACCAATGGCTTCACGAATATTGTCCTTTAAAGCGTCAATCGTCTCTGGCTTGTCGGCGTAACACTTATATTTGAGGGCACCCCACAAATAATAGCCCAACGGTGTCAAATCGCAGCTCTGAGGTGGCCAAACGACATCAGCTTTGCGGCTGATATTGCGATCTTCAAAAACAGGGCACAAAACATCGAGTGTAGCTTCGGCTGTGTGGCACGTAGCGCCGTCCTGTTGAAACCAAATGTTGCCAATATCCTCCTCTTCAATTTTTGTGAACAAAAATTCGTTCAACATGGCCCGATAACGATCGCCATTGACTGTAACGGCCACTCCTTGCTCATTTTCGAAGAAAAATGGCCCAATTATGCCTCTGGACCAAAATCCGCACCAAACAGTGACTCGTTTTGGGTGCATCGGCTTTTCAATGTTTGCGTGCGGGTTTTCTGTGCCCCAAATGCGACAATATTGCTTGTTTACATACCCGCCAAGATCAAAATGAGCTTCATCTGAAAAGAGGATTTTTTTGGCAAAATCGGCATCTTCTGTAAGTCGATCGCAAGCCCACTTAGAGAAGCGAAAGCGCATTGGATGGTCAGTTGGCTTCAACTCCTGAACCAATTGGACTTTGTATGGCGTCATACCAAGGTCTTTATGCAAATTTCGTCTCAATGATGTCTCCGAAATGTTCAATTGTTGAGAACGACGGTGAATTGATGTTGATGGCGATTCACGCACACTTTCTGCCACAGCGGCAATATTCTCGGGTGTACGCACTATTTTTGGCTTTTCATGCTTTGGTTTATCGATGAGGATGCCAGTTTCGTTCACTTTTTTCACAAGATAATGAACATACGGAGCTGACGGTGCTTCTCTTCTTCCAAAATACGTACGCAATTTTCGCACACACTCTGCAACATTACCATGATTTTCAAAGTAATGTCGCAATATTTCCCAGCGTTGTTCAAGCGTATACACAACCATATTCGTTCAGCGGAAGGATAAAACTAATTATCTGTCAAATCAGACATGAGCTAAGTGTTACCATTCACGAAATTTATTAAGTATTGAGTTTCAAGAAAAATTAATAGTTCGAATATTAGAGAGGCGCACGAAGTTGTCTACTATTTTGCAATATTTGCACAATCGGAATCAAATTTCTAGAGAAGACTTAGCTTGCAAAATATATCAGCGACTAAGTAAAACTGCGATGATACCCATTATGGTACAACTGTTGATACGTTTATATATTAATGAAAATTTCGAAATGGCAGATGAAAATGATGATATCGAAATAGTCACAGAAGTACCCATGTCAATGGAGGATCAGCTGCAAGAGACAATTTCGAAAAGTACGAAAAATATTGCAAATACTAGAAAGAAATCACCCAAAGATTTAAAAGCGATTTTAGAACAAGAAATTGCATACTTTAAAATTGAAAACGAAAGAGGAAAATATTTGCAATTTCTATACGATTGTCTGTTGTCGATACGACCGACAAGTGTTGAGTCTGAAAGGGCGTTGTCGGCGGCAGGGTTGTTATGTACCAAAATTCGATCGAGGCTGGACGATAAATCTCTTAACGAATTGACATTTTTACGTGCACATTTTAAAAGTATAAATTAATCGCAAAATTTAATAAATGTCTATATTTATTAATAATAAGTTACTACACAACTGTGAACTTAAATATCTTTGAGCTTATTTTCTTCGTTTACGTTAAATTTGTTGTTATTGTTTTTTTGCAATAAAACTTAATGGAATTTAATAAACTGGAATTTATTTTATTACATATTTTTTTCTAATACCGGTTTTGAAACCGGGATACCCGGTTTAATGAAAGTCAATACCGAAATACCGGTTTTGGAAATGTGCTCCGGTATTGCAATCCCTAGATATTTACTCAGCAATTACTTCTTCAAATCCCTTTCAAGAATGATTTTAATTTTAATTTAAAATTTAAACGTAATTGTCAAGTCTAAATACATATATGGAATTTTGAGATTTAAATAGGAATAAGAATATGAAACCGTCGCGAAAAGAATATATTATAGTTGGTGCACGTGTAAATTAATTTTGCAAAATTACGAAAACCCGAATGCACCGGTTTTTGCTAAATTTAAAAACTGAAATCAAGATTGCTGAAAAATTGATTTTTCTAACAAACCGAATACCCGTTTTTAAAAATGTATGGTTTTGTGGACGCTCGAGGCACATTTTTCGCTGTTGCTGAAATCAGTGGGTCTGTAGAAATTGTACTTAATTTTTTTTGAATTAATGTATGAGAAGCTTGTAACAAGGTCACGAATATTTTTTTAATTGAAAAATGGTTGGGTTTTGTTGAAATAATAGACAAGTCAGTTAAGCACAAGCACTGGCATGACTAGTTTCGAACGCCCTGACAAGTTCATCATCAGCTGCCTAACTACTATGCCTGAATTGATACCAGCGCTTGAATTATGCAATTTACATATGCGAATTAGTATCGATCGAAGACACCTAATTATCAACACACACTGGAGATCAATAATTCCATTCATACTTATTATTGTTGTAACATCTAACACTATGATTGATCATCACTGTACATTTTATGAAAGAGTACCCAATACTTTCTTTATATTATCAGAAGATGGAATTCTTAAATACCGTGTATTATGCCTGGCGCCAAGTGTCTCCAAGTCCCCAGATTTGTCGACTGTGTTGTTGACTTTGTCACGAAAGCGTATACACTTTTACCTCGCCTTTGGTGGGTTCAACATTATTTGACAGCTGCAACCTGTGCTCCTTATTGATTTTTTAATGTGTTATTTTGTTTGATTAAAACGGTGGTGGCTGCGCACAAACTAAATTTTTTTTTATAAAAAAAATTAAAAGTGAATTGAAAAGCATATAAAGGCGTAATTTGAAATAGATCCCACACAAAACTGTAACGCACAACGCCAAAGTTTTAATAGTCCCATATAATTTTTTCATTAACAAAATAGGTACCTATCTAATTTTAACAAAATAAATGCGCCTGTTTGAAATTATACCCCTCCCAATATTACTAGTTTGGATATTTAGTACAAAGTTCCAAAAGTGTAGACAAGAATTATTAAAATATACTACTGAATATCTGCGTCCAATGTCTACCTGTGGTTCCATAAGAACCACCTAGTCAATGGTTCTCTAATAGGGCCAATACACGACACAAGCCTGCTGACACAATCAAGTGATTGTGCATGCCGATTGACCGTAATTGGGGTTGATGGATGATTGAGCAAGCAGATTGTGTTAAATCAAAATCAGTTAGATATTTTTATGATTGACACCGCAAGCTTGTGTCGTGATTCGCGAAATTTGCACAGTCAAGCAGCAGAATTGAGGTGGTAAAGTGACGCGCGTGAGAATGAGTGCAAAAAAAATTAATGAAAAAATATTTTGGAGCGAATTCCTAGAACTATACGATACGATGCCGACTTTATGGAAAGTTAAAAGTGACGACTATTGCAACCGAGAAAAAAGAACATGTGTTACGAGAAAATGGTGGAGAAATTAAAAGAAATAGACGAAGAAGCCACACGGGAAAAAGTAGTGAAAAAAATAAATATATTCCGAACGAATTATAAGCGGGACTTAAAAAAAATAAAACAAAGTGAAAAATCAGGTGCGGGAGCGGACGAGTATTCACATCTTCGTTATGTTACTTCGATAAAATGCATTTTTTATATAGCCAGGAGTGCTTGGCAGTAGGAAAGTGCAGCATAGACTCGGAAGACTTAGATGTAAGTATGCGAAGTATTTCTTTAGTGTCTTTTTTATTACATATAATTTTTCTTTTTTTTCAAACAGAACAGCATTGAAGTAGAAAAAGAAGGCTCCAGAAAACGAAAAGGCGCAGAGGAGGAGTATTTGCTGAAACTGGCTTGCCAGAAGCTAGCCAGATGTGACACTGGCACATCTGCGTTAGCTAAAGGATGGGCAACTCAATATGATGATCTGACAAAAGACCAACAAATCTCGGCCAGAACCATATTTTCCGACGTACTTTTTCACGGTTTCATGAGAAAATTAAGTGCAAAAGTTGTTGAAGACATGCACCAAGTTTTAGGAGGAGCTTCAGTTGTGGCAAGCACTTCAAACATTTCCCGCTCTTCAACGCCATTGACCGCAGTGTACTATGTTCAGTCCGACCCATCTTGCTCCTCCTCTTCAACTCCGATTTTGGCCGAATCTGTGTTCTCGCCTTCGCTGGAGAGCACTCGAGTTTATTTTCAACCAGTTACCCACAACATGCCAACCAATTTTACTCGAACTATTGTTACTCAGCCAGTATCACCAACTGAAACAATGCAGTCCACGCAGTCAATTGCTCAATACCTTCATGACTTTGTTGATGAATAAAAACAAATAAAGTTATTATATGTTAAGTTATGTGTATTTTTATCTTTTTATCCCTGAAATAATTTTTTTAAAGATTCTTATTTTTTATTTATCCTGGAAACATTTTTTAAATATATATTTTATAAATATATGAAAATAATAAATGAAATGAAATAAAGTATTCATTAAACATCAAACTACTTCATAATCTGTTTCTTTGTTACTCTTTTTGTATTTTTGTATTTGTGTATTGACGAAATGAATCTCAGACATCTTTTGCATTCTTGCTTGCATGTTTTATAGAAGTTGCTGCTAAACTTTCTAGGCTTTTATCACTGATGTTACATTCACTAGCTTCCAATTCCAATTCATCTGCCAGTCTGTTCATGTTATTTAATTTTTTTTTTTCACGTACAAAGTTGTGTAGATAGCAGCATGTTAACACGATAGTTTTCACTTTCTCTGGTGCGAGATTAATGGTTTTTAATAGTAACCTAAACCTTGATGCCAAAATTCCAAAAGCATTTTCAACTATTCTTCTGGCACGCGATAATCGATAGTTGAATATCATTTCCTCTTTTTCCATAGTCCTATGACTATACGGCTTCATTATATTTTTCCATCAAAGGAAAAGCATCATCAGCTACGAATACATATGGCGTGTTTGGACTAAAAGCTGACAATGGCTCCGGGTCACGAATATGTAAGTCATTATTCTTTAACTTCTCGAAAAATGACAATTCACTAAAAAGTCCAGCATCTGATGCCCTACCATTCGTTCCGACATGAACCATTAGAAATTCATAGTTAGCGTTGACAACCGCCATTAAAATTATAGAAAAATTTTTCTTATAATTAAAATAGTAAGAGCCAGATCCAGGGGTTTTGTTATGTTGACATGTTTTCCGTCAATAGCCCCAATGCAATGCGGGAAATTCCAAATTTTGTTACAGGCATCAGCTTCTGCTTTCCACTCATCAGTATTATTCGGAAGCTGCAAAAGTTTAAAATAATAATTTGTTATGTTGTACCTGCTTTTTTTATTTGTTTTCCGAATTACTCAGCTTTATGCAATTTTTAAGTATCTTATTTATGGATTCACATGTCTTAATCACAATTTTTCCAATTGTTTGTGGAGCCATAGCCGTCAGAAATTTCATATCCTCAAAGCTATTTCCACTAGCCAAAAACCGCATAGTAGTTGTTAATCGATGAAACGGTGTTATAGGTTCTCTCATTATTTTTTTTTGTTGAATTATTAGTGGTGTAATTTTGTGTAATAATTCATAAAAATGATTTTTATACATACGTAAAAAATTATTAAAATCATTTTCAGAACTTATTTCCAATTCTTTTAGAAGTTTCGAGTCTCCTAATTCTTCTCTATTTTTCAACCATTTTTTCGCCCAACTACGTTTTTTCTTTGCTTCTTTTCGTTTTTTTCCATATTAATTGCAACAATAATTGCAGCACAAGCGTCGTCGCTGTCCTTATCGACCTTTTCCACATACAACTTGAAAACAAATGAAAATTCATTCAATCATACTGGTGTAGTGTATGCTTAAAGCTTCATCACGCAATCACTTGATTGAGTCAGCAGGCTTGTGTCGTGTATTGGCCCTATAAGGTATGTAGTGCATTCTCAATGATAAGCACATGTAACATTTTTGATCAGCTGGTGACAAAGTCAATAGCAAATCAGTACAGTTTTTCTATCGACATTTCCCTCAGGGTATCTACACGTTGGTGCTTTGAAACTGAACCTATTAACCCAACAACAACTTAACCTACACTCATTCATACAGATACTGAAAACTTGTATGTATAAGACTCATGAAAGTGTGTGTGTGCTTACTGTTCGTTTCTATGAAATATGTGTTTACACATCCATAGATATTTATATTTTAAAATAAAACAGCAACACACTTTAGAAAAAGGTATGATACCACACATGTACTCACAGTTTCTAACAACCAATTAAACCAAATTTAAGGGCTTTACGTGATGTCAGACAATTGTGTGCATTGTATGAAATCTTACGAAATATCCTGCGGATTTCTTTTCAAATTCTCAACCAAATTTCAGGTCGCTTTATGTTTTGCTTGTGCCGAAACGTCTGCATAAGTTTTGAGCTTAAGCTTTAAGCTGGTAGTAAGAGGGCTCTTTATTTTCGACCGTATTTTGTTGTTCATTATTTGATAAAGTCGAAATTATTCTCGCCAAGTTCGATATTTCCATCCTATTTTCATTGCAAACACGTGTGTTTAATTAATTTTGTTTTTTACACTATTAAGAAAATCATTTGCTTTATTCATCTTACAATATACTTGAACAATTTATGCACTTAAGATATGTGGGTTATATAGTTATGTCTTATATCTAGCTATAACATTATTAATACTTGTATTAAATATGGGTTTAATTCATATACTTATAAAGGAGAAGGAAAATATTAACAAAAGAACTCAATAAAGCAGTTATTATAGTGAGTTAATGAATTAATTTACTCATTCAGATTTTGAATATATGTACATATTACCTGATGGATTACAGGTGTTTTGAAACTTGGTAGTAATTGTCTGTATTCGAGTATAAATTAACTGCCTTATTCATAAAAAAACAATAAAGTAGCTCTAAAGCATTCATCAGTTATTGAAAGCTTTAAGATTTGGCGAAGGTTTTATTAGAACCGTATTCATAATGAGTATTTTGACTAGGGAACAGATAATTGACTGACAACCCTGTTTTATGTATTCTCATAGTGCTTGTGATGTAAAAACAAGATGAACAATAACCGATAGACCGAATTAATTTTTTTTTATTTAAATGCGTCAATGCATTTTTGCAAAATTTTAAACATTAATGGAAAGAACTATTCAATAAAAAGATCAATTAATATTTTGCTATATTCATAAATTTGGAAGAAGTGTCAAAAAATCATATTGAACTGGATTTTAGTTTTGGGTAGTCGAATATAAAACCGGATAATAGGTTGTAGTTTCAATGTTTTGATTTTATATACATCACTATGTAAACAAAAGTTCATTTTGGATAAAAATTACAAAAATTGGAACGAAACTATTTGGTTGCTTGGCAGGATAATGTGACACTATAAACGCTGCAAATATACACAGAATAATTCCACGTGTTTATATCGCATAAATATTTATTTAAGTACGGCACGCGTGAAATGTAAAAAAATTGTTTTATTTGTGTATTAATCCGGATAAAATGGCCTTAAAGAAGCGTTAAACGTTCAACAAAATGGCGACGTTAGAGAACTCTTAACAGAGGAATTTTTCGATTATGAATACAATTTTTGGGCTTTACCTTCTTAAACCTTTAACAAACCTATGACAACTTTTTATGAATAAGGCCGTAAGTCTATATCAGATAGCAGATTTAATCTTCTGGTTGAATAATTCAAAGGAAGATTCATCACCATTCTTAGAAGTTTGTTCTGACAAATTTTGCATTTTAACCAGTTCAGAAATTTCAGTCGGCTGAACCGACATAAACATACCCTCATCCGAAGTCATTCATTGCAATCGAGTTCTATTGAATATTTGCATTGCTCTAAATAACGGGGTTTTCAATATGAGCGCTACAAAAGTTTTTTTTTAAATAAAACAAAACCGGTGTTAGATACCAATGAAGTTCTTTATTCCTGTGATAGTACGTTCGATGCCATTGTGTATGGAACCCGATTTCTTTTGCATGGCCACAACAGGCACGCTTGCAGAAGTCCAGACGGTGAACCCAATTTTCGACGGTTTTCAAGCATAAATCGGCCGATACTGCTGCAATTTCACGTTCGATATACGTACGAAATTCATCAATCGTCGCTGGCTTGTTGGCATAGACCATAGACTTGACGTAGCCCCACAGGAAATAATCTAACGGCGTCAAATCGCACGACCGAGGCGGTCAATCGACTGGGCCATTTCGTGAGATAACACGTTCACCAAACTTGGTTTCCAATAAATTGATTGTGGCATTCGCTGTGTGGCTTGTTGGCGCCGTCCGGTTGGAACCACATGTCCTCAAAGTTCATATTATCCAATTGGGGCCAAAAATATTCGGTTATCATTGAACTGTAGCGATTCGCATTCACAGTAATGTGCCGGTCTTGATCATCACGGAAGAAGTACGGCCCAATGACGCCGCCGGCCCATAAACCGCACCAAATAATCCATGACTCATGGATTGCTGTCTGACCAATAACGCATATTTTGCTCATTGACGAAGCCATTCAGCCAGAAATGAGCCTCATCGCTGACGACCATAAATTCGACGTAGCGCTCTTAAAGTTGAGGCCACTGACTCCATAATTTCGATTCGTTGTTGGCTCGTATAACTTTCCATGATAAAAATGCAAACCTTACTGAAGAGAAATGTCAAAAGATCAAGAAAAATATGGCGTCGTTTGCTTTTGTAGCGTCTTTACTTTTGTAGCGTCTCTGTTGAAAAACCCTTTATTATTCAATACCCAACTTAATTACGATCCTAAGTGATTATGGGGAGTTATTGTGAGGTACAAAAGGTATTTATATTGGAGGTACAAAAATGGGCATGGCGAAGTTATTCATCTGTTTTCGCACAGTATTACACAAAATATTGATCAGTACCAAATTTTGTTAAGATCGGTTGTGGTGTACGGGAGATATCGAGTCGGAAAGCTGCCGAACTTTTGTATGGGAGGTACGAAAATGGGCGTGGACAATATTTTATCATTAATTTTAGAGAAAACATTGCCGAGTACCAAATTTCATTAAGGTTGCTTGCAGTCTTCGAGAGTTATCATGTCGATCAATCGATCATCCGCCCAAAGTTTGTGTGCATTTGACTAAATTTTGTCTAGTACCAAACTTCATAACGATTAGTTCGGTTTTACGTGAGTTATTTTGCCGAACACACAGCCGGCCGCACATCTTATCTTGGTAGGGCGTGGCAAAATCGCCCTTGTCTTAATCGGTGACTGGCATTTGATAACATGAAGCCTTTAACCTAATTTCGTTATGATCGGAAGTGTTTTACGCGACATATCGCATTGACAACCCGGACGACCACCAAGCTTTTGTATCGGAAATACCAGAATGGGCGAGGCAAAGCGACTCATTTTCCACAGAAGAGTGACATTTGGCTAAATTTTGTCTAGTATCAATTTTCATTAAGATTGGTTCGGTTTTGGGGGAGTTGTCTTGCCGAATAACCAGCCGGTCGAGCAACTTATGTATGGGAGGCATCAACATGGGCGTGGCAAAATCACCTTTGTCTTACTGGGTGACTTGCGTTTGAGGACGTGAAGCCTATAACCTAATTTCATTAAGATCGAAAGTGTTTCACGTGAATTATCGCCCATTTTCTCCAATTGAGTAGATATTTACAGATTAGTAACCAATGTTTGAGTTGAATCTAATCACATCTACCGGAAAAAGGTTTTAGAAGAAACATGATTTCGTACTAAGTGTGTCGATTTGTATGGGAGGTACCTTGGCGTAGCCAAAAAGCCCATTTTCAATCCCAAACTAAACTTGGACAAATAATAGTCATTGACAAAATTTCGCTGTGATCGATAAAGATTTACGGCAGTTATCGTGTTGACCACGCAGCCAGACAGACGGACATGGCTCAATCGTCTTAAAAAGTCCCAAATCGAATTTCGTTCAAAGATACTGAGAGTCTAATATGGCTCCTTCTATGCGTTAAATTTTTTTCCGTATTAAATGATATATACCCCATCCTATGGGTGAGGGCACAAAAATGTGTAAATTGGCACAAGTTTCCCACACAAGGCAAGCGTTTTGTGTAATAGGGGAAAAATCGATTTAACCAATGTAACTTTATTATATGTGCTAACGTTAGATTTCCGGTTTCTAAGCGAATACATAATTTTAATTGCTAAATTAAATTTAACCTTTATTGTATTTATATGTTCTCTAAAAGTTAAGCGGTGATGTAATAAATCGCTTAGAGGGATACATTTTATTTATTTATTCGGCATTTTTATTGGTGCTTTTTTTATTTTATTATGCAAGATCAAGATCATCCTATATTTTCATGATAAGACTGCATTGTGAAAAACTTTTTTTAAAAAAGTATATATCTATTAATAGAAATATAGAATGGAATTGGTATTAAAAAACAAAACGCCTAGATAATTGATGTTTTCTTTCCATGGGATATCAAACCCATTCATAATTAAATTAGTGTTGGGTAAAATTCACGCACTTCTGTTTTAAAGTTATGGCTTGCGATTTGTCAACATTTACTTTAATTTCCTGTTTATTAAAACACAAATTTAAAGACCTTCACGCACTTCGAAGGTCTTCGTATATTTTCACAAATGGAAGTTGGTGACAGTCCAGACACAAAAATTGCAGCGTTATCTGTATAAAAGGCATAATTACAACCTGATATCATTTGAATGTCTCACAAGTCAATAAGATACAACAGAAGTCCTAAAACGAACCGTTGTGGATCGTCAAATCCGCCAGAAAAACCCGAATTTATGCTAACATAAAAAATGCGGCAAGCAAGAAAACTTTGTACTACGAAGTTGGAATTTTTATTTAGGGAATAGCAAATAATAGCAAAAACTTTTAAATGAGAATGGTTTTGTTGTTTTTAGAAATATTCCCCTTGATGATCAATACACTTTTGCATTCGTTCAAACCATTTGTCATAGCAGTTTTTCCATTCCTCTGGAGACACCTGCCAAACATGGTTTTTGAACGCTTCAACTGCTTCTTCGGCGCTCGTAAATCGTTGATCACGCAGTTTACCTTCGGTATTCGGGAACACGATGAAGTCATTGGGTGCCAAATCAGAACTGTATGGAGCATAAGTCATCAATTCGATGTTTTGACTGTTTAAAAATCCACATGTTTGACGAGATGTGTGAGAGCTCCCTTTGTAGTGATGGAGAATGATTTGTCTTTGGCAAACAGATGGTCGTGTGCCGTCCTATGTGGCTCAAGCTAAACAGTGGCCACATGACCCATTCGGCCGAAGAAACAGGCGACCATTTGCTTCGCTGTGCTTCTTCTACGTAAAACTTTTGTCGGATTTAGTTTTGTCGGATTTAGTTCGCATTGAAAGCCCCATACGGTCGAGTGCTGTTTTGTTTCCAGCTCATACGCATCTATCCATGATTCGTCACCTGCTACAATTTTATACACGTCTTTTGACGCACCACAGCCGAATTTTTTAATCATTTCAAACAAACAAATCAAACAAACAAATCTTTTTTACAGCCAAATGTTCATGCAAAATCGAATGTATTCAAATGGAAATAATTTGTAAGGAATCCTCAATCTCACGATATGTCACATGACGATCGTGCGTTATCAGTTCACGCACTGCATCGATGTTTTATGTCAGAACAACCGAGTTTGGATGACCTTTACCAAATTCAGCCTGGACCGAACGGCGGCCGAGACTGAACTCTTTGGTACCAGCGATTTAGAGTGGTTTTTGATGGCGCTTCCTCACTAAATGTCGAAACAAATTGATTGAGGGACTCTTGTTTCGATAATCCACGCCGAAAATCGTAAAAAATCATCGCCCGAAAATTTTCACCGGTCAATTCCATTTATTGACCGATATGAAATTTTCAACGCACTGTAAATACAACAAATAGTGCTCGTAAGAGAAAACGTTCGGTGTATATTTATGCTAAAAAAATTTGAAATGGAAGTTCCAGTTCCCAAAATATAAACACCAACCCTCGTATTTTGATAAGAAATTAGGGAAACTTGTTAGTTAGAAATTTGTACACACGGACCTTATGCCAAATAGGGACAAAAGCTTTTTCGACGTCAAGTAACGTTAATGCTGTTGAGGATTGTTCGGTGGGAGAAGTTTTAATACTTGTATAGTTTGCAATTCGCTTGATGTTCTGCTTAGTATTATGCAAAGGGCGAAATCCAAACTGTTCTTTTGGTATCAAATCGTTTTCCTCGATGAAATTATACATTTTTCCTTTCAATTTTTTCGAATAATTTACCTGCACCGGGATTCTGTAAGTTGTTAACGATAAAGTCGGTAGTTAACTTGACCAAATTCGGAAATGTTATGAATTTTGACAATTTAAGTACCCGTTTTGATTGTTAAAAATTTATAGAATTCCGGTGCTGAGCTATCGGTCGATAACTTGAGCTTTCAGTAGGAATTTTTCTATGTTCTAAGATAGGAATAACCTTTGCTTCACGCCATGCTTTAGAGAAATATTTGAATTTTGGGCAAAGGTTTAGTAAATTCGTAAGCTTATCGAGAGCACTGCTAGACAAATTTTTTAGAAAGTAATTTCTTAGCTTGTCTAAGCCATAGCGTTTTCTTGTTTGAAACTTTGTTTAAAACTGTTTTAATGTTTGAACTGATATATATTCGTATTGATCTGTTAAACATATTCTGTCATTAGAATGGTTTATGACTTCACTAGCAGCTTGAACAAGTTTCGAGCAACCTACGTTGTATGCTAAGATATGATTACTGTAAAATGTATTATCTAGAGCACTTGCATTTTCGAAATCGGTCGATATAACATTTACCACCAATTTTAATTTGAGGAATGTGTTGAAATCTTTTTCTTATAATTTTACTAATTTTCCCAAAGCGCTTTGAGTGATTGTCAAGATTACTTAATATTGTTTTCTAAATTACGTTTCACAAGTGCCAGAACCAGTTTTTAACAAACGTTGTTAGGTAGTTATGATGGTTGGGGTAATTATTTTACCTACATTCACTTATTTAAAGGCACTAAAGGTTCCATATTCAGCAGCCTGTCTATTTTGCAATTTGTAACCGATTGAAGAATTTTAAAATGCAAATGGGAGCTAGACACCTTAAAATATGAGCAAAACCATAACAATAGTGGTTTCTTAACTAAATAACTTTTTTTGAGCAATTTATTAAAAAAGTCCAAAAGTGTGAAAAATCATAACAATAGTGGTTTCTTACCTAAAGAACTTTTTTGAGCAATTTATAAAAAAAGTCCAAAAGTGTGCTATTTTTTGGTTCACTTGAATAAAGGCACTTTAACTAATTTTAATTAAAATCAGTTTCTCTTGTTTTTTTTTAAAATTTATTTGACATTATTTAAGAACTGTTAGTAATGGGTACAACCCCCTTTGTTTTTAATAACTTCAAATATACTGTTTTTCATTGAGAGATAAGAGCAAGCATCCTTAATGGCCTGAATTAGTGACTGCTTGTCAATAAATTGTCTACCTCATTCATAGACTTTACGAGATAACCAACCCCAGACATTTTCGATAATGTTTAGATCTGGCGAATAGGGTGGCCAGTCAAGATTATTAAAATTTTGGCTTGCAATGAACTCCTTTACTACTCTGGCGTCGTGTATGGGGGCATTATCCTTTTGCAATATCCAAGATATGGGACCAAATAGTCCCATATCAAAAAAGCCGATTCCAGTAACGTTTTATAGCTTGCACCAGTCATTTTTGCACTTTGAAATTCAAGATCGATGGTGCCATATTACGTAATAGCACCCCACACCATAACGCCGCCCTCTTGGCTGTGATGTCGGTTCTTTGCGCAGATAATGGAAAAAATAGTTGTGGCCATCAGGCACATCCAAACTAAACTTCTTCTCATCCATAAATACAACGGGTCTCCAGTCATTTACATGACCTCTTGGCTGCACATCCCATACCATGTAGTCTCTTAAGAATTGAAGCCGCTTTTTCTTACGATGAATTGCTCGCTTCCACTCTCGCTTGATCTCTTATTTTTGACAAGGATAAGGCAGAATTAGAAGCAATTCTGATGATTTTTCTTTTCTCATACGTAGATAAAGACAATGCAACCCTTCCATTATAATTTTTTCCATACCCCACGGGGTCCTTGATGTAATTGTGTACAAGTGTTGGGCTCCGTCCAATTTTTTTACCGATAGATTTACAATTTTTGTGTGCCATTTGAACTCTTAAAATGATTAAGATGTAATAAATTGTAATAAACAAACGCTCCCTACAAAAAATGATCGCTTACTTTAAAAATAATAAAAAAAATAATAAAGTGCCTTTATTCAAGTGAATCAAAAAAATAGCACATTTTTGGATTTTTTTGATGTGTTAACATCTATACGCGCGCCTCTAGGGCATTAAACTATAAATTTAATACATACGCAAGTGTTAGGTTTGTAAGAGTAAATCATCGTTTGTTTGTTCGTTGCTTGGCAGTCGGTATTGAAAGTGATTATTGGGCGATTTTCATATAATTTTCCCACGCGATTTTCTCCGGAAATTCATAGCCGATTTTATTAATCTTTGGATTAAAAAGCTAGTGCGGGTTTCGACGAAGAGTTTAGGCCAAAAATTAAGGCGATCCGATATCGGCGAGCCGAGATTTAAGTGTTTTAATTTGGAGTATTAATTTGGAGTAATATTAAAAAAGTATTTTATGTTGATCTTCGGTTATATCGTACGAATATAACAATGTATGTATGTATGTACAAGTGTCTGTTGCTTTGCATTCTTTGACTTTTGTGGGAATAAAACAAAAAGTATTGAGCAAGAAAATAATGACACACGTGCTTGCACTGGGTCTTTAAATAATTTTAAGTATTAATATTATTTAACTGTAACGTCATCATATGATTGAACGCTGGTTTTTATTTTCCAATGTAACATTTACGAATGTGTTCATAGAAATCGAACAGGTACCGTGTAGCAAAAAGGTGTTAACACATCGCCCGTGAGTTCGAACACTCATTGGACTTTTTTTTATAAATTGCTCATAAAAAGTTCTTTAGTTAAGAAACCACTATTTCGATGATTTTTCTCATGATGTCTAGCTTCCATTTCCATTTTAAATTCTGGAATCGGCTACAAATTGCAAAAGATACATGCTGCTAAATATGGAATGTTTAGTGACTTTAAATAATTGAACCGGAGTGTATGTCTTTGTCATTCCAGACGAACATATTTTCTATTCAAAATAAGATTTATTTAACCTCTAGGAATGTTTAAGTAATTTGTGTTTCAAACTTTATTTACAAGCCTGATAGTACTTGCCTCGATTGAAGCTATAATATTTGTTGTATATATTTTAATTGCGGATTCTAGCTCACGCGTTCTGCTCACACTAATATTTGGAGAATTAGACAAAATTCTTGTCATTCATCATGGGATAATCTTCCAGTTAGTCTTCGAGTAATTAAGTACGTTGTCTTCCTGTCGATAGATGCTTATGCCCAGTGAGAAAAGCACAGGTAAATAATCCTATGCCAAAGTGTTTGCAACGAAAGCTTGCTGGACTTGAGTAGGACCATTAGTCAATAACAAAACAAGGCTAGATGGTCTCGCGGTAGCCAAAGCAGGGATGTGGGTTGAACTGTTTGGGAACAAAATTGAAAACGGAACATTTTGCGACAAATAATATAGTATATTACCATAGCAATTTCTTCCAAAACAACCCCAATTATGAAGCCTGCTATCAATTAATGTTAAATAAAATCACACGAGGTGTCATGGGACACCCGGTTGGAACGAAGTTTCTTACGCTATATATTATGTACTACTTAGTGCCATCACGCCTAAGGCGCCTGTTGACAAATACTATAATTTAAATGGTTCTTTAAGAAAAGTTACTTTTTGTAAAATAAAAAACTTTTTTTAAGAATTTTTTTTTCCTGCAATGAATTTTTTTTTTAAAAAATTATATTCTTAGGTCCTTTTTGTAAGAATATGTATTATATTTTCCGGAATATGTATTACATAGGTCCTTTTTTTTTAAAGAGAGGTACTTCTTTTATTAATTTTAGATAATGTTTTTTTTAAGAAAAGGTACTATTTTTAAGAAGAAGTACTTTCTGTAAGAAAAAGCCATAAGAGAATGACTTTTTTTTTACAAAGAAATGCTTTTGTAATAACTGGTACTTTTTAAAGAAGTGGTACTCTTTTTAGGAAATGGTTATTTTTTTACATAAAATTTACTTATTTTCAGAAAGTCTACTTATCTCAAGAAAAAAAGGTAATATTTTTTTTTAAGAAAATGTACTTTTAAGAAAAGGAATTTTTGTAAGAAAAGGTATTTTTTATAGCAAGATATTTTTTTTGAAGAAAAGGTTTTTTTAAGAAATGGTGTTTTTTAGAATTGGTCGTTTTTTCAGGAATAGGTAAATTTTTAATAGTAGGCAGATAGTCCTACTAAATGAGACAAAATTAAACCTTGCACACAATGTGGGGGAACTGCTATATTAATCAAGAATAACATACAATACTACAGTCACGATAACAAAAGTAGATATTCGCTAGATGATTTAGAGACATGCGCCATAAAGATACGCGTTGACTGCGATAACTTTTTAGTTATTACATGGGCGTACTATCTGGCCGGCAATTTAAATTCAATTCGACCAGTGTTGCAAAAACTATTTGATATTATGAATCTACAAAATTCAAATAAGTACTATGTACTGGCGGCAACATCTAAATCCTTATACTTCCAACATATCCCGCTTTTCTTAGCCGTAATTTTGTCATAATGCCTTCCATTGAAGCCAGCACACTTCACAATGGCATGACTATCACAAAACCAACATGAAAGAACACAATCCTCATATACGTCCCTGACTGTACAAATCTAGTAATAAATACCAAATCCTAAAAGTATGCAGAATAATACTGGGTTGTATACTGGGTTATGGCATAATACGATTAAAAAAAAGTTGTTTAAAATATTTTCATTTAGCCCCCATCCCGCAACGTGCGATAAGGAACTTCGTTCCAATAATATTCGTTTTGAAAAGTTAGCAATTCTAATGTCCTGTTTCATTGTTACAATGATTAAGTATCGTTCTTGCAATGAATATATTTCATTTCTGCAATGAATTTGTTTCATTACAGCGATGAATTTGCTTCAATAAATTTGATCATTGCTGCTATGAATTGTTTTCATTAATGCAACGAATTTGAGTCATTGATGCAATGAATTTGTTTCATTACTACAATAATTTTGTTTCATTGCTGCAATAAATGTTTTGAAGTGTGTTTGAAATTATTTATTGACACTTGTACATAAATACACTGTTAGTATTACATTGCAGATGTTTTGATAACAATTTTTTAAATTTTTGTTTCAAAAATGGTCTCAATTTGCTAAATAGATTATATCCACTCCATGTTGAAACACTTGCCTGCAGAAGATTGTGGTAGTCGAGGGGTTGGTGGTAATTGTGCCGTCGTACTCAGATACTGAAATTAAAAACTAACATGAGGAGTTTTTTATTAAGATTTCATATTAAAATACCTACATATGTATCTATATCTCTTCTTACCATGAATATAAACACTACTCCAATATGCACTACTCCTTTAACTAGAACCACATCATTGTTTTCTTAAAGCTTGAAATTGTTGTTTTGTCGAGGGTTCTTTCATTCAATTGAAACGCCAAATCTCATTGTCATTAAGCCAGTGATCGCTCCGTATACAATTTCTTCAACTGCTCTTTTATGTCAGTTAACTAAATTTGTTAAAATTTCGATTGGATTTATTTGACTGTACGTTGAATTGTTATTTTTTATGTTCGTCGTCCTTGAAACACTTTGTTTCTCTGACTTCTTCGTTTTCATTGACTGCGACTGCCCGCACATACTATGTGTGTATGACTTTCGATTTTTTCTGAATCCAAATACCAACACAACGAAACAGGCGCGACCGAATTATGGTTAAAACACAAATCCACCAACATTTTGTTGCGGTTTGTGCCGTCACGCGCATACACACACACAAATGTTCCGTTACATATTCCGGGGTAGTTTTTCTGCTGTCGATGCGTCACTTTCTTTGCTGTCGTGTTGCTTTTTGCATTCTATTTATTTGCCTATTTGATTTATAGATTCTCGGCTTACACAAATGATCACAGCAAACACATAAATTCACACAATTTAGTTTTCACAATAAATTATTATTACTAAGTATGTATAACTAATTAGTCTTAATTATTCTGGCGGAGAAATATGTCTACCACTTTCGGTTGTTGCAATGGAACTGATTTAAGATGTGTACGTGACCCACCACTCTCGCTCACCATTTTCTCTTGCTATCCTCTATATTACGCTCGCTCATTTTTTCGACTGCTTCTCTTTCTTTACCCTCATAACTATTAATTTCGTTGCAATAACGAAATTGTTTTGTTAACTAAAAATGTTGACAAACCTTCAAAATAAATAAATAATAAACAGAAACCATAAAAAGTAAGAGATAAACCAAATACCAGTAGTTTAAATCTCATGGCTTTATTTTTTTTAAATTTTTAACCCCTTTGTTTTTATAAAATTTTAATTAAATAAGATTATTGCAGGAACGAAAAGTAAGTTGTTGCAGCAACGAAATGAGAATTTGTCAAAGAAGTCAAGTATGAAATTTTTCGTTGCAGCGACTACCAAATTGTCGGATATACGACACTTTTCACTGTAACAACGTAAAAACATTAACGAAAATGTTTCATCCATGCGACAAATCGTTTGTTTTTCAGTGTAACACGAAGTTTATTTTTTAATTTTAAAATTTTATAAAATTCTGCATAATTGTATGTATGAATTAACAACCGCGTATACCATCTCAATATAAATGTGAAATAAACTGGTTAACATATTGATATAAATTAAATAGCTAACGCAAATGTGGTTTTTCGTAATTGATAGCTAAAAGTTGCATATTAATGAAATCTGTTTATAAAACGTCGAGGAACAAAAAAGCTTTTCTTTTTAGTTAAAGAACTTTTTCGATGTCTATAGGTATCTTAGGTCGAGTTTCACACTCATCAATTAAAAGCTCAATTTAAAAGCTCACAGACAATTTTCATATTAAATGACAAACATCGGGCATTTAAGCCACATTTAAATGGAGAATTTCCAACTGTGAAACTGGCCATTAAGGTTTTATGGAACGAAAAGTTGTCAATATTAATAAATTCATTATAATTTAAAATGTATGAAAATAAAATGTAGATTAAATGCTAGTATTTAATATTCAAAACAAATATTCTTATTTTAAGAATTATTGTTTGATAAAACAAATAACTTTATGAGAAATTAAACCTATTTTATTTTATCGCTGAATTTTATCATCGTCCATGTTGAGGAATGGAAATATTAAAGTTATATAGCGGATATTCCGAGCATAAAAAATACGAGGTATTAAAAAAAATTTTAACTGTTTTAAATCTAAGATATGGCAAAATTTTAACAAATCAAAGAGATAAATTTTCTTTCACTCACCAAATGAATTATGATTTAATGAAAACATGTCCTGTGAGAATAGGTGTTTAAAACAAGTAGACATATTCGTCGTTAGCAACAGGGAATATGTCCAAACAATTATCTTATAAATAGGACTGCGTACAGTAATTGATATTACTTTTAGTTGTAGTCATAGACAGTTCTTTCCATCCTTTATTTCTGCCTGTTTAAATTTTGTTCTCTTTCTCTGTATTGTCGGTAGAACTCTCCCATCTCTGTGTCTTATATCCTATAACTTAAAACTAAAAATCTGTAGAAATTTTTAATTTATTTCAATTGAAATTATAAATACAAAAATTTGTAAAAAAAAACAATGAAACAACTACTCTCCTCAGCCTGGGTTTGAACTAGGGACCTCTCATATTAGAATGATCCACTCATGCAATAAGATGCGAAACTGTCGTTATGGTTTAGAGATCAAGGCGGTTTACTATACCTGCATATATTATCAAAATTCTGTCGAAGTATTTGTACATAATTACGTCAGTTTATGCGCGACTCTTGCACATGTGTACATGGGTGCCATCCCTGCTCATACCACCTTGCATTTCTTTCGACGGCGCATGGGCGTAGCCAGCAGCAGTTTTTTTTTCGCAATATTTTTTGACGTGGTTTAATCATAATTGAGTTCGAGATGATAGATTTCTATTAAAAATTTAACTTTAATAGAAAATGGTATTATATTTACATGCAAAAAAAATATTATTTTTTGATATATTTTTCTCTTGAAATAGTCGTTGCCTTACAACGATAACTCCTGTGCTGCAATATAATGCTTCATGCCTTGTGTACAGGAAGGAATTCAAATAAATAAATACTTGTTAATAAAATAAAATAAATGCAGGTAATTCAGTAGCGAAAGTATTTATATATATTTTCTTAAATGTTTTGTTTTCATGTGTATTTAAATAGCAAGGTGAACATTTTTCATTCAGTAAAAAAGTAATAGCCATTTACAGTAAAAGCTTTTGTGAAAAACATGCTTTTATATTATACAAAAAAATATGTAAATAATTAAAAAAAAACATAAATAAAAAAAAAATTTGGGGTACATAAGTTGTTGCATCTATATACTATAAGCTGCAATAAAATTTACATTTTCCCAAAAAAATTTAATTTTGACACCTTTCTAATTTAAAAAAGAAAAAGTTTTTTTTCTATACTACAGTAGTAATAAACGCCTCGGATTTTCTGCAAATTTTTCAACTATTTCCTTTTTAATCATCTTCCGGTTCTCATTGACAAATTTCCTGTGCACGCTCATGAGGCACAATCCGGAAAGCCTTTCCTCTCCTATCGTGCTCTTCAACCACGTTTTGACTCCACAGTCGCTGTTGTGCATGGTAAGGAACTCAAAAAGAAATATATTTCGTTATCGAAGGTAGAAATTCGTTTGTATCCTTAAATAGGTCCAATAACTTCAATATTCTTCAAGTCTTGTTCGCACAAATTCCTTTTCTTCCACAGATTGTACCACAGAATCAATTCACCACCGATATCTAGACCATATATATTTTGGAAATGCTTCGAGTTGTTATGTACCTCTTCACTAGAGTATTTAACCATATGCAATGGGTGCAATCTAGGAAGCGCCAAAGCTGGAGTATTTTCATTCGAAAATCGTACTTCCAAAGAGATTGTTAGTGAGTCCAGATAAGGTATAATTAAAGATCGTCGCCAGTATTCATATTAATTGACTGCTGGAGGATTATTTCTGTTTTTTGTTTTTCACCGAAACGTGGCAGAGACATTTCTACTCCTAGATCGGTTGTTATCATACGCGATTTGCCCATCAATTCTTCTGTGATTCCAAATGCATTTATACGATCATTTTTAAGCACGCCCAAAATACTTTCAAAGTGCTGAGCAACCGCTATGAAATCTATCGACTTTACTTGCAAAATGTTTGCTGCAGGTTCCAGTAACGCCGAATATTTTGCAATTGTCATTAAAGCAACGATAAACACTGGCCTCGTCACCGCAGAATACAACTGGTATGCAGACTTTCTTATGCTTCAGTTTCCTTCTATTGACAGCTTGTCTAAAGCTTTCGCCTTATCAGTAAAATGTTAGGAAAATTTTCTGATTGCCTTATACTTTCCCGACCATCTTGTTTCACACAAGCGTGATATATTAGAAGCATAATTTCTACGCGTTGTTGATTCGCGGAAAAAGTTGATAACATCTTTTGTCGTCGAAATAGTATTCCTTATTTCTGGAACCAAGTTTACGTCATTAACAACAAGATTCAGCTTGTGGCTAGAGGAATGGAAATATTGTGCGCAGGTATAGATTTTTCTTAAAATGGCTTGAACTCCGCCTCCTTTACCTGCCATTGTAGAACAGCCATCGAATCCAAATCCAACGCAATATTCTGGTGTGAGTTCGTTGTTAATCAAAAATTTGTCTATTTCTGCAGCAATGATGGAAGCGTCTTGTGATGTTAGCTCTATAAATTCAACGAATTCTTCTTTTAGTATTCCCATTGTTTTATCACAAAACCACAAACCAATCGATAGCTGCTCTTTCCCAGCTATATCAGCTGTTTCATCAGCTAATACGGAGAAAGCATCAGCTTTTTTCACGTCGGATATAATATAACATTTTATAACTTCACCGCCAATTTTTATCAACTCATTTTGAATTTGTGGTGAGGTATAAATTGCGTTCCGTCGGCATTTTTCTAGATGGCTTTTCAATACGGTGTCACCAGACTCGATCCTCATGTTTATTAATTCTAATTGAACGCCTCCATCCTGTTCTTTGCCCCTGAGTGGCATATCGTGCGTTCCGCAAAACACCACATATGAAATAATTGATGATATTATATTTCTATTGTCTTCTTTTTGTTTCTCGTGACTATTTTGTAACTGCACATCTATAGACACATTTTCAGTAAAAGCCTTTGCTGCAGCGGTTGCAGTCAGGTAAAGGATTGTGGTAGCATGCTTTTTGCAGTCCTCATGAACATTTTTAAATTTTACAAAAGGCCGAATCATAAATGAACCTAACACTCCTCGGACAGATCCAGGAACTGGTGGAAACAGAACACAGTACTTGCAAAGAGCACGTTTTAAACGCTTGGAATAGACTAGCAACGGTGCATACTGGTCTAGCCAAGCATAGTTAAATTTTCTTTGTAAGCTTTGTGCATCGTTCCGAAAATCATACTTATCTTCAGGTACCCATGGTCGGAGCAGAATACTCTATTTCTTTTCAGCTGACAATTGATGAGCTCGTCCAACATAACGCCCCCGTCATTTATGTGGCATCCATCATTTGAATCGATTTCTATACTGAGTGTAGAAGGCGCTTCAGGAGCAGACGATTGTGGCAAATGAGTATTATAGCTGTTATTGCTTCCACTACTACTTTCACGATTCTTTTTCCTCTTAACAGATGACATACCTTCAAAATGGTGGCAGAAGTAGCCAAATTATTCACAGAAATGCTATGATGAAAACATTAATGGAAAGCTTACCTTTTCCAAAAAAGTTTATAATATCCATTATGTTTTACAGTCCTCGAAGACACTTCTGAATTTGTCTGGCTTGCTAATGGCTATGTTGTCGCCACTCACCGGTGCGTCACTTTTGTAGATTGGCCGGAATACCGTGCCAATGATTTTTACCGTCCTGTTGCTGTTAATGATATTATCGGCCGGACTGCCGTGCCGATAATCAGTAGTTTTCTTGTTGTAGTTGCTCTCAAATTTGACCGGACTGCCAGGCCAATTATCTGCTGCCACTTGAATGAATGCTGCCGGGTAAAAATATGGGTGGTTACCCTGTGTCCAACGGATTGGTTGAAAGTCCACCTACGCTCCCAATGAAAAACTGGTTTTATTTAATTGTGGTTTAGTTTTCCCTTTTTTTTAATTTATCTTGGCTTCTTTTTGTTTTAGTAAGGCAATTGGCACAATATTTGCTCTTATTACCACTTATTGCCACTTTTAATTGACTTTATCTTTTACTACTACTTTCCTTTATGACAATGTTAACTTCTCATCAAATTTTTCCGAATGTGTGTCATTGTTTACTTTTCGTTTGGTGGGGTTTTCAACCCCTCCGGCGGCAAGAAAACAATTAATGTCGGTCAAAAATGACAATTGGCGATGCTAGTGCCGCGTAGTTGCGTAATTGCCTACCACTGATTTCTGTAGGCCGATTAGCGACATCAACGGGGATTAGTTTTCTATTCACAAAGAAGTAAAGAGTAAATAGTTTATATTTGAATGCAAAACTTCCACATACTTACTTACGTGAACATTAGGGTGGACCTTGTGTCGATATTTTGGTAGATGAGGGCTCTATTCCGTGCCTTTTTGAAAAAAAATGACAATGCCGAAAAAAAAATTAAAAAAAAAAAACATTAGGGGTTGCGCACGAGCCGAGAAAAAGGTCCACTTTGCCAAAATTAGGGGGGAAATTGCCATAGGTCATCAGGGGTGACCCGTAGGGGGGAAGAATGTATGGCCGACCCCCATTAACTTTTTACCGCCAACATTTTCCCCCAAGACACCCACCCCCTATCTCCTCCCCTTAGGGGGGTCACCATACAAAAATGGAGGTTGCTCAGTATTTTCGAAAAACACCATAGGTCATCAGGGGTCACCCCTAGGGGGGCAAAATATATGACCGACCCCCATTAACTTTTCATCCCCAACATCTTTTCCGAACAAACTTACCCTCTATCTCCACTCCTTGAGGGACTCCCCATACAAAAATAAAAGAAGCTGTAATTGAGTAGTACTACTAAGCACTCTTAATATAATATAGTCAAATTAACATATTTTTGTTCGCTGATGGGTATTTCTTGCGGTAAGAATCGATAACATGTAGTAAATACTGTTTCTCTTCTTCGCCTTGACACAGTATTCTATTATAATCTTGTATCATTTTTACTCCTCTTTCGGCAGTGTCGTTCACAACGCGCAAGTTATTTACAATTCTACGACCTTCTTGATAGTCTGCGCGAGATTTCCAGGTTGCTGGATTTGCAAGAATGAAATCTTGCGATATTCCAAATCTACAAATAATTTTTTGGTATTATGAGAGACGAAGTTGCTCAAGTCTTTAGCCAAGAATTCCTCATTCACATCTTTGAATTTCACCTCGATTTTTTTAACGCTGGTGCTTTTGATTACGACGCGAGGAGCTGGGGGAACCGGGTCGTCTTCTTCATCTTCTTCGTCTTCTTCATCTTCTTCACCTTCTTCGTCTTCTTCATCTTCTTCACCTTTTTCGTCTTCTTCATCTTCTTCACCTTCGTCATTCTCATTTTCTAGCAATGCTTGGGCCATTTTGGCCTTCAACTCATTTGAAACCTTGTCATCGAAAAAGGCAAGGGCTATGTGCTCATCGGCGAGATACCATAGGTGACCGATAAATTTCTTTATCATTACCCGAGATAAATCCTGGTCAACGGACTTGTACTCGACGATGTCCTTCAAAAACTTCCAATCTTGATTCGGCGCCTCAGCTGCTCGAGAAGAACCAAACCATGCCTTGACGTAAAGTCGCACCACAAAAATACAAACGTGTCGAATACCATTCAATTCACATACAGATAAGTGAAAAGTTCTCCGAAACAAAAACATCTTGAGGCTGTAAATGGCTTTTGCCATCCATCGAGCATGGGAAACGGGTCCTGGAGGTCGGAAATGGTAATTCTCAAGTTTTTCACCCAGAAACAAAAGAATTAATTGTAGCATTTCTTTGTAGTCATCGCGAGGGTGTTTCTCTTTCAATTGATCTAAGCAAAACTTCTTTATGCCGACTTGCATTGCCACAGGAATTTTTCTGACGACTTGATCGTCTATCAAGCCAGAATGGAATGGTTTAACCTTTACAGAGTCCCATTCCTGTTTGAAACGGTCAAAGCAAGGAACGCCTGGTGCACTGGTCTTTCCCATTTTTGTCTCAAAAACTTCCCTTAGCACCAGTTCGTATACGTGGTGTCTGCAAGGTAAATATAAGATTTCTCTCTCCAACAGCCGCTCAAGAGCAACTGCGGCTCCGGAGAATGGGCCACTGTTCGTTGATGTCGTGTCGAAAGAAAGTCCTTGTATTCGATGTGTCATATGCCAAGATGCCAACAGTTGATAAACGGCATGTGCTATTCTCCGGCCTTTTCCTTTCCCATCTTCTACTTTGGGAACTCCAAGAAGTTGTTCTTTTTCTCCGTACGAGACAATTACCGGTAGACGGTCCACCTTCTTTGTACCCACAAAATCCAAAAGCATTTTGCCATCCGAATGGCCTACGAAGGATTTAGCTGCGACAAGCTGGAGATGAATGAAACGCGTTGAAGAATAAGAATTCTGAATGAGAGCAAATAAATCTATGCGATCTTACTTCTGGATTGTCTTTCACATAACTCAGCATGTTCTCTCGATTTGAACGCCGACATCTCCGAAGCGACGTACGGTTTATTGTGTATTGTTGAGGATCGCGTCCAAATGCTTCTGCGGCCGCTATCATAATGCCGACCGCGTCTCGGTCAGTCACTTTGCACTTGTCCAAAGCTGATAGGACTCGTTCAGTAAAACATTGTTTGTAACCTCTTCTGTCACCAACATTTGACGGGCCAGCTTCTGCCGGGAAGTTTTCGTCCTGTCTCCCATTATCATCGCTTGAATCACTGCTTGAAAATTTAACCACTGCAATTGAACGAATTTCATTTGAATATAAACATTGGACGAACACACAAAGCGCGAAATAGCTTACCGCCTTTAGCGAACCGATCTCTACTAGATTCCGTTGCACGTTTGCGTCGCAACTCTTCTTGTTCTTCGCGCTCAGGTTTTCTTTTCCTCGTTCGAGTATCAGTAGCGTCCACACCTCCCATAGTTCCTGGCCGGCCATCTTCTCTTTGCTTTAGCAGAAAGTCAATGTCTTCGGTATTTGTCATTTTCTCAAGGACGTTGGCGTGTGCGATGTCGAAAAGATTATCCAAGCTATCAGAAAACGTATTCTCTTTTTCTCTAGTGGACTCAGTCTTTCTGTGAGATGACTTTCTTAAAGCATCCCACTCATCGTGCAGCGCAGCTATTTTTCTTGTAACATCTCCTCTGGCTTTCGTCGGAATAGCTGCTTGGCGCCAAAAAATCATCACTGCGTCCGCGACTATAACCGCACTATTTTTCTTCGACATGTTTCGTTTGCGAATGTTGAAGAAATGCATTCTTGGCACTTGCTTCTTCGACGGTAATTTGTTCCCCGTAATATTCATGCTTGGATAACCAATCAAAAAAATATCGTCGCGCGATCTAAGTCGTGTTGTCATCTTAACTTTTAAAAAACGGGAGAAAAATCAATTTACTTTTCGCGGTCGTCGGCACTTGTTGAATGACAACAATCGATGAATGAACTGCTATTTATAACTACTACGTATTTTGCAATATTTTACTGCCAGGTACTGATGAATGGGGGCATCTGCTAAGGGTGCCTATGTACCTGATTCAGCACGTGTGCGTTTCAAATTTTTCAAGACTTTCCAAACAATGACCACTCTTGAATATTGGTGGAATTTCTGTAAAAAAATCAAAAAAAATCAAAAAAATCTCGATATTGTGCAACTGTAAATACATAGATTTTCAGTATTTTTGTATGGGGAGTCCCTCAAGGAGTGGAGATAGAGGGTAAGTTTGTTCGGATGTTGGGGATGAAAAGTTAATGGGGGTCGGTCATATATTTTGCCCCCCTAGGGGTGACCCCTGATGACCTATGGTGTTTTTCGAAAATACTGAGCAACCTCCATTTTTGTATGGTGACCCCCCTAAGGGGAGGAGATAGGGGGTGGGTGTCTTGGGGGAAAATGTTGGCGGTAAAAAGTTAATGGGGGTCGGCCATACATTCTTCCCCCCTACGGGTCACCCCTGATGACCTATGGCAATTTCCCCCCTAATTTTGGCAAAGTGGACCTTTTTCTCGGCTCGTGCGCAACCCCTAATGTTTTTTTTTTTAATTTTTTTTTCGGCATTGTCATTTTTTTTCAAAAAGGCACGGAATAGAGCCCTCATCTACCAAAATATCGCAAAAATGTAATTTCAAGGTCCACCTTAGTGAACATATTTTATACATATATGTAGATGTTCCACAGGAAAAGGGCCCTTATCTTCTCAAACCAAATTTTACAGGAGGACTAAAAATAAACGTTTAGGTAAATTTTATCGGTTTTCAGGTTTTGGATGGTAACACTGCCCAGACTCGTTCCGAGCATTTTCCCAGTCGATTATTATATCGGAACTAGATTCCTAGATTACTAGATTCCCTAAACCATGTCTCCGAAACATACATATGTACACTATCGAACAAAATAAAGTGCAAACAAGTCATAACCATATTACTCTCCAATTTTGTTCTCATTATAATAGTAAGGGTTGCAGTGAAGATCGCCTCCTCGCGGTGCAACCTGGGTAACTCTAAATGATCTTCTTCCTACTTGGCACATACTCTGGTACGACCCTGGTTCACGATTTTCGTAACAATTTGATTTTCTTCTCAGGAGCTGTCGGCCTGTGCTCTGCGACTTGAGTAGACAGAGGTTACACTCTGTCGAAATGGCTTGTGGCTAAGGTACCGTTCCTCTCCGCCTCCTTAAAACCCGGCAAGTCTTGAGTACGTTCGAAATCCGTCACCGCTCAGTTGGTGGTAATGGTGAGGTTGAGATGACTCCCTCTTTGATTCGTCCTGGCTCTGAACACTCTGTCCCATAAGGCGGAGTGTCAACCCTCGCGTGGAACTCCCTGCTTCATAGACAACCACGGGGCCCGTCTTCTTGAACACATTGCATCTTTACGGACGTAGATAGCGGCTACAAGTTGAGGCCCAATTAATATGAACGATAATATTAAAAAGACTTCGGCCACAGGAAAACCTGTGACTTCCCCCGAGCCTACGGGCTCTTCCCCGAGCACTAGTGCTCGTAAGTCTTCTGCGGTCACACGCAAGGGGGCCTCTGCAACTGCAAATAACGCGGGCGTAGATCAACCCTCCCCAACTACGGGGAAAACTAAAAATCTCTGCCCCTCCCGGAAGCGGAGAGCTGATCTTCGACTGGCCACTAGATTGGTTAGTCAACTCTCTGCATGACCAGTCGCAGCACTCACTCCTGCACAAGTAAACACCTTGGAGTGGACTAAGGGTGTCTGTGAGGGGTTCAAGTCTGTAGGGACAAAGCCTCCACTGGCTGTTAATAATAGACAGCGTTCAGTGGAGGAGGATACTAAACCTGATCCCTCATCTAAGAGGCATAAAAGCCAGCCAATGCTCGGCAGATCCTTTAGTGATGTCGCGAAGGACAGCCTAATCATTGGCGTCTTGGATGAAGGTACCCACGATGGACGTATCCCCAAGGATAAATGGCGCCTTGTGGAAGGAGGCCTTCCTACGGTGCTCATGGACATCGTCAACGACAACCCTGATCCTGTGCAAATCTGCGAAGACGCGGGATGGTTCCAGGGAAGTATTAAACTTATCGGCTGCTCTGATGAACGAGCAGCGCGATTGTATAAGTCGGCCATGAGTCGGGTAGGTGAGGTTTGGTCGGGGCCAAACTCAAAGATCTGGATAGGAAGGATGTAATTTCTAGACGAAGGGCTAGGGTTTGGGTCCCGTCAAATTCACCTACTGACCCAATAGAGATCCTAAAGATAATCGACCACTGCAATCCTTCCATTCCTGCAAAGGACTGGAAGGTGGTCAAGGTTGCGGGCCTTGTAGGAACCTCCCTCCCCTGAACCCTTAAAACCCCTAGAGGAGTCCAAAGGCCAAATTCGGTTTGGGTTCATGAGTGTACCCCTCAGGGTATACAAAGTGGATACGATGAGTGGCAAACTGGCTGAGTCGAAGTCGGAAGTCACAAATGTAAATGGTGGAAGTATTCTGAAACGGCGGTAGAGGCTGAAGAAGCACTACTGGATGACGACAGTGGCAGCATCATCGACCTGTCCATCAGGGTGATCGCGAGACAACCGTGATCGAGGTAACCGGAGTTGAAGATCCTGTAGATGATGGAAGTCCTGCAGATAAATCTTCATCGCAGTAAGGCAGCATCTGCCAACCTCATTCTCCATCTTGCGAAGGGTGGACCCGATGTGGCCCTGCTACAGGAACCATGGACGGTCGATGATCGTACATGTGGTATCGGGTGCAACGGAGACAGGATCTCCGTCCTATCAACCCCAGGTAGACCAAGATCTTGCATACTCATTAAGAGCAAAATTTAATGCTCTTTTATTGCAAAATTTTAGTGATTGCGATACAACCGCCATCAGCCTCTCGCTGAATAGGGCCAGCGGGACATATGGCTAGTTTTATCGTACATGGCGCACGACCATACTGAATCACCCCCTCTGAAGTGCGTCAAGGATATTGTATCGGAAGCTAAAAGACGGAATTGTAGCGTCATTATAGGTGCCGATGCCAACGCGCGCCATACAATATGGGCGAGTACCGGCACCAATGATCGAGGTGAGTCTCTTTTTAATATCATTATAGGTGAAACCTTGTCTATTTGTAACAGAGGCGAGGAACCGGCCGTCATAACTTCGGTTAGGAGGAAGTACTAGACCTAACTTTACTACTTGTCAACGACTATGTAACTGTATCCGATTTGAGCATACTTTCTGTTCACTCATTTTCTGATCATAGATATCTACAGTTCCACATAAATATCGAACCTCTGAAAAAGGAAGTTTTTAAAAATTATAGGAAAACGGACTGGAACGAAAACCGTGGGCGCCTATGGAAACTTTTGGGTAACCATCCGAATATTCCGTCTAATGTGCCACAGCTGGAAGAACTAGTTACAAATTTACTGATGCGTGCAGGAACACGCTCAATGAATCCTGTAAGGCCAGTGGTTATAATGCTGCCAAGGGTAACAAAAAACCTCATTGTTCGAACACTGAGCTTCAGGATCTAAGATCGTCCATTAAGCGGCTTTTCAACAAGGCCAAAAAGAGCGGCGACCAAAGGGATTGGGACGTTTACAAGATTAGTCTTAATCTATATAAAGGTGTAATCAAGAAGGCCAAACGGAAATCCCGGCGAATCCATTGCGGGAACCAACCAGACTGCACGCTTAAGATGCGTGCTCGCTAAACACCCACCGAGTGCGGGGTTCTTAATGAAAGACGATGGAACGTGGATGTAGTCGTCTGAAGAGTCTCTTGGGATACTCCTGGATACCCACGATCACAACGATGACAGGAGTGTTGGTCAGCAGCCAGAAGAGTTAGGCGGAAACTCACCTAGCATAGAAAAAGTTCGCTCAATAGTGAGCAGAAAGAATCTGATATGGGCCATTAGATGCTTTAAGCCCTATAAATCAGCCGGACCTGACGGGATAATTCCCGCGCAACTACATACCTATCTTGTAGTTGGTTGCCTTATGCTGGGAGTCATTCCTAGCATTTGGAAGCAAACCAAAGTGGTTTTCGTCGCGAAAGCGGGCAAATGCTCTCATGTCAATCCAAAGGGCTTTAGACCAATCAGCCTATCATCCGTTGTTCTTAAGACACTTGAAAGGTAATTCGAAGTAATATTCCACAGAATCTACTATCGAGTTATCAGCATGCCTATATCAAGGGCAGGTCAACTGAGACGGCTCTTCACTCTATAATCAGTATAATAGAGAACTCTCTTGAGAATAAGGTCTTCGCTCTAGGGACCTTCCTGGACATCAAGGGAGCCTTCAATAACATTCAACCTTCGGCGATTCTTAGGTCATTGCAGAATCTAGGAGTCGACAGCTTAGTGACACGCCTAATTGGAAAGCTTCTGGTGGATAGATCCGTCAAAGCAGAATGGGGACACCGCAGGGGGGAGTTCTGTCTCCACTATTATGGTTAACTTCTGTCAATGAACTGCTTCTTGAATTGGACAGGGCCGAATGCCAGGTCTTTGCCTATGCCGATGATATTGCTATCATCTTTACGAGTAGAAGCCTCAATCTACTTAGCATTCGTACAACTAACCTACTTAGTCTAATTTCGAACTGGACCGCTAACAACGGACTATCACTTAATCCACTTAAACCCGACTTTAACTGCCGTCAGTTAATGGGGTGCAATTGCTGTTGACGGAAAAGGTCAAGTACCTGGGAATAATTCTCGACAGAAAACTGTCTTGGAAACCGAATGTTAGGGAGAGGGTAAAAAATGTGTCTGTTGCTCTTTACTGCTGTAAAGGGGCGATAGGAAAGCGGTGGGGACTGTCTCCTAAGATCACCGTGTGGATTTATACGGTAATAGTCAGACAAATACTTCTCTATGGCATCATAGTTTGGTGGAGGTCCCTCCAAAAGAAGTCTATTCTAAACTCCTTGATGAAAATTCAAAGATCAGCACTGATTAGCTTTAGTGGAGCAATGGGTACGATGTCAGGTACTCCACTTAGTGCTATCCTGAACAGATGTACTCCTGATATCATGGCCGTATCGGCAGCCGCTACATCCCTGGTGAGAATCAGAGATTCTGGGGGCATTCCGGACACGCTGAATTACTACACCGGATCAACTGTATTCCCGGAAAACGGACTACTGTATCCCCTATCTTCTACCAGTGACAAATCTAAGGACTTCTATTGCGAACAGGAATACCTGGGAAAAGTCACTGGAAGGGGATACCAATAGTATCAGATTTTTCACGGATGGATCAAAGTTGGGTCCATTTACCGGACCTAAATGTGAATATCTCCTTCAAGCTGCCTGATCACTGTAGATAATTTCAGGCGGAAATTACCGCCATACTGGGGATTGCTGAACTACTGAAAAGTAGTGTAACAACCCTCCGGAGAATATGTATTTACACAGACAGCCAGGCTGCTATAAAATGCCTGAAATCCATGTTTGCTACGTCCCTCATCACTTAGGGTGATGGCAGAGTATTTTGTTATCAGGCTCATCTGGATACCGGAACACAGCGACATTCCAGGCAATTCGTAGCGGATGCGTTTGCTAGACAGGGCACTACGGCACAGGTTCTTCCGGCAAAAGAAGATGTTATGCCAATCTCTACATGCCATTTGCAGATCAGGCAGTGGGCCGATAATATGTTCAAGGACAAGTGGAGACTTACTTCAACTTGCAAACAAGCCAGGGTGCTTTGGCCACAGGTGGACAGGAAGATGACTAGGCAACTACTTAACTTGCCGAGAGGGAAGCCAGGGTCATCTGGCCACAGGTGGACAGGAAGAGGACTAGGCAACTACTTAACTTTTCGAGAGGCAGGGTATTAACAATGATCGGAACACTAACGGGACATTGTCTTGTAGGAAAACACGCGCTAAGATTTTGACATAGAAACTCCACTCTATGTAGATGATGCAAGGAAGAGGACGAGGAAACGACGAAACACTTTCTCTTATATTGCCCTGCTGTGGCAGGACTGAGAATTAGGATATTCAGAACACATTTAGTTAGTACCGTAGCCCTACAGACAGGTTTTACAGACAAATTTATTGAAAGGGCTAAGTGGCTGGACGAGTAGTCAATAGTTGGTATGGAGGAAACTGCAGGTATCACAATGTGCTTCTTTAGCCTAAGTGTGCTAGACAGCGTGCTGTCTTGCAGCCTTTTCAACCAACCAACCAACAGTAATAGGTTTTTGTATCTTTTTTACAAAACGAAAATCCAGATAGTTAATAATTAGCAAGTGACAAAATAAAGTGCACATTGCCCTGATCGCAAGAAATGTATAAAAATATTACATTAGGTGTCAGGGGACACCCGGATGGAACGAAGTTCCTTTAGTTATATATTATGTACTAGTTAGTTCCAACACGCCTAAGGCGCCTGTTGATAAATACTATAATTCAAATGGATCTTTAAGAAAAGATACTTCTTGTAAAATGATAAACTTTTTTTTAAGAATTTTTTATTATTGAATGAATTTTTTAAAAAAAGTATATTTTTAGGTCCTCTTTGTAAGAATATATATTATATTTTCCCGAAAAGGTCGTTTCTTTAATGAGAGGTTCTTCTTTATTAAAATTTAATGTTTTGTTAGAAAAGGTACAATTTTTAATAAATAGTACTTGCTGTATAATTCTATTTCTAAAGAACAGGTAGTTTTAAAGAAGTGGTACTCTTTTTAGGAAAATTTTTTTTTTAAGAAAATTTTCTTATTTTCAGAAAGGCTACTTATCTCAAGAAAGGAAAAGAAAAGGTATTATTTTGTTTTTAATAAAGGTACTTTTAAGAGAAGGATTTTTTTAAGAGAAGGTATTATTTTTGAAAAGGTTTTTTTTTAGAAATGGGATTTTTTTAGAATTGGTCCTTTTTTCAATAACAGGTAGAATTTTAAGGGTAGGTACTTATCTCAAGAAAAGATATTTCGTTTAACTAAAACCATCCACCATGATTTCGCACACGTAGGTGCTAGGACAATTCTCGTTGAGTTGAGATTTGTGTATCCCTATAATGTGTGATGATACACCCAAATAATTGTGGAGAAGCGAGGTTGAAATAGATATATTCCCAACCATGCACCATAATAATCAATATCACATTATTTCTTTAATATTATATACTATTTACTTTTTCGTAGAAGAAGTACATTGCCCATCGTTTAGCCATTGGTAAATTACATTATGAAAATTTAAAAATTGTATGAGTTGTATCTTCCATTTCAGACGGATGAGGTCTTATAAATACTCGTATTGGTTAATACAACTGTATGAACAACTTCTAGTTAGTATGACCTATTTTTAGCTTATCAATAACATCGACAAAAATTCTGATGTATGATAATTATGAATTCTAATAAGGTGGGTAAACTTTAACTCGCGACTGTAAGTGATGAAGATATAACGAAAAATTTAAAAAGGTAACCCCTACTTTCGGCAAAAAATAAACAAAATTTATTTCGCAATTGCCTTCCAAAAATTGGTCATATTCGAAAGTTTATGGCACGTACGGTCGCATGTACTCGAATAACTCGAGTTATAAAAAAGTTTTCTCGGTTGTTCGAGTAAATCAGAAAACAGATTTCCAAGTTAGTCAATTACACGGACAAATTATAAAACACGAATGATTGGATAACCTAAATTTTACTAAAGAATGCGGTCGGGTGTCTGAAAAATTTATCGGCAAAACCACTAAATTTCCACCAACAATTGTAGTTAGTTTGGCCGTTTTAAGTCATTTTTAGCCCTTTTTTTTTGAAAACCCATTTCTTGTCATTGCACTTTCCCCACATTTTGATTTTAAATTATTGAAAACTTTAGCTATTTATTTGTTGTATATTGTTAAACGTATGAACTATAAATGTTTGTGGGAAATACTAGAAAATACTCGAAATATGACACTATACGTTTTCAGTCAGACTCTTAAATACTCGGTACACCACGTATTCCTCACACCTGAAAAATTTGTATTTGGTTGTGGTTTGGATGCAAATATAAAGTGCGTTTGGAGCTTGGCGCAAATATAATATACTTGTATCCAAACACATTGTGTTTGCTATTCAATATTACATGTTTGGGACACAATTATTAATATGTTATAATATATGTGTTTGCGACCAAAATATTTCTGTGTTTGCGATGCAAATAATTTTTTTATTTTGTTGCACTGTTTAAGAGGAACAACGAGAGAGTGTGTCTTGTAAGTGGGTATCTTTATTTTTGTATTATTCTCTTAGTCAGTGACCATTTGTGAAATAAGTACAATAAAAATACACAAGTAATGGCATGCATGAACTAGATTTGTATATTGTTTGTGTACCAACGCATAGGGATAACCAACGCATACTTCAAACCTTCTGAAAACAAAAACGTGAGAGACAACAAAGAAAGGAAAAGCAAAACAACAGCAGATTCTCACTTTACTAAAAAAAAAACAAATAATGCATTCAGTCCACGTAAACGTTAAATTGTCCCCTTTTAAATCTTTTAATTGTTTGTAGTAATTATTTATAAATGTGGATTTATATTGATAAAATTAATTATAATAAATAATACATCTATATTGAAATCAAAGAATAATGGGTTTCTAGATATTATTATGTTTGAGAGGAAATACGCATATGTATCCACGTAAGTATATGTAGGTTTGGGGGGAAAAGGGGAATGCTTCTACGTAAGTATATGGATGTTTGGGATGAAAAAGGCATGTTTCCACGTAACAATATACATGTTTGCCAGTAAACATGATACTGTCTGCATTTAAACACAAGTGAGTTTGCGACTTGAAAACATATGAATGTTTGAAGTGTGTTCCAAACATTTACATGGTTCCTCCAGAATATGTTTGGGAGAATATATTAGAAAGGCCGCTATATTTCAGGATGTATAAAATCAAAATCGTACTTCAAATTTGAATGAAAAATGTTTTGCATTTCGTAGAAATACAAGTTTCAGAGATATACAACGTATTTATGAGTTTAACCGAAACTCCATACTATATTACTAGACTACAATGAATGAAAAAAGAGTTACATAATTTTGAATTTATGTATCATAGTATTTTGCACAATCGTATGTTTAATCTCAGTACAAATTATATAATTTGGTTGTCTTTGGTTTGACACCAAACCTGTTCCAAATATTCTGTCTTTAGAAATTTTTGCTACTAGTTTTTGTTGGAAGTTTGGTTTATTTGTATATTTTCTTATGTAGCTCATTTTTGGTGAGTTGAGCTTTTTTTTTAAATATAGCCCTTTTTTGAGAGCTTCTGTCCACATTGCCACCGACTAACCTTTCTGTCATCGTGTCATTCCCACCCTATATCTTTGCTGCGAAATCTGACAGAAATTGATTCCGAATGCGGGTTTTACTAAGTGTCGTAAAACTTCATTATGATTACTGGACATTTGGTTTGCTGGGAACACTTACGTACACATGTTCTAAAAATTTAGTGTGACTGTTGTCACTAGAATATTCAAAAAACCGGTCAATTCAAGAAACCGGGGTTTCGGTTGCTTCTAACAATGAGGTTTTTGAAAACGAGTTCCACCGGGATTTTTGAAGGTAAACCCGAGTTTCCACCAGATTCGGTTTTTCATATTCAAGCCTTAAACGCCATATCCACTCAACGTATTTATCATGTATTGGAACCGATGTTAGCCGATTTTTGTACGAAAACTCAGCTGATATTGGCCTCAAATCATGTTGAACACGGTAAGTGGAAACGAAACTTTAGGAATTGGATTTTCTTTCATTTAAAAAAAGTAAACCCGTTATTAATAAAATATGTTTAAAAACAAATCTGAGAATTAATGTATACAAATTGGCAAATCTTTAAATTTTGTGAGAACAATGCAGAATGTTTATACACTGTTTCTTTTTAAAATATTAAATTAATAAATAAAAATAAATGGTTTCCCATTACATCCCATGAAGGGATCGGGGAGAACTTCTGACAATCACTGAGCTGTGCGCTTTCCGGTTTTCACTCACTGATTGGGACCTAAAGTTTTACACCGATTCCGAACGGTATTTTGAGAAGCTTTTTCATGGCTATATACTCGATAGTGTCGCCGTCACTAAGCGAGGTGACCGTCGTCGAAAGAAATTTTAAGGTGGTTGGAGCAGGGATCGAAACCAGGACCTCCTGTACAAGAGGCGCGCACACTACCCATTGCACCACCGACGGTCAAATACTGAATTAAATATTCAATTAAATATTGAATTAAAATACTGAATTAATAAAAAATTTGTATACAATTATTTGGTTTCTTTTGGATATTAAATTTAAATTGTATATTGAAAAAAATTAAACCGTTCGGATTTTAATTACATTTCCTTTGAATTTTTTTCTGTGAAAAAAATTTCAAACTTAAAATTTTTACATATTTCGTCTTTATTTACAATTGATTACATATTTACATATTTTACAAAGTATTTATGGGATATTATCTAAAAAGGTATTTCAGCAATTATGGTTGAGAGTCAACTGACATAAATACTTTCTAAGTTCAACATTATTTAAAGGAAAATAGGGCGAAAACCTTTTATTTGAAAAATTTCAAATATCTTTAGAAATACGTAAAATAAAGTTCAATTATTACGAAAAATAATCTATTTTAACAATACGATTTCTATTTGATAATTTTAGAGTACATAATAATATATATGATGAAAAGTTACAATAGTTCACTACAATATCTTATTAAATGATATGAAGAGTTTTCTGCTTTTTCCACGTATATTTGCGATTAAAAATTTAAAGGAAACTTGAGTTATTTCTTTGAAAACTAAGATTTTGCAACAAAATAAATTAAACACAATAAAACGGTGAAAGCGGGTGTAAAAACCCGTTCCCACCGGTTGCTCGTAAATGCTAATTTTCAGAAAACCGGCGTTCAGTGGACGGCCAAACAACCGATAGACCGGTTTTCGCCTTTGGTTTCGGTTTTGAATACTCCAATTGTAACCCATAAGATTTCTATCGGGTCTTTTAAACACTTGAAAGAATTCTGTATACATTTGAGCTGATACTGTTGCTGATGTAGGTTGTTGTCGTTGTACTCTAAGAATATTTGCTTAACACTGAAGGAAAAACAATGCAAAGAATCAACAAAACTAACAACAGAATAAAAAATACTTGACAGACAATGTCAACACTTCACTACAGCAGTTGAGTTCAACTGTGCTGTCTTCTGTTCTGCTCAGCTCAGCACCAGTTCAAAGACAATGTCAACAAAAGGCGGCAACAACAGCAAAGAAGTTGTATTACTGCATAAAATTAAACAATAAATTGCACAGATGAAAATTAAAGGTGTAAAAGTGAAAGCCATGAAGATTTTTATACCAGATTAGACAAGGAATGAATTCATTTCAAATTATATTTCAAAACGAATAAAATTGGTTAATTTTATAGAACCACAGATTACTGTGTGAAAAGAAATTTGGAATATCGATTTCCCATTGTGTGGTATGAGCGGATTAGTACTGAACGAAAAAGCTTCTTTGCAGAATTGAAAATGGTCGTTGTCCCAAGAACTTAGGTTTCAGTGTTCATTTAACCGAAAATATGATAAACGTGTGGTTGTTCCTGCCATGATATGTTTATGTTTCATTACTGCGATTAATTAGTTTCATTGCTGCAACGCATTGGTTTCTCTGCTGCTATGAATTTGTTCCTTCAATGATTTCATTTCTGTAATGAACATTTTTCATTGCTGCTATAATCAATTTTCATTCCGACGTGTATACAATTCACACATTAAACATCTTTACTACTCAGGTGGTTAACGTTTCATTGTTTCAATTAAGCAATAGGATCGGTTAGTTTAGGAAATGTTGCTGGTTCATTGATGCAATGAATGTTTTGTAGTTTGTTTGAAATTATGTATTGTGCCTTGAGTTCTGAAATACGCTTTTAATATTATTTTCTAACATTTATCATAGATCTATTCTAATTTGAATTGGTGGTAAAGAAATATTATTTTTCGTCTTTATTATTAACAGTTTTTTGTTACGAAACTATCTAAATGGTTTCGTAACTTTATTTTCTTAATTAAATATTTCTTTCATTTGTTAAATATATAATCCTATGATGAAACACTCTTAAGAAATATTATAATCGTCCTCAGGCGCTGCAAATAAAATAAAAAAAAGTTATTTAGTGGCCGACGGTGGTGCAATGTAACGGCGACATTATCTAATATTTAGCCATGAAAAATCTTCTAGAGATACCGTTCGGAACCAGTGTCACTATCAGTGAAAATAAAAACTAGAAGGTGCACAGCTCACTGGTTGTGGGAGCTGCCCCCAATCCTTGTATGGGATGTAATAGGGAACACATTTTTTATTAGTTATTATTAAAGTTTATATTTTCCATTTTGTCTAAAAGGCTCGTTATATAAATATATTACTTTAGTTGCAATCCAGCTCACAATAGGAAGCAAACTTTATAAATTTATATAATCATTAGGAATTTATTGTTTATCATTAGGAACAATAAAATGAACAATATTGAAATTTATATGAGTAAAATTGATTGATTGATTTGGTTTTATTGTCATGTAATTCATTTGCAGTTTTAAGGATAATCTTAAAAACTAAATATCTTTGTTTACCAAGGATTTTTCAGGGATTCTCAAAAATTCCATTTAAGATATGTAATCATGTCACAGCAGACTAAATCCTGTAGCACCAACTTTTTCCACACAAAGGTGTATCGAGATCAAATAAGTTTGAGATACCTTTTGATTTTCGGTACTCCTTAATGTGCAACGTCAATACTTAACACAATGGCCTTCTAAAAGTTGGAAAAAAGAAGAGTAACGAGTTACAATGTTAAAAAGTTGTTCCCTAATTAGTACATGCACTTCCATTGTAAGCATTTAGATACCGTCGGAAGCCCGTCCTAGTGGCAGAAACCCTGTAAAAATTAACTCTTGTCTATTTACCATTCCTGCTAGGTTGTCAACACTGCAGTTTTAACGAGCAAAAACTGCAAAAAAAACTACGTTTTTAACTTTAAAATTTAAACTAGACTGAATTTATTCTATATTTAAAAGTTTTTTTAACTCTGTTTGTACATACTCATACCGACCTATAATATTGCACCATCGTTAAAATTTTGAAAATGTCACCAAATTAAATTAAAATTGTCCAAAATGTAAAATTCTTCTAGTTTTTACTTGTAGTGCATTGCGGGATGTTAAGAACCAATGTGCCCAAAAACGGATGCGGATCCGTAATAGACTTAAAAAAAGGAATCAGTGCGTTTCGGATCCGTAAAAAACTTAAAAAAGGAATCAGTGAAATCGCGAATTTACGTATCCGTTGCGGACCCGTTTCGGAACCGTAATAAATTTAACAAAGGAATCAGTGTAATCGCGAATTTACCTATCCGTTGCGGATCCGTTTCGGATCGGTAAAATTTTTGAAAAGGAATCAGTGGAATCGCGAATTTACGGATCCGTTACGGCCCCATTTCGGAACCGTAAAAAATTTAACAAAGGAATCAGTGTAATCGCGAATTTACGGATCCGTAACAATTTTAAAACGGCATCAGTGTAATCGCGAATTTGCGGATACGTAAAAAAGTTAGAAAAGGAATCAGTGTAACCGCGAATTGAATAATCCATTTCAATCCCGAATTTTCTTCGTAAAAAAGTAAGAAAAGGAATCAGTGTAATAGGTAATTGAGCTTTTTAAGAGAAGGTCCTTATGTGGGACCCAGAAAAATCAGTTTTTAATAATTTTTTTTTCGTAAATTACAACTCAATTGAAATCTATTTTTTTTAGAATAGGAGAAATGCATTGAAAGTCAAATTTCATTTCATGTCATTTATTGTACAAAATTGTAACTTTAAAGCATATTGGCCAATTGTACAAGTACAATATGTCACTTATGTAAAATACTACTCAAGAAAATGTTATGTCCTAATATGATGTCCGTAACGAGTCCGTAACGGATCCGAAAAACGGACATTCTTCCGCTTGCGGATCCGAAACGGATCCGTAACTGATTCCGTTACGGATAGAAAGTACGAAGAAGAGGATCCGTTGCGGATCCGAAACGCATCCGTTTGGCATACTGGGGAGGTTATTATTTTCTGTACTTGTGTGTGTGTTCTACTTGATCCATTGACCGATTTTGTTGCTGACCAAAAACTGTAGCTTCAACCTTTTTTTTGGCCCGGCCTAGTATGTAAATATATGTGTATGAATTTACTTACGGTGATCATAAGCTCATAAACTTCCATTAAGGGTTTCATCACACTGAATGCTGCAACACTTGACATCTGTGGAGAACACAGACAACCGACTCTTATTTTCCTTAAACGTGCTGAAGTCCCCAACAACTTGGGGACCATTTCATTATTTTGTAGGAATGATTTTTGAAATATTTGAATACATCACAATTTTAAATACATCAAATTTCAATTGATGTGATTCAAATTTCAATTGATGTGTTTTAAATTTCAATTGACGTGTTTTAAATTTCAATGATGTGTTTTAAAGTTCAATTGATGTATTTTAAATTTCAAATAGAATTTTTAAATTTCAATTGATATTTTTTAAATTTCAATTGGAAATGCTGTAGTTTGCCAGAGTTTCCCAGAGTTTTGTAGCACTAAGTGTTGTCTGGACCTTTTACGAAAACCACTTTTCAATAGAACGAACCACGCGTCTGTAAATAAAAGAAGATCATAGGAAAACTGGAAATCTTCAAGCAGTTCTTTAACAATTTTTATCTTTGGGTGGATGGAAATGAACGCAGTAATAACTTCTGTAAGTGTATAGGGTTGAAAATTCATTAACCACATTATTTCAGATACTACCAGTCCTGAAATATTGCGGGATGTAAGATGCATGTAGCAATTTTAAAAATTGTTTACTTTCGATTTGATACTAAGAGCCTGTGCCAAAGCGATAGATTTTCCACCTAGTAGTAAAAATATGACATTTGCGAGGTGAATAAAATTTCACTAGCCCAGGGGGCTAGGTAAATTTTTGACAACAGGCTGCAAATATTTGACAACCACAATACAAACACCAGGGCCGAAGCAGATTGCATAGCACATAACCGAATTGCTGCCGTTGTCGATATATTTTGTGCGGCGGGTTGCCGCCGGTATTTTTCAGTATATGAATTGCATAAAAGTGTCCCAAATGGATTTGAATAAAATAAATTATTAATATTTTCCCTCAGTTACACGCATATTTTTATTTTTAACATCATAATTTTGTGTTAAAAAACTTTATTTCATTGTTAACTTTATCCAACGCAGTTTGAATTTTATGGCCGCCGCCGTCGACAACTTTTTATGTCGGCTTGTAGCTGTGGCCATCAGTCATTTGTAAACAGACATTTGCCGTAAGCCATTTAGAGTTCATTTATATTTTTGTAAATTTGACTTTATTACAATGGCAAGAACGGCAAAAAGATGCAAAAAGAATTGTAATACATGTAATTATGTACATGTAAATTTGGAGAAGTAACTACAAAGAATTTTCTGAACAAAATGCCATATCTACGATAATATATTTCTACAAATATTCATTATAAAAATGATTACATTTCAGACGCGTCTTTAATTTCCTTCATCTTACGAACTGTCAAATTTTTACTACTGTGGAAAAACTTTCGGTTTGGCACAGCAAAGAGTAAAAATATTCTCACCACAACACAATTTTTTTTCACCATAGGAAACTTTCACGGATTGACACGCACCCTAAGTGTCAGAGAAACGCCCAGTTATATTGGGAAGCATTGTAAAATTTACAAAAAACTAAAATCGACACCAAAAGTTTCACCTCAGAATGTGTCACTAAGGCCTACCGACAAAATCTCACTCTCGTGCTAGATCAGACTACTCCCCCTCCCGGGAGCCCTGAAGCGCGGTGGAAGCACATCTCCCATTCTTTGGAAACCGCTGCAAGCACACAACTTGGCTATCAAAAACCGTAGATGGATAAGCCATAGTACGACGAAGAATGTCGCATTGCAACTGATGAAAAAGACGCTGCACGTATGGCAACGAAACAGCCAGTTACAACGCGTGCGGCGAATGAGCGGTACAGGAGGCTGAGAAGGAAGGAAAACCAACTATTTAGGCGGAAAAAAATGGTAGAGGGACCAGAGAATAATAATGAATTCCGAACCTTTTTCCGGAGGGTATGGATATGAAATAACGGGCCTAATAATAGTCTGCCCTCCTACAAGGCCGAAAATGGGAATCTGGTGACTGATAAGCAGTGTGTGCTTAAAATGTGGAGAGACCACTTTTCAGCACTACTCCACACATATTCTTCCACTGAATATCTGGAGGTAATGATTGTGGAAGACATTGTAGATTTTTGTACCTCCAACCAAGGCGAGATTAAAACGGTAATCTTTCAGTTTAAGAATAATAAAGCCACTGGTGTGAATGAGCTACCCGCTGAACTTGATAAGGCAGGTGGCGAAGCACTGCTGGCCCATATGCATCAACTTTTATGGGGTATATGGCTGGGGGAATCTATGCCTGATGATTGGAGTCTCAGTGTATTATGTTGTGTATTCAAAAAGGGAGATCCGTGTGTCTGTTCCAACTATCGAGGTATCAGTCTTCTATCCATCGCGAACAAGGTCTTGTTGAGCGTATTATGTGAAAGACTAAAGCCAATTGTTGAAAACCTGATTAGACCTTAGCAGTGTGTTTTAGACCCGGAAAGTCCACGACTGACCAAATATTCAAACTACGCCAAATCCTGTAAAAGATCCAAGAAAAGCAGGTCGATAGAGACCATCTTTTTGTCGATTAGAAAGCTGCTTTCGATACAGGGAAAATTGTTCGAAGCTATGTCTGAAATTTGGATTCCCGCAAAACTGATCTACCTGTCTAGAATGACGCTGACCAACACCAAATCAGCAGTGTCGGCGGGCAAAGACCTGGCCGAACCATTCTGCTCGTGAAATTTCTCCAACATCGTAATGGAGATAATACTGAGAAAAAAAACTGCAATAAATACGAACAAGACCATCACTATGAAAAGCCATATGTTGCTGGGGTATGCTGATGACATAGACTTCATTGGCCGAAATTTGCGTGAGGTTACTGCAGTATTTTCCAGAATCAAAAAATAATCAACGAAGGTGGCCCTTGCAGTTAATGAGGGCAATATAAAATTGATGGTGTCAACGACTAGACAGACCTCTCGTCTTGTTTCGCATTTAAACGTCGACAGCCGATTTAAAATTAAAGTGGTAGATGAATTTACCTATCTTGGATCCGACGTGAACAACGAAAATAACGTCAGCATATATGCTATTTTGGGCTCGGTAAGTAGTTTAATAACAAATCCCTCTCGACGGACTAAAATCCAGCTATGCCAGACTCTCTATTTACCTGTCCTTGCATATGGCTCCGAAACTTGGGTCAACTCAGAAGCGGATGAAAAACACCTGGGAGTATTCGAGAGAAAAATTATCCGTAAAATATATGGTCCTCTTAAAGAAAACGGCGAGTATCGACGTCGTTGGAACAAGGAGCTAAATAATTTGTATTCCGACGTGGACATAGCTGAGCGAATCAAATCAGGCCAATTGCGTTGGCTAGGTCATATTATCATAATGAATGAAGATTAGCCAGCGAGAAAGGTTTTTGATAATGTACCCGAAGGAAGCAGGAGAAGAGGTCGACCAAGAGTCCACTGGAAAGACCAGGCCGAAGAATCCCTTCGTATCCTTATTTATTTATTTATTTTTATTTATATATAAAGTTGTCCACGATCTTCAATTGAAATTATTCTTATTCTTTAAACGAGCTTAAGATCTAAGATCTGGCAAAACAAATAAAAGATCTTAAGCACGTTTTAATAAACATAATATTTGTTCCCTGAAGAAGTCGCCCAATGTGGAGACGAAATATTGGAGATAAATAAGCAAAACAAATAAAAGATCTTAAGAGTTACACCCTCCAACATAATTTAATGCAACACACAAGTTGCAACAGTTCGGTACATTCAATTCAATATCAAATTTCTGCATTTAATTTTTTTTCGCGTTTACCACAGTTTGAACGGAAACGCGTGTGGATCAAGTACCGCTGTCAATCCAGACGGAATATGATCCAGTAGAATATTTTAAGCGAACTAGGTGAGAATTTTTAAATTACGAAATTCACACAAATGATGTTTTTGCTGACCAAACACTTTTGGTCACCAACCACTGAGAGTCTCTGTCAATGAGGGTAAATACTTATTTTTGTAAAATTAGTTCTACTCTTGAATTCAATAAAGACGGTTCACTTCTGGTAATGAAGTAACTAAAAAAAATCTTAAAGGATCTTGTTTTTTTTTGGTAATAAAAAAAACAATATCAAAAGTGGCTCAGTCGGTAGGATGCCCGGGTATCCTGACGAGTAAAAGATCGATAGTATACTGGATATATTAATATCCTCCAGCGGGCATATGCATTAATAAACAAGTGATTTGTGCAATGTGTAAAATTAAATTTTTTTACCCATATCATTGAATTGCAAGGGAAAACACAGTGTCCAAATCAATCAAAACGCCGGAAATCATTGAATTGATTAAGAGCGATTTAACAAATAAACAGTTGTGCAGTGTGTAAAATAAGAAAATTTTCCAGATCATTGAATTGCAAAGGAAAACACAGTGTACAAACCAATCAAAACGCCTGAAATCATCGAATTGATTAAGAGCGATTTAACAAATAAACAGCTGTGCAGTGTGTAAAATAGAATATTTTTCCCAGATCATTGAATTGCAAGGGAAAACACAGTGTTCAAACCAATCAAAACGCCTGAATTCATTGAATTGATTAAGAGCGATTTAACCTTAGTGTAGAACGAATAAACAGTTGTGCAGTGCTTAAGGAAAACCTTCCAAATTATTGAAAGGAAAGCACCGGATAAGAACATTTTCACATCCCATTGAATCACAAGGAGTGTTACAATTAATTGAAATATCTCAAATCATTGAATTGATAAAGAGCAATTTAATTACAGACAAGTGAACAATTGTGCAGTGAAAAAAAAAATCCCCCGAAATTATAGATAGAAAACCTACGTATGACAATCAGATAATAACCCTTTCTATGACTTGAGTGAAAAGAAGCACTAGATCGAGAAAGAAAAGGGGAGAAGAAATAATAGAATAAAAGTAGATCTACTACCATAAAGATCAATCAAATTGCAATTCGTGTAGAACGAAAAGAACCAACGTATTTTTCGCATTTACGAAAAAATAACAAAAATACATTGACAAACATCTATGAATATAAAAGCCAAAGAAGTGAAGGAAGAAATCAAGAATATCAGCAACCTTGAGGGAAGAAGTCAAGAATATCGGCAACAATCAAAATCCAGGACAGCAGTCAACAATCAAAATCCAGGACAACAATCAACATTAATTAAAAGTAAGACTATATTATATTTTTTTGTGTTACTATTTAAGCAATCTCCGTTTGTTTGTATCAGACCCTATTGAAAAACATTCCTCTTGCTAACGTTTTGTGATTTAAATTCTAAATAACAATCTTGTTAAATTTTTTTTTTTGGGGTACATACATATACACATTTTTCCATTCTATCTGAAATGGCCCTACCAGACCAACCTCCGGCATTAATTTTGAACCCAATAAATTATCTGGAAAGGTTACCAGAATTTAATGGAGACAGAAGGGACCTATATAATTTCATAACTTTAATAGACCGCATACACCCCATGCTCAGACAATATGACCAAACCTCTCAATTATTCTTTTCGGACTTGATTAAAAGTAGACTCAAGGGAAAGGCAAGGGAAACAATTGAAATAAATTTTCACATCCAATCCTGGACGGATATTAGAGATGTTCTAATCAGTAATTTTGGTGAAAAATTAAGCATAGAGGAACTCTATGATAAAATGCGGTCGGTAATTTATAAATCGACACCTTTAGATTTTTATAATGAGATAAAGGGTAGATTGAGAAGTTTAAATAATAAACTCTCTATGGAATCAGGAGTTACCACGGAAACGCAACGGGCGGCAGAAGGCAATATGCGTACTGCTTTACAGGTATTTAAAGCGAAAATTGCAGAGCCAATGAGAACTATACTGGCATGCAGGAATCCTGACACCCTCGAGGAGGCGATAGATATCCTTTTTCAATCGCGTTACGCTAACTATAACATCCCGCAAAATAAGAATAACAAGATTAACGAAACTAAACGAGCGGACACCAGTAAACCACAAACTGGAAACACCCACTATACTAATAACAATAATAACAATAGTCCAAATAATGGCGAAAGGAACCTCGTCAACAGAAACGAATTCCAACGGTATAATAATTACCATAATAATAATAGAAATAACTACCCTAACGAAAGTAACCGTAACAGCAAAGGACACAACAATAATAATAACTGGCAACCTAGGAACGAAAGTCAGATTCCGCACCAGAATACGGGAACGTACCGTGCACTAGGTAACCAATCCACTTCCGAACCAATGGACGTTAATATGATCGAACAGGGCCTTAACGGGACATCTGAGGAAAACTATGAACCAGACACAGAGGAAAACTATGAACCAGACACAGAGAATGACGATCAGTATCAGAATACGACTAGTTTCGATGATGAGGAAAATATATCGGAACATTTTCTTTCTCTGGCCTCTCCGGAGAGCTACCTTATATAATATTGAAGAAAAAACTCAAATTTATAGTGGACACTGGGGCTACTCATTCCATAATAAACCCAGGAATATGCAACCCCAAATGGAAAATTCAAACCAATCCCATTATACTAAAAACCCTACAAAACAATGTGCGTTCGAATACCATATTTAGAATCCCCTTATTCGAAGAATTAGGCGATGTTAACGATTGGATGTACTTTATCGAATGCAACTTTCATAACAAGTTTGACGGCATCATCGGCAACGATGTGCTAAGGAAATATAACGCCCTTATCGATTACGGTGAAATGAAATTAAGATTGAACGATAAGTCTGTACCTCTACTCTTCCCCACTCCACGAACAGTGAAAGTTATTACCAAAATAGAAAGAGGACTAATTCACATCAAGGAACATTTTGATCCCAATGGAGAAACTATCATCAAGGAAGGGGTATACAATTCCCATAATTTCAAAGTTGAAGTATTTACCAACTCCAATTTTAGAGATGTCATTCTCATTAAATCAGAAGACCATTGGCCTGTAACAGTGGAAAATTATCATTTGGTTGACGACACTATTGCCGTACAAGATAATAAAGAATTGCCAATCTTAGACCAAATAAGGTCAGGTCATATGAATTCGGAGGAAAAGGGAAAATTCACTAAATTGATCAACAAATACTCTCAATTGTTTCATGACACCAACTCGAACCTTTCGTTTACAAATGTTATAAAACATAGGATAAACACAGTTGACAATACGCCCATTCATACAAAATCTTACCGCTACCCGTATATTCACAAGAACGAAGTTCATAGACAGATTCAGGAAATGCTGACTGCCAATATCATTCGACCGTCTAACTCCCCTTATTCGGCACCTATTTGGATCGTGCCCAAGAAAGACGATGCCAGTGGGAGAAAGAAATGGCGTCTAGTCATCGATTATCGCAAATTAAACGAAAAAACAATCGATGATAAATACCCAATACCCAATATAGACGAAATATTGGATAAATTGGGAAGGAGCATGTATTTCTCCACGCTCGACCTTGCGAAAGGTTTTCACCAAGTTGAAATTGACGAAAGGGATATACACAAGACAGCATTCTCAGTTGAAGGCGGTCATTTTGAATTCCTTAGGATGCCTTTTGGCTTGAAAACGGCTCCTGCAACATTTCAACGTCTGATGAACAATATATTAGGAGATTTATTAGGAAAAGTATGTCTTGTCTATTTGGACGACATCATAGTTTTTTCCACCTCCCTTGAGGAGCATTTAACTTCTCTAAAGCTAGTATTTGATCGGTTAATGGATGCAAACTTGAAAATTCAGATGGACAAGTGTGAATTCCTGAAAAGGGAAACAGACTTTTTGGGGCACGTTGTAACCCAGGATGGTGTCAAGCCAAACCCGCAGAAAATCGACTGTGTCATGAAATACCCAATTCCTCAAACAGCTCGACAGATAAAACAATTCTTAGGTTTAAGCGGTTACTATAGGAAATTCATTAAGGACTACTCGAGAATCGCCAAGCCAATGACAAAATTCTTGAAGAAAGATGCCGAAATTAATATCAAGGACCCCGAATATATGCAGAGTTTCGCTGAACTCAAGGAAAGACTTGTCAATGGACCTCTTCTAATATATCCCGATTTTAATAAATCATTCAACTTCGCCTTGGGAGCCGTTTAGTCCCAGGACGAACACCCCGTTTGTTACGCAAGTAGAACTCTAAATGAGCACGAGATCAACTATAGCACAATAGAGAAAGAACTGCTGGCAATAGTTTGGGCGGTTAAATATTTTCGACCGTATTTATTCGGTAGAAAATTCCTTATTCAAACGGACCACCAGCCACTACAATGGTTATTTAACATAAAAGAACCGAATTCAAGATTAGTGAGATGGCGGCTCAAACTAGAAGAATACGACTATACCATTAAATACAAGAAGGGATTGCATAATGGCAACGCGGATGCTTTATCGCGTATCATTCCGGATATTAATCTAATCGAGGAATCTGACACAAGAATTATCTCCAATACAAGGTCACCTATCAATATGTACAAAAATCAAATCATTATAGGCATCGTCGGTTCGGGTTCGGTGAAAATCAGGACCACTTTAATATTTAATAATCAAAGAAAAGTTATTACTGCAAGAGCGTTTGACGAAGCTACCATGCTGACATTGATTAAAAACCACTTCAACCCTACCAGAACAAACGCAGTTCTTATTCAAAACGAGGACGTTTTCGAAATATTCAAGGAAACTATTCACAAACATTTTAATGAGGATTCAAACTTTACCATTGTAAGATGTAATCAGCTACTTATGGACATTACTGATGAAGATGCATTAACCAATATTATTAAATCAGAACATCTCAGGAACAACCATCGAGGAATAAATGAGAATTTTGCACAGTTAAAATTCAGCATATATAATCCAAAATTAAAGGAAAAAATAACCAAGTTTATAAATAATTGCGAAATATGCAACACAGAGAAATACGTCAGAAATCCTCCGAAGATCCCATACAAGCTAACGGAAACCCCATCAGCACCATGTGAAATAGTTCATGCAGATGTGTTTTATACTTTAGAAAAACGGATGTTCCTAACATTTATTGATAAATTCTCTAAGGCTTTTATGATAAATTCAAGGACCTGGACCGAGTTCAGATCAAAACTAATTCAGTACATTGGCATAATGGGTAAAATGAAAAAAATTGTAGTTGACAACGAATTAGGATTCAAGGCCCTACCTATTCGAAATTACCTTGACCATGAAAATATAGAAATTCACTATACATCCAACAGCAACCATAACTCGAACGCGGATATTGAGCGCCTTCACAATACAATCAATGAACATATCAGACTCTTGCGACATAACGAAGATAATGATCTGTTAACAGTAGAGGAAAAGTTACAGCGGATAATACACTTTTATAACAACTCCATACATAGCACGACCAATAAGAGACCCATTGATTTTATTAACGGGAAAATACATCAGTCGGAATATCCGGAAATTTACGAACATATGAAGAAGAAAAAGGAACATATAATTCGAAAATTGAATGTGGGAAGGGCCGACCAAGAAATTATGGAGGAAATGAATTTCATTAAGGAAGTAAGAGGTGGTAAAAATCACGCAAAATATCGGCTTATAGATGGACAGAAATTAGGTACTGATCATGTGACCGATCGGAAAACTGGTCTTAAATACTACAAACCGCATGTGAAAATGAAAAAGAAATCTCAAGATAATGAATTATTAAGCCTGCCCGCTCGCAACCCTAGAGGAAGGAGAATGAGTATCTAACACTTCATTATTTTATGCACTTTATTTTCAGAAAATGAACCGGAATATAATTATGTTTACCTTCGTCCTCTTTAAGCAGTGTAATGGACAATTGATGGATGTAGAAGACCATACGAATAACCATGGCTACCTACCCATAGAACAAGGAAAAGTAAAGACTATTGACAATTACAGGAAAATTATCCATATTGTTAATATGACGGATTATGATTTTACGTTAGATCTTATATCCAGCAACATAAATGAATTGTCTTCTAACTCACTGACATCCAGACAAATACTACACTCCATAAGGAACAGCTTCTTGTTACTAAAAGCCAAAATTGATAACATCATACCACATCGCAGACAAACGAGAGGATTGGTGAATATTATTGGAAAAGGACTTAAGTTTATGACAGGTACTATGGATAGCGATGATGAAGTTTTGATAAATGCCATGTTGAACTCTTTATCGAATGAGACAACTCACAATTCAATGAGGATGAATTCTCTTATAGAAATTAATAATTTACTCTCATCTCAAATTAGGAACATAACAGAACACATTAATTACGGACAGTCAAGCATCGAACAATACATTAACAAATTTAAAAATGAGATTCAAAATAGAATAGGCAATTTAGAGGACGAGTTATCATTTTTAGAACAAGTATATCAAATCAGCAACGACATTAGTTTACTACAAAACCACATTGAGGACATAGGTCAGGTAATTTTTACTAGTAAATTGGGTATTGTCCCTTCAAATCTACTAACAAAACAAGAACTAGATGTCATAGAAGATTTCGATACTTACGACCAAATTAAGGTAGTTACCTCTATCTTCGAGAATTCAATCACTATAACATTATTGGTGCCCATATTGTCACAGAATATATTGACTAGAATAACTCTTGAACCTATCCCGAACACTGATAACAAAAGCCTTTCACTAATTGACAACGATATTCTAATCGGTAAAGATAATAAAGCGTATAAGACCAACGTAAAAGACAATCTTAGTAGAAACATGGAAATTGTTAATGATAAATGTATTACCGATATTATCCATAGTAACGAAGCTAACTGTAAATTGGTCACATTCTCTGCTACCAAAGTGAAAGAAATATCCCCAGGCACAATACTTTTTTCTAATTTTTATGACAAAATTATAACAAATTGTAAGGCAAATAATATAAAACATAATTTGTATGGCACATTTCTAATTAAATTTCAAAATTGTGAAGTATCTGTTAAGGATCATACTTACGTCAATAATGTACTTAAGATAAAATATCAAATAATTGTACAACACCTAATAACTAAAATTAAGGAAAACACAACTCTTGTAGACCTAAACATGGAAAAACTGTACTTAAAACAATTAGATTACGAAAATAATGTAACAAAAATATCAAAACAAAATGTAATGTCGATCATCATTTCTAATTTTAATACCTTTGTAATTATCTTGATAACTGTTATTATATTCTTCTATGTAAAACCACGTGGACAAAGACTTCTTATTTCGTCGGAGCCTCAATCTAACGGGGGGGGGGGGGGGGAGTTACACCCTCCAACATAATTTAATGCAACACACAAGTTGCAACAGTTCGGTACATTCAATTCAATATCAAATTTCTGCATTTAATCTTTTTTCGCGTTTACCACAGTTTGAACGGAAACGCGTGTGGATCAAGTACCGCTGTCAATCCAGACGGAATATGATCCAGTAGAATATTTTAAGCGAACTAGGTGAGAATTTCTAAATTACGAAATTCACACAAATGATGTTTTTGCTGACCAAACACTTTTGGTCACCAATCACTGAGAGTCTCTGTCAATGAGGGTAAATACTTATTTTTGTAAAATTAGTTCTACTCTTGAATTCAATAAAGACGGTTCACTTCTGGTAATGAAGTAACTAAAAAAAATCTTAAACGATCTTGTTTTTTTTTGGTAATAAAAAAAACAATATCAAAAGTCTTAAGCTCGTTTAAAGAATAAGAATATTTTTATTTATTTATTCATTATAAGTGTAATATGATAACCTACCACAACAAGACACAGTCTTATAAATTACAGTGCTGGTGGTAAAATGTTTAATCCATGGCAAGAGATTTAAGACAAATTAGAATACAAAATATAATAATTAAAAACAATTCCAAAACTGTTATACATAACACATTTTATAATTGAAATAAAATCAAATCATTATTACATTTTTACAAATTTAAAAATTATTTAACTAAACTATTTAACTCCTTTTTGAAATGAAAAGCGTTGCTAGTAACCTGATGGTAGTTTGTTCCAAAGGCAAACAGGCAAACAGACATATACTGATTTTTGTTCCTTCGGTTAGAACGTGCAAATATTAATCTGTTTAGGAGATAATCAGATTACTTAGTATATATAACTTTGTGCAGGAAATAAGACTCTTGTAGTTCAAATAGCATTCGAAGCTCATATTAAAAAGTTGATAAGAGCACTCAGAGAATCTGTCACGTCGTTTTCTATCAAAAACAAACCTAGTACTATTGTTGTAAGTCACCTTGAGCTTTAGCTTATGTCTTCACTGAAAGAAAAACGCTTCGTCGCATGGATGAAACATTTTCGTTAATGTTTTTACGTTGCTATAGTAAAAAGTGTCATATATCCGACAATTTGGCAGTCACTGCAACGAAAAATTTCATACATGATTTCCTTGAAAATTTTTCATTTCGTTACTGCAACAACTTAATTTTCTTTCCTACAACAAATTTATTTAATTTGAATTTTGTAGAAAAATGGGTTAACAACTAAAATTATTGTATTTAATGATATTTAAACTACTGTTATTTGGTTTATCTCTCACTTTTTATAGTTTATTTTTATTATTTATTTATTTCCGGGGTTTGTCAACATTTACAGTTGACGAAGCAATTTCGTCATTGCAACGAAACTAAGTTTTATGAAGATAAGAGAGAGAAGCAGTCGAAAAAATCAGCGAGTGTACAAAAATAGGCCAGCAGGAGAAATGGTGACCGTGAGTGGTGGGTCACGTACACATCTTAAATCAGTTAATTTGCAACAACCGAAAGTGGTAGACATATTCCTCCGTCAGAATAATTTAAATAAAATTTTTAAAACAGATTAATTAGTACAACTTAGTAAAGTAATAATATTTTATGCAGAAAAATAAATTGTGTGAATTTATGTGTTTGCTGTGATCGTTTGTGTAAATTGTGTATCTATAAATGAAATAGATAAACAATTAATGAATAGATAAACAATGAATAAATTAAATAGATAACAATGCAAGGAGCAACACAACAGCAAATAAAGTGACGCATCGATAGAAGAAAAACTACCCCGAAATATGTAACTGCACATTTGTGTTTGTGTATGCGCAAAACAGTACAAATCGCAACAAAATATTCGTGTTTTGTGTTTTAACCATAATTTGGTTGCGCCTATTTCGTTGTATTGGTATTTGGGCTCGAAGTCAATGAAAGCGAAGAAGTGATCAAGTAAGATGATCATAAACAATAACAACTTAACGTGCAATGAAATTAATCCGATCGAAATTTTAAGAAATAAAATAAATAAGGGAGAAGTTGCAGAGAATGCTTGCAGAGCGATCACTGGCTTAATGACGGGGAGATTTGGCGTTACAATTGAATGACAAAACCCTCAACCCAACAACAATTGCACGATTTAGGAAAACAATTGTGTGGTTCTATGTTAAAGGAGTAGCGTATAGTGAAGTAGAGCTTATGTTCATGGTAAGTACAGACATCGATATGTAAATACATTAATTAGAAATCTTAATAATAAATTCCTCATATTTGTTTTTCATTGCGTCACAATCTTCTCCAGACGAGAGTTTCAACATGGAATCGATTTAATATATTTATGGAATTGAGACCATTTTCGAAACAGAAATTAAATTTTGTTTTATCAAAACACATGCAACAGTGTATTAATGTACAATTGTCTAAAACATTCATTGCAGCAATGAAACTAAATCGTTGTAGTAATGAAGCAAATTCTTTGCAACAATGACACTCATTGTAGCATTGTAGCAAATTCATTGTTGTAATGGAACAAAATCACTGCAGCAATGACATAAATTCATCGCAAGAACGATACTTATTCGTTGCAACAATGAAACAAATTCATTGCAGCAATGAAAAAAATTCGTTGCAATAATGAAGCAAATTCATTACAACGACAACCATACTGTCACCACGGTAACGAACAATTTGCAGTTGATGAACATATTTTCATAGCGGGAATGAAACTGTACGTTAGCTCACTTTCGATGACAAAAGTTGTTGGGGTGATGAAAATTTTCATCCCTGTGACGATGCTTTTCCGTTCAGTGTAATTTTGTTACAGATTCATGCTAGGTATTCTAGACCGTTCAAGGAATACAATTTTAATTGTTAAAATAATTGAAAATGGTTTTCAGGAACAAGTTTTACTAACAATTAACCAGATGTATGTATGTATGATTATTTATTTATCACTGTTATGGTACAAGTCAGTCTAACAATATAGACATGGTTGATAAAATCTTACATTTAGATTATTTGTATTACTTTAATGTAGAGGTGCAATTGTTTCCTGAAAATAATACAGGGGGAGGGAAAATTTCTTTAAAAAAGTCTTCATTAGAAAAAAGATATGCATTAACTGAAAGGTAAGATATATATAAAGATGGTAATAAATAAGATTTGCTTCACAAAACCATCGTCGGTTTTCCTATAACCATGACTCCTGTTATCATTACCGCCGCTCATTGGTTCAGAATCTGTTTCTAAAATTATAGCTGGTAACGAGTCAAGGATTATTAGGAAATATTTAGATGAAATCGTATAAATATGTATATATTAGAAAACATTACAGAGTTGACTACTTTTCTTATTTTTTGGTTTTAAGGAAAACAAAAACTTTGTATTTTTCTTTCTATGTTTCTTCAAACATATTTTGACGTAGTTATTCATAATTGGTACAAAAAGTTTCTTGAACAGTATCTCATATAGTTTCGGAGTTATTGGAGATATTTTGGTTTATTAGAATGTGTAGAGTATTGGCTTTAATATGACGGCTAAGGTTTGTTTATACCGAATATTTTGGTTGTACTAAATATCTTAAAAAATATAATTTTGGAAACAAATTTAAGACCAACCTAACTTGTTTGCATCGAAAGCAGAATTTTTAACTTCTAACTTTTAACTAAATCGAACTGCACTAAATCGAACACAAAGAAGATGTTGCTAATTCTTGTAGTCTGTAAACATGAATAACTATTTTTTTCTTCACCAACTATGTACGCAGTTGAGAAGATGAGGACTTTTTTTTCATAATGGTATATTTTATCATTTGCCGTTGTTCTGCCCAAAACCCCTCATAACACAACATTTAGCCGATAAATCGAATTACTGAGGGGGACGTGGATATAGGTAGTACTGAACTACATTAACTAAAAACTATAAACAATGGCATTATTATAATATTGTTATACCTGAATATCAATCAAATTCGTTCACGGGTGTTATTGACGTGAAAGTTTATATTATAGAGTAATGATGTATAGAGACGCCATCTCTCTCAGTATTCTGATGATATTTAGTTTCCATATGGGCGGTAGCATGTTGGAATGTATTGCTTTAATAGTACCAGATAGAGACAATGGCTCAAACCATCCAACAATAAATCAGCAACGGCATTTCGATTTATGCGTTAAATATTTTGTGTAAATACAACACAATCATATACTAACAATAAAATATAACAAACAAGTCCAAAATACGTTTAAATTTCAAAGCTTTTCATAAAAACGACATGAACAATTTTGATCAACAATTTTTGTAATTCCACCTGGTTTAAGTCAATCTACGTCAAATAACTCCCTGCCACACATACCGCACCACGAATAGTGTGAAAGGAAATGTCAGATAAGAGCAATGGCGTCTCTATACATCATTACTCTATGGATCATATACTTCGTATTTGTCATAAATTCAAATTTGTATGAAAAATATTTGACATTTTATAATTTTACAAGTTTTACGAGGTATGCTAGGAATTTGCGAAATTGAATTAAAGCCCACATTGTGTTTTACTTATACTTTCTTCATTTAGAAGCTTGTTTTTTGTCTAGATTTGTTGTTGCAACCTGCATTTAGTTGATATCGGTTTCATATTAAATACCCGAAATAAAAAAAAAATTAAAATACAGATTTTCTCATCACGCAGTTTTTTGAATTCTGTTCGTTAGCATTATGGAGTTTTTTTATACAAATCTTACCACTTTAAAAAATAGTAATTTTTTTCAATACGTGTAACACAATTTTAACTGTATTATCTGTTCACTAAGTATTTCATAAAACAAAAATATTTGTAAAACGAATAACTTTCGGTTTGACATGCAAACTGATATATGTATATTTTATTTATTAATTTATATATTACATACATGAGCACAAATAGGGTCCGTAAAAGAAAGTTTTAAATAGTCCTGATAAAATTCCACTTAAAGATATTGCTTGTAAGTGATTTAGAATGATATTTTTACCAATGGTTGAATTGAATAATTTTCAACTAACAATTCAGGGAAATCAGGAAAGACCTTTAAATGACTCTAGTAATCATGTAGTGGGGTACGCATTATAGCGTTTTTTGGCATCCCATACAAATTGACCGACCCTAATGTGTATATTGTTATGGTTTCATGATGTTATAAAGAAAAATGTAATACAAAAATCAATGATGTGTTAACAACTTTTTGTTACCCGGTACCTTTTCGATTTCTACGAACACACTAGTAAATGTTACATTGGAAAACAAAGAGAATAGTTTTTGTGCTGAAGGCTCTTTTGCTATTGCACGTTCTTTGTTCTTAGATCTGCTTTAACATTAGATGTAATATTGTTAAAATAAATGAAGCAATGTTTAGCTCAGTGAAATAATTGTTTTTATTTTGTCATAAACAGAATATTACTTCTGTGGAGAAATTATTGCACTCTTTTTCCGCTCACATGTAGAGAGTCTGAGCAAAAGAGCAGAAACACATCTTATTCTCTTTAAAGAATACTTTAATATAAATGCACAATTTCGACAAGTTTATTACATAAAACAACACAAAAAGCATAAATGTTTCCAAAGGCATCAATGTTTCACATCAAAATTATGAATGGGCCAAGGTATGACAAAAAGAGACTAATAAGTTTTGAATCATTCTCCAGATGTCACCAGTGCTTTTGAGTCACACAATTCGTTCCATGAGTTCTGTATACTATTCAATACTTTTTGGCGACGACGACCTGCTTCTTTGTTCGCTGCCTCTACATCAATACCATCATACTTATTTTCCAGCAGAGACTGTGGTTGTACGGCAACCACGTATGGGATGCCAACGCTGTGTGTTGTTTGCATGTGTTCATTTTGATAGATTGCCCTACCCGTGACTATAGATGTTAACACATCAACAATTTTTGCAAAGACGAAAATGTCAAAATCCAAATTATTTATTTTTTTTTGGCAAGATGTACCAATCAACCTACCTGCATGCGTTTATTGCGTCCACAGGAAAATACCGATGCCGTATGCGACAGTGTTGATGAATACCGTAATTTGTTCATCATCATCAATTAGGACTATCTAACTTGACTATGTGAAAAATATTACACAATCATCGTGGTCCAAAAGCGAATGAAATACAGCTCGTTCATACACTGATGCCAGAAGACTTGTTAAAGGGTCCAATTTACAGTGAGTCTTAGGAAAACTTGAGGATGTCCTTTTTTAACTACAACTTGAGCCAGCGACGAAGCTAATGTTTGATTGAATGGCTTTGTTTATAAGCGCGACGGCGGAATCTTCGATTCATATTTTTTAAAGATCCCTGTATGAGTTCGAACTATCGTTTGCCCAAAATGCACGATCTTATTGTGATCGACATTTGAATTCAACAGAATGTGTTAGTAAGTAAAGCAAGTATATTGCTGCACTTACGTGTATGTTATCGGATCTACGCTATAAACTGCACTTTTCTTGCATTGCTGCCAAATCGGAATTGCTTCTGTTTTTCCGGACCTAGAATTTATACAATTTAATAAAATTATTACGCAATATTTAGAGACGCATCACCTGACAAAATGCAATCAATCCGCTCAATATTACCTTGCATTTAGATCACGCCATTCACAGTCACCAGTATTAGGATAACAACAATTTCTTCGCCAGCGCCTTATCCAACTTCATAACTTTTGCAAACTTTTGAACCTCCATAGGTCATAAGAATTTGTACCATTATTACACCTAATGTTGAGGTTGCACAACATAAACACATTTTGTGAAATGACACCGCACAGGTAAGATCACCGATGCACAAAATATTTTTTTAAGGAAATAATTCCTGTCCAGTTCTGGACATATAACATTCGTTTGTTTGTGTACAATGTCATGATAATTATAAAAAGCATGGGCATTAGTGACAAATTCTCACCTCGAGCTTGTGTCAAGTGCATAACATTTACATAGTTCTACATGCACATATGAATGTGAGTAAAATTCTTTTCCATTTGATGTAGAAAGAACATTTGCTGCATTTTTCGAGGATAGAGCCTATGGCGGTATTAAACCGATGCAAATTTCCAGCTTCGCAAATGATGGTACACACATCCATACGTATCTATTCAAGCGTGTACTTCAAACTGCACAGAGAGATGTACATAAATTATTCAGAACGATAATTGAGATGCAGTTAAAGCAGCAACAGCGTCGAAAGACAACATAAGACTTAGCCGAGAAACAAAAGAAACACATGTTAAGTGAAGGTGATTTCAAAACAGAATTGCAATATGAAAGGGATACGCATTTAAAGATACATTTTTATACGTTTATGGATTCATAATATACCATGGCTAAGAACAATAAGAGCAAAAAATTATAATATACGCAAACCAAAATACCTACTTTGAGGATATAAAAACTTATCATTCCCAGCTATCGCTTGATTTATTTAGGCGAAGAGCCTTACCGACGGTCAAATGCCACACACAGAGAAGAGATTCGTTGTCACAACGATTACCAGTAATTGTGTTCCCGATCATCTAATGTTGTACATATCAATTGATTTGCAATTCAATTTTGGTTGCAAGAACTGAAATATTTAGTTGCCGCCACAGCAACAAGAAACAAATGTGATCTGTCAATCGAGTTTTAGTTCTAGCAATCAAATTATCCTGGAGTGGTGAATATTACATTAGTTGGATGAACGAAAAATTTAAAAGCTTATTCGGTTGTAGCAAATAATATATTGGTATGCTAAACTAATTATGTACTTGAATTTAATGGTCATTTAGTGATGCTTAAATCCATTATGAATTTTATAGAAACAAGTAAAAAAGATATTTTTTATTAAAGTATTGTGTTTGATATTTAAATATAAGCAAAATTATTATTATTTATAACGTGGGTTCGTATTTCGTGCTAATTTTTGATCAAAAATATGAAATAATTTCTATATCTCGAAAACGGAGCGTCCAATCGAAAAAATAAAAATTTTTTACGAGTTTCTAAGGGTTTCTCACAAAAGGGTTCCCATTCGCATGAAATAATTTTTTTTTAAAAAATCCCCAAAATAAGAAAATCGGTAAAATAAAAAATGGCTATAACTCGGAAACGGTGCGTCCATTCGCAAAAATACTAAATTTTAACCTCCAAAGGTGGCTTTAACCAATGGATGTCTTTACCACGGCATTACATATTTTTTTAAACAAATCGCTAAAACTAAATTATTAAGAATAAAATATAACTAATAATACTGATTTATTGGTGTGTTAACATCTATAGGCGCGGGTACAGCCTAAATTCACAAAGTGAATACATCCAAACCAAATTTGTCCGACTGCGCTCACATAGATTGTCCGACAGCGATCACACATTGTTTGCCGTTAAACTCCTCCGAAACGGCTGAACCGATTTGTATGAAATTTTGTGTGCATATCGGGTAGGTCTCAGAATCGGCCAACATCTAGTTTTCATACCCCTAAATGATAAGGGGGGTACTGCGAAAAAAATCACACACTAATGTAGCGGCAGCGAATAGTTGTATAGTGTGGGTGCAGAGCACTCTCAGAGCAAAGAGAACAATGACGTAGTTATACGTGTATACAAATGAGATAGAAAGAGAGCAACGAAAATTGTGAACTTGTGTAGCGTATGTACGAACATACCAACTATGTATGTTCATGTGTCTGTTGCTTTGCATTCTCTTTGTTTTTTGTGGGTATAAAATAAAAAGTATTAAGCAAGAAAATAATGACAATTGTCTTTAAATATTTTTAATAATACTTATTAATATTATTTAAATGAAACGTCATCATATGACTGATATATCTTTATATTAACTTCACCTGTCTGTATGATTGATTTTTAACCCTTGTCCCGTAATCCAATCGAGCTGAAACTTCGCAGGCAAACTAATAGCGACGACAAAAATGAACTGTCAAAATATGGGCGGGATTGGAGAAAAGGGCGTGGTACCTCCCATATAAATCACAAATTAAAAATCCATAATTTTAGCGGTGTCTGTCGCATCGAAATAGTAAATATTTTTATGCACCCAAAACGAGTCACTGTTTGGTGCGGATTTTGGTCCGGATGCATAATTGGGCCATTTTTCTTCGAAAATGAGCAAGGAGTGGCCGTTACAGTCAATGGCGATCGTTATCGGGCCATGTTGAATGAATTTTTGTTCACAAAAATTGAAGAGCAGAATATTGGCAACATTTGGTTTCAACAGGACGGCGCTACGTGCCACACAGCCGAAGCTACACTCGATGTTTTGCTCCCTGTTTTTGAAGATCGCATTATCAGCCGCAGAGCTGATGTCGTTTGGCCACTTCGGAGCTGCGATTTGACACCGTTGGACTATTATTTGGGGGGTGCCCTCAAAGATAAGTGTTACGCCGACAAGTCAGAGACAATTGACGCTTTAAAGGACAATATTCGTGAAGCCACTGCACATAGGGCCAGATTCAATTTTTTTTGGCATAAAGTCGTAAATTTTTGTAAAATATATTTTGAATTTAACTGAATATTTTGAAAGGGCATACATTGGGTACATCGAATTCGCAAATAAAAATATTTCAGTGGCAACGCTGCATTTTTGCAGCGCTAACAAAGTCAGCTGTCTGGTTAGCTGTTTGCTTTGTCAAAATTGGCGGGAGTCTTTTGCTCAACTTTGCGCTGTTGCTGTAGCAACACCAGGTATCCAAATATTTTTTGGCAAAATGGAAAATAAAGGTCAAGGTATGCCAAATATAATTGTTTTTAAATGTTTTCGAATTATGAGTTATATTTTTTAGTTGTGGATTGTCTTTTATATGTCTTATTTTAGAAAAAATCTAACCGAAGTATTCGTGTATCGTGGAGTAAAAACTAATTTCTGCCAATTTGTGCCAAAAAGTAATTATGCAAATGTTTACTCTAAACTGTGTTTTTAAACTTGTTGCTAACATTTTTTGCCCATTTTGACCATTTGCGCATATTTTGCATTTTTAGCCAAGTTTGAGGTAAGCCATTCTGCCCTACTGGATGTGTGGATCAACGAAAACCGAAATGAAAAAGCGTTATTTGACTGGATTGTTGATAAATTTCATTTAAATGATGTATCAGTTGACTTAAAGGCCGAAATCACTAAGAAAATAAGGAGTTTTCACCTTTATATTCTGTAAATGTAATCGTACAATTACAACATTTAAAAGGAAACATTCCAGTTGGCTTTTGTCAAGCATGCTGTTGTCGTGGAGAAAATCAACGACCAAGTTGCTTCAGAAAATCAAATGGGACGACCACGACTGTCTTACAGTGATGCAGGATCACGGCTAAAAAGAAAAATTGCAAAGGAACTGGCAGATAATGAAGAAAATAATACAAGTCTCCTTGTTCATGCAGCATCAGTTTCAGCGAAAAAGGCCAAAATGAGCGATACTGCGTTTGTATTAAAGAATACACTTTCTACTTCTAGTTCATCAAGTGAGGTTAGAAAGAAACTGTCATTCTCGGAGCCGGTACCACTCACACCAAGTCAAGCTCTGGCATTTTTTATCGACAACTCCGTCACTAAAGCGCAATACAACAGCATGAGAGCTTTAAATAAATCACAATTTTCCAACATTCATCCATGCTATAATAAAGTAAGAAAAGCCAAATTGGAGTGCAGGAGTCAATGTGACGGAAACAAGAGCCGAAGTATTTCTCCAAAATTTGCTTAATCATACGGCCAGTAGAATTTTCCTTCTGCAGGATGATGTATTCAAGAAACATCAAAACATAGCAGATGTCAAACTAATAGCGAGCTATGGATTTGACGGCTCTACGGGGCAGTGTATGTACAAGCAGAGATTCCTACGAGAAAGGTCTGATATAAATGACGACTCATTATTTGTTACGAGCGTCAGTCCACTGAAACTAACGGATGATTTTGGGACGCCTTTGTAGATAAATCAATCCCCCCAATCAGTAAGATTTTGCAGACCCCTAAAGCTTGAATTCGCTAAAGAAACCAAAGATCTGATTCTGGCAGAAAAGGCGGATTTAGAATCACAAATTCAAAACTTAACAGCTTTTAATTACAATTTCTCAATTAAAAATCACTGATACTTTTGATCTCTATTTGACATTGATTGACGGCAAGGTGTTAAATATATTAACGGGAACCAAATCTTGTCAAGTATGTCCTATCTGTGGAGCCAGCCCAAAGGATTTTATGAAAACTACAGACATATCAAACTTTAAAGCTAAGTCTAGAAATCTTCAACACGGCATCAGTCCCCTACATGCATGGATAAGATTTTTTGAGTTCATACTTAAAATCTCTATAAACTACACTTAAAAAATGGAAAGTAAGGGATAAAGAAGAAAAAGACATGATAACAGCCCGTAAACAAGAAATACAAAAATTATTTTGGAGTGAAATGGGATAACATGTAGATAAGCCAAAACAAAACGGAAGTGCAAATACAAATGACGGAAATACCGCAAGAAGGGCATTTAAAAATACAAGCCAACTTTCAGTAATATTAGAACTAGATTATGATATTTTACAACGGTTTTATATTATTTTAATAACTATATCCTGTGAATTCCCAGTAAATACTACTAAATTCAGCCAATTATGCCAAGAAACTGCGTCGAATTATATGGAAAAGTATTCATGGTACCCAATGTCAGCAACTGTACACAAAGTTTTAGTTCACGGTTCACAGATAATAGCATCATCGGTATTACCTATCGGTTGCTTTGGAGAAAACGCATCTGAAGCGCGAAATAAACTTTATAAGCGCGATAGACAATCAAATGCGAGACGAAATTCTCGAATCAACAATTTATCGGATGTGTTCCACCGATCAATGGATTCATCGGACCCTTTTCTTTCAAGCCTTAATATAAAAAAAAGATTAGCTCAAAATAAAAAAACCTCGTTACCAAAGGAAGTTATTGAACTTTTAGAAGCACCAAATGTAAAATATAATAACCAGGAACAGTTTTTAGACAGCGATGATAGCAACTCGGATACGGATCATGAAGACAACTTTTGCTTGGATTTAGAAGTAGAAAAAGAAGATTAATTTAATAGTATTAATTTAATACCTTTAAGAAATCAGTATTTAAGTTGGTTTAAATCGAAACATGAAATAATAAAAAAATTTACTCCTCTGCAATGTGTCCTTATATGGGCGGTATAGGTGGGCGTGGTCGGATTGACTTGAAATTATTCTCACTTACTGCAAGTGCCAATTCCACCAAAATTCAGCTCTCTAGCTTTATTATTAGACTTTATGCCAAAAAAAAATGAATCTCGCCCTATGTGCACTGGTGAAATACAGCTGCACACAATCGATAATGTGCTTAAAAATTGGACCGATCGTGTAGGCTACTGCATGGCCAGCCGAGGCAGCCATTTGAATGAAATTATTTTCCATTATTAACCGGAAGAAAATATTCAGTAGTTTTTTTTTATAGCATTTTCAAAAAAAAAAAAGTTATTTGGCGGACCCGTTACAAAACAAAAAAAATTAGGTAAATTCATATCAAAAAAGTTTACTTACGCACTAGTTTTTTTTAATTTAAATTTTAAATATAGTTTTTTTTTTTAACTAAAAATAGTTTTACATGACTTTAGTACTTGGTTGGACCTCATTTGGATGCGATGATTGCTTCCAATCGACGTCGCATGCTTTTAACCAGAACTTGTTTGTCGTTTTGCGTTATTTTTGCCCACTCCTCCCGTATAGCTGATTTCAGGGTTTCTTTTGATGAAATGTTGTTTTCGGATTCGCCTTTCTAGTATTTCCCATACGTGCTCAATGGGGTTAATGTCGGGTGACTGTGGGGGTGTATGAAGCTGCTTGCAATTATATAATACGCATTCACGGACGAGGTAGGACGTGTGTTTCGGATCATTATCTTGCTGAAAATAAAAACTGATGTAATTAAGACCCATTTTTACCACACTTGGTCGCAGATAATTTTTGAGGATGTTCAAATAAACATGCTTGTCCATTTTTGCCGTGATAAAAATAAGTTCACCAACGCCAGATGCACTCATACACCTCCAAACCATGACGTTTCCTCCACCATGTTTAACCGTTGGAATTAAATTGTTCTCTTTTAACGGCTCATTATATTTTCTCCATACTTTATTCGCGCCATCCGAGCCAAAAATGTTGTATTTGGACTCATCACTAAATACAACATTTTCCCAAAAAGATTCCGGCTTCCCCAAGTGTTGTGTAGCAAACTCCAATCGCTTTTGTTTGTTTGTTTTGGAAATAAAAGGTTTTCGACGTGCTACTCATCCGTGGTATCCAGCTTTATACAGAATTTTACGAACTGTTTGCAGATTCACTGTTTTATTTGTGCTTTCGTACACTTCTTGCGTCAACTTAACTGCCGAAATTTTGGGATTTCGGGAAACAGTGGCCACAATGGAGCGTTCTTCTCTGGGCGTTAAAATTTTTGGTCTCCCCGAACGCTGCTTTACGAGCAAAGTGCCATTGTTTATATAGGAATTTATGATTGTTTGTGTACTTGAATGTGATTTTCTGATTATTTTTACAATTTCACGTAACGATTTTTTTCTAAATATAATTTTATAATTAATTTTCGCATCTCCAAAGAAATTTCTGCACCGCGGCCCATTTTGAACTGTTTTCTGGCACTTTGAATTGAATTTGTTAAGATATCGTTCAAAAGGTGAATTAAACTTATTTCTTCCTAGACTCAGTAAAAGACAACACTTCCAGCTTTTTTTTAATACTCATCATTAACGCTTCTAAGACCGGAGATAGTGAGGTTTTTCTAACAAAAGTACTTTCTGGGAGCCAAAATTTCGCTTAAAAACAATTGAAGAGTAAGAAAATAAGCTAGTTCTTATAAAAAAATTTTGATTTCCAAACCTTTAAACGTAAATAATTGTCAGTGAGGAGGCCGAGTGTGTGAAAGCACTGTACCTTCACTGATAGTAAGTGGATTCTAATAAAAATTCTCAAGCTGGTGGGTGATTTCCGGTGCCCAAACTATCAAACAACTACCTGGAAGCAAACATCTGCATTGAATTCACATAAAAACAACCCAAAATATAAAAAAAGACCTGCAAACACTTTGTAAACTTTTATCAAAAAACTACCTGAAAGCAAACATCTACATTGAATTCACAAGGGACGCAGCACACAATATATAAGCGACAGGACGCTCACATCGAGGCATTACACAGCGCGACGTCATCGAGAGCTCAGCGGTAAAAGTTATAAAGTGAGAGTGAAAGTAAAAAAAGTGAAAGTGCTACAGCATAATTCGCACACAACATTGGCAACTGACAATTTCAATATGCAGTGTGAAAATATTGATTTATTTTGCTACGTTTGCGGTCATCAAATCAGAAAAAATAGTTCTACAACATTGCAAAAGGAAAAAAATCTTTTAACTAGTGCATTCAAGAAAGCATATAAGTTGTTTTTCGACGAAGAAGACTTGATCGGTGAAAATTACACGCCTAATACAGTGTGTCGCCAATGTTATAACAATCTCATGGCATGGGTGAGTGGAGGCAAACATAGTATGAAGTATTGTAAGCCGGTAAACTGGATTAATCTCCCAGGTGATCATGATGAAACCAGTTGCTATGCATGCGTAAATTACACATGTGGTCTAAATCGATATGCTGAGAGGAACAAAAGTTATAAAGCAACTGTAACAGCCACACTACCAGTGCTTGCACCTGAAAATTTTGTATCACCAACGCCGCCAACTCCAGATTGTAGTACATTATAAACATAATACGAATATTTTTTTTTTATAATTTTTGTAATAGATAGCATAGTATTGTAGTGCCATCCCTGCTGAGACTACTAATCCCTACAACACTGAATCATTATTACTAAATATCCATGCTACTACTCTTTGTTACAACCCTAACTCTAAATGTTAACCCATACCACGTAAGGACTAAGATTAATAAAATCAGTAATAGTATGACAATGAAACCGGCAACATGCCTTTTCACGTACGGGAGAAGGCTTTATATGTCGAATGTAAAGAAAAAATAAATTAAATTAAAAAGTTGTCGGGAAATTTTTCAAAATTCCGAACGGTTTGCAAGATATTAGCTTGAGAAAATGATCACTTTTTTGCAAAAATGATACCGAGGCCCCACTTCTTTAGGGGCCCATAAAAAACCTGGAGGACTTTGGGCAAAACTGTGAGTCAGGGGTCTTTTTTTTTGGTCTTTTATCACGTAGTGGTGTCCGTATATGGGTATATTTTTTCGTGTTGTACTGTGTTATCCACAGAAAGTCTTACTATATAATCAACTCGCGGCGTCTAGTTTTTCTCGTCATGACCTTATTCACGTGTCGTATAATTTTAATCCTCAATATAATGTTAGCACTACAACTTATTACGATTTTCAGAATATTAAACAAGACGCTTTATTATAAGATATGACTAAAGTTGATTCCATCCGCTGATGATCAATTGACTTTTCTGGAAACAAATGTTGAAAACCCTTGTCCTAAGTCTGTTCCTATAAAACCAGTTTCCAACAAGAACCTGAAGAATAGATGGTTCAGCTCCGATGTAGAAAATTCAATTATTGAAAGAGATGTAACAAACTTCACAAAACAGAAATACTCCGTATGGAATACTGTAGTGTACGAAGACGTGTTAATAAATTGATAAAGAATGCCAAAACTGACCACTATTCCAGAGTATTTTCTTCGGCAATTAACTCTAAGAAAACCTGGAAAACTTTGAGTGAAATTGAACTTGCAAGTTCTTCGTCTGATTAATACAATTTTGTTTTTAATACAATTTTAAGAAAGAGTACTTTTCCGGAAAGGTGGAAAAATGCAAAAATTTTGCCTATTCCGAAGTCTGGTAACGATTTCCGTCCTATAGCCATATTACCGTTTCTATCGAAAGTTTTTGAGAAGCTACTACAACTTACAGATTATTTAAGATTATCAAATCTTCTCACGGATAGATAATAGAGATTTCGTGAAAAACGTAGTTGGATAACAGCACTTATTGATGTTTCAGAGGATCTACGTAAAAATGTAGATGCTGGTAATGGTTGGTTGGTTGGTTTTTCGTGGTTGCTAAAGACACTATTTAGCATCAATTAGTGTCTTGAGACACAGTTTCACATACCTCATCTCTCCGGAAGTTCCAAAGTACCGTGTCTATATCCAGCTTGTTAATCGGAGATACCTCGTTAAATCCCCTAGATCTATCTCGTGTATCTCAGTGGGCGGCCCATAGTCTTCAGGCGTCTATTCATCAGAGCCTGAAAATTGCAAAGGATTTGCTCCACCGCCTCCTCCTCTTCTGCGTCATCGCAGGCACGGAAGTGGTCATTATATGGCAGCTTCAACCGCCCGGTCAGAACGCCAGTTAGACGAGATATATCTTCCCGATTATGACTGATCAGGGAGTTAGTTCGGTGAATGTTATATTCTGACCATGTGTTTCTGGATATGCGGCACTTCTGCGTCCTATCCTATCTGGTCTTCGTTCGTTCAAGGTATTGCAGGAAAACACCTCTTTTGACCAACAATATAGGCGTTGCGACTGACACCATATGGAGTTGGGTGGAAGAGGATCCTGCCCTAGCTAGTTCGTCTGCCTTTTCGTTCCCTTAGGAGACCCTTATGGCCTGGTATGCTGGTAATATATCCCTGTTAATTCTTTTGTACCACTCTAAAGCTTTTGATCTGTGAATGATAAGGTTCAATCTAAAAAAAACTAAAAAACATTGTTCAATATTTTCATCAACTAGTCTAATTTCGTCATATTTAGAAAATCGAAGCCAATGTGTCTCAGCTAATGGAAGATTATCTCGACTGTTACCAGTACCTAATGGTCTCCCACAAGGATCTATTCTGGGTCCAGTTTTATTTACTTTATATATTAATTACCTAGTGGATCACCTACAGCACTGTAACTGTCATATGTACGTATGCTGATGACGTCCAAATTTATATAAGTTTTAGTTTAGATGAACTTTGTAATTGTGTGAGGAAGATAAATGAGGATTTACACCGTGTGCAAAACTGGGCCTCGGGAAATTATCTTAGTATAATTCCAAAAAAAAATCCAAGTGCTTCTTAGTAATTAGACAAAGCTACTGAAGTTTAGATTGGAATCAGTCAAAGAATATAAGTTGTTGATAACACTAAAAACCTTGGAATTAAATTACTACGCTTACGTGGTCTGACCATATACTATCTGTCACTGGGAGAACTTATGGTATGCTTACGTCTCTATGGAATGCGCAATATTTTTCACCTATATCTACACATACTCTCCTAGCGAAAACGTATTTACTACCAGCAATATTATACGGCTGTGAACTTTTTGCCAGTATAGACCGCGAAAGTACAGCTAAACTTAACGGAGCTTTCAATGATGTCAATGGGTATGTTTATGGGTTAGGAAAATATGACCACATATCGCCTTTTGTAAAAAAGATATTCAATGTTAATTTCCCCGATTTATTAAAAATTCATACGCTAATTCTATTTCATAAAATAATTTACACCCACGAGCCATCATATCTTTTCAACAGACTTAGGTTTACACGGTCAAACAGAACAAATGATTTAATACCACAGCGCGGAAGATGTTTGATGTCGGAGTGACACTTTTATATTAATAGTATTTATTTTTGGAACAAACTACCTTCGAACACACAGTTCATAAGCAATACGGCAACATTTAAAAAGCCAATTTTTGATTAGTTTGACTGAAAAGCATAATTCGATCTTTACCCACCAACTAACTAAGAAACGAAGATGATACCTGACTCAATAACTGACCATCAACGATTTGAGTCATTGAGTTTTTATGTATTTCTTTATCACAACATTTGTCGTTTTTATTTTAAAGTATTTGCAATTCACATCTTCATTTAATTGTAATGGATTTTGATTACAATTGTGTTAAATTTTCTGATTTATTTTTCAAAATTGTCCATTTTTATATAAAGCCTATTCATTAGCATTGGGACATGGGACTGTCCGTGGAGGTGGAAAGTTTCTGATTGCCATTCACTTGGGAGTGGCCAGAAATGATTCCCTCATTGGGCAGTCCAAGCAGCACACTACTTCCACGCAGTTTAGGTAGCTAGAGTGAGAAGGCGAAACAAATGAGCATCAAATCAGGTTTAGTAGGTGACTGATGTCACTGAAGCTCATCAACCTATCATGCATATTCTTTTGCATTCTAGAATGCAGGTGAGCCAAACATATGGCTCTAGACATATTGTATCCTGGTCAGCGTCTGATCCATAATGGGCGGCTGCAATCAAATATTCTGGCAGTAATTAAAATGCAAAAACCCGGTGGGCTGGGTTTGCCTCCCGCCACCGTTCATAATGGCAGTGAAAATACCAAAACGAAACAGAAAACATAAACAACCCCTATTTGTTGACGACGTTATAAGGACCACGATTTACGGATATGCACTTGGAATGTAAGAACTCTATATAGATCCGGTGCAAGTATCCAACTGGCAGATGTCCTCGAAAGTTATAAGGCTGACATTACCGCTATCCAGGAAATGGGATGGACAGGACATGGCTGCGCAAGAAAAAGAAACTGCGATATATACTACAGTTGCCATGAAAAAAGACATGAATTTGGTTGCGGATTTGTAGTTGGCAAAAGACTGCGACAGCTAGTCTCTAGGTTCAATCCTGTGAGTGAACGAATAGCCACAATCCGCATAAAAGCGAAATATTTTTATATTTCCCTAATTTGTGTGCATGCCCCGACAGAAGAGAAAGATGATGATGCCAAAGACATATTCTATGAGCTCCTAGAGGAAACGTATGACCGCTGCCCTGGCGATGGCATTAAGATTGTACTAGAAGATTTTAATGCCAAAGTAGGAAGGGAGAATGTGTTTAATCCAACTATTGGCAATTTCAGTCTACATGCTGAAAGTTCCGACAACGATATGAGACTGATTGACTTTGACGCGGCAAAAAACATGGCCATTAGTGGTAAAAGATTCCAGCATAAAAACATCCACAAGGCTACTTGGGTATCCCCTGATCCAAGAACTAAGAACGAAATTAATCACGTGGTAATTGATGGAAGGCACTCATCCAGTGTAATGGAACGACGAGTGATCAGAGGAGCTAACATCGATTCTGATCACTACCTGGTAGCAGCAAAGGTTCGCACAAGATTAAGTAGAGCGAAAATCGTACGAAACCGGACGCAGAGGAAGCTAGACATCGGAAAGTTGCAATTACCAGAGGTAGCCACAGCCTACTCAAGGAAGCTCTCGCATCTTTTGGCACAGAACCCACCCCCTCCCGATGACGATCCTGATGCGCAGCGGAAACCCATTTCCGACTCTATAAAAACTGCCGCAACAACCCTCCCGATGGCGATCCTGATGCGCAGTGGAAACCCATTTCCGACTCTATAAAAACTGCCGCAACAACCGTACTTGGTTTCGAAAAACCGCTTCGCAATAAACCGTGGTACGATGAAGAGTGTCGCGTAGCAAATGACGAAAAGAACGCTTCACGTATGGTAATGCTTCAGTCAATTGCAACGCGATCTGCAACTGAGCGGTATAGGGAGAAGAGAAAGGAGGTAAACCGTCTCTTTAGGCGTAAGAAACGGCAGTGGAGAAAGCGCGAGAGTGAGAAAATTGAGACATACAGAAGGAAGAACGAAGCCCGAAAATTCTACCAAAAAGTTAAAAACGGAACTAATGGACATGGTTCAGGGCCACCCTTCTGTAAAGACAAGGACGGAAATCTCGTCGCAGATGTGCAGAGCATGTTGGGAATATGGAGAGAGCATTTCTCCGCGCTACTAGTACCTGAGATATCCGATGACGATGGGACAATCGATCACAATATGGACGACGAAGTCGATTGCCCCCCTCCTAACCAAGACGAGGTCAGAACAGCTATTGCCCGACTTAAGAACAACAAAGCCGCAGCAGCCGATGGTTTACCGGCGGAGCTGTTTAAGGCTGGCGGCGATGAGCTGAAAAGATGCATGCATCAGCTCATTAGCAAAATTTGGTTAGATGAATGCATGCCCGGCGATTGGAGTCTCAGTCTACTATGTCCCATATTTAAATAAGGTGAGCCGAGTATCTGTGCCAACTACCGTGGAATAAGCCTTTTATCCATAGCATATAAGGTTCTATCAAGTATAATGCTCGAAAGACTAAAACCAATTATCGCTGACCTGATAGGATCATACCAATGCGGCTTTAGGCCTGGAAAATGGACTATTGACCACATGTTCACACTACGTCAAATCCTGGAGAAGACACACGCAAAACAAATCGACACCTATCATCTATTTATCGATTATAAAGCGGCCTTCGATAGTCCGATACGGGAGAAACTCTATGAAGCAATGTCTGAGCTTGGTATTCCTGCAAAACTCATACGCCTTTGCAGGATGACCTTGAAGAACACCAAATCCGCAGTGAAAGTTGGTAAGGATCTTACTGAACCTTTCGAAACTAAGCGAGGCCTCAGGCAAGGCGACACCCTATCGTGCGATCTCTTTAACATCTTAATGGAGATGATTATGAGAAAAGCTGCAGTCAACATGAATAAAACCATCAGCAGCAAAAGTCACACGCTGCTCGCGTATGCTGATGATATAGATATCATTGGGCGCACAATTAGAGAAGTTACTGCGGTTTTTTCGAGAATTGAGAAGGAGTCAGCAAAAGTGGGTCTGACGGTGAATGAGGACAAGACAAAATTAGTGGTTTCAACGAACAGGGCCTCCACGCGATTAGACCAAAGCGTGAACGTTGATAACCGTTATAACTTCGAGGTAGTGGACGAATTTATATACGTCAGCCTTGAGATCAAGCGGAGAATTGTGCTTGCGAATAGATGTTATTTTGGGCTAAGCAAGCACTTTAGAGATAAAGCCCTCTCTCGAGTAACAAAAGTCCAGCTGTACCAGACTCTCATTCAACCTGTCTTGCTTTATGGCGCAGAATCCTGGGTCCTATCGCAAGCAGACGAAACATCTGTAGGAGTCTTCGAGAGAAAAATACTGCGAAAAATTTATGGCCATATAGTGCACAACGGCGAGTATCGGCGACGCATGAATCATGAGCTGTATGAGCTTTATCCTGACATTGATATAGTTAAGCGGATCAAGATAACGCGATTGCACTGGCTAGGCCATGTCAGTAGAATGGATGAAGAGAACCAGAGCGAAGGGTTTTCGAAACCGAACTCGAAGAAAGACAAAAAATAGGAAGACCATGACTCCGCTGGAGGGATCAGGTTGACGAATCCCTGCGTACACTTGGTATTGCCAACTGCAGAAATAAAGCAAAAGATCGAACTGGTTGGCGAAATATGTTATCTTCGTTTTGTAAGGTCCCTGACCTCCCGGGGTTGTCCGAGACCGGATAAGTAAGTAAGTAAGTAAGTATTCATTAGCATTAAATCGTGCACTAAAAAGGTTCTCCCTGTTTACTTGGGCTGTCTGTCCAGCTATTTCGGATCTTGCCAAAATCTTCATCGGCGGACGTTTGTGGAATGTTTTTTGGTGGATTCGTCAAAACTGTATGTATCGAATAGCAATCGTTACTATTGGAAAACTTTCCTGCACAACTTATTAACTTCATGCTGAAAACCCATTGGTTTCAAACACGTATGATTTGCTTTTATTTGCCATTAAACGGAGATTGAAAGAACAATATTGTTGATGGCAACCCCGTGTTTTGCCGTTTTGTAAATGATGGTTAATAACCATGTTTTCATATTGCCTTCCTGCTAACTTTAGACTATTCACGTAATTTTAATATTTTGTAGTGTTAGATATGTGAAGAATTTTGACGTAATCGTCAAAAAATTTTAGCTCTAATATTTGTAATTATAATTTTTGGATTGATTTTTAACCCTTCTCCCGTTATCCAACCTGAAGTTTCGCAGGCAAATTAATATACCTTATTGAGCAAAACCATTGCCAAAACTGTTGGTTTACGCATATACAATAAAAGTTTCAACGTTTTGCTTTAAAAATGTTGACTTACAAACTAAGAAAATCGTGGTTATTGACCGAGTTTTAAGTAAAATTCAAAAAACGTCCGGAATACCCGATTTTTAGGGGAAATTCGACTAGTGCCTCTAAACCTCTTCCGAAAAATCTGAAGAAAATCTCAAAAATACATTACCCTATAAGCTTTCCAATCAAGCTTGAGCAACCATGAAAATCGAAAAAGAACCATTTTTTGGGACACCCTAGTGTACACCTAGATCTGTTGCAAATATGGGAGGGATTGGACAAAGAGGCGTTGTCACATATAAAGAATTTATAGTCAAAAACTATGTTTTTTACGGGATGTTTTTTTTTTATATCCTATCTGTATAAGGCTTATATTGATTCGTATCAGTTACCATGAGTTCTTGAGCTTGTTTCAGGACTGTTACCATTATGGTCATCGTCAATAACTTGCATAGACTTGAAAAGATCATTTCGTTTAATGAATTGGTATTTGTGCAACTAATGGTGATTTCGTTTCTAAAAAATAATGTTGCCCTTGTATGAGGCGTCATTTAAAAAATGTTGCTATCGCCCTTTTAAAGTTGCACCTTTCTTAGGATGACAAACGAACATAGAAATGTTGCATTTTCTCACAACTGAATGCTTTTTTGGGATGCCTTTATTACCTTGCTTAACTATGTTTTTCGACCAGTCTACAGGGTGTCCCCTAAACTTTTGTCTAAACTTAAACACGTGATAGCTGAGAACAAAAGCTACAATGTTTGTTCTTACGCCAATTGCCTAGGTGGCTTTGTTTTCGAGATATTCGTGTTTAAAATAATTGCATTTTTGAATGAATTTTCAATAAATGCATAATCTACTTTTTAAATTAAAAACAAATATCATTGAAAATTGCTTCAAAATTGATTTTAAATAATTTATTTTTTCGTTTGAAATGAAAACGAATTTTTTTTTTTAAATGTTTTCAATTAACGAAAATTTTCAAAATGAGAGCCTTGTTGCGTTATGCACTTAGATAAGCGGTCTCTTATTTCAGTTGTAGTTGTATTAATAGTCAGTTCCTGTCGCATTTGATTTAAAATCAATTTTGAAGCAATTTTCAATATTTCTTTTTCATTTAAAAAGTAGATTATGCATTTATTGAAAATGCATTCAAAAATGCAATTATTTTAAACACGAATATCTCGAAAACAAAGCCACCTAGGCAATTGGCGTAAGAACAAACATTGTAGCTTTTGTTCTCAGCTATCACGTGTTTAAGTTTAGACAAAAGTTTAGGGGACACCCTGTATATTGAAATCTAAGCGATGTTCAGCAATTGTAACCGACCCTGTATACAAACTGGTCGAATGGGTATCAATACGAATGGTATTTGCGGTTATTCCGCTTATCAAGAAATTCGATCACTTTGTTTGAGAATGTAGGCGAATTTAATTGAAGCCGTTTAATTTCCCTTGCGCACCAACACAAGGTACAATTTATACAAATTAGCTTAGCTAACACAAACAAATTGACAGAAAATTTGTCACTTTATCGGGCAACATTCTCCCCCATGACTCACTTAGAGGGCAGAAAATTCAACATTTTTGCACTTTTTGAGTGAAACATTCTCAGAAACGAACACAAAACCTTCAAGTGGGGTTGCACTTTATTCACCAACGAACACAAAAAGGCACTTTTAGGGCAAAGGGCAGAACAAATGTTGCATTTGTTCTCAGAATCGAAATCGCCATAAGTATCTTTATTCTTTTATTTATTTTCATTGAGTTGGATCACTTTTATTATCCTATATTTTGCGTTTAATTTTTGCGAATAGTGTTGATATTTGACTTTTCTTGTTTTATTCCCATGTTGTAAAGTTTTTCGATTCCTTTCCTCGATTCGATGATAAATGTTCTGTAAACCGTTAAGGGATCTAAAATGAATAGCTTTGGTTATATTTGATATGGTGGAATGTATTAAATTATTATATGCTTCTAATACTTCAAACTCTATATCGACATTACAGCAATATTATTATTATCTACACCACCTTAAAATATACTGAGATTTTAATTTTCAGTGTCTGTTAGGAGTAGTGAAGTGAACTTCAATGCCCTTTCCCCCAAGGCATCACTTATAACTGCGGTTTTAAACGAGGTGTTGTTATCCATTCTCATTACTTGTGGTTGTTTCGTCCCAAGAAATATTTTCTTTAATGCTTTTACGATTTCTTGGGGAGTAGCATCGCCTACTAGCGCACAGTTAGTAAACTTATCTACCACGGTCAAATATTAAGTGTTTCTATCGTGAAAGATCATGAGGTCTTAAATGAGTTTCCATTCTTCCGAATGGAAGTTTTATTGGCTTTCTCTCAGTTTATTATTACATCTTTGACAATAGTTAATAAATTTGGGTATTTATTTTTTATGGTTTGGATGGTAATATTTTTCCGTTAACTCCGTTATCAATTTGGGTTCCGTTATCAATTTGTCCGGATATTTGTCGTCGAAATGATTTTAAAATGTACTATATTGCGGACATCTTCCCCATATTGTTTTAAAAACTTTTTGTATACTCGATCGATCGATAACACTGTGATAGTCGAAAAAATGAACTTCGATGAATCCTTTTCGAACTATTAGGGGGAGTCCCCTGAGTGGGAAAGTACATTTGGAAGTGTCAGATTGGCTCCAGTTTTTGAGAAATCGGTATATATGGATATAGCTAAGTCTGCGCTATTTAAACAAATTTTACCGGCCATAGTCCAATTTTTTTTTTGGCCTAAAAGGGATTAAAAAGCTTATTAAAGTAGAAAAAACAAATGTTTGCGCTCGGTCCAACTTCTTGAGATATGGGCCTTTAAAGCTTGAGTATACAATTGGCCATATGTCACACTTTTCACTTTTTTGCTAAAAATTTGATTTTCTCCAAAAACAGCCCTAGTAAACCTATTTTCTGCCTAGACTCAGGTTGTAGACAACACTTCAGGCTTTGTTTTAAGGTATAATACTTCGCATTAGCCCTTCGAAAACCAGAGATATTTATGTTCAAAGTTTGAAATACAAGAAATTAACTTAAAAATTATGGTTAATTAACTTAATGGTTAATTAACTTGAAAAAAAAACGAAAAAAATATATAAAAGTCCAATATTTTGATTTTGAAGCTTAACTTGAGGCCTATGCTAGGAAAATAAATACAATTTTTAAAAAAAGTAGAAAAACTTTACTTTTTTCTTGTATTTCAAACTTTGAACATAAATATCTCCGGTCTTGGAAGGGTTAATGCGAAGTATTATACCTTAGAACAAAGCCTGAAGTGTTGTCTACAACCTGAGTCTAGGCAGAAAATAGGTTTACTAGGGCTGTTTTTTGAGAAAATCAGATTTTAAGCAAAAAAGTGAGGTTAAAAAATCGTATTTTTTACATTTGTTCCCAATGGGTTAATAAAATGTAATATATTTATATGCAGATTTAAAGAGTTTTAATGGTGTTTGTACTGATATTCACCGGAACCAGATCGGACCATAAATATGTGAGATATGGCCAATTATATACTCAAGTTTTAAAGGTCCATATCTCAAGAAGTTGGACCGAGGGCAAACATTTGTTTTTTCTACTTTAATAAGCTTTTTAATCCCTTTTAGGCCAAAATAAAAATTGGCCTATGGCCGGTAAAATTTGTTTAAATAGCGCAGACTTAGCTATATCCATATATACCGATTTCTCAAAAACTGGAGCCAATCTGACACTTCCAAATGTACTTTCGTACTCAGGGGACTCTCCCCTAATAGTTCGAAAAGGATTCATCAAAGTTCATTTTTTTTTCGAGTCAAAAACTATCACAGTGTAATCGATCATATTTTTGCAATACATTCCACATTATTATACATGGTATTCCATATATATAGGGTTTTCCAATAAGAACTCGACAATTTGTTTTTAAATAAAACGCAAACCATTTGAGATATTTTCAAAACTTTATGATCGACTCGAAATACAATCAAAACATTTATGAATGGAACTCGACTTCGTGCATATGGCCTCCGTGGGCACGTCGGCAGCGGCCGATCCGTTGGACCAAATTTTCGATGAATCGGTCACACATTTCGTCCGTAACGGCCGCTATTTCAAGTTCAATATTGGCTCTGAGTTCTTCCAACGTCGTCGACTTGTTGGCATAGACCAATGATTTGACGTAGCCCCAAAGAAAAAAGTATAGAGGCGTTAAATCGCATGAACGAGACGGCCAATTGACTGATCCATGTCTTGAGATAACCCGCTCACCAAACTTACTCTTCAATATATGGATTGTAACGTGTGCTGTAACATGTCGTCCAAGTCCATAGTTTCCAAGTCGGGCCAAAAATAATCGGTAATCATGGTAATCATGACGCCGCCGGCATGAAAACCGCACGAAACACTTATTTTTTGTGGATGAAGTGGTGATTCATGAAGTACATGTGGATTTTCACCACACCAATAATGCATATTTTGCTTATTGCGGAGCCCATTGAGCCAAAAATGAGCTTCGTCACTGAAGATGATTTTGCGATGAAATTCATCATCTTGGCGCATCACAATCGATAATGTGCTTAAAAATTTCACCGATCGTGTAGGCTACTGCATGGCCAGCCGAGGCAGCCATTTGAATGAAGTCATTTTCTATTATTAACCGGAAGGATTGTACTTTCAAATAAAAAAAGAAATTTGAGAAAATATTCAGTATTTTTTTTTATAGCATTTTCAAAAAAAAAGTTATTTGGCGGACCCGTTAGATTCAACATCCAAAATGCACTGAACTGCTCGTATAAGTACCAAAAACAACACGCTAGCGTTTTCAACTAGTACTTATACGATGCACAAATAAAATGTATGATAATCGGCCAAATTCTCGTTGTCGTCGTCATCAGATTTTTGCCAATTTTAGAACGTTATAAATGTATTGTCACATCGACAACAATAAAATTTTTGATGTCTATGATCCAAAAACAACCCTCTTAAAACATTACGCAAAATTGTTTTTGTCCAAATGCCTTCAAGTCGCCAATAAAAATGGTGTCGATATTGTATTGTCGTCGACGACGACAACGGGAATAAGGGCGAATATTTATTTTCAAACAACCAACATAAAAAGACGTATACCAAAATTCGCCCATATGATAATCTGACGATCCGTTCGAACACTTGACAACATGCATTTAATGTTTTATGGAATATGTTGTAAATCTTTGATCGGAGTGTAAGTAAGATTCATTTTATTTTTATTCTATTTTCCAACATTTTATCGAACAATAGAATTAAAACGAAATAATAAAAATCATTTACAGCATTGCAGTTAAGGTCGCCCATGAGAAGATTGTAAATGATGCCAGCGATAGTTCAACATGGAACAGTCAGTCAGAACAACCATATCGTCTTGTCCAGACATCAACTCTCGCACTCAAAGCCGCATTGAAAAAGTGCACAGGAAGGAGTGAGCGCACACAGTAGACTTTATTGCCAATTGCAGTTTTCAATTTTCTTACAACAGGAATTTCCTAGAGATTAAAAGCAATTGAGCAGGTGGCAATTCTTGTACAAGAGCATTAACATCCAAGTAGCTCTACCGTTTTATTTACCATCTCCCAGGTTGCCATGTCGAAGTGTAATTCAACTGGCCAAGTAGATACGAATATAAAGTGTATGTTTTTTGTTTACTGAGGGCTAGACCACAGTGGTTTGCATACGTATATATTTTCTAACATAAAATATTAAATCGAATTAGGCAAAATGAGGTGGGCATCATTCGCTACAGTGGTTACCAAAATAGGTATCGAAATGTTAAATGCTCTCCTTAAAATATAGAAACCCCTTTATTCACGGAGTATAATGACTTCTAGAAGGACATTTAAAATCAAAACCAATACAGACAGTTGAGTCTGATGAAGCAACTTGAACAGTTAGATTAATTTATGAGATGAAAACGCTCATATAGTGTCAGCCGTCTGTGATGCAACTTTTAGGGTGCAGAATTCTTGTACATAAGAAAGAGGGCCGCCTTAGAATACTTAAACTACGGTCACATCGGTTAGTGCCGATGATATTAATCATTGAGTGCGAATCTACAATACGCTCAGATCGCTAATTCGGGGAACTATCCATAATCCCTTGATGGGAGATAACATTGTCCAATACCGAATTTCATAAATATTTAAGTTATTGTAAAGGAGATGTTGCGTCAAAAAACATACGCATAAAAATAGCAAATCGCTCATTCACAATAGCAGTGTGTCTGGAATTATGGTATAGATCAATAAAAAACACACTGGTCCGGGACGGGAAAGAGCTTTAACCTACAGGATTTGGTTAGCTTCATTTTCTTCACGGCTCGGCCTTATGTACAATATACGATAGGATGGAATGATATTTGTTTTAAGTACGGCTTGGACATCTAATCTAAAAAGTTGATGTGTTAGCTCAACTTAGAAGGAGCAAAATATTTTTCATCTCATTTGTAGTTAGAGGTGCCCCCGACAACACGGTATTTTGAAGAAATAAAAAAATACAAGAAATATAGATTATTTCCCGATAGTTAATTTTAAAGACGACCACTGACTGTTCTCAACGCAAATTATAATTAAATTAAATTACTATTATCGCACCAGAAGATGCCGTATTTTAACACAAAGAAACAATTTAATATATTGTTCCTATTTTGAACACATTTTCGATAGGGGCATTACTTTAATACAACTTAATAACACCTCTTTATGGACATTATATATTTTATTATACGAGAGAAATACTTCTTGAAAATACTGCAAAACATTGTTTCCTGGAATAATATACATAATCTTTTTAGATATATAAAAATGGTATTACAACTTTTTTAAGTAGGTATTTAATTAGGGCACCTCTAAACGCTACGAGGTTGCTATTTATATTTCGGGAACTGGTAATACTAGTGTTCCCAGATGCAAATTCGGCAATACTAGTGTTCCCAGATGCAAATTGGAACTTCCATTGGAGACTTTGAAATTTTTAGCATAAATATACATAGAACGTTTTCATTTGCGAGGACTAATTTTTCGATTTAGAATGTGTTTAAAAATACAAAAATACAAAATGGAACTACCCCTGAAAATCTGAAAATTTTCGTGCGATGAGTTTCTACAATTTTCAACGTGGACTATCGAGACAAGAGTATCTGAATCAACTTATTTCGTCATTTGGTGATGAACCACCATCAAAAAGCCCTGTAAATCGCTGGTACCAAGAGCTCAGTCTCGGTCGCCGTTCGCTCCATGATGAATTTCGTGAGGGTCGTTCAAAATCGGTTGTTCTGCCACAAAACATCGATGCAGTGCATGAACTGATAACGCAAAATCGTCGTGTGACATATCGTGCGATAATGGCAGCATTGCATATTAGTTCCACTTCAGTACATTCGATTTTTCATGAACATTTACCTGTAAAAATGATTTGTTCTCGTTGGATTCCACATAATTTGACAACCGTTCAAAAAAAGGTTCGTGTTTATTGGTGTAAGGAAATGATTAAAAAGTTCGACCGCTGCTTCACAATACGTGAATAAATCATGACAGAGCCGGAAACAAAATAGCTATTGACCGTGTGGGGGTTTCAAGACGAGCAAAAGTTGTTCCCAAAAGAAGCACAGCGAAGCAAGTGTTCGCCTGTTTCTTTGGGCGAATGTGTCATATGGGCACTGTACCGCTTAAACCACGTATGACGGTCAATTCTGAATGGTGCACGACCATTTTTTGCCGGAAGTCTTCGGAGAAATTCGTGAAACCAACCGCCAAAGACGAATCATTCTCCATCATGACAATGCGAGCTCTCTTACATCTCGTCAAACAAGTGCATTTTTGAGTAGTCAAAACATCGAATTAATAATTTGGCACACAATGACTTCTTCTTGTTCTCGAATATCAAAGGTAGACTCAATATGGGTGGTCAATGGTTTACGAGCGCCGAAGAAGCAGTTGAAGCGTTCAAAAACCATGTTATGGAGGTGTCTCAAGAGAAATGGAAAAACTGCTATGAAAAATGGTTTAAACTAGATATGGGTGCGTGCCTAATTTTCTAGGCACGACCCGACATAAGCACGATGATGATATTAGCAAATTCGCACAGGCACGCACGATTCAATTTTGGCAAAGGCAAGACACGCACGACCACAAACTGAGTAATTGCGAACAGGCACGCGCGCGCATGAAAAAGAACGGTCGTGAGGATATTTATCCGAAGTACGCGGCTTTACAGGAACTCTCATCCATTTTCTATCGAGTGACCGGTTGACCGTTTACATACTGTAGAGTAAATTTTTTCTTCACCCGTACATTGCGTAATTGGAATAAACTTCTGGCAATTGTAGCATACAAAGATTTAATGCAAATCTTAACAGACACAACTCCCTCTTTCAACACATTTTTCCTTCGCCAACACAATGCACTGCATTTATAGGGGGCATCCGCTGAGTGTTGGTTTGTGTCACCGCACTCAATTTGCAAAAATGTTTGCCGAACTTGACTGATTGCATTTAAATGTTTTAGTAACTTCAATGCGTGTCCTTTCTTAGAACTCGTCTTTGTATATCTTTGTTTTATTTTGTTTGATACTTTGGACGACGAGTCGATGCGTGATTTTTTTGTGTGTATTTTCTTATGTCCATCGGTGGTGCAATGGTCGTGTGCGCAGCACTTGTGCATGAGAACTTGGATTCAATGTCACCTTAAATTTCTTTCGACGGTGCACAGTGGTTGAAAATCAATTTCCATCAGTTAAAAGTCTGTATCTTTTGATCTAGAAAAAATTTTTGAGTTCAGTAAAAAACTGAGTTTGAGTTCTGAATTGAGTTCTGCTCGCAAACTGTTTTCGGATACAGTTCAAAAAATTAAAAAAATTAAATCTAACATTTTGGATTTTCAAAATCTAAAAAATCTAATATTTGTAAAACCAATGCGAATATGCGTCAAAATATGAGCAAATGCGTCAAAACAACTCAAAAAAAACATAACAACAAAAAAATGAAAATTTTTGTTTTCTTGCAAAGCGAAATAAACGAAAAGTAGTCAACTTTGGAACATGTTTTAAAATATACCCCACTGTGCGATTTGCAATCTTGATCTGTCATTGTAATTTTTCACTCCTTATTTGCAATCAGTTTTTTACAGATCTCAAAAATATTTTCTAGATCAAAAGATACAGACTTTTGACCGATGGAAATTGATTCTGAACCACTGTGCGGCGGTTACCTCGCTTAGTGACGGCGACACAATCGAGTATTTAGCCATGGAAAAGCTTCTCAAAATGCCGATCGGAACCGGGGTAAAAACTGCAGGTCCCATTGACTGAGCATAGAACTAGAAAGCGCACTGTTCATTGGTTGTGAGAAGCTCTCTCTCCATTTTGTTCTGACGAAAGAGGTCAATCGAAGTATTTTAATACGGTTGTAAAATTCACATACAGTTAATATAACAGTTAACAGTTATTATTATATAAGAATGGTAGTGCAGAAATGGGGTAATTTACCCCCTCTTTCGACATCACCATGTTAAATTCGACAGTTGGATACATGACGAGTTGATTGGGAGGTAGTTAGTGGTGGTTGCTTTGTAGTTGGATACGTAACTGGTTTTGAACCAGTTACATTTTCTGGCGGAATATTTCTATACACAAATGTAAACAAACACATCTTGGAGCGACATACACATACATACATAGCCATTTAATGTCAAAACGTGATAATAGACATCAAAAACTTTATCACTTTTGTAAAATATTGATTTTTAAGTAATTTTTGTGTTAGAATGATTTTAGCATTTTCTTTAATTCTGCGCCTTTTTCGTTAGTTATTTAGCACTTTTTTGTCGATAGCTCCTGGCAACACTGTGGAGTATAGCAATACACAACGTTCGTGACAGCCTAGACATTGATTCGTTCTCCATTCGCGAACGAAGAAGTCTGACTGCATTTCGACGACATAGTTGTTATTATTTTATATTGTTTATCTTTTTTTTTTTTTTTTTTTTTTTTTTTTTTTTTTTTTTTTTTTTTTTTTTTTTTAATCGAGCGAACCCATCGCCGCCACTCTTACCCGCCCCTACCGACCGAGAGGGCCACGTCCCCATAACGTGAGGACAGCGTACACATTATAGACCGGTCTATAACGGGAGAGCAAGGATTATAAGTTCACACGTTACAACCAACTACAGAAATTCTTCACCAGTTGGTATTACACTAACATAAATAAGTATAAAAGCACATCACGAGATATTAACATAAGATACTTCAATATATAATAATTACGAGCAAAACGAAAACCAAATCATAAATCAGACCAGATAGTAAGGATAAAGTAAATTAAATTTACATATGTACGTTAACGAATATACAGCACTAATGCAATCGGTTCAAATGACAAATTATGCTAGACTTTGTCGTTTCCCAACTACCTGTGAAATCAATAAACTGATATAGCTCATTAAAGTCACGACACATTCTCCTAACTGGATCAAAGGACGCATAATTCGAACGCTGAAACTCGATGTTTACGAGTTTATAGTACCTCGTGGGTCTCAATGGGACATTTATGAAAATCTTAGATAACAGAAATTCAGAACATATACATCCATCAATTATCTTCAAAACTGTAATAGAGTTTATCATGGTACGTCTACTACTAAGAGTCGGCAATCTGATCAATGCTAGTCTACTGCTATACGAAGGAAGATTATGGTTCGGGTTCCATTGAAGATTTCTCAGACAAAAAATGAGAAACTGTTTCTGGACCGATTCAATCATATTAACATACAAATTGTACTGGGGGTCCCAAACAACTGATCCATATTCGAGAATAGGGCGGACTAGTGAAGTAAAAAGATTTTTCGTAACGTAGGGATCTGAAAATTCCTTTGCCCAACGTTTAATAAAGTTCAGAACGCCATAAGCCTTGTTCACCATCGTTATTATGTGGGAGTTGAAATTCAATTTTCTGTCCAAGAGAACACCAAGATCAACAAATGAATCCACCGATTCAAGAACATTGCCACCTAAAATGTATTTTGCCGAAAATAATGATGACCTAGAGAACAGCATATGCTTACATTTCGTAAAATTAAGCTCCATCAAATTGGTCTCGCACCACGTCTGGAAAGTAGACAAATCCCTCTGAAGTAAAGCATATTGACAAGGATCCTTGTAAGAAAAATAGATCTTCACGTCATCAGCGTACATTAACAATTTAGAGTGCATTATGGAGGCGGGTAAGTCGTTAATGAATAACAAAAATAGAACCGGCCCAAGATGACTGCCCTGAGGCACCCCAGATGACACAAAAATAGATCTTGAGAATGATCGACCAAATGATACCATCTGTTCTCTGTTCATTAAATAAGAACTAATCCAATTCAGCATGTTACAATTAAAACCCATTGCCCCTAATTTATATAATAACAAATTGTGGTTAACTTTATCAAAAGCCTTACTAAAATCGGTAAAAATCACATCAGTTTGATCTCCATTAATAAAGCCGTCAATAATAGAAGAGGAAAACTGAAGCAAATTAGTCACGGTGGAACGACCCTTCCGAAAGCCATGTTGACATGGATCTAAAATAGAGGAAACCTGATGAGAAATTACCTCTGTGACTAACTTCTCAAAAAGTTTAGGAATGGCACTCAATTTTGCAATTCCCCTATAATTTGCAACATTTACTAAACTACCAGATTTGTGGAGAGGGATTATATAAGAGCTCTTCCACTTTGCAGGAAAATGGCCGAACTTCAACGAAGCGTTAAATAAGAGAGTCAACGGTAAGCTGAGAGAATTCGAGCAGTATTTCAACATAGAGTCCGGGATACCATCAGGACCAGCTTTATTCGAGGCTTTCAAGCTGATTAAGTTATCTAGCAACCACGAAGAATTTACGACAGGTGCATCAAACGGAATGGTAGAGCGGACAGTGTACGGGTATGATTTGGAAACATCATAGGCTCGGGTGGAATAAATAGATGCGAAAAAATCGGCGAAACAATTAGCAATAGACTCTTCATCTGAATATTCAATACCGTTCATTTTGATCCTACAAGGTGTGGAAGACGAATTACGCTTCAAGTTAACAAATCTAAAGAATGATTTGGGATTCCGTTTAAAATTAGCCTTCAACCTATCCAAATATAATCTGTAACTCTCACGAGATTTAGAGTTGTATCTACTCCTAGCAACAATATACCTAGCATAGTCTGCTAGCAGTCCAGATTTTTTATACTTGTTCGAACATCTATTCCTTACATTCTTGAGACTATTTAGAGCCCTTGAGGACCATGGGGGACCAGTATTACCCCTTATTGGCCTCTTGGGTACAGACTTAGAAATATAGCCATTAATAATATTATAGAAATCATCCAGGGCGATTTCAAATTCAAAAGAATTATCACACTGACATATACTATGCCAGTCGGTATCAAAGATAAGATTATTCTTTTTTCATTAAATTTTTTATTTTATTCTTTTTCAGTTTCTGCCAATATTTAAATATATTCCCTATTTCTCCTACTCTTACCACCCACCAAAGTGCAGAAAAGGATGCGGATCCGGTTCGACCCCGTTATGAGTCCGTAACAAATACGAGTTGTTGATCCCGTTTCAAACTCATAAAATGGGATTAAGTCAAATTTCGATTTGGCGGGTCCATTTCGAACCCGTAACGAGTCCGTAAAAACATAATAAAGCGACCAGTGAAACTGATAGTTGGTGAAACAGTTGCGAGTCCTTACAACAACGATAAGGGGGGGAATTAGTGATATTGCGATTTGGATTTGCGTAAAAAAATAAAAAAAAAACAAAATGCGAGTTGTAATAGAGGAGAACGTTTCAAAGAAATTTTTCCGTAATGCCCAGGGTCGTATTTGCAAGGACATTCAATAAGCAAAGTACTTTACTTTTAACATTTATTTAAAATTAACAATGTGAATGTATAACATTAACAAGTTAAATCTATAATAAATATATTACGATATTAATTATACACAAATACCTGTTAATACAAATGCGAATTCTGACCGATTCCATTTCTAATTACCAAAAATTGATAAAAGTGAATCGGTCTCGAATCCATTTTATTTCAAAATAAAACAACCGGAAACGAATTCGAGTCTGAAGACCTATGCGAATTCGAAACGAGTCTGCAAAAGTAGACAAAAATCAATTTCATACGCAAACGGATTCGTTATGTATCCGAAACTGAATTCAAAACGGACTGATGTGATACTATTTATCTTTCGATCTTTGTGTTGGTATTGCTGTCATTTCTCAAATCGTTAAGACTTCATTTGCCGTTGGACGACAGCAATCTCTAATCACTTCATCCTTTTTAAATTCACAAAAGTTAAAAGTAATAATTAATACGTCTTGTTTTAAGGAATTTTGGTTTTGGTAAGTTCCGAGGCTGGTTGTCCTAAAAGCCAAACCTATGTATGTTTACGCGTAGTCGATGTTGATTTACTGGAAGCCATCATTAATGCGGTTCTTTATTTTTTAGAAATGGTCCAATTATAAAGGAAAATAATTCAGCAAGAAAAATATATTTTTTTTATAAACCTACCTGCTTAAAAAAATTTATATGGTTTAATTGAAGTAATAGTATGCAATGTTATGTATAAACGGCATCTGTAACATATTCTCCCAAACATATCGTGCAGGAACAATGAATATGTTTGGAACACATTTCAAACATTTATATGTTTGCAAGTCTCAAACTCAGGTGTATTTAAATGCAAACATTAGCATGTCTACTGACAAATATGTGTGCTTTTACGTGGAAACTTATGCATGCTTCATTCCAAATATCCATATACTTACGTGGAAACATATGCGTATTGTCTCCCAAACATAATAATATTTAGAAACGAATTATACTTTCTTTCTTTATTTATTATAATTAATTTTGTCAATATATATCCTCGTTTACTTATATAAATAATTAGTAGAAAAAATTAAAAGATTTAAATAATTTTTACATTTACTTGCATTGAATGCATTATTTGTTTTGCTTTGAATCTGCTACTGTGTTGTTTCTCCTTACTTTGTTGTCTCTCACGTTTTTGTCTGCATAAGGTTTCAACTAGAGTTGGGAATTTTAGTTCATTCAAGTGAGCGCTATTTCAAGTTCAGCTCATCAGAATGAACTAGTTCATTCATTTAGTTCACTAGTTCATTGTAGCGTTTCAGCTTAACAGTTCATATGAGCTGTGACCTAAAGAGTTAATTGCAGTTGAACGTGTAGTTTTAGTTCAATCGCAGCGAATGATCGCGAAAATGATTTAATTTTTGCAAATTTATAAAGTGTTTTCGATACTGTAATATTTGTTTATACTAAATCGCCCTATTGAAGGTCGACCTAACGATTTCTTAAATATTATATTTCCGTAATCTTGTTATATTTTGGAATAAAAGTGGTGATTAGCGATGTAGTTATTTAGTTATTGTGTAGAAGACGTAATAGCTCATTCACACTACAAATTATTTTGCCGATTTCGTATTAAATGTCCTAATTAAGTGTATTAAGTGTTAAGTGTTCATATTGGGATTTTTCCTGATTTGATTGAATGTCAAGGCGCTTTGACGAGGTTGTATTACTACGACAACAAACACACCAAGCCGACAACAGTAGGCATTTTGCTTTGGCTGGTATTTTTGCACAATCAAATTAAGTACAAATGCATTCCAGGAGTAAAAGTAAACAAAAATTATAAAAAATATGTTTGAGGAACAATAAATAACTAAGAAATACGATAAATAAATAAGTCGGGTATTCTAGTGGTACCACCACATCGATGCGCCGTGATTGAAATGGTTGTAAACAAACGTACTATTCGTTCATAGTGTGAGATAAAACAGCGTTGCATAAAGCAAACCAAGCATTTTTTCCTGATTCCTAGACAAATAAGAAAAATACCCGATTTGTCATCTGTCAAAACGTATGGAAAATCAAACAAATTTTCTTGATTTCTGCTTGAAATCAACAAAAGTGACAAAATCAAGAAAATCAATGACAGTGCGAATGCTGTATAAGATTGCAACATTAGGCACCTTTGTGCAAATTGAGTGAGACAAACAGAACATGAACTAGAAAATGGCGAAGAGAACTGCAAAACTAAAATACAAAAAAACTGCTGAAACAAGTGAACTACTGAAACAGAAGAGTGGAACAGTGTGAACTAGTTCATCTAGTTCACAAGAGTGAATCATTCATTTGAACTAGTTCGTTCCTGAGTTACGCAACTCTAGTTTCAACTATACGTGCAAACAGTGCAACAAACACGGCTGTATTTGTATCACAAACACAGATAAATTTGGGTCGCAAACACATATGTTATAACATACTAATCATTGTTTCTCAAACGTGTAGTATTTAATAGCAAATACATTGCGTTAGGGCACAAGTATATTATATTTTCAAAACGAATCATCCGTTACCCTGCGTTTACACTAGACAAGATAATGAGAACAAGTATTGGTTGTCAGAGAAGAGCAATAATTTTGCTGAATTCAATATCATTTACAAACATCTACATATTAAAACTCATTTTTCCAAAGTTTGGAATGTTTTTGGATAATGTTTTGCTTTTTCGCAAATTACAATGAAATTTCAAGGTCGTGTTAGACTGCTAGCGAAATCATTATATATGCCAATATTTTGCTGACAACAATTCAAACGATTTGCAAACAAAATTTTGACAGCTCTGTTAGAACAATATGTCGATTCATCTAACTGAAATTTCTGCATTTAGAAAATATGACCGAGAAGTCGTTAAACCGTAAGCTGTAACTGTGTTTAAGCTTGAACGATAACAAATAATAGATAGGAATATACCTTCGGATATGTGTTACCCTCTAAAAGAAAGCGTCACAAATAATATAGTATTTTTAAATATTTATAATATCCACAGAAGAAAAATGTGTTTCAAACGACTGTGCAAAGCAACTGCTGCTTCAAGAAAACCCTAAAGTGCACATGGGCGCCGTCGGCTGCTGGATACTTTGGCTAACATACTTAACATCCACGAGTCCACAGGCGGCAGTAGAAAATTTAATTTACTGAAAATGTCGAAACATTACGAATGCACTCAGAGGTAAAAGTGCAAATAGTATCTATCAAATGCACACATTCACATTTAAGCGCATATTCCAAAATATGCACAGAATCTATGCAATAATGTACATCCTACGAACATGAATCCATTTTACCAACAAAATCGACAGACACACAACATTGATGTATTTGCTGCACAAGTTACAGAGTCTTGCCTTTCTTGTTAAATGCTTGAGTTTGAGTGTTATGTATGTATGTTCGTTAGAACGGATTGTTAGCAGTTAATAATTATCTTATTTTAACCAATATTTTCTTAGTTGATTTAACGAGTCTTCTATGTCTATTTAGTCCGCATTAAAACAAACTGATTCAGATTAGTTAATTACATATATTGAATGAAGTTTGCAAACACTCTGTAGACGGAATTTCTAAAGCTATTAAAGTGTCCACATGCGCAATGCACCAATAAGAGCCAACGTTTTTTGGTGCATATTTTGTGTCCAAAGGTACTTTTTACAATTTTATGGAATTTCTCAAAATTTTAAAAGTGCATTATATTAAATAAGTGTTTCCAGCCATGTGAAATTGCAAAAACCGAGTGCGAAATCTGGTCTATAATGTTATTTATTCCAATAAAACTAATACAGGCTTTTTAATGGAAAACAAAACAAAGAACCCACGTAGCAAAAAAAAAAAATTACATGAGGTGTCAGGGGACACCCGACCCGGTTGGATCGAAGTTCCTTTCGCTATTTATAATGTACTAGTTAGTTCCATCACGCCTAAGGCGCCAGTTGAAAAATACTATAACTTAAATGGATCTTTAAGAAAATATCCTTTTTGTAAATGATAAACATTTTTAAAGAAATTTTTTTTTAATGAATGTATTTTTTTAAAGAAAATACATTTTTCTAGACTAACATATGGGATAAATTTCTTGTTTACTGGGAAAGTTTTGAACCGAATAAAAGGTAAATTTAGAAAAGCCAAAGTAAAAGAAATTAAAAAAAAATAACATTTTCTTAAATGAGTGCGTTTTTCAAAATTAAATTTCCTCAAAAACAGATTACTTTTACTCAATAAAATACCTTATCTTAAAGAAGTACCTTTTCTTTAAAAAGTAAATTTTCTTACAAAAAGTACCATTTCTTAAGAAATTAAATTATCTTACACCAAATTGCCTTTTGTTAAAACCTAAATTTTCTTTAAAGAGTACCTTTTTTGTAAAACAAAATAACTTTTCTTGAGATAAGTACCTACTCTTAAAATTGTACCTGTTCTTTCACTTCTTTAAAACGTACCTTTTGTTAAAAAAAGTATTTCTTTGTAAAAAATAAATGCATATTCTTAGGCTTTTTTTACATAAAAATATTAGCATTTAATAAAAGTCGGCCGTCGGGGGTGCGATGGTAGTGTGGTCTGACCACCTTAAATTTCTTTCGACGGCGGTCACCTCGTTTAGTGACGGCGCCACTATCAAGTATTCAGCCATGAAAAGGCTTCTCAAAATACCGTTCGGAACCTGTGTAAAACTGTAGGACCCAATCAGTGAGTGTAAACCTAGAACGTGCACAGCTCACTGGTTTGTGAGAAGCTCTCTCTAATCCCTTCACGGGATATAACGGGAAATCATTTATTTATTTTTTTACTTTAATAAAAGAAGTACCTCTCATCAAAGAAAGGACATTTTCGGGAAAATATAATACATATTTTTACAAAAGGGACCTAAAAATATTCTTTTTTTTTTTTAAAAATTCATTCAATAAATAAAAAATTTATTAAAAAAAGTTTATCATTTTACAAAAAGTATCTTTTCTCAAAGATCCATTTAAATTACAGTATTTTACAACAGGCGTCTTAGGCGAGTTGGAACTAACTAGAACATAATATATAGCGAGAGGAACTTCGTTCGAACCGGGTGTCCGGTTTTTTTTAAGTTTTTTTAAGAAATGGGAATTTTTTTTAGAATTGGTCCGTTATGGAACAACAGGTAAAATTTTAAGAGTAGGTAGTTATCTCAAGATAAGTTATTTTGTATTACATAAAAGGTACTCTTTAAAGAATAGGTAGTTTTTTAAGAAAATACAATTTGTTGTACGATAATATACTTTTTTAAGAAAATGTATTTATTGAAAAAACTTATTTTTTAAGAAATGGTACTTTTGTAAGAAAATTTACCTTTTTAAGCAAATGTACTTCTTTAAGATAAGGAAGTTTGTTAAGAAAAGTACACTGTTTAAGAATATGAATAGGTATTGTTTTTGGGGAAATTTACTTTTTTTAAGAAACGCACTCATTTAAGAAAGTGTTATTTTTTTAAATTTCTTTCACTTTGGCTTTTCTAAAGTTACCTTTTATTCGGTTCAACACTTTCCCAGTAAACAAGAAATTTATCCCATATGTACAAACCAAACCAAAAGTACGAGTGTAAGAGGAAGTGTGCTGCCAAATGTAATTCCATGCTCAATGTTGTATTTCATGGATTTGCAAGTCTTCCACTTTGGCTTTTCTAAATTTACTTTTTATTGTTTTCAATACTATAATATGTAATAAAGAGGCTCCACCTAGAAAACTGCCTACTAAACCAAACCCGACCAAAACTACCCATTATAGTTGACAATAATGGGTTGTAATAAAGTAGTTACAAAAAAGTTGTTTAAATTTTTTTCATTTAGCCTCAGCCCGCAACGTGCGATAGGGAACGCCGTTCCAAAATCGGAAGCAGTGGATCGACCTATTGTCCGGAAGTCAAAGATGAATCCCGGCACGTCACGATATAAGTTAGCTCCGAATTCGCGTTAAATTTGTCAGACAGGCTTACCGAAAGATGGCTCAATGACGCTCAGCTCTTTGGAGCTAAAACCACTCCTTTCCAAAAAAAAAATTACTGCAGACAGTTGTCCGAGGCCTTCGGCCACGGACTGCCCCTGCAGGCTGTGTCAGAGACACGGCCATTAAGTTTAACGTAGAATACGCCATCCGATAAGACAGAAAACATATATAACAATAAATTCATTTGCTTATATTATTTATCATTTATTGTTATATAAGTATGTTTTCTGTCTCATCGGATGGCGTATTCTACGTTAAACTTAATGGCCGTGTCTCTGACACACGGGCAGTCCGTGGCCGAAGGCCTCGGACAACTGTCTGCTGTAATATTTATATTTACCAACGGCATTTGATTCAAGTCCGTTTAAAAAAAAATATTATGTTAAATTTTTTTAAACTTAATTTAATTTATGTATTTTAATTAATATTTTTATTGAAATAAGTTCTGCGAATGTTGAGTGGGCCGCCCTAATATTAAAAAAGGTTTACCTTATCGAGTCTTCGCATTAGCATTCGAGCGTTGTGTGAAAGCTTTACGCTTTACAATTCAAAATTAATGTTACAACAGCTTTCGCAAAAAAGCTTTATTACGTTAGCTTACTGTTTGTTTCACTTTTTACTAGATACATGTTGCCAAGCAACATTAGCTTGCTGTTCGTTTCACTTTTTACTAGATACATGTTCCTAAGCAATGTTGAGCAACCAAAAACACTCAACCAAACACCACACATATGTTTGAGTGTATGTGTTTAAACAATTTTCATTTGAGAAATTAAAATACTTGAAATATATCAACCAATATGAAATGTATATCAAACGAAAGATAACATCTTCATTTACCTAGAAAAAAAATTTAAAAAAAATGCATCTAGCCGTTTCCTCAAATTCAAAGAAATAAAGATTACAACAATAAAAGCCTGACATGACTCCTCATACCGTAAGTTAAGACGTATTCTACGTCAAAAAATATTGCAAAGCGTTTAATCTTTGCTCACGCCCATAAATCTGCTTTGGAGTGTTGAAACCAAAACAAGTCCGAATGGTTGAGTTATATGTCATCGCCGTAAATGGCAGACACTCAGTTCACGATACACACAGAAAGCCGTGCAGTACACCGGAGGAAGCATTATGGTGCAAGAATTTTTCTCATCGCATGGTATGAACCCTACGGTTTAGATAAACTGAAATGTTGTCCGTCAGCAGTATTTGGATATTCTGAAGAACAAAATGAAGTCATATGCTTTTGAATAAATACCACTACCATTCAAATTCATGCATGATAATGATCTCAAACACATATTAAAAACTGTCAAGGAGTGGTTTGCTGAAGAAAGAATCCCCATTTCAGACTGGCTAGCTCAAAGTCACGGAAACCGGAAACCCGATTTTTTACGTAAAACCGAATGCAGGTTTTTCAAAAATAATCATTTTGGAATAACCGCTTTTTACAATTCATTTAACAAGCTTCGCAAAACGTATATTAGAACGCTGATGGCAAGCGTTATAACAAATTATTGTGCGCTGATGGTTACCACTACACTGAACGGAAATGCATCCTCACAGGGTTGAAAAGGTTCATCACCCCAACAACTTTTTTCATCGAAAGTTTGCTAACGTACAGTTTCATTCCCGCTATGAAAATGTGTTCATCAACTGCAAATTGTTGGTTAATGTGGTAAAAGTATGGTTGTTGCTGCAATGAATTTACTCACTATTGCAACGAATTTGATTCGTTGCTGCAATGAATTTGTTTCATTGTTGCAATGAATAAGAATTGTTCTTGCATTGAATTTATTTCATTGCTGCAATGAATTTGTTTCATTACTACAATAATTTTGTTTCATTGCTGCAACGAACGTTTTGAAGTGTGTTTGAATTTATTTACTGATAATTGTAAATAAATACACTGTTAGTATTACATTGCAGGTGTTTTGATAACAATTTTTTGAACTTTTGTTTTGAAAATTGTTCTGCATTATATAAATATATTAAATCCCGCTCAGGTTGACACACTCGTCTGGAGAAGATTGTGGTAGTCGGGGGTTGAGTGTTATTGTGGACGTCTTATTCAGGTCGTGTAGTTAAAAACAAATATGAGAAATTTATTATCAAGATTTCTAGATTTAAGATATGTAGATATCTTAGTCTATACTTACCATGAACATAAGCACTACTCCTTTAACATAGAACCGCATCATTGTTTTCTTAAATCATGAAATTGTTGTTGTTTTGAGTGTTCTGCCATTCAATTGTAGTGCAAAATCTCCCCATCATAAAGCCAGTGATCGCTCTATAAGTATTTTCTTCAACTGCTCTTGTAATTATTTTTGTCATATTTGTTAAAATTTCAATTTGTTCGTCTTACTTAAAACACTTTGTTTCTTTGACTTCGGCTGCATGAAAAATCTGTTTATGGCTTTCGATTTTTTCCGAATCCAAGTACCAATACACCGAAACAAGCGCGACCGAATTATGGGTAAAACACGAAAACACCAACATTTTGTTATGATTTATATCGATGCGTCACTTTCTCTGCTGTCGTGTTGCTCCTTGCATTCTGTTTATTTATCTATTTGAATTATAGATACTCAAGATATACATACGATCACAACAGACACAGAAATTCACACAATTTATTTTTCGCAATAAAGATTATTATTAAGTACTTATATAACTATTTAGTCTGTTTTAACAAATTTATTTCAAATATTCCGACGGAGAAGTATGTCTACCACTTTTGGTTGTTGCAAACGAACTGATTTAAGAAGTGTACGTGCCCACTACCTAACCAGATTTTCACGCTACGCCAAATCCTGGAGAAGACACACGAAAAACAAATCGACACCTATCATCTATTTATCGATTATAAAGCGGCGTTCGATAGTCCGATAGGGAAGAAACTCTATGAAGCAATGTCTGAGCTTGGTATTCCTGCAAAACTCGTACGCCTTTGCAGGATGACCTTGACGAACACCAAATCCGCAGTGAAAGTTGGTAAGGATCTTACCGAACCTTTCGAAACTAAGCGAGGCCTCAGGAAAGGCGACACCCTATTGTGCGATCTCTTTAACATCTTAATGGAGATCATTATGAGAAAAGCTGCGGTCAACATGAATAAAACCATCAGCAGCAAAAGTCACATGCTGCTCGCGTATGCTGATGATATAGATCTCATTGGGCGCACAATTAGAGAAGTTACTGCGGTTTTTACGAGAATTGAGAAGGAGTCAGCAAAAGTGGGTCTGACGGTAAATGAGGACAAGACAAAATTAATGGTTTCAACGAACAGGGCCTCCACGCGATTAGACCAAAGCGTGAACGTTGATATCCGTTATAACTTCGAGGTAGTGGACGAATTTATATACCTCTGATCTGCCGTGAACAAAAACAACAACGTCAGCCTTGAGCTCAAGCGGAGAATTGTGGTTGCGAATAGATGCTTTTTTTGTGGCTAAGCAAGCACTTTAGAGATAAAGCCCTCTCTCGAGTAACAAAAGTCCAGCTATACCAGACTCTCATTCAACCTGTCTTGCTTTATGGCGCAGAATCCTGGGTCCTGTCGCTAGCAGACGAAACAGAAAAATACTGCGAAAAATTTATGGCCCTATAGTGCACAACGGCGAGTATCGGTGACGAATGAATCATGAGCTGTATGAGCTTTATCCTGACATTAAAAATAGTTAAGCGGATCAAGATAACGCGATTGCCATGTCAGTAGAATGGATGAAGATGAACCAGCGCGAAGGGTTTTCGAAACCGAACTCGAAGGAAGACGAAAAATAGGAAGACCAAGACTCCGCTGGAGGGATCAGGATGACGAATCCCTGCGTACACTTGGTATTGCCAACTGGAGAGATAAAGCAAAAGATCGAACTGGTTGGCGAAATATGTTATCTTCGTTTTGTAAGGTCCCTGACCCCCCGGGGTTGTCCGAGACCGGATAAGTAAGTAAGTAAGTACGTGCCCACTACTCACGCTCACCTTTTTTCTTACTGGCCTTTATTTTACTCTCGCTCATTTTTCCGACTGCTTATCTCTCTTTACCTTCATAAAAATTAGTTTTATCACAATGAAGCAATTGTTTCGTCAACTAAAAATGTTGGCAAACCTCCAAAATAAATTAAAAATAAATAAAAACTATAAAAAGTAAGAGATAAACCGAATATCAGAAGTTTCAATCTCATGCCTTTAATTCTTTTAATTTTTAACCAATTTTTCTACAAAATTCAAATTAAATAAAATTGTTACAGGAACGAAAAGTAAGTTGTTGCAGCGAAATAAAAAATTGTCAAAGAAATCTTGTATGAAATCTTTCGTTGCAGCGACTACCAAATTGTTGGATATACGACACTTTTCACTATAACAACGTAAAAACATTAACGAAAATGTTTCATCCGTGCGACGAAGCGTTTTTCTTTTTAGTGTAGAATTGAAAGATTGTTTGCATTGCATTTGTCTGTTATATATACTATTCTCAATACATTATTGCTAATGGCTTATATCGTCGCTATCATGACTAACTGAAGTAACTGATTTTTTTAAAATGTTCAGTAGAGCATATTTTCTGTTTTTAGACCCATATATTTTGTGATCTGCTTCATATCACATAATAAATCCTATAAAAGCCTTTTGTATTATGGTGCTGAGCTATGTTATACTGAGAAAATGCGAATCAAAAATTAGCACAAATTTGGATATTTTAAGAATTATGGCAGATAATTTTTACATTTTTCAGTTGAGCCATAGTTTCTTTCATATGATTGCATATGAAAAGTGTCCTGAAAACTCCTAGAGATATCAGTTGTGTTTACAACACAGACCATGCAGTTGTATTGAAAACTGTATTGTAAAGCATGGGTAATTCGTTTGATTATAAATAGTTTGAAATTAATTAGAATACAACTATAAAACAAAAGAGTTTTGTCCACTGATTTTTTTCTATCAGTATTTGAAATAGTTTATAACGAATTGTACTAAAAAATAGCATAAATGTTAACCTCCAGTAAGTTTAATTTCGTTTTTATTCAAAATTAGAAAAAAATAGAAAATTAAATTAACATTAGAATATTGCTAAAGTCAGGAAGATATTAGCTATTAACTATGTTAATGATCTAGTGAAATATAAAACGCAACGTGCTCGGGTGATTTTATTACAGGGGTATCACGAACTGTGACTGAAATTAAATCGTTAAATTTATTTCATGAATTTTTTGGCGGGGATGCATTTAACTTAGAAATATTGTCTGTCAACAAGTTGTTTGCGTGGCGTTTCAATGTTAACGACCTGTATCTGATGTTGGTATGATTTGTTTTAAAATATATCTTTAAGGGTTAATTTTTCATTAATGGACCACCATTTTAGTCCAATTTATAAGCTCACCGTTATCGTATTTTCTAATAGCCAAAATATTAGAGTTGATAGACAGCTATTTAAAATTTAAAAAATCGGTATATTCCAGAAAGGCTACTTCATATTGGTTCTTTTGTTGTGCAAGTTTAGTAATTGGTGTTAATTGACTTGGGACAGGAACGTCACCACTTTTGTTTAAAGCGTAGAAATATGTATTATATATTTGACATGTGTAGGCAAATATATATTCCGATTTAAAATTTTAGAACATTCTGTCACGTAGTTTTGTTACACCTGTAAACTAAAATGTTGTTTTTCTCGAAACTAAGTTGATGGCATATGGAGCTTTATAGAACTTAACTGACGATATGTCGTTTCTGCAATAAGCGATTCCGGACGGTGTTGGTTTGAGAAGCATGACAGAAGATGGTGACATTTTTCCTGGATAATTAAAATGTTTTATCCCTGTTTTATGTTTGATTAAGGTGTAACATACTGCCACTTTAAAAATACAAATATAGTTCCTGCTTTATTCATCTTAAAATGTAGTAATTGAAAGCATCTCACTGTCACGTTATACCTATCACTTTTCAAGTGAACCTCACTTGGGTTCACACGCAGTCTGTGCAGAATATTTAAGAAATTTTAGCTACACAATTCGCGAAGCTTAATCAATGTACGAATTTCTATGTGCGAATGTTGGCAATCCAAGGTATTTTTATATCCATAACCCAATGAAAGAACAGCATTCATACATATATTTACTTTACGGACAATGGACATGTGAACATTAAAGTTTATTACATTTGAAAAAAGGTAACTTTTTCATGTATTTGGAGGAAAAAAAGCTGGTCATTACCTGCTTCACACATAAATTACTAAGTACGTGAGAACAGAAAAGTCAAGCACAGGATTACAAACATGGAATTTTCTTTACATTTACACACTAACACACCCATAACCGAAGCATTCCAATGTGTTTGCTTGTAAGTGTTCAATTAAAGGGTTTTAGCATTCAGTCATGTCCGAGACATATCCAATTGTGCGACTAATCTCCTGTAAAATACGATTTCATCCATTGTATGGACATTGAGCTTCCTGAACTACACAATACATCCGGTTCACATTTCACATGCGGCAATGCAATGTCATACATCCAATCGCACAGTTTGGTGACAGTGTTCGACATTGATAATGGTTGTTGAGTTTATTGTTCATGGTAATTGACTATTTCTGGCTACAATAAAACCAATTTAGCCTTAAATTAGGAATAGTGGGAATGGTAGTGTAAGATTGATGAAATGTAAAACTTTTATTTTTATAATTTTTACAAACAATTCACAAATGTTGACGTAAGAAGAACGTCGGGACAAACTGCCCGTGAAGGTGGAAAGATTCTGATAGCCACTCAATTGGGAGTAGCCAAAAATGGTTCCTTCATTGGGCAGGCAAGCAGCTCACTCCGTCCTGGGCAATGGATTTATCGGAAACCTCCCTTAGATAGCTAAGGTGAGAAGGCGAAACAAATGAGCAACCTGATTGGTTAAGCGATCACTGATATGTTTCAGGATTATTAGGTGAAACTGTCACTTAAGATAGTGACGGCGACACTATCGAGTATATAGCCATGAAAAAGCTTCTCAAATTACCGTTCGGAATCGGTGTAAAACTGTAGGTCCCAATCATTGGGTGAAAACTGGAAAGCGCAGAGCTCAGTGATTGAGAGAAGTTCTCCCCGGTCCCTTCATGGGATGTAATGGGAAACCATTTATTTATTTTATTTGTCACTTAAGATCATCAAAAAAATACAACATATGGGCCAACGGCGGATACAAACCAAAAGAAGAAAATGCTGGTTCGACATATAGCATCCTGGTCAGCGTCTGATCCATGATTGGCGGCTACAACCAAATATCCTCGCAGTAGGTAAAATGCAAAAACACGGTGGACTGGGTTTGACTCACGCCACCGCTCATAATGACAGTGAATATACAAAAACGAAAAGATAACATAAAAAACCCATATTTGTTGACGACCCCGCAAACGTTATAAGGACCACGATCTACGGATATGCAATTGGAATGTAAGAACTCTATATTGACTCCATATTGATCAAATTGCCAGATGCCCTCGAAAGTTATTAGGCTGACATTACCACCATCCACGAAATGCGATGGACAGGACATGGCTGCACAAAAAAAACATCAACATATACTACAGTTGCCATGAGGAAATATTTAATTTGTTAGACGAATATTTTTCTATTTCTAACGAGCTACGCAGATCAGAGGTTTCATTCCACAATTAGAGAAATTTACAAAAATGGTTGCGGATTTGTAGTTGGCAAAATAATGCAACATCTAGTCTCTAGGCTCAATTCTGTGAGTGAACGTATAGCCACAATCCGCATTTAAGCGAAATGTTTTTATATTTCCCTAAATTGTGTGCATGCCCCAACAGAAGACGAAGCTGATGATGCCAAAGACACATTCTGTGAGCGCCTAGAGGAAACGTATGACCGTTGCCCTGGCCATGACATTAAGATTGTACTAGGAGATTTTAATGCTGAAGTAGGCAGCTAGAATGTGTTTCATCCAACCATTGGCAATTTCAGTCTACATGCTGATAGTTCCGACAACGGTATGAGACCTACTGACTTTGCCGCGGCAAAAAACATGGCCGCTAGTGGCACAAGATTCCAGCATAAAAATATCCAGAAGGCTACTTGGGTATCCCCTGATCAAAGAACGAAGAACCAAATTGATCTCGTAGTACTTGATGGAAGGCATTCGCCCAGTATAATGAACGTACTAGTGATCAGAGGAGCTAACATCGACATAACAATAACAATAACAATAACACAATAACATATACTTTGAAGACGGTAACCGTTGTTTCTTTTTTGAAACAACAATATCTATGCAATGGATGGCACATTATTTGTTGTGGATGTTTTCAGAAAAGTAAGAGTGAAGGGACAATTCTCGCTAAGCTGAGTTTTATTTATCGCTATAATGTGTGATGACATACCTAAATACTTGTGGAGAAGGGAGCTGATGATACGCCTTGGTGGGCATTGGAATAGCTATATTTATTCCCAACCATCCACCATAATAATCAATTCCACATATTTATTTTTTAATTTTTCTATTAAAATGTCCTTTTTCATAGAAAAGATACTTTTTAATATTTATTGATCTTGAACCGAACAATTATTAAAAAAAATAAAAAAGAAGATATTTTTGAAAGCACCTCATAGAATTTCTTTATGTAAAGCTATGATAAATGACATGGAATTGCCTCCAGAGTTCATCATAACTAAATGGGGGACTTGGATAAATGCTGCTGTTTCCTATGCCGATAATTATGAGGTGATAAAACAAGTCCGTATTAAAATTCTTTTAAAAATAAATCTCAATTTAATTTCTGAATCTTACTTATGTTTACTTAAAATTACAACTGATCAACGACTTAATTTTTACAAACACAATTTTGCAAAATATAACTACCTTGTGAATTGTGAGAACAAATTCGAAAAAATTAAAGACTATTTTAAAATGAAATCCTCAAGAAAATTAAAATTAATAATAAAAAAATGTTAAACTATAAATAAATAAATGGCTTCCCGTTACATCTCATGTAGGGATTAGGGAGAGCTTCTGACACCCAGTGAGCTGTGCGCGTTCTAGTTTTACACTCACTGAAACTTTTAAACTACAATTTGGAAAATCATACCGATATTTCCAACATACCTGAGGAAAATATATCAGACTATAGAAACGCCCCTTTGACATCTTGTGGTGTTGAGAGAAGTTTTAGTGAATAAAAAAGGATTTTTTCGGAAAAGCGACTCAATTTGACCATGGAGAACATTAAGTAAATACTTGTAGTATATTGTAATACAAAGTACAATACTTAAATCTTAAGCCACGTTGTAATTCCATATAATTTTGGTATTGTCCCAACCGTCTATTTACAATTGACTACAAATTCTCAAGTAAAGGGTTTTTCAATAAAACAAAACCGGTTTTAGATACCATTGAAATTCTTTATTCCTGTGGAAAGTACGTTCGATGCCATTATGTATGGAACTCGGTTTCTTTTGCATGGCCACCACGGGCACGCTTGCAGAAGTCCAGACGCTGAACGCAATTTTCGACGGTTTTCAAGCATAAATCGGCCGATACTGCCGCAATTTCACGTTCGACATTCGTACGAAGTTCATCAGTCGTCGCTGGCTTGTTGGCATAGATCATAGACTTGACGTAGCCCCACAGGAAATAATCTAAAGGCGTCTAATCGCACGACCGAGGCGGCCAATCGACTGGGACATTTCGTGAGATAACACGTTCACCAAACTTGGTTTCCAATAAATTGATTGTGGCATTCGCTGTGTGGCTTGTGGCGCCGTCCTGTTGGAACCACATGTCCTCCAAGTCCATATTATCCAATTGGGGCCAAAAATATTCGGTTATCATTGAACGGTAGCGATTCGCATTCACAGTAATGTGCCGGTCTTGATCGTCACGGAAGAAGTACGGCCCAATGACGCCGCCGGCCCATAAACCGCACCAAATCGTAATTTTTTCGGGATGCAATGATGACTCATGGATTACGTGTGGACTGCTGTCTGACCAATAACGCATATTTTGCTTATTGATGAAGCCATTCAGCCAGAAATGAGCCTCATCGCTGAAGATGATTTTCCGATGAAAATCCGAATCATTTTCAAGTTGTTGCTCAGCCCAATTCACGAACATACGACGCTTATGGTGGTCAACCGGCTTCAGTTCTTGCGTCAATTTGATCTTGTAAGGATGTAGGCCAAGATCTTTTCGCAAAATTCGCCACAACGACGTCACAGAGATGCCCAATGCTTGAGAAAGACGTGTGAGAGACACATTTGGGCTTTCTTGAACTGAAGCCTCTGCGGCAGCAATATTCCTCCTTTATCTCTCCTTTATCTCACTGGCACGGGAGCATTTTGTACTGTGCCTGTGGATTCAAATTTTTCCACTAGACGCTCAATTGTTGATCTGGTAGGACGATTATGACGACCATAAATTGGACGTAGGCGCTCTTAAAGTTGAGGCCACTGACTCCAAATTTCGGTAGTAAATTTGAATAATTTCGACTCGTTGTTGGCTCGTATATCTATCCATGATGAAATGGCAAACCTTACTGAAGAGAAATGTCAAAAGAGCGGGAAAAAATATGGCGTCGTTTGCTGTTCCTATCGATTTACTTTTGTAGCGTCTCTGTTGAAAAACCCATTATATACGAAACGTCATCGAGTTGCTATAACATGTCAATAATTATTTTAAAGCATATTCGACTCGCCCGTTTGCTTTGGCGGTATAGGCTAAAATTATGGATGGTCCAGAAGATAAAGTTGTTTTTAATTTACAAAAACGTAAAGGAAAAACTGTAATTTCTAGAGACGCACTAGATACAACGGAATTTGGCACATCAAGGTCTATTAATTTGTCTCCTATATTTTCTTCTTAATCGCTGGATTTCCCCAGGTATTAGAGGGAGGTAGTGTATTCCTCGGCTTTCTAGTGATTTATAGTTTCAAATTATGTTCTTTCGAGGTGAGAGCCAGTGTGGCATATGAAGTAAATGTTAAGTTTTCGTACCTTATTCATAAAAAGATGTCATAGGGTTGAGAAGGTTAGTCCCAAGAATTGTATTCATAACCGAAAAAATCCTCTGTTAAGAGTTCACTAAGTTTGTAGATTTTGTTGAACGTTTAACCCTTCTTTAAGGATATTTTATCCGCATTTGTACACAAAATTATTAATTTGTTTACATTTCACGCGTGTCATACACACATATTTATGGGATTCAAACCCGAAGAATTATGTTGTGTATATTTGCAGCATTTATAATATTACATTAAGCTTCGTATTCAGTTCTTGCGAAATTGTCGTAAGAGATTTTTTAATTTATCTCCAAATGGAAAATTTTACTATGGCGAGTTTTAACCCATCATTGATTTAACTTCCAAATATTTCATTTATAATTCCTCTACGTACTCCATTTTGTTGTTAACCCATGTGGTGTTACTTCTGGTTGTTAAAATGATCGTAATGTAAAAATTCCGGTCCCAAACAACTATCAAACAATTTTTTTCGTACGAAATAACTTTAGCGTAACAGCCCTGTAATTGTACCAAGCAAATTTTCGTTATTTTTTATACACTTACTTCTTATGGCAACGAGAATTTCCTATAAACTGAATACCGGGCTTTATCCTACCGACCCACCAAATAGACAAATTTAAAAATTACATGAGTTGTAAGGGGACACCCGGTTGGAACGAAGTTCCTTTCGCTATATATTATGTACTAGTTAGTTCCAACACGCCTAAGGCGCCCGTTGAAAAATACGATAATTTAAATGGATCGTTGAGAAAAGATACTTTTTATAAAATGATAAACTTTTTTTAAGAATTGTTTCTTTAAGTATATATTTAGATACTTTTGTAAGAATGTGTATTATATTTTCCCGAAAATGTAATTTTTTCACGAGAGGTACTTCTTTTATTAAAACCTAATGAAAGCTAAAGAAAATCCACTATTTCTAAGAAGAAGTACTTTCTGCAAGCAAAGGCCGTAAGAGTATGAATTTTTTTACAAACTACTCTTTTAAGAACATGTACTTTTTAAAGGAGTGGCACTCTTTTTAGGAGAAGGTTATTTCTGTAAGAAAATGTACTTATTTTCAGGTAGGCTACTTTTTATTTAGTTCTGGTATTTTTATTAAGAGAAGATATTTTTTAAAGAAAATGGTGTTTTTTTAGGTATTGGGATTTTTTTAGAATTGGTCCTTTTTTCAAGAATTGGTGCATTTTTAGTAGCATTCAAAAAATTCTCTCTTTGATTATTTTGTCATTTTGTGCAATATTTCTATTTAAAAGCGGTTTATCCAATAATTAAATCAACCAATGTAACAAGAGAAAACATACATGCTTAATACAGATTCTCATTGCTAGCCCGTCACCCGTTTCTGCTCGTCATATATTTTCTCAATGTCGATGAAGATGCTGGTACTTTGTGATTCCAATTTGAGCAATTTTATTTCCCTTTGGTAACCACTTTCAACTTTTTTCATCAGAGCTGTCCAAGATTTTGATTACACTATGCGTGGTGAATCATTTGATGGTACGATAAGATCTTCTTCACTTTATGAATCTCGTTGTTGTGATTATTTCTGGCTTATTGCATTTATTTAATTTTTATCGTAATCGCCCTTGGCCTAGTGACAAGTGTGGATTCTGAGGAATGCTCTCGGGAGTAATTCTCCAAGGGTACAGAACCAATAGGAGCCGCCAAGAGCGAGGCACGGGACAAATTGTATCAGTAAGTTAAGACACAAAAGATATATGGGATATTCAAATGGTGTCTTAAAAGTCGTTGTATTATACAGGGCAAAACATGAAATGCAAACTCCTTCTCATGTGAAATTTCTCGAAGTACTTGTCGGAAATAACAAAACCTTATTTGGGGTTTGCTAGTTTAGCTGCTGTTCGGATTTTATGAGCTCATGTATATTTTGGCTAAAACCTAATTTTTCTGAAGAACATCCAATACTTCCCACGACTATATCTCGGAAACCAGTAGGAATAGTATTTTCCCATCTTCGGCACTGTAGGTAACTATAGACTAGGAGTAAAACATAAACTAACTCCAAAAAACTGCATCTAGTGCCTCAAAATTGCAAAAATGTCGATAAATTTTAATTTTTTCTATCTTTTTTCGCCATTTTCGGCAAGATTTGCGATTTTTGTTTGGGTTGCATAATAATGAGTAATTACTGCTTTTATTTGAATTCAATCAATTTTGAAAACTTTCCCCCGTGTTATTTACCAAATATCAGATTGAAAGTGAAGTATATTGTAACACAAGTGCATTTTATGACACGGATGTGGCAAACCCCTATTTACAATACTGATCTTATTCGGCGGAAAAATCAGATGATACTAATGATTGTTGTAATTAAAAATATTAAATAATAAACAGCAGAGTATTTATGATTGAATTCTCATGAAAATCACAGACAAAGGGTGAAAACCAAATTATCGTATTGTATTAGGAAACTGAAGCAGGGATATATACCACACGTGACAACGGCACCCATTCAGAAATCCATTTCAGGAAAATTTTGCATACAATTTGTTCCAGGTACCAGTAAGGGCGGATTAAAAAATCCGTGATTTTTTGAATGAAACACAGTTTTTTTGCAAAAAAAATATTTTTCACCATAATCTCCTTTTAGTTCAATACACTTAGTCCAATGTTTCTCAAATTTTTGTATCCCTTCCAAAAAATAGGATTTTCGAGGTCCTTAAAATAGGCATTTGTTTGATCAATGATTTCATCGTTGGAGCTAAATCTCTTTCCACCAAGCTATTTCTTTAGTTTTGGAAATAGGAAATAGTCACTGGGGGCTAAATCCGGAGAATATGGTGGATTGGGAACCAGTTCGTAGCCCAATTAAACAACTCCAAACAATCCTTTGAAGTTGTCAAAACGGTTACTTTTATGGTCAATTGAGAGCAAACGCGGCAACCATCTTGCAGAAAGTATTCTTAAACTCAACTGATCATTTAAAATCGAAACCACACTGCCATATGAAATGCATATGACATCAAAAATCTCGCGCACTCTTACTCTTCGATCGGCCAACACCATATCGTGGATTTTTTAGACATTTTCGGGTATATTGACCGTAATTAGCTGTCCAGAACGTTCAGCATCATTTGTATAGGGTTATCCATTTCGTGGTTTCAAAAGTATAGGGCTGGAGTTCGACATCTGTGAAACTAAGTTGTTTAACCAAGTTTTTTTCTTTTCGGCTGAAAGTCTGACATTGACGAAAATGGATCGCTTAACTATCACACAACGCATACAAATTATTAAAACCCACTACAAAAATGGTGATTCTCGCACAGCCACATAACGTCCTTTAAGAGGAGATTATGGTTTACATAATCGTCCATCTACGCAAGCAATTGGCAAATTTGTGAAGAAATTTGAAGATACTGGAGCGGTTACAGATATTGTAAGACCTGTGCATCATCGTTTCGCTCGTTCCGCTGAAAATATCGCTGCTGTAAGTGAAAGTGTAGCCGAAGACACGAATGTGTCGACTCCTCGTCGTTCTCAGGAATTTGGACTGTCTTACGGCACATTATGGCGAATTTTGCATTTGGATCTACACCTACATCCATATAAAGTCCAGCTCACACAACAACTGAAGCCAGCTGACCATTCACAACGTCGTAGATACGTGGAATGGGTGCTTGAACAACAGGCGGTGGACGGCGATATTTCGAACAAAATTTTCTTCAGCGATGAAGCACATTTCTCATTCGGTGGGTATGTTAATAAAGAAAATTGTCATATTTGGGGTTCTGAGAATCCTCAAGTAATTGAAGAGAGGCCATTACATGCGGAAAAAGTCACTGTTTGGTGCGCTCTTTGGTCCGAACGTGCGATTCTACCTTACTTCTTCGAAAACCACGATGGAACGACTGTCACCGTCAATTCGGAGGGTTATGCTCATACGATAGCCGACTTTTTTTTACCTGCTGTTAAAGAATACGACTTGGAGAATATGTGGTTTCAACAAGACGGTGCCACATGCCACACAACTCGAGCGAATATGGCTTTATTGCAAGAGACATTTCCTGGCCGCGTAATTTCTCGTCGTGGCGATATCAACTGGCCACCAAGATCATGCGATTTGACACCATTAGACTTTTTTTGTGGGGCTACGTGAAAGACCGTGTTTATGCAGATAAACCTTTAACTCTTGGGCACTTAAGAACCAAGTTATGACTGAGATACCACCCAATATGTGTCAAAAAGTGGACGAAAATTACATCACAATAATCAGTTCTTGCAACACTTCGGGTGGTGGTCATTTAAATGATGTAGTATTTCACACATAATGTCAACGTTCAGACTTTATAATAAAAAAGAAATATCATGAAAAAAAAATATTTTATATGTCTTTTATTTACGTTTACTTTTGAAACCGCAAAATGGATAACTTGTGCGACCACAACGAAAGTCAGTAAACCACTTTGTTAACATTGAAATCGATGGTGCAGAGTCCACATAGTATTTGTCAATCTTTTTCGTGGTTTGATTGACAATTTTTCTTTCGCCAAAAAGAGTAGCACTCGAAATTCACTTTTTTCCAATTTAAAAAAAAATGCACGAGTTTGTATGTTTTGAACAGCTGTTAAACGCAAAGAAAACGACGGAACTTGCTCAAAATTTGACGGTGGTATATTAACAGGTTGTTCTTGATGGGAGGAGTGTTGCATTTCATATAACTACGAGGGAAGTTCGAAAAGTCACGGCCTTATTGATCAGCCCTCGTACTTTAGTGGAAAAAAGAAGTATTTATGAGAAAAAAGTACAATTTCATCAGCAATTTAATCAGAATGGGAAATAGTGTCGGCATAAAAATAAAAAAATTTTATTACGTTTGTGGTTATATAGTGCCAAAAGTTGGAAAGAGGGAGCGAAAAAGTTTGTTAACTTCGGAATTTAAGTTTGCATATACCTCGTATTTCGATGAAGTGGATACAAGTGGTGAACATTTCATTTCACCACTATTTTGAATTGGATTTTGCATTTTTCTAAGCTGGTAATCTGGTCAAAAGACGGACACGATCATGATAAAACTAGGTGCTTTTCATGCACTAATTATGCTGTTGGAAGAAATAAGAGGAAGTTGGCAACAAAAGCATATGTTTCAGCTTTTACCACCTCACTTCCAATGCCACGCTGTGGTGGTGATGAACCACCTAAACCTCCGAGTGCTGACATTGTTTGCGTAAGTGTTTTCTCCATCCAATTTGCAAGATCCCGATTACGCGCCGAATGTAGAAGATGATGGACGAACATCGGTAACACAAAACAAAATGGATTATATTGACCTCACTGAACTCACGCAGCACATCGTTAGCGCCACAGCATACCGGAATTGTCTAGCAGAATTTCAGCACTTGTATACCGTTGGCGATAAAAATACGTTCATTAACTGCAATGACATCAAGCGTTTAGTGAATTATTCATTGACGGCTCAGTTTCAAGTTTCAAGGTTGTGCTGTGGCACAAATCAAATAAAATGCCGTCAATTCTATTATAATTGGGCACAAATATGAAGGAACCTTATGACATTTTGGACAATATATTGAAAAAAAATTAAATATAGTGAACATAAATAGAGATTTGCTGTGACCTGAAAGTTGTGAACGTATTGCAAGGTGTTATTTCAATAAGCGGTTTTCCGAAATTCTTTTGTTTCCGTTGTAATTGGGATTTGCGAAACAAAGGTGATCACTATCAGTAAGCGTGTTTTGGTTACACCGCTTGCTTATATATTCGCTTGTTTTGTATGGAGCACTTAGCGAGAACTTAGCGACGAGAATGATTTTCGCTAAGTTTAAAACAAAAATTTTTTGACACCTTTTTTCGTTTTCAACCCTTATTCATTTTTTTGAATAAAATGACTAATCGCTAAATTTCCGTTTTCGACAATCGATTGCTTGTAACCAAAACACGACAACTGGAGAAAAGTTTAAAGTTTTAAATTAAAGTTTGAAAATGAAATCTCGAAAACGAAAAACGGTTAAAATTGGTTAATGTCCGTTTAATAAAGAATACCGACGATATATTGCTGCCGCCACTTTATATACAATTGGGAATTGCTAAGAAATTCATCGAAATGCCCGTCAACGATAATGAAGAAATTTTTGACTGTTTGAAAATCATCTTTGCAAAACTCAGCAATCAAAAAATTAAAAAAGGTATTGCTGTCTATTTAAATATTTTCATATCTATGTGTTGGAGGAAAGTAATCCGTCCAGCACAAAATTCTTTCATCATTACTGTATATTATATTAGTCGTCATTAGATGAATCATTATTATTATAATCACATTTATGAACTTCGCAAAACTTTAATTTAGTAAGTCCGCGTCTACACGTTCAGCAATTTTTTACAATTTAATTTTGAACTTGCTACTTGCGTTTACACGTGCAATTAATCCGCGTTTGAATTGCAGTAATTCATGTTTTTATAAATAAATAAGTGAAAAGAAATTGTGCAAATAAATAAGTGAAAATACACTTTTTACCCTTGCACACTTTTTAAAACACCCTTTTTTATTTCTTTAAACCGCGTTGTTTCAAGCATCGAAAAGAAACAAACGATTAAAGAGAAACACCAAGTTATGCTACACCCGACTTCATTCAATCTGAAAATAAAAGGAACTGCAAAGCTCTCGGTAGTTTTTCCCCATTCCGCGATTCTTACCTCTCTCCCCTAATAACATAAGAATTTAAGCAGATTTGCAGACCGAAAAAGAATTTAAGCAGATTTGCAGACCGAAAAAGACCGCGGACTAAACAATCTCTAAACTGTTCTTAAGCAAGGTCATACAATTTGCGAATAACTTCTAAAATATTCGTAAACAAGACCACAACCACACACGCAGCGAATGCAGCTAGCCTACAGCATTCTACTGTGCTGCAGATACTATCTTCCTTGCTCTGCCTGGGGAGTCCCTTGTATGCAACAGACAGAAAAAGGAGAAACATCCTGTTTAGGCGACTTCTGTTATTATTTTGTTTGTTTTGATATTGTAAATTTGAATATTGATGTTTATGAATTTGAATGTGAAAGTAGTCTCCATGCGAAGGAGAAATAAATTTGCTCGCCCTATTCCATTTTGGCAGTGCACCATTCAACAGCGTTTGTCTTTTGCAGTCGTAAGAACTTTTGGAAGTTGTTTCTACTTGCATTTTTTTTCTGAGTTTCTATTTAACAGGGATGATTTTTCTTTTTTATTTATTCGGCCTTTCAATTGGTACTTTTTATTTCATTATTCAAGCTCAATACCATCTATATCTCTATAAACAGAGATATATTTTTTTAAAAAGGAATATGTTTTGCAAATACATCCTCATGATTCCTGGCCAACCGTATAGCTATTTCAGATCCAGACACAGATCTTCTATTTATAGAGATGTAGATGGTCTTGAGCTTGAATAATGAAATAAAAAGTTTATATTTATCTTTATTTTTTTATCTTTCCGTGACAGAGATCAGTATTCTTTTCTTTGGAAATAATTTGAACACAATGTTTGCTCACTTCGCTCTATTCGCGTTGCTATTAATTATTCGCAAATGCATTTTTACTCTCAACAGTTGTTCTCAATGGGCCGGATATAAAGAAATTAATGCAGAGTGAAAGATTCACGAACGTGCTGACAAACACCTGCCGGAGAGCCTGGGATGCACTGAAAGCTGTAATCGAAGGATTTTTCATAACATCAATGCATCTGCGACTTTGAAATTGCATTTTCTGCATCACTACATTGATGAGTTCTTACACCAATTGCCCACCGAATCAGACGAACCAGGAGAGCATTTCCATCAGGTCATCATGCCAATGGAAAAACGACCCAAAGAAAAAATCTGGATGTATTGCCTGCAGAAGTTTGTTGGTGGAGTTATAAGGCATCCCAATATACAGATACAGACACCGGAATCGCGGAGGTCGATAGATTTGTAGTACACGCCGAAAGAGATGTGCCATTGAATGCGCTATATAACTCAGATGATGATGATGAATCAGATCATGGACCTGAACCATCAACGAAAAAACTAAGAGCCAAAACTTCTCAGGATTCACCGAGATCATCAACTGCTACGGATATTGCTTAATTCATGTTTTTCCCCCTTGTGCTATATTTCTCGAATTTTTGGGAGCAAAATTCAGCTGTGAAATAAATTAATATTTTTTGGTTAATGTATGAGAAATTCATACTACAAGCTTACAAGTCAGGAACATTTTTCTAATTGAAAAATGGCTGGTTTTTGTTGGAAATAATAGACAATTCAACTCAACACACACTCATCACATGCCTAACTACTGTGCCTGAATTGATACCATCGCAATTTTTTTTGTATAGCAATTTAAATTATTTATTGTCCATGGTTATTTTTACAATATTTTCTGATATTAGTATATCGGTGGTGCAATGGGTAGTGTGCGCGCCTCTTGTACAGGAGATCCTGGGTTCGATCCCTGCTCCAACCAGCTTAAAATTTCTTTCGACGACGGTCACCTCGCTTAGTGACGGCGACACTATCGAGTATATAGCCATGATAAAAGCTTCTCAAAATACCGTTCGGAATCGGTGTAAAACTGTAGGTCCCAATCAGTGAGTGAAAACTGGAAAGCTCACAGCTCAGTGATTGTGAGAAGTTCTCCCCAGTCCCTTCATGGGATGTAATGGGAAACCATTTTTTTTTAGTATAAATTGATATTTTTTCCCCTAACGTCCTATATGTGAATATATGATTTATAGATAAATTTAAATGACTATATGACCAGCCCATTTACTCTTTTGCATTTAGGTTTGTTTTTTTTCAATTTAGCTTTCTTGGGAAAAGGGACCATAAACCCAGATTCCTTGAATTGATATCAATCGCATACATACAAACTCAACACTGAAAGACCTATAATTCCAACAACAAGAACAGACAGTTTTTTTCCCACTATGTTCTTCTTTCCCACATGTGTTCTCGCATTGCTTTGAGGTGAGTTTTTAATCAATATCGTAAAGTTGTATTTTCCGTGGTATAGGTTTTTGATGACTGAGATAGTGTCAGTTACGTTTATTTGAATTTGAATTTTTATATGTTTTTTTTTCATTTTGATGGAAGTATAGTTAAAGAAAGAAATCTTTGTGTATGGTTTACGAGATATGAGTTGTAATTTTCGTGTGAAAAACTGATATAAGTCCACAGTTTGGCAGACATATGCTGAAAATGGTGAAGAAAGATTCAACAAATTTAAATTTTTTCGACATTTTAGCAATTTTGAGGCACTAGATGCATGTAACTGAGGTTATTCTTTTACACTTTTCCTCGTAGTCTATAGCTATAATTGTGCCGCGGACAAGAAGACAAAGTACAATTGGTTTCCGAGATATACTCGTAAAAAAATTGCTTGCTCTTCGGAAAAATTGAGTTCTAGCCAAAATATAAATGAGGCCATAAATTCCGAGTAGCAGCTAAACTACCAAAACCCAAATACTTCCTTACTTATCCGGTCTCGGACAACCCCGGGGGTCAGGGACCTTACAAAACGAAGATAACATATTTCGCCAACCAGTTCGATCTTTTGCTTTATTTCTCCAGTTGGCAATACCAAGTGTACGCAGGGATTCGTCAACCTGATCCCTCCAGCGGAGTCTGGGTCTTCCTATTTTTCATCGTCCTTCGAGTTCCGTTTCGAAAACCCTTCGTGCTGGTTCGTCTTCATCCATTCTACTGACATGGCCTAGCCAGCGCAATCGCGTTATCTTGATCGGCTTAACTATGTCAATGTCAGGATAAAGCTCATACAGCTCATGATTCATGCGTCGCCGATACTCGCTGTTGTGCACTATAGGGCCATAAATTTTTCGGAGTATTTTTCTCTCGAAGACTCCTACAGATGTTTCGTCTGCTTGCGATAGGACCCAGGATTCTGCGCCATAAAGCAAGACAGGTTGAATGAGAGTTTGGTACAACTGGACTTTTGTTACTCGAGAGAAGGCTTTATATCTAAAGTGCTTGCTTAGCCACAAAAAAAGCATCTATTCGCAACCACAATTCTCCGCTTGAGCTCAAGGCTGACGTTGTTGTTTTTGTTCACGGCAGATCAGAGGTATATAAATTCGTCCACTACCTCGAAGTTATAACGGATATCAACGTTCACGCTTTGGTCTAATCGCGTGGAGGCCTTGCTCGTTGAAACCATTAATTTTGTCTTATCCTCATGTACTTCAGACCTAGTTTAACTGACTCCTTCTCAATTCTCGCAAAACCCCCAGTAACTTCTCTAATTGTGCGCCCAATGATATCTATATCATCAGAATACGCGAGCAGCATGTGACTTTTGCTGCTGATGGTTTTATTCATGTTGACTGTAGCTTTTCTCATAATGATCTCCATTAAGATGTTAAAGAGATCGCACGATAGGGTGTCGCCTTGCCTGAGGCCTCGCTTAGTTTCGAAAGGTTCGGTAAGATCCTTACCAACTTTCACTGCGGATTTGGTGTTCGTCAAGGTCATCCTGCAAAGGCGTATGAGTTTTGCAGGAATACCAAGCTCAGACATTGCTTCATAGAGTTTCTCCCGTATCGGACTATCGAAGGCTGCTTTATAATCGATAAATAGATGATAGGTGTCGATTTGTTTTTCGTGTGTCTTCTCCAGGATTTGGCGTAGCGTGAAAATCTGGTCAGTTGTCGATTTTCCAGGCCTAAAGCCACACTGGTATGGTCCAATCAGGTCAGCGATAATTGGTTTTAGTCTTTCGCACATTATACTTGATAGAACCTTATATGCTATGGATAAAAGGCTTATTCCACGGTAGTTGGCACAAATACTCGGGTCACCTTTTTTAAATATGGGACATAGTACTCTGAGACTCCAATCGCTGGGCATGCATTCATCTAACCAAATGTTGCTAATGAGCTGATGCATGCACCTTATCAGCTCATCGCCGCCAGCCTTAAACAGCTCCGCCGGTAAACCATCGGCTCCTGCGGCTTTGTTGTTCTTAAGCCGGGCAATAGCTGTTCTGACCTCGTCTTGGTTACGAGGGGGGCAATCGACGTCGTCGTCCATATTGTGATCGATTGTCCCATCGTCATTGGATATCTCAGGTACTAGTAGCGCGGAGAAATGCTCTCACCACATTCCCAACATGCTCTGCACATCTGCGACGAGATTTCCGTCCTTGTGTTTACAGAAGGGGGGCCCTGAATCATGTCCATTAGTTCCGTTTTTAACTTTTTGGTAGAATTTTCGGGCTTCGTTCTTCCTTCTGTATGTCTCAATTTTCTCACTCTCTCACTTTCACCACTGTCGTTTCTTACGCCTAAAGAGACGGTTCACCTCCTTTCTCTTCTCCCTATACCGCTTACCATACGTGCAGCGTTCTTTTAGTCATTTGCTATTCGACACTCTTCATCGTACCGCGGTTTATTGCGAAGTGGTTTTCGAGACCAAGTACGGTTGTTGCGGCAGTTTTTATAGAGTCGGAAATGGGTTTCCACTGCGCATCAGGATCGTCATCGGGAGGGGGTGGGTTCTGTGCCAAAAGATGCGAGAGCTTCCTTGAGTAGGCTGTGGCTACCTCTGGTAATTGCAGCTTTCCGATGTCCAGCTTCCTCTGCGTCTGGTTTCGTACGATTTTCGCTCTACTTAATCTTGTGCGAACCTTTGCTGCTACTAGGTAGTGATCAGAATCGATGTTAGCTCCTCTGATCACTCGTACGTCCATTACACTTGATCAGTGCCTGCTATCAATTACCACGTGATCAATTTGGTTCTTCGTTCTTTGATCAGGGGATACCCAAGTAGCCTTGTGGATGTCTTTACGCTGGAATCTTGTACCACTAATGACCATGTATTTTGCCGCGGCAAAGTCAATCAGTCTCATACCGTTGTCGGAACTGTCAGCATGTAGACTGAAATTGCCAATAGTTGGATGAAACACATTCTCCCTGCCTACTTTGGCATTAAAATCTCCTAGTACAATCTTAATGTCATGGCCAGGGCAGCGGTCATACGTTTCCTCTAGGAGCTCATAGAATATGACTTTGGTATCATCATATTTCTCTTCTATTTCGCTTTTATGCGGATTGTGGCTATTCGTTCACTCACAGGCTTGAACCTAGAGACTAGATGTCGCAGTATTTTGCCAACTAAAAATCCGCAACCAAATTCATGTTTTTTTTTTCATGGCAACTGTAGTATATATCGCAGTTTCTTTTTCTTGTTCAGCCATGTCCTGTCCATCGCCTTATAACTTTCGAGGACATCGGCCAGTTGGATACTTGAACCGGATCTAAAGGGTTTTTCAACAGAGACGCTACAAAAGTAAATCGATAGGGACAGCAAACGACGCCATATTTTTTCCCGCTCTTTTGACATTTCTCTTCAGTAAGGTTTGCCATTTCATCATGGAAAGACATACGAGCCAACAACGAGTCGAAATTATTAAAATTTACTACCGAAATTTGGAGTCAGTAGCCTCAATTTTAAGAGGCCTCAACAATCAGCGATGAGGCTCATTTCCGGCTGAATGGATTCGGCAAAATATGCGTTATTGTTCAGACAGCAATCCACACGTAATCCATGAGTCATCATTGCATCCCGAAAAAATTACGGTTTGGTGCGGTTTATGGGCCGGCGGCGTCATTGGGCCGTACTTCTTCCGTGATGATCAAGAATGCGAATCGCTACCGTTCAATGATAACTGAATATTTTTGACCCCAATTGGATAATATGGACTTGGAGGACATGTGGTTGCAAGAGGACGGCGCCACATGCCACACAGCGAATGCCACAATCAATTTATTGGAAACCAAGTTTGGTGAACGTGTTATCTCACGAAATGGCCCAGTCGATTGGCCGCCTTGGTCGAGCGATTTGACGCCGTTATATTATTTCCTGTGGGGCTACGTCAAGTCTATGGTCTATGCCAACAAGCCAGCGACGATTGATAAACTTCGTACGAATATCGAACGTGAAATTGCAGCAGTATCGGCCGATATTCAGCGTCTGGACTTCTGCAAGAGTGCTCTTGGTGGCCATGCAAAAGAAATCGAGTTCCATACATAATGGCATCGAACGTACTTTCACAGGAATAAAGAATTTCATTGGTATCTAAAGCCGGTTTTGTTTTATTTAAAAAAACTTTTGTAGCGCTCTTATTGAAAAACCCGATATATAGAGTTCATACATTCCAAGTGAATATCCGTAAATCGTGGTCCTTATAACGTTTGTGGGGGTCGTCAACAAATACGGGTTGTTTATGTTTTCTTGTTCGTTTTTGTATATTCACTGTCATTATGAGCGGTGGCGTGAGTCAAACCCAGTCCACCGGGTTTTTGCACTTTACCTACTGCCAAGATATTTGATTGCAGCCGCCCATTATGGATCAGACGCTGACCAGGATGCGATATGTTGAACCTGGATTTTCTTCTTTTAGTTTCTATCCGCCGTTGGCCCGTATGTTTGGCTCATCCGCCTTCTAAGGACAAAAGAATATGCCCGATTGTTTGATGAGCTTCAGTGACATCAGTCACCTACTATACCCGATTTGATGCTCATTTGTTTCGCCTTCTCACTCTAGCTAGCTAACGGAGGTTTCCGAAAAGCCATTGCCCAGGACATACTGCGTGGAAGTAGTGAGCTGCTTGGACTGTCCAATGAAGGAATCATTGGCCAAGTGAATGGCAATCAGAAACTTTCCACCTCGACGGACATGACCCAAATAGGGGTTTATTAGTTTCGATAAGTACTTCGAGAAATTTCATCCTGGTGTCCATCAATTTTATTACAAATTAGCTGCAAAAATTATGAAATTAGCGAATAAAATACCTTACTAAAAGTAAGCACAAAACAGCTGATACTAATAGTACACTGAAAAAACATTCTTGCATAATATACAATAATATGTCATTGCATTCCATTTCATTTATTTATTATAGTCTATGGAAAACAAACCTTACAGACTAGCATAACAATTCAAAAATACAATTTTATACAATCAGATCATATAATAACTTCTTAAATTTAACAGTAGTAAAACAAAGATCAATATTGTTACAAATGGAATTATAATGTCTCATGGCTCTAATTAAAGGTTCATTCGAGGCGTAGTTAGTTAAATGCGTATTAATATTAAAAGTGGCAAAACGACGCAATGTGCGAGAAGGAGCATTAAACAACATTTGTAACAACATGTGCATGTGCATGTTTTTACAACTGTTGTATCCATAGACTAATACTTATAGTAGACCTAATAGTGTGTTAAAATTATTGTGTTAAATACAGCACAAATGTATACTAACAATAACAGTCAATAAAAAAGTTTAAAACACATTTAAATTTTAAAGTTTTTCACCAAAACGAGATGAAAAATTAAAGCAACAAGTTATTGTAATTCCACCTGGTGAATCACACTTTTCGTCAAACATCTCTCTATCACACCAGCCGCATCAAGAAGAGTGTAAAAGGAAACGTCAGATGAGCCAAATATTCTCTCTAGTATAATTTACTCTATGGTTGTATCAAGGTAGTATACTTAGACATATACTCGTACTTGCGAATACCGTACGCCTTGTGAATACGCTAACAGTTTTAATTAACTTATAACAGACAAAATTGCTGTTACAAACATTTTATTCTATCGAATTAAAAATAATGAATAGCGGTCTAAATGTTCTTTAAAAATTTATGTGTTCAATATCAGTTTCTTTGCAAAAGTAATTTTAAATCAAAAAGTTAATTTCATTGAATATATTATTAAAAAAATTATTGTGAAATTAATTGTTATGGTGGCCCAACAAGCATATGATCAGCTCCCTTCTCCACAAGTATTTAGGTATATCATCACACATTATAGGGATAAACAAAACTCAACTAACATATAATTGTCTTAACTCCTACTTGTGCTAATACATCCACAAAATTTCTTTGTCATAACCATCAATATTCACATTTCTTTCCTATGCAGGCTTTCATCGAAGAAGAAACAGGAGCTGATGATATGCGTTGGTGGGCATTGAAGTAGGTATATTCCCAACCATCCACTACCTTTGGCATTCAAGAACGTCTAAAGTTGCTCTGGTCAATCATCATCTATAGCCGTACGCACCTCGTCCATAGCAAAAGTGGCCACAGCACCAATCAATTCACAACAACTCACCCATCCACAATTTGTAATCTAGGGGATTCACTTAAGGGCTGCTACAGGGTAATTTTTTAGAGGAAATGGAAGTTGGAAAAATAGTTTCGACCCAGGTCTGGCCCATTTTAGCCTCATGGGTCATCGCAAAATCCTGCTGGTAAGTCTACGGCTGGTTTTAAAACAGGGAATGATAAAGTGGCTGCATAAAATCACATAAGGTGTCAGGGGACACCCGGTTGGAATGAATATTTATTATGTACTAGTTAGTTCTAAGATGCCTAAGACGCCCCTTGAAAAATACAATAATTTAAATGGATCTTTAAGAAAAGATACTTTGTGTAAAATGATAAACTTTTCTTAAGAATTTTGTTTTATAGAATGTATTTTTGTTTAAAACCAAAGTATATTTTTAGGTCCTTTTTGTAAGTAAATGAATTATATTTTCCCGAACAAGTCCTTTGTTAAAAAAAGGTACTTCTTCTATTAAAAGCTAATGTCTTTTTAAGAAAAGGTACTATTTTTAAGAAGAAGTACATTCTGTAAGAGAAAGCCATAAGAGTATGATTTTTTTTTACAAAGAAGTACTTTTTTTAAGAACAGGTACTTTTTAAAGAAGTGGTACTCTTTTTAGTTAAAGGCTATTTTTTAAGAAAATTAACTTAATTTCAGAAAAGCTACTTATGTCAAGAAAAGTAAAGGTATTATTTTATTTTTTCGAAAAGGTGATTTTAAGAAAATGAATTTTTGAAAGAAATGGTGTTTTTTTTAAGAAATGGGATTTTTTTAGAATTCATCCTTTTTCAATAATAGGTACAATTTTCAGGGTAGGTACTTATCTCAAGAAAAGTTATTTTGTTTCACAAAAAAGGCATTCTTTAAAGAAAATATAGTTTTTTTAAGAAAATGCAATTTGATGTAAGATAATGTAAATTTTTAAGAAAGGGTATTTATGTAAAAAAAATTACTTTTTTTAAGTAAAGGTACTTTTTGTAAGGAAATTTACTTTTTAAGCAAAGGTACTTCTTAAAGATAAGGTATTAATTGGAAGAAAATGTACGTTGTTTAAGAATATGAGTGGGTATTTTTTTGAGAAAATTTACTTTTTTAGGAAAAGGCACTTTTTTTTTTAGCAAATTTTCTTTTTTTTAACTTCTTTCACTTTGGCTTTTCCAAAGTTACTTTTTATTGGCTTCCAAACTGCAATAAATACTAAATATTGGTTGTAGGCTCCACAGAGAAAACTTCCCATTAAACAATAAATTTCCCAACATATGTTAATCTAGACACAAACCGAAGTATAAGTACCCAATATAGTTGATAATACTGGGTTGTTTAATTTGTTTTCCATCCCGCAGCGTGCGATAAGGAACTTTGCTCCAAAAACCGTTTATTTGATAAACTTTGGCCGCTGGTTTGACTCCCAGAAATTCAAGTCATTGGGACCGTCGTAAGAGACGCCCCACGAAACTATGACTGAAACTAGATGATGATGAGAAACTTGTTTAGATAACCGTGCGTACACTCTCTCTCGTTTTCCTTGTTACATTTTTCATGCGCGGTAAAATGTTGTTTATTGGTGAAGAAGATTTTTCTGTGCAAGTTAACAGCGTACTTCACGAAATGATGTTTTGATTTTTCTACAAATTTGTTTTAAGGCTGCAGTCAATAAATGTGCGGCACGGCTATAGAAAACCCCGTCCGATGTCTTTTTCAATACTTTAACTATTGCCTGACATTCATCTCACGGGCCAAGAAATTCTGTATTCGCAGCGGATTTCGCTGATTTCTTGATTACGGGTTTCTTTATCTGACCATACCGTGTTGAATGCTGAACCAATTTTAAATTCCTATTAAGGTGCCCTTAAATTGCTCGACTTCAAGTTGACATCAATTTGGATTATTTCAAATTAACTTCGATATTTCCCTTACACTGTCAAGCAAATTGAGGAAACTTGATTTTCTTGTCAGACGTCAAAATGAAAAGTGATGAGCGCACTGCGAAAACGTCACCAAACTTAAGAATAAACACTATTTTTATATTCTTCAAATATTTATAAATAACACTACAAATACAAATTCTGTATTTTTTAAGTTTATTTACTTATATTTATATTTGCAGAGAAAGTATTTATAACTTCCCCTTACACTGCTAGATAAGTTGGCATTAACTTCAAAATATCAAAATCGCTTTGATTGCACATCAGCTACCTAGTTGGAAATTTTGTCTTGAAGACATTGTGAGTAGTATTTCCTTAGGGCTATTCCAGTAGGTGATGAGAATTTATATAAGACATCTTCTTGACATATCAGTAGTTTTGACTTAGGTGACATAAATTGTGAAGGGGATGCCAATCTATGTAAGACCGTCCTATTGATTTGTCAGCTATTTGTTATGGCTGAGTCTTATTAAGACCAACGCTGAATGTCGATTGAGGATATCTTCATCTTTCATCTGCGAGTCATGTGTGTGGATTTTCAAATTTTCCAAAAACTTCAAACTGAAATTTCTTTAATTATTTGTAGTTATGAAATATACGCCATATGTCTTCAGAATTTATATCAAAATATATGAAATTTGCTAGAGGAATATGCTAATTTTCCGTCAAGATCTTGGTTTACACCCATACAGGATCAAGCTGACTCTAGAATTGAAGCCGGTGGACCATTTGACGCGACGTACGTTCTTCGATTGGGCTCTGAAGAAGATGCGCCAAGATGACGAATTTCATCGCAAACTTATCTTCAGTGACGAAGCTCATTTTTGGCTCAATGGATCCGCCAATAAGCTAAACATAAGGTATTGACCATGCGGAATCACCACTTCATCCACAAAAATAACTGTTTGGTGCGGTTTGCATGCCGGCGGCGTTATTGGGCCATATTTTTCGTCGACTATAACGATCGTCACGTTACAGTGAATGGCGGTCGTTATCGCGCCATGATTACCGATTATTTTAGGCCCAAATTGGAAAACATGGACTTCAACGACATGTGGTTTCAACAGGACGGTGCCACAAGCCACACTGTACACGTTACAATCGATTTATTGAAGAGTAAATTAGGTGAGGGTGTTATCTCAAGAAATGGACCAGTCAATTGGCCGCCTCGTTCGTGCGATTTAACGCAATTAGACTTTTTTCTTTGGGGCAACGTCAAATCATTGGCCTATGCCAACAAGCCGACGACGTTGGAAGAACTCAGAGCCAACATTGAAGGCGAAATAGCGGCCGTTGCGGCCGAAATGTGTGACCGAGTCATCGAAAATTGGGTCCAACGAATCGACCGCTGCCGACGTTCCCGCGGTGGTCATATCAACGAAGTCGAGTTCCATTCATAGATTTCTTTAATTGTGTTTCAAGTCGATCATAAAGTTTTGGAAATATCTCGAATGGTTTGCGTTTTATTTAAAAAAAAGTTGTGAAGGCCTTATTGGAAAACCCATTATATCCCAACTTTGAAGACCAATAAACTGGTGCAAGGAGCGTTAAAATAATGTTAAAAACGTTAAATAGACATGTCGTCGACAAATGCCGACCAGAAAACCATAAATTGCTGACATGAAATACCATCACGGTACATCGAACGATATTTAAATATACATAGTTGTCAAAATTGGTATGTTGCTGCTATGTTCCAGAAACAGACCTACGGATCAATGTTTCCCTCTAAGTGGAAATATTATGACGGAAATATCAAAAAGGTTATGGAAATGCAAATTTAATGTATCAACAGATGACATTATCTGACAAGTGAAATTACACAAAAATTGCATTATTCAAAAATTATCCAAATAGTTTTAAATAGTCCCACTTTTGGATAATTATCCAGAAAGTGGCACCACTGAACAGTAGATATATCCCTACAAATACATAATAAGATATAGATCCTTTATACCCGAAACACATTTTCATGCCATCAGCTTTTGAATTTGCCCTTATTCCTACTGCAAAGTTGCGTTTATCATTGAAATTAAAAATCAAGCTGAACGAAAATAGATACAAATCCAAAAGAGACTACGCGTTAAAAGAATAACTGTATTTGTAAATATGTGTTATGGGTTGAATCTATTATTGGTGGTAGCTATTTGTTCACTGCTGTTACGCTTTGTTATTAGTTCCGCTGGGTTTGGCGAAGCTATAAACATTCGTTTCACAGATTTAGCTGTGGACAAGTTTTTACAGTATATATTTAGATACTTTTGTAAGAATGTGTATTATGTTTTCCCGAAAATGTAATTTTTTCACGAGAGGTACTTCTTTTATTAAAACCTAATGAAAGCTAAAGAAAATCCACTATTTCTAAGAAGAAGTACTTTCTGCAAGCAAAGGCCGTAAGAGTATGAATTTTTTTACAAACTACTTTTTTAAGAACATGTACTTTTTAAAGGAGTGGCACTCTTTTTAGGAGAAGGTTATTTCTGTAAGAAAATGTACTTATTTTCAGGTAGGCTACTTTTTATTTAGTTCTGGTATTTTTATTAAGAGAAGATATTTTTTAAAGAAAATGGTGTTTTTTTAGGTATTGGGATTTTTTTAGAATTGGTCCTTTTTTCAAGAATTGGTGCATTTTTAGTAGCATTCAAAAAATTCTCTCTTTGATTATTTTGTAATTTTGTGCAATATTTCTATTTAAAAGCTGTTTATCCAATAATTAAATCAACCAATGTAACAAGAGAAAGCATACATGCTTAATACAGATTCTCATTGCTAGCTCGTCACCCGTTTCTGCTCGTCATATATTTTCTCAATGTCGATGAAGATGCTGGTACTTTGTGATTCCAATTTGAGCAATTTTATTTCCCTTTGGTAACCACTTTCAACTTTTTTGATCAGAGCTGTCCAAGATTTTGATTACACTATGCGTGGTGAATCATTTGATGGTACGATAAGACCTTCTTCACTTTATGAATCTCGTTGTTGTGATTATTTCTGGCTTATTGCATTTATTTAATTTTTATCGTAATCGCCCTTGGCCTAGTGACAAGTGTGGATTCTGAGGAATGCTGTCGGGAGTAATTCTCCAAGGGTACAGAACCAATAGGAGCCGCCAAGAGCGAGGCACGGGACAAATTGTATCAGTAAGTTGAGACACAAAAGATATATGGGATATTCAAATGGTGTCTTAAAAGTCGTTGTATTATACAGGGCCAAACATGAAATGCAAACTCCTTCTCATGTGAAATTTCTCGAAGTACTTGTCGGAAATAACAACACCTTATTTGGGGTTTGCTAGTTTAGCTGCTGTTCGGATTTTATGAGCTCATGTATATTTTGGCTAAAACCTAATTTTTCTGAAGAACATCCAATACTTCCCACGACTATATCTCGGAAACCAGTAGGAATAGTATTTTCCCATCTTCGGCACTGTAGGTAACTATAGACTAGGAGAAAAACATAAACTAACTCCAAAAAACTGCATCTAGTGCCTCAAAATTGCAAAAATGTCGATAAATTTTAATTTTTTCTATCTTTTTTCGCCATTTTCGGCAAGATTTGCGATTTTTGTTTGGGTTGCATAATAATGAGTAATTACTGCTTTTATTTGAAATCAATCAATTTTGAAAACTTTCCCCCGTGTTATTTACCAAATATCAGATTGAAAGTGAAGCCTTTTAGTTCAATACACTTAGTCCAATGTTTCTCAAATTTTTGTATCCCTTCCAAAAAATAGAATTTTCGAGGTCCTTAAAATAGGCATTTATTTGATCAATAATTTCATCGTTGGAGCTAAATCTCTTTCCACCAAGCTATTTCTTTAGTTTTGGAAATAGGAAATAGTCACTGGGGGCTAAAACCGGAGAATATGGTGGATTGGGAACCAGTTCGTAGCCCAATTAAACAACTCCAAACAATCCTTTGAAGTTGTCAAAACGGTTACTTTTATGGTCAATTGAGAGCAAACGCGGCAACCATCTTGCAGAAAGTATTCTTAAACTCAACTGATCATTTAAAATCGAAACCACACTGCCATATGAAATGCATATGACATCAAAAATCTCGCGCACTCTTACTCTTCGATCGGCCAACACCATATCGTGGATTTTTTAGACATTTTCGGGTATATTGACCGTAATTAGCTGTCCAGAACGTTCAGCATCATTTGTATAGGGTTATCCATTTCGTGGTTTCAAAAGTATAGGGCTGGAATTCGACATCTGTCAAACTAAGTTGTTTAACCAATTTTTTTCTTTTCAGTTGAAAGTCTGACATTGACGAAAATGGATCGCTTAACTATCACACAACGCATACAAATTATTAAAACCCACTACAAAAATGGTGATTCTCGCACAGCCACATAACGTCCTTTAAGAGGAGATTATGGTTTACATAATCGTCCATCTACGCAAGCAATTGGTAAATTTGTGACGAAATTTGAAGATACTGGAGCGGTTACAGATATTGTAAGACCTGTGCATCATCGTTTCGCTCGTTCCGCTGAAAATATCGCTGCTGTAAGTGAAAGTGTAGCCGAAGACACGAATGTGTCGACTCCTCGTCGTTCTCAGGAATTTGGACTGTCTTACGGCACATTATGGCGAATTTGGCATTTGGATCTACACCTACATCCATATAAAGTCCAGCTCACACAACAACTGAAGCCAGCTGACCATTCACAACGTCGTAGATACGTGGAATGGGTGCTTGAACAACAGGCGGTGGACGGCGATATTTCGAACAAAATTTTCTTCAGCGATGAAGCACATTTCTCATTCGGTGGGTATGTTAATAAAGAAAATTGTCATATTTGGGGTTCTGAGAATCCTCAAGTAATTGAAGAGAGGCCATTACATCCGGAAAAAGTCACTGTTTGGTGCGCTCTTTGGTCCGAACGTGCGATTCTACCTTACTTCTTCGAAAACCACGATGGAACGACTGTCACCGTCAATTCGGAGGGTTATGCTCATACGATAGCCGACTTTTTTTTACCTGCTGTTAAAGAATACGACTTGGAGAATATGTGGTTTCAACAAGACGGTGCCACATGCCACACAACTCGAGCGAATATGGCTTTATTGCAAGAGACATTTCCTGGCCGCGTAATTTCTCGTCGTGGCGATATCAACTGGCCACTAAGATCATGCGATTTGACACCATTAGACTTTTTTTGTGGGGCTACGTGAAAGACCGTGTTTATGCAGATAAACCTTTAACTCTTGGGCACTTAAGAACCAAGTTATGACTGAGATACCACCCAATATGTGTCAAAAAGTGGTCGAAAATTACATCACAATAATCAGTTCTTGCAACACTTCGGGTGGTGGTCATTTAAATGATGTAGTATTTCACACATAATGTCAACGTTCAGACTTTATAATAAAAAAGAAATATCATGAAAAAAAAATATTTTATATGTCTTTAATTTACGTTTACTTTTGAAACCGCAAAATGGATAACTTGTGCGACCACAACGAAAGTCAGTAAACCACTTTGTTAACATTGAAATCGATGGTGCAGAGTCCACATAGTGGGACATGGGACTGTCCGTGGAGGTGGAAAGTTTCTGATTGCCATTCACTTGGGAGTGGCCAGAAATGATTCCTTCATTGGGCAGTCCAAGCAGCTCACTACTTCCACGCAGTATGTCCTGGGCAATGGCTTTTCGGAAACCTCCGTTAGCTAGCTAGAGTGAGAAGGCGAAACAAATGAGCATCAAATCGGGTATAGTAGGTGACTGATGTCACTGAAGCTCATCAAACAATCGGGCATATTCTTTTGTCCTTAGAAGGCGGATGAGCCAAACATACGGGCCAACGGCGGATAGAAACTAAAAGAAGAAAATCCAGGTTCAACATATCGCATCCTGGTCAGCGTCTGATCCATAATGGGCGGCTGCAATCAAATATCCTGGCAGTAGGTAAAATGCAAAAACCCGGTGGGCTGGGTTTGCCTCCCGCCACCGTTCATAATGGCAGTGAAAATACAAAAACGAAACAGAAAACATAAACGACCCCTATTTGTTGACGACCCCCGCAAACGTTATAAGGACCACGATTTACGGATATGCACTTGGAATGTAAGAACTCTATATAGATCCGGTGCAAGTATCCAACTGGCAGATGTCCTCGAAAGTTATAAGGCTGACATTACCGCTATCCAGGAAATGCGATGGACAGGACATGGCTGCACAAGAAAAAGAAACTGCGATATATACTACAGTTGCCATGAAAAAAAACATGAATTTGGTTGTGGATTTGTAGTTGACAAAAGACTGCGACATCTAGTCTCTAGGTTCAATCCTGTGAGTGAACGAATAGCCACAATCCGCATAAAAGCGAAATATTTTTATATTTCCCTAATTTGTGTGCATGCCCCGACAGAAGAGAAAGATGATGATGCCAAAGACATATTCTATGAGCTCCTAGAGGAAACGTATGACCGCTGCCCTGGCCATGACATTAAGATTGTACTAGGAGATTTTAATGCCAAAGTAGGAAGGGAGAATGTGTTTAATCCAACTATTGGCAATTTCAGTCTTCATGCTGACAGTTCCGACAACGGTATGAGACTGATTGACTTTGCCGCGGCAAAAAACATGGTCATCAGTGGCACAAGATTCCAGCATAAAGACATCCACAAGGCTACTTGGGTATCCCCTGATCAAAGAACTAGGAACCAAATTGATCACGTGGTAATTGATGGAAGGCACTCATCCAGTGTAATGGACGTACGAGTGATCAGAGGAGCTAACATCGATTCTGATCACTACCTGGTAGCAGCAAAGGTTCGCACAAGATTAAGTAGAGCGAAAATCGTACGAAACCAGACGCAGAGGAAGCTGGACATCGGAAAGCTGCAATTACCAGAGGTAGCCACAGCCTACTCAAGGAAGCTCTCGCAACTTTTGGCACAGAACCCACCCCCTCCCGATGACGATCCTGATGCGCAGTGGAAACCCATTTCCGACTCTATAAAAACTGCCGCAACAACCGTACTTGGTTTCGAAAAACCGCTTCGCAACAAACCGTGGTACGATGAAGAGTGTCGCATAGCAAATGACGAAAAGAACGCTGCACGTATGGTAATGCTTCAGTCAATTGCAACGCGAGCTGCAACTGAGCGGTATAGGGAGAAGAGAAAGGAGGTAAACCGTCTCTTTAGGCGTAAGAAACGGCAGTGGAGAAAACGCGAGAGTGAGAAAATTGAGACATACAGAAGGAAGAACGAAGCCCGAAAATTCTACCAAAAAGTTAAAAACGGAACTAATGGACATGGTTCAGGGCCCCCCTTCTGTAAAGACAAAGACGGAAATCTCGTCGCAGATGTGCAGAGCATGTTGGGAATATGGAGAGAGCATTTCTCCGCGCTACTAGTACCTGAGATATCCGATGACGATGGGACAATCGATCACAATATGGACGACGACGTCGATTGCCCCCCTCCTAACCAAGACGAGGTCAGAACAGCTATTGCCCGGCTTAAGAACAACAAAGCCGCAGGAGCCGATGGATTACCGGCGGAGCTGTTTAAGGCTGGCGGCGATGAGCTGATAAGGTGCATGCATCAGCTCATTAGCAAAATTTGGTTAGATGAATGCATGCCCGGCGATTGGAGTCTCAGTGTACTATGTCCCATATTTAAAAAAGGTGACCCGAGTATTTGTGCCAACTACCGTGGAATAAGCCTTTTATCCATAGCATATAAGGTTCTATCAAGTATAATGTGCGAAAGACTAAAACCAATTATCGCTGACCTGATTGGACCATACCAGTGTGGCTTTAGGCCTGGAAAATCGACAACTGACCAGATTTTCACGCTACGCCAAATCCTGGAGAAGACACACGAAAAACAAATCGACACCTATCATCTATTTATCGATTATAAAGCAGCCTTCGATAGTCCGATACGGGAGAAACTCTATGAAGCAATGTCTGAGCTTGGTATTCCTGCAAAACTCATACGCCTTTGCAGGATGACCTTGACGAACACCAAATCCGCAGTGAAAGTTGGTAAGGATCTTACCGAACCTTTCGAAACTAAGCGAGGCCTCAGGCAAGGCGACACCCTATCGTGCGATCTCTTTAACATCTTAATGGAGATCATTATGAGAAAAGCTGCAGTCAATATGAATAAAACCATCAGCAGCAAAAGTCACATGCTGCTCGCGTATGCTGATGATATAGATATCATTGGGCGCACAATTAGAGAAGTTACTGCGGTTTTTTCGAGAATTGAGAAGGAGTCAGCAAAAGTGGGTCTGACGGTGAATGAGGACAAGACAAAATTAATGGTTTCAACGAACAGGGCCTCCACGCGATTAGACCAAAGCGTGAACGTTGATAACCGTTATAACTTCGAGGTAGTGGACGAATTTATATACCTCGGATCTGCCGTGAACAAAAACAACAACGTCAGCCTTGAGATCAAACGGAGAATTGTGCTTGCGAATAGATGTTATTTTGGGCTAAGCAAGCACTTTAGAGATAAAGCCCTCTCTCGAGTAACAAAAGTCCAGCTGTACCAGACTCTCATTCAACCTGTCTTGCTTTATGGCGCAGAATCCTGGGTCCTATCGCAAGCAGACGAAACATCTGTAGGAGTCTTCGAGAGAAAAATACTCCGAAAAATTTATGGCCCTATAGTGCACAACGGCGAGTATCGGCGACGCATGAATCATGAGCTGTATGAGCTTTATCCTGACATTGACATAGTTAAGCGGATCAAGATAACGCGATTGCGCTGGCTAGGCCATGTCAGTAGAATGGATGAAGATGAACCAGCGCGAAGACTTTTCGAAACCGAACTCGAAGGAAGACGAAAAATAGGAAGACCAAGACTCCGCTGGAGGGATCAGGTTGACGAATCCCTGCGTACACTTGGTATTGCCAACTGGAGAGATAAAGCAAAAGATCGAACTGGTTGGCGAAATATGTTATCTTCGTTTTGTAAGGTCCCTGACCCCCTGGGGTTGTCCGAGACCGGATAAGTAAGTAAGTAAGAGTCCACATAGTATTTGTCAATCTTTTTCGTGGTTTGATTGACAATTTTTCTTTCGCAAAAAAGAGTAGCACTCGAAATTCACTTTTTTCCAATTTAAAAAAAAATGCACGAGTTTGTATGTTTTGAACAGCTGTTAAACGCAAAGAAAACGACGGAACTTGCTCAAAATTTGACGGTGGTATATTAACAGGTTGTTCTTGATGGGAGGAGTGTTGCATTTCATATAACTACGAGGGAAGTTCGAAAAGTCACGGCCTTATTGATCAGCCCTCGTACTTTAGTGGAAAAAAGAAGTATTTATGAGAAAAAAGTACAATTTTATCAGCAATTTAATCAGAATGGGAAATAGTGTCGGCATAAAAATAAAAAAATTTTATTACGTTTGTGGTTATATAGTGCCAAAAGTTGGAAAGAGGGAGCGAAAAAGTTTGTTAACTTCGGAATTTAAGTTTGCATATACCTCGTATTTCGATGAAGTGGATACAAGTGGTGAACATTTCATTTCACCACTATTTTGAATTGGATTTTGCATTTTTCTAAGCTGGTAATCTGGTCAAAAGACGGACACGATCATGATAAAACTAGGTGCTTTTCATGCACTAATTATGCTGTTGGAAGAAATAAGAGGAAGTTGGCAACAAAAGCTTATGTTTCAGCTTTTACCACCTCACTTCCAATGCCACGCTGTGGTGGTGATGAACCACCTAAACCTCCGAGTGCTGACATTGTTTGCGTAAGTGTTTTCTCCATCCAATTTGCAAGATCCCGATTACGCGCCGAATGTAGAAGATGATGGACGAACATCGGTAACACAAAACAAAATGGATTATATTGACCTCACTGAACTCACGCAGCACATCGTTAGCGCCACAGCATACCGGAATTGTCTAGCAGAATTTCAGCACTTGTATACCGTTGGCGATAAAAATACGTTCATTAACTGCAATGACATCAAGCGTTTAGTGAATTATTCATTGACGGCTCAGTTTCAAGTTTCAAGGTTGTGCTGTGGCACAAATCAAATAAAATGCCGTCAATTCTATTATAATTGGGCACAAATATGAAGGAACCTTATGACATTTTGGACAATATATTGAAAAAAAATTAAATATAGTGAACATAAATAGAGATTTGCTGTGACCTGAAAGTTGTGAACGTATTGCAAGGTGTTATTTCAATAAGCGGTTTTCCGAAATTCTTTTGTTTCCGTTGTAATTGGGATTTGCGAAACAAAGGTGATCACTATCAGTAAGCGTGTTTTGGTTACACCGCTTGCTTATATATTCGCTTGTTTTGTATGGAGCACTTAGCGAGAACTTAGCGACGAGAATGATTTTCGCTAAGTTTAAAACAAAAATTTTTTGACACCTTTTTTCGTTTTCAACCCTTATTCATTTTTTTGAATAAAATGACTAATCGCTAAATTGCCGTTTTCGACAATCGATTGCTTGTAACCAAAACACGACAACTGGAGAAAAGTTTAAAGTTTTAAATTAAAGTTTGAAAATGAAATCTCGAAAACGAAAAACGGTTAAAATTGGTTAATGTCCGTTTAATAAAGAATACCGACGATATATTGCTGCCGCCACTTTATATACAATTGGGAATTGCTAAGAAATTCATCGAAATGCCCGTCAACGATAATGAAGAAGTTTTTGGCTGTTTGAAAATCATCTTTGCAAAACTCAGCAATCAAAAAATTAAAAAAGGTATTGCTGTATATTTAAATATTTTCATATCTATGTGTTGGAGGAAAGTAATCCGTCCAGCACAAAATTCTTTCTTCATTACTGTATATTATATTAGTCGTCATTAGATGAATCATTATTATTATAATCACATTTATGAACTTCGCAAAACTTTAATTTAGTAAGTCCGCGTCTACACGTTCAGCAATTTTTTACAATTTAATTTTGAACTTGCTACTTGCGTTTACACGTGCAATTAATCCGCGTTTGAATTGCAGTAATTCATGTTTTTATAAATAAATAAGTGAAAAGAAATTGTGCAAATAAATAAGTGAAAATACACTTTTTACCCTTGCACACTTTTTAAAACACCCTTTTTTATTTCTTTAAACCGCGTTGTTTCAAGCATCGAAAAGAAACAAACGATTAAAGAGAAACACCAAGTTATGCTACACCCGACTTCATTCAATCTGAAAATAAAAGGAACTGCAAAGCTCTCGGTAGTTTTTCCCCATTCCGCGATTCTTACCTCTCTCCCCTAATAACATAAGAATTTAAGCAGATTTGCAGACCGAAAAAGAATTTAAGCAGATTTGCAGACCGAAAAAGACCGCGGACTAAACAATCTCTAAACTGTTCTTAAGCAAGGTCATACAATTTGCGAATAACTTCTAAAATATTCGTAAACAAGACCACAACCACACACGCAGCGAATGCAGCTAGCCTACAGCATTCTACTGTGCTGCAGATACTATCTTCCTTGCTCTGCCTGGGGAGTCCCTTGTATGCAACAGACAGAAAAAGGAGAAACATCCTGTTTAGGCGACTTCTGTTATTATTTTGTTTGTTTTGATATTGTAAATTTGAATATTGATGTTTATGAATTTGAATGTGAAAGTAGTCTCCATGCGAAGGAGAAATAAATTTGCTCGCCCTATTCCATTTTGGCAGTGCACCATTCAACAGCGTTTGTCTTTTGCAGTCGTAAGAACTTTTGGAAGTTGTTTCTACTTGCATTTTTTTTCTGAGTTTCTATTTAACAGGGATGATTTTTCTTTTTTATTTATTCGGCCTTTCAATTGGTACTTTTTATTTCATTATTCAAGCTCAATACCATCTATATCTCTATAAACAGAGATATATTTTTTTAAAAAGGAATATGTTTTGCAAATACATCCTCATGATTCCTGGCCAACCGTATAGCTATTTCAGATCCAGACACAGATCTTCTATTTATAGAGATGTAGATGGTCTTGAGCTTGAATAATGAAATAAAAAGTTTATATTTATCTTTATTTTTTTATCTTTCCGTGACAGAGATCAGTATTCTTTTCTTTGGAAATAATTTGAACACAATGTTTGCTCACTTCGCTCTATTCGCGTTGCTATTAATTATTCGCAAATGCATTTTTACTCTCAACAGTTGTTCTCAATGGGCCGGATATAAAGAAATTAATGCAGAGTGAAAGATTCACGAACGTGCTGACAAACACCTGCCGGAGAGCCTGGGATGCACTGAAAGCTATAATAGAAGGATTTTTAGGAAAGAATCGGGTACAGCCAGATAAAGCTAAGAAATTGGAGAAAATTGGATGAATTGGTCAATAACTTTCATAACATCAATGCATCTGCGACTTTGAAATTGCATTTTCTGCATCACTACATTGATGAGTTCTTACACCAATTGCCCACCGAATCAGACGAACCAGGAGAGCATTTCCATCAGGTCATCATGCCAATGGAAAAACGACCCAAAGAAAAAATCTGGGTGTATTGCCTGCAGAAGTTTGTTGGTGGAGTTATAAGGCATCCCAATATACAGATACAGACACCGGAATCGCGGAGGTCGATAGATTTGTAGTACACGCCGAAAGAGATGTGCCATTGAATGCGCTATATAACTCAGATGATGATGATGAATCAGATCATGGACCTGAACCATCAACGAAAAAACTAAGAGCCAAAACTTCTCAGGATTCACCGAGATCATCAACTGCTACGGATATTGCTTAATTCATGTTTTTCCCCCTTGTGCTATATTTCTCGAATTTTTGGGAGCAAAATTCAGCTGTGAAATAAATTAATATTTTTTGGTTAATGTATGAGAAATTCATACTACAAGCTTACAAGTCAGGAACATTTTTCTAATTGAAAAATGTTTGGTTTTTGTTGGAAATAATAGACAATTCAACTCAACACACACTCATCACATGCCTAACTACTGTGCCTGAATTGATACCATCGCAATTTTTTTGTGTAGCAATTTAAATTATTTATTGTCCATGGTTATTTTTACAATATTTTCTGATATTAGTATATCGGTGGTGCAATGGGTAGTGTGCGCGCCTCTTGTACAGGAGATCCTGGGTTCGATCCCTGCTCCAACCAGCTTAAAATTTCTTTCGACGACGGTCACCTCGCTTAGTGACGGCGACACTATCGAGTATATAGCCATGATAAAAGCTTCTCAAAATACCGTTCGGAATCGGTGTAAAACTGTAGGTCCCAATCAGTGAGTGAAAACTGGAAAGCTCACAGCTCAGTGATTGTGAGAAGTTCTCCCCAGTCCCTTCATGGGATGTAATGGGAAACCATTTTTTTTTAGTATAAATTGATATTTTTTCCCCTAACGTCCTATATGTGAATATATGATTTATAGATAAATTTAAATGACTATATGACCAGCCCATTTACTCTTTTGCATTTAGGTTTGTTTTTTTTCAATTTAGCTTTCTTGGGAAAAGGGACCATAAACCCAGATTCCTTGAATTGATATCAATCGCATACATACAAACTCAACACTGAAAGACCTATAATTCCAACAACAAGAACAGACAGTTTTTTTCCCACTATGTTCTTCTTTCCCACATGTGTTCTCGCATTGCTTTGAGGTGAGTTTTTAATCAATATCGTAAAGTTGTATTTTCCGTGGTATAGGATTTGATGACTGAGATAGTGTCAGTTACGTTTATTTGAATTTGAATTTTTATATGTTTTTTTTTCATTTTGATGGAAGTATAGTTAAAGAAAGAAATCTTTGTGTATGGTTTACGAGATATGAGTTGTAGTTTTCGTGTGAAAAACTGATATAAGTCCACAGTTTGGCAGATATATGCTGAAAATGGTGAAGAAAGATTCAACAAATTTAAATTTTTTCGACATTTTAGCAATTTTGAGGCACTAGATGCATGTAACTGAGGTTATTCTTTTACACTTTTTCTCGTAGTCTATAGCTATAATTGTGCCGCGGACAAGAAGACAAAGTACAATTGGTTTCCGAGATATACTCGTAAAAAAATTGCTTGCTCTTCGGAAAAATTGAGTTCTAGCCAAAATATAAATGAGGCCATAAATTCCGAATAGCAGCTAAACTACCAAAACCCAAATACTTCCTTACTTATCCGGTCTCGGACAACCCGGGGGGGTCAGGGACCTTACAACACGAAGATAACATATTTCGCCAACCAGTTCGATCTTTTGCTTTATTTCTCCAGTTGGCAATACCAAGTGTACGCAGGGATTCGTCAACCTGATCCCTCCAGCGGAGTCTGGGTCTTCCTATTTTTCGTCGTCCTTCGAGTTCCGTTTCGAAAACCCTTCGTGCTGGTTCGTCTTCATCCATTCTACTGACATGGCCTAGCCAGCGCAATCGCGTTATCTTGATCGGCTTAACTATGTCAATGTCAGGATAAAGCTCATACAGCTCATGATTCATGCGTCGCCGAAACTCGCTGTTGTGCACTATAGGGCCATAAATTTTTCGGAGTATTTTTCTCTCGAAGACTCCTACAGATGTTTCGTCTGCTTGCGATAGGACCCAGGATTCTGCGCCATAAAGCAAGACAGGTTGAATGAGAGTTTGGTACAACTGGACTTTTGTTACTCGAGAGAAGGCTTTATATCTAAAGTGCTTGCTTAGCCACAAAAAAAGCATCTATTCGCAACCACAATTCTCCGCTTGAGCTCAAGGCTGACGTTGTTGTTTTTGTTCACGGCAGATCCGAGGTATATAAATTCGTCCACTACCTCGAAGTTATAACGGTTATCAACGTTCACGCTTTGGTCTAATCGCGTGGAGGCCTTGCTCGTTGAAACCATTAATTTTGTCTTATCCTCATGTACTTCAGACCTAGTTTAACTGACTCCTTCTCAATTCTCGCAAAACCCCCAGTAACTTCTCTAATTGTGCGCCCAATGATATCTATATCATCAGAATACGCGAGCAGCATGTGACTTTTGCTGCTGATGGTTTTATTCATGTTGACTGTAGCTTTTCTCATAATGATCTCCATTAAGATGTTAAAGAGATCGCACGATAGGGTGTCGCCTTGCCTGAGGCCTCGCTTGGTTTCGAAAGGTTCGGTAAGATCCTTACCAACTTTCACTGCGGATTTGGTGTTCGTCAAGGTCATCCTGCAAAGGCGCATGAGTTTTGCAGGAATACCTAGCCCAGACATTGCTTCATAGAGTTTCTCCCGTATCGGACTATCGAAGGCCGCTTTATAATCGATAAATAGATGATAGGTGTCGAGGATTTGGCGTAGCGTGAAAATCTGGCCAGTTGTCGATTTTCCAGGCCTAAAGCCACAGTGGTATGGTCCAATCAGGTCAGCGATAATTGGTTTTAGTCTTTCGCACATTATACTTGATAGAACCTTATATGCTATGGCTAAAAGGCTAATTCCACGGTAGTTGGCACAGATACTCGGGTCACCTTTTTTAAATATGGGACATAGTACTCTGAGACTCCAATCGCTGGGCATGCATTCATCTAACCAAATGTTGCTAATGAGCTGATGCATGCACCTTATCAGCTCATCGCCGCCAGCCTTAAACAGCTCCGCCGGTAAACCATCGGCTCCTGCGGCTTTGTTGTTCTTAAGCCGGGCAATAGCTGTTCTGACCTCGTCTTGGTTACGAGGGGGGCAATCGACGTCGTCGTCCATATTGTGATCGATTGTCCCATCGTCATTGGATATCTCAGGTACTAGTAGCGCGGAGAAATGCTCTCACCACATTCCCAACATGCTCTGCACATCTGCGACGAGATTTCCGTCCTTGTGTTTACAGAAGGGGGGCCCTGAATCATGTCCATTAGTTCCGTTTTTAACTTTTTGGTAGAATTTTCGGGCTTCGTTCTTCCTTCTGTATGTCTCAATTTTCTCACTCTCTCACTTTCACCACTGTCGTTTCTTACGCCTAAAGAGACGGTTCACCTCCTTTCTCTTCTCCCTATACCGCTTACCATACGTGCAGCGTTCTTTTAGTCATTTGCTATTCGACACTCTTCATCGTACCGCGGTTTATTGCGAAGTGGTTTTCGAGACCAAGTACGGTTGTTGCGGCAGTTTTTATAGAGTCGGAAATGGGTTTCCACTGCGCATCAGGATCGTCATCGGGAGGGGGTGGGTTCTGTGCCAAAAGATGCGAGAGCTTCCTTGAGTAGGCTGTGGCTACCTCTGGTAATTGCAGCTTTCCGATGTCCAGCTTCCTCTGCGTCTGGTTTCGTACGATTTTCGCTCTACTTAATCTTGTGCGAACCTTTGCTGCTACTAGGTAGTGATCAGAATCGATGTTAGCTCCTCTGATCACTCGTACGTCCATTACACTTGATCAGTGCCTGCTATCAATTACCACGTGATCAATTTGGTTCTTCGTTCTTTGATCAGGGGATACCCAAGTAGCCTTGTGGATGTCTTTACGCTGGAATCTTGTACCACTAATGACCATGTATTTTGCCGCGGCAAAGTCAATCAGTCTCATACCGTTGTCGGAACTATCAGCATGTAGACTGAAATTGCATCATCCTTGTCGATGTCTTTACGCTGGAAACTTGTACCACTAATGACCTTGTTTTTGCCGCGGCAAAGTCAATCAGTCTCATACCGTTGTCGGAACTGTCAGCATGTAGACTGAAATTGCCAATAGTTGGATGAAAAACATTCTCCCTGCCTACTTTGGCATTAAAATCTCCTAGTACAATCTTAATGTCATGGCCAGGGCAGCGGTCATACGTTTCTTCTAGGAGCTCATAGAATATGACTTTGGTATCATCATATTTCTCTTCTATTTCGCTTTTATGCGGATTGTGGCTATTCGTTCACTCACAGGCTTGAACCTAGAGACTAGATGTCGCAGTATTTTGCCAACTAAAAATCCGCAACCAAATTCATGTTTTTTTTTCATGGCAACTGTAGTATATATCGCAGTTTCTTTTTCTTGTTCAGCCATGTCCTGTCCATCGCCTTATAACTTTCGAGGACATCGGCCAGTTGGATACTTGCACCGGATCTAAAGGGTTTTTCAGCAGAGACGCTACAAAAGTAAATCGATAGGGACAGCAAACGACGCCATATTTTTTCCCGCTCTTTTGACATTTCTCTTCAGTAAGGTTTGCCATTTCATCATGGAAAGACATACGAGCCAACAACGAGTCGAAATTATTAAAATTTACTACCGAAATTTGGAGTCAGTAGCCTCAATTTTAAGAGGCCTCAACAATCAGCGATGAGGCTCATTTCTGGCTGAATGGATTCGGCAAAATATGCGTTATTGTTCAGACAGCAATCCACACGTAATCCATGAGTCATCATTGCATCCCGAAAAAATTACGGTTTGGTGCGGTTTATGGGCCGGCGGCGTCATTGGGCCGTACTTCTTCCGTGATGATCAAGAATGCGAATCGCTACCGTTCAATTATAACTGAATATTTTTGACCCCAATTGGATAATATGGACTTGGAGGACATGTAGTTGCAAGAGGACGGCGCCACATGCCACACAGCGAATGCCACAATCAATTTATTGGAAACCAAGTTTGGTGAACGTGTTATCTCACGAAATGGCCCAGTCGATTGGCCGCCTTGGTCGTGCGATTTGACGCCGTTATATTATTTCCTGTGGGGCTACGTCAAGTCTATGGTCTATGCCAACAAGCCAGCGACGATTGATAAACTTCGTACGAATATCGAACGTGAAATTGCAGCAGTATCGGCCGATTTATGCTTCAAAACCGTCGAAAATTGGGTTCAGCGTCTGGACTTTTGCAAGCGTGCCCGTGGTGGCCATGCAAAAGAAATCGAGTTCCATACACAATGGCATCGAACGTACTTTCACAGGAATAAAGAATTTCATTGGTATCTAAAGCCGGTTTTGTTTTATTTAAAAAAATTTTGTAGCGCTCTTATTGAAAAACCCGATATATAGAGTTCATACATTCCAAGTGCATATCCGTAAATCGTGGTCCTTATAACGTTTGTGGGGGTCGTCAACAAATACGGGTTGTTTATGTTTTCTTGTTCGTTTTTGTATATTCACTGTCATTATGAGCGGTGGCGTGAGTCAAACCCAGTCCACCGGGTTTTTGCACTTTACCTACTGCCAAGATATTTGACTGCCGCCGCCCATTATGGATCAGACGCTGACCAGGATGCGATATGTCGCACATGGATTTTCTTATTTTAGTTTCTATCCGCCATTGGCCCGTATGTTTGGCTCATCCGCCTTCTAAGGGCAAAATAATATGCCCGATTGCTTGATGAGCTTTAGTGACATCAGTCACCTACTAAACCTGATTTGGTGCTCATTTGTTTCGCCTTCTCACTCTAGCTACCTAACGGAGGTTTCCGAAAAGTCATTATCCAGGACATACTGCGTGGAAGTAGTGAGCTGCTTGGACTGTCCAATGAAGGAATCATTGGCCAAGTGAATGGCAATCAGAAACTTTCCACCTCGACGGACATGACCCAAATAGGGGTTTATTAGTTTCGATACTTCGAGAAATTTCATCCTGGTGTCCATCAATTTTATTACAAATTAGCTGCAAAAATTATGAAATTAGCGAATAAAATACCTTACTAAAAGTAAACACAAAACAGCTGATACTAATAGTACACTGAAAAAACATTCTTGCATAATATACAATAATATGTCATTGCATTCCATTTCATTTATTTATTATAGTCTATGGAAAACAAACCTTACAGACTAGCATAACAATTCAAAAATACAATTTTATACAATCAGATCATATAATAACTTCTTAAATTTAACAGTAGTAAAACAAAGATCAATATTGTTACAAATGGAATTATAATGTCTCATGGCTCTAATTAAAGGTTCATTCGAGGCGTAGTTAGTTAAATGCGTATTAATATTAAAAGTGGCAAAACGACGCAATGTGCGAGAAGGAGCATTAAACAACATTTGTAACAACATGTGCATGTGCATGTTTTTACAACTGTTGTATCCATAGACTAATACTTATAGTAGACCTAATAGTGTGTTAAAATTATTGTGTTAAATACAGCACAAATGTATACTAACAATAACAGTCAATAAAAAAGTTTAAAACACATTTAAATTTTAAAGTTTTTCACCAAAACGACATGAAAAATTAAAGCAACAAGTTATTGTAATTCCACCTGGTGAATCACACTTTTCGTCAAACATCCCTCTATCACACCAACCGCATCGAGAAGAGTGTGAAAGGAAACATCAGAGGAGCCAAATATTCTCTCTAGTATAATTTACTCTATGGTTGTATCAAGGTAGTATACTTAGACATATACTCGTACTTGCGAATACCGTACGCCTTGTGAATACGCTAACAGTTTTAATTAACTTATAACAGACAAAATTGCTGTTACAAACATTTTATTCTATCGAATTAAAAATAATGAATAGCGGTCTAAATGTTCTTTAAAAATTTATGTGTTCAATATCAGTTTCTTTGCAAAAGTAATTTTAAATCAAAAAGTTAATTTCATTGAATATATTATTAAAAAAATTATTGTGAAATTAATTGTTATGGTGGCCCACCAAGCATATGATCAGCTCCCTTCTCCACAAGTATTTAGGTATATCATCACACATTATAGGGATAAACAAAACTCAACTAACATATAATTGTCTTAACTCCTACTTGTGCTAATACATCCACAAAATTTCTTTGTCATAACCATCAATATTCACATTTCTTTCCTATGCAGGCTTTCATCGAAGAAGAAACAGGAGCTGATGATATGCGTAGGTGGGCATTGAAGTAGGTATATTCCCAACCATCCACTACCTTTGGCATTCAAGAACGTCTAAAGTTGCTCTGGTCAATCATCTATAGCCGTACGCACCTCGTCCATAGCAAAAGTGGCCACAGCACCAATCAATTCACAACAACTCACCCATCCACAATTTGTAATCTAGGGGATTCACTTAAGGGCTGCTACAGGGTAATTTTTTAGAGGAAATGGAAGTTGGAAAATTAGTTTCGACCCAGGTCTGGCCCATTTTAGCCTCATGGGTCATCGCAAAATCCTGCTGGTAAGTCTACGGCTGGTTTTAAAACAGGGAATGATAAAGTGGCTGCATAAAATCACATAAGGTGTCAGGGGACACCCGGTTGGAATGAAGTTCCTTTCGCTATATATTAAGTACTAGTTAGTTCTAAGATGCCTAAGACGCCCCTTGAAAAATACAATAATTTAAATGGATCTTTAAGAAAAGATACTTTGTGTAAAATGATAAACTTTTCTTAAGAATTTTGTTTTATAGAATGTATTTTTGTTTAAAACCAAAGTATATTTTTAGGTCCTTTTTGTAAGTAAATGAATTATATTTTCCCGAACAAGTCCTTTTTTAAAAAAGGTACTTCTTTTATTAAAAGCTAATGTCTTTTTAAGAAAAGGTACTATTTTTAAGAAGAAGTACATTCTGTAAGAGAAAGCCATAAGAGTATGATTTTTTTTACAAAGAAGTACTTTTTTTAAGAACAGGTACTTTTTAAAGAAGTGGTACTCTTTTAAGTTAAAGGATATTTTTTAAGAAAATTAACTTAATTTCAGAAAAGCTACTTATGTCAAGAAAAGTAAAGGTATTATTTTATTTTTTCGAAAAGGTGATTTTAAGAAAATGAATTTTTGAAAGAAATGGTGTTTTTTTTAAGAAATGGGATTTTTTTAGAATTCATCCTTTTTCAATAATAGGTACAATTTTAAGGGTAGGTACTTATCTCAAGAATAGTTATTTTGTTTCACAAAAAAGGCATTCTTTAAAGAAAATATAGGTTTTTTAAGAAAATGCAATTTGATGTAAGATAATGTAAATTTTTAAGAAAGGGTATTTATGTAAAAAAAAATACTTTTTTTAAGTAAAGGTACTTTTTGTAAGGAAATTTACTTTTTAAGCAAAGGTACTTCTTAAAGATAAGGTATTAATTGGAAGAAAATGTACGTTGTTTAAGAATATGAGTGGGTATTTTTTTGAGAAAATTTACTTTTTTAGGAAAAGGCACTTTTTTTTTTAGCAAATTTTCTTTTTTTTAACTTCTTTCACTTTGGCTTTTCCAAAGTTACTTTTTATTGGCTTCCAAACTGCAATAAATACTAAATATTGGTTGTAGGCTCCACAGAGAAAACTTCCCATTAAACAATAAATTTCCCAACATATGTTAATCTAGACACAAACCGAAGTATAAGTACCCAATATAGTTGATAATACTGGGTTGTTTAATTTGTTTTCCATCCCGCAGCGTGCGATAAGGAACTTTGCTCCAAAAACGGTTTACTTGATAAACTTTGGCCGCTGGTTTGACTCCCAGAAATTCAAGTCATTGGGACCGTCGTAAGAGACGCCCCACGAAACTATGACTGAAACTAGATGATGATGAGAAACTTGTTTAGATAACCGTGCGTACACTCTCTCTCGTTTTCCTTGTTACATTTTTCATGCGCGGTAAAATGTTGTTTATTGGTGAAGAAGATTTTTCTGTGCAAGTTAACAGCGTACTTCACGAAATGATGTTTTGATTTTTCTACAAATTTGTTTTAAGGCTGCAGTCAATAAATGTGCGGCACGGCTATAGAAAACCCCGTCCGATGTCTTTTTCAATACTTTAACTATTGCCTGACATTCATCTCACGGACCAAGAAATTCTGTATTCGCAGCGGATTTCGCTGATTTCTTGATTTCGGGTTTCGTTATCTGACCATACCGTGTTGAAAGCTGAACCAATTTTGAATTCCTATTAAGGTGCCCTTAAATTGCTCGACTTCAAGTTGACATCAATTTGGATTATTTCAAATTAACTTCGATATTTCCCTTACACTGTCAAGCAAATTGAGGAAACTTGATTTTCTTGTCAGACGTCAAAATGAAAAGTGATGAGCGCACTGCGAAAACGTCACCAAACTTAAGAATAAACACTATTTTTATATTCTTCAAATATTTATAAATAACACTACAAATACAAATTCTGTATTTTTTAAGTTTATTTACTTATATTTATATTTGCAGAGAAAGTATTTATAACTTCCCCTTACACTGCTAGATAAGTTGGCATTAACTTCAAAATATCAAAATCGCTTTGATTGCACATCAGCTACCCAGTTGGAAATTTTGTCTTGAAGACATTGTGAGTAGTATTTCCTTAGGGCTATTCCAGTAGGTGATGAGAATTTATATAAGACATCTTCTTGACATATCAGTAGTTTTGACTTAGGTGACATAAATTGTGAAGGGGATGTCAATCTATGTAAGACCGTCCTATTGATTTGTCAGCTATTTGTTATGGCTGAGTCTTATTAAGACCAACGCTGAATGTCGATTGAGGATATCTTCATCTTTCATCTGCGAGTCATGTGTGTGGATTTTCAAATTTTCCAAAAACTTCAAACTGAAATTTCTTTAATTATTTGTAGTTATGAAATATACGCCATATGTCTTCAGAATTTATATCAAAATATATGAAATTTGCTAGAGGAATATGCTAATTTTCCGTCAAGATCTTGGTTTACACCCATACAGGATCAAGCTGACTCTAGAATTGAAGCCGGTGGACCATTTGACGCGACGTACGTTCTTCGATTGGGCTCTGAAGAAGATGCGCCAAGATGACGAATTTCATCGCAAACTTATCTTCAGTGACGAAGCTCATTTTTGGCTCAATGGATCCGCCAATAAGCTAAACATAAGGTATTGACCATGCGGAATCACCACTTCATCCACAAAAATAACTGTTTGGTGCGGTTTGCATGCCGGCGGCGTTATTGGGCCATATTTTTCGTCGACTATAACGATCGTCACGTTACAGTGAATGGCGGTCGTTATCGCGCCATGATTACCGATTATTTTTGGCCCAAATTGGAAAACATGGACTTGAACGACATGTGGTTTCAACAGGACGGTGCCACAAGCCACACTGTACACGTTACAATCGATTTATTGACGAGTAAATTAGGTGAGGGTGTTATCTCAAGAAATGGACCAGTCAATTGGCCGCCTCGTTCGTGCGATTTAACGCAATTAGACTTTTTTCTTTGGGGCAACGTCAAATCATTGGCCTATGCCAACAAGCCGACGACGTTGGAAGAACTCAGAGCCAACATTGAAGGCGAAGTAGCGGCCGTTACGGCCGAAATGTGTGACCGAGTCATCGAAAATTGGGTCCAACGAATCGACCGCTGCCGACGTTCCCGCGGTGGTCATATCAACGAAGTCGAGTTCCATTCATAGATTTCTTTAATTGTGTTTCAAGTCAATCATAAAGTTTTGGAAATATCTCGAATGGTTTGCGTTTTATTTAAAAAAAGTTGTGAAGGCCTTATTGGAAAACCCATTATATCCCAACTTTGAGGACCAATAAACTGGTGCAAGGAGCGTTAAAATAATGTTAAAAACGTTAAATAGACATGTCGTCGACAAATGCCGACCAGAAAACCATAAATTGCTTACATGAAATACCATCACGGTACATCGAACGATATTTAAATATACATAGTTGTCAAAATTGGTATGTTGCTGCTATGTTCCAGAAACAGACCTACGGATCAATGTTTCCCTCTAAGTGGAAATATTATGACGGAAATATCAAAAAGGTTATGGAAATGCAAATTTAATGTATCAACAGATGACATTATCTGACAAGTGAAATTACACAAAAATTGCATTATTCAAAAATTATCCAAATAGTTTTAAATAGTCCCACTTTTGGATAATTATCCAGAAAGTGGCACCACTGAACAGTAGATATATCCCTACAAATACATAATAAGATATAGATCCTTTATACCCGAAACACATTTTCATGCCATCAGCTTTTGAATTTGCCCTTATTCCTACTGCAAAGTTGCGTTTATCATTGAAATTAAAAATCAAGCTGAACGAAAATAGATACAAATCCAAAAGAGACTACGCGTTAAAAGAATAACTGTATTTGTAAATATGTGTTATGGGTTGAATCTATTATTGGTGGTAGCTATTTGTTCACTGCTGTTACGCTTTGTTATTAGTTCCGCTGGGTTTGGCGAAGCTATAAACATTCGTTTCACAGATTTAGCTGTGGACAAGTTTTTACACCCGACGTAGAAAACTTCTAACGCAATTTCACAAAACACAACCCATACATAAATACTCTTAAGGGAATTTGCGCACACTAATATCTCTGTGTATGAAGACTGGGTATTTCGGTTGGTTGTCACTATTGCTTCTGTTCCATCGGGAACATTGGTGGCACATAAATTAGTTAACTAAACTAAAATTTGTAGAAGAAAACTTTATGTATTCTTACCAAACCCGCACTGTGCCCGTTCACATGTTCAGCCATAGATCCATTCATATTCCATTAACTGTTTTCTTTTTGTCTATTCTATGGGTTTAAAATCATCCTTTTGACTAACACTGGAATGATTAAAAAGAAAAAGTGGAAACTAAGGAAACCAAGACGATGTCAGTTAAATTTGGACCCATGCTCATATGTGGCTTCTGTTATTCTCATAATCAAACAAAGTCAAATTGAATTTTAAACTTTTTTTATTTTTAGTTTTGCTCACATCTGACTCATATGCTCAGATGGTGTTACATTTGACACCATAAAAAAAGCACGAGTTGGTGGGTGGAGGGTGTCTTTACTAGCCACTAAAAAAACTGGACACGAATCAGTAAAGTTAGTTTACTAGTTGCCCTCTTTAAATGACTGTGTATAGAGCAAAATATTCATATGGAAAGGATACAGCACACATCGTGCTGGTGTTGTGCGGAACATGGCAGATATGTACAACCTTCATCGATATAAGAGATGTTGATGAAGATATTGAAAATCATTTGTCGACGACCTCATCTGGTAGAGTAGCTGCCTAAAAGACGGTGCTCTGAATTAGTCGATGCATGAAACAAAAAATGTTTTGTAAAATTATTAACAATCTCTACCGAGGATTTGGATTTACTCAGTATATATTTTAGGTATCGGGCTATCAACGGCAGACGTACAATCAACAATGAGATGGTAAGCGTCAATGCCACATTGATAAGGTTCAATCAGGCTTGGTATAATTACCTTTAGCCTTCGCACATTATCCTTGAAATGATCTTGTATGCAGGGTATAAAGACCTTTTTCCACGATACTTGTGATAGACACGTATGCTCCTAAAAAGGTGATCCCATTTTTAGGTGGATACTTATAAAGGGTTTTTCAATAAGAGCGCTACAAAAGTTTTTTTAAATAAAACAAAACCGGTTTTAGATTACCAATGAAATTCTTTATTCCTGTGATAGTACGTTCGATATTCGTACGAAGTTCATCAATCGTCGCTGGCTTGTTGGCATAGACCATCGACTTGACGTAGCCCCACAGGAAATAATCTAACGGCGTCAAATCGCACGACCGAGGCTGCCAAACGACTGGGCCATTTCGTGAGATAACACGTTCACCAAACTAGGTTTCTAATAAATTGATTGTGGCAATCCCTGTGTGCCTTGTGGCGCCGTCCTATTGGAACCACATGTCCTCCAAGTCCATATTATCCAATTGGGGGCCAAAAATATTCTGTTATCATTGAAAGGTAGCGATTCGCATTCACAGTAATGTGCCGGTGTTGATCATCACGGAAGAAATACGGCCCAATGTGCGCGTTCTAGTTTTCCACTCAATGATTGGGACCTACAATTTTGCACCAGTTCCGAATGGAAGTTTTTTCATGGCTAAGTAGTCGATAGTGTCGCCATCACTAAGCGAGGTGGCCGTCGTCGAAGGAAATATAAGGTGGTCAGAGCTGGAATCGAACCCCCTTTCTCGTGACCAAGAGCCTCGCACACTAGCCATTGCACCACAGACGTCCACAATAACGATCGTAAACCACAACTGATTTTAATGAAATTCGGTTCTAGGCAATATTTTTCTAAAAGCTATGCCGTACCTACCATACAAATCTTGGTCGTATTTCCGGTTGGCCGACTTGATATCTCCAGTAAACTACAACAGATCGTAATAAAATTTGGTACTGATGAATATATTTTGAAAAACAGCTGTGTAATAAAAAATTAAAAACTTCGCAAAGCCCATTTGTATATATCCAATATAAATGTTGGCGGATAATTGTTTTGTAGCCACTAAAATTCCCCGGCACCATTTAGGATCCTATCTAAGTGGGGTATTAAATAATATTCTGCTATTGATTATGGTCATTTGTCACCCCCATTCATGCAACGTAAGGATGAACATAGGGCAGAACTCGGACGCAATGGATGACCTAGAGTGAGGGTATGTTTAAATCGGTTTACCCGTCTGAAATTTGTGTACTGGTTTCTTATGTAGTTTGATATTTGTAGTTCTGTCCATTCTCTAATCACCGTCTCTTTAAATGCGTAAATCTTAGTAATTGTAACAGGTTTTTCAACAGAGACGCTACAAAAGTAAATCGATAGGGACAGCAAACGACGCCATATTTTTTCCCGCTCTTTTGACATTTCTCTTCAGTAATGTTTGCCATTTCATCATGGACAGATATACGAGCCAACAACGAGACAAAATTATTAAAATTTACTACCGAAATTTGGAGTCAGTAGCCTCAATTTTAAGAGGCCTCAACAATCAGCGATGAGGCTCATTTCTGGCTGAATGGCTGAATGGCGATTTGAAACCCTTTACTTAAACAAATACTTAACAGCGTTTCTAGTTTAAAATTTTATGCATCGAATCCGTTAGTTTTGTGGCTCGAGTGATTCTTTAAAATTATCAAACAAAATTAACGCATTTCAAAGGTTAACTCCGTTAACCCGCTCTATCTAACCCAGACGATTATTCATGCAATTTTAATCTGTAGAAACTGATGTTTAAATTTGAAACTCATTTTAAATTGGTGTACATTTTGATGCAACATTATTGTTAGTTACTAAAAAAATGCAACCATAATAAAAATATACACAAGAAGACAATTGATTGACAGACGGAAGCCGATCGAAAATTTTCCGACGAGTGACCGCCACCAAAAGTTTGTTGAAGCTCATGCCGCCGCCTATATAAATGGCTCTTTTTGGTTTAAACTGTGAGCCGATTTTATCGATTGGCGCGATGTAAACCACTAAATAAATTTTAATGGTTCAGTTATTTCAAAAACATCCAAAATTAGTATAAAACAGGCAAAATCAAAAGCCACCAACTTAATTTTTCTTTTGTGCCCCCGCTTTCATAATTTTGTCTCGGGGCGGAGTTTGTCTCATCACGGAATTGCCAACTGAATTGTCAATATAATCTCAAATTGGGTGGTGTAAACGGCAAAGATTAGAGAAGAAGGTTATCGCTAACCTTGCCCCGATAAACAGTGATGTAAATGCGTTATAAGAGTGGTTTCGCACTTGGAGTTCGACTGTGAAAAACGTTGGTTCTTGATATATTTCCAACGCCGTTGATTTGTGGAGTTTGTTGATGTGATGTATCAATTGTTTTACTTTGGATTCAAGGCTGATATATTTGGTTCTTTTTAAATGGCGAGTGGCAAAATGTTGTAGTCTCAATGGCCCAAATAGTTATTTTCATTTAATGCTTTCCACAACTAATACAATTTTCCCTGCAATCACTATATGTCTTATTTCAATATAGAGATTTGGAGTAAATCGTGATATTTCCACTCTTTTTAGAATTTTTTCCTGATGCTTCATTTATATCCTATTTTCGTAAATATGTTCGATGCAATACTTAATTTCGATACAATTCAAATGTATATGTAAAACAAAGTCTTTCAATATTTTTAAATGTTTCATATTTAGGATTTCTCAAAAATGGGCTGATTTAAATAAAATTTTGCTCAAATTTCATGATTAAATACAGCGACTTTAAATAACTGACAAATTGCGGTTATTGACCAATATCCTACAAATGTTAATAAGGTGTAGCTTGTGCTCTTTTATTGCTCTTAAATACAGTTTTATCTTTAGTTCTTGAGGATATATAATATATTGTACCCTAACTCATAACCCAACATTTACGAAAGGGAAGAGAAGCTGACGCAAGGTTTTTCTTCTCCTTGGTTATTGTTTTGATATCATAGTTATTACAATTGTTTGAAATTGCTACTTCAGTATATTTCGATGTTGCAAATGTCGTCGGTGTTACCTAGAAAAAAATACAAAATATATAATCGCCAGATCCCCTAAACCAAACCAAACAAAATCCCCAATTTGGGAATAAATCCCTCAAACTAACAACACCGATTTGTAGTGAATTTGATAGAAGACAGAAAGCACAACAAACACAAAATGCCCGGTGTTGATGCCGGCAATTACAACAACGCCTCCTCCGTAAACTCGAGGAGACCGATTTGCAGACACAATTTTGACAGATCTGTTAGATTACTCTCAATTTTTGATTTTGCTCAACAACTTAAGTCAAAATAATGACGAAAAAGGCATAAAAGCTTTCATTTCGTCAGTTTTTAAAAACGTTTAGACTTTGATCGGTGGTGCAATGGTAGTGTGCGCGGCTCTTGTGCATGAGATCGTGGGTTCGATCCCTGCTCTGGTCACCTTAAATTTTTCTTTCGACGGCGGTCACCTCCCTTAGTGACAGCGACACTATCGAGTATTAAGCAGTGAAAAAGCTTCTCAAAATACGGTTCGGAGCCTGTGTAAAACTGTAGGTCCCAATCAGTGAGCAGAAAACTAGAACGCGCACAGCTCACTGGTTGCAAGAAGCTCTCCCTAATCCCTACATGGGATGTAACGGGAAACCATTTTGTTTTTTAGATTTTGTTCACAATTTTCTCTGTTCAATTTGTATGTTATGAATTTTGTTTGTTACTTTACGTGATTACTGCCATATGAAAGAGAGTTTAACCCTTGGACAAACACATGGTTCTGGCCAGGCATATTTCATTTTTGAGCGTTAATTAAACATATTTCTAGTTTAGGTAGATATCTGTATTTCCCGGTAGCCGCGTAAAATACCCAGCAAAAAAAAATTTCAAGTTTGGAAGCAGAAAAAATTTTGTTTCCACATTGTAGGCACTACAATTTAGCGCTTCGCAATATGTTCATTTCCGGACCAGCAAAGTAAGGGAGAAATACATATCTGTGGACTTTTGACAAAACAACCTCTTCTAAAACAGCAATTTTAAAGTGGAGCGAAAAAGCTTTACAAATACCTCACAGCTATTTTTAAAAAATAACTGGCTAAAATTAAAAATAGTGTAGATTTCCATTTTAATATTAAATTTTTAGCAATTATTTTTTAAAAATAGTTTTGAGGTATTTAAAAAGCTTTTTCGCTCCCCTCTAAAATTGGTGTTTTAGAAAGAGGTTGTTTTGTCAAAAGTCCACATATATAATGGTTACGGAATTTCTCTTACAATGTTGCAAACGAGTAAGAATTAAAGAATTATTAAAACGAAGTTATGGTGCAGAGTTTAGCGCTGAATTCGGGTCAAATAAGTAAGCGAGAGATGTATTAGTGCAACCTATCTCGCTTACTAACCCAGCAAAAAAAGAGTATACCAAGAAGTAGAATTTGCACCACAACTCCTTGGTAAGATGTAGTGCTACTTTAGGTGCAGAAGTATAGTGCAGGGTTTAGTGCTGAATTCGGGTCAAATAAGTAAGCGAGAGATGTATTAGTGCAACCTATCTCGCTTACTAACCCAGCAAAAAAAGAGTATACCAAGAAGTAGAATTTGCACCACAACTCCTTGGTAAGATGTAGTGCTAATTTAGGTGCAGAAGTACTTCTTTTAATATTGCGTTGTCCAATGCAGCACTACTTCTTGTTTGACTGTTTGGAAGTGCAGTTTATGCTAAAATTGTTATGCTATATTTCGTCCGCAAACGAGCAACCAAAACTATTATTTCAACAATTTGTAAATTTCTTGTCATTTGAAACTTGGCAAGAAGTGATATGCAATTAAAAACTTCTGACTTTAAGCAACAACTTTAGGATGTAACTAATTAATTTATTAATTGTCCTTTTATTAGTACTCAAAAAGTTTCTGCCAACAGGTGAAAAAGAAAGGAAATGAAAATCAATTTTGAAGAGACTAAATACAAATTAAATACAAGTAATATATTTAGGCATCTTTGTACTTGTCCACTATCCCTTTAGCTCTTTAATAAATTTGCATCATAATGGATGTGATGCAAATGTAGATTTTTCGGAGTTGTTATTGATCAGCGTCAAAATTGCATTAAATATGCACATAGTGTTACAGAAGATGTACAAAAATAATAACATCTACTAGAACTACTTCATTTTATTTTTGCTGGGAAGTTGCAATAAAGTATGTTAGCTTTGTTTTTGTTTTTTCTACGATCTTTACCGATTAATAATCTCAACTAAAACGAAGTATTCAGCGCAGAATTTTGTGCGGAATTTGGGTCAAATATGTAAGTGTGCGATGAGTTAGTGCAACCATCTCGCTTACTAAGTTGCAATAAAGTATGCAAGCATTTGACTTTGCTTTTTCTACGATCTATAACGATTGATAATTAAATTTTTTTAGGAAGAACGATAGATGAGCATTTTATAATTTAGTCAGTATTTGAAAATTGGAGAGTGAGGTCGCGATTACGCAAAATTGAAATTGTCAAAAATTAACTGTTATTCGTGTGTGCATCCGTAAGTATAAAATATAGTTTGCATTTGATGTGTTTTATATATGTATGTATTATGTTTATTGTGGTCAGTGGATTTGTGTGTGAGTGATTATATTGGGCAGAGGTGATATACAAAAACATCTGAAACATTTGATTGGCATTTCACTTCTTATGGCGTATAATGTGTTTGGACTTCAACGGAAGAAACGTGTTTGAACTATCCCAAGTTTATGAAAGCAATATATAGTAAGTATTTCAGGTGTTTTTACCTTTTAAACATATGTTTCAATATTAGTTTCTTCGGAGCTGCGGGTTCGGCATACGATAACAATACTGATTTTTATAAGCATTTGGGAAAATGCATTCGCCTTGTCAAAAATCTGCATTATAAATAAGAGTCAATTAAACGAAGTGCGCCAATTCATACCGATAGCGGTGACTAACGTAATGTGTCCTTAAATAATAATATCTTTACCAGTCTGAATTCAATATTGTTTATTTTTTTAATTTTAGTTCCGTACTTTTATATTATAATCTAAAACAGTTGAAAATGATCTCAAAAGTAAATAAATTTTTGTATTATTAAAAAAATTAAAAATAAATCTGTCATTCAGGAGGTAAGTTGAATTTATCAGGTTAATGCGTTTACAAAAGAGTTTCGAAAAAGGCATGTTTGCATGCAGTTCCCACTGCAAATATAATAGCGCAATTGGTGCAACAATTATTTCATTCTACATTCGATGCACTTACAATTGCGCCTAAAAAGCCTCGTTACTTCACGCTATTTATGTAGCGATGAATGAAGCGCGTTTTGGATCAATAGCGGATGCGCATTTTGGTGGGACATTTCTTGTCAAAATCATTAATGATTTCCTGGCTATGGTAAGCTGAATGGTAAGCAGGCTTTTTGCTGGGTATTGTTGGCTTTCTATTTTAAAAAAAAAATTCAAAAATATCGTTCCAACACGACGAAAACTGCAAAAAAAAGTCCCCCCTCGAACAGACACATATGCGTGGCCAGACCCCTATACTATTTGTATGAAATAAATTATTATTATACACATTTTGGGTTATTTTTCTGCAAATACAATGCAGATTGTTGTTTCCAGGTATTTTTTTTATATTTTGGGTTGTTTTTATATGAATTCAATGCAGAACTTTCCTTCCAGGTAGTTTTGTGTTAATTTTTCTCTTATTTCTTTCTTTGGGTTGTGATTTTGATTTTGAGTTCAGTTAGTTTATTATTGAATGCTGAACATACAACATCGACAGTCCGAAATATAAAGTAAATTATTATTATGGCAGAGGATTTAGAATTTGTGTACAATACGCGCTTGCGTACAGGCAGCCTTACTGATAATTTCCAACAACAACTATCATCAGCGTTACAGCGTGATTTCGCACTTCACACAGAAGCAGACGAAGAACTAGATTTATTTCAAGACCAAAGCGGCGAAAACACAGATTTTGTGCCCGAAGATGACGCCTCGGACATTGAATATGAATTGGAAATTGAAGCAACTGAAGCGCGCATTTCGTCAACAAACCGACAAAGCTGCTCCCATTCGCGACATATGGAACTGCTTGAATAACAATCTTGTCGGTAATTTTGAACCATACGAAAGTGTAACCATTAGAGTTGGGAATTTTAGTTCATTCAAGTGAGCGCTCTTTTTAGTTCAGCTCATCAGAATGAACTAGTTCGTTCATTTAGTTCACTAGTTCATTGTAGCATTTCAGTTTAACAGTTCATATGAGCTCATTGCAGTTCAAATTGTAGTTTTAGTTCAATCGGAGCGAATGATCGCGAAAATAATTTGATTTTTGCAGATTTCTAAAGTGTTTTGGATACTATGATATTTGTTTATACTAAATCGCCCTATTTAAGGTCCACTTAACGATTAGGTTATTCCGTTTCGGAAATATTATATTTTGGAATAAAAGTGGTGATTAGCGCTGTAGTTATTGTGAAGAAGCCGTTACATATCTATTCCACAAAGATTGGAATATTACTCACCTTTGTGCAAATTGAGTGAGCACAACTGAAATACAAAAAGCTGCTGAAACAAAGTGAACTACTGAAACAAAAGAGCGGAATAGTGTAAACTAGTTCATTTAGTTCACAAGAGTGAATCGTTCAATTGAACTAGTTCGTTCGTGAACGACACAACTCTAGTAACCATCGATGAGCAGCTATTTCCATACCGTGGGCGCACAAAGTTCACGCATACATCCCATCAAAGCCCGCAAAGTATGGCTTAAAAGTATGGTGGGCATGCGATGCGAAAACCAAATATCCATTGCAAGGAGAACTGTACACTGGTAAAGACGGAGACCAACGAGAGACAAGCCAAGGCGAAAATTTGTTCATGAGTTTGGCTAATCGATACTCCAACAGCGGCAGAACTATTATTGCTGATAACTTATTTACAACATTAGACGCATTCGTCGATTGGACTAGCATACGTTGGCACCATTAGATCCAAAAATAGGTGTCTTCCCAAAGAAGTGAAAAAAGACAGCAAACGGCCAGTGCTCTGTGTTCGGTTTCTATGATAACCCTGTGCAGCTACGTTCCAAAGAAGAACAAAACAGTAAATCTACTATCCAGTGTGAACTACACATCATGGGATTAGCCGCTTACATCATAGGTATGCAATGAAAATACAGAAGGAACCAGAAAAGAGAAGCAACAAATGTTTTTGAACACGCTGAGTAAACAATTGGTACTTGCTAATACTGAAAATCGCATGAACAACAACCATATTTTGGGACAACATTCAACCCGTTTGGTCATTGAATCTTTCTTTGGAAGGCCATTGAATATTCCCAGCAACATGCTGTCTAACCAACAAAGCGGCCCCAGTACAGCCCAGAAAAGATTGCAGAATTTGTGCCACGCAAGACGAAAAGCTATATGTGAAGACACGTTTTTACAGCACGAAATGCACTATTCCTGTGTGCCAACAATATTCTAAAGTTGATAATACTTGTTTTTCATGCATTCCATAAAATGAATAAAATTTTATTTACATTTAGGTAGCTACATATATCAACAAACCAAAAAAAAAGTCTAAAGACAAATATAATAAACGAGAGTACTTAGAAATTCAAAGTTACGGTACCCTTTTTGCCATACAAATGCATAAAAATGTATAGGGGTCTGGCCAGGCATATGTGTTTGTTCGAAGGTTTGAGAATATGTGTTTGACGGGGGGTTAATTACATTTCCCTCTCAGCAAATCGTTCCATTTGCACTAATAGTCTAACACGGCCTTCCGCAGTGCGAATCAATTCTTAAGGGTGATCACTATTTATCACCGTTGAGTATGCTTTGTATTAAAGGTCTGCACAAATCCATTTGTATTTGCGAAGTACACCTGCAGTGGCAAACGATAAACACTTATCCGAAGTGTCGCTAAAGGTACTCATTTTAAGAGAACTGTTGTTCGTCGAATAACTATAACTACTTGTTGTTACTCGTATGTGGTCACTTCCAGACTGTACATGTTCCTTTTTCGCTCTTATGCAAACATACCGAGAGCGATCACAGAGAACGCGGAAACTGAACGTAGTACTACCGTGCAAACCAACTACCAGAAATCTACCGTGGTATATATCTGGTATTCTACCAGGAAGTCTTATTTGAAAAATACACATGCTCGTGACAATTCTACCCAATTAAAATTGTGTACATGTGAATACATGTGATTGTTCATCTTGTTTTCCCGCATACTAGTGAGAATGACGACAATATGCGGATAGGAAAATTTTGTGCACTAGGAAGAGTTTCTGGTAGATCTTCCAAATATTGTGCCAGAAATGCGGTTAGCATGTGTTAGTAGCGAAGAAAAATTGTTTTAATGGGTTGGTGCTTTCGCATACTTTTTGGTAGACGTGATTTGCAGGGTACGTAGTAACTACAAGTACAACGTGCAGTGTGACAAATTCAACATAATTTTCTTGTAGGGTTATACTACAGCGAGCAAAGAAAAAAGTTATACAGTACTCGAAATCAAGATAATTATAATGCAATGTAACAATTATTTAGTTTAGTATTTTAATTGGATATAAAAAATATAATAAATAAAAATATTTATATACTTCATACTATTCATATTGTTCTTCCATTAATTTGATTACGTTACGTGTACAACTTCTTTCTTTGTTGACTGTATGACTGTTCCACATATCCATACATACATAATTTGCAAATACTCGCGGTACCATGTGAACTGAACACGATATTTGTACTATGTACTTTGTTTTTAGTCTTCACATATTTCACATATAAGTGTTCTCTTTCTTTGGTACACATATTGCTGCGGCTACTTACTCCTTGGTATTTGCCAAACAAGGGTTTACTTCTCTTTCACTGCTTGCGGTCTGAGAGAGAGAACGTGTAGTTGCTGTATCCGACTTCGAGTTTCACATATGCAGGAAAATGTTATTCGTTGCAGACCTTAACTTTGTATTAAGCGTTTTCTTTACTTACCGCAAAAGTATAGTATAACAGTCTGCGTCTACAATAAAGGACACCACTTTTACTAAAAAAAAAGTATTCATTTGCGGAGTAACTATAAAATTTTGCTATGATCCATGCTATCAAGTAGCAAACGAAATACATTTCGGGGATGGCATTTAATTATGAAATTTGAAAATAAATATGAGTTATTCACTTTAACTATGCGCCTTCGTAACTCCCTTATATTTAAAGAAGCGAGAATTTAAAGTTACCACTAAAAGGCCACCTCTGGCATCGTATGTCTCACTGACCGGGTGTTAAAAACAAAAACTAAATGTAACGCCTCTTATCGTTTGATTGAGTTTGCAAATGTTTTCAAAACTTCCTCATGATGCTGATCTCAATTGTCTCTGTTGCTGAGCGAGTGGAGGAGTGTTTGGGTTTTGATTAAACTCAAGCATGATTTTTGTCCAACAATTCAATACTTTCTTTGTCTACTACTGTTTTGTGTTTTTGTGTGTGTTAACTTTTCATTCAATTCTGATTTATGCCTTTCCCCCATATCAATCAAGTGTCTGTTGTTTGCTTTTATTTATAGAGGAGTCCAAATCCTACAGTCGGGTCTGTGACAGTGACATTTCAATACGAAGTAAATTCTAACTTTTAAATTCATTTTTCTCGATTTAAAAATTTTAACATTTACGTAAATTTAATTTTCTGGTGGCAATTTATTCGATGGTTTTAATTTTAATTTAGAATTTAGAACTACAAAAAATGAGTGTTAAAATGAGTAACTAGCGTGATTGCCATTTGTTTGTATTCGGGTATGCTGTGAGTGTCTACAGACTCGTTTGGATTGGTGGTTTTTAAATTTTTTTGTATTTGTTTTTTAAACATTTGCCATGAAAAGTAAAACACCCTACGCATAAAAGCGGTCACGAGAGTACAATACGTAAAAAGATCAAATTTTCTTAACACGGTTTTTAGGACTAGTAATCTCATACTTCTTTCACTATTTCTCAAAAGCTACCAATTGTATATTGTTAAGCAACTGTTAAGCTACAATGTGTAAATAATTCACCAAGAACGCGCTCATACATAGTCATATATGTACTCCAATCGAATATTCCAAAGGTTTGTTTAATATTAAAAATTTTAAAATTTTTACCATATATTTTTTGTAAAGTGTACAAAAATTGTTGGTAATATATGCACGTTTATACAAATTTCAGTAGCAGAAGAAAAAACATTTCCTAAAATGTATAGTATGTCTATCTGTATAATTACACATAAAACCAACACTTCGGTCTATATATGCAGTATATGTACTGACCAAAACATCTTTATTAAATTTGGTACTGGGGTATACATCTGAAAGTGCTTAGTACATATTTATGTTTGTTTGAAGCCTGTTCCTCGATGTCGAACAAAAGCTGGCGTTCGTATTATAGATGAGAAAGACTTGTCGCAATCTGGGTTCCACAATATTATCGTTTCAAGTTGAAGTAAAATGTAGGATTTTCTCCATTTCAAGTGTGCTAACATTAGTGATCAAAGTCAAGTGGAACATTGTTTTTTTTTTTACTTAGAGGAGGAACCAAATTTCAATCGAATTCGAATGACTGGCGTTTGTACGACAACGATTATTTGGGACATGTTAGTATTATTATTTGTTAGTATTATTATGTTAGTATTATTATTTGCAAGTGCAAAAGGAGTAAACAGATAAACAGTAAAACAGAGTTGCCAAATAAAATAAATACACATACTTATTGTTAGGAAAAATAAAAAAAAATTAAACAGTTCAAGATTATATATAAATGTTTCCAGTAAATAGCATTTTTGTGTTAATGCTATATAAAATTCATATAAATTTCTCAAGAGATTTAGAGTGTAAACAACGTCGTGGTAAGATCGAGGTGAGATATAGTGTATATAATGGTTAATTTTACATAATGGTGACAAAAACAAATATAGTAAAAAAAAGACAACTAAAATTATTTACTAATTTTACTTCATCAAATATTAAGCTTAAAATACGAATGCAATTAACTGAATGACGTCTTTGATTTTTTTAATATACAAGGTGGCGCAAAAGTAAACTTCCGATGTTTTTTGGCTGTAATTTAAAAAAAAAATGAAAAACTTTGATTCTTCTTGTGGATTATTCTTATTTGGTCTTTTAATTTTTTTTTACATCAAGTCGAGAATATGATGTCATGTAAATGGCCGCCGCCACAGTTGATTGTCATTTGAGCCCTTTTTATTGCATTTTCCATCACTTTGGCCAAAACTTCCGGCGATACGTCCTCACATTCTTGACGGATATTGTCTTTAAGAGCTGCAAGAGTCTGAGGCTTGTTGACATAAACCCGCGACTTCAAAAAGCCCCACAAAAAGAAGTCTCGAGCGGTCAAATCAGGCGATCTTGCAGGCCAGTGCAAATCGCCAAAACGGGAGATTAGGCGCCCGGGAAATGCATCCTTCAGCATATCGGTTGTGGCACGTGCGGTGTGTGCCGTTGCACCGTCCTGTTGGAACCACATGTTTTCCAATCCCAATTCATCAAGTTGCGGCAAAAAGAACTCGTTGAGCATTGCTCTGTAGCGCTCACCATTCACAGTAACCGTTTGGCCCGCGACGTCTCCGAAGAAAAAAGGTCCGATGACTCCTCCAGCGAAAACAGCACACCATACAGTGACTTTGAGCGGGTGTAATGGCTCTTCGTGGGTTACACGCGGATTTTCATTGCCCCAGAAGCGTAAATGTTGCTTATTTACGTACCTGCTAAGATGGAAATGGGCCTCATCACTCATGAATATTTTTGATGAAAAATCATCTTCCTCTTGGTGGTGATTAAGGATGGCTTGAGCGTATGTTAGACGCGATTGGCGGTCAGCAGCTAACAGCTGATGCACCGTCTGGACTTTGTACGGAAACATCTTCAAATCTTGTACCAAAATTCGCTGTAAAGACCGTCGACTGATACCCATTTGCGTGGCACGTCGTCTAGTCGATGTCGACGGCGCATCCATGACATCCTCGGCTACAGCAGCAATATTCTCTGCAGAACGGCTACTCCGGGGTCTGCCACGCCTGGCAGCATCTCGTGTTGTGCCAGTCTCTTCGAGGCGAGCGGCTAAGCGTCGCGGTGAAACACTGTAGGCGTTGGACGGCCAGGAAATCTGCGACGAAATTCACGTTGTGCCAAAGTCACCGACCGATTATTGGTCAAATAAATAGTCAGCAATATTCCGCGTTCTGGAGCAGTGTAGCGTAACATTGTTTATTAACGTGTATTTCGCATGTGTTTACTACACAAATGTCAAAAACAGAACTGACATTTGGGGCCAATCGCAAGATTTATAGCATTTTCTGATAGGAGGATTACTTTTGCGCCACCTTGTATAAATATACAGGTATGTGATAGATAACGTTTACGACTCAAAAATGATGCAAAAACGATGAAAGTTGTGATGCACATGTCTGTTTCGATTTCTTTTCGGTTTGAGCTGAAATCGAATTCGATTTCATAATTCATTTCGTTCTATGAAGATATGGATAAGAAAGGGTGTGATAGAAAACGAATTACCGTTTTGATTTTCGTTTTTAAATCGAGTAGTCTTTGGGTGACGATTTTACAAAAGAACATTTCTTTCTTTGCAACAAAAGTGATAAGTGGAAAGCAAAAGTTAAGAATTTGAAATTTAAGTACTTATATCTATTTGACTTTACTTCTACTTTTTTTCTGGCAAGTCTAATGGGTTAGAAGAGTCACGCAACTTTTTTCTTTTAACATTTTCTTCTTTGTTTATTTCGTTATTTAATATTGATGAAACTGCCAAAACAAATGCCATTTTAATAAATAACTTATGAGCTAACACTTGTATTTTAGAATTGTATTCCTGTTGAGCAAACACTTGTTAAAACGTAAACAAATGCTCAGAGTTATTTTTTCGAAGAAATATGGTGGAGATGAACCAAAAGTGGAAAATGAAATCGATACGTTTTTAGTCACAACTAAAATCGATCTGTTCGTTTTGGTACTTCTTTTTAATTTGAAAACGAATCGATTTGCATGACATACCTGATAGTGAAACTCTCTTTCAATAATCTTGTGTTTTCTTCTTCTTTCTTGCTTGTGTTCTCTAGATATATCTTAAAAATCTAAATATAAACTTGCAATATCTGTTCCAAGCCGTTTGGGCAAACAGTTCTTAATTCTATTTAAAGGGTTTATATAAGAAGAAAGTCAAATTTCATAAAGTTGCCGTTATGATTAATCAAATCTGCTGCTGGTATTGTATCGTAACATGTCGTACATACTCGTACAACATTTCACGATTTCTAATATTACTCAGATAATAAAGTCAGTATCTGTATGTAATTGTATATATAAGTTCTATGTATGATTTTGTTTTAAAAGGGGGTACAGTTATCATATAAGTTTATATATATGTATATATAGTTTTTTATATAGAATTAAGAAATCTAAAATTGTAAACGTTTCTACGACGATTTCACAAATCATGTTTTAGTTTTGTTGTTCGTATTTTGTTAGATTTTTTATAGTATAGGGGCGTTTTTTTCGTAACTTATACACGTTAACTCATACAAATTGAAAACCTGCACGTTAACATGTATCATTTTAGAAGTTGAGAATAACCCCGATAAAAAAAAGTGCTACCAAGTTTGACTTTTTTCTACGCAAAATATAAAATGTATGTCATTGCATTTCAATGTATGTCCACAACGTTTTGAAAATTATGATGTAAATATAAGGGGTAGTTACATTTTTTAACAAAATATTTGAAACGTAATATAAAACATTATCTTCCACAAGCAGAATTCTAAGACAGTACTGGAGACAAACAACAACTAAAGCAAACCCAGAAGGAATTGAAGTGACCCGATTCGCAAGAACGCTGTCTGTTCTGTCTGCTTGATGTTCTTTTTATTCTTTTTTGATTCACTTCATGCACTTTTTGGTACCTTTGTGTACTTTTTTGTACACTTTATATGTACTTTCTGATGCAGGTTATGTACGTTATGGATCATGATATGTACTAGTTTCAGTCTATGGTAAAGTAATGTATGTAGTTTCTGGTACATTAAATGTACGGTGTGGTAAATTATATGTACTTTTCGTGCAAATTATGGCGAGCAAATGAGGATACCGATCCACGTTCATCATTTGGAGCCATTTGTCATTACTTCTCTCCTCGATTGAGTCGAAAAAGTGCGTGCGAAAATGCACGCGGCTTTCTCGGGGATTTCTGGGTTTCTTGAGTTTTTTTGGCCCGTGCTCACGAGTCATATATTTTTTACGACTCGTGGCGATCGAGCGGGCTGTAGGTGTTGTTTACGATGCCTGGTTTATTTTTAAATTCGGTGATACCCCAACGTGGCATTAAAACCCTAAACCATTGCAATCGAAATCTCGTGTTTGGAGATTTTGTTTAACCAAACATCTGTTTTTTAGTACAATAATCCATTGCTACTAACCAAATGAGAGAATGCTGCTGCAATGTGAATGCAGCATAACCACCTCATATGTTACATTTAAGTTTTTAGAATTTTGTGTTGTGTTTGACATTTCAATTAACGAATTGACAAATACAAAGGAAGAATTATTGGATGAAGCCAAGTTGATTATACTCAACGTCTATGCGTTTTTTTCGTAACAGTTGGTGTTAACTTATACATGTTACAAAAAAAACGACCCTTATATATTTTTAAATGTTGTGGTGCTGTTTTTTTTTAGTATTTTTTTGTCTCTTCCCAATAAGCACAAAAATTTCGAAAATTCAAATGTTTGAATATTGTTTGAATTTACATTTGAAATCAAATACAATAAACACCAAAATTCCGAAAATTCAAGTGTTTGAGTATTGATTGAATTGAAACTTGATTTAAATTTTCGTTTTCAAACCAGTTTGAAGTTTTTTGAAAATATGTTATTTGTAATTGCCATCAATAATATTTGTCAGCTATGGGGATTTTAGTAGTCATTTAATATTCGAATATATCGGAAAATAGACTAAATCAAAAACGGCGACTCCAAGGTCAATTCAAGGAATATGGTAAGTATTGATTTTGATTCCAATTGACAAATAAACAACATTTTGCAGCGCTTATTTATAGGACAAAGAAGTGGAAGAGCTATGTATATACCATTTACACAGTGACTGCTATTTCCCATTAAGCGTCCCAGAATCCAATCTAAACGAGCCATAATATAGGTAAGTAGATATCTAGATATCGAGGACCTGATTATGTTAATACTAATCATATTATTGCAGATAATCAAAGGACAAATTTGCAGCTCCATCAGATGCAGAGTTTCATAACTCATAAAATTTGATATCTTTAATTAATTTTTTTTTACAAGTTATCCATTCGCTCTTCCTAATTTAAATATATGTATATACATTAGGGTCCACTTTCAAAATCATTTTTGTTTCTGATTATGCTCTATAAATCCTTTTTGGAAGGTTTTTGCATCACTAAATCTAATGGCGTTTTTATTTTTTTAAAATTCCAACTCCTTGGCCTTCATATCTGCTGCTAAAAACGCGGATTTTGGGCACCATTTCCTACAGAGCAAAAACGGCTTAATATTTTTCAAATCTGATTTCACCATTCGATTCTTTAGGACAAATTATTAAAACAAACGTTATTTGAGATTTTCAGGATGGACCTGTTAGTCGTTAGGGTGTACCAAAAAATCACTTTTTCTTAAAAGAAAAAATTAAAAAAATTTTGAGCAGCTTGTTGGTCAAATTTCGCGGCTTAATAATTCAAATAATAATTCAAAAAATAAAGAAGATTTAAACAATTTAGTATTATGTGCAGTAGAAAAAGAAATTAAATAATGTTGTTTTGAAAAAACAAATAAACTTTGTAATATCTATTACAAAACTTTAAAAATTTCTCTTTTTTTATTTACATATTACTTGATAACTTTTAAGCCGGAACTACTATAATAAAAGTTTTTTCACCATTTTTTGCAGGAGACTGCATAATTTCAATATGCGCGTCCAAAAAATTTTTTTAATGGGAGAATAACTTTGTGCACGGTAGGTGTTACTGGTCTCCATGTATATAAATTATATATAATATTCTTCAAATTTTTCCGCATTGAATATTTTCTTGCTACTAATAACAGCTAATATTATTTTGAAACGTCTGATTAAATTTGTACCAAGACCAGTGTTTCAGGATCTTCAAAGCAATGTCTTGCATTGCTGTAATCCTTAGAGCTTCGATATCCATTAAGTAGCTTGTCTATTAATACTCCTTTTACTTTAAATGCTTCCTGTAAATCTAAAAAGAATGATTCATTTACAGCTCTGCCTGTATTCGATTCTTCTCTTTCTCTTTCCCAGAGTTGTGCGGTACATAAGATCGTAAGCCAAATGTAGTCAATATTCCATAAATCGAATACATGCGTGAAGTGGAGATATTCCTAATTTAAGGGCATTTTTGTACCATACGATTTCAGTGGAAAGTCATAAAATTCTGAAGTTTTTTGTCACAAATATTTCAGCTCCAGTATGACCTTGTTGCAGTTATAGCATTGGCCACCTTTCTATCGGTCACAGTTAAGTGTAGTCCTTCCACATATTTCCACGAATATTCGACGATTTCCTTACGAATGCCATACACCTTCCTTTACGTATTCAGAGCGAATCGGGCGACATAGAAACTTGAATTAATCCACACATCTTGAAACGAATTCGTTGATGCAGATGACGATGACTCATTATATAAACGCATTCTTAAGTGTGCAAGTGACGCCAGACCAGCCATCGCAGCCCCATTTACATATTAAAGTTATCTCTGCGATATTACATATCTCTATTTGTTTTTCAGAAAATTCTGATATAATTCTTGACGCAGTGTTCTGAAGGCCTGAGTGTCTTATTTTACAGCTGTGTCGTCACTATATGCATCAGAAGGTAATATTTTTGCCTTGGTAGCTTGCAATAATTTCGTTGAGGGCAAATAACCAAATTGTCCATATTATCCAATTGGGGCCAAAAATATTCGGTTATCATTGAACGGTAGCGATTCGCATTCACAGTAATGTGCCGGTCTTGATCATCATCATGATGACTCATGGATTACGTGTGGATTGCTGTCTGACCAATAACGCATATTTTGCTTATTGACGAAGCCATTCAGCCAGAAATGAGCCTCATAAGATGATTTTCCGATGAAAATCCGAATCATTTTCAAGTTGTTGCTTAGCCCAATTCACGAACATACGACGCTTATGGTGGTCATGCGGCTTCAGTTCATGCGTCGATTTGATCTTGTAAGGATTTAGGCCAAGATCTCTTCACAAAATTCGCCACAACGACGTCACAGAGATGCCCAACGCTTGAGAACGACGTGTGAGAGACACATTTGGGCTTTCTTGAACTGAAGCCTCATCGGCAGCAGTATTCTCGACACTACGGGCACCTCTTTGTCTCACTGGCACGGGAATATTTGGTACTGTGCCTCTGGATTCAAATTTTTCCACTACACGCTCAATGGTTGATCTGGTAGGGCGATTATGACGACCATAAATTGGACGTAGCGCTTTTAAAGTTGAGGCCACTGACTCCAAATTTCGGTAGTAAATTTTAATAATTTGGACTCGTTGTTGGCTCGTATATCCTTCCATGATGAAATGGCACACCTTACTGAAGAGAAATGCCAAAAGAGCGGAAAAAAATATGGCGTCGTTTGCCCTTTATATGGAGGTCTCACAGTTGAACCGAACCAAGTCATGAAATATAAAAAATTCCAAAACTACTGCGAAATTCTCCGCCAAGATCAACTCTATTTACTTCTGTAATGCACAATGTCAAAAAGTTTTTCATTCCTAAGGTAACCGTAAAAAACCCAAGTCAATGCCTGTCATTTTCCTGTCATTAATGCCATTACATTTACTTTACATCAAAATATTTCGAATTGTCTTTTTATGACTTATTTCGCTTCAGCTGTGAGCCCTCCATATAGCTATGTTAAGATAAAATAAGGTGGTCAAAAAAAAGTTTGAAAAAAGTTTGTTAATCGAGCCACCAGTATTTCATGGTATTTAATTTGGCAAGTCTGCCTATATCTTTAGTAGGTATGCTGGTGCTATATGTTAAGCTTGGTTCGGTGTCCATGTTGAATTCTATGGCCTTCGTTGTGGCCCTTCTATATTGGTGGTAGAAAATTGGAATTCCATCTAAGTTCTGTATAGCATTTCTGGCGTCTAGGTATACGAACGTTTCCGGTGGTACAAATCCCTTTTGAATACTACTCTCTATATATGATTTGTTGGTATAATAAGGGGCCATTATTAGGTTATATTCTGAGCATTCAGTACACCGTATTATATGATTACGTATCAGACTTATTATGAAATTATCAACCCTGCTTATGTCGGCCGAATTATATAGTTTTGAGTTAGATATATATTTCAGAAAGTTACTCTGCGGTGATCTGTATATCGATGGATAAACTCTAAGTATATTTCCATGTATGATGGGGATATATTAAGCCATATTGAGCATCCATATGTTATTATCGGCCTGATCGGTGTTTGATACATAATTACTTTTGCTCTTGGCTTTAAATATCTTGAATAAAATGGCGACTTATTAGCCATAAAAGCTTTTATTATTTTCTCCAATATGTGGTTAACATGATTGTTGAAGTACAAAAATTTGTCTAGATGAATTCGAAGATGTTTTACGGTATCCGAGGTCTGTATTCTTTCATTTGCTACTTTTGACTTTATCCCAAAGGATCTCCATTCTCTTCTGATGTTGCTATTGCGTTTATTTAAAGGTGGTCGAAATAAAATAGTCTCGCACTTCTCAGCATTGATTTTCATGTGCATATATTGGCATATATTTCCCCAGTGTCAAGGGAAGACTATAGATCTTTGTCTCAATGTCTTATATTTAAAAAAGTATAAAACAGTGTTCTTAGTAAAATTAAAAAATAATAGCAAAAGATTAATCGTATCTTTTCGGCAAAATTCTGCGACGTTTTTAGGTGAAAAAAATGTGAACTTTGAAAACCTGTCAACTTCAAACGGTATGAGATATTTCAAAAATTATTTGATGCTTTTTAAAGTGTTTTATATACGGTGATGTTTTGAAAATTACGTTCTGAATAAAAATAGACGAGATACTAACAAAAAACTAAGAACAGTCAGAGAAAAATTTGACATTCTTTATTATTCAGTGCAATTTCTTTTGAATGATTGGAAATATGTCAGACAATTCATCATATTTTTTGTTTGTCCCTCTTAAAAGATTTCTCCAAGCAAAGAATTTTAAAAATCGGCTCAAAGTGGAGAACTTTGACAAACTGAGGTATCTGCAAGAGAAGCAACTGGTAATGTAGATGTTTCTACAAGGTTTACTGCCACGCTGATAAAATCGGCCAAATTGGACGAAAATTCCCCAATAGTGAGCGAGAAACTAGAAAACAAATTTAACGACAATTCTTGGATTTTGACCGATAAAATTTTGGAAACTTTTCAACTATAGACGAAAAATTAAATGAGAATTCTAGAAGTAGTCAGCAAACATCAAACGCCACTACCGTGAAACTATAAGAAATTTCAGAAGTTATGAACCATGTGTAGATAAAATTTGACGAGCAATTCTAAATGGTATACAAAATTTGTGCAGAAGATCGAGGGAATCAAGCATAAGTTTGAGAAGGTCGAGCACGAATTAAAAAATGATGTGAGTGAGATTCAAAGGCAAGTGCTTGGGCTCCAGTTACAAGGATGTTCTAGTAGATTGAAAGCTCCCCGTTTGGATGGCTCTAAATCATTCAGTGTCTTTAAATTCCAATTCGAAATGGTCGCAATAAAGAACTTGTGCAACAGCAGCGACGAAACAAGATTTTGGCACTGAAAGGCGGCGCAGCAATACTCCTTAAAAGCGTCCCGTCACTGCCAAAAACAACTACGATGAAGATTTATACGTCATGGAATAAAGAGGCCTTGTGCAGAAGCATAACGAAGCACTAAAGGATTTCGCAAACACCATGGAAAGCATTGGTGTTGTTTGCATTGGTAGGCTGGAGATACCACCCACTTTTGGAATAATTTAAGATCGAGGCATTAGTCAATGGAATACGTGATCCTGATGTCAAGCATGTGACTTGTGTCACTCAAAAAGCGACATTCGCTGAAACCGTTTCGATTTCATTGGCACAAAAGACATTGAATCTTTGGCGGCGAGCCTCAAATACAAAAACTTCGAAAAATCGAAATGGAATCGCAAGCAGGCGATGAACGATGATAAAGGTGTGACCAAACTCTCTGTAAGGAATTATCAGGCACAAATAAGCCCAGACCGAACAGTCACAATTGTGACACACCTAGTCATATTGCCCGGAACTGTAGAGATAAAACAATAAAGATCGAATTCACCCCAGCGTGGCAGCAAATGGAAATATTGTACCACACCTAATGAATATCCGTTTAACGAAAACGAGCCTGCCCAGACCAGCGTGGACTTACTACCACCACCGAGAGTCCCACGATCTCCATATCAATAATTCAGCAGAAAATAAACACCTCATTGTTTGCAGATTTATCAGTGGTCGGAAGCGAATACTGGAATCGGATTTCAATTATAATTAAACATGGGAATCTTTTAATTTTTTTAAATTTCCTTGACTGCTGGAAATTCTGTTTTTAAATTATTTTATATATAGATGTTTGTTGCTTCGATAGGTATTGTTTCGTAGTACTTTAAAATTCATCAATCTATACTTACATAGAGTAATGCCAACTAGAGCTGTGATTCTTCTCATCTGCCGTTTCATTCCCCACTCTTCGTTGTGCGGTCGGTGCGATAGGAAGTTATTTGACGTAAATTGACTTACACCGGGTGGAGTTACAAATGTTTTTGACTTAAATTTGTTATATATTTTGGTTACGAACTTCGAAATTTTAACGTGTTTTCGACTTTTTGTTGTCATTTATTGTTAGTATATATTTACACAACAATTTTAACGCACAAAACGAAATGGCGTTGCTGGTTTATTGTTGGTTTGTTTGAGCCATTGCCTCTATCTGCTGTTATGAAAGCAATTCTTTACAACATGCAACGTCCATATGCAACCACATCAGACTTCGTATATTTACTGAGACAAATCGTTACTCCATGTATGAGAATTACTCTATGGTACATATGAAATATTTGAAAACCTAAACTTTGCATTGGAAATAACTAAAATTTCCAATGGTATTTAAGTTTGCTTGAATTTGCATTGTTAAAGGCAATTTAAATTGATCTACAAATTAACACAATTTTCAGTGATAAAATTAAATATTCTCTCATTTACCATGTAATGATAACACTTTGTCAATACATTTATCTCTGCCTAGTGTTGGATTATACGTTTTATCCCAAAAACCCCACGCACCATTTAAAACTATGGCTGCACAAATACGCAACGACAGTCTTTGGTCGTTATTAACACTTCAGAAAATCGATAAGACTTGAATTTTGTATGGTAATTAAGCACCTAATATTTGTGCACAATTTTGACCGATGAAATAAACGCGAGTTTAAGAACAAGTTGAAAACAGTTTGAACCTTTTACCCTTTAAGGTAGCGTCACAGCTTCACAAGCCAATTGTAAGAGGGCAAAAATCACAATGGAATAAGGTGTCGCGCACATCGACCGAAGCGACAATATCTTCGTTGTTTAAATTCCAATTGTAGTTGTATTGGGCATTCTACAAAGGTATTAGATCCATATTTATAAAAAAATTAAATACAATATAGTTTTGGCACAAATACAAATTTGCAAAACTTTGAATAGGCAAGGAATTAGGAATTCCGTGGTTAAGGTGTCAAAGTTAAATAAATAACGAAAAAAGTTTGTCGTACTATGCTATAAATTGCATTTTGATTGAAATTCTTAGAATTTTATTAACAAACACGAATAAATAAAGTCCAATTTGAGAGCTTACCTACAAAAAAAATTAAAAACCACAAATCAGCTGGGCTGACGTGTTTACCCGATAGGTAATTCTACCATGGGATAGCTCAAAAGTTCTTCGATTGAGCTGACATTTCTTCTGGAATTGTTTTACCAATAGCCTCACAAAATATGCCCGGTGGAGCGAATTTCGATGTAACTTTAAAATCACTCATTCAATGAAGGCTGTATAGACTGTATAGTATTGATCACAGAACAAGTACTTTTATTTAGTACTTTTTTTTAGAAAATTATAACTTCTTTGCAGTTTACTGTACCGTCTCGAAACCTATTTGAGATGAAAAGTGAAATATATAACCCTAGACACAATATACTCGTAGACACATTACTGACATTTTTGGTACCACCTACATTTCCATTATAGTCTTTTTCCGCAGACGGATTTAAAAATAATCCTACAAAAATAAAACACGTTTCCCATTACATCCCATGAAGGGATTGGGGTTGCTTCTCACAACCAGCGAGCCGTGCGCTTTCTAATTGTTCACTCACTGATTGGGACCTACAGTTTTACACCGGTTCCGAGCGGTATTTTGAGCATCTTATAAGTAGGAGAATCAATACAAAAATTGGCGCTGTGAATTCAATTATTGTTTGATATTGCTGTAATTGATGGTATAAATTACATAAATTGTTAGATATCAATTGAGTAAAAGTTAATAATCAAAATAAAATATTGACTATTATGATGTTAATTGTTGACCTTTTATATTATCTCTGTTTAGTTAGCCTGGCTTGAGGTCATAAAATTAAAATACCAGCGGGTTCGACTGTTTTTTCAAGATTTATTACATTTTCCCAACATTTCGATTAGCATTGTTAATTATCCTCAGGGTCTATATACAAACATATTTAACATTAATAACATATTGATCACCAAACGATTGTCAATAATTACATGTAGTATAAAAATTTCAAAAACAAATTACTCGTACGCAGTGTGAAAACTTTCGTTAACAAGTGTCTGTTTTCTCTGTGTTTGCTTATTTATTGTGTGTCGATATATTTAAGCCCATCGGTCAGTCTCGGTCTTGTAATTGAGTCTTTTCTCTGAGGGAACGTTAATTATGTGCAACATTTCGAGTGTGAGTCGTCGTGAGTAATGTGTCTCCTCCGCTAAAATGTCAACGTCGTCAAAGTTAGGATTATGACCCGTCACAGCACAGTGGACCATTAATGTCGTTTTCTATTCCATAGGGTTATAGGTGGCCTTTAAATCTGATTTTTGGGAAGACAGTCTTGTCTTCAATTTCATCATCATGGTACCAACGTATACCTTTCGGCATACGCCAGTCTTATGCCCATTGCATTTTATATGATATTATTCTTTTCCGTCTCTTTGGACTTTGTCCGGCTAAATAATCTGCTAAGGGTATTGTGTGATTTCAATGCCAACTCATATGACCCTTTGCACATATATCGGAATGCTTCAGTTTGTGGAAATAACCAGGTATATACGTCAGGGATTTGTAGACTTTCGGTGGGGTTTCGAGTGGTTGATCTTGTCATCGTTCCATAAATTGTCCTGTGTGTCCATTCCGTTCCAGTCGACCATTTACTGTTCTGGCCGGGAAATCATTTTTCCTAAGAACGTCCCTTATTTTTCTTTTATTCTCCACATGAAACTCCTTACCGCTGATCCTTAGAGCTCTATTGACGAAATTTGCCACCGTATTGACGATAATCCTCCCAGGGTGCCCAGAATTAAAGTTATTTAAACTTCCGGTCGCTGTAGTCTTCTGGTACCAATCTAGTTTGAGCAGGTTGTCTTGTCGAGTTACGACAGAATCCAGGTATGGTAATCTTTTGTGCTTTTCCTCTACCATCGTGAATTTCATTTGTCCCTTGTATGTGTTAAGAGCCTTACGTGCGTTATCCACTTCATTCCTCTTTATCAGAACAAATAAGTTGTCAACATACTTTGTCAAGATTTTGGGCTTCACTTCCAACTTCGTCAAAGTTTCATCAAGAAGCTCCTCCACTATTATGTCAGCTATGATGATCCCATTGGCATACCTTTTGCTTGCTCCCAATGCTAATCGAAATATTGGGTAAATTTATTAAATCTTGAAAAAAACAGTCGAACCCGCTGGTATTTTCATATTATGACCTCAAGCCAAACTAATTAAACAGAGATAAAATATTGACAACATAATTAATTAATTCATGGGGGTGTATTTCGAACAAAATCTAGTATATTTATTTGCTAAAATTAAGCATTTAGTTAATTTAGTTTGCGTAGAACTTCGATTTCTTTAATTTAGGTAATTACAAAGTTACTCAATTAGTAAACTTAGTTCTGAAAAAACAATTTCATTGAACCAATATAAAATTGTTTGGATTTTTGAAACTTTTACTAACTATTTTGTAATAAATTCCAGAACAATTAATTCACTAGTTGCTGCAATTAACAAATGCATTGATTTAAAAATATCTTTTCCTTTGCTGAAATCGTTTGGGACCGAATATTCTCCAATTGTGGTGAAAATTACTAGTACTTAATTCTCTACTTCGGAAGCAGTGAACAGCAAAAGCGTTATTCTCTCCGGGTGTCCTTTTTTTGTAGTACGTCAAAACTTTCGGCAGATTCTTGACAACTCTGTTATAATTGACCAACTAATTTTATGGTGAAGTATTCCCAGTCAAAAATATGAACTATAAATTTTAGACAGTTACTTTTTCTTTGTTCCATTGGGCCACATTCGCGTATGGTGGCAAGGCCTCAATTTATATCAAATCCATGTTATTACATTCTGTGTAAGGTTTTAAGAAAGATTCATGTCCTTGGAATAATGATGAGTTGGTTAATTATCTATATATTTAAGATTTTCAATTTTTGGCTATAACCGCTAACGTATGCCAAATAGTAGTGTTGACCTTGAATATACTATGTATACATACATTCATTTGTACAATGTTTGATTTTGCTGTTAATTCCGTTAGATGTTACTTGCAATGTGTATTGTGGGCAGGTTGTTGTGGGTTGGAACATCGTCATTTTAGCCCAGCAACCTCTCCTATTACCGTAAACAAATGAAAATCATGATACAACGATACTAGAATTGTCGTCCAGCCCCCCTGATTCGAAAGTCCAACCCACTCGAATAGATAGGAGTTATGTTTCAAAGAATAAAAATGCTAAATGAGCGTGAGTGTGTAAACTCCGTTATACCAGACACAGAAGATAGATGACTTTAGGTGCTTCCTTTTCACTGTTTTCAAATAAATCTTAAATGTTAAAACCCTTTTCGGTATTTGAGTTTCGTCTTTATTTTACTTTCATATTTGTTGTAGAAACTTGTTTCTTCATTTGTTTTAGAATTTACCAATAAGGATTTCACCCATGTTATTTTAGAGAGATGAGTGATATAATCAATAAGGCCTAACAAGAAATCAAAGGCAAATGTTAATACAATGTTGTACAATTTGTTTACTGGTGAATTCGTACATTAAATCTTGTCACCTTTTCACAGTACAGCATAGGGCTCCGAAGACTACGCACCCCCTTATGATGAGATACATTATTGTTTTACTTATCGTATGCTCGATCGGACAACTCGTCAGTGGCACACTAGCGTCCGTCCCTTCGCAGAAATCACATTAATCAGTTCTGATCAATGATTCCAACGTCATAAAACGTCAATCAAAGTCCAAGAGTTGTAATTCTTAGGATTTAGATATTTTTCCACATAAATACAAATTTGATTCCGTCGCGGTACAATGGTTAACGTGCTCGACTATACGTAACTATATATATCTCCTAAACGGCGCGTCTACTCGCAACCACGACGGCATTTCGAACACCACCATTACAGAAATATCGAAATGGACGTATCTCATAAACAGTGCGTATAATCATAAAATTGACGAAATTTCGTGGCCACAGTTATACAAGTAGATGGGTCTTATCTTCTAAGCAATGCGTTTAATCTCAAAAAGTATCAAATTTTCTTATCAAAATTACGGAAGTATAAACAATCAAATCGTTTGCATTTAGTTTTATGAATTTTTCAATAGCAGCATTCCAAACAACCGCTGATGAAGACCTGTGGCTGGGTCTGAAATAGCTATACGGTTTGCCAGGAATCATAGGAATACATTTGTAAAACCCCTTTTTGAAAACTAAATTTCTATTAACAGATATATAGAATGGCCTCGAACTTGACTAGTGAAATTAAAAAGTACCAATAAAAAGGCCGAATAAGTAAAAATTATGGCTTATGAACTTTAAGCCATGTTTATACCCTCACCCATAGGGATGAGGGTATATATCATTTTATACGCATAAATATGTAACACATAGAAGGGGCCTTACTAGACCCTTAGTATCTTTGGACGAATTTCGTTTTAGGACTTTCTAAGACATTTGAGGCATGTCTGTCTGTCCGTCTGTCTGTCTGGCTGGCTGGTCAACACGATAACTGCCGTAAATCTTTACAGATCGCAATGAAATTTTGTCAGTGACTATTATTTGGCAATACTGAGTTTGGGATTGAAAATGGGCGTTTTGATCACGCCCCTTCTGGTACCTTCCATACATATCGACACATTTTCCACAAAATCATATTTCTTTCAAACCTTTCTTCTGGTAGATGTGATTAGCTTCAACTCACACACCGGGTAATAATCTGTAAATGCCTACTTACCTGGAGGAAATGGGCGAGATTGCGAGATCTGGTTCCTCCCATACAAAACAGGGTGTTTGTCAGGGTAGTGTAATGGACGTTTTATTTTATAATTTTTTTTTTGGATCTTCATTTCGGGAATCTTTGATGATCGCTGAATTTGAATCCAATTGTGGTTAAAACCCATCATTCCAATTTGACCAGAGCTACTCTTTACGTAGCTAACTTGTTAACATTTATTTGTTAACATCAAATGTACGAAATTTTAATAAATTAATCACTTTTATTTGACGAGTAATTGTAAAATGCTATTTGTTTACGAATTTATGAAAGAATGACGCAAAGGTGGCATGTAAAAACAGCTGACAGAGCGATCGCGATTTAACAGTGTTTCTGCTGATAAGACCTTCTGTTAAGCTGAAGACGTTGGCATAATAAATTATGGGGTCTACGATATTAGCAAAGTTCTCAACCTGACTGTTGTATGTACATTAGGGTGGGTAAAATAAAAAAATTGCTGCTGTCACCACCTAAAAATGAAGTTCAGTGTGTTTAATGACTATTTGCAAAATATTGCGATTCTGGGTTCAACAAATTGTGAGCTATTTTGCTTTAGAAACACCTCTAATTATAAGGTTTTTTGGGTGTAACTTTTAAGATGTTGCAGATATTTGGAAAATTTTTTATGGGTACGTAGAACTTTGTGGCCGTCGGTGGTGCAATGGTTAGTGTGCGCGCCTCTTGTACAGGAGATCGTGGGCTCGATTCCTGCTCCGACCACCTTAAAATTTTTTTCGACGACGGTCACCTCGCTTAGTGACGGCGACACTATCGATTACTTAGCCATGAAAAAGCTTCTCAAAAATACCGTTCGGAACCGGTGTAAAACTGTAGGTCCCAATAAGTGAGTATAAAATTATAAAGCGCACAGCTCACTGTTTGTGAGAAGCTCTCCCTAATTCCTTCATGGGATGTAATGGGAAACCATTTTCAATTTTTTTTTTGAACTTTAGGAGTTCTTGCATTGCACATATTGTTTTTATTTGTATTTTTGAAGTTGATTGAGTTGTACAAGTTTAAATGCCGTTTTTTAGTGGATTTTAGTGGAGTCCTAAGAAAAAATCAAAATAACTCCGTCATTTTTACCCGTATATTGACACTCAAGACGTCATTGTGAAGATTCTTTGGAACATAACGTTAAATTACACAGCTTATTTTTATTTTTCTCGTTAGCATTTCAAAATTTTTCGAAAGTTATCATTTAAAACTACATTGATCGCAAAAAATGTTGCAAATTTTTACCCGCAGTAAAAACCGCTAGTTAATACCTTTAAAATTATATGTAAATTATATATATCCGAAAAGAAATGGTCGTAACGTTTGCATTTTTGTAGAACAACTTTGAAGCTTTCAGGTCTATAAAACAGTTTAATATTGAATGTGAATGCATTAAATGTTTCAATAAAATCGGAAAAATAGAGAAATACAATGGTTTGGTAGTTTAATTGATTATGTTTCTTTAAAAACCACAATATTTACAAAAAATTTTAAAAAACAAAAAATTTATTGAAATATTTAATGCATTCACATTCAATATTAAACTGTGTTATAGACCTGAAAGCTTCAAAGTTGTCTTACAAAAATGCAAAAAGAATCATACCGAGCTACGAAGCTGAGTTTATAACCTTCTCAATGACATCTTCAATGCATACGAGTAAAAATGACGGAGTTATTTTGATTTTTTCTTAGGACTCCACGAAAATCCACTAAAAAACGGCATTTAAACTTCTACAACTGAATCAACTTCAAAAATACAAATAAAAACAATATGTGCCATGCAATAACTCCTAAAGGTCTACGTACCCATAATAAATTTTCCAAATATCTGCAACATCGTAAAAGTTACACCCAAAAAACCTGATAATTAGACGTGTTTTTAAAGCAAAATACCTCACAATTTGCTGAACCCAAAATCGCAATATTTTGCAAATAGTCATTCAACACTCTGAACTTAATTTTTAGGTGGTGACCTAAAAGTGATTTTTTGTTTGTGTGGGATTTTACCCACCCTAATGTACATACATACATAAGGCTGTATCGGAAGACACTAAAGTAATTATAAGAACTAGATAATGGCAAACATTTTAGCAATAGTAAATTCTAATAAATTATTCGGCAGAATCTGTAAAAATTTAATATTTTAGTAAGGTCAAAAATCATTTAAGAAATTATGGCTTTATTATCGGGTTCAACCAATGTGGCAACATAAATTTTTAAACCACTTTGACATTCTTCTCTCCCCATAGTTCACAATTTAACGAAGAATCTGCTTTAAGTTGTTGGAAAGACCAACTTAACAACTTCCTTTTTGTACAAACCTCCAAAGTGATAGCATCGAAGATATCCGGAAAAATAATCAAAGCTTTGTCGTAAAATCAGTTCTATGTACGAGATTATTTAAATAAAATCCAGCGAAGTTATAAAAGTTGTACGAAATCGTGTATAATTTTTTCATAATCGTTCAGGTGAGAATATTAGTATATTTTAGTGAAAATTAGTGTTATATAAATTTAATCTTTTTATAAAGATTCGTGCACAAATTCCACAATACCGGGGCAGTGGCCGTGGCTAGAGCACAAACCCAAGGCAAACGCCAAGAAAAATCATCCACATTCATTTCAAAGATTCACGCTTCCCAGCGGGAGGCGTGAATACTTTTTGTCTACGGGAGAATTTTAATTTGGAACACCAAAATCCACCAACATTTGGTATACATAAGTCTTTGCTGGTAAAACCCACTTTAACACATGCACTGAAATGCGGAAAGGTTTGCCAAGATTACCACAAGTTTAATAGTTTTACCACATTTCACCTGTTAAAATCCAAAATTCCATCTTCAAAAATTGCAATCTTCACTATGACGTCATTCCGGTCGACCGCACATACTCAACAATTGGCTTTTAAAAGAAAAGGAAGATACAACGTAGTATGAAACTAAGGAAATCTTAACTTTAAATTTTACCTTTCAACTCACAAAAATACCATGTAATGGTCAACCAAACCACACACAACTGAACATACATATTATTGAGATGACCTACGAATATACATACCTACGTAATTAAGTATCAAATGAGTTAAATTTGTCTCACCACCTCTGTGAATTCAATTAATTTTTTTACTTATTTATTAAGATTCAATTTTCTAGATATAAATGTCGTAATAACTTTTATACCCTCACCCATAGGGATGGGGGTATATACCATTTAATACGTAAAAAATGTAACACATAGAAGGAGCCATATTAGACCCTTAGTAACTTTGGACGCAATTCGTTTTAGGACTTTTTAAGACGTTTGAGCCATGTCCGTCGGTCTGTCTTTCTGGCTGTCTGTCTGGCTGTCTGTCTGGCTGGCTGGCTGGTCAACACGATAACTGCTGTAAATCGTTACAGATCACAATGAAATTTTGTCAGTGACTATTATTTGGCAATACTGAGTTTGGGATTGAAAATGGGCGTTTTGATCACGCCCCTTCTGGTACCTCCCATACAAATCGACACATTTACCACAAAATCATACTCTTTTCAAACCTTTCTTCTGGTGGATGTTATTAGCTTCAATTCTCACACCGGTTAATAATCTGTAAATGCCTACATAACTGGAGGAAATGGGCGAGATTGTCACGCCCATTCTGGTACCTCACATACAAAACAGGGTGTTCGTCCGGGATTTCAATCGGATAAATGGCGTGAAACACTTCCGACCTTAATGCAATTAGTTATAAGGCTTCACGTTATCAAACGCCTATCACCGATTACAAAGAGGGTGATTTTGCCACGCCCATTTTGGGTACCTCCCATACAAAAGTTGTTTGGCTGTCTGGTTGTTCGGCATGAGAAGCCCCGTAAAACCGAACCAACCTTTATGCAAGTTTGTACTAGTAAATATTTAGTCCAATAAAACTCTTCTATGGAAAATGAGCTATTTTGCCACAGCAATTCTGGTACCTCCTATATAAAAGTTGGGCGGATGACCGGTTGATCAACACGATAACTCTCGTAAACTACAACCGATCATAATAAAATTCGGTACTAGGCAATAGTTTGATAAAAGCTATTGTGTAATTAATAACTGATTATTGTGCCACGCCCAGTTTCGTAATTGCCATACAAAATTTGGGCGTATTTCCGGTTTGCCGACTCGATATCTCCAATAAATCATAAACGATCTTAATAAAATTTGGTAGTGATCAAAATTTTGGCAACAACTTGCCGTGCCCATTTTTGTACTTCGCATATAAATATTCGGAGGAAACTAACTAATTTGGGTATTCAATAATATTTCTGTAATTGGATATGGTCACCTTTGAGTATGAGCATTTTTAACAGAACCCCCACACAATGGATGACTTAGCGTGAGGGTATGATTAAGTCGGTTCAAACGACTGCAACTTCTGTACCAGTTTTGCTCTATTAAATCTACCTACTTATCCGATCACGAACAACTGCGGGGGTAAGGGACTATACAAAACGAAGACTACATATTTCGCCAACCAGTCCGATCTTTAGCCTTTTCTGTCTAGTTGGTAACACCAAGTGTATGCAGGGATTCGTCAACCTGATCTCTCCAGCAAGGTCTTGGTCTTCCTATTTTTCGTCTAACGTCGAGTTCGGTTTCGAAAAGCCTTCGTGCTAGTTCGTCTTTATCTGTTCTACTGATATGGCCCAGTCAACGCAATCGTGTTATCTTGATCCGATTTACGGTGCCAATGTCGCGATATAGCTCGTATAGGTCATGGTTTATGAGTCACCGGTACTCGCCACTGTGCACCATAGGGCCACACATTCTTCGTAGTATTTTTCTCTCGAAGGCTCCTAGAAATATTCTGTCTGCTTGCGATAAAACCCAGGATTCTGCGCCATAAAAAAAGACCGGTTGTATGAGAGTCTGGTACAGCTAGACTTTTGTTACTCGAGAGAGGACTTTGTGTCTAAAGTGCTTGCTTATCCCAAAATCACATCTATTCGCAAGCACAAATCTCCGGTTGATCTTAGGGCAAACGTTGCTGTTTTTGTTTACGGTAGATCCGAGCTATTTAAATTCGTCCACCACGTGGAAGTTATAACGATTATCAAGGTTCACGCTTTGGTCTAATCGCGTTGAGGCCCTGCTCGTTGAATCCATTAATTTTGTCTTGTCCTCATTTACCCTCAGACCCACTTTTGCTGACTCCTTCTCAATTATCGAAAACACCGCAGTAAGTTCTGTCATTCTGCGCCCAATGATATCTAAATATATCATCAGCATGCTCGAGCAGCATGTGACATGATATGACATTATACTACTTGATAAAAGGCTTATTCCACGGTAGTTGTCACAGAGAGTCGGGTTGCCTTATTTAAATATGGCGTATAGTACACTGAGACTCCAATCGCCGGGCATCCATTCATCTAACCAAATTTTACTAATGAGCTGATGCATGCACCTTAGCAGCTCATCGCCACCAGCCTTAAACATCTCCGCCGGTAATTCATCGGCTACTGCGGCTTTGTTGTTCTTAAGCCGGGCAATAGCTGTTCTGACCACGGCTTGGTTGCCAGAGGAGCAATTGACGTCGTGGTATAAATTGTGATCGATTGCCTCATCGTCATTGGATATCAAAGTTACCAGTAGCGCGGAGGAATGATCCCCACATATTCCCAACATAATCTTCTCATCTGTGATGAGATTTCCGACATTGTTTTTACATAAGGTTGGCTATGACTCATGTCCATTAGTTCTGCTATTCACTTTTTGGTACAATTTTGGGGCTTCGTTCATCCTTCTTTACATCTCAATTTGCTCAGTCTCGCGCTTTCTTCACTGCGGTTTCTAAAGAGCTCTGTCAGCGCTCTACAACTTTGCCATACATGCAGAGTCCTTTTCATAGTTTGCTATACATCACTCTTCGTTTGTTGCGAAGCGAATTTTCAAATCCGAATTGCGTCTGATTTTATAGAGTCGAAAATGGATTTCCACTGCGCTTCAGGATCGTCACCGAGAGGGGTTGGGTTCTGTGCCAAAAGTTGCGAGAGCTTTCTTGAGTACGTTGTGGCAGTCTCTGGTAATTGCAGTTCTCCGATGTCTAGCTTTCCCTGCGTCTAGCGTTGTACGATTTTCGCTCTAATTAGACGTGTGCGAACCTTTGCTGGTCATAAAATGAAAATTCCACCGAGTTCGACTGTTTTTTCCAGATTTAGTAAATATTCCCAATATTTCGATTAATCTTCCCCAGGGTTCTCACAAACCGATTGCCAATAATTACATGTATTATAAATCGCAAAAAAAAAAGAATTACTCGTACGCAGTGTGCAAGCTTTGGTCAATTATTATCTGTTTTCTCTGTGTTTGTTTATTTTGTGATGATATGTTTGAGCGCATCGGTCAGTGTCGGTCTTGTAATAGAGTTTTTTCTCTCCTCCGCTAAAATGCCAACGTCGTCAAAGTTAGGAGTATGACCCGTCGTAGCATAGGGGTCGCTACTGCCGCTTTCTGTTGCATAGGTTTATAGGTGGCCCTTAAATCTGATTTGTAGGAATATCGTACAATCTTGTCTTCAATTTCATCATCGTGGTGCCAACGTATACAATTTGGCATACGTCGGTATAATCTTCATTACATTGACATACAATATTAGACTTATACTTTTCCGTCACTGTCTGGCTGAATATTGATTGGTATTGTGTGATTTAAACACCAACTCACTTGACCCTCTGTCATAGATATCGGAATGCTTCAGTCTCTCGGAATAACCAGGCATATAAGTCAGGGATTTGTAAATTTTCGGCGTGGTTTCGTCTGGTTGATCTTGTCCTCGTTCCATTAATTCTCCTGTGTGTCTATTCCGATCCAGTAGCCCATTTTTTGTTCAGGCCGGGAAATCATTTTTGCGAAGAATTTCCCTTAATCCCCTTTTATTCTCCACATGAAACTCCTTTTCGCTGATCTTCAGAACTCTATTCACGAAATTTGTCGCCGTATTGATAATAATTCTTCTAGGGTGCTTAGAATTGAAGTTAATTACTCTTCCGGGCGCTTTAGTCTTCTGGTACCTATCTAGTTTGAGCAGGTTGGCTTGTCGAATTACGACAGACTCCGGATATGGTAATCTGTTGTCCCTTTTCCTTTTCCATCGTGAATTTAATTTGTCCGTGTTTCGTCTCTATCACAACACATAAGTCGTCAACATACTTTGTCAAGATTGTGGGCTTCACTTGCAACCTCGTCCAAGTTTCGTCAATGAACTCCTTCATTGTTATGTCAGCTATCACTGGTGAAGCAGGTGATCCCATAGGCATACCTTTTTTTTGCTCGTAAAAAATATCGTATTTTTATGCAAAACAAGGTCATAGGCACATGATTGAAAACAGAAAACTCAACTCTTAATATACAACCTAAAAATTAAGTGGCTGCCTAACGACAAATCACTTTATCAATTTGATTCTTAGTGTTATGCAAACGTGGTAACCCTGAGGATCTAAATTGTGTTTAACACATGCAACGCTTGATGTAGTCAAAATCTAATAAATGCTGTTATGTTAATTATATTTATCACAGCACCAGTGAAATGGTTTCGATGAAAGCTGTTTAAGCGACTATATAGCTTTATTTAATTGAAGTATTTACGGAATATTCACTAGTCTACCTTAAGTCTCGTCGTTATTAGTAGAGTGGGTACGATATACTCACTGGGGGGGGATTGGTGCCTCAAAACATGCGTATTGAAGAGCTGACTACGGGAACGAGAGAACCTTTTTGATACGAGAATACTTATAGTCCCTTACCGGCCGTTGAAGTTTCGAATCCAGTGCATTTGGGTAAAAAATATATTTTTTTTTTGGTCAATATAGGACTCAGGCGACGTGTCATGATGAGCATAATTAGTAAAATATATTTTTTTTCAAAATTTTGACAGAATTCATTTTGATCAATTATGCTTTTTCTCCTAAAATTTGCAATTACATTTCCTTTTTATTTAAGTTTGTATTTTACACGTAATAGATACTCTCAAATGTATACAATATTGAAATTCCACGAATGAAATTCAAAAATACATACACGTTTCTCAGTACACCCTAATACACATCCACAACATTCATTGCAATCCTTTTAATGTTCATTGTTATTTTTATTGGTCTTCGGTGCTAACTTTTATTGCCGCTGAAGTGATTACTGGTATTCCTGAAAGTAAAACTGCATACGTGTTCCGCTATTTAGTTGATTCTTTGCCCATTTTGTGGTATTCTCGTTACGCTTGTTTGTGATTGTTTAAGTGTTAATATGATTATTGCATTACCTAGGTTTGTATTACCGTGGCTATAGGTGTGGTACGCCAACAGTTACGAACTAAACTACTGGTAAATCCTCGTTAAGCCATTAGCATGCATATGTGATTAAACAAAATTTTTTCTTTAATACATTCGTATACAATTAAGTAATAACAATATTACTGACTGTTGAAAAATAATGAGATATTTAGGATTTAGAGTGAACTTGGTTAATTCTAAGAATTCTGTTTTTGACATCTGCTTTATTTTGTTTTAGTTAATGTTGAATTCTGCAACTGGTCAAATTTCCAATAGTTAGTATTTAATTAAACCCACATTAATGCAAGTTTAAGTCACAACCCCTTAAATATCCAAGTTTATTCTTGTGACAAAATGCTGTCTTTAGTACAGTATTTGACCAGACATTAAATAGTAGTGTTTGTATTTTAATTTAGCATATTAATTCGAAGGAAAATTGTTAGGTTCGTTCATATTAAAATTCATTTATAGCATACAGATCCAATTAAATACGATTAGTTTTAGTTGTTCAATTGGCCTATCGATCATTCCCCTTCACATTCTACCCAGCATGAAATTTTTCAGCTAAGAAATCGAACATGTATTTCAACGAAGCCCCCTGAGACGATACAAAGGCGAAAGGCAGAAGTAAGAGAGGAAAAAACAATTCAAAGAATCATCGATATTTCCTTGAAAGTTGCTCACAATTAAGGTTTTTTTCCCAGAAAATTTCTTACTCCGGGAAAACGGGATTCATTCGTTTAATTCAGAATTAAAAGAAAAACAAATATAAATATTTTAAAGGCTTTACTTAAAACACTATATTCATATATATGTACAAAGGTTAAATTAATATACATATTTAAAAAAATGATTACGACAGAATATTAATCTTAGGGTTTTGAAACCTATTTATTTGTCTCAAGCTCCTTATAAAAATTATTTAATGCACAAAGCGCACTTAGATTCAAACAATTTAAATTTCGACTTTAATAATAGTTTTAGAATAAACGATTAAATTGGTTATCGGCGAACTGCAGCACAGAAGTGTTTGAGCATCGAGAGAGATTTTAAATAGTAAATAGTCAAATTTTAAATAGAATATTTAAATAGTAAATAGTTAATATACATTTGTATATATTTTATAAATATTTCAAATGTTACAATGTAAGTACGGATGCTGATACAAGGTGGCGCAAACACTTCATTTATAATGAGATGGCGCTTGCAATAGATTATGTATTCTTGATCGGAACAAAATGATTTATGTGCCAAACAGATATGTACATTAGGGTTAGTCACATTTTCGACTTTTGTCGAATGTCGAATTGATCTCGCAATATGTTTACTTTTTTGAATTGCTCTCGCAATATGATGTAGGGCATGGAAAACCATGAAGTACAGCATGTTTACTTTTTTGAAATAGTAAGAAACCCTTCAAAAAAAAACTTCTTTCGCAGTTGGACCTTCAAATGTCGTTTCTTACATAATTAATTGAAGATAGCTCCTGTAATTTGTGAGATATGGCGATTATAAAATTTTCAGAGATGTTCTTTGTGAATAATTTCTGGTTTACTATAAGTGCACTAAAAACGTCTGAACGTAATTATTTAGAGGATTAACTATTTTTAGAAACTGCATTTTGCAAAAATGCATTCTTTTAATATTACTGAAGTAGGCGGCTTATAATTTAATGTCCAGTCAAAATGATTTTAGTATACTTTGAAAATTCGAATCTGATATCATAATGTCGTTCAAAATAAGTGGAAACTGTGTGGAGAAAAATCGCGTCAAATGGAAGCAGAATTTCAATGGAAGTAAAACACCAACTATTGAACAAGTGAATGCTCCGCTCATAGTACTTGAAATTGATTTAATTTCTGAGATTACTGACCAAGAAGAAAGTGAAAGCGAGGACTATATCCCTACTTATAAAGCAAAATCTAAAATATCACCAATTATTGCAGCTTCCTTGGTAATTAATACAAATAAAAGTACTTCAAAGAGCATCCTCGATTTGTAAGCAATTGTCAGAGGCTGGAGTTAATGTACCCAACGCCTTCACAGAAAACAATACACCGACATGTTAAAAAGATTGCAGAACAAACGGTAACTGCTTATAAACAGAATTTGAATTTTAGTCATTTTGACGGCAAAAAAATCAATAAAAAGGAAATACAAGTAGTGGTTTTTAAAACTGAAACAGAAGAAAAAAAATAAGGGGTACTTGTCCTTGAAGATGGAAGAGCGTGTACAATATTTAATAGTATCAAAGGGTTACTTGACAAATTTAATTTATGGGCATCTATCAAAATGATTACAAGTGATACTACAAGCGTTAACACTGGTAAAATAGGCGGAGTGTTTCGATTTCTGCAAGACCACGCCAAGTCTCTTTCACTACCCTCACCTCAAGATATTGGGTGCCAGCATCATACATATATAGTGGACTTAATATTGCGACATGCAATGGTTGAGATTTTGGGAGGGGAAACTTCTTCCCCAAATATTGAATATTACTTCGTTCCGCAGATCGTGAATGCTTACGAACACTTGATAAAAACTACACACAAAATGAGGAGAGGGTTGAAATTAAAAACGTTAAGTGGCGTGATGACATGCAATATTTATACGAACTTTGTGTATCATCTATATAGAAGATGTACCAACAAAACTATTGACAGTAATATGATACTTTATAATGATATTAGATTTGATACTAGCATATCTAAGAGAGATGAATACTCAACAAGATTAATCAATACCAAAAAGTTTTGGTGGATACAAAATTAATATTCTTTCTTTCTTATGTTATTTTACTATTTGATATACTTCTTTATTATAGAAACACATACAGTAATGTTTTTTTAAGCTTTTTCATTACAAATTAAAATTTATATAAAGTAAATTATACCTTGAATTGTTATCTAGCTTGTAAAAGAAAATCACTTACTTATGTTTATATAATAAATATGCTAGAGTGCTCGATTTGGAGACAGTGTGTATGTAAAATAGACCATATCTTTAATACTATTTGTTTATTTTTAGTAAAAATTAAAAGAAAATCAAAAATTTAAATTAAATAAACGACTACCAAAAAAAAAAAAAAAACCTCCTACAAGCAATGCCCGGTGGAATTCAAAGGTAATTCTTGCAATTTTGGCCTTTGTACTCCTTCCAAAATATAAAAGGATTTGTATTCAACATGTGTATTGATTACTGGCGCCTGGTTTGGATTATGGTTTTCTGACCATCGTTTCAATGTGAAGAACTATGAAAATTTAAAATAAGCCACAATCCCTTTTAAAACGACTCGCTCTTGCTTTCTAAAACATTGGGTGAAAAAAGAATCAGCAATTCCTCAGCAACAAAGAGCAACATGTGTGCAGAGAGGTCCATCAAAGTTGTTCAAGATATTTTCCCACTTTGTAAATCTGCACGAGCTTTAAATTTGAAGTTTTTATCCCACAAATAAATATCATCTTCACATTTATAAAAAAAATAATAAATAAAACTTTATACACTGTGCCTATTTAGTTGGTCTACCAAATGGAAACACGTTGTTTCTTAAAAATAAACATATAAGGTATGGGAGGTATTTGGTTTATATAAAAGATTTAACTGCTGTGTTTCTACATAAACACTCAGCTAATTACACAGTGTGTAATTTTTTAAGTCATGGCAAAATAACCATATACGGACACCACTACGTGATAAAAGACCAAAAAAAAGACCCCTGTCTCGCAGTTTTGCCCAAAGTCATCCAGGAATTTTTTAAGGGCCCCCAAAGAAGTGGAGCCTCGGTGTCATTTTTGCAAAAAAAGTGATTATTTTCTCAAGCTCAAATCTTGCAAACCGTTCGGAATTACGTTTAAATCTAAATGTCGTCCCATACCACCTAAGGACTAAGATTAATAAAATCAGTAACAGTATAACAATGAAACCTGCAACATGCCTTTTCACTTACGGGCGAAGGCTTAATAGTATCTCAATGTTGAAGTAAAGAAAAAACAAATGAAATTAAAAAATTTTCGGGAAATTTTTCACTTTTGCGGCTACCTAAACGGTGTTAAGAATCATTCCTAGGAAGTGCAGAAGTTGTTTATTGAGATCTTAGGATCATTCTTGTGTTTGATTGTTTCCTTGAATTTTGATCGGTTTGCTACGTATGGACCTGAACAGGGGAAAAAAGGTAAAAAGCAATTGAATTTTTTAAAGTTTTTCTCGATTTTGACCTTGAAGATTAAGTTTTTTTTTTGATTTTATATGTTAACAATTTTTGTTCTTTATGACAAGAGCTACAACTTTGCCTCAAAGAGATATGCAAGATATGAGCTTGAGAACATGATCACTTTTTTGCAAAAATGACACCGAGGCCCCACTTCTTTTGGGGGCTCATAAAAAAACCTGGAGGACTTTGGGCAAAACTGGGAGACAGGGGTCTTTTTTGTTTGGTCTTTTATCACGTAGTGGTGTCCGTATATGGTAATATTTTTTCGTGTTGCACTGTGTTATTACACACAAATTTCAACATATGTCTTTAACTTACTTAAGTTTTCTGGAAAAACTAGCTGAAAAGCCCGATACTTCGTTATCGGTAATTTTATGAACTTTTTAAACTTTCCCCCTGTTTACTCGCTTATTTACCAAGTTTCTGGGCTAAACTGCAAATAGTACCATACCAGGGAGTAATGGCATATCCGAATTAACAAATATTGAAAATTTCAGCATTTTAGCCAAAGGTGTTTGGGCAGGCCGCCATGGGAGAGTCTTTTCCGCTTTTTTCCCCACCCCGTAGGAATTTCCAAAAATCCCGTCTTAGCGGACGTCAGCGCTAGAGGATGGACCTCCATGCCAAATTGCAAATTCCTAGCTCCAGCGGTTAGGGCTATGCGATGTTGAGTCAGTCAGTCAGTCAGTAACGTTATTATCTTATATATATATAGATTAACATGTGAAAACATAAAAATAAGAAAATGCATTTCTACAATATACAGTTTGTGAAAAAAAGATATTCTTCTAAATAATTACCTTAAGACGGTTTAAGTGCACTTATGGCAAATCAAACATTGCAAAAATTATTCACAAGTAACATCTTTGCATCTTTGCCATATAATCGACATATCTCAAAAACTACATGAGCTATCTTCAATAAAATAGCAGATTCATGTTCAGCGTGCCAAAATTATGTAAGGAACGATATTTGAAGATTCAACTACGAAAAAAATTTGTTTCTCAAATTTTTAATATCACAAAAAATTTAAAATAAAAAAATCGGTTGCGACCAAAGGTAAATGCATTTTACGGGGAAGGTTTTTTCACCGTATCCAAAAACTTCCAAACAGTTCTTCATAGTTTTCCATGCCCTACCTCATATTTCGAGAGCATTCTTCCCACAAAAAAAGTGACTAACACTAATGTACATATGTATGTGTGTAAGAAATATGTACATATGTAATATAATAAACGAAAGACCATTATGTGACATGCCATGAGTGAGAACGAGAGGTCCAAAATTATAACTTCTTACTTCCATTCAGAAGGTAACTTCAATGTTGTTTTACACTACTTATAAACATGTGACACTATTTCAGTTGAATTTTAATGGCACACCATGTTTCTAGATAAGTTAAATTCCCGGGATCTCGACCGGAATTTCCCGGGAAAACGGGAGCACAAAATGGCGGGAATTCCCGGAAAAAAAACCCTACACACAATAGAAGCAATTAATATCGGTTGAAATATTTGATTTTTTTTTTGGGTTGTACCATCAGTACCACCCCGTGAAGTCAATATTGCCTAGAGTACCGTGAAGCCTAAATCGCTGGGTAACTGTATATCATAGCTCATCGGCAAGACTATCATAAGAAAGTTCGTAAGTACAAAAACTTTTCAGGACAAGGAAATTACTCTCCTCGAATTTTTTTTTTAATTGTCGACAGTTGTCGTCACAGGAACTTGGATACCGGATTTTTTTAATAAACGATAAGTCAATATAGACTTTCTTAACCACTTGGAGATAGAAGTGTGAGAACTTTGTAGAAACGAAGAAGTTTGTTAATAAAATGTTTGCTAATTCCTTCTAACCTTTAATTAATTAGTCTTTCAGCGGAAAATCGAGGGGACGTCGTGGGTAAGAAGATTGTTTAAACATTTGGTAAGAATTGACATTTTAGATGACCATAATTCGTTTACAATAAATTAGGTAAGTTTCCATTTCTGCGTTAAATAAATCTCCAAATATTCAAATCAATTACTGGAAAGTGTAGCAATCACTAATCGTACAAGTACAAGAGTACAAGAGTCCTGCGTGGAGGTCAGAGCACAACCGAAGATCAGAAATTTGAAGTTGTGTAAACAAAAATGACTAGCGCTTAAGAATTATGCCTTTTGGAATTGTAAAAGTTACATATGTTATTTGTCGTAACCATGATTGTTGGGGTACTTACAAATGGAACGATCGAACATACGAAAAATAAAATGCTAATTTGTTTGCATCAAAAAGGGCTTCTTAGACTTATGCAATTTCATGTGTTGCCTCTCTTTAAGTCACTGTCTGTCTCAAACCACAACCTGGTGGAGTTTGAAACAGGTTTTGCGCATGCATCCATATAAAATTGTTACCACTCCAGAACTGTAACTATTGGACCTTTGCCATTGGCAACAACCAAATTATAGCGCGAAAAGATTGGATTTCAAGAAATTGTGACATTGAATGGCCTTCAAGAAGTTGTGATTTAGCACCATTAGACTATTTCTTGTGGGGTTATTTGAAGTCATTGTTCTTTAGCAATAAACCTGACCAGGGACGTGCGGTTGAGTTTTTAGCAGGGTGTTCTCCACATTTAAAAAAATTGTATATTCTCAGTTTATACCAGAACCACGGCGAGGACGCGATAGATATATTATATTTTTATTTATATTTTTTTAAATAATTTTTTTTATATTTTTTAATATTTTTTTAGCTTTTTTATTTTTTTTAAGTTTTTTATATATATTTTTTGTATTTTTTTTAATTAATTATTATTTTTTCAGGAAGGGATCACATTTTTATTTATTTTTTGTAATAATTTCTTGCTTTTTTTTTATTTAAATTTAAATTTTTTTAATTTTTTTATTTATAAACCAGTTCAACGAGTCATGTTTTTTTTGAATGAAAACTTCAATCACATCATCGTAGAAAATTTTTGTATTTTTTAAAAATTGTAAAAAAGACTTTCTCTGATAACCTTTCCTCTAACATTTGGTTTCTGGAATAAGTCTTAATTCTCATAAGTGCTGAAAAAGATCTCTCAACAGGTCTTGTTGATACTGGAATTGTTAAAATTAACATGCTTAAAAAAGTATCCGACAAATCAAAATTAATAAAATTACTTGGTATGTATAAAACACAACTAAACTTCAGTCGGAAATATTTTTTGATAACTTGCATATTTGTTTAAATTTAGCAATTCTACAAATTTTAAATTTTGAAAAGATTTAAATCTGGTTTCCATTTGTTCAAACAGTATCTCAATTATTTGATTGCATGTTTTTTTATACCTCAAATCGAAATGTTCAGTGTTTTCTCCACGCTTTAAACTTTCTCGAGCAGTAGCTTTCGTCATAATTATTATACTATCAAACTTTGAATTGTTAGCTAATATTTGCTTCTTAGTTATTTCAGTCTGTTCGCAGCAATATTGAATATCAAAATAATTTTTTTGAAGAATATCAAGCAATACATCGGTGTATGAAAAAATGTCGCTAAAGGTATTTAGCATTGAAACTGTATTAAATGAATCTAAAAACTGCATAAATCCCCTAGCTTGAACTGCATCCGCACCCCAAGTATCAGGATCTTCTACGATTTCTTCAAATACTATTATTAGATCTGAACGATAAGTGTGGACTATATTTACAAGACTAGAGGAATAGTTCCATCTTGTTGTTGCCACAGTAGGTATTCTTCGTTTTATCACCTGATCGAAGAAATAAGTTCTTTTGGTGGATTGATTAAAAAAAAAAAGCCGACAGCTCTGATAATGTTACAAAAAATATTTTGGTTTCTTGTATAAAGTTTGCAGATTGCGATAAAACTAAATTTAACATATGAGCATTCCAATGGATAAAAATAGCAGTAGAAAACTGCTCTCTTACTTTAGCCTGTGTGCCATTTATTGCACTAGACATGACAGCCGCGCCATCATAGGTTTGAGCTAACAGCTTTCCTCCCCAATTTGTAAGCATTATTAAATCAATCAATTTTGTGAAAATAGAGTCTGCCGTACGATCATCACTTTCATCCATAAATTTGTCAACATAACGAGAAATTATTGATTAGTGAGACTTTTTATATATATCGGTTGTTTCATCCAGCATTACTGCGATAAATAAGATTTCATTTAACTCTTCTTCGATATTATTTAACATGACTGTACCAATAGAGTTAATTATATCGATTTGAATGCGGTTGGAAGTGCTTTTACAAATCGTGGATGTCGATAAATGACGATCTAATTTGCTACCATATTTAGCAATTAAGTGTAAAATTTCCACATAATTTCCTCTATTGTTGGAATTTTCTTTTTCATCGTTACCTTTAAACGCAAGTTCCTGTGCACCAAGAAAACATACCGAATCGGTTAAGCGTTCGAATACATTTCGGTATTCAGAAACTTGTTAATTATGTCTCGATAATGAAATGCGTTTTGTTCGTCAAGTAAAACGTCAATTCGAACTTTTCCAAAAGTTTTTAATGTCAAGGTGTTACTAATGTGAACTTAGACGTTTGATGTTTTATCATAGAAGCAGTAAAATGATTTAAATCATTCATTTAAATCATAATTTTAGAAGCGAAAAGCAAACAAGGCCAACAAAATAATTTGCTAATAAGGGGACAACCACATAACCAAGCCTTTTCCTTATAATTAGAAGTCTTGAAATGTCTAATAAAAGTTTTATTCTTCTTTGTTAAATTTGGAAGTTCTGGCGTTGGCCTTCCATTTTTAATTATATGAGTTCTTTCTTCGACTTTTAATCATGAAAAAGGACCATCTAAACAAATTTAAATAGAGCATCCACATAGCATTTTGCAATTTGCGTCTGATCTCATTCACAGTCAGATGTAAAATTAATATTCTACAATTAACTACGGTTCAGAATTTCTGTTGCACACAATTTTGTTTGTATGGGAGTGGGTTTCTCTTTTCTTGCTACAAGCTGTACTACCTAACATTTTTTGTCGTTCTTGTTTTAGTTTTTTTTTTATGAATGTTACTGTAAAACTTTTAACAGTAGTGCTACGCTGTACGTTTTTTTTCAACTAGTGCTTATTCCGTGAATGGTAACACTTAGCTCATGTCTGATTTGACAGGTAATTAGCTTTATCCTTCCGCTAAACGAATATGGTTGTGTATACGCTTCAACAGCGCTGGGAAATATTGCGACATTACTTTGAAAATCATGGTAATGTTGCAGAATGTGTGCGAAAATTGCGTACGGATTTTGGAAGAAGAGAAGCACCGTCAGCACCGTATGTTCGTTATCTTGTGAAAAAAGTGAAAGAAGCTGGCATCCTCATCGATAAACCAAAGCGCAAAAAGTCAAAAATAGAGCGTACACCCGAGAATATTGCTGCTGTGGCAGAAAGTGTGCGTAAAGCTTTAAAGGACAATATTCGTGCAGCCATTGGTGAAATACAGCTGCACACAATCGATAATGTGCTTAAAAATTGGACCGATGGTGTAAGCTACTGCATGGCCATTTGAATGAAATTATTTTCCATTGTTAACCAGAAGGATTGTACTTTCAAATGAAAAAAGAAATTTGAGAAAATATTCAGTAGTTTTTTTTATACCATTTTCAAAAAAAAAGTTATTTGGCGGACACTTTATATATTTGCTTTGCTAATGTTGATATATACATTTCATTTTGTATAGGCATTTTGTGCGCTGACTGCTATTGAACATCTTGTATACATTCCAGTTTGAATTTCTAGCGAACATATTGTATTCGGTTTTTGTTGTATGTGTTAATGCTGTTCTGTTAACAGTTTGAACACTGACATGTATATATTAACATTAGCAAAAGAAGTTTATATTAAAATTGTTCTGTTAAAAAATAGAACCAAATGTTAAGGTTTTACAGCAAGAAAAAAATAAACAAGGACAACACAAAATGTTAAGTAGAAGAACTTGCAGCAAGAAAAGAAAAAAGCCCACGAACACTAAAAAAATATGTGCAACAGAAAGACACACAATTGTAAAGGGTTTTTCAACAGAGACGCTACAAAAGTAAATCGATAGGGACAGCAAACGACGCCATCTTTTTTCCCGCTCTTTTGACATTTCTCTTCAGTAAGGTTTACCATTTCATCATGGAGAGATATACGAGCCAACAACGAGTCGAAATAATTAAAATTTACTACCGAAATATGGAGTCAGTGGCCTCAACTTTAAGAGCGCTACGTCTAATTTATGGGCTCATTTCTGGCTGAATGGCTTCGTCAATAAGCAAAATATGCGTTATTGTTCAGACAACAATCCACACGTAATCCATGAGGCATCATTACATCCCGAAAAAATTAGGGTTTGGTGCGGTTTATGGGCCGGCGGCGTCATTGGGCCGTACTTCTTCCGTGATGATCAAGACCGGCACATTACTGTGAATGCGAATCGCTACCGTTCAATGATAACCGAATATTTTTGGCCCCAATTGGATAATATGGACTTGGAGGACATGTGGTTCCAACAGGACGGCCCCACAAGCCACACAGCCAATGCCACAATCAATTTATTGGAAACCAAGTTTGGTGAACGTGTTATCTCACGAAATGGCTCAATCGATTGGCCGCCTTGGTCGTGCGATTTGATGCCGTTAGATTATTTCCTGTGGGGCTACGTCAAGTCTATGGTCTATGCCAACAAACCAGCGACGATTGATGAACTTCGTACGAATATCGAACGTGAAATTGCAGCAGTATCGGCCGATTTATGCTTGAAAACCGTCAAAAATTGGGTTCAGCGTCTGGACTTCTGCAAGCGTACCCGTGGTGGCCATTCAAAGTAAATCGAGTTCCGTACATAATGGCATCGAACGTACTTTCACAGGAATAAAGAATTTCATTGGCATCTAAAACCGGTTTTGTTCTATTTAAAAAAAACTTTTGTAGCGCTCTTATTGAAAAACTCTTATTATAAATTAAAATAATGAATAAATGTTGGGTATATATATGTCGTTGAAATATTTTTGGACTTTGGGAAATAATTATAAAAAATATAACATGATTATCAAAATATTTTAGGGTGTTCAGAGAACACCTCCGCACCTTAGACGGAACGTGCCATTTATGACATACCACTTGATTTCGTTCCGGAAAAAGAAGACAAGTATGCCGCTTGAAAGATGTTTTATTCAGAACTTAATTGTGGCGATTGTACTTAATACTAAAAAAATTACAGCAGACAGTTGTCCGAGGCCTTCGGCCACGGACTGTCCCTGCAGGCTGTGTCAGAGACACGGCCATTAAGTTTAACGTAGAATACGCCATCCGATAAGGCAGAAAACATATATAACAATAAATTCATTTGCTTATATTATTTATCATTTATTGATATATATGTTTTCTGTCTTATCGGATGGCGTATTCTACGTTAAACTTAATGGCCGTGTCTCTGACACAGCGTGCAGGGACAGTCCGTGGCCGAAGGCCTCGGACAACTGTCTGCTGTAATTTTTATATTTACCAACGGCATTTGATTCAAGTCCGTTTAAAAAAAAAATATGTTCAATTTTTTTAAACTTAATTTAATTTATGTATTTTAATTAATATTTTTATTGAAATAAGTTCTGCGAATGTTGAGAGGGCCGCCCTAATATTAAAAAAGGTTTACCTTATCGAGTCTTTACATTAGCATTCGAGCGTTGTGTGAAAGCTTTACGCTTTACAATTCAAAATTAATGTTACAACAGCTTTATTGAAGCTTTCGCAAAAAAGCTTTATTACGTTAGCTTACTGTTTGTTTCACTTTTTACTAGATACATGTTCCTAAGCAATGTTGAGCAACCAAAAACACTCAACCAAACACCACACATATGTTTGAGTGTATGTGTTTAAACAATTTTCATTTGAGAAATTTAAATATTAGGAAGATATCAACCAATATGAAATGTATATCAAACGAAAGATAACATCTTCATTTACCTACAAAAAAATTTTAAAAAAATTCATCTAGCCGTTTTCTCAAAGTCAATGAAATATAGATTACAACAATAAAAACCTGACATGACTCCTCATACCGTAAGGTAAGACGTATTCTACGTCAAAAACATATTTGAATTTCCTTAACAATTAGTGTGTTTTATTTTAAAAGAAATCACATCACTCAAATTGGACACTCCTTTATATTTAACAATAAGTTTTTGCGCTATTTTTATTTGTAGAGCAAACTATTTTGTGATATTTTTGATTCCCCACCTTGAGTGTTCCTAATACGCCATATGGTAACCAACATATTACAATGGACTAATAGGCCTAAGTAAGTCGTTGATCGACTGCCACCAACACCTAACTAACCATCCACACTTCGCAGTACGGCAGTATGGGACAACGTTTGCAGTATTTGTGTTATGTTACTCTTCTGCGTATGAGATATTTAAAATACAATATAACTCATACGCGACCAGTAATCGGTAATTAAAGCCTGACGGCATTACACAGTACAACATTTTTCAGGTGATTGATTCGGGACTCAATTCTGATAGGTGTTTGTGAAAGTAGCCCCAAAAAGAAGAACTTCTGCATCATTCGTTTGGTCAAGTTACCTCAAATAATAATTTAATAATTAATTTGAAGTTAGTAAATATCGTATAGGGGAATTTGTCACGTTTTAGGTTCTTTTGTTTGTTATAACTCGAGAACCACTAGTCGGAATAAGCTGAACCAAATTTGAGAAAATTAGAAATTACAATTCCTTTAATCTGTTCATGCAAAGTTTCGCTGCATAAGCAACAGTTTCGAAGTTATAAATAAAGTTATAAAATGTATGAAGAAAAAAAATATTTTTTGCCTAAAAAATTAAATTTTTTTTTTTAATTCATAAAAAATACAAAACGGTAAAAAGTGTCATGTCCTATTACTTTCACGTAAAGTCACATAACCTATGAACAAAATGAGACATATATCATGAAAATCGATTTACGCGTTTCGTAAAAATATGTACAAAATTCTTTGGAAAAAAGGTAGACGAGTTTTTTATGGTTCTCACATTTAAAAAAAAATAATAAACAGAAGGTTTTTTGATTTTTATGATTGCGGTAGCAAAGTAATAAGCTCTAATAAATGTGCGTGGACAATTAAAGGGAAGAAAGGCAAGTCCACTTTTTTAATTATTTGGGTTTTGTCGTTGGCTACCTGCATGATTTTTTTACAGAAATTGCACCCACATTTATGAGTGCTCATGTTTTGGAACGTTCTGAAAAATTTAAAACGCACACGTGCTGAATCAAGTATATAGCCACCCTTAAAATATGCGCCGTTCACACTCAACTAAAGGGGGAAATGGATGTGTGTCAGTACCTGACTTTACTTTTACATGTACTTCAGTTGACAAATAAATAGTATTTATAGCTGTGCATTGATAGATTTTTGTCATTTAACAAGTGTCGGCGAACGCGAAGAGTACAAGTGCATTTTCCTCCGGTTTTTAAAAGTCAATAATAACAAAACATATAATATATTTCAATATGGAAAATAACATAATTTTTGTTACGTTTGGGGTCATATCGTCCCAAAAAGAGGCCAACTGGATCGAAAAAAATTGATTACTGAGGAATTCAAAACAGCGTATTGTCATTATTTTGATGAAGAAGATTTAAGTGGTGCAAATTTTACGCCGAACACAGTGTGCAAAAATTATTATAATACCCTTATAATGTGGATACATGGAAAAGGTGGACAGCTTTCTGTTATGAAGCCAGTAATTTGGGTGAAAGACCTAACTGGACATGATGAATCCAGGTGCTACGGATGCATAAATTCTCGTAAGGGATTAAACAGACAACAATTGAAAACAAAAGTATACACTGCTGCACTACTGCCACACTTCCAGTTAACCGCCCTGTCGATGCACCAAAACCTCAGAGTGTGGATACTGTGTCCCTGCAAGCCGAAACCGTTTTCACCAATTCGACCAATTTGAATGAAGCTGATTGGACACCCGATATTGAAAATAATGGATCACAACCGCTAACACAAATGGAAATGGATTACATTGTGGCTAAGATGGGACTATCACAACAATACTCCGAATGGTTGACATCATTTTTGAAGAGCAGAAAACTCACACAGCAAAATGTCAGCGCAACATCATACCGACAACGCCAAGCTGATTTCAGAAATTTTATTCCGTTGACGAAGCAAATACATTCACCTACTCTCATGATATTCCAGGTTTAGTGAAAAAATTGGGAATGGATTATATCGCTGGCGACTGGCGTTTATTCATCGATGGTTCAGTTTCCAGATTGAAGGCTATGCTGTTAACAAAACAAACAAAAAACCGTCCATTCCATTGGGATTCAGCACAAACAAGGAGGAAACGTATAAATCATTGGACAACATTTTGAAGGAAATCAAATACGAGGAACACAAATGGAAGATTTGTTGCGATCTGAAGGTGGTGAACATACTACAAGGCATTATAGAATTCCTTTGTAATTGGAATTCACGATACACAGCGAATCAATAAGAACTCCCGCGCTCAACAAACAATTACAATTACGCAATGAACCTATGATAAAGGACCTGGATGATATTTTGTTGCCACCGGTCCACATAAAATTAGGCATAGCTGGGAAATTCGTTGCAGTGGTAGTCAAGGATTTTGGGGATGCCTATGACCGTTTAAAATCCATCTTTCCAAGACTCAGTGACGCTAAAATTAAAAAAGGTAAGTATCTTTGTCTTTATTTAAATATTGTCATATATAAATTTTTTCTTTTCGATATATTCGCATTACCAATAATTTTGTTTTTATTTAAAACAGGTATTCTCAATGGACCAGATATAAGGAAATTAATGAACAGCGAATCTTTCACAGATGTGCTTTGCAACCATAGTAACCACTTATATGCATGGAACGCACTGAAAGATGTCATCGAAGGCGTTTTAGGAAAGAACCGAGTACAGCGAGATGACATACAGAAACGAGTGGACAAGTTGCTGTATTATTTTGAAAAAATCAATGCATCCATGACATTAAAATTACATTTCCTGCATTTCCGCCTTGATACCTTTTTGGCACAATTACCTCAGGAATCAGACGAACAAGGAGAGAGGTTCCACCAGGTGACCATGAAAATGGAAGAGCGATTCAAAAGCAAAAAATTAGATGCAATGCTGGCGGAAGTTTGTTGGTGGAGTTCCAAAATTATGCAGTATGAAGATGAAAGCACCGAAGAAGAACATGGCACTGAAATTGCTGGACCCATGAAAAAAAACGAGCCCTTGAATATTATAGATTCCTCGGATGACGACGCAAACTCAGACCACGAATATCAACAACCTACGAAGAAAAGAAGATCATCAGAACCACAAGCGCCAACTTCAACGAGAATGGATATTGACAATAATTATAAATATAATTGAAAATGTTCTAAATTTTGATTTTATGCATAGATTCCATAAATTCCAGATTTTCTGTGTAAGAATAGCTGCAATACAAAGCGGAATTTTTATTTTAAGTTTTGTGTATATTCATTCATAACATTATTGGAATTGAAATAAATTTATTCATCGATTTTCTCAAAAAATGTCTCACTTTACTCACGGGTTACGTGGCTTTATGCGAAAGTAATTAGATTTGACACTTTTTTCCATTTTGGATTTTTTATGAATTAAAAAAAAAAAAATTTTTTAATGACAAAAACACCTATATAATATACGTAGTATTATTTCAATATTTTACTGCCAGGTACTTATAAATGGGCGCATATTGTAAGGGTAGCCGGCTATATTCCTGATTCAGCACTTCTACGTTTCAAATTGTGCAAAACTTTCCATATAATGACCAATGCAATTTCTGTAACTGCAATTGCTGTAAAAAAAATCATACAGATAGTCACCGGAAAACCCCCAATAATTAAAAAAGTCCACTTTCCTTTTTGCCTTTTAATTGTTCACGCACATTTATTAGCGGTTATTGCCTTGCTTACGCAATCATAAAAATCAAATAATCTTTTGTTTATTACTTTTTTTTTTAATTCTCAGAATCATAAAAAAGGTGTCAATATTTTCTCCAAATAATGTTGTGCATATCTCGAGCAAATTTTTGAAATTCATACATTTACTTAATTGTGAATAAATGAGAAACGCGTGCATCGATTTTCATGATCTATACCTTATTTTACTCATGGCTATGTGACTTTACGTGAAAGTAATTAGATTTGCCACTTTTTTCCATTTTGGATTTTTTATGAATTTAAAAAAAAAAAAATTTAAATTTTTAGGCAGAAAATTTTTTCCCTTCATACATTCATTTTTAACTTGGAAAGTGTTGCACACATAGGAAAACGGTATAAGAAAATATTAGAGGAATGCTTAATTTTTCTAAATTTGTTTCAGCTAAATCGGACTAGTGGTTCTGGAATTATGACAAACAAAAGAGCCTAAAATGTGAGCCTAAATTCCCCTATACGATACTTACTAACTTCAAATTAATTATTAAATTATTATTTGAGGTAACTTGACCAAACGAACAGATAACTGACAGACAACAATGACAATTCTCATAGTGGTTGTGCTGTAAATGCAAGACAAAATAATTTAATGAAGATACAATTTCTGTTGTCAGACAGGCAAATAAATTTGGACACAATCTCATGGGAGACGTTTGTCGATTTCATTTGGTATTTAACAAATTATGATTAGCAGGTAAACGTATGCTGAAAATTTTTTCATCATGGGTGCATTAGGCCGTGCCAAAAAAATATTTGAAGCTATAGGATTCGATTATGAAAAAAAATCCATCTATGTGTCGCAGACATATGGGTCACGTTTATTTCCATGTAATTAAGGGACGGCAAATAAATAATCGCGTAATTTCAATACTTTTATGGTACACAAGATTTTCCACAACAATATTCTCACCTGCGTCGCGCTTATTCGATAGAAACATACAGAAACTAATGAAAATATCAGAACCGTGGCGTGTCCATTTCATAAAAACCAAGTTTTTTACTATATTCACTCACTCATTTCGCAGGATGGATTGATATTTTTTTATGGTCATTGAAATTGCCTAGATAGAGGATATTTTCATTGTATTTACCGAGCGTAAATCTCCTATTTAGGCCCGACTAACAAGATCTAAACTTTGTCCACGCATTTTTGCCTAATATCGTACATTTACGTTTTACCGCTGTGGCGCCATGTTGGATGGGTATAAAGGCGCCCTCGCTGTGAGAACTCGACCATTGTATATCAAATGTTATGTTTACATCAATGGCTGACAGATTTGTCCACATTGAATCGATTGGAGTGAAGTGTTTTCTTTACGAAGGGTAAGTCACAAAATTAGCAGTCAATACCATGGTACCGCTTTTTTATTGCGCAATATAATACTCACCCTCCTAGTGACGAAATTTGTTCGATATTTAGTCATCGAAATGTGATTTTCAAAGGAAATTATCTCACGTCAATTTGGCATAGAATGAAGTCAATTTAAATATGAAATGTCAATACCGTGGATGTCAGAATCGTGGCAATTCTGAAAATTATAGTATAAAATATATTGATAAATGTTTGTTGTATTGTAGTACAATAGAAGTTGGTATACACTATAGTAGTATATATAAACAAAAACTGTACAAAAAAAATCACATCCGAGGTATGTTAAAAACTAATAATTTCACCATCCGAAAAAACGTTATTTCCAAGGAATCACCCATATACAAAATTTAAAAAAAAAACAATTAACCCCTTTGCCTTCCCCAGTGCACTTGAAGCAACAACGATATTTAGCATTTTAGAAAATTGGGTTACATTTTCAAAATTGTAAGTAAAATAAATACATGGTTTCCCGTTACGTCCCATGAAGGGTCTGGGGAGAGCTTCTCACAATCGCCGAGCTGTGCGCTTTGCAGTTTTCACTCACTGATTGGGAACTACAGTTTTACACCGATTCCGAAAGGTATTCTGAGAAGCTTTTTCGTGCCTATATACTTGAGAGAGTTGCCGTCACTATGCGAGGATACCGCCGCCGAAAGAAATTTTAAGGTGATCAGAGCAGGGTTCGAAACCAGGATCTCATATACAAGAGGCGCGCACACTAACCATTGCACCACCGACGGTCAAAATTGTAAGGACGGTGAAAAGAAAGAAGCATGTGCCATTTGTTATGGCGAATGTGCCCCAAAAGATTTGAAGAAAAACATTTTAAGTATATAACAAATGCGGTTTACTCTAAATTTTAAACTAGCAAAACTACTTGTTTCTGTCTTGCGCTTTAAAGATGCAGCTACACAATATCGAAAACATGGAATAGTTGGGTTTTATAGAAGAGGTAATTGCTAGTATAGTGCATCAAGAACACACTGCCAAATTCTACAGGGTACCTGCATATGAAAGTGCACGAAAAAATAAACCAAATGAATATTTTCTTGTTGCTACTCATTGATCTTACTTGTTACTTAAAGATAGCCTTTATGAAAGTTCCACACAAAGGTGTATCAAAATCAAAATAGTTTGAGATTCTTTTTTTGATTTCCGTTCCACCTTAATGTGCGTCGTCAATATTTAGCAGAATGGTCTTCGATAGGTTGGAAAGAAGAAGATTAACATAAAATAATTTCGGAAATAACATAGTGTCAACTTGACAATGGAAATTCACCATACCCATGTAGCCACCTATTAGTATTTTGCCCTTGCAACATTTTCAAATATGAGGCATTCCGTGTAAAACCGTACGGAAAAACCATAACTATGGCATAGCTATGGGTATTTTATTGAACCTCGCATTTCTCATTTTGACAATGAGTAACGTGATTGTCAAAATGATATGGTTTTGACTAAATTTTTACCAGCGAAAATTGGTTGATTCAGGTTTTAACCGCAGTGTAACTGAGGAACTATTGATTGAAATACTGAGAACAAATGAGTCGTTTATCGACAACCTACTACTGACATAATCTCGAGTACATATTGTTTCGAGGAATCGACGACGATCTTACTTTGAGTTCAAAAATCCCAAACTTGCTTTAGTTTTAGTTGATTTACAATTAAATTTAAATCAATTTTTTGTAAGTCTACTGGACAAAATGTTTCCTAAAATATCTTTGAGGAAACAAAGATCGTGTTTGCTTTCCCTGTTTCCGCAATTCTTCCTACAGTGGTTTCAAACAATTTTTTTTGTGTTGAGTGTTGGTTTATGCCAAGTGTACAATTTGTATGTAAGTATATAAAGTTGGCACTCAGTGTTAAGTAGGCGTTGCTATGTGTTTTCTAAATAATGTATTTGTCTAAATAATGAAATGAACTTTGCTACGCTTCAGATATAACTGTACGCATTGTTGCCTCAGCTCGTTTTGCCTCCCGAAATTATAATATTCGGGAAGCTCAGCTGGTGTCACTTAACTTAAATCAAATCTCTCTTACATCTCACAAACGCAGAATAAACAGTACAATCCACAATAACGTTGATATTTTAGTGACCACAGGCTGTCTCTGCTACGAAGTTCCACGTAATAGTCAAAACCACTATATAAAACACAAGCCTCTATGTATCAACATAAATACTTCCGTTCGATTTTTTTCTACGCGTGCCCTGTGTTTCTTTACAAAATTCGTAATCTCTCAGACTGTATGTGTGTAAATTAGGGTGTCCCAAAAAAATTGTTGTTCTTCGATTTTCATGTTTGCTCAAGCTTAGTTGGAAAGGTAATAAGGTGAGATATTTTTTTGTTGTTTGATTGCCAATATAACGTCTTTGTAGTTTCTCGCAAAGTTATTATAGTTGTGCCCAAACAAATTGTGTTGAATAGGATATAATCAATATTTTCCTGACCTAACTGTGTTTTTGTTGAAAAAAATAACTAATTGCTGATAACAAAAACGAGACAAACAAAAAAAGGAACAAAACCGCTTGCAAACATATACATAGTTGCTGCACAATGTTTTTTGCGTTAGTGCAATGTTTAAAGCAAATCCGATGCAAAGTGGCAAACAGCTTATAATATTTTTATGTTTCGTACAATGTGCATAATGATTTCAAAGGGTAAAACCCAGAATCTGGAACCGCAAATTCATAATTTATTCTATAAGATTGTTTGGAATTTATCAATCATTCAAACTGCATTATTAATTGTTTAAATGTTCGTCAAAATGTTAACACTTCTAAAGCTTGTTTAGAGAATTTTTGCAAAAATGTGGCTAAAAATTTAATAGACTTGACTTTATTGTACAAAATTATAGCTATAACTTCTGGTTTAGGAACATACAATAGAAGTTTGGACGTTCCGCTTTAAAACTGTTGACTTAAAAACTAAGAAAATCGTACTTAATAGCCAAGTTTAAAGTAAAGTTAAAAAACCTCCTGAAAACTAAATTTTTTGCAAAAATTCGACTCGACCGACATCTAAACCTCTAACGAATATTCTGAAAAATATCAAAAATACTTTACCATACAAACTTTCAAATAAAACTTGAACAAAAACTTTTTTTTTGTTGATGGGACACCCTAGTGTACATCCCTGCAATGAGGTTGTTGTGTGAATACCACAAAGTTCACCTACACATTACTATCGCACGCCTATTGTAACCCAGGAAGCTATCACAAAGTTCCAGTTGTAAGGGTATTTACACGAGGGATATAACTTTTAGAAATCAATTGAAAATACATGACCGTATAGTATCACAAATGCTTCAAAAGTAATAATATTATATTCTTAGCTAATTTGATGATATCAAACTTCCCAAATATAGACCGGGTTTTGATCACGGTTAAAAACCCGAGTCGTGAATCGGGTATGGTATCCAATGGTTAAACTAATTTTTCTTTGGTCATTGTTATTTTCATTGAGTAGTTTCATTGCCAACATAGCGGTGGCGGGAGGCAAACCGTGGTTTGCATTTTACCTACTGCAAGGATGATTATGACCAGAATGCAGTTTGTCGAAACTGGATTTTGGTTTCTTCCATTTTGATCCGCCGTTGGCTAGGGATGTTGGCTCATCCGCCTTCAAAGTACAGAAGATTATGTCCACTACTTCAAAGTAGTGAGCTGTTTGGACTGCCCAATCAAGGAATCATTTCTGGCCACTCTCAAGTGAATGGCTATCAGAAACTTTCCACCCCCAAGGACAGTCCCACGTCCCAACGAATAAAACTACCAACATCAAAGCTAAGTGCTGGTTGCGTATACTGATGACTTCGACATCATTATGCGAAATCTACTGGAAATAACGGCCGTATTTTCAAGAATCGAGAAGGATTCAAACAAGTTTGTTTAACAGTAGATGATGACAGGTCAAAAATAACCCAGAATCTGCAATCAACAACAGCTATAACGTTAGCTATGAAATCAAACGGAGACGTGTTTTGCAAACATGTATTACTAAGCCATAACTTCACAGATAAGGCCCTCTCGCGAAAAACAAAAATCCAACTTTATCAATCTGTCACGCAACCAGTCGTGCTTTATATCGCAGAGTCAGGGGCATATATCCCACGGCGATGAAATGTTACCGGGAATCTGCAACAGAAAATGCTCCGAAAAACATATGCTCCTATAATAGAGGACTGCGAGTATCGATGGCGTTTGAACCACGAACTGTATAAACTGTATTCCGATATCGAAATAGTTATGTGATTAACTAACTAATGCGTTTACGCTGCCTAGGGTATGTAAGTAGTATTAAAATGTACTACGAAAAGGTTCAAAATGAACTGCGAAAGGTATTCGAAGACATACTCGAAGGACGTCGAAAAATAGGACGACCAGGACTGCGGTGGAAAGACCAGATGGAAGTATACCTGCGATGGCTTGGCGTTACCAGCTGGAAAGAAAACGCGAAAATTCGAGCCAGTTGAAGAAACATGTTATCCTCATTTAGTAGGGCCCTTGACCTCGCTGGGTTGTTGGAGGCCACCTAAGTAAGTTAGTAAATAAGGATGAAAGCAATGGTTGGATGTTCTAATGCATCGCTGTAATAATAGCAGAGAGAGGGTATTAGTACAAAACATTCAACAACTGCATTTCGTGTTTGTGTGACAAATTAGTTGTGTTAAATTCGACACAAATGTATACCAACTATAAGAGTTACCAAAATAGGTCTTGTAGCTCCACCTGGTGCAAGTCAATTTGCCTCTCAGCGTTAATTTGTCAGTGTTAACTTCTGCGTGTCATAAACTAATGGCGTAATTGAAAATAAATCAATGCTATTATTTTATTTGTTGTGGAATGTTTTTATCACCCAATTAATAAAGAATAAATTTTTATTTGATTTTGCTGCATTTCCCATAAATATACGAGGTTGAATTTTATGTTTCGGGATTAGAGAACAAAAACAAATATTAATCATCGAAAATCACTTTATTGTTTTTCAAAATATTCCCCATGAAGATTTATACACTTTTGCATGCGTTTGATCCAATTGTCCAAACACTGTTGCCACTCTGATTGAGGTATCACCAAAACATGCATTCTGAATGCAGCAACCGCTTCTCCAGGTGTCGAAAAACGTTGACCTCTCAGTTTGTTTTTTACGTACGGGAATAAAAAGAAGTCATTCGGTGCCAAGTAAGCACCATACCGCGGATGATCTATCAAATCGATGTTTTCGGTGCTCAAAAATGCAGCTGTTTCAGCCGATGTGGGAGAGCTCGCAATATCGTGGTGAAGAGTGATCTGTCTTCGGCGGTTTGATTTCCTGATTTCTTGGAAGACTACTGGCAAACAAATGGTTGTGTACCACTCAGAATTCACTGTTCTGCGTTGTTCTAGTGGTACGGTTGCGACATGTCCGGTTTTTCCGAAAAAAACAGGCCACCATTTGTTGAAACACCCGTGCAGTTGACAGCTGTTTACTTTCGGGCTCATACGCGTAAATCCAGGATTCATCACCTGTCACGGCATTTCTTTCGACCAATCGACACGAGCCTTTTTTGAGCGATTGACAAATTGTGTGGGATCCAATGCAAACAAATTTTTTTGACAGTCAAATCTTTATGCAATATTGAACGTATGCTGGTCCCACTAATGCCTAAGGTTGCCTCAATCTCACGATAGGTCACATGACGATCTTGCAAAATCAGTTCGCGCACAGCATCAATGGTTTTCGGAACAACAGCTGGGAAATATGGGAAAAATGGGCCTGCGATCGACTTACAGAAGCTGCCGATTTTGCCAAAAAAATCATCTTTTCAGATGAAGCTCATTTTGATCTTGGCGGCTATGTAAACAAGCAAAATTGTCGTATTTGGGGCAAGGAGTGGCCGTTACAGTCAATGGCGATCGTTATCGGGCCATGTTGAACGAATTTTTGTTCACAAAAATTGAAGAGGAGGATATTGGCAACATTTGGTTTCAACAGGACGGCGCTACGTGCCACACAGCCGAAGCTACACTCGATGTTTTGCGCCCTGTTTTTGAAGATCGCATTATCAGCCGCAGAGCTGATATTATTTGGCCACCTCGGAGCTACGATTTAACACCGTTGGACTATTATTTGGGGCGTGCCCTCAAAGATAAGTCTTACGCCGACAAGCCAGAGACAATTGACGCTTTAAAGGACAATATTCGTGAAGCCATTGGTGAAATACAGCTGCACACAGTCGATAAGTTGCTTACAAATTGGATCGATCGTGTAGGCTACTGCATGGCCAGCCGAGGCAGCCATTTGAATGAAATTATTTTCCATTATTAACCAGAAGGATTGTACTTTCAAATCAAAAAGAAATTTGAGAAAATATTCACTAGTTTTTTTTTATAGCATTTTCAAAAAAAAAAAAGTTATTTAGCGGACCCTTTAGTGACGGGTGGGGCAAAAGTCCTGCTACCATTTTGATTGCCTATAAGTTTGTTCAAAGAAAAGATAGGTAAATTTGGTTTTCATAAAAAGTTTATTTGGTCTTTACATTTTTTCTCGTTATGATTGGAAAATTATATCGGCTAAGTGGTGACCACGATTCGCTAGTCAACTTTCGGCTGTTTTTAAGGCATTTTTCATGACACCCTGCAATATCTCATGGTGAATTTCTTAAATTTCCTTGGCGAATAGTGTCTTTAAGATGTTGAATCGTTTATGCGCAAAAACACAATTTTTCAGGAGAAGGAAAAAACAGTTTATTTTCCGAACTCTCGAAGATTGAATCTTTAAATAATTTTTGTATGCAGTACCCACTAATAATATTTAACAAAATACTAGAAGAAAATTTACTTCAATCTTCGAGAGTTCGGAAAATAAACTGTTTTTTCCTTCTCCTGAAAAATTGTATTTTTGCATGTAGCTGGTATTGAATATAAGCTCTCGATATAGTTTTGATTTTTAAAAACCCATAAGAAAAGGTCTGGTGCTGTTAAATCCGATGATATGGCTGGCCATGCTAAATCGTCATTTCGCGAAATTAGTCTACGTGGAACACATCATTCAATAACTCGTTGATCAGGATCTCTCGGTAGCAATTTGTGGACTAGTTTAATTTTGTAGGGGAACATTTTCAAATGAGTTTTCAAAATTGGCCTTACACTGCGCGCAGAAATGTGTAACTGGGAACTACTTCTCCGAATTGATGTTTCTGGAGACTCTGTAACATTATCGCGTACTAGAGCCACATTTTCAGCGTTACGAGGCATCCGTTGTCTTCCAGAACAAGGCCTGTCTGGTGTCATACCGTACTGTCGAAAATTCTCATGTAAACGATAAATTGTGGTTTTGTGATATTTTTGACGCAATTTCCGCTGTGTGACAATAATGGAACGAATATTTTCAATAAATACTATCACTATTTATGCTCGTTCTTGTGGCGTATCCATTAAAAATTTGGACGTCTACACAACACAGTGGTTAAAGCTAAACTGAGCTAAACGTCACATAACCAAGATGGAGTGCAATCAAAATGGTAGCGGGTTTTTTGACCCACCCGTTATATGGACATAAATTAAAAATTTCAAAGTGTTTAAGCGTATTTCAATTGTCATTTTATCTTATAATTTGAGTATGTAATGAAAACTTCTGACAGTTAAGATCACACTTTAGGCCTTTGTGTCATCATCTTTCAAAGCTGTTGTCATTTAATACGTCATTTTTTGGAAACCGGTTTTCGGTTTGTTCAAAAAATCAAGTTTTTAAGAAACCGGTTTTCGGTTTGTTCGAAAAATCGAGTTTTAAGATAACCGGTTTTTCTGTTTTTTGCTTTAAACTAAATTACACATGTTGCACTTACAATACTTTTGTTAAGCGATAATTTCATATACTTATTAGTGTTTAAAACTCAAAATGTCACAACTCATTTTAAATATGACAATTACGTTTTAGTTTTAAATAAACCAATTATGTCATATTCCAATTTGGAATGGGTGTAAAATAACTAAAATTTAAAAGTTTTGTTCAAACTTAAATTAAACTGATTTTAATTCGAACATCGTATTTAAATTTGAAAGAGATTTTCCTGTATGAAAATCTTATTAAGTTTAAAACATTTATCTATACTAATATATAAAGCAGAAATGTTTGTGATTTTGTTTGTTTGTGTGACGGAGGAATCTTAAGAACTACTTATCAGATTTGAAAAATTCTTTCACCAGTAGAATTCTACGTCATCACTGAGTGCTATAGGCAATCCTACCGGGAGGGGTAAAAAGGGGAAAGTCTCCCCCTTGACTGATCTTCCAAACTACTCATCCGATTTTCAAAATTCTTTCCCCAGTATAATGCTACGTTATCACTGAGTGCTATAGGCAATCCTACCGGGAGGGTCAAAAAGGGGAAAAGACTCCCCCTTGACGGATCTTCTAAACTACTCATCTGATTTTCAAAATTCTTCCACCAGTATAATGCTACGTTATCAGTGAGTGCTATAGGCAATCCTATCGTGAGGGGCAAAAAGGGGAAAAGTCTCCCCCTTGACGGATCTTCTAAACTACTCAACCGATTTTCAAAATTCGTTCACCAGTATAATGCTACGTTATCACTGAGTGCTATAGGCAATCCTATCGTGAGGGGCAAAAAGGGGAAAAGTCTCCCCCTTGACGGATCTTCTAAACTACTCATCCGATTTTCAAAATTCGTTCACCAGTATAATGCTACGTTATCACTGAGTGCTATAGGCAATCCTACCGGGAGGGGTAAAAAGGGGAAGTCTCCCCCTTGACGGATCTTCTAAACTACTCATCCGATTTTCAAAATTCTTCCACCAGTATAATGCTACGTTATCACTGAGTGCTATATGCAATCCTATCGGGAGGGGCAAAAAGGGGAAAAGTCTCCCCCTTGACGGATCTTCTAAACTACTCAACCGATTTTCAAAATTCTTTGAATTCTTCAATACCATAATTGATAGTTTCATGAATAACAAAAGCAAAATATTCTTTTTGGATGCCCCAGGAGGAACAGGAAAAACATTCCTGTCTAATTTATTACTGGCAAAGGTTGGGCAGTCTGGAAAAAAGCTCTGCCAGTCGCTTCTTTAGGAATTGCAGCTACACTATTAACTGGTGGGAAAACTGCACATTCCACATTCAAACTCCCGTTGACAGTATCTATGGAGCAAACATCAGTATGTTCTATACGCAAAAATGGGCCTCTTGGAACATTTTTACAGGATACGTCACTGATAATGTGGGATGAATGTACTATGAGCCATAGAGCCCATGTTGAAGCTGTAGATCGAACCTTAAAGGACATAAGAAGCTCTACAGCCATTATGGATGGAATTACTTTTGTGTTTGCAGGGGATTTTCGACAGACACTCCCTGTTGTTACAAAAGGAATGCGTGCAGATGTCATTAAAGCATGTCTTAAAAGATCTCCCATATGGAACTCCATACAACACCTCAACCTGCGAACCAATATGAGAGCTCATCTTGCTGGAGACACGCACAAAGACTTCCTACAACAATTGCTCAATCTTGGTCAAGGAGTTTTTAATCCCATAAATTTGGCCACTAATTCTAATGAAATAATTTTAAATGAAACACTAGGTCACATTGTCCATAGTTTTCAGCATCTCATAGAAGCGGTATATTAGGACCTCGGAAATTTAAATGAAAAAGACTTTACGTGGTTGTGTTCCAGGGCAATATTTTCACCTACAAATGATAACGTCAATGAAATTAACAATCTGATTTTGCAAAGAGTCCCCGGGCAAGTCAAAACATATAACTCGACTAACCAGAGTCAAACCTTTTCTTTAGTTGGAATAGTCCTACGAAAGGAGTGTTTTTCCCATGGCCAACTATATGTTGCTCTATCACGAGTTGGAAGTCCAGACAAACAATACATTTTGCTATCAAATAATAACAGGACGTCAAACATTGTCTATAGGGAATGCCTTAGCCATTAGTATTTCAACATCAATTAGTTCGAAACAAGTGAGTAAACTGTACTATTTTATTCATGTGCATTTAATTATTATATTCTTTTTTATATTTCTCTTTAAGAAAATCCACCAATAGAGTCCTTCAAATATGAATTTGCACTTGATTTCAATTACGGATATTTAAGTTGTTTTTTTTTTATTGCATTTATTTCACAAACAAATGCGGAAAGGCAGCATTGTAATTCTGAAATTTTACTGATTAATGCAAGCGTGTTTGACTGATGTTACTCAGTTATATAACTTTTAAATAAAGTCACACAACCAATGAAATGTTTTCGTTGAAATATCTTTATCTTTTAAAAAAAGAAGGAAGGAAAAAGTATTACTATCCGCTAACTTTTGCAGGCAGGACGAAGTCTGCCGGGTCAGCTAGTGTATTTATAAAATAATTTTAATTTTTAAATTTGAAAAAAAAAAATTTTAGGAAAGTTCTTAAATAATTTGTAGTTATTTCTTATTCAAGCCATAAAGTCAGTTTGAAATTTGTTTGGAAATGTCATTTAAAACTTTTTCGAACATAAAATCATATTTGAGAAAAGAAACCATGTTTCTTAACTATAAAATTTCATTAAAATTCGAAAATGATATAATTTATGTAGGATCCCATGTCGAGACAATTGCACAAAACTGTAGACTGATGTCATCATACACCCAGCGAAATAATTATAAATGCAATATATTTTTCTCGGTACTCTCAGTGCACTGGGTTTTTGGAGTATAATTTTAATGCAAATATGTGTCATTAGGTATATTATGTCGGAAAATGTAACCATTCGATCTCTTTTACAAGTTAAATAAAAAGTGACGTTGTTTTTTCTGTTTCTGCTGCATAATATTTATAAAGGCAACATGAAAAAGAAACCGAATTCGAACAGTAGTAAATAGGAACTTAAACAGAAGTGAGTTTTATTTGATTGTTATTTTATTGTTTTAAAATTAACGTAGGAAAAAATTATAAAAATTATAAAGAATACCTGGAGGAAAGTACCTAAGTAAAGAAAAAAGGTAAAAAATTTAAGATTATCATGATGCAGGTCTGTCCAATCGGAAAATTTGTGTGTCTGTGTCATTGACAATTTTATAAAGTAGGGTGGCCAATATGGAAACACAAAACGACCAGGAAGGACACCATTGATCAGTGGCGGCGACAAAAGAGAGATCAAAAGGGTTGGCGATAAGGAAATTATTGCTGAATTGAGCTTGGGAGCAGGGTTTCGTCGTGTTCAACAAATAATGAAACGCGACTTGCAACTGTCATATTGGAAAAAGTATGCAAAACTTGGTCTCATGCCAAGACACGAATTAGACAGATTTAAATTCGCTGAAATATACACATTTTTGGATGAGCGGTGATATTTTCCGATGCAAAAATTAAATTTGGATGTACCTGACGGCTGGGACCAATATTGGAGTTCCAGAGATATTTCCAATATTATGCGTCAGCGGCGAAATTTTGGCGGTGCCTCCCTTATGGTTCGGGCACGTATGAGTTATAGAGGAACCACTCGAATATGTCTCGTTTGCACAATAATTGACTCCGAGTATTATATTCGACTATTGGATGTCGTCTTAGTTAATTCTGGAGAGGAAATTTGTGCTCCAAAATTTATCATCCAGCAGGACAACGCAACAGTACATCGGTCTAAGAAAACTCCAAAGTTTCTGGAGTCAAGAAATAATACAAACTCTCGACTGGCGTGCACTTAGTGCTGATCTCTATCCGATCGAGAATCTCTGGTCTTTTTAACTACCCAAGTTTACCACCCAGGACTCCAGTTGAAGAATGTCAAGGATCGAAGAGAATCAATACCAGAAAATGGAAGGTAACTGATCTTGCGCATATCAATTCGTTGATAAACTCAATGCCAAGATCCTTAGTAGAAGTTATTAGCGATAATGGAGATCAAATGTCTTACGAAACTTTTTTGAATATTCGAATAAACCTGTTGCCTTTATAAATATTTCGCACTAGTAATTTGTTTATTTTTGTTGATTCACCTTGAAGAAGTCATACTAATAGTATTTTTTGCTGAAAAGTAATTAATTTTGCAAGGACTAATACAATATAAAATAAACACTTGAAAATTTCCTCACAACATTTGGAAAAAACAAAAAATGGTGTTGCCCTTATATTCATTTCGCTGGGTGTAGCATAGAAGATGTTTGTCGTTACAGAACATAGCAGAAAAGACAGACGACGATATCTACTTTAGAGTTTCAATAGGTCATTTCTCTTGGCACTCGCCTGCTGTTACTCGTTCAAGTACAGGCATAGGCAACATAAAGGATTACATGTCAAAACGGAGTTGAGAGTTGTTAGATGATCTTAGAAGCAAGTGGTTGTGTTGACTCTCGAATAGAAGTGTTCGGTCGTTTGGTCTTATGTTGTACTCCATATAACCTGAATTTAATTGAACTAAAATAATTAATATATAAATTATAACGTGTAACAAGAATGTGTACACTTTTACTGTGGAACGAAGATCAATTTGTTAAGGTCCCTAAAAAATTGGGGGCTCAACCGGGATGTACCAAAAATTTATGCTGAAAGTGACAGTAAAATATATTTAGAGTGAAGTGTTCGCTTAAGCAAGAAACTTGAAAGATTTAATATTAACTGGCCATAAAGACGCAATAAACGTTTAAAAAAAAAATAATTAAATCTTTCTAAAATAAACTAACTGTGAAAGACCAAAGCAAGTCAAAACAACAACAAAAAATTGACGTGTTATATCTGTTTAAAACATAAGGTAAAGAACGCAATATTGGACTACAAAACTACATTCGTTTGCATTAGCTTTCGTTTGTATGTGTGTACGTTATCTTTAAAGTGGCAGATGGAAAAAATTCTAAGAGCTAAGTGAAGACGATCCATGCCGAGGATCGTGAAGGAAGAATTGTCGTGCCAAGACATAAAGAGGCCGAGTGCGAATGTGGTTTACGAGCAGAGGAACAATCAACATTCCAGATGAAGATGAGTGCCTGTCAATCTTCTTGAAGGAAAAAGAGGACAAGTTGTAGAGAATAAGAGTTGATGTATTAATGCATTGCCAAAGAAGAGAGCTGAAAAGATAAAGTTTGAATTATAATTTGAATTTAGAGTATAATAAATTCAACAAAAGAAGTTACAAGTGAGGTATTCAATGTTGGTTGCGCAGAGTAAAGCGTCAATATTGATGCAGATTTAAAGCTTTTAAATTACAAAATTTAAGCGAGAAGTGCGAATATTTTGTAACGATTTACAATTTGAAAAGGTTTAATATTTGAGGTGTGCATATTCCGAAATTATTGCGAATTGAGGCAAATAATATAATTTGGGATTTTATTGAAATATTAAATTTATAGTATACATTTTTTTAAAGAATATCAGATTAACTTTTTTCCTTTCTCAAGACAAATTTGTGAAAGCGATCGTACACCGTCGCACAGTGTTCATATTTCCTAGGTAAGCGCTCAAAAATCGAAAAAAATTTTAAAATTTTTTTTAAATATTTATAATTGGAATATTGATTATAATGTAAAACATACTGAATTTTCCAAATCTGGTCATCTTTTTGTTGTAAGTATTTTGGTTAGAAATATATTCAGCCTTAAATCCTAAAAATTTTAGTCAAAATAAAAAAAATATTTTATGAACAATTTTTTCAATGTTTCAAGATGCACCATTCGGACAAGGATGGAGATATGGGATTATATTTTGTTTTTTTTTTTAAAAGATGCGTTTATTAACTGTCTAAGGTTAGCATATTTATTAATTTCCAAAAATATTCCAATTGTAAACTTAAAGTTTACAAAACCCCCCACTCCAAGTTAAACTTAAAGTTCACAAAACCCCCTTTTTGCCAAATTTTTCACTTTAACCTAAACTTCTAACTATTTTCCTCAAAATGGAAAAAAATTGTGCTTATACGGGATTCTTGCCCTAATTGTTCTGAATAATTATTTATATAGTTTTGCTGCAAGAAACTACAAGACAAGGTGTAACGATGTTTTTAATTCACGCAAACATATTATTTTGAAAATCCTATTAAGCCCTTTCATGGGAGTACAATGTTGAAAGTTAATGTAGAAACACAATTGGGGCTTAGCAGCTTTTTTCCATACGATTTGACATAAAATAACTGCCGAGCAGCACAGCAGTGAGATAGAATCGATTTTATTTTGAGGGCAGTGTTTCTTATGCTCTCATTTTTAGACACTCATTCTCACAAAAATGTTTTCATATTTTCATAAAATTTCGTTTCATTTCATTTCAGTTAATTTTGTAAACAAATAACATTATCATATTTTCATAAAATTAACTGTATGGAAAAGATAGATGCAGTTAAATTTGGCAGATATACGTCCGAGACATTGTGTTTGTACGACGAATTGTATTGAAGGTGGAGGATAACATCACCAACTTTGCGTAAGGTGCTTTGTCATGGTGAAAACATTATAAAATATCATCTTTTTCCTCTTGCAGAAATATCGGAAGAGGCTCAAGAAACAAAAAATAAGCAGAATAGAGAGTTTCGGTTAAAACGCACAAGAAAATGCAGCAGAACAGACCAAAACACGGATTTGCTAAAAATGTTGATAATATCTTCTGATCCTCTAATTAGTTCACTTCGAACATAACGCAGGAAAAGGATTACAGAAACAATTCACAACTGACCTTGAAGACCTTATATCATAAATCCACTTTTCATGTTAATTTCATAACTTTTTGGTAAATGTATAAATATTACATGCATAAATATCTAAATGAATTCGAACATAAAAAATGCTTTAAAACTTTGTGTAATTTCAAAAGGTAAAATTATAACAAGTTTAATTTTTTTGGCTGTCGGCTATAGATAATTTTGTGCAAAATAAGGTAAAAAAAACCGGAGTAAAAAAAATGGATCCGTTTAAAAGATATTGATTTTTGATCACTCACTCAGACCCAGAATTTAGTAATGACATGATATACTGCGTGATATTTTAGTAATGACAGTGGAAGAACTTAAAACAAACGCGCAAGAGCTCAGAATGGAGATAACCGGTACAAAGACGGATTTAGAGGAGCGCCTGATAAATTATTTCGGCCTATCAAATGGTGCTGGCGACGCTTCCAACGTTGACGATGCGGCTTCAGTGGTGGAATGAAGTTTTGTGACTGATCTAGCAAGATTTAGTCTCAAGCATATCGATGATTCTATATCTGTTCTAATCCAATGTCAGAGATTGGAAATCTCTTAAGGTGATTCTGCGAAAGGAGTTTGGAACAAAGCCATCATCAATATCTATCCACAAGAAGTTGAAGAACCGTAGGAAAAGGGCCGATGAGACATTCCGTCAGTATCTCTAATCGTTAATGGAAATAGGAAATGCCATAAAACTAGACGCTACCAGTCTGATAGAATACTTCATCGAAGGGATACAAGATTCTAGATCCAACAAGTCTATTTTGTATCAAGCACGCACGATCGACGACCTGAAAGAGAAGCTGTTGGTTTATGAGAAGATAGTGTCATTAGAAAAACAGTCAAGTTTCAAAGGTGCTCGTCCGAAAACTGATAAACCTAAATCTGGCTCGCAGTTCGAAAATGTACGACGATGTTTTAAATGTGGTGAAGAAGGTCACATATCTAAGAATTGCCGTTCAAAGGACACTAAGTGTTTCTCATGCAATGAATTTGGTCATACGTTCATACACTAAACGCCGACATAACTATAGACATAACTATATTTGGGAAGTGTTTCAGCATTGGTGGATAATGGCAGAGACATCAGCCTACTCCGTTATGACACGCTGTTTCATGTGACCAACGCGACTTTGGAGCCTATCGTAAAAACTCTCTCCGGAATTGGCGCCAAGAATATTAATACAATTGGCTGCATTACGATTCCAAGTTGTAAAGGAATGCGATATATTATACTCCGCCGTGATTGGAAATTATGTTTTGACGAATACCACCTTCATTATCGACGCTAAGGGAGCTAAATTCAGAAAAAAATAAAAGCAGACAAGCTTTTCGATACAGGCACTGATGAAGAAGTGGAAGACGATGAACATATGAGAGCTACTCCTGAATTTGATTGTGTGATTGCTATGAGCGGAAACGCTGGAGCGAAAAATCAGCCTACCTCGGAAAACAATCCGATTGTAGAATCTGCCGCAGATTCGGTATCTACACATCTTAGCCCTAAATATGGAAGTTACAGATGAAGTTGAGTGGGCCGTTTCGTCTTATCGACCATATAAGCCGCAAAATACCCAGGGAAAATGAAAATCGTGCTTACGGATGAAATTCTTGTGACAAGTGGCCCGAGGAGAACGTCATATGTCTACCAGCAGGCCATTGATGAACAGGTCAGAGATTGGCTAGATGAGGGAATTATAAAACCAAGTTGACCTGAATATTCTTCGCCGGTAGTTTTGATCTCTAAGAAGGATAGAACAAAGAGGCTTTGTTGTGAACTAGAAAATAGTACGCGACAATTTCCCGATGGCAGTGGTCGATAATGTTGTACAAAGGTTTCAGGAAGGAAAAGTGTATACTACACTTGATTTAAAAAATGGATTCCTCCACGTACCAACAGAGGAAGAGTCACAAAAGTATACCGCGATTGTAACGCACAACGGTGAGTTCGACTTTCGGGTTGTGCCGTTTGGAATAAACAATTCCCGTGCAGTGTTTTGTCGTTACATTTCTGCTTTATTCCACGAGTTGGTAAGAGATGGTGCAGTTATAATTTATATGGATGACATCGTCATATCATCAATGGACGAAAGACAAGGCGTTCATAAGCTGCAGACTCAATATAAAATGGAGCAAATGCCAGTTCTTGCGTAGGAGGATAAACTTTCTGGGATATATAGTCGAAAATAGCTCGATATCGCCATCCGAAGATAAGATTTCTGCATTAAAGAACTTCCCAGAGCTCAGAAGTGTTAAAGCAGTGCAGAAATTCTTAGGCTTAACGTCATTCTGCCGCAAATTCATTCGGGATTATGCTTTAGTTGCCAAACCACTATCAGATCTCTTAAGGAAAAATTCCAAGTTACAGATGGGAGACGAAAAGTTGTTGGCATTCAAACAACTGAAGAGTGCCTTTACTAGCAAATCGGTGTTATGACTTTACAATCCAAAGGCGTACACAGAGATTCACACAGATGTCAGTATGTACGGATATGGAGCGATGCTTCTTGAAAACGATTCTGAAGACCGACAACTGCATCCAGTAGAATACATGAGCAGAAAAACTACGATCGCCGAGGAAAAATATCACTCATACAAACTTGAAGTATTAGCTATCGTAGAGGCCTTAAAAAACTGGAGAGTGTACGTCATGGTGTCAAATTCAAAATTGTCACGAACTTTTTGCAATGACTATGCGTAAAGCGGAATGACTACGCGTAAAGCGGATGTTCCCGTTCGAGTATCGAGATGGGCGTTGTTTCTACAAGAGTTTGATTATGCCACTGATCATCGGTCGGGGTCAAAGATGAGGCATGTTGACGCCCTCAGCCGTGTATCATGTTTAATGATCCAGGATACCCTACAACATCGCATAAAAGAGGCTCAGGGGAAAGACGAGTGGATCAAGGCGGTAAGAAAAGTTCTACAGAAAGATGATTACGAAGACTATTTCCTCAAATATGATATATTGCACAAGGACACAATAAAGGACCTAATTGTAGTACCAGATGGAATGGAGAAGGAAATTTTTGAAATGGCACATCGACAAAGCCATTTTGCCGTTCGAAAGGCGAAAGATTTGGTCGAAAGACAATTTTATATTCCGAAGCTGGACGCAAAGGCTGGTACTGTTGTCAAAAGCTGCGTAACATGCATCATCATAGACGCCAAAGCAGGGAAGAAAGAGGGGTTGCTCATGCCGATAGTCAAAAGTCGGACAAACCATTGTTAACGTACCATATTGATCACGTTGGTCCGATGGAGTCTACTGCAAAAATGTACAAACATATCCTGGAAGTTTTCGATGCATTTTCGAAGTTTGTATGACTCTATACTACGAAAAGTACGGGCAGCAACGAAGTTGTGGATAGGCTGGAAAGGCAAGCAGCGAAATTTGGTAACCCGACACGTATAATATCCGATAGAGGAACTGCCTTTACTGCAAATCAGTTTAAAGATTATTGCGAAAAATAAAATATTCAACACTTACTGATTGCCACAGGAGTCCCAAGAGGAAACGGACAGGTCGAGAGGATTAATCGAATTATCGTGCCCATGTTAGCTAAAATGTGTGCCGAGAAGCCAAACATCTGGTATCGATACGTTAGCCGAGTTCAACAAATATTGAATAACTCCCCATTTAGAAGTACCCGAAATACACCATTTACGATACTTGCTGGTGTGGTTATAAAAACGAAAGACGATATCGGAATCCGACAATTGCTTAAGGTACTTTCGACTGAAGAATTGCAACAGGGACGAGAGGAGTTACGAGAAGAAAAAAAATTCAAGCTGAAAACATAAAAGCTTCAATCAAAAGCGAGTTCCAGCAACCAAATATAAAATAGGCGACATGGTGGCCGTTAAGTGCACCCAGTTCGGCGTTGGTATGAAGCTTAAGCCGAAATTATTGGGGCCTTATAAAATAACAACAACATTAAACAACGACAGATACGAAGTTGAGAAAGTTGGGGAAGGCGAAGGCACAAGAAAGTTCAACACTCTCGCAGAGTTTATGAAGCCGTGGAGTCCTGCTTCGGGTGCGAAGCCAATATCAAGAAGGCCGAATGTAGGATTCCATGTCTAGACAATTGCACAAAACTGCAGATAGAAGATGTTAGTCGTTACAGAACCTAGCAGAAAAGACAGACGACGATATGTATCTGCATTAGAGTTTTAATTTGCCATTTCTCTTTGCACTCGCCTGCTGTTACTCATTCAAGTACAGACATGGGGAACATAAAGGGTTACATGACAAAACGGAGTTGAGAGTTTTTAGATGATCTTAGAAGCAAGTGATTGTGTTGACTCGCGAATAGAAGTGTACGGTCCTTTGGTCTTATGTTGCACTCCATATAAACTGAATTTAATTGAACTAAAATAATTAATAAATAAATTATAACGTGTAACAAGAACGTGTACACTTTTACTGTGGAACGAACATCAATTTGGTAAGATCCCTATATTTATTATTAATTTGTTTAAGTATATGAACACAAATTAATAATAAATTACACGAACTAAGTAAAACCCGGTTAACCAACGTCAAATTACCGGTTTCCGGTATGATCGATAACTGCGGCACACAGTTAAGAGCAAAAAACCAGTTTTCGGTTTTGGACACTCTAATCACTAATCTATAGAAAGTTATAAGCGGTAGAAAATTAAGCCAAAGCTTCAACCGTTTTGCAATTTTCCTGCTTTTGGTTGAAAAAATGCATTTGAAGCTATTGACAGTTTTGCGGTGACGCAATAATAATGTTCGAGATGATATTGAATATAATCTTTCCTGAATTTTTTCTTATTTAGCACCGCGTAGTCATGGGGGATCTTAGTAATTTGAATTACAGAAATCTTTGTAAACGTTTTTGCAAAATCTGTATGTTTGGAGTTAAAAAAAATTGTTTCCTATTACATCCCATGAAGGCACTGGGGAGAGATTCTCACAATACACTCACCGATTGGGACCTACAGTTTTACGCCGATTCCGAATGTTATTTTAAGAAGGTTTTTTCATGGCTTTCAATTTTCAATTCATTTCAATTTCAGTTATTTTTTTTTGGGAAAAAAATTAATTCAAAATTTAGCTAATTCATAGTGAATTTAACTCAAAGTATAATGATTCCAAAAATAACGTTGGTAGCAGGACGGCAGTTAACGAGATGACTTATTTTACTTCACTGTTTCAACGATTGTTGATTGGTCTGCAAAATAGTCGCAAAGTAAATCATTTCATATACTTTTACATCTCTAAAAATTCCATATTTGCACAATCTACAATCATTACACACTGAAAATAGTTGACAGCTTCAACAAAGTTCAATAACTTGTACACAGGCAATAGACAATGCAAAATACACGTTCGCATATATGAATGTATCGACGGTCGGAAAACCAAACGATAGCTGGGACCGACGACTTGTGGAGGCAAAACAAATACGTCAGGCGCCGGACTGACAAGTGATGAAGACAAGACAACAAGAGTACGCGGACCGACCAAAAGTAGTAAACAACATTGCATGATTTTGTTGTGATATCATAAACGAATATTAATTAATAAATCGTAATACATTTTATAGATAAATATAATAAATCTCCAACAGGTCCACGGAACTAAGTGTGTCAAGAGTAGAGTATCCAAAACCGAAATCGAAAAACCGGGAAACCGGTTAACCGGTTTTTTGTTATTAACGGTGTGCCGGTTTTTTAAAAAACCTAATTTTCGAACAAACCCGAAACCGGATATTTGTCGTCGGTTAACCGATTAATCCGATTTTACTTAATTTGTGTTAATATTCTTAAAAAAATTATTAATAAATGATATGATTTTCGAATTTTAGTGATATTCTTGGAATTAAGAAATATGATTTCCGACAACCGGTATCTTGAAAAATTGATTTTACGAACAAACCGAAACCCGGTTTCTTGAAAAATTGATTTTTCGAACAAACCGAAAACCGGTTTCTAAAATATGCCGGTTTTTTGGACACTCTAGTCAAGAGCTACAACCGGTCTTTACAAATCTGATCGCGGGATCGGACTTCGGGCTCAGAAATTAAATTGTAAATACCCTGCGGCGAAGAGGTCAAAGTTGACAAATGCCTTCAAAATGAACATATATCGGCTAGATGTTTATCGGTTGTATGTAGGCCAATAATTTATTTACCGTTGAACAGGTGAAGTTAAACTCTGTAAAACAATCATGAGTGTTTCCGACTGTCTGATTCTTCTAACGGAATCTTCGCTCTGAAGACGTTTGTGATAGTAGCTTTGTTCCTTTACTTTTCGGGTAAAGTTCGGGTAAATGAGAGTAAAAGCAAAATTCACTGTCAAATACTCAAATTTACCCAATAGTAAAGGAACGCAAAAAACCACTTTTCTTACCCGAAAACAAATGTCAAAACAGAAAACATATGCTTGACAACAAATCTTGCATATCATGTTCATTTTCACTGCTCATTTGCACACTTCCCATCTTCTTTAAATAAGCACTCTCAAAGCAATCACTTTTCAAGTTAATAAAATTTTAAATTCAATAATTTTTTTCACTTGTGTTATTTTTTTCACAAACAATACATATGTTTTTATGTTGACGTTTCGAACAGCTGATTGTTTGACACTTTGCCCAAACTTACCCGAAGAAAATGTTTGGGTAAGTTCGGTAAAAAGAGAAACGCATTTTGACATTAAGAGAAACAAAAAGTCGCTCTCATTTACCCAATTTTTGCGTACGGGAACGCTTTTGGGTAAGTTTGGGTAAATTTGGGTTCCCGCGGGATCCCCCGGTAAAGTAAAGGAACAAAGCTAATACAGCCCGGCTTCCCCTATTGAAGTATCAAAGTTAATATTTCTCTCCATTGACATTAGAGTATTCAAATACTCGCCTTTTTCAAAAAACCGGATATCGAGTTATTCGAAAATCTACGTTTTTTCAAAACTCGGTTTTCGAATAACCGACAGAGAAATAACCGGATTAACCGGTTTCTGTGGAATTAAAAAAAAACCATATTTTATATTTGAAGAATAATCCCACCTTAATAGAACCATACAATGTTTATTGTATTTATTACTTTTATTAGCACTTAACAAAACTTAAAGTGAAAACGTTTTGCCGTACTATGTGAAACCGGACTAATCGAGGCACTCGGGCCCTATGCGCCTATTCACAGGCCCTATACCCCTATGAAGGAGGTTAAAGGACATGATGATGATAATCGAGTCTAAAAACGATAATTTGTTACATATACATAATTTGTTTTTCTGCTTTTCAATAAAAAAAACGAGAGTATGTAGTACATATTCAAACTAATATTTATTTAAAATAACTAAACAATCAAAAACAATTCATTTTAAAACTAAACCAACAAAAACAATTCATTTCATTTTAAAATTATTAAAAATAATTGAATAACAATTAAACAAACAAGTAAATAAAATTAAATAAACAATACAAGTTAATTTAAAAAAGATAAACAAAAACAATTCACTTTCAATTCTAATGTTTTAATTCATTTTTAATTTCCAAGAACATTTTTTTTGAGAATTTGAAGCGAGGTATTCCTGTACATGTTAGAATGTTTTTTAATTGTATGTATGAAAAAGTTATCAGTTCAATTTACAAAAAATTATGGAATGTATTATTAAATTTAATTTATGGAAAAGTAATCAGTTCAATTTGCGAAGAATGTTTGATGCTTAAAATAATACTTAAGAAAAAGGATACAGTTTAAGTGTTCAGATTTTAATCTGTTCTTTTGTTTCGTTTTTATGAAGCTGGAAGTGGAAAAGACTCGTTCACTAAACGTAGAGGTTGGATTGATTGTTAAAAGCGCATTCAGCAAGTTGTCTAGCTTTTCTGTTCTCTTTTTGAATCTATCGAAGTAGTCAAAATCCTCATATAAGCTGCTGTCGTCCTTATTTTTGTGTTTGTTGGATGGATTTAAAATGTAATTTATAGTTTTGTTCAAATCATTATTTAGGCTGTCATCTAAATCCAAGTCTGAATCAGAGCTGATGCTACTAGAAGCCATGGATTCAACCATATTTTTATCAGGGAAAATGCGTTTGTATAAACTGCTGGCAAAATCCACTGTTTCGTTTTTTTGTGAATATTTAATTATGGACGAACTTGTGGGACATTTTCCTGAACTTAAATAAACGAGCAGCGTATTAAGGATTTCGACTCTTCTCTCAGTAAATCTTGTTATTATTCTATCCAGCAATTCTCTAGCATAAACAGAGTTAATATTTTTCAGCTGTTTCAGGATGAATGTAAAGATACCTTCGGCATCAATCAGCGTGGCGCAATCTTTAGACAGTCTTTTAATAGCTGTAGTTAACGGTTGTAGGACTGCACTTAAGTTTTGAAGAGTACCGATAGCTTTAGCTGTAAAAGGAGTTTCACCTAAGTCCAGGAGTGCATGATTAACGCATGAGTGAATCCTTAAAAATGTGTCAATCATCGTTGTTAAGGAGCTCCACCGGTGTTTCACATCAATCACTAACCTCAGCTCTTGTTTATGTTCTTGTAGTACAAAACTTTGTAATTTTCTTTGCCTCTCGCACGATTTGTTGAAAAAATTTACATACTTCCTAACTTTTTTGATCACATCCGAAACAGCTTCAATAAGAACGCTCGGGCTTTTCAACACTATACCATCACCAACATCATCATCATCGCAGTCTTCGGAATCATTTTCGTCGCTGCTGTACACAGTTTCTTCTTTCTTTTTGGAATAGAAGACGTCTACTACGCAAAGGTGGATAGCATGATTAAAGCAAAGTTGTGATTCTGGTAGGATATTAGAACCATATTTTTTCATTGTAGACGCTCCATCATGTGTGGAAGCAACGACATGTGTATCAAAACAAACCCCATATTCCTGCAACTTATTTTCAATAACATTTTGTATATTTGCAGCTGTTCCTGAGCGCCTTAATTGCTGAAGTCCGAGATTATAAAGTTCATGCACTTGATTTTCGGCATTATAACCTCTCAGCGTGACATTGACGTACTTGGTGTTTGAAATATCGGTCCACTCATCAACCACCACAGAAAAACGCCCGTTGCGTTCTATAACTGCCTTTAGGTGGTTTATAGTCTCATCTTTTTTAATTTTGTAAAAATCATCTATTAAGTTCCACACGGTAACGTCACTTGCTGGCATCACTAGTCCTTTGAACGCTAAAAACTCTGATACTTGTTTCGATTTCTGAAGTGCTTTGACTGACATTCCATCTTCAGCTACAAATCTGGCAAGAATTTCGCTCAATCCCGTAGACATTCTTCTTGCATACTTTCGTAAAGGACTAGATTCTGCTGTTGATAATGTTGATGGCTCCGAAACTTGTTTTTTTTTTCAATTTTGATTTTATGGACTCTTTGTAGGTGATTGATGAGGGATGACGTCGAGGATCCTCTGCAGCTCAAGACTTTCGGGCACTCAGAACATCTCGCTTTAGTAGCATCTTTTTCATCTTTTTTAAAATATTTCCAAACGATACTCATGCTGAAAAAATTAATGCATATATTTATTCAAAAAAGCGGCATGGAGCACCACGAGAACTACGTTTAAATGTATATTTAGGTTTAAACTTACATTTGTCTTCTCCTCTTTTGCTGGATAGGCCAAGATATTTTTAGATTTTTCTTTTTCCACTTGTCAACTTGTCGGCAGCTGGCATCAGTCACGCCAACAAGCGACATTGGTTGCAGTTTTGATTGGGAAGTGTTCAGAATTCATACCGTGTTCAGTATACTTTTGGCGATAATTTGTTTCAACTACATAGTTGTATTTTAATAAATAAATTTGTAAAAACCGAAAATCCCGGTTTTTATAAATCGAAAAAACCGGTTAAACCGGTTATTCGGAAAAGATAATTTTTTGGAAAACCGGCATTCGGTTTTCCATGAAAAAATCGGTTTCTCTGTTTTCGGTTTCGGTTTTGAACACTCTAATTGACATGTACCCAGTTACATAGGTAATTGCAAAACTGAGCTTTCTGTGAATGGAAATACAAATATAAAAGTGAGTTTGAAGGTTGTGGCCAGCTATACAATGGAATTTTCAATTTATTATCTCCATTAGACTTCTGACAGTAAAAGTGATTTGCGACTGTTGTCTGTCATCCAGCTCTGTCAACACGTTGCGAACTTTTGATAGAGTCCAACGTGATGCACATTTAAAAGCCATAAATCTTTTGACTTCAACTCGTAACATCCGCGCAGACAAAACTTTTTACAGCAAACTAAAAGCAAAGAAGCAGCAACAACGAAGTTGAAACAAATTATATTTTTACTCAGAATTCGAGACACTACTTGTATAAATATGTATGACCACATTTATAGCATTGATGTTGTTCTGCTTGAAACTTTGACAGGAACATGCGACTGCTTTGCTGTTGTGTTGTTGATATTTTCTGTTTTCCGCTTTCAGGATTCATCAAGACAGGTTCCAGACAAACCCGGTAGTAACGTCCTAATTGTTAAGAGTTAACAAGAGAACATAAAAACTAAATATATATAATTTCGTACATACGTACACATACACCGGAAAAACTATTGGCGCACTTTACACACATATTTATGTAAATACTCCTTTGACCTCATGTATTTTTCCACACAATGTAGCCGACATTAAATGGCAGTTCACACTTGCTTACACCGATACCAGCACTTGGTTAATAAATGAGGACCAGAAGATACAGGTATGCATAGACTGGACTCGCATCCAATTCAGGTCCATCGTTAATCAGAGCACGAATACAAAAGCATTTTCACTAAACCATATATACATGCACATCAATCTGAAGTTTCGTGTATTTCAATTTCAATTTCAAGATATATTTATTCATGACATTAGTTCATTACAATTTGATTACCATTAGGCTAATCATCATATCTTACTTACTAATTAATTAATCTCCTTACACTATAAAGTCTTTACAGGACCACCATATCGGGTCATATATGACAGGTGTTACCTATCATGAGAAGAACAATTTTCACATCTAACCAAGTTATCCGCCCAAAAAGAATAAGAAAAAAGGCTCAAGTTATCCAAAAACTAAAAATAATCTTACAACTGTACTTAAAACTACTATATACATTATCTACACAGGCCCAAGGGCCAACAAGAGACCCAGGATAGCCTGGGCCCTAGCTCCGTCGTCAGCTAATAGCGCGTAATCGCGCAAAAACCCTCCTAGCCTATTTCGGCAGGGCATAAGGCCCATACCGAATATTCTAAAACAGTCGGCGTCAATAGAGCCGAATTGGGCCATGGCCCCCTGCATGGTCACTCCATTGGGAGAGCTAGCAGCAATATGAACTCCTGTCAAAGGGTCACGAAGACCACCTAGGGCAGCGGCAGCATAATATATACCACTCCGAGTAAGTCCGCTATCTCGATGAGAACCGATTCCAGGAACGACGGAGCGTCGATTCCTGGCTTCGGTCATCTCCCGAAGCAGTCTAGTTCTCAGAGGGCACTCCTTAGAACTGGACGCATGTCCATCGACCGAACAGTTTACGCACCGAGCAGTCTGTTCGTGCTCGAGAGCAAAAGCTGTCGGAACCGGAACAGTCTCGGTGGAATCCTCCACCCGGTTTTTGACCGGGATGGCACATTTGCCTGGGCCATGTGACCCAGCGGATTTACAGCAGCGATGGGGCATGCCGCAATTAACTGAGACATGCCCGAATCGCTGACAATTTCTGCATTGGGTAAGACCCGGTTTTTTGTCCTTACGAACAGAAATCCTGCAGTTTAATATATATCTAAGGGCGTAGAACCCATTAATGTCAGAAGTCCTATCAAGGTGGACCAGCCACTTGTCCCACCCTAGCTTCGTTACCCTGAGAACCCTAAGGTTCATCTTTAGTCCCTCGAGATACAGTTTGAGGTCTGATTCCTCAAACGTATTCGACAACCCGACTACAACTGTCGCAAAAGGAGTTTTCAAATATTATTTTTCTCCCGATACTAATAGGGTGAAATATGTTATTAGGTTTATTTACATTGCTGCAATGAATGCTTTAAATTATTTTGATTTTTTTCGACTGTTGGGATTTATATTTTTAAAGTATTTAATTTAACCTGTACTGCATAAACAGTTGAAAACCAAAACTGCCAGATATGAAGGGCATGCTTTGAAAATAAGTACAATTGCCAGTGGTATTGGCATTTTTTGAATTTTAATTTGGACAGGTAATTCAAATTGAACTACAAATTATAATTGTCATATAATTAATTTGCCCAATGTACTTATGTATATGATCAGTAATCATCGTGAGGAGTATATTTTTTGGATGTAAATAGTAACTATTGTACACTTGGGCGAATAATCAATCATTTGTATATTAAAAGGTTGGTGGCAAATTCAAACTATATACTGAATCATATGTCGACTTTCGTGAGTGCATTGTGCTTTGCTCTTGACTAGGAACCAGATAGATGGTGGGTAAACTTTTACAGTGAATGCCACTAAATTTCGTAAATTTCCTCATGGGTTGTTTTTAGAAATATAGAGGCGAAATATATTATACGCCGTGGATAGCCATCATGTTGTCCGCACAGGTCACGGATTCTGGGTAGCCAGTATTTGATCGAATGACCCATTGTTGCCAGTTACAGCCATTTTAAATAAATATCATTGATCACCACGGATGTTCGATTTATCTACGTTGACTGACATATGCTCTATTGATATTGGCTCAAAACCACTTGCGACCTGAAAATATATAAAGTATCAATAACTTGGATAGTTCTGTTTCGACGATGAAAATGAAAATGAAACTACTATTTGACAAACTTGAAGGATATAAGTCACATATCTAAATTTCAGATCCAAATTCACCAGGCCATATTCCTGGACCAACTTGTTTCCCATATAGATGAGTCAATAATATTTGCACGTCCCAAACTCACTTGAATTTAAATGCAAACGTTATAATGTTTACTTGGAAAATATGTATGCTTTTGCGTGGAAACATGTATGTGCTTCAACCCAAACATCCATACACTTAACTGGAAGCATTCACGTGTTTCCTACGAAACCTCCATATACTTTTGTGGAAACGTGCGTATTCCTCCCAAATATATTGGAAACAACTAATTTTTTATTTCACTATGTGAATACTATTTATTATAATTAATTTTACCAATTAATAGAAATATTAAGGGTGGTATTCTATAAGTGGTAAATCAGTCACTTCGCGTTACTTTTCTCGTTTTGGTAGTTTATAAAACGTTACAGCTGTTCGGTGACTACCTGCGTTAAGTTACGTTATTTAATGGAATTATAAATATGTATATTTAAAAAATATAGACTTCTGTTGATGTTGACAATAATATACAAAAGAACCAATATATTACAATCAATACATACCGCCAAATGGTACGTGTTTTTGAAAATACAACTAATTTAATATAGATGGGGAAATTTATTAGACATTGCAACCCAAAATAACATAGGTTTTTTAAACATTTTATATGAATATTGTTGGTATTTGCAGTATTATAAATAATAGCAGTCTTAAAATGTGTTGATCTACTGAAATAGAGCTAAATTTTTTAATCTTTTTCATTCTGAGCATTTCACTCAGGATAACTTTTTCTAATCTATAATTTTTTATTTTAGTTGGGCAACTCTATAAACCGCATATGTCAGTGACAGCTCTCGTAAACAAACGCTAGCGCAAAGTGATATATAAACTACCATTTTTTGACTTTGGCGTTCCCGTTTTATCATTTTGTGTTGGTACACAAACAATATAGAGCATCATTATATTATGCCTTTCATGCATGCCTTCGACACGATCCTATCGCGTTTTGTTGCTGAGCGGAGTGACGTTACTGGCGTGGTAGACATTCGCGCACGATACGAGAATTTGTGGGGAGCTTCCCGTTTCGCTTTCACCAATTTCGTATTTCCACCATTTTGTTTCATTTTCATTCCCATTTCGAAGCGAAAAGGTGTAATCTTCTACCACATATGGGGCAAGTTAATTAAATGAAAATTATAATTAATAGTTTAATTTGTATTACCTAACCAAATTCAAAATCAAAAAAGTTTTAAAACCATTAGTAATAGTAAATATCCTTAAAGCATTTCCTTCATATCTGACAGTTTTGGTTTTCAAATATTTTATACAGTACGGGTTTATGAATTTGGAAGTATTAAGGGGCAATATATATCCACAAACATCAACATATAAAATAGTTTAAAACAGAATTGCCAACAGTCAAACAAATTCAAAATAATCAAAAACATTCTCATATTTCATTACAATTGGCATCAGATTCCATAACCTGCATTTGCATTGCCTGAGCAAATCCAAATTCTAATTTTTTTTAATTGCCATTGCGAACAATGGTAATTCTTTCGCATTTGCATTAGATAAAGTAATGCAAAATATAATCCAATTCGAATTAAAAAACCCGTGTATGTCTTCGAATTTCATTTTTTCAATAAATTAATTGAGAAAACATAAATTTTATAACTTTTACGAATGAAAGACTACGACTGCAACACAGAGAATTCCCTTTTTTGATAAATTTAATTAGAAGGGATCACTTTTGCAACTATTTACGAATGTAAGAAATGATTTACGTAGGTTTTTATAATGTCAACCTGACAAGCACAACCTAAATAGGAACTTACATTCCAAAGCTAATTCATGCAAGCCAAGTTTTATTTTTTATTAAACTTCACATATGGTACTCTAGGGGTGGATTAGTAACAAGATTTGAATACGGGTAATCCCCTAATTTTCTGCGGTTGGGGGTAAAAACTCATGAGCCAACAAATAGGGGACGTGGGGTGGGGACAAATGGCTGCACATCGTTGTTAAATGTGGAAGTGAAGGAGAAAAAGTCCAGAACAAGCCTCACAACTGCCCCGGATTCACTCCCAGAAGATCCCACCCTAACTAATATTTCCCTCTCAATATTTTATCCCAACATAAATAAAAATAAATAAATGGTTTCCCATTACATCCCATGAAGAGACAGGGGAGAGCTTCTCACAATCACTGAGCTGTGCGCTTTCCAGTTTTCACTCACTGATTGGTACCTACAGTTCTACACCGATTCCGAACGGTATTTTGAGAAGCTTTTTCATGGCTATATACTCGATAGTGTCGCCGTCACTATGCGAGGTGACCGCCGCCGAAAGAAATTTTAAGGTGGTCAGAGCAGGGTTCGAACCCAGGATCTGATGTACAAGAGGCGCGCACACTAACCATTGCACCAACATAGGTATCCCAACATACCTACTCTTTATCGTGAAAAAATTACTAAATTCAATTTTTTTTGTTTTGCTCCCACCGCATTAGCTGTCTCAAGGGTACCCTTAGAGGAATCAAATGTATGACCGATTCCAAATAGTTTTGCAACCCTAATAGATTATCGGAACATATCTATCCTCTTTCTTCAACCCTTCTTGTGGTCCTCATAAAAATATTTTATTTTTTAACAATCTTTTTAATGAAATTGGCTCCTACCTCTCCCATGGTGCCTCCTACGGGGTGAAATCTATCTCTAACCCATAATGAGGGCCCAAAATACAATGCACTTTAATATGAACGAAACACAAACATTTCTCCACAAAATAATGCTTTCGTTAAAATATATTTTATTTTTAATCGTGAAAAATCGAAAAAAATCCATGAAAATCTGTGGATATTTTTCTATGTTATTCAACATTAAGTGGAGATACTCGTACTACGGTGGACCAATAAGTCCGTAACTTTTCAAACATCCCTCGAAGTTATATTAAATTGAACACTGGTCCCATCAAGTACCATCTGTTAATAGACTACTGTCAAATTTTGAGCAAATTCCCTCATTTACTTGGCGTTTAACAGTTGTTCAAAACATACAACCTCTTGATTTTTTAAAAACAGCAAAAAATTAATTAAAAAATTAATAATGAGCACTCATTAAACATTATTTTTTGGGGAGAAAAAACCCGTCAATCAAACCAAGGAAAAGCTTGATAAATACTATGGGGACTCTGCATCATCGATTTCAATGGTAAAAAAGTGGTTTACTGACTTTCGTTGTGGTCGCACAAATACAAATGACGCTGAATGTTCTGGACCACTAATTGGGGTCAATACACACGAAAATCTCGAAAAAATCTACGATATGGTGTTGGCAGATCGAAGAGTAAAAGTGCGTGAGATTGTTGATGCCATAGGCATTTCATATGACAGTGTGGTTTCGATTTTAAATGACCAGTTGGGTTTAAGAAAGCTTTCTGCAAGATGGGTGCCGTGTTTGCTCTCAATTGACTATAAAGGTAATCGTCTGACAAATTCAAAGGATTGTTTGGAGCTGTTGTGTTACGAATTGGTAACTCATCTGCCATATTCTCTGCCATATTGACTATTTCCAGTGACTATTTCCAAACCTAAAGAAATGGCGTGGTGGAAACAGATTTAGCTCTAACGATCAAATTATTGATCAAACAAATGCCTATTTTATGGACCTGGAAAAATCCGATTTTTTGGATGGTATACAAAAATTGGAGAAACGTTGGATTAAGTGTATTAAGCTAAAAGGAGATTGTGTTGAAAAACGATTTTTTTTTTCAAAAAAAAAAACTGTGTTTTATTCAAAAAGTCACGGACTTATTGATCCGCCCTCTTATGTATGTATCAAATTTAACAATATCTGTGATTAAACAATATCTGTGATTTCATGTTTGGGTTACATAATAATGATTATTAAGTTTGTTATTTTGATTATTAAAGCTTTTCTCCGATTTTATGCGCAAAATTTCATTGAATTTTATGACACGGATTATGGAATTTACAACACTGATCTAATTGTTTGGAAAAAAACATATGAAATATTTTTTTATGTTTATAAGAATCAAAAAATTAAGTAACAAATAGTACGACTGTTAATGAAATTCCAAAACAAGGTGTGAAACCTAAATTATCGTGATGTATCACGAAACTGAAGTAGGTAGATGTTACACACATGTCAAAAACCTAATGTTTTATTGACTATTTTACAACGTCATGAGGTAAGATGTCTTACACATATTAATTAAACAACAAACTAAAAACATTTGGAAATATTTCTCCAACTTGTTCTATCCTTCGCCTTTTCTCGCAAATTGGTAACACCAAGGATACTGAGGGATTTTTCGGCATGGATCTTCCATCGGAGTTTTGGTCGTCCTTTTTCCTGCTCCCACAGGGTACGTTATCAAAAACGTTTTGCGCTAGCTCATCTTCATCCATTCTGAGAGCATGGCCCAGCCTACGCAATTACCTAATTTTATTCGCCCAGCTACGTACACGTCAGAATACAAATGATATAATAGTTCTTGGTTCCAACGACGTCGGTACTCGGCGTTTTCTTCAACAGGACCATATATTTACCGCGAAATTTCCTCTCGAAAACTCCCAGGTGGTTTTCAACCGTTTTTGATATGACCCAAGTTTCGGAGCCACATGTCAGGACAGGTGAAATGAGAGTCTTGTGTAGATGGACTTTTATCTGTCGAGTGGGGGCTTTGTTCCTAAACTGTTTGCTGAGCCCAAAATAGCATTTATGTGCAAGCACAATTTTCGTACTTATTTATACGCTGACGTTGTTGTCCTTGTTCACGGCGGATCCAAGGTAGACAAATTCTTCTACCATTTCAAAATTAAATCGGTTGTCGATGTTCAAGTGCGTACCAAGTCGTGGGGTTTGTCTAGTCGTTGACACCACTAATTTTGTCCTGCCCTCATTAACAGCAAGACCGATCTTCCCTGATTTTTTTTCGATTCTTCAAAATACTGTGGTAGTGTGTATATGTCGTCAGCGTACGCCAAGAATATGTGGTTTTTCTTGGTGATGGTCTTATTGATATTAACTCCAACTTTTCTCATTACTATCTCCATTGCGATGTTGAAGAGATTACAAAAAAGTGTGTCGCCTTGTCTAAGTCCTCACTTGGTTCGGCAAGGTTCGCTGAGGGCTTTCCTCACCTTCACTGCTTATTTGGTTGTTGGTCAACGTCATTCTACAGAGGCGGATCAGTTTTGCCGGAATCCCAAGTTCAGACAGATCTTTGTACAATTTTCCTCGTATGGGGCTGTCGAAAGCAGCTTTGTAATCGAAAAAAAGGTGGTATATATCTATTTACTTTTCATAGGTCTTTTCCAGGATTTGGCGTAGCGTGAATATTCGGTCAGTCGTGAAATTGCCTGGTCGAAAACCACACTGATAAGACCCAATCAGGTTTTCAAAAATTTGCTTTAGTCTTTCACATAATCTGCTCAACAAGACCTTATACGCGATGGATAAAAGATTGACACCGCGATAGTCGGAACAGTTACACGGATCACCCTTTTTGAATACAGGACATAATACACTGACGCTCCAAACGTGATGCATAGATTCCCGCAACCATATTCAGGATATAAATTGATGCATGTGGGCTAGCAGTGCTTCGCCACCTGAAGCTCAGGCGGTAGCCTATCCACACCATCGGCTTTATTATTCTTAAGCCGGGAGATTGCCCTTCTAATCACGCCTGCGACGGGGGATACAATGTACACTGTCTTCCACAATCATTACCTAATACTTTTCAGTGGAAGAATCTGAGTGGAGTAGTACTGAAAATTGATCTCTCCACATTTGGAGCACACCTTGAATCTAATGTTTGTGACTGTAAAACACAACTCAGCAAAGTAAAATGGTCAGCATGAGTGGTGGGTCACCTAGACACTTTTGATCAGTTCCGTCCAACAACCGATAGTGGTAGACCTATTTCTCCGCCGGTATGAATAATTAAATTTATAATGTGTTCGCTACACAATTTGTTAACTACATAATAAACTTCCGCAATAAATTCTTGCTATTCTATGCATCGCCATTGGGGGAAATACAGCCTGGGAATTAATGTGTGTTGTTGTTATTGGTATATTTGTGAATGGAATTTAGAGAAAATCGGCAAACAAACAGAATGCAAGGAGCCACCCAACAGCAAAGAAAGTCACGCATCGATAGCGAAAAACAACCCCGGAAATTGCAATAGAATGTGCAAAGAGGTACGCAGTTGTAACTGAACATTTCTGTGCGTGTGTTCTCGCGACAGTGCAAATCACAACAAACATATATCGAGTGTTTTTGATTTTAATGATAATTCGAAATAAAGATGAAACAGAAAGTTGAACAAACTAAAATAAAAACTACACAAATTGATGAATAGAAATCAGTCATTTGGTTCAAGTAAAATACAAACACAAAAAAATCATAAAAATTCATTAAGCCCTACTTGTCCCGCCATGCACTTGAAGTAAAAATGAGATGCAAATTTACATTTTGAAAATTTTAATATAATTGCGATACATTTTCGAAATTGTAAGGATTGTGAAATGTAGCACATGCCATGTTGGTATGTATCTGCATCAAAAGTTTTGAAAAAATAATTATAAGTACGCAATGAAACACAATTTTGAGAATTTATAAAAAATGGGTTTTATAGAAGAGGCAATTGCCGATGTAGAGCATTCCGAATATTATAAAAATGTGTCAAAGGGTTTCTGCAATTGCGACCGATGGGATGTTATCAAAATTTTTCCATTGAAGTGCATTCAATAATTACTAGAACATGTTTTTAATGTTGCAACTCGTTAATCTTCTTGTTGCCAACTCATGGAAGACGTGCTGAATATTGACGCGAACATCAAGGTGTATCAAAAAGTATCCCAAAGTTTATTTTATTTCGATACACCTTTATGTGGAACTTCAATAATGGCCTTCTATAAGTCACAAGCAACAATATAAATGAGTAGGATCAAAAAAAATACATTTGGTTTTTTATGCACTTTCATGTCAAAAAGTCGACCCGTATGCAAGCATCGTATGCAAATTTTTGAGATATTTTTGAATAGTTTTTTTCTGAAATTTTGTGTGTGTATTTTGCTTGACCTACAGAACGATTTTTGTGCTAACCAAATCCTGTACCTTAAATTTTTTTTCGGCCCGGCCTTTTATATACTGTTACGTTTAGTGTGATGAAAATGCAAATGATAATGGAGCTTAAGTTATTAGTATGTACATATTCTATATCTACATTACTTCTACGCATATCGTCGACGTATTATTGTTTTGTCGTAAACGCCAATTGTTTGAAAGGACATACCAATATTCACACCTATACCACTATTACCAACTAGCAATTTTTAGGGATACACAAACAAATTAGGGTAAACATCACAGTAATGGTCAGACGTATCAAAAATCTGACAACAGATTTAGAAAGAGAACACACATAACCTGTTGATACAATATCAACTAGAAAAAAAATTACATGAGGTCTCAGGGGACACCCGGTTGGAACGAAGTTCCTTTCGCTATATATTATGTTTAAGCCTAAGGCGCCTGTTGAAAAATACTATAATTTAAATGGATGTTTAAGAAAATATACTTTTTGTAAAATGATAAACTTTTTTTAAGAAAGTTTTGGAAAGAAGTTCATTATCACACTTTGCGGGATGGGGCCTAAATGAAAAAAATGCAAACAACTTTTTTTTAAACGTATTATGCTATAACCCAGTATACAACCCAGTATTATTCTTCATACTTTTAGGATTTGGTAATTATTACTATCAGCCTGTTTTTGTAACTTGTTTTTACACCAATCGTTTGCCTAAAGACGATCAAAAAAAATATTTGGTTTTCTTTTGCATTTTTTTGAGTGCAAACAAAAAGAGCTTTTGTTTTACTGGTGTATTGCTTGTGTATTTTGGTTCAGCTAAGACATGCACAAGCGAAACAAAACGTCAGATTAGGCAATCAGAAAATACCAATTGTCTGCTTTGTTTCGTTTGGTTGTTTTGTTTACAAATTGTATTGTGAAAAATATTTTTAAATCAAAGAACAGTTTTTTACTAAAATGGAAGCGTCCAACAAGAAAAAGTAAGCAATAATAATAAAAGTTAGCAATAAATCTGCAGATAAAAATTTTATATACAAAAAGAAAAAAAAAATTGTGTGCAACTACTTACCGGTTATCTGGAAGCTCCAAAACATTTGTCGCATCTCGCAATTTCCTGCGGTTAAAGTCGCTGGAGGTAGTTGTGTCGTATCTATTTATCACAGAAAAACCAAGGGCCACAGAAGGAATCATTTTTTATATTTTTTAATAACTGCACTGTAACTTTATTTTTGTACCATAGAATCCAATCGTTCTTGCAAGTCTGCTCGTATTTAATTTATATTGCCGGCCGGATAGTACGCACATGTAATAACTAAAAAGTTGTCGCAGACAACGGGTATCTTTATGACGCATATCTATATAGCGTCTAGCGAATATATACTTTTGTTATCGTGACTGTAGTATTATATGTTATTCTGATTAATATAGCAGTTCCCCCACCCCTTGTTGCTTCAATTCGATATTTTCTAATGATTTTATAATTTTTAAATATTACATTGTGCCTATGGTTTAATTTTGTCTCATTTAATATGACAATATCTACTATCTACCTATTCTTAAAAATTTACCTATTCTTCAAAAAAGGACCAATTCTAAAAAAATTACCATTTCTTAAAAAAACCTTTTCTTCAAAAAAAATATCTTGTAATAAAAAATACCTTTTCTCACAAAAATTCCTTTTCTTAAAAGTACCTTTTCTTAAAAATAAGATATTACCTTTTTTTCTTGAGAGAAGTAGGCTTTCTGAAAATAAGTAAATTTTGTTAAAAAATAATATTTACCTATAAAGAGTACCACCTCATTAAACCACCTGTTTTTACAAAAGTACTTTTTATACTTATACTCTTATGACTTTTCCTAACAGAAAGTATTTCTTCTTCAAAATAGTACCTTTTCTTAAAAAAACATTATATTTTAATAAAAGAAGTACCTCTCTGTAAGAAGGACCTATATAATACATATTGCGGAAAATATAATACATATTCTTACAAAAAGGAACTAAAAATATAATTTTTTTTTAAAAAATACATTGCAGGAAAAAAAATTTTCTTAAAAATACTTTTTTATTTTACAAAAAGTATCTTTTCTTAAAGATCCATTTAAATTATGGTACTTTCAAAGGGCGCTTATTACGTGCTGGAACTAACTAGTACATAATATATAGCGAAAGAAACTTCGTTCTAACCGGGTGTGGCATGACAGCTCATGTGATTTTTCCTTTATTGAATGTATTTTTTTAAAAAAATTATATTTTTAGGTCCTTTTTGTAAAACTATGTATTATATTTTCCCGGAAAAGGTCCTTTCTTTAATGAGAGGCACTTCTTTTATTAAAAGGTAATATTTTTTTAAGAAGAACAGGTACTTTTTAAGAAAGTGGTAGTCCTTTTAGGAAAGTGTTAGTTTTTTTTAAGAAATTTACTTATTTTCAGAAAGGAAAGATAAGGTATTATTTTATTTTTAAGAAAAGGTTTTGAAGAAATGGAATGTTTGTAAGAAAATGTATTTATTTTAAGAGAATGTATTTTTATTTAGCAAAAGGTTTTTTTAAGAAATGGGAATTTTTTAGAATTGGTCCTTTTTTCCATATTAGGTACAATTTTAAGAACCTATCTATGAACCTATCTATCTTAAGAAAAGTTGTTATGTTTTACATAAAAGGTACTCTTTAACGAGAAGGTAGTTTTTTTAAGAAAAGGCAATTTGTTGTAAGATAATGGACTTTTTTAAGAAAAGGCACTTTTTGTAAGAAAATTGACTTTTTTAAGTAAAGGTAATTCTTTAAGGTAAAGTATTTTTTTAGGAAAGGTATTCTGTTTAAGAATATGAGTAGGTATGTTTTTGAGAAAATTTACTTTTTTTAAGACAATGTTATTTTTGTAAATTTCCTTCACGTTGCCTTTTCTAAATTTACTTTTTATTCCGTTCAAAGAACAATATGTAATAACCAGGCTCCACCTAGAAAACTTCCCATTAAACAAAAAATTTGACCCCATATGTTAGTCTAGACACAAACCAAACCAAAAGGAAGAGTGTAAGAGTAAGTATGCTCAGTGTTGTATTTCACGAATTTGCCAGTCACGCACTTTGGCTGTTCTAAATTTACTTTTTATTGGGTTGAAAATTAAAATAAATTGGCGCCACCTAGAAAATTTTCCGTTAAAAAAAAGTTGTTTAAAATTTTTTCATTTAGCTCCCATCCCTATACGTGGGATAAGGAACTTCGTTCCAAAAATAAATTGCGTATACGACAAAACAATAATCAACCGACGATATTATATAAATTGAAGCTTATTGATACATCATATTTGTTTTTATTTGTAGCATCTGACTACGATGGCCATATTAACGCACAAACCCTCAAATATTTTACAGACCAGATTTTCAATATGGGTTGCACTTTGCACATTTAGCAAATATATGTAGTAATTATTTAAGGAAAGAAATAAGTTTTCTAAATCATTAAAGAATTAGGCACAAAATGTTATATTGGGTATTATGTCCTTTGGGGTTTTGGCCGGGCACCTGTTATTTATACCAGACACAGATAACGCACATTTCATTAATTAGTAAAACCATACCCAAAAGGCTGCTTGGACTATTCTGACTCCTTCGTCCAATATATCATACTACATTTATCAACGTTTTAGAATGAATGTCATCTTAAATTCTCTAACAAATATTGCAGTTTCAATCCCAGAATTAGAGAAAAGTTAAATGCATCTGCTACTCGGCGAAGTTTAACAACACCGGGATGAAGTATCAAGTTAATGCACTTGTGTTCGCATTTAAGAAGTTTAACCGAAATGTATACTCTTTTTTTTTGTTGGTGGTAAGATGGGTGTTCTGCAGGTACTTAGTATATTTTTAACAGCCACGACATTGGTATCACAAACTGTATGCAGTGGTTTTTAACATTTTAGTAATAAGGGACCATTGGACTACATTTTTGTGCTGTCATATACCACTAAGTAATTAGCGGTAAAATAAAAAGATTGTTTAATAACTAAAACATGTATAAAGGACAAAGTCGCACTAGTTGCGAACATTTTATATAAATTATAATATTTTAGGGTAATTAAATCCTTGGTTCAGAGTTACAACAAATATGTCGAAAATTCCTGCTCTCAAAAGTATGTGATTGAAAATGTAGTAAAATATGGTCTCTACACTTAGGGAAGGAAATTCCTTTTGTCTCCAAAAATCCTCAACATTAATTCTATTTTGTTACATTCTTGCAAGTACTACCGCACTACAATTTTATTAACTCTTCTTTAATATCGGGAATCGAAGAATATTATTAATGGAAGGATTAGTTTTTGAATACCTTTTTCCACGTACACAGAAACCTGGCGGCGATAATTGTATTCGGAATACCAAACGCAAGAAAGTTCGACATTACTCATCCATTGGACGATTGTACCATTAAACGCACTGATTTTCTTTCCGAAACGAAGGACAGATGTTGCTTGTGTGGACCATCTTTAGATTTTTGAAGTAAAACTTCTATACGGAGGGGTAAACATTTTTTAATGCAACGGAACCGGAAGTTTGTAATGTAGCGGAAGCTGTTACGAAGTTCCCCAAAAGTATGCAACGTAAATCATGACAAGGGAGGTGAAGAGTAGAGTTTGACGATTAAAACAAAAAAAGAGAGTGTGCTTTAAGACCACACAACTGAAGTAAAACTTCTTTAGCTCCATCTACATGTTTATATATATGTTTGTATATGTCTATATGTATAATGTATACAGACATATAATAATTTTCTACAAATGTTTAAATTTAAATTCCGTTTCCATTGATAAATAAACATATTTGAGTTGAATTTTTATTTATTATTTGTTTTATTATTTTTAATCATTATTTATATTATTTTCATTATCGGATACATGAGTAGTTACTGTGGTTGATTGTAAGACTGAGACAATAGGCTTATGGTATGAAAAATATGATACATATGTTTTCGAATGAAAATTATAGCATGCCGTCCCAATAGAACGCAGAACATCTGCCATTGCCATGAATAATAATAAAACAATTATTGCAAAACGAAATCATTTTCCTTTAGTATCAGGATGTGCCATGACAATTCACAAATCTCAAGGTGGAACCTTCAATGAAGTGGTTTATGAATACCAAAGGACTCATTCTCTGCCACTACTATATGTTGCTCTATCAAGAGTAACCAGCATTGAAGGATTGTACATAGTGCCAAAAGATAATGATAATAGATTTTATCATGGTCGAAAAAATGATACATCGGTCATATCTTTACAAGATGAATTTCGCCGATTATCGTTGAATACATTGTCAACATTAGGAAGAACGATTCTTGATTTCATGCATGACAGGAAAAAGTTGTCCATGGTTACTTTCAATTGCCAAAGTCTCAGAAAACACGTGGCGGACTTGAGCGATCCCGTAATTGGTTCAAGCAATATTTTGTTTCTATCAGAAACTTGGTCAAATGACGATGATAATGTTGACATCCCGAATTTTGATTGTATTGCAAAATTTAAACGTAAAAATGTTAGATCAGCAGGAGTGGCAATTTATCAGAAATCAAATGATACTTCAAACATTGTAACTTCGAACATGGACATTTTATTAAGACATATTACTGAACTCGATATTGGCCAGTCATCAATTGGTGATATATGTGCTGCTCACTGTGATTTGGACGATGGACAAACATCATAATGGTAGTTGTTTACATTTCGCCCAATAACACAGTCAATAACATTATAAAGTTTATATATAAAAGACTTATGATTTACGGTCGAGTAGGCTCTGAAGAATTAGGAGAAAATTATCATACGTTGCCACTCATTTTAGCAGGAGATTTCAATGTTAATTTCGCATCCGAAGATGGACAACTCTTCATAAACTTTCTTCGAGATAAATTAGAACTTGAAATCAATAATAACCGAAATGAGCCTACCACACGACATGGAACAACAATCGATGCAGTTTTCTCTAGATTTCTTTCTAATTTTCATTCGAAAACATATGTATCATATTTTTCATACCATAAGCCTATTGTCTCAGTCTTACAATCAACCACAGTAACTACTCATGTATCCGATAATGAAAATAATATAAATAATGATTAAAAATAATAAAACAAATAATAAATAAAAATTCAACTCAAATATGTTTATTTATCAATGGAAACGGAATTTAAATTTAAACATTTGTAGAAAATTATTATATGTCTGTATACATTATACATATAGACATATACAAACATATATATAAACATGTAGATGGAGCTAAAGAAGTTTTACTTCAGTTGTGTGGTCTTAAAGCACACTCTCTTTTTTTTTGTATTGGGTAGTACTAAATAATAATAAACTAAATGAAGTTTAAATTTATTCTGCTAGAACTCGTTAATCAACTCTTTGATTTCCCTCTGAATTAAGAATAACTTTGCCCAATTGGAAATTATGTCTTGATGGCATTGTCAACAGTATTTCTCTAGGACCATGTCAGTAGGCGATGACAATTTATATAAGACATCTTCTTGACAAGTCACTAATTTTGTCTTATTTGACATAAATTGTCAAGGGGCTGATAATCTATGTATGACCGTCCTATTGATTTGTCAGCCCTTTGTCATGGCTGACTCTTATTAAGACCAATGCTGATTGTCGATAGAGGAAGTCTTTATAATTTGTCAACTGTAAGTCATGTGTATAGATTTTCAAAGTTTTAAAAAACATCAAACAGAAAAATTTATATTTATTTGTAGTAATGAAATAGTATATACGAGTAGCATACATTTTCAGAATTTATTTCAAAATATTTCAAATTTGTTAAACCAACGTGCACATTATGTATGTATGTATATGGTGGTGCAATGCTAGTGTGCGCGGCTCTTGTGCATGAGGACGTAGGTTCGATCCCTACTCTGACCACCTTAAATTTTTTTCGACGACGGTCACCTCGCTTAGTGACGGCGACACTATCGAGTATTTAGCCATGAAAAAGCTTCTCAAAATACCGTTGGGAACCGGTGTAAAATTGTAGGTCCCAATCAGTGAGTGTAAAACTAGAACGCGCAGAGCTCACTGGTTGTGAGAAGTTGTCCCTAATCCCTTCATGGGATGTAACGGGAAACCATTTATTTATTTTTTATGTATGGGTTAGTTTTTGTTACGTTTTCTTTCTGATTTTATTTAGGATAGTGCAACAGATCAGATACATTCATACGTACACATCGATTTCTAGAAAGCACTTGCATATAAGATGCCCCGAGACACCATATTTAAAGGTGTCTTGGGCAACTGACCTACTGATGAATGCTTAATCAATGACGTCTTGTGTCGCACTATATTATTATATATGTCATAAGTAGATACCGGATTTTTACGTGCAAAATTTCAGTTAAATACGTGCTAAAAAATATCAAAATACGTGCAAAAACACGTGCGAAAATCCTCAATTCCAAAAGATTATTCAGCAAAGTAATTCATAATGTTAACATCTCAATCAAACGGAAAACTGTTGTAGCCAACAATATTAATCATTTCAACATTTTGAAACGTAAAATTACGGCGACGATCAGTCATCATTATTTTATATTGCGAAAATGACCGTTCAACGTCAACGGATACCAACGGCGAGTACAACCTAAATTCTGGATTATTTTCTCGCACAAATTTGAGAACACCAGGATTGTTTTTGAAGTTGGAATTTAATTTTTTCAAAATAGTTGCACTTACAGTACAAATGGGGGAGTTGCAATAAAAGGTGGTTGCGCAAATCGACCTCGTACGTATATTCAAGTGAGAAAAACCTTTAAAATACGTGCGAGAAAGCGAAAATACGTGCAAATAACCTAAAAACACGGATATACGTGTAAATAAGTACTGAAAAAATTCGCCCCTAATCGAAAAAAAACCTCATTTTCCTTCGTTTCAGAATACATACGTACAGCACGTAAAAATCCGGTCTCTAGTCATAAGGTGATAACCATTATTGACAAACCGCGGAAGATTCGTGCTGACTTTTGACCAAATGTATGAAAATGTCAGGGGATGTCATAACGTTTATTTGTATTTGAGCGGATAGGGAAGTTAGCGGTGACTTTCACATGTTACTTTTTTGTCGTTGATTATCTCTATAGGAAATTTCCAACTGGGTACTTTCTCACTGGCATGATACAACCCCGACAGTACGTTTTTTTTGACACCCCAACGCACTTCGGTGTGAATAAGGAATGTTTCATGTCATGTCAATTAAATTCATGTCAATTCACCACTTTCACTGTTAGTTTCATCGCAATCAAAGCTGAAAGACTAGACTGAGAACCAATCATGAAAGGACTACAAACCGTACATAATCCAGCAAAGGTTTTACCAAAGGAATGCCTAAATAGATTGAAAATTGCGCTTTGTTTTTGAGTCAGTATACCGCTTCATGGTTTCAAAAGTATATTTTTTTTGTGGTTATTGGTCATAATTTAGACAAAAGGTAATTAAGTTTAAATATTTGTTTTTTTTTAATCAGCGTTCTCCACTCTATTTAGGAATTTAGTCCATGTTTTTCAAAATATTGGGTAATCACATCTCTACCTTTAGAAGTCGTTCCCAGTTCTTGAGAATCTAGTAACTCATCTTTAAACAGTTTATTCCCATTAAAAATCGAATAAAGACAAGTAGTTGATAAGATTCATCACATTGCAGTGCAAAATAAGGACTACATTTGTTCATACAATAGAACTAATTTACAAAATAAAAAACATTATCTGTATCACACTAAGCTCGAGGAAAAATATAAAATATTTTGAATGATTAAGATTTCGAAAATTAAGGCTTTCAATTTGCCGTTGGGTTCTTCGGAGACACCTTCACATGCAATACCAACCGTCGAGTGCGAGGCGCCAGGTTGGATCTCGATTAATATTGCATGAAAGGTAATCAAATCTTCAATAATCGTTTCTAACATTATTTATAATTTCGTGGTTTTGTTTAAATCTTACGACCAAAAATATAGTAACAATTTGCATTTTTCTGTCTAAAATAAATTGTGAAAACTTCTATAAAACGTCAAACTAAACTTTATTTCTTAACTCGTGCTATTAGAAGACACTTATACGCAGGAAATATGATATTGACGACGCCAATCTATTGATAAATATTGGAGGTACCAACATTTTAAGTTTACCAACTTGTGTTTATACCCTAGATAGCAGATTGAAAAAGTTTTTTTAATACGATTGTTATTACGTTGTGTTCATTTTCATTATTGAATTTAAGTTTTTAGAAATATTTTGGTACCCAGGCTGCTAATTCTCTTTGGGTCCGTTTCTCTAATTAAGAACCAAACATAACACTGTATCACAAATTTGCTGCAAAGTAATGACCAAATGTATCCGACACCTAATACCTACGTAAATTTTACCCCTGAATCTGAATGTGAAGTTAGAATGGTCAAAAGTAGAACCGTTTTAAAGATATTTGTGTTATTTTAACAATGACACTGATGTCACTTAAATCCAAATATTTTCAAAAATATTCGTTGGATTTTGTCCTTAATTTTTTTTAATGAAAGATAATTACTGAAACAACTGTGTTTCGACTGTAAAGTTAATATGCAGGTGTCAATTCATTCACAAAACCAACTCTACATATGCCTGGATTGCAATATCCCCTTTAACCGATTCCGATTCATCTGAATCATGTGATCTTAACGACATTGATTACAAAATGAAGTAAACAATACCGCAGAAATAAACAACACAATAAGTAGAGAGGTTGGCATTAAGAATGAAGGAACGCAGTTTTGTGGCCTCTGACGTAAGAATTTGATATTACCGAAGTCATCATGACAGTTTTGCACGATACTTTGGAAAATACTTTGGAAAATTCAATCAATTTGGGGAGATATAAAATCCAAATGATTGACGTTTATTTATTGACAGCAGAAAGGTAAGCTTGAATGCTATTGCATCAAAGATAACTATTACACGATTAATTTATCCCCGCAAGAAAATTCGTGAATTTTACGATCGTTAGGCAAGAGGTGTAAAGAACTACGAGACGAGGAAAAAATGCCATGGAATGCCCTGGCATTCTGTTTCGGGAATTTTTTTCAATTTCTCTTTGTGTAGTTTCCGTCCTTGACTTGAGTTGGATATTACTTTATGTGAAAATTCAATAATTTAAATTTGGAAAAATTCAACGTGTAATAGCTCGATGAATTACGTATCAACTTTAAATGAGTACTGAAAAATATAACCGCAAGAAACAGCATCGTGTAATAGAGGTCAAAGTAAGAAAAGCACCAAGGTAATAAAAAAATCGTTAAATTTCAGTGGAGCACGTAGTTTGGAAGTTAAAGAAAATTAAAGAATCGTATAAGTCCATGTTTAAATTAGTACTGGGTCTAATAGAGTACGAAAATATGTGCCGATCTAAAAGTTGTTATCATCTGGACTGGTTTAGAACAAGGCTACACAAAATATTGGTGATTTTTGTGTAAATGGGACAGCTGAGAGCATCACAAACACTATGCCCAGAAAGATTAGCCGGATAGAGTAAATTTTACTCTTAGCTAAGAGAATATCAATCACAAAATTCTGGTAACAAACGTCAATACTATTTTGCCACCGTAACATACTTAACTTGGATTATTCAAAATTTCGTCAAGTATTTGCAAATGCCATATGCTGATGAAGAGATGCCACTTCAATGTAGGTTCCAGCATGATAACGATCCAAACGATCCAAAAGAGGTTAAGGATTGGTTCCAGAGCAATGGGCTAGAAATTCTTCATTGGCCTGCCCAATCGCCCGATCATAACCCAATTGTGAACTTGTGGGAGATTTTTAAGACGAAAATCAGACAAGAAAATTGCAAAACAATGGATGAATATTTCGAAGCCGTCACAATTGCATGGGAAGCTTATAATTTAATATCCTCTACGTCTAAAATATGTGAGTGTGTCACCCAGAATGAAGGATTCACAACAACATGTTAATTTCAATCTATATTTTTTAAACTTAGAAAAGAGGTGCTTTAGCTTTGTCCGCTTAGATTGACGACGTAGAATAATTTTTTTGTTATAAATTTCTGAATTCCTTAAGGTTTTGATTATCAATAATAAAGATATAAATAAATAAAAAAAACAAAAAAATTAATTAATAACTTTGTTTTCTTTAAAAAATTATGATAGAAAAAAAATGGGCTAGGGGCTGCTTAAGTTTTGGCCTATACTGTATATCAGAAGAGGGTATATTTAAACCTTTTGATACCATCACTTAACTCGAATATTTATCCATACATTTTCTTCGTTAATAACTTATTTTCTTTGAAAATATATCCTGTTATCTTACGATGTAAGAAATAAATTCTGAGGCTTCTATTTTTCCATGGCGATGGAGTGATTTTACAACTTTATTTTCGACGAAAATACTAAAATGTTGTCAAACACCACCCTATAATTTAAAACGGAAAACATTGTAGCACACTAATTTTGGTACCTCCTGCGCAGAAATCGCGACAAAACAACAGATCATTTATAATTATGGTATTGATGAATTGGATAACCTTGGGTTTAAACAAAATTGTCTGCTTCTCTTGAATCTTCCTAAAACGTGAACCCACAATTGTAAATGAATATCATTCATTCCATGAGAAAACGCCACAAATCCGACCGAAGGTCTTCCGATTTTCTTCAAATTCTGCACGGAGAGATTGTATGGAGCCAAATATACATTTGCGTTTTTAGATTTTTAAAATTGTTAAAGATCGCGATTTTATTAGCGTTTTTCATTTTTCAAAAAGTTAAAAAAATGGAAAAAGTAGTGAATTTTGAAGAGCCACATTTCCATAAGTGGACCGAATTTTTCAAAGATTTAAAAAGTTTCTGAAAGCTGTTTTTGTCTATTTTATGATTTACAGTTTAAAAGTTACCACTATAAAAAAAAAAAAATTGTATGCAAATGCAGTTTTAAAGTGCATTTTGCAGTGCGTTTTCCCCCTTCGATTTTCAAAAAAAAAAAACATTTTTGTAAAATTCAGAATAGTATTTATTAAATAAATGTTCTCTTTTTCTGGGACAAAGAATTTTTCTATTTTTAATGATTTTTAAAAAAAAAACATGTGAAATATTCGAAATATCGATCTTTGCTACTTTTGCTTGTCACAGAATTGTACACACATATGTACAAATGAGTACATAGGTGTGTATACACGCTGAACACAATACATGATGAAATAGGGAAGAAGTATTTCATCATCCAAGTCTAGTAGCATGTAGTTTCCTAGGAATAAGTATTTGGCATCAAAAAGTAAGCCTACTTACAAAAAATCAAAAGAAAAACAATGTTTTTTCTGTACATTAGATTTCTTTGCAAAGTGCATCCAAAAATAGCATTTATATTACAAGTAATTGCATTCGCATTATTCTCAATCAGCATTATTTTAGAAAAACACACTTTAAATGACAACAATACCTTACAGTAACTTTTTAAATAATAGTAATGCGACAAAAACTGTTTAAAATATAGCAATTCAAAGTTACATACCAAATAAATTTCTCTCATATTTTGTACAAACATTTTCAAAATCCTAAAAAAAATTAAATTTTATTTTTTTTTTAAACGAAAAATCAAGTAAGTCTGTTTTTAAAAAATCATTACGAATAGTAAGCTGCCTTGTCCCAAAAAAAGATTACTTGTCTTTTTTATAAAAAATTCTGAATTTTGCAATGGTGTTAAATTTTTTAAAATCATAGGGGGAAAAAGAAGTGGAAAATGCATTCAAAAAGTGCAGTTGCTATAAAAATGCATTTCTGAAATCCAGCCCTCATTTTTAGAGTACGGATTCGACAAATAGACAACCGTATCATTCAGAAACTTTTTAAATTTTTGAAATAGTCCATCTACTTTAAAAAGTGTAGCTCTCCAAACTTCACAACTTTTTTCATTTTTTTAGGTTTTTCAAAAATGAAAAACGCGAATAAAATCGCGAGTTTTTTAAATTTCAAATATCTGATAATGGGATTCTCTTAATGGCTCCATAGAGTCTCGCTGTTGTCAATATTAACAAAATCGGAGGATGTGAATTCAGAAAATCACTTATTTTCAACTTTCTTTCCTGGAACGAATGATATAGGTTAGGGGAATGAATAAGTTAGCAAAACCAACTGACATTTCTGGGCAGATTTCTTTGCTGATTTTTGTCTCTCAGTCGAAGCTAACCAACTGTATATGTGTGCAATGAAAATAGTTAGGTAATTTCAAATTGTGATTTTTTTGTGTAATTTTTTCACACACTTTCTGCGCAGCCCTATTCGCACTTATAATAACATAACAGCTTTAACCCTCTAATAATAAAACAATCGTTTACCTTCCATGCGACAAAATATTACTGAGTACCTCGAGGCACTCTTGGGGCTTTAGTGGTAAAAAATAACAACCAATTTTTAGTGACTATTGTATGGTCGTCGGTGTTGCAATGGTTGTTAGTGTGCGCGCAACTTGTACATGAGATCCTGGGTTCGATCCCTGGTCTCACCCCTTAAATTTCTTTCGGCGGCGGTCACCTCGCATAGCGACGGCGACACTATCGAGTATTTAGCCATGAAGAAAAGCTTCCCAAAATACCGTTCGGAATCGGTGTAAAAACTGTAGGTCCCAGTCAGTGAGTATAAAACAAGAAAGCGCATATTTCACTGGTTGTGAGAAGCTCCCCCCAATTTCTTCCTGGAATGTAATGGGAAACCATTTATTTATTTTTATTGTATGATTGGTTTTCTTGAAAACAATTGGAATTACGATAATTACAAGTTCATATGAGAATAGGGAAACACATTATTTGTTTTCGGTTATGATAGTCAATAAAAATTAGTTGTTGATTCAAACAGCATAAATGAAACTGCTTGCAAATCCACATGCATAGCGCAAAGTGGAAAAGAGGTGATCGGAGGGTACTTTTAAGAGCTTGAAAAGCTTTCACAAATAGTTTTCTACATCTGTTAGTAACTGTAAAGTAAGCTTCCTTACTAAAAAAAAGTCGTTACATTCGCCATCAGTATGACTTTTGTGTAGAGGCCTCAAGGCACTCTTAAGCATTAGAAGGTTAGAACAAGTCAACTATGTTCATTGGTTTGAGTGTTTCCATGTTTCAATTTATATTTATGACATCAAATCGTGTGCAAACGTATTTAGAGGCTACAGAATTTGTAATATAACTGCGTCTGAGGATGGAAGTGAAATAAACATGATGCTAAGTCGGAATCCTAATACTGAACTATTTTGTTGCGCTCATTAAAGTCACGACACATTCTCCTAACTGGATTATAGGACACATAATTCGAACACTGAAACTCGACGTGAATGAGTTTATAGTACCTCGTGGGTATCAATGGGACATTTATGAAAATCTTAGATAACAGAAATTCAGAACATATACATCCATCAATTATCTTCAAAACTGTAATAGAGTTTACCATGGTACGTCGGCAATCTGATCAATGCTAGTCTACTGCTATGCGAAGGAATATTATGCTCCGGGTTCCATTGAAGGTTTCTCAGACAAAGAATGAGAAACTGTTTCTGGACCGATTCAATCATATTAACATACAAATTGTACTGAGGGACCGAAACAACAGATCCATATTCGAGAATGGGGTGGAGTTGAGTGCATCATGGAGGCGGGTAAGTCGTTAATGAATAAAAGGAATAGAACCGGGATAAGATGACTGCCCTGAGGCACCCCAGATGACACAAAAATAGATCTTGAGAATGATCGGGCAAATGATACCATCTGTTCTCGGTTCATTAAGTAAGAACTAATCCAATTTAGCATGTTACAATTAAAACCCATTGCCCCAAGTTCATATAATAACAAATTGTGCTTAACTTTATCGAAGGCCTCGCGGTAAAAATCACATCAGTTTGATCTCCATTAATAAATCCGTCAATAATAGAAGAGGAAAACTGAAGCAAATTAGTCACGGTGGAACGACCCTTCCGAAAGTCATGGAGTCATTGGCATGGATCTAAAATAGAGGAAACATGATGAGAAATTACCTCTGTGGCTAACTTCTCAAAAAGTTTAGGGTGCAACAATTAAAAATTCGGGTGCAACAATCGAATTTGGTATCAATTCGGTTGTCACAATCGAATTTGACATCGATTCGGATGTCGCAACCGAATTTGGTAGCAATTCGGATGTCACAACCGAATTTGGTATCAATTCGGTCGCAATAACCGACTTTACCCTTAAGTCGGTTGCAACGACCAAATCCGGCGTCAATTCGGTGGCTGTAACCGAATCTTTCATGAATTCTGTAGGTACAACCGAAATTAGTTTCCAACTTGAAGTTTATAATTATAAAAACAAATATTATATTAAAAGAAGTTAAAGAATGTCTAATTGTCCCTGTCGCCGCGATATCAAAATTTTTTTGTGGTTATTGACAAAGGTAAGTAAACATACTGTAATTATGGTTTTTGTATTAAATCGTCTTATTTTGAAGAAAATATACAAGCAGATAACAACAGTTTTGAAACTTTTAATTCTGCAATCATCTGTGTGTGAAACGGTTTAGGACCTACATCAATAGATACAACATGTCAGAATTGTAGCGGTTGCCAATGATGGCTGGGACTTCCAAAAATATCGGTAGTAACGTGTAAAATAAATGTGTTACCGTAATATTACCCTATTTTTTAATAAGAATACAGGAAACTAAATCAGTACTTAATAATAAATAGGCTTTCAAAATTCATTTGTGACACTATCTACATTCGGTTGTTAGAACCAACATCGAGGTTTTGTCAACCTCAAATGAGGTCGTGTCGAACTCTACTGAGGTTTTGCCAACCTCTAATGAGGTTGTGTTGACCTCTAATGAGTTTGTGTCAGCATCTAATAAGTGTATGTCAGCATCTAATGAGGTTGTGTCAACCTATAATGAGGTTGTGTCAACCTCTAATGAGATTGTGTCAACCTCGAATGAGGTTGTGTCAACCTCGACAACCTCTAATGAGGTTCTAGCAACTTCCAATGAGGTTGTGATAACATCCAATGTGGTTGTGGCTGCCTCCAATGAGGTTGTGACAACCTCTAAATTCGGTTACGGCTAATTCGGCTGTCTCAACCGAATTTTTCTGTGAGTGTGATCAGAAAACGAAGAACCACATTTATCACTTGGTACTCTTTTAGTGTAATGGATGCACGTGTGATTGGAGGTGCCAATATCGACCCGGATCAGTATCTGGTTGCTGCGAAAGTTCGGTCAAGACCGAGCAGGGCGAAAAACGGACGAAGAATAACACGGGAAAATCTAGATATTAACAAGCTGCAAATACCGGAGATATCAATGTCCTATCAACAGAAGCTCATTCTCCTGCTAGAGCAGAATACCCCGTCCTGAGGACACAGATGCGCAGTGGAAGCACATCTGCCATTCTATGGAAACCTCCTAAATGACTGAACTTGGCTCTCAAAACTCGCATTGGAACTGATGAAAAAGACGATGTATGTATGGTAACGAAAAGTGAGCGTTACAAGAGCCTGATGAGGGGAAACTATTTAGGTGGGAAAAATGGCAGTGGGAGCAAAAGAAGCGTGAAAACACCGAATTGCCCTCCTGCAAGGACGAGAATGGAATCTGGTGACTGATAAGCAGTGTGTGATTAAAATGTGGAGAGACCACTTTTCAGCACTACTACACTCAGATTCTTCCACTGAAGATCAGAAGGTAATGATTGTGGACGACAGTGCAGATATACATACCACCCTTTTCTCGATGACAAAGCTGCTTTCGATAGCCCCATACGGGGAAAATTGTACGAAGTTATGTCTGAACTTGGGATTCCGGTAAAACTGATCCGCCTCTGTGGAATGACGCTGACCAACACCAGCTAGGCCAGTACGAAGCGAACGCTGAGACACGGTGACGCACTTTCATGCAATCTCTTGAACATCTTAATGGAGATAATATTGAGAAAAGCTGCGGTAAATACGAGCAAGACCATCAACACGAAAAGCCATATATTGCTGGAGTGCACTGACGATATAGATATCATTGGGCGAAATTTTTCAAGTATCGAAAAGAATCAGCCAAGGTGGGTTTTGCTGTTGATGAAATTGATGGTGTCAACGACTAGGCCCGCACTTGAACGTCGACTACCTATGTAATTTTGATGCGGTAGATGAATTTATCTACCTTGGATCCGTCATGAACAAAGACAACAACGTCAGCCTGAGGATAATTGTGCTTGCAAATATATGCTATTTTGGGCTCAGCAATACCACACTTTCATTTTACCAGTACTGGCGTATGGCTCAGAAGTTTGGATTATATCGCAAGCGGATGAAAAACACCTGGAAGTATTCGAGAGAAAAATTCTCCGTAAATGCTTGATCATCAGATGCCTAACGCAATGCGAGTACGCATGAGGAAAAAAAGAACATGGTGGAAAAAAACTGTCTGTTCTTGTTCTCCTATTCTGTTTTTGTGCTGGTAGGTATTTCACTGTATGTTGATATACTTAGGGATCTTCGTTCTGTACTACATAATTCGCACATGTGAATTGCAGATTTGAGTTTGAATATATACGATTGATGATCAACCGATGGTATCAATTCAGGCACAGTAGTTAGGCATCTCATGATGAACTTGTCACGGAGTTCGAAATTAGAATGAAATTATTTCCAACAAAAAACCACCCATTTTTCAATGAGAAAAATGGTCATGACTTGTAAGCTTGTACTATGAATTTCTCATTCATTAACCAACAATTTATATTAATAATTAAAGTGGTTTTTGTTTTTTATTACTAAAATGTTACTAAATAAATAAATGGTTTCCCATTACATCCCATGAAGGTATTAGGGAGAGCTTCTCACAACCAGTGAACTGTGCGCTTTATAGTTTTATACTCGCTGATTAGGACCCACAGTTTTACACCGGTTCCGAACGGTATTTTGAGACGCTTTTTCAAAATGTTACTACACCTGCTTTAAACTCACAGTTTTCTGTTTATTCGATCAATTTCAAAAGACAAAAATTAATATAAACATTACTTTTGACAATTTGAAAAATTCAAACCCCACGAAGCTTTGGCTTGTCTGCGGGTATGAATCGAGTTAATAAAAAATTTTACTCTGTTGTTCGACTAAGTCAGAAAACCAAATTTTCGAGTCACTCGAACGATGCAAACACCCAAATAGTTGCATACCCTAATTATCACACTAGGGACAAGAATTGTAAAGGTTTTTTGACGTATCTCTTTACACAGCTGCATATTTCTGTAATTTTGTTTCACATTGTTGTTGCTATGGAAAATATCGTTGATCTTTTATGTATGATCGTTTATCTATGATCTTTTATTTAGAATAATTAAAAAAATCGCAAGAAAAAAATTATTATATAGAAAATTTCCACAAAATAATTCGTTAGCCTTTTAATTAATAAATATCAAAAATTTTAATAAATATAAAAATTAAAATAAAAATTAATTCTTACAACTGTAAGAAAGAGGTCAATTAAACGCCAAACAGCGCTCATAATTTCCGTAGGGTGTTTAAAGGTTAATAGACTTGTATCGAACTCGTTTTCTTAAGGTGCCTCGACAAACCAAGTACGAACATTCTGAACACGAATAACCTAAATCGGCTGTTAAGGTCAGGGCTGTGTAAGGGTATCACATTTCAACGCCAAACCGTTCGTTCGTTAGTTTTTGATTACAGAATCAGTCGAAGCAATTGGTTTAAAAGTAAATGCTATTGATGCTGCCCTTGTTTTCATTTGATGTTGCTTAATTGTTTTCCACACGGTTCAAGCAATCGAAAGCAGCAGTTGAAGCAAACTTTGACTGTGCTTGAAATGACATCACACTCTCTTAATTTTGTTAACGCCACCGGTTAAGAACCACTGCTCTAACCACTGATAAAAGAGTCTAACCTAACGAAACGAAGGACACGATGCGAACTCACATACCTAATGAGACATTTGACCAGATTTTGTAACCACAACAAAGTTGGACGTAACTTTGATATAACTTCGAGATTAAACAAACAATAAGACCAAACCAACTTCACAGCAACAGCAGAAACTGCAAATGCATCAACAACTATAGCACCAATACAACTCTACATAGCACTGGGAGGAAATCTATCAAGAATGTGAGAAGTTGCAACATTACTTGAGCGACAACATACGTTGTACAGCTTTTAGATCGCATGCAGTCTCAGCAAAAGTTTAGCTATATGCTACGGTTGTTGATTCAGGATTTTGTTGTTTCAGTTGTCGGGGACTGGAAACTTTGTTCCAGCATGAGGCGATAAAGTCATTAGAAGAGGGCTCGTTGCACACTGGGGCAGAACGGTAGAAACCGCGATGTATTCAAAGGTGAGAATTGATATTTCACAACCAGGTTTGGTATAAAAATAACATGGCACAAAATTCCATATTGTTACAAATTTCCTTATTCGTCCTTTTGCGTTGTTTTATTCCCAATAATAAAACAAGGTTCGTTTTAAATTACGATAATTACAACGGTTTAACTTCCTTTTATTTTACTTATACTGTACAACAGTTTACTTTATTTATGACACTTTAACAAGTCTTGTATTCTACTATCAATTCGCGTTGCTTACTTTACGGGGTTTAATCACAAACTGAACTCTCCACTCCAAAGACCTCCGCTATTTATACCAACTCACCATACTCAAATGAAGGTATATCTAGCGAATTCAAGAGCCTTCTAGAATCTGGATGTTGTTGTTGTTGCTTATCTTTGTAGAACAATCTCGAAGGGCGGAGAGTTATCTTTACTGAGATGAATTCATGCTACTGGTTTCGCGAGCTGGTACGTTGTTACAATGCATACTTTCAGGCGCAGCACTACCCGCCTGTTATTTACATACTGTTAGTAGAGTCATTAACAGCAAGCAAAAGCTTTTACTTATTCGTAACACTGCCCCCCCCTTAAGCCTGTTCGTCCCGAGTAATTGACATCACTGTTCGCAGGGTCAGATGCTGGTATGGTACCGAACTCCAAATCTCCAGGCAGCTTCAGCTCATTTCCGAAAATTACTTTAGCGGGTGTTCGCCAAGTGGAGTCATGGGTGGCCGTCCCAAAAGGAACTTCGGTATTTGTTCATCCCAATCTCTTTGATCTGCGCTGACTACTTTTCTTAGGTATTCTTCAAGAGTTCGGTTGAATCTTTCAACCATTCCGTCAGACTGAGGATGCAATGGTGTTGTTCTTGTTTTCCGAATACCGTATGACTCACAAATTTCTTTGAAGAAGGTCGATTCAAAATTCCTACCCTGGTCCGAATGGAGCTCCGAGGGGACACCAAAACGGCATATCCAGTTATCCACAAACACTTTAATTATAGTCTTCGCTTCCTGATTTGGAACAGGGTATACTTCGGGCCATTTACTGAAGTAATCCATAACCACTAAGACGTACTGGTTTCCAGAGCTACTGACTGGAAATGGACCAGCCACATCCATAGCTATACGCTCAAAGGGTGCACCTGAGTTGTATTGCTGCATGTGGCTATGACTTCTTCACGTTGGTCCCTTAGCTGTCATGCATTGGGTGCAATTTGCTATCCAATCGGCTACCGCTTGTTGACACCCAATCCAGTAGAACCGTTGCTTTAGGTTTTCAATGGTCTTGGTTATTCCTAGATGTCCTCCGCTCGGGCCATTATGGAATTCTGTCATTATCTCTTTTTCCTTGGAGGAAGGTACCACTATTAACTTTTTGACTATTTTACCATCCTCACTTTCCATAACCGGTATAGGCAACCATCCAATAATTTTAGGCTGTTCCACTGGGCCCAGTATGCTTTCATCAGGGGGCTCTCTGAGGCGATGTCATTGCGTGTTGGTCTTTCACCTTTTTCTTTTGCAGAAATGATTTTTGCCAATATAGGGTCGCTTCTTTGTGCTGTTGACCAGTCTTCGTTGGATTCTAGTCGAAGCAGACGTACGTCAATGATGTTTTCTTTCACCTCTGCTTTTGAGCAGTGTTTGCATTCCAGCTTGCATGGACGACGTGACAGGGCATCAGCATTACCGTGTTTTCCTCCTTTTCTATGCTCAATGCTGAAGTTATAGCTCTGCAGTCTTTCAATCCAACGAGCAAGTTGGCCTTCGCGGTTCTTAAATTGCAGTAGTACAGATACTTGTGGTACAGATACTTGTGGTAGTGTTTGACACACTCTATGACTGCCAGCAGCTCTCGTCTCGTAACAGTCTCTGGCTTTGAGAGTATTCGGCTGTAGTACCCAATAACTTTTTCCTGGCCATTGATTTCCTGCGAGAGCACGCCACCTATTCCGTAACCACTCGCGTCAGTATCCAACACGAATTTCTCTCCAGCAACAGGATATGCAAGCAAAGGAGCCGTGCATAAATATTGCTTCAGTTGGTGGAATGACTCTTCTTGTTTTTCGCTCCAACAGTACGGCCGATTTTTCATTGTCAACTCGTGAAGACTTGCAGCCACTGTGGCAAAAACCGGCACAAACCGTCTGTAGTACGTACAGAGTCCTAGAAAACTGCGTAATTCATGGTGATTCTGCGGTCGTGGCCAACCCTTCACTGTCAAGATTTTGTCTTCATCGGTGGAAATGCCATTTGCTGTCACTCGATGTCCCAAGTATTTTACTTCCTTCAGGAACAGAGAACACTTTTTCAGGCTGAGTTTCAACCCAGCTGCGGTTATACGTTGAAGGACTTCTTTAAGATTCTTCAGGTGTTCATCGAATGTTTTCCCCATGGCAATGATGTCGTCTAGGTACACCAAGCATGTTAGCCGATGAAGTCCTTTCAACACGCACTCCATTAATCGCTCGAAGGTGGCTGGAGCGTTACAGAGTCCAAATGGCATTACTTTGAACTGCCACAGACCATCCCCTACGCTGAATGCAGTTTTCTCCTTGTCTTTCTCGCTGATTTCTACTTGCCAATAACCACTTTGCAAGTCCAGCGTGGAGAACCATTTTGTTCCCGACAACGTATCCAATGTGTCATCAATTCTTGGTAGTGGATAACTGTCCTTTTTGGTGACGTCGTTGAGCTTTCTATAAGCCACACAAAATCGAGTACTTCCATCTTTCTTCTTAACTAGTACCACCGGCGAGCTCCATGGACTTGAAAAGGGTTCGATTTCACCATCCCTCTGCATTTCAGCTACAAGTTTCTTCACCTCATCTCTTTTTGCAAGTGGAAGACTTCTGGGTGCCTGTTTTATTGGTCTCGCTTCCCCTGTGTTGATGTCATGCTTTACCATTGATGTCCTACCTTGGCATTCTGTTTTTAGGGCGAAGGCAGACGCATGCTTCCACAGTAATTTCTTTGCTTTGTTCCTATCTGATGGCTTTAGTTCTCGCACCCACTCACTGAGATGCGACTCCAGTACTTTCTGCTCCTTTTCTGATGGTTTGCTGCAGTCCCAATTAACTTCACAGTTGATGACCGCCTCGGCTGGTGTACATTCTGCAATTTCTGTGCGGTCGCTGAACACCTCCTCGTTGTTGGACAAATTTAGAACTCGTACAGGCAAATATCCTTCATTATTAGTCTTTACTAGAGTTTTGGCTGTGATGATGTTATAGTTTTTTATATTTGCCGGTTCAACTACCCACAAACCGCCGATCTCACAATCTTCCTCCATTCGGGCCCATACTATGGTTTCTGAGTTTGGTGGCAATTTTACATCTTTGTGAGTGATCAGCCTTTTAATCTGTGTTGTATTGTCGTATCCCACATTGAGTGGAATTTCCACATTAGCCCACGTCAACATTTGCTGCCCCATATCTAACTTGAGGCCTTGGGCAATCATAAAATCTGCGCCAATTACCACTTCATCCACAATGTCGGCGACAATAAACACGTGCTCGATGCTCATGTTGGCAATGGCTAACTTCAATTTAACTTTACCATGTACAGTTGCTGGCTCACCCGTTGCTGTGCGGAGTCTTACACCATGTAACGATTCCATTGGTCCATTTATCAAATCTGATCTGATGATAGATTGTGACGCGCCTGTGTCCATAGTCAATATACGCTTCCGACCACCGATAGCTCCGTAGACAGTGAGGTTGTTGTTTTTCTGTTGTATTATTGAGATGGAGATCGTGGGGCGCTCGGTTGTGGGAGTTAGTCCATGCCCCTCTGGGCTAGCTCGATTTAGTTTAACGGAGATTCATTTTGTGTAGTATAATTTGCCCGTTTATTTCCACGTTGGGGTGAGCTCGATCTTGATCGCTTTCGTGGTTCTCTGCAGTTTCGTGAAATATGACCAGGTTTGTCGCAATTGTAGCACTTTGGTCTGGGCTTACTTCCGCCTGGTAACGCCTTGCTGAGGGTTTGGGTGATTTCTTTAAGATCGTTTATGGCACCCTTCAAATCTCCTGCCTCCGACTCCGTTTCAATTTGTCTAGCTCTTTGTATTTGAGGCTTGGACACAAATTTCGCTGTCTCCTGTGCCAATGCGAACGAAACGGTTTCGGCGAATGTAGCTTTTTGTGTGGCACAAGTCACGTATTTTATGTCAGGATCACGGATGCCGTTGACGAATGCTTCAATCCTAAATTGGTCCAAGAATGGGTGGGACTCACCAGGATAAGTCATCAACACCAAACGTTCTACCTCGGTTGCGAAGTCCTGAAGTGTTTCATTATGCTTTTGCACTCGGCCTCTTAATTCCATGCGATATAAATCCTTCTTGTGATCGCCACAATACTTGCGTTGTAACGCAGCCAGTATATCCTCGTAGTTGTTTCTGGCACTAACGGTAATGCTCTGAAGGACTTCTGCTGCACTGCCTTTGAGTGCTAAAATTAGCTCTACTGCTTTGTCGTTGCTGTTCCACAAGTTCTTAATTGCGACCATTTCGAATTGGAATTTAAAAACGTCAAATGGTGTAGAGCAGACATGTGCAAACTGACACAAACGCATTTCAAATCAGTTTTACGAATTTTGCGACTGTGTTAAGTTGAACGGAGCAAGCAGAACAAAAGCAGAGAAAACAAAAGTAGTACACTGAGTAAAAAATTAAAATTAAAAAAATTAAAACTAAATCTTAAAAAAAAAATCAAATATCAACATCTCCAATGATTATTTCCATTTACGATTTTTGCCATTTACAAACATTAAAATTTCTTTATATTCGTCCATGGCAATTAAAATTTATTTTTTAAGTGTAGTGTTTTTTATTACAAATAATTTTGCTTGCAGAGCGATACGGTGTTTCTTGGTCAAATGCAGAACAGCAACTGACTTTGAATCGGTAAACAAGCAGCAAGCTTTCGGACATGTTGGTGTGAAAAAACGATCAAGCTACTATCGGTGTGAAAACACGATGACTCAAAAGAGTTCTAGCTGCACGTCTATGGTGTAGAGCCATCGAAACTGGGAGCTTTCAATCTACTAGAGGCTTCAGAAATTACTCGCACTGGCCCCTCTTGTAACTGAAGTTCATTAATTATTCTTTGCAATTCACTTACATCATTTTCGACTTTCTCAAACTTCTGTTCAACTTCTTCGAACTTCTGTTCGAAGTTTTCGAATTTCTCATTAACATGTATTTCCATGTTGTTCATAACTTCCGAAATTTGTTGAAGTTTGTCATTTGTGGCGTTAGATGTCTCTTGCATTATTCTTGAATTTTCGCTCAATTTCTCGTCCACAATTCTAGAATTCTCGTTCATAATTCTAGAATCCTCACCAAATTTCTTTTCAAGTTTTTCGTCCATAATGGCAGCAAACATTGTAGAAACATCTACATTACCAGTTGCTTCTGTTGCACAAACCTCCATTTCGTCTTTGCACTCGAACTGATGCGTGTCAATGTCGATGTTTCGGCGTTTAAATTCATCTATTAATCGCCTCTGCAGCTCCACCTTATTACCGGCTGTCGGTTGATCCAATTTACTCAACTCCTTTTTTAGTTGTTCAACTTTGAGTTCTTCAAACTTCATCGTTGTCCTTAATTCGTAATTTCACTTCTGACACCAATGTTACGAATTTCCTTATTCGCCCTTTTGCGTTGTTTTATTCCCAATAATAAAACAAGGTTCGTTTTAAATTACGATAATTACAACGGTTTAACTTCCTTTTATTTTACTTATACTGTACAACAGTCTACTTTATTTATGACACTTTAACAAGTCTTGTATTCTACTATCAATTCGCGTTGCTTACTTTACGGGGTTTAATCACAAACTGAACTCTCCACTCCAAAGACCTCCGCTATTTATACCAAGTCACCATACTCAAATGAAGGTATATCTAGCGAATTCAAGAACCTTATAGAATCTGGATGTTGTTGTTGTTTATCTTTGTAGAACAATCTCGAAGGGCGGAGAGTTATCTTTACTGAGGTGAATTCATGCTACTGGTTTCGCGAGCTGGTACGTTGTTACAATGCATACTTTCAGGCGCAGCACTAACCGCCTGTTATTTACATACTGTTAGTAGAGTCATCAACAGCAAGCAAAAGCTTTTACTTATTCGTAACAATATTAAGAGCAGCAAATGTCAGCGCTGTAAAAACATATTCAAATGATATCCCTCATCCTAAATGATATTTTTGTGGATAAATATTCATAAAATTTAAATTTTTACAGCGTAACCTTATACGTCTGGAAAGTAGGTGCATATGGCATATAATTTTTTAAATACAATCCAAAATATATTAAAAAATTACAAGGTTTCAGGGGTCACACGGTTGGAACGAAGTTCCTTCCGCTATATATCATATACTAGTTAGATCCAACACGCCAAAGGGGTCCGATGAAAAATACGATAGTTTAAATGGATCTTTAAGAAAAGATACTTTTTGTAAAATGATAAACTTTTTCTAAGAATTTTTGTTTTGATTTTCAATTTTAGTATCGGCTCGAGGTCATAGGTGTGAAAAAAGAAAACGCAGTTGTATAATTTTCCTGTATCCCAATTTATTTAGTTTCCACTATTTTGACCAACTTCGTTGATCATTTTCAAGGATCTAATACAAGGAAAACACAAAGATTTTATAAAACATTAGTGGAAACATTAAACACAAAATTTTTCTTCAAGTACTATATTGTCTATTAGAGATCAAGGATACACGTTATTTTAAATATGAGTACAGATTTTATGAATAGAGAAAGGGCATGCCTATGGGTTCTCCAGCGTCACCGATAATGGCGGACATTATAATGGAAGGATTACTTGACACGACATTCAATACCGTAGGACCGAAAATTATAACTAAATATGTGGACGATATATTTGTAATCATTGGGAAATCTTAGGTGGAGGACACGATGACGGCGCTCAATCCTTTCAATCGACAACTACAATTTACAGTGGAAGAGGAAAGGGACCAACAATTATTGCATGGTTATAAGACAAGATGGAAATTTAAAAATTTACTGGTATGAAAAGCATACAGCGTCAGAACGACTAATAAATTATTATTCTAAGCAACCTAGAAGGACAATAATTAATACGGCCAAGAATTTCGTTAACCCCTATGTGTACAGCAAAAAAAAAAATACCTTCTCCAGCGCGGCAAGGTACCCGGGTACCTATATGGAATTTGTGCAGAAAACGAACATTTATGCACTAAATATCTTCATGAAAAGTTGTAAAATATATCAGAATTATAATGTATATGGAAAGTATCTTATGTTTTGTTAATGCCTTAACATATGCAACACATCTTATCTGAAACTTGAGATAGATTTTAAATATAACTGCTAAACTTTTATACATATATAAAAGCTAATAGACGTGAATTATTGCAGAAGGAACTTGAAACCGGGGATTCCCCTTGAAGAAAATATACAGAACTTAAGTTACTTTTCCGTTTACGATTTTAGTTTGTCTTAACTTCTAGCCTACTGAAGGTGTCATTTTTAGGTGAACGTTTTTTCTTACGAAATGAGTGCAAGAGTACGTTCAAAAAGATTTACTTCCACTGATATAAATAACATGTTATTTGAGTGTGAAAGTAGTGAAGACGATTTTACACACCCTGATAGCGATGAAGAATATATATACCAATACTAAGCGAAATAGTGTTGAAAGCTTCAGAGACTGAATTTGCAGGGACTCTGGAAGCCAATGAGTTCTCGTTCGACTCGGAAGAAAGCTATGAGAGTGATGAAGTCCAAACAGAAAATGGACTTTTTGGTAAAGATGGAACCTGTTGGCAATCGAACCTATTTCAAGAACCACAGCCAATAAACAGAAATATATTAAGAAAACGTAATGGTGCAGCCCAAAATTTTAAATTACTTACTGGTAAACAAATATTTAAATGTATTTTGTCAAATGAAATGTGTGACATTATTCTTTGAGAAATAAACCGGAAATGACTCAAAATTGTATCTGATTACAATACAAAAGTAACAACAGGAAGAAGTGTTCGAGCCTTTCAGAGGAGAAGAATGCGACGCTTTTCTTGGCATTCTGATTTATTGTGGCGTTCATAAATCAAACAGAGAACATCTATCTGAATTGTGGAAACCCACTAATTTGCCATTGTTTCCGCAGCAATTTCCATCAACAGATTCAGAATGGTATTACGGTGTATACGTTTTGATAATGCCGAAACTCGTATATCTCGCGCACAAACTGATAAAACTGCTGCTTTCAAAGACATTTGGCTAATGCTAAATACCAATTTACAGCAAAGTTATAAACCTGGAGAGTGCACAACTATTGACGAGCAACTCTATGGGTATCGCGGGCGTACACGTTTCACACAGTACATGCCGTCAAAACCAGACAAATATGGCATCAAGATATTTTGGACCTGCGATGCATCTAACTCTTACCCTGTACATGGGCAACTATATACCGGTAAACCATCAGAAGGCGAGCGACAAACAAAAATAGGCGAAAGGACAGTGTTAGATCTGGTCATTCCGTATAAAAACTCAGGAAGAAACGTTACTACGTACAATTTTTTTACTTCCTTGGACCTAGCTAGAACTTTAAGCTCGTGGAATACGACACTTGTGGGAACTTTACGAAAAAACAAACGTTTTCTACCATCTAGCATGCATCCAAGTAAAGAAAGGTAAGATTTATAAACACATGAGAACTCAATTTACGCGTTGTCATATGTATATATATACTTAATAAGTATTACTTAAATTGGTTCATATTTATATTGCAGGCTCTTACACTCTACCAAATTTGCCTTCAGCAAAGAGGCAATCTTGTGCTCATATGTTCCAACAAAAATAAAGTTGTGATTATGCTATCGACTATGCATTCACACTCTACTGTAGAATCTACTCTGAAGGCAAAACCTGAAATTATAACATATTATAACAAAACTAACGGTGGAGTAGATAACATGGATGAATTGTTGGACGAATATACATGCAAACGCCGAACAAGTTGGTGGCCGTTATCATTATTTTTTAATGTTATTGATATAGCAGCATTGGCGTCGTATATTATATATATGGAAAACAATTCAACATTTAAGTCCACAGATCGCCGTAGACAATTTCTAAAAGATCTAAGTTTTGAATTATGCAGAGAAAATATAGAGAAACGAGCTAAAAATCTTAAGGTTTCTTCTCAATCATCGACTGGTTTAGCTATAAAAACCTTTCTTGGAAAAGACTTAGATGCTGTAACATCCTTCAATTCCTCCATACAAAAAAAGGACAATACCGGCCGAATTCCAGTAGTAGGAAGTTGTCACGTGTGCCCACAATTACAGATGAAGCAAAGAAAAACGTGTAAAGCTTGTACTAGTTGTTCTAAATCTATTTGTAATGAACACTCAACTAATTATCCAATTTGTTGCAAATGTTCGAGAGATCACCACTAAAATTATAGTTATAAGTAGAATTTTATTATCAATATCTGAATTATTTTTTTAAGTTTTGTTTTTGTTATTGTTTGTTATAAATTAAATCCGTCCTTATAAATAAATTCGTTACTTCGATTCATTATCGACTTTTACATTATTTACTCATTCTTCGCTACTAGTTTACAAAAAACATGTTTACAATGTTTGCCTTTCATATAACACTCACCAAGGTACCCAGGTACCTTGCTGTACAGTTAAGGGTGTCATGTTGTAAATGATCTCCCACGCTGATACAAACTACATTTTTAGCTCTGAATTTGCAAAAATTCGAAATTTACTAAACGTTAAAAGTTCTCAAGAAGTTTCAAGGGTGTAGGCCATCAACTTCGATAAAAAAAAAAATTAAGTTGAAAACGCCAAAGGTACCCGGGTACCTTGGTGTGCCATAAGGGTTAACAGAGTACTGAAAATAAACGGCGTGGAATTTCATGGGGGAAATAAGGAGAAAGTACGAGCGATTTTACAAATGAACAGTTTTCCCTTCAACACGATTGGCGCCTTGCTAACGCGAACAAATTTGAAACCACCAACACCAAAGGATGATACTAGACCGGACAGGATATATAAATATATATCTCGTATGTGCCGGAACTCTCTGATAGAATCAAACATTCATATATATATGACAGGGAGAAATACCAATTAGCTCCAAAGTCAAATTTTACCCTAAATCACCTTTCTAGTAGGACTGAATCGAGAACCGATACGGCTGACAAGCCAAATCTGGTGTACGAAATCAAGTGCAACGGAGACAAAACCAACATATGCCAGAAGGTATATGTGGGTAATACGATGAATAAACTGAAGTCGAGGATTTCATCACATAAATCGGACCAAAAGGCACATTATAAGCCTTTGGAACAAAAAACAGCACTCGCAGCCCACTGTACGTTAACTGGACACATTCCAAACTTTGACAAAGTGAAAATTCTATCTGAAGAGAGGATTAACTCACGACGTCTCTTTCAGGAAATGCTGCATATTATTATTAAAAGCAAATACAAGTTTACAGATATACAGTTGACAAAAGCTTGCAGCGAAGACTAGTCGGAAAATTTTTTGTCATCTCACAGTGTAATTATATGCATAAATATTATCGTGATTTCCTACTCAATAATCTCTAACAGACAATATTATACTTGAAGGAAAAATTTTGTGTTTACTGTTTTCACTAATGCTTTATAAAATCTTTGTGTTTTTCTTACATTAGATCCCTGAAGTTGATCGAAACATTGGAAATTAAATAGAATATGATAAAAGGAAGATTATACAACTTCGATTCCTTTTCTCATACCTATGACCTCGAGCCAATACTAAAATTGAACATCATATTGACAGGAAAGGTCAACTATAAATACAAATTAAATTTTTTTTTCAATCCTGTTTTTAGGTCCTTTTTGTAAGAATATGTATCATATTTTCCCGAAAAGGTCGTTTTTTAAACGCTAATATTTTTTTAATAAAGATACCATTTTTAAGAAGGAGTACTTTCTGTAAGAAAAAGCCATAAGAGTATGAATTTTTTTTTACAACGAAGTTCTTTTTTAAAAACAGGTAATTTTTAAGAAGTGGTACTTTTTTCTGGAAAAGGTTATTTTTTATGAAAATGTGCTTATTTTCAGAAAGGCTACATATTTCAAGAAAATAAAATAAAAGGTATTATTTTATTTTTAAGAAAAGGTACTTTTGAGAAAAGGAATTTTTGTAAGAAAATGTGTTATTTTTAAGAGAAGATATTTGTTGAAGAAATGGTAAATTTTTTAGAATTGGTCCATTTTGCTAGAACAGGTAGATTTTTAGGAGTAGGAGTATCTCGAGAAAAGTTATTTTGTTTCACAGAAAAGGTACAATTTAAAGATGAGGTATTTTTTTTTAGGAAAATGAAATTTGTTGTACGAAAATTTACTTTTTAATAAAAGGTACCTATTTAAAAGACATACAGTTGTTAAGAAAAGGTACTTTTTGAAAGAAAATTTACTTTTTTAAGCAAAGGTACTTCTTTAAGATAAGGTATATTTTAAAGAAAATTTACTTTGTTTAAGATTATGAATGGGAATTTTCTTTGAGAAAATTTACCTTTTTTTAAGAAAAGGCACTTATTTAAGAAAATTTAATTTTTTTAAACTTGTTTCGCTTTGTCTTTTCTAAATTTTCTTTTTATTGGGTTAAAACTACACATATCTAAATATTTTTACAGGCTCCACCTAGAAAAGTTTCCATTAAACAGTTTTCTAGTTAGTCAAATTTTGTGATGGACAACAAAATGCTAATTCTGCGGTGCCGACACTCGTACAGTATAAGCTTCTTCGTGTGTTTTCGATCGTGGGCGGTCGGCTCTTGCTTTGTTTACATTTTGCAATACAAATCAATGCCCCTATTACCGTTCACCACTCAACTTAGTTTGGCCGACTTAGAGACAACCCAACTTCAACACGACCAAACTTATCTTTTGTATTGTGATTCGCAACTGGTTTTGGTTGCAATATATCAATTTTGACAAATCAATATCAATTTTGACAAGTAAAAGCAGCTGATTTATGTGAAAATAAAAGAAGTTAACAATTGTGTTGTGCTTTGCAACATCGAAATGGATATAAGTAGCATAGATTTCTTTTATGAAGATGGAGTCGAAAACGCGAATGTGTCACATTTAAGAAGAAATATTCGTGATGCATCCAACCTTCTTGAGCTGCCCAGTACAAGGTATGGATTTGCACATACACGTGGCCATTCATTCAAGTTCTGGGCGGTGGTCCTAAACTATTTAACTTCACAGCAAATCCTTCCCATAGTTCTCGCACTTGGTTCTGCGTGGTGCTAAATTGTGGTTTTCCAAGGGCAAGGGCTGGATTGCTTTCCATTAACTGGACAGGTTTCTCAAACTGAGCATTCTTTGTGATTTTGATACTTCTAAATATATAAAATATTATTGTTAAATTAAAATGTTCAAATGTTAAATGAAAATTATAATTTGAAGCCAAAATAATATAGGGGGCACAAATCAGTTGCTGGTCAGCATTTGTTGCGAATTTGTTTAAAAATACATCAAACTGAGCTTCGGTTTATTCTGCTTCACACACAAGCGCAATATGTGTGTGGGCATCACTGGTCTAAACCATAGCTGTCCAACAGTGGCACTACAGAGCTCGCTCTATGCACACGTACAGTTGCTATTTTCTACTCAGTCGCTGAGTAGACAACAAGAGCGTCGGATGCACACAGAGAAATTGTTGAACATTCATACGAAGAATTGTTTATGACTGACAACACTTTTGGTGGCATTCAATGCTTATTGTGTTATGCCATATTTCAGGGGAAAAAGTTATTTAACTTGAATCGACACACTCTAGATTTCTTTGAGTGCGGTCTTTGTCTCTCTCACAGATACCAACTCATTTTATTTTGGATATCTACGGTCTAGACACAAACCAAAGCAAAGATAAATAATATAGTTGATAATAGTGGTTTGTAACATAATAGTGTTAAAACAAAAGTTGTTTAATTTGTATTCATTTAGCCGCCATCACGCAATGTGCGATAAGGAACTTCGTTCAAAAATGTTCATGTGCAAAACCGGAGGAGACGATTTCAAACCAAAATGTTTGTATGTAAGTTATCTTGATTTTTGAATGTTTTTAATCCGAAATTAGCTTATAAAACACTAAAATTTTAAAAATGGGATATGCACTGGTTCAAAAGATATGTATTTTATTGTACATGCATGTCGCACTGAGTATATGTACAAAACCGAAAGTAACCATTTCAAAAAACAAAATTTTTGTAAGCTGGCTTAATTTTTTAAATTTTTTTAAATTCGAAATTAGCTCAAAGTATACTTATAACACACTAAAATTTTTAAAATAGGATATGCACTGATTCAAAAGATATGCATTTTAATGTACATGCATGTCGCACTGAGTACGACGTTATGCGCCTGTTTGTGTACAAAACCGGAAGTGACCATTTCAAACCAAAATTTTAGTAAGTTTGCTTAATTTTTTTAATTTATAATGCCCCATATAGTGAATAATTTTTTTTTTAAAAGTTGTCCAAAATGTTTGTTATCCTGAGTTTTAAAAAAAGTTTCCGTGGAATCCGGTATAAATGACGATATGTTAATAATGAGTGAAATTTGCACTTTTATAACCATTAAGCAACTCGTGCCCCAATTTAAAATATTTAAGTTTCTGTAAAGTTTTTTAGTAAACGTTTTTACAAAAGAAAGATGTAACTTGAATTATTGGTGTTGTTTTTGTTGGAATTTGATTAGTGTATTGGCTGCAATAATATTTTTTTGTTGTTTATGCACTAATTCCAAATGATTGGAACATTTTTTTGAGTAAAAACTAATTCTAATACGATAGAGAAGTAAATTACATGGAAAATTAAAACAAAAATTGTTTGGAATCGAATAAAATTTTTTTACTTATTATTTCATCGTTTATTGATTGAAATGTTTTGTTGAAAGCTATAATAACATGATATCAAGTGTAACATTTTAACATAGATTACATATTTTAAGCCGATATTGCCTATATTTTGCACATATAATACCTGATTCAAAAAAAACAATATACTATTTTGTATGTATATCGGATAATAATTTCATATTCTTTGAATTAATCGGCGTTCTCAGGCCATCTGCCCCACGGTGCGGCATTTAATTTGGAACAAAAAAAAAACAACTAAAACAACATTGAAGTCAAGATTGCCTGTGAGCACCTTACGGAATATATAAATAGTAGTGCGTACATGTATCACTGATACTCACACTTTGTAAATATCACATGAACACGAGAGCCAAAGTAACTAGTACTAGAGATGGAGTGTACACCTTGACATCTTTAGAATGTTTAATTTAGAGTTTCATGGTAGGCGTTTAAATAACACCCAAACCAATAAAAAATTGTATTGGGTATTATCTTACGATTTAGATCTAATTCTTCGCTGTAATGAATGCGCAAAATTATAACACCCCAAATGTAAATTATGACACATATCTTCATTGCGAACAAATTTGGCTAATAATTATTATTATTATTACAAGACACCAGTATTGGGTCGGTTTTTTTACTCCCTGCCAACTAAATGAAAATTTCCGCGACTTTGTACGGAGAATTAAGCGGCCATTTTAAGCGGTTCCACATACAAACTCGTCGAAACATAGTTTACCGGGAAACAAAAACTCAGGCTAATTATGATATAAATAAAAAATGGTTTTCCCATTGCATCCCATGAAGGGACTGGGGAGAACTTCTCACAATCGCTGAGCTGTGCGCTTTCCAGTTTTCACTCACTGATTGGGACCTACAGTTTTACACCGATTCCGAACGGTAATTTGAGAAGCTTATTCATGGCTAGATACTCGATAGTGTCGCCGTCACTATGCGAGGTGACCGCCGCCGAAAGAAAATTTGACGGATCTCAAGTACAAGAGCCACGCACACTCACCATTGCACCACCGACGGCCACGGGTCAGTTTTTTTACTCCCTGCTAACTAAATGCAAATTTCCGTGACTTTGTACGGAGAATTAAACGGACACTTTAAGCAGTTCCCCATACAAAATCGTCGAAACATAGTTTACCGGGAAACAAACACTCAGGCTAATTATGATATTTATATACACAGAAAAAAACCTTGTGTAATATTATCCAAATTCATGGCTTGATATCAGCCAATGCACTGGGCAACATAGGGCAAGATATTTAATTGGGCAATATTAGCAACAAACGTAGGCAATTTAACGTTAACAAACCATAGAGGAATTTGCCTTGCATATTTGTAGTTTTACCCAAATGCAAAAGGACAATGAAGAAAATTTACTGTTGGTGATTTAAAATAAGTTGTTCTTCTAATTTTTTTTATTAAAGTACCTTTTGGCCAGAGTTTTATCAATACTACGTGTTTATGCATATATGTACATATATTGATTTAAGCTTATAATCTAAACGTAAAACAATATTACATTTAAAACTTTTGAATTAAAAACTTCCTTAAATCAAATTAACAAAATCACATAAAACCAATAGATTTTGTGTAAATCTCATATTTTATCATTATACGCTTAATAAAAATGAAGTAACCTTGGCCGTTGTCTCATCTGTCGGAACAATTTTCGTTTCAAACATTTATTGTGTTAGATTTTTCGTGATCCTCCTGTATGTTGAGCTTACAATTACAATTTTTGTCATCCTGCTTCTTATAAGCCTCCTAGTTAAAACCACCCACAATATTGTCTTGCGTCTCTAAAATATAGGAATGATTCGCAGCATAGAAATTCAATATCTTGAGAATGTCACTAATTCAAACCGACTTGTCGGAAAATAAACCATAGTTTGATACCATCCCAATTTCGAGGATCAATACGATTTAATTGTTCTCTTGATTGTGATATGGCTAAAGCACAATAAGTAGTGCCACTATTTTCCTTCCAATCCAAGTGCTGGCTAAAACCATAAGCGTACCGCTGAAAATAAGCGAGAATTTTAACAATCTACTTTAGTAATCGTTTAGAAAATACTTACAATACTATTCATTATAAAATGAGAAATTGTATCTTTGGTTTAGTCTTAGTTCATCAGATGACAAATTCATAGCTACAGCACAGAAACAAATCAAACTTAAACTGACGTCGGAGCGTTGGACTTCGGCAACGTAAAGAATAGAAGGACAATTTATGAGCAAATGAATACCAATTTATTTGTTGATTGTATTAATAGAATCGTACAGCATCTTCACCTGTTAGTTTAAAGACCACCTGATGGAATATAGAATACAAAATTTGAGTACACAATTGCGTATTGTAACGTCCATATAGTCCTGTTTTGAGCACTCGCCTGGTAAATATCTCACCGAAATCACAAATTAATGTCCTGAAAAGATTCAGAAGATTCCGGCTGGAACGGACGCGTTTTTGTTGAGCTCCGAAACTTTTAATAAAGCAATACTCGTTGAAAAAGACTAATATTATATAATAAAATTCTTTCGATTCTTAAAAGCAAACGAACAACTCTCGTAATAAAGAAATACATAAAATAGCACTAAACAAATTAATATATTTACAATAAAGACAAATACTAAGTTACAAGAATCACAATGCCCAAAACAATTCAACAACAAAAACAAGTGTTTTCAACACCATCATCCAAGAGAACACGCAACGAACAAACCCCGGTTTCTTCCAACAACAAATCTCCGAAAATTGTGCAACTTATAGAAATGAAATTTGCTAGACAAAACGAAATAATTACAGAAAAAATTGAAGAATGTGTGAAAAAAAGCGTAGCTGAAGCAAATGAGTTAAAAGATCTCACACAGAGATTGACCAACTTAGAAATTGCTGAGTTGACTAAAAACAGAATTGTCGAAAATAAAAGATAAACTCTCTCACCAAGAGAATTTAAATGTAGCAACAAATTTGCGCATGTGTGATATTCCATTCGCAGAAGATGAGAAATTGCACGATATATTCAATAAACTGTGTTCTATTCTAAATATTCCTGCGCCACAAATAAAATCGTCATATCGCATAAAAAGTAAAAGCGCCAACCAAATTGACGGTGTTATAGTAGCTAAATTGTGTACACCTCGGGATAGAAATACTCTTTTAAAATCTATCTCTTATTACAAAAGTGAAAGCAAATCACAATTAACTTTAAACATTCTTGGATTTAACTCAAATACACCATTCTTCATAAACGAAGTTCTCACTACAGACAACTACAATATATTGCAAGCTTCGTTAAAACTCAAGAGAAAAAAGCTTATAAACTCATCATTCACAATGCGTGGTATTGTATACATATATTAAGTTTTGTCATTCCGATCGTCCACCACGCATTGATTCAGCTCTATAACTGCACTCTCTTTTTCGTGATGACACGCAAATGTCAAACTCGCAAACCTGCGGAAATGGAGTTGCCAACTACATATAAACAGCTGGTACATACACTGAGAAAAATTGCAACTATATATTTGCTACTAATGATATTAAATTATATATTTTCTATTACACTTCACTTCATTTATCTTTATAATTTTATTATTTGTATCAATTACATATATTATATGAATTTCTTATGTTTTTTGTGTACAACTCCTTTTTCCAAATTGCATATTGTACTACCGTAATAAGCGAAATAAGAGCGTTGTAAACTTCTCTGTGATATATGACCTCTGATATTAGATATAATTCTAAAGACGAACTGTTTAACATGATTCTACATCTAAATGCACAAAATCTAAACAGTAAAATGGATGAGTTCCGTCATATCTTTGTTTCCTCTGGAGTGGATATAATATGCATCTTCATCCTATTATCCAAACGGCTATATACGATTTGCCTGGATACACTCTTTTCCGCGCTGATAGAGAAACAAAAGGCGGAGGCGCATGTATTTATATAAAAACTGGAATAAAGTGCAATGTAAAATTGAAGTCTAGTCATAATAGTCCTTCCGAGTTCATATTTTTAGAAGTTTTTACTGAACAAAAGAATAAGATACTTGTTTGCAGTGTATATCGTCCTAACAAAAACATAAAAATGGATGACTTTATAATTTCAATTGAGAACATAACTGTAATGTGTGATGATGTTATAATAGTTGGAGACTTTAACAGTAATCTTCTGAGAGAACATTTTTTAGTTGATTCATTCCAAACGCTTGGCTTATACCCAACCAATACAAGTGCACCCACGCATTTTCACCCCATGTCGAATAGTTTATTAGATGCATTCTTTGTTAATCAGAGATCAAAAGTTATTTTATATGATCAACTCTCTGCACCTATTTGTTCTTGCCACGATTTAATATATATGATATACGATATTTCTGTAATCGCAGAGCCTGAGTATATATCTTATAGGGACTTTAATAACATTGATTGTGGTGTATTAAGTAGTGCCCAGCATGAATGCACTCTCGTTTAGAATACATTCATTATCTCACTGTACCACTACCAACGGTCCGAATAGTGTAAACAACGAATTGAAACGATATGTTCCTGCGTGCTCTTGGAATGAATGTTGTATGAATCTCTGCTCTGTTAACTACTGTGTTTGTCTCAATTCTGTTACGACAACACAACATTTTACTCAATAAATGTTCGTGAATGTAAAAACCATTCGAATACATAAGAACTATTCGAATGAAAAAACGGTAAATTATGAGTGGCTATGGGTCTCATTTGCTTTCTCGTCAACGAAAAGATCAGCAATGTTGTGTGAAGACTAAAGACATAAATATTCGTTTTTTATGAGTTTAACTGCAAAAATATATACATATTAGAAAATGGAAATTGATGAATTAAATTATTTTAAATATAATTTATTAAACATTAGAAATATGTAGTCATCAACTCAATCGGCCGCTGTGGGTAAAGAAAATAGTATTGTTTCCCGAATTTCAAGGGGTTAACTCGTTTTGAAGGAGAAATAAGGCCGCAGCAAAGTTTGAGAAGTTTTCTCCTTAATTGTGGATGGAGACGGCAAAGAAATGAAATATGTCAGTTGCAATAACTGCCAACAAATTTTGAAACATTCAACTTCGACATCAAACCTAGTGAGGCATAAGTCCTACATTTCCAAAATTGACTTAATTTTAATCATATTCTTTACTCCAAAGAAATTAGAACTTCAAATCATACCAAAACAGCATTTGCTTTAGTTACGCTCTTTTAAAATGTCTCATGAATACATCTCATTATTCGAAAAGTTCTGCTTGTCTCTAAAGACCTTTGACTCAATCTAGTTAATACTCCTTCATACAAGAACTCTCTATGCTCGGTTTCATTGTATTTCGTACCCGATGCAACACGCTGAGAAGAATGGTTGTATGTATCGTACTCCAATCGCTAGAATGAGTACAGTAACATATTCAAAAAACATGAATATATTTGAATGTGTTTAAATGTATACTCATGCTGGTCTCTATTATTAAGTGAGGTTATTGATGCCATTAATTGGAGTATTACATACAATATTGAAAGTGTTGATGAACAGATTAGATACCTCAACTACTATTTAGATGAGGTATTTAACGCATGTGTTCCGATTAAAACATAATATATTAAGCACTCTCAGCCACAATGGTTTAATAGTTATATTAAGCAGTTAATAAAAAACGGGATCATTTGTACAAAAGATGGAAACGATATAAAACCACACTTCTCCACTCTCAATTTAAAACTGCAAGATGTGAAGTTGTTCGACATATCCATCTACCAAAATAGTCAATTCTATCGCCGAAAGTTTACATAGGCTATTGACAATAAGTCCAAATGGAAGGAGATTCAAAATATAGGTATCGGTCGAAAAAATCAAAACAAAATTAAATATGAAGTCGATGTGGGCAATCTTAACAAATTATTTGTCGGTGTCAATTCAGTAAAGGCCTCTACAAACGTATACACTACCTATCGTAATGAACATATTGAAGACGACTTTTCATTTTACTGTGTTGGACAAAATGAAGTACTTAATACTTTATTGGCCATTAAGTCAAATGCGGTAGGTGTGGATGGAGTTCATCCACGATTCCTAAAAATAATTTTACCGAAAATTCTCCCTTATATAACATTTATTTTCAATACAATACTAACAACATGTTCTTTTCCGACAGCATGGAAAATTTTGAAAATATTACCACTCACGAAAACTAATAAAGACTTTCGCCCCATTTCGATTTTACCAATAATCTCAAACGGACTTGAAAAAATTATGTATGCTCAGATAAATGACTACATACAGAAGTATGACTTATTATCAAATAGACAGTCTGGATTTAGGAAAAACAGGAGCTGTGTCACAGCATTAACTGATGTTGTAGAAGAGCTTAGAATCAATATGGATGAAAACAAGGTATCTTTTCTTGTACTACTTGACCATAGTAAAGCATTCGACACTGATGATCATGAAGTTCTGTTAATTAAGCTTGGCAAAATTTTTAATTTCTCAAGATCAGCATGTCGACTGATCGAGTCATATGTTACTTGTCGTACGCAAAGAGTTTCATGTAATGGTAAAAATTCGGATCCTTTGTCAGTTAGCCAGGGTGTGCGTCAAGGATCCATTTTAGGTCCTTTACTGTTTCGCATTTATATTAATGATCTTCCTAATGTTCTGAGCCATTGCAAAATACAAATTTATGCAGACAACTGTGTAGATAACATTAACGGTGACTTACGCAGTATAAATACTTGGGCCTACAATAATGGCCTCAGTATAAATCCCACAAAATCTAAAAGTATTTGTATTTCAAAGCGGGTCAAAATTCATATTTTCATTGCTACTCAGAAAATAAATAATTACAAAATTGACTTTGTACAGTCGTCATCTAATCTTGGTATTTTATTTAATAACCATCTTTCTTGGACAAACCATATTAACGCTACCACAGGTAAGGTACATGGAATATTGCGAAATTTGTGGGTTGTACAAGCATCAACTTCACTACACATACGAATGCTTCTGGCTAAATGTTATATTAATCCAACTCTAATGTACGGATCAGAAATTTTGTATGCATGTGACAGCAAAGATAAACAAAAGCTCAAGGTGGCTTACAACAATATTGCGAGGTATGTTTTGATAGAAAACTACGTGGCAGAATCTCTGGGTACTCTTATAAACTTTTTAATATGAGCTTCGAATGCTATTTGAACTACAAGAGTCTTATATTCCTGCATAAAGTTATATATACTATGCAGCCTGATTATCTCTTCGACAGATTAATATTTGCGGGTTCTAACCGAGGGAAAAAACTCATTCATAAGTCATTTAAAACTTCTACTTCTGAAAGACAATTCTTCGTATCCACTGTTCGCCTTTGAAACAATCTATCATCACGTATACAGGTTATTAGCAACGCTTTTCATTTCAAAAAGGAGTTAAATAGTTTATTTAAATAATTTTTAAATTACATATACATATTTAAAAATTTTAAAAACGAAAATCAAAATGTGAAAATGTAAGTGTAACAATAATCTGATTTTATTTTTTATTTTATTTTATTTTATTTTAATTATAAAATGTATGTCTAATTTCTGATTACTATGTTTTATATCTAACATTTTTGTAATTGTTTTTATCATTATTATTTTTTTTTTGTATTTTAATTTTAATTTGTCTTAAATCTCTTGTCGTATATTAAACATTTTACCACTAGCATTGTAATTTATAAGACTTTGCCTTGTTGTGCTAGGTTACCATATTATAATAAATAAGTAAATATATAAAATAGCGTCCCCGGCGGTGGTAGATACTTAACCTCTGCAATAAATGTCTCGAACTGGTTGGCAAAAGATCCAACTGGTTGGCGAAATATGTTATCTTCGTTTTGTAAGGTCCCTGACACCCCGGGGTTGTCCGAGACCGGATAAGTAAGTAATGAATGTCTTGAATGGCATATCAAGACATTGACTTCAAAAGTGAGTGCGTCAAACACAACATTCACTGCTAAACAAAACAAACTAGTATTTATGACATCATTCATTTGGAAACAAAATGCAAAATAAATGAGAACCAAAACAAATAATGCCAACAACACTTAACGATGTTTCTAATACACGTGCTGCTCAAACCGTCTCTTCGAATGCTGCTGCTAACTTCCTATCTCTAACGCCGCATGCAGCCGTTGTTAAGTCGTCAGTGATTCTTCCTACCTATGTTGCTTCAGTCGCCAAAACATACACACCGTCTGATTTACCCGCCACATTACACTGTTCTGATGATACGCACTTCTGAGAGTGATAACTGTCTCAGAGATAACTTTCGTGTAAACTATGTTTCTGTGCATGCTAATGAAGGTAGTGGTGCCCCTTGCTCTACTGGCAATAATGTTTCCGTCCCTCTTGCGCAGACAATTAATGATGTGAATCTTTCGGATGTAAATCGTAACCCAGCACACAATTCAGATTGGACGCGATTAACATCCTGTAAAAATTGCCAAAGACCTATCATTGTTCTGGAGAATGATGATGTTGAACTTGACGTCATTGTGAAGAAGAAGTGGATACATTTGTCCTGCATTAAATCAAATATTACGGAGGATCAAATCATAGCCTATGTTGAAACGCATACCGACATCAGTAAAAGCAAGTACGTGTATGCCCCGTTTCAGCTCAAATAACTTTAGAATCGCCTTCGAAATCTAAAGTATTCAGGTATACATAATTTGTTCTGTATTATTTTTATACAAACTAATTTCTGGATTTCTAGATTGTCCTCCACTTCTTAGCTGGATAAATATTAATTATTATCTGTTCATACAAATATTTACTGTTCTTTTGAGCCTATATTGAGGTATTTTAAGGAATATAATACTATTTATATGAATTTCTCAATTGATTTTTCGTTTTCACTTAATAGATTTAAGAATATTTTGGATTTATATTACTTTTAGTTAAGCTAGTCTGTACATAAAACAAAAGTACTACTTCTCAGAGAACACTGAAATGAATAAAAAAAAAAAATAAATAGTTTCCCATTACATCCCATAAAGGGACTGGGGAGAACTTCTCACAATCACTGAGCTGTGCGCTTTCCAGTTTTCACTCACTGATTGGGACCTACAGTTTTACACCGATTCCGAACGGTATTTTGAGAAGCTTTTTCATGGCTAGATACTCGATAGTGTCGCCGTCACTATGCGAGGTGACCGCCGCCGAAAGAAAATTTGAAGGTGGTCAGAGCCGGGTTCGAACCCAGGATCTCATGTACAAGAGCCGCGCACACTAACCATTGCACCACCGACGGCCACTGAAATGAATACTCACTGTCATTTCAAACATAAAAAAAAATAATTAAAAAAAAGTTAAGTTACAGTGTTTTATTTATAAATGCACTAAAAACTAGAAAATAATTTTTCTCTTAGCCTCAATAAGTATATTCTTCTTCAAGATGGGGTTGTACAATGGTCCGCCTACTTATATTTATAATTCATTTCGAAATAGCAAGTGGTGTAATGAGTTTGGATTTATTTTTAGAATACTCTTTCTTCTATCATTTATAGCATGGTTGAAAGACAAGGTTGTATCGCTAGAACAGCTGATTTGATTTTTTTCATTTGACGCACTTGGGAAATGTCAAATTTGTTTACATTTGTTGGTTATAAGTTGTTTCCAGACGCGGAATTAAACAACAGACGCGAATACGAGTTATAGTTTCACACCGGGAAAAACCAATTCAACTGCAGCATCAAACAATTTCAATTATTAATTTCAATCTTCATTAATTTGGCAAATATTTCTTTCCAATTATATCACAACTGATTCAAAAATGCACATTTTGTTTATATTTTTATCAGCTGAGTTTGACAGACGCCAAGTGCGATTTTGCACATGATTACACACATATTTACTGCTACTACCGTGATTGGTGGGTGTGCCCTGATTTATTGGCAAAAAGTACCACTTTATACAGTGCAATTAAATAAAACTAATGCGTAGATGCATAAATGGATGTCTTGCTACAGACCTTTGTTGTGTACATGTCAGAAACTGAATACCACTATTGACAAACTGCGGAAGATTCCTACTGAAGTTTGACAAAATGTATGAAAATGTCAGAAACTGTCATGAAGTTTTTGTTGTGCGAACTGATCGCGAAGTCATGACGGCTTCTGACCTGTCACTCCTTAGCCACCAATGACGTCTTTATTAAATTTCCAACTGGGTGGTTTCATAACAGTGTTAGAATTAATTAGTATGTTGTACCGCAGGCAAAAAAATTCCTACCCCCAGACTCATGCGGGTCTTTCTACATATAAACTGTGTGTAATATTTTAGATCCTGGAAATATAACCTTACACGGGCACCACTACTTGATAAAAGACCAAAAAAAGACCGTGTCTCCCAGTTTTACGATAAAGTCTTGGACTTTTGTTATGGCCCCCGAAAGATATGGGGCCTCGGTGTCATTTTCTCTTCTCACAAAGAACATATAAAATCAAAAAAAACTTCATCTTCAAGGTCAAAATCGCGAAAAACTTTAAAACTTCGCGAGTAAAACAACGTTCTGAATGGTTTGCAAGATATGAGCCTGACAAAATGATATCTTTTTTTGCAAAAATGATACCGAGACCCCAAATCTTTGGGGACCCATAAAAAAAGTGCATGACTTTGGGCAAATCTGGGAGACTCGGGTCTTTTTATCATATATATGGTTATATTTTTTTGTGTTGCACTGTGATATTACATCGAAACACATCTCAATGCCCAAAGAACCATCCGCTGAATTCCCTAACCGAATGGTCATTACACCCAGAACGTATGTTGGAAGTTTTTATCTACGTAATATTTTGTTTTTTTCCACTTTTAGTTTGGTGTGAACCTCGCATTTTGATCGTAGTAAAATTCATATTTTTATACAAAAAATTACATGGGGTGTCAAGGGACACCCGATTGGAACGAAGTTCCTTTCGCTATATATTATGTACTAGTTAGTTCCATCACGTCTAAGGCGCCCGTTGAAAAATTCAATAATTTAAATGGATCTTTAAAAAGAGATACTGTTTGTAAAATGATAAACATTTTAAAAAAGTTTCCCGAAAATGTCCTTTTGTAAAGAGAGGTAATTTTTTAAAGAATGGTACTATTTTTACGACGAAGTACTTTCTGTAAGAAAAAGCAATAAGCATATGCATTTTTTTTACAAAGAAATACTTTTTTTTAACCCATATCCTGTATTTTGGGCAAATTTTGCCCAAACGCATTTTTAACTCAGCGTATCTGGTGTGTATTTAGTAATATCGGAGCGAAATTTCTTGGCAATTATTTTTTTACGTATATTTAGCAGCATTGTGAAAATTGATATCGTGGCTCCACCAGAGGCTCCCCCATACAAAACGTAACGAATCTTGTATTTTGGGCAAATTTGCCCAATACTATTTTACATTATTTCCGCAAGCAACATTTACACTTTGTGCTTTAATTTTCGTTTCCCGGGAAATCACTGATCACCACACATTTTTTTTGTGTTGCTGTAGCTACATTAGCGACAATAACGGCCGCGATAATATACGCATACTTGTTTTAGAGCTCCAAAAATATTAGAAATAGGAAAACATTCGACAACAGGAAACAGGAAAACATTCGGCTTCAACTGCAGTCGCGGGTTGGGAAGTGCAACTCAAAATGTATACCTTTTTTCAGCACGAAAAAAAACTCTCTAGCAAATTTCGAAATTGCATTAGACGAAGGATCAGTGACATATACTGCCATATCCGAGGGAGAAAGAATTTGCTCCAATGCGCAACAATTTTCTGTTCCAGCGCAAGAGGAAGACCCATCTTTCGTGCTTCTTTCTAATAAGGCATCTGCACTGGATGATTACGAGCAATTTTTGTAATTTCGGTGAAATCGGTCCATACAAAATCGAAATTTTAAATTAGCTGATTTCAATGAATTTTGCATTGAAATGAGCATAAAAACGAAATTACTAGACACCCTGTGTATCAATTCCACTTTTTAATCCCAGTATTCAGATAAACCTGAATTTCAGGTTTCCATCTGAAGTCTACATATGTAAAAAAGCGACTAGCTGAAGGCCTTAGTCGCCAGTGCTATAAATCTTAATATTAATCTTATATTCACTATAAGTTTTAATATATCGTAAATAAATGAAAAATAAAAAAGCAAGTGGTTACTTACATATATTTTATATGAAAACCTAAAGTTTAGTTTCAGCTGAGTACAACGCTTAAACAACGATATGTCAAACGAAATTAAAATTGTTCGCTGTGGACGGGTTGAAACAAATTTGAAATTGAGCAGTCAGTGAAGACATGGCATAAGGACAAAAAAAAATTTGGTACAACAAATTTGGCAGCTCATGGTTGGTAGGAAAATCTATGAAAACTTGATTACTACTACTCCAGGACTAACTCATTATACCATTGCACGTGTTAGTGATATCAAATCTACATTTGAGTTGTTCATGAAAAAGGACATGCAAAGTATCATCATAACGATGACGAATATTGAAGGTAATTCTCATCGTATTTTCGAAAATAGGTACACTACGTAGGTATCAAAGTATTTGGAGAAGTTTGGAAGGAAATTAACCATGCATCCTTGAAGGCATATTTAGGATTGCTGTTATTAGCTGGCGTTTATCGTTCTTGTGGTGAACCAATGGAATGTTTAAGGGTCGATGTAAAAGAAGGTCCATATTCAAAGCAACAATGTCGATGATAAATCAGAGAGGACGGATCGGAGAGCTCGTGTTAAGCTGGTATCTATAAGAGTTATGTATAAGGGGCAAATGGGCTAATAATTTGAAGATTCTGAAAAATACAAACTAATGCGTGACATTCAATGTATAGCTGGTGCCATGTCGTGGCAAATGCCCACTTAGGCAATATATTCCTTCGAAGCCAGGTACTGTGTGACTCTAATACCAACTATGACTCTAATCATGGTATATGCAAGTGTATATCGGACGAAATCGTAATTGCGCCACTGAAAAGAATCAAAGAGTGGTACTCGAACTTGCAGAACGACTCTGAGGTCGCAATATAACTTGCAATATCTTTTTTACGTCACACGATCTTTCTGCTGAACTGCTGAAAAAGAAAATGACTACATATTTTGGACATGAAAAAAAAACCGGCCTTTTACTTAGAGTACCTTTTTGAAAATCAAAATATCGTTACATTAGTAGCTTATGTTCCAAAGAAAAATAGGTGCGTATATCTTATAAGCGCAGTGCACCAAGATTCACAAATACAGGACAACCAGTTGAAAAAGCCAGAAATAATAGAGCTTTATAACCAGATGAAGAGGTGGCCTGTAGCTCTATACGCAAATATGCTTGATGTAATAAATACCGAGTGGAACAAATCAAAGCATTTTCTGATATGAGCTTTTGGTAGGTGAAAAGAAGCAGTGTAAGACACAGCCATATGGTACTGTCGCCATGAAGCTACATCACCCGCAAGAAAAAAAAAATACAAAGAAAGACCGTTGTCACTTCTGTGACAATAAGTCGAACAATACTACAAATAATACAAAATGTATGAATTGTCACTCATTTGTTTGCAAAAATCATTCGCATGCAGAAATTATATGTCATATGTACTTGCAACAAAAGTAATAATACTAGTAACATTTTATTGGGCAAAATTTGCCCAAAATACAAGATTCGTTACTTTTTGGCGTAGAATACGTCTTACCTTACGGTATAGGGAGTCATGTCAGATTGTTATTGTTGTAATCTTTATTTCATTGATTATGGGGAAACGGCGAGATAACTTTTTTAAAAATTTTTTTTGTAGGTAAATGAAGATGTTATCTTTCGTTTGATATACATTTCATATTGGTTGATATCTTCCTAATATTTAAATTTCTCAAATGAAAATTGTTTAAACACATACACTCAAACATATGTGTGGTGTTTGGTTGCGTGTTTGAGTTTGTAGCGTGAACACTAACTATGCTGCTGTTTCAGTGTGGACACAAACCTTCGGCTGTTGTTTTGATTGATGAAATATTGAAATTTCGTATATTTACTTATGTATTTGAGTGAAACAAAATATTAAATGTGAATTTGAATTTAACATGGATATATAATTATAAAAAATATATGAAAAAATTAATTCATACATTTTTATGTTAAATTAAAAATAAATAAGCTTTATTTAAATTTATTTTATTTAATTTTAAGCTTATGTATATTATCAAAAGTAACTATCAAATAAATAAATCCATTTGCTTATGTTATTTATCATTTATTGTTATATATGTTTTCTGTCTTATCGGATGGCGTATTCTACGTTAAACTTAATGGCCGTGTCTCTGACACAGCCTGCAGGGGCAGTGGCCGAAGGCCTCGGACAACTGTCTGCTGTTTTTTTTTTTGTTTCCAGGACGAAGGTTAAGAACAGGTACTTTTTTTAGGAAAAAGTTATATTTTAAGCAAATGTACTTATTTTCAGAAAGGCTACTTATCTGAAGAAAAGAAAACAAATGTGATATTTAAATTTTTAGAAAAGGTACTTTTAAGAAAAGGAATTTTTGTAAGAAGTTATTTTTTTAAGAGAAGGTATTTTTTTTGAAGAAATTTTTTTTTTTAGAAATGTAATTTTTTTAAGACTTGGTCCTTTTTCAACTATAGCTACATTTTTAAGAGTAGGTACTTATCTCAAGAGAAGTTATCTTGTTCACAAAAAAGTACTCGTTAAAGAAAATTTAGTTTTTTAAGAAGAGGCTATTTGTTGTAATAAAATGTACTTTTTTTAAGAAAAGGTACTTACTTAAAAAAACTACTTTTTTAAGAAAAAGTACTTTATGTATGAAAATGTACTTTTTTTAAACAAAGCTACGTCTTTAAGATAAGGTATTTTTTTTTGAGAAAAGGTTTTCGTTTCGTTATCAGCCAAAACTCTTAAAAACTGCTAGTATACAGCGATTTTTGGGCCTTATGGCATTGGTGATTTGGTCGAATACATTTTAAGAAAAATAAAGCTACGCGATTCAAACAGCTCCCAGCTTTTATGGTGTCTAAAATAATAAAACTAAAATTTGCAATTTTATTTCTGTTTCTTCCAATTAAAGACTTCTGACTGTCCCGTCCGTAGCCAGGGAAATGACTACCTGCCAATAATATTACATTTCGCAATGCCTCAAAATACCGAACATTTATACATTGAGCGGATATTTGTCAAAACAGCCCAATAAACCAGCCTAGCCAAATTTCATTAATTTTGGGTGTAAACAATCGGAACGCCTATTAACATTTTTATCAAGCACTCAGTCTCGTGGTATTGCGACTGTTTTATGATTATGAACTATGATTTACTTCTCGAGAAATATATATATATGTACTTTTAAAAGAAAAATACCAAAACAAAAATTTAATAAATATTCTTTGAAAAATTCTACCATTCTGAAAATTTCTATGTTTTTTGTTTTGTTTTCCTGTTTTGGATACCACATTACATTTGGTTGCATAGTGTTTTTACTGTGTGTAGGCATTTATGAACGCATTTTGCAACTTTGCCGCAGTTATATGCAAAATTCTCCCTATAGTATAAAACTCTGTGTGCGTTTAGTATCATGCACTCATGTAACACGAGTACGAATAACTCAGACGACCAACTGCGTTCACCACAACCAGTAAATGCCAGAAATGTTGAATACTGTTGTCCCCTCTATGTGCATGCTGGTAGCACTGTCATACAGAACGTTTCACAGAGCCTGCGAGGAGCAATGTAAATGAACAAAATACACACTCTGACATAAATAGTGGAATATAAGACCAACGCGACAGTCCGGTCTATTGTGTGTTACTAAGCGGATTTGCAACACAGCGCAATGCAAAGAATGTTAACAAATTGTTTTAATCCACAGATAACAAATGCGCTTTCCACGTACCCTGTTGTTAATGCTGATGCATTTGTTGCGATGCCAAATACGAAGGTTTATTTCACGACTATTGGCGCGTAATAGAAATTCTGAAAAAATAATTCAATGAATTGTTAGCCCGATTATCTCATCAATTCAAAATTGTATTCACATTGACATTAAGTTAAACGATACGCATTTGTGTTTGCACAAACGTTTGTGAATAGGTCAGAAAAAATGACTACTTATGACGTTATCACGCAATTGAGCGCCAACGTATTCACGATGAGCCAGGAAAAAATGCAGTTCGGGAGAATATACTTATATATACTTTCCGCACTGATGTTTATAATTAGGAATCAATATTTGACTGAAATGCGCTCGAATGAAATGTATTCTTCTCACGAAATTTGCTTTTATGGTGAGTCATACTTGGTCAAGACAGCCCAATTTTGACCATATTTCAGGGGGTTTTGAGAATCGGAAAACGAACAACACTAACTGTGGGTATTCAAATTGCAAGACATTACCATTGCCTGCAGTTTGGTAGAATTTAAAAAAACAATAAAAAATATAATCCAGATGGGTATTCACAAGCCTTTATTACACAAACTATTCCTAAGCCGTTGTTAATTCCTCACAAGAAAAGAAGAAACCTAAAATTAATTGGGCAAAGAAAATTAAATGCTTTTTGATGTGTTAACATCTATAGGCGCGGATAGGGCAACCTATCAAAGTGAACACATGCAAACAACACACAACGTTAGCATCACATACGTGGTTGTTGTACAACAATAGTCTCTGCCTGAAAGTAAGTACGGTGATATTGATGTAGCGGCAGCGACCAAACAGGCAGGTCGTCGCCACCAAAGAGTATTAAATACTATACAGAACTCATGGACGAATTGTATGGCTCAAAAGCACTGGCGACATCTGGAGAATGATTCTAAACGTATTACCCTCTCGTTATCATAACTTGGTACGTTCGTAATTTTGATGTGAAACATTGATGCCTTTTGAAACATTTATGCTTTTTGTGTTGTTTTATGTAATAAACTTGTCGAAATTGTGCATTTATATTAAAGTATTCTTTAAAGAGAATAAGACTCGTTTATGCTCTTTTACTCAGGCTCTCTACATGAGAGCTGAAAAAGAGTGCAATAAGTTCTCTATACTATTTATGGTAGAAATATAATGGATACAGTACGACAACAAATACAACAAGCCAGAAACAACAGTAATTTTGTTTCTGCTCAGTGCCTGTATTGTGTCAACTCCGCTGATTGAAAAATAATGAAAACGTATACAAAATTGGAAAAAGTGCCATTTACAGAATGCGTGTGTTTTATTTGATATTTTGAAAGTGTTTAAGTATGAAAACTAAAACATTTGTATGTGATTTTTACGGAGAAAACATTTCAAAATCAGCAATTGTAGGCGAACGGTGGTTGTATACAAATAAAAGTAAACAAACTTGGACGTAAGAGTAAAACTCACTCCAGAAAAAAATTCAAATCAGCTGGGCCAGTGCTTCTACCATATGTTTGTACCATGATACTAATCAATACTTTTAGTCGTCGCTCTGTTTATGACAAAACAAAAAGAATTATTTCACTGAGCTAAATATTGCTTTATTTATTTTGATAATATTACATCTAATGTTAAAGCAGATGTAAGAAAAAACAGAAAGTGCAATAGCAAAAGATCCGTACCCAGCAAAAAATGATAGTCCTGGAAGTACAAAAATGCTCGGCAGCCCTAGCCAATTCGCTGATAGAAGCAGTATACTCCATGCATCTAAGAAGTTATTCAGATATCCAGCAAAAAATATTGAGAATTGGGAAGCAGTTGGAGATGTTATAAGCTCTATACTGCTTTCTGCTTATTGTATTCAATAAAGTAAAGCTTAATATATGTGTATATTAAGAATATATATGATAAAAAGTGTTTCTGAGAATTAACAAAAAGGTATAAACAAAATTACCAAAACTGTTCCAAGACAGTCCAACCGAAACAACAGAGACGCTACAAAAGTAAATCGTTAGGGACAGCAAACCACGCCATATTTTTCCCGCTCATCCCATTTCCCATTTCATCATGGAAAGATATACGAGCCAACAACGAGTCCAAATTATTAAAATTTACTACCGAAATTTGAAGTCAGTGGCCTCAACTTTCAGAGGCCAACTTTAAGAGGTCTCAACAATCACCGATGAGGCTCATTTCTGGCTGAATGGCTTCATCAATAAGCAAAATATGCGTTATTGTTCAGACAACAATCCACGCGTAATCCATGAGTCATCATTGCATCCCGAAAAAATTAGGGTTTGGTGCGGTTTATGGGCCGGCGGCGTCATTGGGCCGTACTTCTTCCGTGATGATCAAACCGGCACATTACTGTGAATGCGAATCGCTACCGCTCAATGATAACCGAATATTTTTGGCCCCAATTGGATAATATGGACTTGGGGCATATGTGGTTCCAACAGGACGGCGGCACAAGCCCCACAGAGAATGCCACAATCAATTTATTGGAAACCAACGTTGGTGAACGTGTTATCTCACGAAATGGCCCAGCCGATTGGCCGCCTCGGTCGTGCGCTTTGACGCCGTTAGATTATTTCCTGTGGGGCTACGTCAAGTCTATAGTCTATGCCAACAACCGAGCGAAGATTGATGAACTTCGTACGAATATCGAACACGAAATTGCAGCAGTATCGGCCGATTTATGCTTGAAAACCGTCGAAAATTGGGTTCAGCGTCTGGACTTCTGCAAGCGTGCCCGTGGTTGTCATGCAAAAAAATCGAGTTCCATACATAATGGCAATGAACGTACTTTCACAGGAATAAAGAATTTCAATGGTATCTAAAACCGGTTTTGTTTAATTTAAAAAAACTTTTGGAGCGCTCTCATTGAAAAACCCGTTATGAGACACGATCGCGACGCGGTAGGTTCAGAATTCCGCTAATATCAAGAGAATAAACAAAATTATAATTTCCCCCCTTCGTTCAGACTGATTAATGAGCCGTAAAATAACCACATGGTTCCACATCATTTATTTTGCAATCTATAACGAGCTTCTGGAAAGTAACGAATATATTGCATTTAGTTGGCACTACCGACTGCTTCTAAGTGTGAACTTTGTTGGAAAAGGAGCTTCCGACGAGATTCCCGCTTCCGTTACTACTTTTTGGCAACTTGTTTGCTGGGTAGTAACTCTTTAAATAAATTGTCATGAATTTCGTTGCTTCTTTACTATCTTTCCTAAATCTCCATATTCTCCCTACCTCTGTTGCATTTTTGAAGAATGGACATATCCTACTTACAATGTAACTCAACTTCTCTACTAAGGTATAAGACCGAATATGAATTCTCAAAAAATTTTGCAGAAAAAATCTATTTTTTTCGATCCAAATGTTTTAAGTAATTCTGATTGTTTTAGTTTTAACAAACTTGGACTAATCCATTTCGATCTGTTATAAAATCTTTACCAACTTTTTTCAAAAATCTAATATTTGATTTATAAGATCGTAAAAAATATCAAATTTAAAAATTTTAACATTTTCGTAGTTAGAATATTGCGGTCTTCTAACTATACAAATGGTCTTTAAAAATTGCACTTATATAGTTGTTATTGGGTCACAGAAATTCATTACTCTTTGATGTATAGTGGTCCGACCAACAATTTGTTTTTGAATGCTCATTGTTTTTCTATTTTACTTCAATTTCAGAAAATTTCAACAATTTTAAATTTCTTAGAGATTCATATTGTGGCCGTCGGTGGTGCAATGGGTAGTGTGCGCGCCTCTTGTACATGACCACCTTAAAAAAAAATTTATTTCGGCGGCGGTCACCTCGCATAGTGACGGCGACACTATCGAGTATTTAGCCATGAAAAAGCTTCTCAAAATACCGTTCGGAATCGGTGTAAAAACTGTAGGTCCCAATCAGTGAGTGAAAAATTAGAAAGCGCACAGCTCACTGGTTGTGAGAAGCTCTCCTCAATCCATTCATGGGATGTAATGGGAAACGGTTTTTTTTTTAGAGATTCATATATAACTCATGCAACAATTGAATTGCTTCTTTGGCTAGTTGGCATGTGACCTACATTGGTCTTCCTGAAACCACCTGGTGTCAACATCCATATCTTGCAATTTTTGGAAAATTATTTTATCATATCGCGATATCAAGCACTATTAACTGCTGTTGCCTGACCGGGCGCCCTATTGATTACGATAATGCCCGAGCTCAAAATTCGCCCAAACAGTGACACGGTGGGATGGATTTGGTTTTCACTAATCACTTTCGGGATATTGAACTCTAAATTTTATATTTTCGACGATTAACGAAGCCATGAAGATGAAACTTCTAATTCTAATCGCTGAAGATGATGAGAGAGAGGGTGGTTGACTAATTTTGCAACCAAAAAAGGAATAACTTTTTTCTGTGTAATTAATCGGTGCCATTATTTTTATTTCGGTGAATGGTCTTCAATCTTTCAGGTCACTGCTGGCCAAATCGCTAGGAGTTTTGCCAGAAAATAATTTTAATGATACTTGTATAACACAGTGCCCCACGAAAAAATATAACCATATACGGACACCACTACGAGATAAAAGACCAAAAAAAAAAGAACCGTGTCTCCCAGTTTTGCTCAAAGTCATGCACTTTTTTTTATTGGCCCCCTAAAGATTTGGGGCCTCTGTGTAATTTTTGCAAAAAAGTGATCATTTTGTCAGGCTCATATCTACAATTCGTGCGGAATTTTAATTTACTCTCTGAGGGAAAGTTGTAGTCCTTGTTATAGAGAATAAGATGAAGGTGACTTTGAAGATGACGTTTTTCTGAGCTTATATGTACACAATTTTAGTTTTTTATGACAAGAGCTACAATTTTCCTTCAGAGACTAAATCAAAATTCCGAACGATTTGCCAGATATGAGCCTGACAAAATGATCACTTTTTTGCAAGAATGACACCAAGGCCCCAAATCTTTGGGGGCCCATAAAAAAGTGCATGACTTTGGGCAAAACTTGGAGACCGGGTCCTTTTTTGGTCTTTTATCACGTAGTGGTGTCCGCATATGGTTATATTTCCATGACTTAAAAAATTACACACAGTGTAATTCAATTGTATTCTTTGAAATTTTTTTGTGCAAACACATACCTATATAACCTGATATACGATATTTCCAAAGAGTATAGAATTTTAAGTGGAGAAGAATACCAACAAAGAAATTGAGGGAAACGCCTCGATTCTGTGCTCCCTATCTTACCCTCTTCGATAAATATTTTAATACATGAGCACTTTTTTGATAATGTTATTGTATCGAACCACAGAAATTCCAAGCATGTTCAAGCATAAGGTATGTAAAAGGTATGAAATAATCAAGTTATGACGCGAAAGAGAAGTTCGTTTGAGTGAGTCGCCTCGACTTTTTGGTTCGGTTTTACAAGGGTTGCTAAATTGCCTTATTTTTTTCGTCTTTACCTTTATTCATACTCTTTGATATTTCACCACGTTTACATCTTTGAAACTTTAACAAAATTTTTCAGTATGTAAAATTGTTTCTAGTTGTTATTTTGTGTGTGTATTAATTATACTCGATCCAATTCCTGTAGATTCACCTACGTTTTGTCGTCTCGGCCTAATATACGTATAAAATAAAGTCCGTAACAGTCTCGAATATAATTTTAACATATTGTTTACCACTATTTAGTCATCCAATGACATTTCCCTTAATTCTCTTCTTTCAATTCCGTATTCTATTATGTAAAGTTTGATTCAGTTAGTGTTATTTTCATTTGATTTTTGTTATTTGTTTCTTTTTTGGCAGTTCACGCGTGACGGGTGTCATAGGGCGTTTTCACATTAACCGACAACGACACCGACACGACACCAGCACGGCATCGACACCGGCACGATTTTTGCAAAGTGCTTACACGGCTCGGCACGATACCGACACGCAGTTGTTGTTTGTCGGTCGAAGAAATATTTTTTTATTTATTATTTTATTTTATTTATTATTATATGTATTTATTATTTAAAAAAAATACACTTAAAAAATTTCGTACAATAACAAAACACTCCGTCGTGTAGGCAAGTGTGAAAGCATGCCCATAATAATTGTATGAGTTTACGCTCCCACTGAAGTCGTTGTCGGTGTCGTGCCCGTATCGTGTCGGCTAGTGTGAAAACGCTCATACTGTTGTGTGTGACAATTCATTATGGAAAGACTCACACCACAACAACGTCTCCAAATTATTCACCTGTATACCGAAAATATCCATTCTGTGGAAAGTGTGTTTCGTGCACTTCGAGTACCATATCGATGGTGTTGCGTAAAAAGGGCCAATCTGGTGTTTCCAATTGTCTGTAAGATATTCATAGATTATAACGTAGCAAAAATGGTTATGGCTATAGAAAGTTATGGTTGGGTTCTTCGAGCAGTATAATTATCTACCTATTTCGTTGCAGATAGACCCAAGCAGTTTCGCCCTTTTGACTTGTCGTGACAAGGTAAACAAAATCAGATCGGCCTTCGTAAAAAAATGCAGAATGGCCCTTTTTACGCAACACCATCGATATGTTGGCACATTTCAATATAAATAGATTCGTAAATAAACAAAATTGCCGCATTTGGAGCAACCCGAAGATATTATCGAACTACCGTTACATCCACAAAAATTAACTGTTCGGTGTGGAATCATCGGTCCGTATTTCTTTAAAACTGAGGTCGAACAGAATGTAGCCGTCAATAGCGACCGTCAAATATAGCGGACTTTTTCTTGCTGAAATTGAAACGCGTGATGCTGTGAACGTTTGGTTTCGGCAAGAACAGCGCGTGTTACAATGGATTTATTGAGAAATCATTTCACGTTCCGAACCTATCAACTTCTCGTCTAGGAAGTCTGATATCACACCTTCGGATTTTGTTCTTAGGGGCTATGTGAAGATAAAATACCTGATACCGGTAGCAATGCTGGAAAGAGTGATCGAAAATTGGGCCTTCCGAAGGACCACCTACACCTTAGTGACACCAACATTGCAATGAAATTATATTTAAAAAGTAAATATCAGCAATTGTAATATCGGGTTTTAATAAAGATGCCGACATCCTATTCTATTTAAAGTGTGTTATTTAAAAGTGAAAAACAGGACTAAATGTTTCACCCGGTATTGGTATGGACGTAGTCGATGCATTGGAATCAATTTTTGTTTTGTCATTTATATTGCAAATGCACTAAGCTTAACCTAATCACAATCTATAACTGAAATTGAAAACTGCAACGTTTCAAATATTACATCATTATTCGTTGTTACAGAGTTCCAGTAGAATGAATGCCAATCTGGTGTGGTAAAATGGTCGTATTTTCAAGTAATAACTGCAAATTATTCGCATCGCATGAATTAAATTACATCGCCGGTATTCGCACCAACTGAAACAACCACCGCTAACAACAACCTTACATGGGCATAAAATCAAGGAGTTATTCTGACATAAAATTTGGTGGTATGCAAGAAATAGGGAACACAGTAAACTTCAAATCATTTTATCATTATATTTTTTCACTTTTTTTAAATCTTCCCGACCTAATAAAGTACGAACGAAACGGTTTCCCATTACATCCCAGGAAGGGAGCAGTGCGCATTCGAGTTACGAATCTCATGACTAATAACATGATTGAGTCAAAAAAAAAATATACAAGACTTTCTATCCTCTCTTAACGTTCTCTCGATAACGACGAGGTAGACCATTTCATCGAGTTCGAGTTGCTGTTGTATGATACTCTTTGGTTGGACATAAAACGAACAGAAATGAAAGGGAATGTGTATTTTCTTTCGATATAGTCAACAGAAATCATAATTAAAGCTGTGATTAGTATCAATCAAACATTATTTAAACTTTGTTTCAATTTCAATTTTATGACCGACTTTGTTAGTTTGTAGTTAATGTATGAAAAATTCATACTACGAACTAGTTTCTAATTCAAAAATGTTTAGTTTTTGTTGGAAATAATAGACAATACAAAATTTCTCATACATTAACTAAAAACTATTTAAACTTAGTTGGCTGCATGGTTTGCTTCTGGTTGCTTATTGCTCTCTCGCCTTCCACTATGTTTTCTATGAATTTCCTACCACAAAGTCGATCAGCTCTATTGGATACTCCCTGCTTGAGGCAACCGCCATCGCCATTATAAGAGTATCACAGCAAGTGATCAAACCCTGGGTTTCGAGCGCAATAACCACACACACTACCATTACACTGCCGACGTGCCGACCCAGTACTCTCATTAATGTTTTAAACACTTTTTAAACACCGAGTACAATAGCGTATATTGAGAGGATGAGGAAGAGAGTGTCTCAAACTATTCGAACTGAAGTGCTGATTAATGGAAGGACTCAATTTTATTTGAGTGTACTATTGGTTCCTCCGACTTTTGAAATTTCTTTCCCTATTCTTGTCTCAAAATGCCTAAAATGAGTGTTAAAACAAGTCAGCATGATACAAATACATGAAAAGTGCTTAAATTATAATAAATACTGTAAATACATTTTGGAAAATATTATGGAATTTGTAATTCAAAAAATCCACTGCAATTTGGTTTTAAAAAAGCCATATGAGGTGTCATGGGACACCCGGTTGGAACGAAGTGCCTTTCGATATATATATTAATTAGTATATTAGCTAGTTAGTTTCAACACATCTAGGGCGCCCGTTGAAAATACGACAATTTAAATGGAACTTTAAGAAAAGGTATATAAAATAAAAAACTTTTTTAAAAAAAAAATATTTTTTTACTACAATATATTTTTTTAAAAAAAAGTATATTTTTAGGTCCTGTTTGTAAAAATATGTATTATATTTTCCCGGAGATAAGAAAGACTGTCCAAATTATCCATGTTAGGAGTTACTGGTACAACTAAATACCGATCACTAGAAGCTTTTATTCCGTCTTGGGGAGGACGAGATGTCCTCAGGCCATTTAAAAGTATCAAACATGTCCTCCAACGATTTAAGTTTCGAACTAATAGAGACAAAATCAGAATTTAAGTTCTCAAATCCTTTCTAGGCCTTCTTAAACAGCTTATAAAAGTCAATTTCGAATTCCCTACACTTCCAACATATTCAGCGAAGCCCGCTTTCCTTAGCCGTAATTATGTCATAATGCCTTCCATTGAAGTCAGCACACTTCACATGGGCACGACTATCACAAAGCCAACATGAAAGAAAACAACCCTCATATACGTCCCTGACTGTGCAAATCTTTGCCACACACTCCATTGATATATTATGTCTAAAGGTATGTAATAAAATAAAATAACAAAACGAATTGGTACAAGTTTCAAACACTAAACCACTAAATCCTAAAAGTATGCAGAAAAATACCGGGTTATATACTGGGTTATAGCATAATACGGCTAAAAAAAGCCCCATCCCGCAACGTGCGATAAGGAACTTCGGTCCAAAATTCTAATTCGAAATACTGGCCGTTTTATACATTTTCAGGTCTATACATTTTATGTAGAGTTTTTCTCTCGAATACACCCAAGTGTTTTTCATCCGCTTGCTATATGACTTAAGTGTCGGAGCTATAACTCAGGCCAGGTAAAATGAGAGTCTGGTACAACTGGACTTTTGTCTGTCAATAGAGGGCTTTGTTCAGAAATTGCTTACTGAGCCGAAAATAGCATCTGCTTGCAAGCACAATTCTCCTATTTATCTCCGGGGAGACGTTGTTGTTCTTGTTCATGGCGGGTTCAAGTTAGGTAAGTTCATCTACCACTTCAAAATTAAATCAGTTGAACACGTTCAAGTGCGGACCAAGTCGAGGGGTTTGTCTAGTCACTGACACCATCAATTTCGTCTTGCCCTCATTAACAGCAAGGCTCACCTTCGCTGATTCTTTCTCGATTCGTGAAAATACTGTATTAACCTCTCGCAATTTTCGCCCAATGATGTCTATGTCATCAGCATACGCCAGCAACATATGGCTTTTCATGTTGATGGTCTTGTTCGGATTTACTGCAGCTTTTCTGAATATTATCTCATTTCAGACTCAACAAAATGAATTGAAGGCATTATTTGTATAGTACACCATTTTGCAATTCTAGAACATATTTAAACAAGTAAAGATGAGCCTTTCATTATTTTTTATGAATGTTAAGGACAAAATATTGAATTTGGGTTATTGATTTTCGGGTTCGTTGAAAATGAAAACCCTTCGTGCTGGTTCGTCTTCATCCATTCTACTATATTAACTATGTCGGAATAAAGCTCCGTTGCGCACTGTAGGGCCATAAATCTTCCGGAGTATTTTTCTCTCGAAGACTCCCACAGATGTTTCAGCGCCTTGCGATAAGACCCAGGACTCTGCGCGATAAAGCAAGATAGGTTGTATGATAGAAGGCTTTATCTCTAAAGTGCTTGCTTAGCCCAAAATAACATATATTCGCAAGCACAATTCTCCGCTTGATCTCAAGGCTGACGTTGTTGCTTTCAGTCACGGCAGATCCGAGGTATAGCAATTCGTCCACCACCTCGAAGTTATAACGGTTATCAACGTTCACGCCCTGGTCTAATCGCGTGGAGGCCCTGTTCGTTGAAACCATTAATTTTGTCTTATCCTCATGTACTGTCAGACCTACTTTTCCTGACTCCTTCTCAATTCTCGAAAAAACCCCAGTAACTTCTCTAATTGTGCGCCAAATGATATCTATATCATCAGCATACGCGAGCAGCATGTGCCTTTTGCTGGTGATGGTTTTATTCATGTTGACTGCAGCTTTTCTCATAATGATCTTCATTAAGATGTTAAAGAGATCGCACGGAAGGGTGTCACCTTGCCTGAGGCCTCGCTTAGTTGCGAAAGGTTCGGCAAGAACCTTACCAATTTTCACTGCGGATTTGTTGTTCGTCAGGGTCATCCTGCAAAGGCGTATAAGTTTTGCAAGAATACCAAGCTCAGATATTGCTTCATAGAGTTTCGCCCGTATCCGACTATCGTAGGCTGCCTTATAGCCGATAAATATATGATAGGTGTCGATTTGTTTTTCGTATGTCTTCTCCAGGATTTGGCGTAGCGTGAAAATCTGGTCAGATGTCCATATTCCAGGCCTAAAGCCGCATTGGTATGGTCCTATCAGGTCGGCGATAATTGGTTTTAGTCTTTCGCACATTATACTTGATATAAACTTTTATACTATGGATAATAAGCTTATTCCACGATAGTTGGCACAGAGACTCGGGTCACCCTTTTAAAATATGGGACATAGTACACTGAGACTCCAATCGCCGGGCATGCATCCATCTAACCAAATTTTGCTAATGAGCTGATGCATGCACCATATCAGCTCATCGCCGTAAGCCTTAAGCAGCTCCGATGGTAATCCATCGGCTCCTGCGGCTTTGTTGTTCTTAAGCCGGACAATGGCTGTTCTGACCTCGTCTTGGTTAGGAGAGGGGTAATCGACGTCGTCGTCCATATTGTGATCGATTGCCCCATCGTCATTGGATATCTCAGGTACCAGTAAAAATAAATAAATAAATGGTTTCCCATTACATCCCATGAAGGTTCCGGGGAGGTACCAGTAGCGCAGAGAAATGATCTCTCCATATTCCCAACATGCTCTGCACATCTGCAATGAGATTTCCGTCCTTGTGTTTACAGAAGGGGGCCCTGAACCATGTTAATCAGATCCGTTTCTGACTTTTTGGTAGAATTTTCGGGCTTCGTTCTTCCTTCTGTATGTCTCAATTTTCTCACTCTGGCGCTTTCTCCACTGTCGTTTCTTACGCCTAAAGAGACTGTTCACATCCTTTCTTTTGTCCCCATACCGCTCAGTTGCAGCTCGCGTTGCAATTGGCTGAAGCATTGCCATACGTGCAGCGTTCTTTCCATCATTTGCAATGCGACACTCTTCATCGTACAATGGTTTATTGCGAATCGGTTTTTCGAAACCAAGTACGGTCGTTGCGGCAGTTTTTATAGAGTCGGAAATGGGTTTCCACTGCGCTTCAGGATCGTCATCGGAAAGGGGTGGGTTCTGTGCCAAAAGTTGGGAGAGCTCAAGGAAGCAACCTCTGGTAATTGCAGCTTTCCGATGTCCAGCTTCCTCTGCATCTGGTTTCGTACGATTTGCACTCTACTTAATTTTGTGCGAACCTTTGCTGCTACCAGGTTGTGATCAGAATCGATGTTAGCTCCTCTGATCACTCGTACGTCCATTACACTGGATGAGCGCCTTCCGTCAATTACCACGTGCACGTACTAAAAAAATAATTGAAAATACTTCGAATTGTAATTTATTTGATTAACTGAATTGAAAACATTAATCGAACTTTTTTTTATGTATTATATTTCATTTAATTGTTATATTGGTTTTGAATTCCAGTAATGAACAACAAATTAGAAATAAAGGCCCAAATTCCTTGGTGGATTAAGAAATCAATTGAAACAAAGATATTCTTATATTTAAACAAAAATATTGTATTATAAGTTGCGTAAACGTTTATTTAGTTTTACGATACCCCAGAATATACAACAATACAAAACATTGACCTGATTCAATTAAAAACATTCTCAGTTCCGATAAGAAGGTATGTTTAATTTTAAACTTATTTAAAATGCAAGAGACATCCACTGGTACAATAAAATACCTGTACATTAGTATCCAATTTTAAAATGTAATGTGTATTAGTGTATTTTAAATTTGAAAAAACAGAAGGGCTTCTACACCACCTTCGAGGACGTGTACTAAATCACATTTCGTTATAGTTTGTACAGAAGGATGGAGTTATACGAAAGTAGAAGATTTTTATGGAAAAGGCAGACTGGGAGCCATTGGTTCCTAGCTAACAGTCGGGCGGGGGGTTCGAATCTGCCTTATACATACAATTCGTACAAACTGAACACAAACAAAATTTATTATAGACTCCCTAATCTACTGCAAAATAATCGACAAAATGGAGGGCCGCGTCTGACCATAAACAAAAATTATCAAAACTATGTGCCCTATATGGCCTAACATAAATATCAGTCGTCGTTTACTGTTATGGGATTCATAGGCTTTTCCGAATCCGTAGCATATTGTCCCGCCGTCTTAGTTGCCATACAGTTATTTCTAAAACCCCCATACTGACACTTACTCTGCCCTTAAACCTCCACCTTTAGAAAAGATATACTTTATAGGTTCATTCTTAAATATTTATAAGTTTATTCAATAATTCAAAGCAAATAAGCATTCTTTCAATGTATTCTATTTCAGGTTATAAAACTATCAAACTTAAATTTTTATAATTTAGGGGAAAATTCTTTAAACATAGACTTCAAGCTATTGATAGAGAAGAGAGAAGCAAATCAAAACTAAAGTATGGCCGATTGAGGCACCACTACGAAGCTCGTATTTGGGAAGATAAAATATAGGAAATTCTCAACCCTCAGCAGCAATGATAGCATAAGAAAACAAATTAAGTGACTGTGGGGCCACAATAGCAAACAAAAATAAAATAATAAAAATATCAAATGATAATAATCTACTCGTATTATACTTTTGCCTAGATTACTATGTACCAAGTGAGATCAGATTCCTCACTGCGAGGATTTACGTAAGTATGTATATCGGGACTTAGGTCGATACATACCTTAGTACAGATTTCAAAATTAAGTATTTTAAGAAATATCACGCATCCATATGCATTGAAGACCAACCGAAATGTTAATTAATGCAAGTTACTTAATCAAGAAATAATTTTCGAGATTATTAATATATAATTTGCGATAAAGTTTGATGCAAAATTTGTGATACGTAAAAAGTTGGATACTTAATGGGAAACGTTACACTCACCGTTTGTAGTTACAGCGTTGACGAGTTAAATATTGCAGATTTAATGTAAAGATGATCGTCGAGGCCTCGATGAACTTTATACGCCTGCTGTGGAATTTCGAAAACGGATATCATAAGTTTTGCATATAACAAAAACCAAAAAAAAATTAACTTAGCTGTACGATACTTATTTCAATTTAAATATTAGTCGGCTTTTCCGCATATACTCGTATTAGCCTCGGTGACGCTTCAAATATTGCAGATTAAATCATTGTCGTTAGCTGGATACATTCAAATTAATAGTTTTTCAAGCTTCCATCTGTGATACGATTGTGTGGCTATGCAGAAAGAGATGGTTCCGATGCAACTTGGATGCCAACAATTCGAAAACTCGTGGCCTGTGAGTATCTTTGCCCTGGGAGATAACCTCGTGTTCGAATATTCCGAGAAATTGCACCGTGTCTTTCATAAGGGTTTTGGTACTCTTTGCTGGTTCAACTTCGCGATACGGGTAAACTTAAAGGGTCCTCACCTCCGAGGCAATCCGTGGCCCGCAGAAATGAGGACAATTGAAGTCACGATATGGAAACGCTCCTGTTTGGTATAATGTCGTTCGATATTGTACTCTTTAGTGGATTGCGTGGGGTTTATTTTCAGAAGGATTCTCCAAAATTAGCTTTAACACTACCAAAGATTTCTTGAGATGTTGGATGTTCGCAGAGGACTTCGACTAACTTTATCTTGATTTCAGTTTGCTAAATGTAATCAGTAAGTGTAATTAATAATTTACTCAAAAAACTCTTAAGGATTTTCTCGATTATCCTAGATTTCCAAAAACCACAAATTTTTCAAGCACTTTAACTTTCATTTGGCAAACAAAACCCCGACACACTGTCCTTAAGTTAAATCTTTGGAATCCAAAATCAACAGAAATAACTTTGGTATTGATAAAAGCATTTGGCATTGTATGGAACATCCGTCAGGAATTCACCACTACAAAATAACTGAGCACAAATGAAATGGTGACAAAAATAGCTTTTGAGCCTGTTCTAAAAATAGAAGAACTCGTTGTAAAGAACACTCATAGTCTTCACTTCTTTTCTTTTCCGTTATTCTTCCAGCTTCAATTCAAACGGATGAAATAGATTTATCATAAAATAATCATTATCATTTATCATAAAAAAAAAACTTTTTTCCTTCTCAGGAATCGAACCTGGACACTCATCCACTTTAGCCCTATACACATCGACTGATCTATCTCAAGCAGGTCTTCAATCATAGCAAGATAGCTACTTGTCGACGAGTACTTACATGCACTTGCTTGATATATGCAGGAAGCTAAAAATAGAGGATAACAAATTACTGTAGCCTTGACACTCTCTCACGATAATCCAAATCATATGCTATTTTTAGAACTATGTAGCTATGTACAATTTTATACAAAGAGAGCATTCGCCGAATCAATCTAGGAATCTTATAATATTACCACTTACAGTGGGCGCAAAAAAATGGTGTAATCGTATATTACAAAAATGGAAGAATCTATTATGCCTTCCCTGTTCAAACGCAGATATGGAACAAGTTTTTAGTAACAATAATTTTGTGGATATATAAATTTACACAATCGAATGCAACTTCGGGCTATAAACTCTATTCCAGCAATGAGGTAACATTTTAAACAAAAATTAATACTTTTTATATTTGTTGTAAAACTGCACTGCCTTTTTCAAAATCAAGTCCGGTTTTTTAGATTTTTTATCACAAAATGTTCTGGGTTTTTCAGAAAACCTTTCGGGAAGACTGCTTCTAACACACCTTCTTTGGTATTTTGAATACATGTAGAACAACTTGGAAATGGTTTTAGTTGTTGAATTGTTATTTATTTCAAATCACACTATTTGTAAAGTAAATCTCTAAATCCGTTTTAAAGCATTTGATTGAGTGGCATGTACCATCGAGTTTGTGGAAACAAAACAAAACGTCCAATGTCTACATACACAGTAATGGACTAAAGTGTATACTTATACGTGAATGTGGACAAGAATGCGAAGGCTCGTATTAGTTTTTGCGAATCTCATAAAAACTGGACACCTGACGACTGGAAACTAGTGATTCGGTCGCATGATAGAAAAATTAATCGTTTACAATCTGATGGAATACAAGATTGTTGGAAGAGGCCCGGTGAAACCATTCAGCGGCCCCGTGTTAAGCAAAAACGGTTGTGGGAGTATATTGGTGTGCAGAGGTTTCACTTGGTGGGGCCTTAGTCCCCTAGTGAAAATAGGAGGTACTATGAGGAATGAGTACTATCTAACTATTTTGCAGAACATTTTGTCCGATTTTATTGAAGAGTGCGCCTACCGTGCAACAGAAAACAAACTTTCCACAACGAACGAGCACCGATCAACTTAGATGATTTTGGTCAAGATTTTCTGCGGACTGCACAGTGGATCCGCTTGTATGGAGGCGCGGCCAAAAATACTTCTAATGGTAGTAGAATGCTGAAATTTTCTCCAAGGCTCTTAAAAAATATTTTAAAAAATTGGTAAAAAGGTGGACATGATTTATCGTTGCACACCGCCCCAACCCAAACCCCACCAATAACTATAACCAATAAACAAAATCTGAAGAATAAGGGAAACAAGCGAATTATAAACTAAATATTGTAATACTTTATTATTACAAAAATTTATAATGTGTCTTCTAGCACGCCATATACAGATTCATGTAACGTTGACTTATCCTTTTTTCCAAGCTCCCTCTGTCCGGTTATAAATGGGTCGGACCGTAAAAGGAGTGAATTCAAAATGTCGGTGTTTGTTGCAATGCGTGACATTTTCCGGCTGTGATAAAGCCTGCATTTTTTTAATTCTTTATTGTTCGACTCTGCAGCTTCCTCTGAAAGCTCTCCAATTGAAACTATTGCATGCTCTATCACAGCAGATCCATGAATTGAAACCTTATGGACTGTAGCTGGCAAATAGTACCATGGATACTCTTTGATTAGTTCCTTGGCCGTATCTAAGGCATATTCATTAAATTTGTAGGCATCAATTTTGTAGCCCGATGCCATAGCTTGAAGTAAAGTGGCACAACGATGGATCAGATTTTCATTAACTCCTGTAATTTCTGAAGCCAATCTTGGATTAGAAAAAAATTTTCTAGCAACATTTCCGTCGTTGGATGATCCTCTACCTCCATCTCTGGGCTTGTCTACTATTAAACCCATTTTTTCACGAAATTCCTTTTGAATTTTCTGCTTTCTTTCCAATACCTTTAATTTTTGTTCAGGATCTCTAACCTGCCACGTTTTGATGACGGACTTATAAGAAAGATGTAAAAAGTATTCAAAGAACCGTATTTTTGCATGAATTCGAAATATTTTTTGTTTACGACTTTGTTTAAACATTTGGCCAAATTATTCATTTCTTTTAGATTTGCACCACATATGTAACATTTGGCAGAGGATGACTCACTTAAGGCATTGCATACTTTTCCATCCACCATAGTTAGTTGTAAACTATGCTCAACGTTAATCTTTCTATTATGAATAAATAGTTCTGTCGGCTTTAGAAGGTTTATTTTCTCTTTGAAATATTTTTCTTCTTCGATAGCTAGTTTTGTTGTCTCTTTTTTGAACTGGAATCGAACTGGCCTGCAGTAACGTGTTGACGAAGGCCGTGGGTTTTTCCAAATTATTTTATGGTCAGTTTTTGAAATTAGTTGGAGAGGTACGTAGGATGTAACAAATAAGCTCTTGTCCTCCAAATGATTATTAGAAAATTTTTGTTTGTATTCGCTATGACCTGTACTTCCATCAAATCCCCATTTTCCGATTAATACTAAATTTTCAACAGAATCATCAGTGACTGTTTCGACAACATTAGCTTGAAGCTCTAATATGCTCGACGCTGTGTTATCTAATAAACTTTGCAACTCGACTTCAGCATGAGATTCATCTACAGATATATTCTCAGGGTATCTCTTTTTTTTTGAATTAAGTATACTTTGATAGCTTGGAAATAAATCAAAGGATCTTTTGCGGTTCACAAAGTTTCTTATCAGCAAATATTGGTTTTTAGACATGTCGGCCTCCATTAAAAGTGAAATTACTTCATTGGGATCTGCTGGCAATACATTTTGCATTTGATGTTCATTGCGTAAAGCAGAAACGGCGGACTCATCTATTTCGATCAGCTGAGCTATACGCCGTCGCTTTGTTCTCGCTGAAGACTCCGCAAAATCAAGTTTTGGACGTCCACGATGTGCACTTTCCACTATTTGCTGATTTTCGTTATGGGTGCATTTTAATAAAATTGATTGCTTGTGATTCAGCCAATCACATTTATATTGGAGAACTAAAGATTTTTTATAATCGTAACGAGTCCAAAAAGCAAATTTTTTTTTACATATGTAGCCGATAGATTTCATAAGCTCGGTCAAGTCAGGTATGTAGCCGTTATTCTCAATATTATGTTGTATATCACTGATCACTTCTTGTAATTTTTTTGCGTTGGTACCCTTTTTTGTGCACCATAAATTGAAAATATGTAGGCGTGCAAACACACACTGATACGAATCGCCTTCCAACACCGAAAAGAAAATTTGAAACAAAAAATGCAAACACAATTAATTTAATGAGCATTGACAATTGTACATAAACACGAACGACGAAAACGAACACAAAGCAAAATTAAAAGGCAGAACAGAAGCTTCCTTGGGAAAATTTGACTTTGAAAAAATGTGACGGGGGGTTAGTATATTACAGATTACACGCACATTCGGAAATTTTCGGAATTAACTTCAGCACTTTTATTATCTTAAGAATCAGATTAATACAATGAAAAAGAAACCTAAGGGGGAATCTTGGGGGAACACAACTAAAACTTTAAGTAAACATAATGAAGTTTTACAAAAAAGGAACAAACAAATAGGTTAACTAAAACATTAATTTCACAAGAATTACAACACAAGTTAGTTTTTATTATTTTCTGAAGATAAAATAAATACCTTTAACTTCAAATTCCATTGAAAATAATTTAATTTTGTAGACTACAGCAATTACAAGACCGTTTTGAAGTTCACTTTTGCTTTGAATTATTCTTCCACCGTTCAGCTGCGTTTGACAAATGAACATGTGCTCATGCTTTTAATTCTATTTTTAAAAAGTCCCGTTAGATTTTCAGCAAAAACCGGTTTGCTATTAAGAAGATTGGACATTTAAGAGACAATTTGTTTGCATTTTGTCTAAATATTTTGTGATTGTTTTTTTTTGATTTTTGGCCTTTAGCGGAACCACTGTGGACTGGGCTGATATTTAACCCCAAACTTTTAAAAATCTCGTAGAAAGTATGCCTCCTCGCATAAACAAAAAAAAACTTTCAGCAAGACGTGGATCCAAAAATACGCTGCCGAAATTGTGTAAAACTGGCGTGAATGAACAAGAATCCCACCCAATGAAGTGGCCAGCACGAACCACGATTTGAATTCCATCGAACATTTGTGGGCTATTATCAAAAGAAGACGAACGAAAACCGACCAACTTAGATGATCTTTGGTCAAGATTTTCTGCGGTCTGGGCTGATATTTAACCCTTAACTTTTAAAAATCTCGTGGAAAGTATGCCTACTCTCATAAAATGTGTTTTAAAGAATTAAGGACTTTGGACAAAATACTAAAGGAGAAACTTTCCGAAATTTTCGAATATACACAATACTGGATAAAAGCGGTCACAATTTGTTATATTTTTTGTATTAACTACTTAAGGATATAGTATACTGTGTCTAGGTTTTTATTGAAGAAGAATGTTTTAGTTTAATACTAAATAAATCATTAGAGTGTGGTTGGAAAACAAATTACAACAAATTTCGTAAAATTTTGATAAACTGCATCCACTTTAGTCCACTACTGTACATATGTACATAGTTTTATCTTAGTACGAATGTATTTTTATAATCGTTCATCATCAATGTCCAGCTGTCAATCGCATTTGAAATACAAACTTTAATCCAATAAATAACTGAAAAAATCGTTCATGTGCAACAGATTGAACTGACGACGCCTGCTTTAAATTCTATTATTATTTTCAATCAAAAATAATATTAATTTCAAACAAATATACGAGAATAAAACACAAACAACTAAAAAACACATGAAAATATCCAAATTTTTCAAATAAATATTATAATGAATGGCGCGCAGTTGCTGTCAAGTGATTTGTCTCATTTATGCCGATTGTGAAGGATTCGCATTGTGACTAAATGTTTCAAGTCGGTTGTGAAACAAGGGGATGTTTTCGAAAGATTTTTTCAAATATTATGAGAATTCACAACACTGCCTAAAGTCTCAAATATCATATATAAAGGGTCCGCCAAATAACTTTTTTTTTTGAAAATGCTATAAAAAGAACTACTGAATATTTTCTCAAATTTCTTTTTTTATTTGAAAGTACAATCCTTCCGGTTAATAATGGAAAATAATTTCATTCAAATGGCTGCCTCGGCTGGCCATGCAGTAGCCTACATGATCGGTCCAATTTTTAAGCACATTATCGATTGTGTGCAGCTGTATTTCACCAATGGCTTCACGAATATTGTCCTTTCAAGCGTCAATTGTCTCTGGCTTGTCGGTGTAACACTTATCTCTGAGGGCACCCCACAAATAATAGTCCAACGGTGTCAAATCGCAGCTCCGAGGTGGCCAAACGACATCAGCTCTGCGGCTGATAATGCAATCTTCAAAAACAGGGCGCAAAACATGGAGTGCAGCGTACACATTCTACAACATTACCATGATTTTCAAAGTAATGTCGCAATATTTCCCAGCGTTGTTCAAGCGTATACACAACCATATTCGTTCAGCGGAAGGATACAACTAATTATCTGTCAAGTCAGACATGAGCTCAGTGTTACCATTCACGAAATAAGGACTAGTTGAAAAAAAAAAACGTTAGATGGCGGACACTTTATATATACGATTGATGATCAACCGATGGTGTCACTTCGAAACTAGTCATGCCATTTTTCAATTAGAACAAAATTTTCATGACTTGTAAGCTTGTAGTATGAATTTCTAATACATTAACCAAAAAATTAAATAATACCTTTTTTTGTTATCTTGAGATAAGACCCTTTCTGAAAATAAGTAAATTTTCTTAAAAATATAACCTTTTCTTAAAAAGGGTACCACTTCTTTAAAACGTAACTGTTCTTAAAAAAGTATTTGTTTGTAAAAAAAATTATACTCTTATGGCTTTTTCTTACAAAAAGTACTTCTTCTCATAAATAGTAACTTTTTCTTAAAAAAAACATTAGCCCTTAATAAAGATGAGTTTCTCTTTAAAATGGGACCTTTTCGGGAAAAATATATTACATATTCTTACAAAAAGGACCTAAAAATATACTTGTTTTTCTTAAAAAATGGATTCTATAAATAAAAATTCTTCTTAAAAAAAGTTTATCATTTTACAAAATGTATCTTTTCTTAAAGATCCATTTAAACTATCAACGTGCGCCTCAGGCGTGTTGGAACTAACTAGTACATAATAAATATATAGCGAAAGGAACTTCGTTCCAACAGGGTATCCTCTGACACCTCTGGTATTTTTAATCGCAAAACTTCACTTAACTAGATAGTTAGTGGGTCAAAACGTTCTACATATATTTTTTGGAAGAAATATGACTGGTGGTTCGTAAATACAAGAATCCTTTATCCGTATGTATCTTGTATGTCCTTTAAGTCTATTTTTAAATATCAAAGTGCCTATCTTGGTTGGGAGATTTGTATGGGGGCTATATCAAAACTTGAACCGATGTCACCTATTTTTAGTCCACGTTTTACATGTGTCATTTAAATAACTTGGGGAAAATTATACTTAATTCCTATGTATAACCTGTGTCCAAGAAACTAGGACCTAGCTTGGGAGTCACTCTTGTGCAGGGGCAATATACAAATGTGGACCTATCAAAGGCTATATACCATATCTATTTGAAATTGAAATCGATTAGTATTTCCGAACCGTACATTGATTACAAGAATATATGGACCGGCGGAAAGAGAAACTGATATGGTTAAATCAATGCAGAAAGTGATCCTGAGTTGATTGTTATATATTGAGATGGGTTTATGTCTTGTATTTGAATATTACAAACAGCTGCACTAATTCATAACTCCCTGTTAGTTAGTTCTCCTTGTTGAGTGCATTGACCACCATCGTATAAATATGGAAATTTTATTGTTTTCCACAAGTTTTTCCATTTACGCCCCCAATGGTCAAAAAAAATCCAAATAAAATTCAAGTAAATCGGAATGTTGCTTCGTTCGTTGTGTACAATGAGTTGGCCTATAACAACGACGACGACAACAACAACAACACCACCATTTTCCAGAAAAGAAAACAAATTGTTTTATTCAACACAATAAACGGAAGAGCAAACTGAATTCTCTGTCAGTTTTTCCCGATGGTTTTTTACATTGTTGGTTTTCACCGGGACAAATCTACTCTATCAAAACTGTGCAGGCAAAAAAATGAGTGGTGCAGTCCATTTTTCAGTTCTTTTTGTTGTGTTTATTTGTTAAAGTAACCAGCAATAGACAAATGTGAATTCAAAGTGAAGTCAATTTTTAAATCAAAACTTCGAGTGGAAATAAATTTTGCTGGAACTATCTATCATCACCATATCATTGCGTTGCAGTGTTATCGCAATTGTAATCTAAATATTTAACTCAATGGAAATTTACAGATGGAATAAATAAGCCAAAGCGGTTTTAGTTGAAAAACAGTGTTTAAAAAAAATGGTTTAAATGCGAAAAGTTTCAGTTGTTAAGCTCTTAAAGGTATATTTTATAAGTTCCCGCTAAAACTAGATCAATGGAAAACGACTTATTTACAATTTGAAGATAAGCATTTAGTCGTTTGGCGCTATTATGTGAAGGTCAGTTGGTGTAATACGGATTAAGGGCTTCGGCTGGACACATCATCATTGCCCCTGTTATACCGATGCAAGCTAATCTCTGAACTCTACACAACAGTTTCATGGTGGACGTCTTCCTCGCGACAGGCTTTTGCTTTCTGTGCACGGTGCTCTATGTTACGCTTCCAGGATAGTTTAGGGTCTAGAATCACGCCCAAGTGCTTGGCGTGACAAGATAGTGGAATTTCTATTCAACTTAGCCGAGGAGGATTAAACTTTCGTATCTTGGTCCTCGTGGTAAAGCGCATGACCTCAATTTTCCCTGGATTCACACCAAGACCACTCCCAGTGGCCCAGTCGTTAAGTGATTTCAAGGTCCCATTCATGATTTCACTCAACACGGATGGGAACAAACCAGATACCTTTATTACCACGTCATCCGTATACGCAACGGTTTTGATCCCCATATTGTCCAGTTTTAGTAGTATTTTGTTGATCACGAGTAACCTAACTATTGGAGAGATGACTCCGCCCTGAGAAGTTATCCTATTCACTCGTTTTGATAACTTGCTGTTGCCCAAGAGGCGTTGATAAATCTGATACTCTTTCCGAAAACAAGTTTTCAGTTTCACAGAATGAAAAAATCCACTGAAATCGGATAATTCTCGGTTTTATTTGTGGTTATTTTTCGGGTTTTTCGTTCAGAATGGGAAACAATATGTTTAAATTTTTGTAGAAAAATTAATACAACAATAATAAATTTAAATTTTTGTAGAAAAATTAATAACACAAAATAACATTTTCTTGTCTTGTTTCGTTAGCCCGTAAAAAGAGTCATTATGTTTCTGAAATGTGTTTTAACATTTTTAAATTTTACGTTCAAAACACATGAGTTAATTCAATTCAATTCCATCAATTTAGTCCAAATCAATTTAATCCAACCTAATCTACTCGTAAGAGTTTAATCTAGTCTAATTCAAGTCAAATCTTTGTATCTTCTTAATTGAATTGAACTGAATTGAATTGGTTTGTATTGAATTGTATTGAGTATTCTTCTTGGTGTTGCAATCTCAAAATTACAGAGCTGTATTTAAATTAAACAGAAACGTTTTATTTTTAAATTAAAATATAAATCATATTCCAATTTGCAATTCACATTATACTTATTTAAAATGCAAATCATGTTCGAATTTGAAAGCAGTTTTCGTGAAATGTAATTTTAAACTGTTGTAATTTAAATTATTTAATTATTATTGAAATCATAAATCATTGCGAAATTAAAAGCTGTTTAAAATTATAATATTATTATATTTCAAAATATATGTACTGTTACTTAATTAAAAAAAAAATTAATATAAGTATATGAAAATTATATCCTTTTTTGTTTAGTTATTAAAAGTTTCCAAGGATTTTAAAACTCAAATTGAATATAAACTGGTTAACCGACATCTAACAACCGGTGTTAGGTTTATTTGAAAATTACGCTTTTGAAAAAACCGGCACATGGTTACTTGCATGAAAACCTGTTAACTGGTTCCTCCGGTTTTTCGGTATAGGTTTTGAACACTCTAGTTCTTACCCAAAATTGAAAGTATATAGTGAAATTTTAAACATAAAATTAAAGTTTCAACTTGAATATCTCTGACCTTTAAAGGACAAATGGTGCATGTTATATCCTAAATTAAAGGCCCTGACTATAAGAGTGTATCGGTTATATTTTGAAATATTTCAAAAATCGAAAATTTCAAATTCACGCTCAATGGTTTAATACAAATGAATATATTTTGACGCCGTGTGAAGAGCACTATTGACAGCTTTCCATCGATATATATTTTAACCCGATGGGGTCACTGAGGAGCGAGATATTCCTGGCTTCACGTTGGAGCTTTGGAGGCCCACATCTCGGGAACCGGGGACTCGACAAGCCCATTATTAAAAGCTTTTTTGATGGCCCACAAATCCGAAAACCGATGAAATGGCTGGCTGGCGATTCAAATTATGAGGAAACTATTCCTTAATTTGTTAAACCTATTCGAAAATTGGTAAGTATAAAATTTTTGGTATTAATATTATTATAGCATAATGATGTTACATTCAGGCGTAAACATGATCCTAAAATACATTTCCTGCATTCGCATTTGGAATTGTTCCCACCATACCTAGCCCGTATCAGCGGCGAGCATTGCCATTTCTCCTACTATTAAATGCCATTGAGCGACGCAGTCAGGGATTATGGAACCAGAATATGATGGTAGATTACATCTGGCTCCTTAAAAACGAAACAGTCTATAAAAATTACAGCAGACATCAAATAAGTTTGCAATTATTTTCAGATTATATATTAAACTTAGCGAATTTAAAAAATAAACAGCCTATTCTCAATCTCTAACGAAACCTTTTTTTCGTATTCTAGTTGAAATAAAGTTGATTTGGGTTTCATAATCGTCCTATCAGCTCGAGTAGAAACATTGAATTGTTCAAAAATGTTCAGTACAAATTTTGATTCCTCTATTTTCGTGCTGTCATTTGGAAATAAATATAGAGTCAGTCGAAAGGAAATTTTGACTTAGGGGAACCCAATTTTAGTCGAAACTCTTATATCATGTTAATATCGTGATTATCGGCAAAAAGGTGTTTACATGCATTTTTACTCGACTTAGTTTTGACATTTTTGTATTTCATGATGCCATTATGGAATTATACCAAGTGATGGCAGGAGGTTTTGTATGTAATAGTATCATACAATTCTGTCAGTAAGTAATTTTTTCTATTTCTTTATTTGTAGAAGTAACTTTTTATTTAATTGACGACATTTTTATGTGGGATTTATTTAGAATTTCTTAAAATTTTGTAAGTATTTAGAAAATAAAGAAACTAAAATCAGCTGATATGATAAAAATAACTCTTATGCCAATCATTTTGTATGTGTTGTCATTAATGCACACGTTCAGTGAAGTACGTTTCCTTTATATTCCTATTTCCGTTTCATGTTCAAACAGCCTCATATTGAAAGTTCGAATACAACTCTACGGTTGAAATGATTTGGACATGATAATAACATTAAGTGTTTTTTTTTCTTAAATTTGAATAGAAATTTGCGAAATGGATGTTTATATCTATATATCTAAATTTGAAGTATAGATTTTTATTTCCGATTGAAAATAAAATTGGAGTTAAATTATTCACAACAACGCGCAATAAATGTTATAAATAGTGATCATGGTAGAATTATCTATCAGGTATAGTCGTTTAAATAGGTGACTTAATTTTTTCCATTTCATTTTTCGTTTCACTTGTCAAACTTATATGTATTTTGTTTTTATGCTTTTTGTATTCTTGTATTATTGGAATATATTTGTGTAGAGTTTGACAACTGAATCGAATGAGCAAAAATAAAATGTCGGTTGTTTCTACCTACTACTACAACAGCATATTCCTTTATCTCGGACCATATAACCTTTCTGTGTTGGGGCCGTTTAATAAAGCAAATATAATAATAATAATACATGAGCATATACTCCTACCATGTAATTGTTGATACTAGCTGCACACATTTCGTTATATTAAGTGTGAATTGTTTTTTGTGGAAAGTCATAAGTGGCAAAGCTAAAATAGATAAAAAAAAACAGCCCTATTATCGTGGTAAATTTACTCGATCTTGGGTACAAAAATGTATGAGAAATAACATTATAATACAGTGACTTCACTTCATTTTGAATAAACACAAAACTTATCCATAGATTTTCATCACTCTTGGCACATTTCATTCATAACATATCTGCTTTTAGGACTAAGGTATAAAAGTGGACGAATTGTGACTTTTTCGATGTCGCATGCATTTTCAACAAAAAAAAAATTAATACAAAAATTGAGCGGACTAAAGAATGATATTCAGATAACTTTTCAATTCCGATTTTTGATATGTTGTTTATTAAATTTCGGCAAATCGTTCTCAACTGTTTTCATACTACATTCAAAATTTAATAATCACTGTTTGGCTGTTGAATGGTGTAATAGCGCAGACAGACGACAGCGTTAATTTGCATTAGCAGTCTTAATTCAAATTAACTTGTGAATTATCCTCGTCTCATTGTGTATTAGCTTTGGCGTAAATACATGAAATAAGAGTGCATTTATACTGCATTTAGGTATTTCAATATGGCAACACCGTCGACAATCAATCAGCTCAAGATGTATTTATACATAGAGGTGATAGCCGGAACACAGTGGAAGTGGAACTTTCTTTTTGAATTTATGTACTGATGCTTGACACTGCTGTAGTGAATGTTATTGCAACAACACCACCTGCTATCACCATGTATTTGATACATCTTGAATCAGCTGTTGTCAGATTGTTTGCTATCGTCAATTGAAAATGGATTCATAGTCAGCAAAGGTGAGTTATTTTAATTATTTTTTGCAAAAAAAAATGAGAAATATTTAAAATCGAAACGCATTTTTTCCATTTTAATATTTCCAAGGGAAAGAAGCGAAGCGTGTGGTGTGATGGAGATGCGGAGGTTCTGCTAGAGCTGTGGGCGGAACGTGCCACCGACTTGCGGCGTGCAAAAAGGAATGGACACATTTACCAGGAGATGTCAGAGCTAACGAAGAGCAAATTTAATCCGGAAGAAGTGCACGTCAAGGAATTTCACGCAAAAATACAGGTAATTTTTTTAACTTACTACAACTTGTTTAACAAAAAAGTACACACATTCATATTGAAATTTGTAGAGACGAGAAAAAGGAAATGGGACCTTCTGGCGGGAGCCCATCGAAATGTAAATTGTTCAATGCTGTGCACCGGATAATTGGCAGAACTGCGGCCAATGGTGCTGAAATTTTGGAAACGTTTACATTTGTAAGAATTAACATTTTATATATTTGAATATATTAACAAAAACTTTATTTTACTAGGTAAATACATCAGAAACAAGCAGCCAGCCATCGCCGGAGTCACAGCCATCGCTGAAGTCAACGCCATTGCCATCACCAGTATTGCTCTCATCGCCTCCTTCACCACTGTCTCCGTTCACATCAGCAGCCACAGCTTCATCGTCTTCTGCAAAAAAGAGAAATCATTTGGGTGAAGTTGTGAAGATGATAATGGAGCAAAATGTTATTCTAAAAAGTGTGGTAGGAGACAGCCAATCATTAGCTAATGAAATCGTAAATGCTATTCGGGAGCAAAACGAAACTGCCAAAGAATTTCTAGCAGTTATGAAGAGCCTAGTAGAGAAGATTTAGAATGTGTGTATTCTGTACAACGTATGTAATGTATTAGTATGTAGGTATCGTATGCGGAATATAAATATAAATATATTTGGTATGAAGCATAATCATAGTGTCTGTACTTACTGAAACTCAAAGCTATTGCATTCCTAATAGTTGATGCTGTTACGACATTTTAGCCAACTCTTGGTGAGTGGTTGGGCTGTCTTCGTGCAGTTGAGTCTACCGTAACTTTTCCCATCCATGCGGAAGAAATTTCATCGGTTTCCATTTTCAAAAAGTTGTGCAAAATGCAGAATGTTTTTATTACAATGTTAAGATTTTTTGGTGCTACTTGTAGGCCCCTACCTATTCTTCGAAATCTAGGTTTAAGTTGGCCAAATGCATTTTCGATTACACGACGACATCTGGACAGGCGGTAGTTGAAGGTTTTTTCTATGTCTGGCTGATTTACTGAATACGGGAATGGCTTCATCATATACCGTGATAAGCGAAAAGCAGAATCGCGATAAGCAACAAAGGCACATTGATGTCGGCAATTACGAGTCATTGTTTTTTCCACTTGATCCAATGTTTATATATGTGAATTTTGATCTGCGAAAGAATAAAAGCACAAATGTAAAAGTTCCCAATAACCTTCAAAAAATTTACCTGTAATCACAACTTGCAAATAAAACCACTGAATACCAGCCTTTATAATTGTAATAGTCTACTGCATCCTCTTTTTTTTGGCTGAATTTCTATATGACATCCATCTACAGCTCCAATGCATTGCGGAAATCCGAGTTGTTCGAACCCATTAACAACGTGTTTAATTTCTTGGGGATATGGAGGATAGGAATTAATATAGTGCGCTAGATTATTACATATCGCGTGGCAAAAATCTACAACAATTTCACCAACGGTACTGCGTCCCACACCGAATAAACTACCAACGGTCCTATATTCCGCTGACGATCCCAATGCGAACAATGCTATTGCCACTCTCTTATCTAGTGGAATACAAAGCCTCATACTGGTGTCCAACTTCTCAATATTTTGAACTTTTTCACACACTTTTTGGAAAGCCTTCCTGTTGAGGCGAAAGTTTTCCTTAAATCTGTTATCGTCCATCGTAAGCACGTCTCGCTCTCAAAAAGTGCTGTTGCGGTTGTTTAAAAAATGTTATATATGAATTATATCGTCCATGAAAATTTAATATTAAACTTAAAAATTTCCACAATTGCCTTTCTTTTATTTCAGAGTGTCCTACTGCGATCCCAACTTGTAGGAACACGTTCAGATTTATGGTTGCTAGTGTACGTACAATTTTTAAGTTATGGACCAGTTTCAGCAAAAGTAATTTCAGCTTTCTTTCAAATAAATAGTGATTTTTCACCAACAGAATAGCTGCTAATCGTATTTTCCGCCTTCTATCCATTTGATTTCGATGTAAAAGTCCAAAAAATTACTTAACAAACAAACAGTTGTTTACAAACAAACAGCTGTTTACTAAATGCAAAAACTGTCGTCTGTCAGGGCAAAATGTTATTTCACATTAGTGAGCTTTTAATGCAAATTAACGCTGTCGTCTTTCTACGCTATAATTTATGCTGTTATTCTGATACTTCTCTGTAGTCAGGATTAACACCACAACTGATGACTTCCTCGTTGTTGGGAAACATACCGGCAAGTACCAATCCTTATCACATTTCACTAGAAATTTGATGGTGATGATGATATTTTATTCATACTTGCCGGTTTAACTACCTCCAAGCTGCCGATCGTCGTATTCCACATTAAGAGTTTGGGTCACGTCGTTAAGATCGTTCATTGCACCCTTCATATCGTCCGCTTCCGATTCTATTTCGATTTTTCGAACATTCTGTATCTGGGGCTTGGAGACTAATTTCGCTGTATCATGTGCTAATGCAAATGAAACTGGTTGTTTGTAGCGTTTTGGGTGGCACAAGTCTCACATTTTAATCGGATTAAATCGATGCATGAATGGGTTGGGCTCTTCAGGATATCATGAGCACTAAACTTCTGTTTCAAAATCCTGTAGCTTTTCATTACGCTTCTGCGCTCGGTCTCTTAATTCTGTGCCCTATGTTACTTTGTTAAAAAGCAGTAAATTACTTCTACTATCTAGCATAATCATAATTTCGGACGCTCTGAATAGTTGGACTTTGTAAGGAGTATTAAAATCCATATAAATTAAATGAAATTAGAACAAGATCAGAACTCTAAACAATCCTTTTGTTTTTGTAAGAATTTGAAACGACAATGTTTCTTATGGACATAATTTTTTGGCGTTGACTGTTTGTGTAATTATATACTTTCCATACTGGAGGCGAAATCATTTCCTTTGAGTATGCGGTGGAATAACAGAGCACTAACCACATGCCCAACATATCCATGTGTTACAATGATTACCACATTTCTTATCATATACTTATAAGAATGCAAAGATACGGGTGGTTGTACTGGCAAATGTTGTCTTACAAAGTTTTTCTCACATTTTAGATGAACAATTTTTAATTTCCCTGCAGAAATTATAATATAATACGAAGTAACAGCATTGACAACCACCTAACTCCTTATACGTACTTCTGCTTTATGGCCGAAGTCAAAAGTCATTGTCTTTGTTATGGCATAATATTGGCATATAACACCGTTATACGATTCTGGAATTCCGAACAATTTTAGAAAGTTTCTCCTCCATGTACTGTTAGGGGGTAGATGTTTGGAACACTGGAAAGCCATGAATTGTTAGTGAAATAATTTATAAGATAAACAAAAATAGTTGGCCAAATGTATGCCTATACCTCGAGTGTGACTTTAGTACTACATTACTACTAATTAATACTACTTGTGTCGTTAATTAATATTCACATTGTTCGACGTCGACATGGGAAAAGTTTTAATATGACGCAAAGTTGTAAATGAATGTGACGTAATATGACGTTTTATTAATAGAAAACGTAAAATCACTATAAAGCAGTGAAATTATCAAATATTTACATTTGTAAATTGATCCAGAATGTCGGGGTATTCTAATAAAGCGACAGACAGTTTGATGTTAAATTTAATAAAACAATCAACGAATTTTTCGTTTCATGAGTTTTGGAGTAGTAAAGACCGATGATGCCTATGGCCCACAATTTACACAAAACACTGACTATCGCCGAATGCATTGCCATTTGGCGGGCCGGGCCATTCATCCAAAAACTGAACTTGTCGTAAAATGCGCGTAAAGCGCGCATCGTTGACAAAAGAGAACACCCATTTCTCTTTATTGTCTGAAAAGGAACAAACAAAGGGGAAGATTAAAAAAATGTACAACATTACTGCAATAAACTGTCAAAATCTAACTGGTCCTAACGGAGAACCCTTTATGTATTTCCCACAGTGGGATGATACAGATGCATGGATGTGGGTAAAGTTACCATCATTATAAAAGACAATGATCCAATCGGAGTATAGTTGCAGTCGTGTCATGCATTTGTGATATGAAGTGTTCAGAAGTCAAACTGGTTAAATCCACTTTTCCAATACTTTGGTATGTTAGTGTCTGTGAGTTAAAGTAATATAGCCAGTACATATTGAATTTAACTATATAATAGATACAGCTTTAGTGAAATAATATATAGTGTTAGTTTTATTTTATAGTGAACGTAGAAATTTAAAACACACTGGAAAGTTCAGTTTGTACAGATTTAATTTGATGGAGTTAATCGGTTTGGCAGCTGACACATCCCTCAAAATCAATGGGGGTACGCATTGAGTGAGTCCGATTAGAGCAGCATGAGTAGGAGTGAGCGGCGGGCTCGTTTGGATGCGTTAGTCACATCTGAGTGACAGGGCCGTTGGAATTCCAGTACCAACTGTCGAGTAACGTATAGGTTTATACCGGATGTGGAATTCATCGGGAAGAACCCTGAGTTTAGCTTCATTCTAAAGCTTGGTTTCATACTGACAGGTCATGGGTCGTTGAATGCATTCATGCACAGAATGAGGCTCTCGGATCGGGAGTCGTGTGATTTCGAAGCGCCAATTCAATATTGGCTCCATGTTTTGTGGGAGTGTCCAACGAGGCTTTTAGGGACTTAGTCGGTATGTGTGTCACCAGATCCGGCGGTTAGTAGTGTGTGAGTAGTATGCTTCCGTTTCCGGAGGGATTGCTTGTGGCAGCGAGGTTTGCCTCTCGAGTTTCAGCGAGGCGGTGCGCTAGGACGCTTTAGTTGAGGTGTTGGGTGACAACTGGTCTCTGATCCAGGCTTTTTCAAGCTTGTTGTTCAGCCATGTATGATCTCGTTGTCGGTACTCTTGTACCCTGTCAACACAGCCATTTCCCGGACTTCATCAGAGTTGAATAAGGAAGTGAATTAACCGCGAAGTCTGACGACATTTTTCTTGTACCGTGTGCTGTTTGAGAGTAACGCGTGGAAGGTCTCGAAGTTGTGCCTTTTCAGTTTGTGTCATGTGACCCACGGAGGCATCAAAGGGCGAAGCTGGAAGATTGTCTGCCGGTCGCTGTAATTAATCGGAAGAGGTGGAACAGTCGACTGTTATTGGAACGATTAATTGTTGTTGTTGATATTTTAAATTATTTAAAACTTTCACGAGGTGTTTTTTCGGCCGACGGTGCACACTGCTTTGAAGGTGGACAAAAATCAAAATTTTCCAAATGTTTGAACTCTTGGCTCTTTTTAGTATATTTGTTAATCAAACAAACCCACTAAAAGAAATGACACAAAACTGACCGATTATACCGCCTTTTGTATCCGCTAGGGGTGTTAAAGTCATTGGGTTTCTGCCAAAAGTACACGAATTGCAAAACTTACATTTGGTAGGAGTACGGAAATGATTGCAGGAAGGTCATTCTAAAACCGAAATGAGTAATTTTTTTTCAGAATCTTTTAAATAAAATTTAAAAAAATACAAAATTTGTACCGTCCCAAAATTCCGCAATTTTGTTTTAAAAAATTTAGTAAAAATTTTGTATTTGTTAATGAAAAACATAAAAATTTTCAAATTTTGGTGGAAAATAACAATTTTTTTTTTAAAGTTCCCTAAAATTTTATTTTTTTGCAAATAAAGTATGAAGCTATGGCTACCAAATAAAAATATAAAAACCAAAAAAAAGTGCGCAAATGTGGAAAAGCACATTTTTTAAAAATTTCTAAAATGGATTTTTCATTTTGAATGGAATGGTAGAATTGGTGGAATGGGAAAAAAATTCCTAAAAATTGATTTTTGAAGATAGTTTCGGAATTTTTTTTTGTTTTTGATATTTATTATTACTGTCAAAAACCCCCTATTATTTTATTTTTAAATATCGTTAAAATAACTATTTAAAAGTTAGCTGGAATATTGAGTATTTTTTTTTTTTTAAACCGAAAATTCAAAAAGTTTAGACGTCCGTCAAAATTTTTTTTCAAAAGGTCCCTAAAATTTTATTGTAGAAAAAGAAATTACAAGCCGTTATCTTTACAATAAAAAAACAAACGAAAAACAGTGCACAAACTTGAAAAAAAATCATTAGTTTTAAAACCACAAAACATCGGTTTTGTGACAAATTGTTAGCATTAGCAAAGTGTAAATGTTCCGACCTAGTAAGCTGGTTTAGTATGAATTTCTCATACATTGAAAACATGTAGCATTTTTTTTGTTTGATTCTATAAATATATGTTTCATATAATTAGTTCTGATAAATCGCTAAAAGCTTTAGTATGAAATTGTGTTTTTAATTGAAGTTGGTAGTCGTAATAGTAAGATTTGATTGGAAAATCACTTTCTTAATTTATTTCAAAAATTAATAATTTCTTACAAGTTACACAATCAGTACAATCTTTAATCAGTAAAAAAATCCAATGAGTGTTCGAACTCACGGGCGATGTGTTAACACCTTTTTGCTACACGGTACCTCTTCGATTTCTATGAACACATTCGTAAATGTTACATTGGAAAATAAAAAACGGCGTTCAATCATATGATGACGTTACAGTTAAATAATATTAATACTTAAAATTATTTAAAGACCCAGTGCAAGCACATGTGTCATTATTTTCTTGCTCAATACTTTTTGTTTTATTCCCACAAAAGTCAAAGAATGCAAAGCAACAGACACTTGTACATACATACATACATTGTTATATTCGTACGATATAACCGAAGATCAACATAAAATACTTTTTTAATATTACTCCAAATTAATACTCCAAATTAAAACAGTTAAATCTCGGCTCGCCGATATCGGATCGCCTTAATTTTTGGCCTAAACTCTTCGTCGAAACCCGCACTAGCTTTTTAATCCAAAAATTAATAAAATAGGCTATGAATTTCCGGAGAAAATCGCGTGGGAAAATTATATGAAAATCGTCCAATAATCACTTTCAATACAGACTGCCAAGCAACGAACAAACAAACGATGATAAGACAAAACCGAAGATCAACAAAACACTTTTTTAATATTACTCCAAATTAAAACACTTAAATCTCGGCTCGCCGATATCGGATCGCCTTAATTTTTGGCCTAAACTCTTCGTCGAAACCCGCACTAGCTTTTTAATCCAAAAATTAATAAAATCGGCTATGAATTTCCGGAGAAAATCGCGTGGGAAAATTATATGAAAATCGCCCAATAACAAACAAACGATGATTTACTCTTACAAACCTAACACTTGCGTATGTATTAAATTTATAGTTTACTGCCCTAGAGGCGCGCGTATAGATGTTAACACATCAAAAAAAAATATCAGTTTGAAGGAGATTTGAACTTAGATCGGTTGATGATTTGTGATTTGTTATTAGCAGCACATTAATCCCCTAATCCACTGACAGGTATGTTCAACTGCCTTACTGAGTTATGGTTTGATTTGTAACGTAGTCGTTTTGTCTCATGGATTTAGTTACATTAGTTTAATAGGTGTAGGTGTCACTACGAGGTTTGTTTATGTTTTCAAATTCATTTCTATTTCTTCATTCGTATGCTGCATGTCATATTCATGTCCCAGCAAACCTATTTAAATATTAAATATTAATATTAATTTTTAAATATATATTTGATTAGTACATAGTATTGTATGTTTTTATTGTTGTTATCGTTATTAGTGTTTCTTTTATTGTTATTACATACAGTAGGATGAATATATTTTGCAAACAAATTACACAGCAAACAATATATTTGTTGTAAAAAATTTTGTTTATCATTGTAAAATGTTGTTATGGGTTAGATATGTTTACATTTTGACGTCACGTTATTAGTTAAATACAAAGTAGTTGAGTGAAAGTGAATGTTTGTAATAATGTCATTAAAAAATAGCGATTTAATTGTTTGCTGGATGTCAGCACCAAAAAATAATCAAGTATCTATTTTATACTCATTTATTGAGCAGAAAGTGGGTAAATTTTCTAATGAAAAAGTCAAGCTGCTGCAGAAAATACAACGTTTTCAGTGTAAAATGGCTAAATACTGGAATGAGTGCAAGAGAAATAAAATTTATTTTGAAAAAAAATATTCGAATTGGTTGAATGAAACATTTTTGGATTTGGGTCACGTAAGTTGACAATAACGTTTATAGCTGAGTTCATATATAAAATTCCTACTAATTCAATAGCAACCTGGCACTAGCAAGGTTAATTCACAACCAAAGGAACTATCTCAATAAGGCTCAGTCGAACCAACAAATAGTTGTGCAGAAAATACTGCCATGACATCTCCATCAACAAAAAGAACCCCAATAGCTAAACGCGGCAGGCCAATGAAAAATTTTGAGAATTCTTCAAAAAAAACCATGAATCGTAGAGCTTCCGCGTTAATTGTCAAATATTCTCTACAGGAGCTGGAATATGCCGTTGAAAAACTAAAGCGAGGATGTAGAAAAGAAACGAAGAAATGCTTAACGCCATCCAAAGCACTCGCCCTATTTTTCGACTTTGATCTCTCTGAGAGAAAATATAATATTTTACGAAATACATTTGATGACTTGCTCCCAAACTGTTTTCCTTCCCTATATACATTGCGAATGTTAAAACAAAATTTAGTACCGACCATAAACGCATCCGAAACTTCTGCCGAGGTCGATGTGAAGACGATAATGAGCAAAACTGTAGAGGGAATTTTAGATCAGTGCGATCTACAGCAAGGCGTAAATACACTACCGCTCATTGGAAAGTGGGGAATGGATGGAAGTTCTGGTCATAGCCGCTTCAAACAAAAATTTTCAAATGTTGAAAACTCAGATGAATTCATGTTTGTTATTGCCTTTGCTCCAATCAAGTAAGTTTACTAAACAATATTTATTATACATATATTTGAAATATTTTCTATATATGTATTTTAAGGTTGTTAAATATGATATCGGGAGAAGTTGTTTGGTCGAATGCAACACCATCATCAACAAGATATTGCAGACCTATAAAATTTTGCTGTGCGAAAGAAAATCGTCAACTCATCCGTGATGAATACAAAATAGTAACTGAAAAATTTGAAAAACTCGAGAGCGCCGTTATTGAAAGAAATTCTATGGTTTTTGAAGTTTTTTTCAAAATGCATTGCACTATGATAAATGGTGCAGTCACTAATGTACTCACAAATACGAATTCGTGCAGTAGGTGTTTCATTTGTAATGCAAAACCAACCGAAATGAATAACCTAAATATGAAATATATTCAAAATGTTGATACGTACAAATTTGGCCTTTCTTCCCTTCACTGTTGGATACGATTTCTAGAATGCATTTTACATATTGCATATCGGCTTCCCTTCAAAAAATGGCGCGTTGGGAAAGACAATGAAGAGGAATATCTTGACACCAAAACCAGAATTCAAAGACAGTTTAGGGCAAACACTGGGCTGTTAATAGACATGGTTAAGTCTGGTTGTGGTACTACCAACGATGGGAATACTGCTCGTCGATATTTTTCCGATAGCCAATTGTCAGCAGATACAACCGGTGTCGATAGAGAATTTATTGAATACTTTGGGGTAATACTGAGAGACCTAGCCTGTGGCATGGAAATTAATAAGGATACTTTTAAGGAACTCCTTAGAATAACAAGGAATAAATATTTGATCCTGTACGGATGGTACTACATGCCGAGTAGTGTCCACAAAGTACTAATCCACGGCTGTGAAGTAATTAATTATTTTGAATTACCAATAGGTACCTTAAATATTAAGTTTCTTATTTCCCAAAACAATATTAACGATATCTTCATTACAGGTTCTTTATCTGAGGAAGCACTTGAAGCCAACCATAAAATTATACGAAACAATCGTTTGTCCCATACAAGAAATAATTCCCGTGAAAATACCAATAAGGATTTAATGTCCCGGCTAATAATAATGTCAGATCCATTTATCAATTGAAAGAGGCATAACCCTTTTCCTAGTAGAAGGGCAAATATTGGTGATATTTCAAAATATGTATTAAATAGTGGTTGTGATGATGAAAATGAGCAATGTCTTACATCAGAAGAAAGTTCTTCCGAAGAGTAGTTGCAATAAATGATAATTCTGTTAACCCTTTTCATTTAAGGTACCAGAAATCATGCTGGAAATTTGGCACAGAGGTTTCAGCATAAAAAAACATATTCTGGAAAGTTTGGTAGAAATCGGGTAATCCGGTAGGTTGTTACGTCATAAATTTCAGTAGCCATGGAAACTTTTGTATGACAGGTACCAGAATCCTTGAGCGGATTTGTTTCAAATTTGGGAGGGAGTTTTTGGGGATTCAAGAAGTATGGTTGAAAAAGTTTGACGGAAATTTGAGAGTTTAATAGGGTGTTAGGCCATGATTAATCTTGGAGACCCATTTCGGGGTTTGTATGGGAGGTACGAGAATCCGTGTTCCGATTTCTTTCAAACTTACTTCAGAGTTTTTGACAATTCAAAAAATAAGGTTTAAAAAGTTTCATAGAAACTAGACTGTCTGATAGGGTGATAGGGTATGAAAAATATTATGGGAGGTACCAAAACTCATGATCCGATTGCTTTAAAATGTAGCTCTAAATTTTCCAGCATAACAAAATTATGCTCTGAAAACTTTGGTAGAAATTGGACTGTCTGATAGGGTGCTATGGCATGATTAATCTTCGATACCCATTTCATGGTTTTTATGGGAGGTACCAGAATCCGTGCTCCGATTTCTTTCAAACTTTGTCCAGAGGTTTTGACGATTTAAAAAATAAGGTTTAAAAAGTTTCATAGAAATTAGACTGTCTGATAGGGTGATAGGGTATGATTAATATTCGAGACCATTTGCACGTTTTGTATAGGAGGTACCAGAACTCATGCTCCGATTGCTTTAAAATTTAGCTCTGAATTTTCCAGCATAACAAAATCATGCTCTGAAAACTTTGGTAGAAATTGGACTGTCTGATAGGGTGCTATGGCATGATTAATCTTCGATACCCATTTCAGGGTGTGTATGGGAGGTACGAGAATCCGTGTTCCGATTTCTTTCAAACTTAGTTCAGAGTTTTTGACAATTCAAAAAATAAGGTTTAAAAAGTTTCATATAAATTAGACTGTCTGATAGGGTGATAGGGTATGATTAATATTCGAGAACCTTTGCACGTTTTGTATGGGAGGTACCAGAACCCGTGATCCGATCTCTTCTAAATTTGGCACATTTTTCTTGGAAGTAAACCGATTACATAGTGTAAAGTTTGGTACAATTCGCACTGTCTGATAGGGTGTTATAGCGCGTTGAATTTTTCAGATCTATTTAAATCTTTGTATGGGAGGTACCAGAATGGAATTTTCTTGATTTTGACCAACGACAATGTCGCACAAAATTTCATGAATCTGCGACTACTCCTTCTATTTTTGTCCCATCAATGTATGGGGACGAAGCACTGTGCGGTGTACAGTCCTGTACTTAGTACGAAGTACAAACTAGGAGCAGCTTCACTAAGAACCACAGAAGAGAAAGTATGCCTATCTGGTAGCACCAGTGTTGTTGGCCCCCTTGTGGGAGCATTGTGTTAACTGTGGTTGCCACCAAAATCGCTGGTAGTGGCTATGTAGTTGCTTTGTACTTATAATTCATGGAGAGGATTATGTTGTACTGTTTATTAAAGGTTTAGTAATTGTGAAAAAGAGTTTAAACAGAGAAATCTCGAATAAGTTCCGTTGGATTTAATCTGTGTTTTTTGTTGTAATTTGTCAAGAAAAATTTGTATTTTTGTTTGCGTCGGTGCAGTGATTAAAAAGTGCAATAGTTTTTTAACTGTAAATAGTTTTTTAAAAACAAAAAACAAAAATTATTTCCTACCAGTTTTAATTGAAAATGGGCCTGTCCGTCCGACCTTGAAAATTAAAATGAAAATCTATGAAAATTAATAAAAGTGCTAACATTGTGTGGGATTACGTAAGCAATAAAGAAGAATATGGCAAAAACATGAAAGGAAGGCAAACAATAGCCACAACATCTACAGAAAAGCGAAATATAACTCGTATAATATTAGCCCTCAATTCTAGTGACTGCTGCAAAAATCAAAGGCAAAAGTGGTTCCAGAGCCTGTATTTCTACCGCAGAAAAACCCACCATTAAACCAGCATTGCAAGGAATTACTGTGGAATTTTTACAAAGAACACGTGAGTGGAATAAAGTAGTTTTCGCAGATAAAAAAGGGCAATTTAGACGGACCGGATAGTTTTAACTACTAGCTATTTCCATTATTTGAGGAGGGAAGAACGTTTGTTAGCCCGTCGCCATAGTCGAATAGGTGGTGTTATGGTTTGGGGTGCGATATTGTTCTATGTAGTCATCGACTTGGAATTTCAAATCACGAAAATGAATCACGAATTCTTATAAATTTATTCTGCAAACGGCGTTTCTAAAATGTTAAGTCGGGATAATGCTCCTATTAAATCTAACGGAACGTTTTCGACTTTTCTTTGTTTACATTCTTTTTTCTCAATTGTTAAACCTTTAATAAAAAGTGCAACATCATCCTCTCCATGAATTATCTTGAGAGCAGCAACCTAAAATTTATTGCTAGAACACTGCAACTATTCATGTGAAGCGCAGTGTACGGGTGAGGGTATAATGACATTTGAAATAAAACTCAACCTACAAACACGATGTTTTCAAACAACTCCACATTACGAAAATTCTGTATAACGAATTTTTTTTGATCCCCTTGAGATTCAATATATCGTTAGCTAAAACGCAAACAGGCGTAACTAACTAAAAATTCAAAATCGAGTTTTTGATTGATTGTTATAAATGCCACAAAACTACATGTCTTGAAAAAATGTTACACTTCTGTGATCAAAAATCAGTCTGTGTGCTTAAAGTGAAATTAGAAAAAACTTCGTTAAAAATATTTATAGTTTTCATTTTACAAAGTTTTTTGCTTCTCGTGTAAGATTATATTTTTGTTAGTTACGCCTTTTTGCATTTTAGCTAACGATATGGAAGTTCAACTGTATGTATACTTAAACGTATAGATTTGCAACGGTTTTAAAATGTTGCCACAAATATTCCACATTTACTTTTGATAAAATGTAGTGATTTAAATAATTTTATATTTATAAATATTTGTATACTGCTTCCCATCTGTTTTTTGCTTCACAGGACACCAGTTTTCTGAGAACGAGCGGCGCTGGGCGTCATTTGTGTCACCGCAGTGAGCCTGCAAGATAAAAGACAGTTGTCGACATTTTTAACAAGATGTGTTTGCAATTCAACATTTACAAATTAGTTATATTGAAATTAAAAACTTGTGTATATTTTTTCACGGCAAAACTTTAAAAAAAATCAAAATTGTGTGTATGTACTGTTTCATGTAAATAAATTCAATATAGAAAAATAATTGTCTAAACCAGGGGTCATCATGCTATTGCCCCAGTGCCCGAACACTATCGGCTTTTTACACGTACACAACATGACTGTTAACGAAACTCAGTACAAAGAGCGTAAAAACTATAATTTTTATTCATTTGTATGCTAGCTTTCAATGAAGCAGGTCGATGTCGCTGTGTGGTTTATCAAAATAAAAACAAAACACTCTAATTTTGTATGCCAGCCAGTGTTGCCAGAATCTGTCAAAAAAAAAACATGCCAAAAAAAGTGCAATTTGCAGAAAAAGTGCTAAAACTGAAACAATCAAAAATTGTAGTACTGCGGCACTTTACGGCCTATATTCGACAAAAAAAAATCAAAATTTCGTAAACCATACATACTCGAAAACCCATACGGATGGGAGTATACATATATCATTAGATACCGAAAAAAATGTAATGCATAGAAGAAGTCAGAAGTTGAGATATGCCCGTCTGCCTGTATAGCTGGCCGGTCAACATGGTAGCTGCCATAAACCTTTAAGGACAACAATGAAATATTGTCATTGCCTATTATTTAACCAAACTTGTGTTCTGATCAGGGCTTTAAACTGCTGGCTGATTTTCATTGCAAACAGATATACTGACTGTGACTGCAAAAACGGTCCGAACAAATTGACATAAAATCGCATACAGAAAAAATTCTCTGCGCTTGGTTAGCAGGGGGCAATCGACGTCGTTGTCCAAACTGTCATCGATTTTCTCATCGTCATTGGATATCTCAGGTACCAGTAGCGCGGAGAAATGATGTCTCCATATTCCCAACATGCTGTGCACGTCTGGAATGAAATTTCCGTCCTTTCAGAAAGGGTTTTTGACTTTTTGGTAGAATTTTCGGGTTTCGTTCTTTCTTCTGCATGTCTCAATTTTCTCACTCTCGTGCTTTCTGCACTGCCATTTCTTGCCCCTAAAGGGACGGTTTACCTCCATTATTTTTTCCAATTGTCAGAAGCATTGCCATAAGTGCAGAGTTATTTTCATCATTTGCTATGCGACAGTCTTCATCGTACCAAGTCTTCATCGAAGCGGTTTTTCAAAACAAAGTCCGGTTTTGGTAGAGTCGGAAATTGGTTTCCACTGCGCTTCAAAACGTCATCGGGAGGGCTGGGCTCTGTGCCAAAAGTTGCGAGAGTTTCCTTGATTAGGCTCTGGCTACATCTAATAATTGCAGCTTTCTGATGTCTAGTTTTCTCTGCGTCTGGTGTCGCACGATTTTCGCGCTACTTAATCTTGTGCGAACCTTTGCTGCTACCAGGTAGTTATCAGAATCGATGTTAGCTCCTCTGATCACTCGTACGTCCATTACACTGGATGAGTGCCTTCCATCAATTACCACGTGATCAATTTGGTTCTTCGTTCTTTGATCAGGGTATAGCCAAGTAGCCCTGTGGATGTCTGTATGCTGGAATCTTGTACCACTAGCGACCACGTTTTTTGAGCGGCAAAGTCAATCATTCTCATACCGTTGTCGGAACTGTCAGCATGTAGACTGAAATTGATTAATCAGTAAATTTGTACTTAACTAGAGAAAATTGGCGAGGTCAGTACGCCCTTCAATACAAAAGCTGAGCGATGAACCAACTTAACCGCTTTAATGAAAGCTGTTTCCGTTTCTTAAACTTAGTAAAATATAATTGGACGGTTGAGCCATCTATTCGATCTTGACCAGTAACGTACTTAGAAGAAAATTCAAATTAATTTTTGTTTTTTAGAGTCATGTTCTCCGTACATCAAATTTAAAGAAATTGGTAATAAAAGTCTAGACCAACATACTTTTGCAGTAAAGGATTTTTTAAATGCCAACTTACGTCCATATTTAACATCCACACCCGAGATAATTTTATATATGTTATAATTCCTGGTTGAAAATAAGCATAATTTCAGAGTGCAATTCCGAAAAACAGCCATACATTATAGAAAAAATGCAACTTATCGACAAAAATGCTAAAATTGAAGCAAGAAAAGTTAAAAGTTAGCAAAAATTTCCCAAAAAAGTGCTAAAAAGCATTTAGCATGTTTTTCCAGAAAAAATGTGCAGAAGCTAGAATTGCACTTAAAGTGCTGAACTGGCAACACTGATGTCAGCTCTCTAGCTTTAATGACAAACAAAACTCATTGTTTTTTCCAGCATTTGAAATATTCTCAGTACACTTGGAATATTTTCGCTTATTGTTTGTATACACTAAAATTTTTTTTGTTTTTGTAATTTTTATATTTTAAATATGAAATGTAAATACAGGGAGATTCAGGAAGTTCCGGACAAATTTCTCCAGCGTATTCCTTGGCTCATTTCATGAAGAAAAGTCCACTAGGACCATGTCCGACAATGCAAGGGTGCGAAACGGCAGCGGGTTCCAAATTTTCAGATTGGCGGTCGGTGGATAGTAGGGTAAAGTTGCTAACTTCTGAGCCAGTGGTCGGATGTTTGGTTGGAAAGGTCTTTAAGAGGCCTTTCAGAATCAATAAAAGAAGTAGAAAAAAGTCAAATCGCCGAGATACAGAGCTATGGAACGGTAAGACCTCTGGGCTGCGTTTAGGTCATTTTGGAAAGCTAAGAGGTTTGGATATCTTTCAACAGAAAAAAAACATAAGTTACCTGCAATCTGGCTGAGCAAATTGATGTTATGTGAATTTTTTTTCCATTTTTTTCCCGAAAGCTCTGTATCTCGGCGATTTTACTTTTTTCTACTTTTTTTTATTGATTCTGACAGACCTTTCCACCAAGCCCAAAAAGAAAAAAATCCTTCCACTGGCTCAGAAGTTAGCAACTTTACCCTACTACTCTCCGACCGCCAATCCGAAAATTTTGAACCCGCTGCCATTTCGCACCCCTTGCATTTTCGGACATGGTCCTAGTGGACTTTTCTTCATGAAATGAGCCAAGGAATACGCTGGAGAAATTTGTCCGGAACTTTCTGAATCACCCTGTATATACATACATACATATATGTATTGTAATTTAAATAATGTATATTCGAAAAAGGCTTGAAGAATATAAATATTTTTGAAGATAATTTAATTATTTTCTTCAACTGATTTAACTTAAACTGCAATATTCATACATTAACATATTCAAACATACACGTATTCATATTTTCATACATTCAAAAATTTGCTCATACTTGCGTATAATTTGTATGTTTACGATCTCATTTAAATAAAATAAATAAAATAAATGGTTTCCCATTACATCCCATGAAGGGACTGGGGAGAACTTCTCACAATCACTGAGCTGTGCGCTTTCCAGTTTTCACTCACTGATTGGGACCTACAGTTTTACACCGATTCCGAACGGTAATTTGAGAAGCTTTTCTTGGCTAGATACTCGATAGTGACGCCGTCACTATGCGAGGTGACCGCCGCCGAAAGAAAATTTGAAGGTTGGCAGAGCCGGGTTCGAACCCAGGATCTAATGTACAAGAGCCGCGCACACTAAACATTGCACCGCCGACGGTGCAACGGTCATTTACGTTTATATAAAAATATTATTCTACATATGTAGCATGAAATTTCTCCCAGTGCACTCAAAATACACTTATCACTACACACACATTTTTAAGCCAGCTCTCTTTATGATGGACACTGGTCTAACCCCTTTCTACACACTCAATGCATATGTATATGTCAAACAAAATTTGTAAATTTAAACTAAACCAGTACATAAGTTTCAGTCGGGTGAACCGACTTAATCATACCCTCACAATAATTCATCCATTGCATGGGAGTTCTGTTAAAACACTCCCATACCCAAAAGTGAGCATATTCATATTGCTCTAAATATTATTGAATACCCAAATTAGTTACGATCCTAAGTGGTTTTGGGGAATTTTTTCCCTCCCAATAGTTATATGCGAGGTACAAAAATGGGCATGGCAAGCTGTTGCCAAAATTTTGATCAGTACCAAATTTTATTAAGATCGGTTATGATTTATTGGAGATATCGTGTCGCCAAACCGGAATTACTCCCAACTTTAGTATGGGAGGTACGAAACTGGGCGTGACACAATAGTCAGCCATTAATTACATAGTAGGTTTTAGGAAAATATTGCCTAGTACCGAATTTTATTAAGATCGGTTGTAGTTTTCGAGAGTTATTGTGCGATCACCCGTTCATCCGCCCAACTTTTATATGGGAGGTACAAGAATGGGTGTGGCAAACCGCCCATTTTCAATTGCGAACTCAACATTGGAAAAAATTTCATTGTGATCTGTAAATATTTACGGCACTTATCGTGTTGACAAACCTGCCAGACAGACAGACGGCCATGGCTCAATCGTCTTAAAATGACGTAAAACAAATTTCGTCCAAAGATACTAAGGGCCTAAAGTGGCTCATTCGATGCCTTAAATTTTTTCCCTATTAAATTATATATAACCCCCATCCTATTGGTGAGGGTATAAAAATACACACTTTTCCGTAGTAATTTGAAATTCACTTTTCACAGTGAATATATTAATGAGCAGCGTGATAGTGTTCTTAATTAATAGTACCAAGAATTACCTTAAATCATGCCGTGTGAATTACTTCAAGTCGGATTAAAGGTACAATGAATTACTACTTATGAAGTGAAGTTAAAGCAATTAAGCCTAGGTTAAATTCCGTTAATATAAATAATAACTTCTTTTGAAATTTACACTTAAAGAAAAAAAAAGCGTTTATTGCTCGGTTGCCGCAACAATACTTTGATTGATTTGTATTAATTTATTAATCATATAGTTTTCCCAAATAAACTCATATATCGCAAATGTGTATCATGTTGTTGCAAACGAGTACTCGTTTGCATCAAACGCGTACAAAATTACATTTGCCGCAATTTAAAAACCGTTTGCGAAAACTGGAATTAACCATTTTTCTAATGAGAGCACAGGAGAACGTAAATTTCTCTCATTCTGTCGACTATTATACACAGTCTTATCCACTCGTTTGGCATACACACTCGCAAAATTCCACCGTGTACGCCAGTATTTGTTGGTTCACCATCAGCGCATATGGCAATTAATGAGATTTGAGAGATTGAGATTTTGGTTCCCTCAAAACAACTAGATGAGGTTCTTTAACCATCCTTGGATGCAACTTCTCATCAATTTTTTCTACAGTTTGAAACCCTTTCTTTGGCTCCTTAAATAGCTTAACTTCAGCGAAGCCCGCTTTCCGTAGCCGTAATTATATCATAAGGCCTTCCATTGAAACTAGCACACTTTACGTGGGCACGACTATCACAAAGCCAAAATTGAAGAAATCAATCCTCATATATGTCCCTGGCTGTACAAATCCTAACTCCTAAAAGTATGCAAATTAATACTGGGTTGTATACAGGATTATAGCATAATACGGTTCAAAAAAGTTGTTTAAAATTTGTTCATTTAGCCCCCATTCCGCAACGTGCGATAAGGAACTTCGTCCCAAAAAAATTGTGAATTGTAATTTGGACACAAAAAATATCCACGTGACATAATATAGTGGGTAGTAGTGCGAAATTTGGAAATAATCACTTGACATTAATATAATTTTGCCCACAAACTCAAGCATTTCCACATCGGCAAGTCTGTACCCACAATCTTTCAGATTTGTAGACTAATGAACGAGAAAGCAGTTCGATTCAAAAATATATTCTTCATATTCTTCTTTCTACGGCATTACTAAAATTATGAATGATGTTTCCGTCTTCTGCACTACATCAAAATAGATCGTCTATTCTAATATCACTGTCCATATTTCAACCAGATATAGTACGCTCTTGTCCAAATCTACGACGCGCACCAATTGAATATCGATAGGAGTTATTAATTCCGCTAAAAATTGCTATTTATTTACTTTAATTTACATATTAAACTTCTCACTTTTCGTTCTCCTATCCAAAAATTATTAGTTTTGTTCAGTTCAAAAGTGTTGTGTCCAATCCCCTTATTTAAAATTTGTGATTTTTTAAGTCTCCAAACTGCAATGTATAAGTATTTTTGATTTCGAAATAAATAAAGCGTTTTCCAAATTTAAGTGATATGTATTCATGGGACTGTCCGTGGAGATGGAAAGTTTCTGATTGCCATTCACTTGGGAGTGGCCAGAAATGATTCCTTCATTGGACAGTCCAAGCACCTCACTACTTCCACGCAGTATGTCCTGGGCAATGGATTTTCGGAAACCTCCGTTAGCTAGCTAGAGTGAGAAGGCGAAACAAATGAGCATCAAATCAGGTTTAGTAGGTGACTGATGTCACTGAAGCTCATCAAACAATCGGGCATATTCCTTTGTCCTTAGAAGGCGGATGAGCCTAACGTACGGGCCAACGGCGGATAGAAACTAAGAGAAGTAAATCCTGGTTCAACATATCGCATGCTGGTCAGCGTCTGATCCATAATCGGCGGCTGCAATCAAATATCCTAGCAGTAGGTAAAACGCAAAAACACGGTGGGCTGGGTTTGCCTATTTGTTGACGACCCCCGCAAACGTTACAAGGACCACGATTTACGGATATGCACTTGGAATGTAAGAACTCTATATAGATCCGGTGCAAGTATTCATCTGACAGATATCCTCGAAAGTTATAATGCTGACATTACCGCTATCCAGGAAATGCGATGGACAGGACATGGCTGCACAAGAAAAAGAAACTGCGATATATACTACAGTTGCATCTAGTCTGCGACATCTAGTCTCTAGGTTCAATCCTGTGAGTGAACAAATAGCCACAATCCGCATAAAAGCGAAATATTTTTATATTTCCCTAATTTGTGTGCATGCCCCGACAGAAGAGAAAGATGATGATGCCAACGACATATACTCTGAGCTCCTAGAGGAAACGTATGACCGCTGCCCTGACCATGGCATTAAGATTGTACTAGAAGATTTTAATGCCAAAGTAGGAAGGGAGAATGTGTTTAATCCAACTATTGGCAATTTTTCAGTCTACATGCTGACAGTTCCGACAACGGTATGAGACTGATTGACTTTGCCGCGGGAAAAACCATGGTCATTAGTGGTACAAGATTCTAGCATAAAGACATCCACAAGGCTACTTGGGAATCCCCTGATCACAGAACTAAGAACCAAATTGATCACGTGGTAATTGATGGAGGGCACTCATCCAGTGTAGTGGACGTACGAGTGATCAGAGGAGCTAACATCGATTCTGATCACTATCTGGTAGCAGCAAAGGTTCGCACAAGATTAAGTAGAGCGAAAATCGTACGAAACCAGACGCAGAGGAAGCTGGACATCGAAAAGCTGCAATTACCAGAGGTAGCCAGTGGAAACCCATTTCCGACTCTATAAAAACTGCCGCAACAACCGTACTTGGTTTCGAAAAACCGCTTCGCAGTAAACCGTTAAAGATGAAGAGTGTCGCATAGCAAATGACGGAAAGAACGCTGCACGTATGGTAATGCTTCAGTCAATTGCAACGCGAGCTGCAACTGAGCGGTATAGGGAGAAGAGAAAGGAGGTAAACCGTCTCTTTAGGCGTAAGAATCGGCAGTGGAGAAAGCGCGAGAGTGAGAAAATTGAGACATACAGAAGGAAGAACGAAGCCCGAAAATTCTACCAAAAAGTTAACAACGGAACTGATGGACATGGTTCAGGGCCACCCTTCTGTAAACACAACGACGGAAATCTCATCGCAGCTGTGCAGAGCATGTTGGGAATATGGAGAGACTATTTCTGCGCGCTACAGGTACCTGAGATATCCAATGACAATGGGACAATCGATCACAATATGGACGACGACGTCGATTGCCCCCCTCCCAACCAAGACGAGGTCAGAACAGCTATTGCCCGTTTTCAGAACAACAAAGCCGCAGGAGCCGATGGATTACCGGCCGAGCTGTTAAAGGTTGGCAGCGATGAGCTGATAAGGTGCATGCATCAGCTTATTAGCAAAATTTGGTTAGATGAATGCATGTCCGGCGATTGGAGTCTCAGTGTACTATGTCCCATATTTAAAAAGGTGACCCGAGTATCTGTGCCAACTACCGTGGAATAAGCCTTTTATCCATGCATATAAGGTTCTATCAAGCATAATGTGCGAAAGACTAAAACCGATTATCGCTGACCTGACTGGACCATACCAGTGTGGCTTTAGGCCTGGAAAATCGACAACCGACCAGATTTTCAAATCGACACCTACGATCTATTTGTCGATTATACGGCGGCCTTCGATAGCCCCATACGGGGGAAACTCTATGAAGCAATGTCTGAGCTTGGTATTCCTGCAAACCTCATTCGCCATTGCAGGATGACCCTGACGAACACCAAATCCGCAGTGAAAGTTGATAAGGATCTTACCGAACCTTTCGATACTAAGCGAGGCCTCAGGCAAGGCGACACCCTATCGTGCGATCTCTTTAACATCTTAATGGGGATCATTATGAGAAAAGCTGCAGTCAACATGAATGAAACCATCAGCAGCAAAAGTCACATGCTGCTCGCGTATGCTGATGATAGAGATATCATTGGGCGCACAATTAGAGACGGTACTGCGTTTTTTTCCGAGAATTGAGAAGGAGTCAGCAAAAGAGGGTCTGACGGTAAATGAGGACAAGAAAAAATTAATGGTTTCAGCGAACAGGGCCTCCTCGCGATTAGACCAACGTCAGCCTTGAGATCAAGCGGAGAATTGTGCTTGCGAATAGATTTTATTTTGGGCTAAGCAAGCACTTTACAGATAAAGCCCTCTCTCGAGTAATAAAAGTCCAGCTGTACCAGACTCTCATTCAACCTGTCTTGCTTTATGGCGCAGAATCTTGGGTCCTATCGCAAGCAGACGAAACATCTGTAGGAGTCTTCAAGAGAAAAATACTCCGAAAAATTTATAGCCCTATAGTGCACAACGGCGAGTATCGGCGACACATGCATCATGAGCTGTATGAGCTTTATCCTGGCATTGACATAGTTAAGCTGATCAAGATAACGGGAATGTGCTGGCTAGGCCATGTCAGTAGAATGGATGAAGACGAACCAGCACGAAGGGTTTTCGAAGCCGAACTCGAAGGAAGGTGAAAAATAGGAAGACCAAGACTCCGCTGGAGGGATCAGGTTGACGAATCCCTGCGTACACTTGGAATTGCCAACTTGAGAAATAAATCAAAAGATCGAACTGGTTGGCGAAATATGTTATCTTCGTTTTGTAAGGTCCCTGACCCCCCGGGGTTGTCCGAGGCCGAATAGGTAAGTAAGTAAGTAAGTATATGGCTGGGGGAATGTATGCCCGACGACTGGAGTCTCAGTGTATTATGTCCTGTATTCAAAAAGGGTGATCCGTGTGTCTGTTCCAACTATCGCGGTATCAGTCTTTTATCCATCGCGTATAAGGTCAAGCCAATTATTGAAAACCTGATTGGACCTTATCAGTGTGGTTTAGACCAGGAAAGTCCACGACTGACCAAATATTCACGCTACGCCAGATCCTGGAAAAGACCCACGAAAAACAAATAGATACATACCACCTTTTTGTCGATTACAAAGCTGCTTTCGATAGCCCCATACGGCGAAAACTGTACGAAGCTATGTCTGAACTTGGTATTCCGGCAAAACTGATTCGCCTGTGTAGAATGACGCTCACCAACGCCACATCAGCAGTGAAAGTGGGGAAAGACCTCACTGAACCATTCTGTACCAAGCGAGGACTTAGACAAGGCGACACACTTTCGTGCAATCTCTTCAACATCTAACTCTTGATAATAATGAGAAAGACTGCAGTAAATACGAACTAGACCATTAACACGAAAGCCATATGTTGCTGGCGTATGCTGACGACATAGACATCATTGGGCGAAATTTGCGAGAGGTTACTGCAGTATTTTCAAGAATCGAAAAGAAATCAGCGAAGATGGGTCTTTCTGTTAATGAGGGCAAGACAAAATTGATGGTGTCAACGACTGGAGAAACCTCTCGACTTGGTCCGCAATTGAACGTTGACAACCGATTTAATTTTGAAGTGGTAGATGAATTTGTCTACCTTGGATCCGCCGTGAACAAGGACAACAACGTCAGCCTGGAGATAGATAGGAGAATTGTGCTTGCACATATATATGTTACTTTGGGTTCAGAAAGCAGTTTAGGAACAACGCCCTCTCTCGATGGACAAAAGTCCAGCTAAATCAGACTCTCATTTTACTCTCTTGACATATGGCTCCGAAACTTGAGTCATATCACAAGCGGATGAAAAACACCTGGGAGTTTTCGAGAGAAAAATTATCCGTAAAATATATGGTCATGTTAGGGAAAACGGCGAGTACCGACGTTGCTAGAACGCAGAGCTATATAATCTATATTCTATCGTGGACATAGCTAGTCGAATCAAATTAGGCCAATTGCGCTGGCTAGACTATGATATCAGAATGCATGAAGATGAGCCAGCGCGAAAGGGGTTCGATAACGTACCCGATGGACGCAGGAAAAGAGGACAACAAAGACACCGCTGGAAAGACCAGACAGAAGAATTCCTCCGTATCGTTGGTGTTACCAACTGGCGAGGAAAGGCGAAGGATAGAGCTAGTTGGAAGAATATGTTGAAATTTGTTTAATTTGTTTGTTTAATTAATATGTGTAAGATGTCTGACCTCATGAGGTTGTAAAATAGTCAATAAAAGTAAAGTAATTATTAAGGAAATTCAAATATTTGTTATTTAGTGTGAAGTACAATCGATACAATTAAGGTCTGAATATAACGTCTTTCAAATGGCATCCGCATCTTCTTTTGCAGGAACGAATTCGATGAACCCAATTTTCGAGCACTTTTTCCACTAAATCAAGTCGTATGTCATGAATAGCACTTTCAATATTGACTTGTGAAGCTTGAAGAGAGTCTGGTTTATTGCTAAATACCAATGACTTCAAATAACCCCACAAGAAGTAGTCTAATGGTTTTAAATCCCAACTTCTTGGAGGCCATTCAATGTCACAATTTCTTGAAATAATCGAACCTCCACATTTTTCACGAAAAAAATTCGGTTGTTGTGCCAGCTGTGTGGCACCTAGACCCGTCTTGTTGGAACCAGATGTTCTCAAGAACAACTCTGCCAATGTCGACTATAAAAAGTTGGTTATCATCGATCTATACCGCTCTCCATTGACAGTAGCGGTATTACCAGCTTCATTTCGAAAGAAGTACAGACCGATGATTCCACCAGACGAAAAACCACACCAATCTCTGAATTTAGAAGAATGTAAAGATTGTTCATGAATAATATGTGGATTTTCTTCGCGCCAGAATCGACAGATTTGTTTATTTAACGCATCACTCAGATGAAAGTGAAACTCATCAGAGAATATGATTTCATTAAAAAAATCGATATTGTTTTAAAGTTGTTCCAAGACAAAATCGGCGAATTCATGACGTTTACGGTGGCTCCAATGGCTTCAGTTCTTGGGTGATAACAATTTTATACGGATGCCGGCCCAATTCCTTTCTCAAAATCCACCAGGTTGTGGTTTGATACAGTCCCAATTGTTGACAACGTCTTGGAATCAATAAATTGCGGTCTTGAGCAACACTTGCTGGAACGGCAGCAATATTTTCAATTCTTCGAGCGGTTCTTTGTTTTATTGGTATTTGAACGTTATGTAAATAAAATGTACGCTCGTAATTTGCAATAATGCGACGAACAGCGAGCACAGGTGGACGATTATTACGACCATAACATGGCACGAAAAGTTGCAATTGGAGAACGATTATTTTGATAAAAAAATTGAATATTTTGTAGACGTTGTTCTTGCGTGTCCATGATGAAATTGTTCACATTGCTGAATACAATGAGAAAAAAAATTTACAGATCATGACATACTACAAATTTCCGAAACGTCACTTAGAAATCTTACTTACTTACTTATCCGGTCTCGGACAAGCCCGGGGGGTCAGGGACCGTACAAAACGAAGATAACATATTTCGCCAACCAGTTCGATCTTTTGCTTTATTTCTCCAGTTGGCAATACCAAGTGTACGCAGGGATTCGTCAACCTGATCCCTCCAGCGGAGTCTTGGTCTTCATATTTTTCGCCTTCCTTCGAGTTCGGTTTCGAAAACCCTTCGTGCTGGTTCGTCTTCATCCATTCTACTGATATGGCCTAGCCACCGCAATCACGTTATCTTGATCAGCTTAACTATGTCAATGTCAGGATAAACCTCATGCAGCTCATGATTCATGCGTCGCCGATACTCGCCGTTGTGTACTATAGGGCCACACATTTTTCGGAGTATTTTGCTCTCGAGACTCCTACGGATGTTTCGTCTGCTTGCGATAGGACCCAAGATTCTGCGCCATAAAGCAAGACAGGTTGAATGAGAGTCTGGTATAGCTGGACTTTTGTTACTCGAGAGAGGGCTTTATCTCTAAAGTGCTTGCTTAGCCCAAAATAAAAATAACATCTATTCGCAAGCACAATTCTCCGCTTGATCTCAAGGCTGACGTTTTTGTTTTTGTTCACGGCAGATCCGAGGTATATAAATTCGTCCACTACCTCGAAGTTATAACGGTTATCAACGTTCACGCTTTGGTCTAATCGCGAGGAGGCCCTGTTCGTTGAAACCATTAATTTTGTCTTGTCCTCATTTACCGTCAGACCCACTTTTGCTGACTCCTTCTCAATTCTCGAAAAAAACGCAGTATCTTCTCTAATTGTGCGCCCAATGATATCTCTATCATCAGCATACGCGAGCAGCATGTGACTTTTGCTGCTGATGGTTTTATTCATGTTGACTGCAGCTTTTCTTATAATGATCTCCATTAAGATGTTAAAGAGATCGCACGATAGGGTGTCGCCCAGCCTGAGGCCTCGCTTAGTATCGAAAGGTTCGGTAAGATGCTTACCAACTTTCACTGCGGCTTTGGTGTTCGTCAGGGTCATCCTGCAAAGGCGAATGAGTTTTGCAGGAATACCAAGCTCAGACATTGCTTCGTAGAGTTTCCCCCATATCGGACTATCGAAGGCCGCTTTATAATCTATAAATAGATGATAGGTGTCGATTTGAAAATCTGGTCGGTTGTCGATTTTCCAGGCCTAAAGCCACACTGGTATGGTCCAATCAGGTCAGCGATAATCGGTTTTAGTCTTTCGCACATTATGCTTGATAGAACCTTATATGCATGGATAAAAGGCTTATTCCACGGTAGTTGGCACAGATACTCGGGTCACCTTTTTAAATATGGGACATAGTACACTGAGACTCCAATCGCCGGGCATGCATTCATCTAACCAAATTTTGCTAATGAGCTCATGCATGAACCTTATCAGTTCATCGCCGCCAGCGTTAAACAGCTCCGCCGGTAATCCATCGTCTCTTGCGGCTTTGTTGTTCTTAAACCGGGCAATAGCTGTTCTGACCTCGTCTTGGTTAGGAGGGGGGCAATCGACGTCGTCGTCCATATTGTGATCGATTGTCCCATCGTTATTGGATATCTCAGGTACTAGTTGCGCGGAGAAATGCTCCATCCATATTCCCAATATGCTCTGCACGTCTGCGACGAGATTTCCGTCCTTGTCTTTATAGAAGGGGGGCTCTGAACCATGTCCATTAGTTCCGTTTTTAACTTTTTGGTAGAATTTCCGGGCTTCGTTCTTCCTTCTGTATGTCTCAATTTTCTCACTCTCGCGCTTTCTCCACTGCCGTTTCTTACGCCTAAAGAGACGGTTTACCTCCTTTCTCTTCTCCCTATACCGCTCAGTTGCAGCTCGCGTTGCAATTGACTGAAGCATTACCATACGTGCAGCGTTCTTTTGTCATTTGCTATGCGACGCTCTTCATCGTACCACGGTTTATTGCGAAGCAGTTTTTCGAAACCAAGTACGGTTGTTGCGGCAGTTTTTATAGAGTCGGAAATGGGGTTCAACTGCGCCCCAGGATCGTCATCGGGAGGGGGTGGGTTCTTTGCAAAAGTTACGAGAACTTCCTTGAGTAGGCTGTGGCTACCTCTGGTAATTGCAGCTTTCCGATGTCCAGCTTCCTCTGCGTCTGGTTTCGTACTATTTTCGCTCTACTTAATCTTGTGCGAACCTTTGCTGCTACCAGATAGTGATCAGAATCGATGTTAGCTCCTCTGATCACTCGTACGTCCACTACACTGGATGAGTGCCTTCCATCAATTACCACGTGATCAATTTGGTTCTTAGTTCTATGATCAGGGGATACCCAAGTAATGGGTATCACTAATGACCATGTTTTTTGCCGCGGCAAAGTCAATCAGTCTCATACCGTTGTCGGAACTGTCAGCATGTAGACTGAAATTGCCAATAGTTGGATTAAACACATTCTCCCGTCCTACTTTGGCATTAAAATCTTCAAGCACAATCTTAATGCCATGGCCAGGGCAGCGGTCATACGTTTCCTCTAGGAGCTCATAGAAAATATGTCTTTGGCATCATCATCTTTCTCTTCTGTCGGGGCATCCACACAAATTAGGGAAATATAAAAATATTTCGCTTTTATGCGGATTGTGGCTATTCGTTCACTCACAGGATTGAACCTAGAGACTAGATGTCGCAGTCTTTTGCCAACTACAAATCCACAACCAAATTCATGTTTTTTTTCATGGCAACTGTAGTATATATCGCAGTTTCTGTTTCTTGTGCAGCCATGTCCTGTCCATCGCATTTCCTGGATAGCGGTAATGTCAGCCTTATAACTTACGAGGACATCTGCCAGTTGGATACTTGGACCGGATCTATATAGAGTTCTTACATTCCAAGTGCATATCCGTAAATCGTGGTCCTTATAACGTTTGCGGGGTCGTCAACAAATACGGGTTGTTTATGTTTTCTTGTTCGTTTACGTATTTTTACTACCATTATGACCGGTGGCGGGAGGCAAACCCAGCCCACCGTATTTTTGCATTTTACCTACTGCCAGGATATTTGATTGCAGCCGCCGATTATGGATCAGACGCTGACCAGGATGCGATATGTTGAACCTGGATTTTCTTCTTTTAGTTTCTATCCACCGTTGGCCCGGCTCATCCGTCTTCAAGGACAAAAGAATATGCCCGATTGTTTGATGAGCTTCAGTGACATCAGTCACCTACTAAACCTGATTTGATGCTCATTTGTTTCGCCTTCTCACTCTAGCTAGCTAACGGAGGTTTCCGAAAAGCCATTGCCCAGGACATACTGCGTGGAAGTAGTGAGCTGCTTGGACTGTCCAATGATGGAATCATTTCTGGCCACTCCCAAGTGAATGGCAATCAGAAACTTTCCACCTCCCCCAGCCATACACCGCATTTAAATTGATGCATGTGGGATAGGAGTCCTTCGCCACCTGCCTTAAAAAGTTCAGCGGGTAGGTCATCCGGACCAGGGACCTTATTATTCTTAAGGCGGGACATCGTCGTTCGAATCTCGTGTTGTTTGGTGGGAGGGGGGTACAATCTACACTATCTTCCACTATCATTACCTGCTGATCTTCAGTCGAAGAATCCGAGTGGAGTAGTGCTAAAAGTGATCTCTCCACATTTTCTGCACACACTGCTTCTCAGTCACCAGATTTCCGTTCTCGTCCTTGCAGGAGGGCAGCCCATTATCGGGCCCATTATTCAATCTTCTTACCCTCTGGAAAATTTTCGGGATTCACCATTCATCCTGCACATTTTGGTTTTTTCGCTCTCTCTCTCTCTCTCTGCTCCCACTGTAATTTTTTCCGCCTAAATAGTTAGTTTTCCTCCCTTCTCAGCCTCTTGTACCGCTCACTCTAAGCCGGTGTTATAACTGACTGTTTCGTTGCCATATGTGCAGCGTTTTTTTTATCAGTAGCAATGCGACATTCTTCCTCGTACTATGGCTTATCCTTCTGCGGTTTTTGATAGCCAAGTTCAGTCCTTGCAGCGGTTTGCAAAGAATGGGAGATGTGCTTCCACTGCGCATCTGGGTCTTTCTAGCTTGTCAATGTCCAGCTTTTCCTGTGGTCGTCTTCGGACGTTTTTCGCCCTACGCAGTCTTGTACGAATTTTCGCAGCCACCAGGTAATGATCCGAGTCGATATTGGCTTCTCGAATCACACGTACATCCATTACACTAGAAGAGTGCCTGCCATCTATTACCAAGTGATAAATCTGGTTTTTCGTCCGCTGATCAGGAGATATCCAGGTCGCCTTATGAATGTCATTATGCTGGAATCGTGTGCTACTAACTACCATGTTCTTTGCAGCGGCGAAGTCTATCAGTCCTATTACATTATCGGAGGTGGTATCACGTAGACTGTTATTACCGATGGTTGGTCGAAAGACACTTGCCTTTCCTAATTTGGCATTAAAATCGCCTAGAATAGTCTTAATGTCGTGGTCAGGGCAGCGTTCATATACTTCCTACAGACGCTCATAAAATTTTTCTTTGACCTCATCATCTTTATCCTTTGTCGGTGCGTGAACACAAAATAACGAGATGCTGAAATATTTCGGTCACTCACTGGGTTGAACCTTGAAACTAGGTGTCGCAGTCTCTTGCCTACTAACTATAAATCCGCACCCAAATTCGTGCTTACGGTCATGTCAACTGTATTAAATATCGAAGTTTATCTTTTTGGTGCAACCATATCCTGCCATCGCATTTCCTGGATCGCTGTGATGTCAGCTTTATATTTTCCGAGGACATCCGCCCGTTGGAAAGTGGCACCAGTCCTGTACAGCATTCGCACATTCAAGGTACATATCCTTAAATCATGGTCCTTATAACGTTTGCGAGGGTCGTCAACAGTTGGGGGGTTTCTTTGAATTTTTAAGAATTTATATCACTCAAATTGGAAACCAGTTTATCTACCTCAGTAATTCTCAGGAAAAGTATATTACCATAACTTATGATCATGCTTGTGATTAGTGTAGCCACTGCACAGAAGGGGTGCCTCTCAATTGCCCTTAAATGCGAATGTTTTCGAAATATTCCAGCTTCAAATAAATAGTGGTTTTTGTTTACCCATATTTAGTCCTGCCAGATTGGTCAATTCTTATAAAAATCATGACTTCTATCAGCAGGTCGATAAACGATTACCAACTCCGATCTCCCTTACGAACCTGCTTCTGAGCACGCAGAAGTTTTTGTTGAGGGTATTTCCTTACCAGTGCCATGGAAATATAGCGAAGTTATTTTTAACCATGGTTTGCTTCAAATATTTTGGAGAGCAAAGAGAAAGTGTAATGCAACAAATATATAAACATTGGTCATTATCTATATACGTCGGACCAAAAGCACGAAGTGCAACAAACCCCACCCTACATCATGCTGCCTGGCTAAACATACTAGTGTGATAGAACTTGTGTAACAAGGACATCCTCCTTACCGTCAAACACGACTAAGTATGTACGTATTAATTTATAATACGCGGAATGATGGGTGGACACTATGGTAAACTTTGATGCGGATTTTGCTGCCATTACAAACAAGGAGCAATTTCCAATTAGCATTTGTATGCTTGTGTGTTCTTCGCAAATATACAGCTGCTGCTCATTTGTGTGGTGTTTGTGGAAGGTTACGGTTTATTTATATAAGAACATACAACGGTCCGACATCTCAACGATACGAACACTTATTCAATCATTTATTGTTGCTAAACAACCTGTTGCCATTTATTGTTACCAGAAAATTATTGAGTATTATGGTGTTCGTGACTTGGGGATGCGCGGCGATAGGAAGCTAAAATGTTTTAGCAACATAGTACACTAGCAACATCGACATGGCAAAATAATGCAGACATTCGTGTTTTCATTTCGTGCGTCAGTATTATTCTATCCTTCACATTGTGAAGTAAATTTTTTATTAAAGAACAATAAATTATTAAAATTTAAAAAATGTAGTAAACGCTGACTAGTTTAAGGAAAGATACTAAGGTAAAAAATCCAATATTGTCCTAGTGTACAATAAATGTGAGCTGGACTTGGAGATTTACTTAAAATTTATTTTTTCGTATATTTAATAATAAAAAAAATATTTCAATTTTTTCGCAATGACCATATTTCCGTTAATTTTGAATTTTAATGTACGAGAAGTTCTTAGTACAAGCTTTCGAGCTCTGATAAATTTTTTCTAATATACATTAATACATGTTTTGTGATACAGGCACAGGGAGTAGACATCTGATGATAAACTTGTCACGTAGTTCGAAACTAGTCATACCAGTGAGTGTGCTTCCTGAATTATCTATTATTCCACCGAAAACCCAAGCACTTTCCGCAACAAATGTATCAGGCCTTGAGAGCGTGTAGTTCGAACTTCTCGTACATTAAAATTCAAACATTATTTTGGTTCACTTTTATTTCGTTATTTATGAGGACAACATGTTACTCCAACCGGCTCGATCAGATTATACAGTCGTCGATTCTCGCCGTTTTCTATTATAGGACCATTTATTTACCGGAACATTTTTATCTCGAAGACTCCCAGTGATGTTTCACCAACATAAGATAGGACCCAGGATTCGACCGCATAAAGCAGTACCGGTTGTATGAGAGTCTGATATAGAGTGAGCTTCGTTTCTCGAGAGAGGGTGTTACCTCTGCAGTGCTTGCTTGGCCCGAAATAACGCCTCTTTGCTAGCACAATTCTTGGTTTGAGTTCTAGACTGACGCTGTTGCTTTTGTTCATGGCAGATCCGAGGTAAATAAATTCGTTCACTACCTCGAACTTATAACGAACTATAATCGGATGGATATTCTGCTTGCCTAAACCATTAATTGTATCTTGTCATCGTTTACTACCAAACCCACTTTTGCTGATTGCTGAACTTCTCTGAACTTCTCGCAGATTTCGCCCAATGATGTCTAAACCATCAGCACACGCGAGCAGCATGTGACTTTTGCTGCTGATCGTTTTGATCGTGTTGACTGCAGCTTTACTCTCGATGATCTCAATTAATATGTTAAAGATATTGCACGATAGGGTGTCGCCCTCCTGAGGCCTCGCCTTGCACTAAATTGTTCGGTTAGATTTTCATTGAGGATTTCGTGTAGGTCAGCATCACTCTACAAAGGCGTGACAGCTTTGCAGGAATATCAATCTCCGGCATAGCTTGGTACAGTTCTTCCCGAATAGGGCTACCGAAGGCAGCCTTATAGTCTACAAAGAGGTGGTAGGTGTCAATTGGTTTTAGTGGGGTTTCTCCAGGATTTGTCGTAATACGAATAGTTGGTCGATAGTTGACTTTCCAGGCCTAACGTCACACTGATAGGTCCGATCAGGTCTGCCACCAATGGCTTTAGTCTTTCGCACTTTACCTTATATCCGATAGATAAAAGGCTTATTCCACGATAGTTCGTACATATACTCGGAGCGCCTTTTTTGAAAACAGAACAGAGTAGGCTAAGACACCAATCGTCGAGTATACATCCGTCTAGCCAAATTTGCATATGAGCTGATGCAAGCAACAACCACTAGCAGCTTTGTGGTTATTCAGCCGGGAAATTGCAGTTCTAACTTCGCATTGGCTAGGAGCAGGAACTCGACGCCATCGTCCTCGGTGTGATCCACATCCTCATCTACATTGAAATGTTCTGGACGAGTAAAGCATAGTAGTAATATCTCCATATTCCCAACATACTCTGCACATCTGTGACAAGATACCCGTTCTTATCACTATATGAGGGGAGATAAGATATCACCATTTCCGTTTATTTGAATTTGAATTTTATTGACCGAGTTTTGTTAGTTTTTGGTTAATGTATGAGGAATTCATACTACAAGCTTACAAGTCATGAAAAGTAATGAATTCAAATAAACGTAGCTGACACTAACACGGTCTTCAAAAAATGCTATACCACGGCAAAATACAACTCTGTGATATAGATTAAAAAATCACCTCAAAGCACTGTAACAATGCGAGAACGCGTGAGGAAAAGAAGAACATAGTGGAAAAATTCTGTCTGTTCTTTCGTTGGAATTATAGGCCTTTCAGTTATGTTAAGACTTAGGGATCTTCGATCGATACTAATTCGCGCATGCCACTTGCAGAATTGTGATTGTATATATACGATTGATGATCAACCGATGGTATCAATTTAGACACAGTAGTTAGGCATCTGATGATGAACTTGGCGCGGAGTTCGAAACTAGTCATGCCAGTGAGTGTGTATTGAAACTGAATTGTCTTTTATTTCCAACAAAAACAAACCATTTTTCAATTAGAAAGATGTTCATGACTTTGTAAGCTTGTAGTATGAATATCTCCATTTCCGTTAGTTTAGCTTTGTAATTTTCGTTAGAATGCACGGGCCTCATTCTTCCTCCTGTAAGATTCGATTGTTTCACTCTGGTGCTTTCTCCACCATCGTTTTTTCTTCCTAAATAAAAGGGATTTCACTCTCCTCTTCTCCTTATACCGCTCTGGCGCTCCTCGAGTTGCAGCTGACGAAGCATTACCATACGTGCGGCGTTGCTCTCACCACTTGTCATGCGATACTCTTCATCGTACCATGGTTTTTGTTTAAGCGGTTTTTCATAATCAAGTACGGTCTCTGCAGCAGTTTTCGTAGAAAGGGGAAATGAGCATTCACTGCGCTTCAGGATCATTTGTGGTTAGTTTTGCTATTAAACACAATCATGAATGACTGAATTATCTGAATGTTAACTGGTGCAAATAAAGTAAAGAACTGTGTAAGTAAAATAAAAGGAAGTAAAACTGTCTCAACTATCGTAATTTGAAACGAACGATGTTTTACTAAACAGCACTAAAGGGACGATGATAGAAAATCGGAAAAATGTTGTCAGAACTGCAATTACGAATAAAGGACAACGATGAAATTTCGAGAACTCATAGTTTAACAACTAAAAATCGGTGGTGCAATGGTAGTATGCGCGGCTCTTGCGCATGAGGACGTGGGTTCGATCCCTGCTCTGACCAACTGAAACTTCTTTCGACAGCGGTCACCTCGCTTAGTGACGGCGACACTATCCAGTATTTAGCCATGAAAACGCTTCTCAAGATACCCTTCGGAATCGGTGTAAAACTGTAGGTCAGTGAGTGTAAAACTAGAACACGCACAGCTCACTGATTGTGAGAAGCTCTCTCTAATCCCTACATGGGATGTAACGGGAAACCATTTATTTATTTATTTATTTATAAATTAGAACAACCTAAAGCTGCCACAACGATAAGGCAAGTCAAGGCAAAGACGATAAATAGAAGAATTTAAACGCCGAAACATCGACATTGGTACATATTAGTTCGAGTGCTAAGTCGAAATGGTGGTAACTATGTGCAAAAGAAGCAACAGGTAATGTAGATGTTTCTACAATGTGGAACAGTTGGCCAAATTGGACGAGAAATTTAGCGAATATTCTAGAATTATAAACGATAAATTAATCGAAAATTCTAGAATTATTTTGGAAACATTAAATGCCACAAATGAGATACTGCAAGAAATCTAGGAAGTTGTGAACAACATAGAGATGCAAGTGAACGACGAATTCGAAATGTTTCCCAAAAGTGCGGGGTAATGGCGCAGACGAGTGACAAAGTCGAACATAAGTTCGAGGCAGTTGAAGGGGAACAAAAAAAGTGTATGTAAGTGAATGGCCAAGGAAAATTAATGAACTTCCGTTTCAAGAGGAGCCCGTCCGAAGATCCCAGTAGGCTGAAAACTCCCAGTTTCGATGGCCCTACCCCGTTCGACGTTTTTAAATTCCAATACGATGTGGTCACAATTAAGAACTTGTAAAACAGCAACGACAATGTCACAGACCTGATCTTGGCGCTGAAAGGCAGCGCAGCAGAAGTCCTTCTGAGCGTTCCCGGTAGAGCCAGAAGCAACTATGAGGAAATATTTGCAGGCAGCAGCGCAAGTATGGTCGTAAAGAAAGATTTGTATCGCATGGAAGAAGCATAATGAAACACTACAAGATTTCGCAACCGAGGTGGAACGTTTGGTGTTGATGACTTATCCCACCGATAGTCCCACCGATTTCTCGATCAATTTAAGATTGACCCATTCGTCCACCCCATTCGTAATCCTGACATAATGTACGTGACTTGTGCCATACAAAAAGATACATTCGGCGAAACCGTTTCGTTCGCACTGGCACAGGAGATGGCGAAGTTCGACTTCATGCCATAGAAAAGAAGCGGATGCGGGCGATTTGTATGGTGCCAAAAACGATCAGGCGCAAATAAGTCCAGACCAAAAGTACTACAATTGCGGTACCCCTGGTCATATCGCACGAAACTGCTGAGAGCCACGAAAACGATCGAGATAGAGCTCACCCCAACAGGGCAACAAACGGGCAAATTTTACAACACCAAATGAATCTTGAACTGAGATTCCAAATTTGAGAAGTCCGAATTTCCAAACAGCTTGAGATATGTTAAAAATTGTTACAATGTATTATTTACTGAAGTGTTCTCAACTTAGTTGTGTTTTCAGAAATATTCGCTTCCCTCAAATAGCCGAGTTAATGACGAAATCTTGAAAAAAGTCAATGAAAAAATTTTATGAATATGATGAAAGCGCGGCTCATACTCTACAAACACCTACTACTTTCCAAATGATAAAAATAATACTTTAAAAGTATTCGTTCGACGTTTTTAAATTCCAATACGATGTGGTCACAATTAAGAACTTGTAAAACAGCAACGACAATGTCACAGACCTGATCTTGGCGCTGAAAGGCAGCGCAGCAGAAGTCCTTCTGAGCGTTCCCGGTAGAGCCAGAAGCAACTATGAGGAAATATTTGCAGGCAGCAGCGCAAGTATGGTCGTAAAGAAAGATTTGTATCGCATGGAAGAAGCATAATGAAACACTACAAGATTTCGCAACCGAGGTGGAACGTTTGGTGTTGATGACTTATCCCACCGATAGTCCCACCGATTTCTCGATCAATTTAAGATTGACCCATTCGTCCACCCCATTCGTAATCCTGACATAATGTACGTGACTTGTGCCATACAAAAAGATACATTCGGCGAAACCGTTTCGTTCGCACTGGCACAGGAGATGGCGAAGTTCGACTTCATGCCATAGAAAAGAAGCGGATGCGGGCGATTTGTATGGTGCCAAAAACGATCAGGCGCAAATAAGTCCAGACCAAAAGTACTACAATTGCGGTACCCCTGGTCATATCGCACGAAACTGCTGAGAGCCACGAAAACGATCGAGATAGAGCTCACCCCAACAGGGCAACAAACGGGCAAATTTTACAACACCAAATGAATCTTGAACTGAGATTCCAAATTTGAGAAGTCCGAATTTCCAAACAGCTTGAGATATGTTAAAAATTGTTACAATGTATTATTTACTGAAGTGTTCTCAACTTAGTTGTGTTTTCAGAAATATTCGCTTCCCTCAAATAGCCGAGTTAATGACGAAATCTTGAAAAAAGTCAATGAAAAAATTTTATGAATATGATGAAAGCGCGGCTCATACTCTACAAACACCTACTACTTTCCAAATGATAAAAATAATACTTTAAAAGTTGTGATGTTATCACATATTATTATATTATTAGTTGAGTTTTTCTAATCGGGCCCACTGTGCAACGATTAGTATTTCGGTTGATTTTAACTATAAGATTCTGACCTGTATTTCGTATCGTACACAAGTAAATTGTGTCTGGAAATTTATCAAATTTTCATGTTTCTAGAGAGAACATAAGTTCGAAATGCTTCGAATATATCGAATAGTTGACGGGTGGGAGCCATTACATCGCTAACGATTAGTCAGGATTGGGGAGGTTCGTGTCTCGTTTCACCCAGTATAAAGATAGTGACATAACTTTTTTTAGACTCCCTAATAGGATACAAACCTACAAAAATTTTACTCTACAAGGAATGAATTAGAATAGCCATAGGATATCAAATTAAACAAAATAAACCCCGCTATGACTACCAATGAGAGTGACTCTACTGCAAAAGCATTGACTAGAAGGAACATGATTACCGGAATCTCTTGATGTCTTGAGATCCATGCATCCCAATCCACACCTACCGTACCCTAATTGTGCAGCATATAAATATAGGGACCCACATTTATAAATTACCTAACCCACTATGTCATACAAGAAAACATTCTATTATCTTTCAGAAATTCATTGTCAGGCAGCTCCGTATTTATTTAATTCATTAATATACAGAAAATTCTTAAGAATCTAATATCTTAATTAATTAGTATAGTAATTGAGAGTTTGAAATGGGCTGCATTCACAATATTTTGTAAAATTGAAGCATTAGAATTTGATCAAAATTTAGTGAGTAATTTAGTGAGAAATACATGGAAATAAATACCTAATTTAATTTAAAAGAATTTAATTAATTTTAATTGCTTTTCATTTTTCAACTCTTAACTTCTATTATATTTGTATGTAACATTTCTGATATTTTCAAAACGGCTACAAATCTGGGCAATGGAAATAAGCTTTAAATATATCGTTTTATCACAATTGAAGAACTATACTCATGAAGAGTCCTATGATATTGCTCTTCAGTGTCGTAACAATTTACATACTGAATATGTTATGAATAAACATATCATGGAGCAAGCGAAAATATGACAGCACCAAGTAATGACGAGAAATAATTTTTCTAAGTATATAAACTCCACACTTTCATTTATCACTGATTATTTGCTTTCTCACTAGTTGACCGTGATTTTTTAGTGACGTATAGCACTTCTTATTTTCGCTTCTTCTTTCTAGCATGCAAGAACTGATCAATGAAATAGTCACTTTGTGTCGCTTTCTGTTTTTTCTTTTTTGTTTTACTCACCAACATTTACATCGAACACGATGAGGCCTCAGCGAATCCGTAGTACCGTTGTTGTCTCAATCCGCACGTGATAGTGTGCCTGTTGATAAAGTGACTATGGAAGATGATAATGGTATTCCTGCATATTAGGTGTGTTTTATAAACTGAATTAAATATATGGCTGTGATTATTTCTATAAATTTGTCACATTTTCTTTTTATGTGATATTTTTCTGTGATGTTTTTTTATTTTCTATAGTTCACAATTCTTTTTTTTATTTATTTTACATTTTGGCCGAAATTTAAATTACACTCAAATTACTTCGAATTTCAAATAGTTAAAATTTATTTCCTGTTTTCGGAATGATTATTTTGCTGCTTGTTCCTTTTCTCATTTTTTTGTTGTTGTTTGTTTTTATTGCAATTTTCGCACTGTATGGTTGACATAAAATTACTCTTATGTCCAAATTTTACAAGTTCTGTCACTAAGTTCTTAACTTTGTCGTCCTATTCTTGATCGATCCTTAACACTTTTCTCACTGTAAAGAATTTTTAAAACTATTTCGTCACCTAAAATGCAAAATAACGTAACATCACTTTTCATAGGTTTACAGGAGAAGCAAAACACGTTATAAAATTGAAATTACTTGAGATATTGAAACAAAATTTTCAAATCTGGACTAACATGACACTAGAAATATATTTTCGATAACAGAAAACTGTTTTTTCAATTACAGATTATGCTATGTGTGTTACGTTATTTAGAATTGTTGTTTTCTGAAACAAAATAACGTATCATCAATCAAATTCTGTATGAAATAATAAAAACGGAAACAAAAATATATTTATTATTTATTATTTTTATTATATTTATTTACACTTATAGTGTTTTTTTATATTTTGTGTTTTATATTTTTTAATTACTAATAAAAATGGTACTTCATTAAATTTTCATAAGGACAAAAAAAATATTTCAGTTTATTGAAAAAATAATTATGATACTACCAAACACAACGTAAACAACTTTTTATTATTTAACTACTCAAAAGGTATACTGTCGTAGAAGTAATGACAGTCTGCTGGGAGCAAAGATTTTAGATCCTGGAGATGTTGCCATTTCTTCCTGGAAATTTTTAGCCTTTGGGAGTGTAATAGGTTAGGCTGCCGAATTTCAAAATTTCTCACAGTCCTTTGTGGAAGAAGCTGATAATCGTCGTTACAATTGGTTTTGTAAGAAATGGTTCCGTTTGGATCATACCCCAAAACACGAATAAATATTTACTGTTGGGTCTCCAACTTTATTACCTGAAAAAAGAAAAATGCCCATAGTTTGATTATATTTAAAAATTTTTAAATAAAAAAATAAAATGTATTATTACCTGGGCGAATAGATAAGTACCGCTTTGGAAGGTTTTCATAATCCAGGAAATAACCGTGTTGTAGGTGATGAACAGTAAGTGGATATGGATATCTTCGCGAGTCTTTCATTAGCTCAACTAGTTGCGAAGGCAAATTGATTTGTTTATTATTAATTTTTCGTTGTATTAGTGAGTGGGTGGAATCGCATTCCATTTGTGTATGCCCTACGATTAAATACTTATGTTCAATGGTACTGTTGTTTTCTACACAAATCGAAAGTAAAGCATTGGATAACACCACATTGCGATTTTGGTAAAAGCATCCATCAGAATATATAACAAAATGATGAATATTCGGGGTATTAAATAATTCGTTTTTAATATGCTTCGTTACAATTGTTGCGAAAGTAGAAGCAACAAGATTTCCTTCAGTTTCATCCCAGACCTAGTTCTCAGATTTTGAGAGATGACATTATAAATGGTGAAGTTATGGACTTGAAGTTTCATTTTGTAATATGATGCATTTGCCTTTGACTGCGGAATAAGCTTTACCGCTTGCATGTCCATGCATAATAGTGAGCATAAGCCCGCCTTAGCACTTTCAATATCATAATTTTTTTCTTCTCGCATGTCCTCTATTTCTTTCATATTGTTGCTGCGATATATTTTTTGAATCAAACGATATGCAGGTGTCACACATATCATTTCTAGGTTTAAAAATCGAATATTTATTTTTCTTTAAGACATCCATAAAATTAGAAAAAGATATAGGAGAGAGAGAAAATATGCGATTTGCATACGATGTAAAATCCGATTGAAAATACAATTGCTTTGTGTACTGACGGCGGTAATGGGATTCTACCTTTGGGACGTCTTCCAACCATTTATTTAAATACTGTAATCTAATTGTATACTCTTTTCCTCGTTTTGTATTTATTTGATTTTCAACTTGCAAGAGTAGTTTATTTTCCGAGTAGTTTATTGCTCCCATGACATCTGCCAAAAACGTTGAAATATTTCCATTCTGCAATTTTCGGGAAAAAGAGAACAATGCCGAGTTGAACTTTTTTCACAATACTTTGACGTGCACCCAGCTTTCATTTCTCTCGGCTTTCTGTAGCAAATATTTCCTTCTGAGAAGCCTTCGTAACATTTACCATTCATTCGATTTTTGAAATTTTCTTTTCTTTTGTTAATTTTTTTTAGAACTTTCCATGTTTTTATTATAACTATTTTCGATTATAGAAATAATTTTATTATTTTTACCAGGTTTTTTTTCACTTCTGTTATATCTTCCACCAATTCCACTAAAACTGAGGTAACAGTAAAACATGAACAATAAAAACTGCGTTCCACGTGGTATACAAAGAAGAGACAAAGAAAAAGAAGAAGAAGAGTACAATTCAAAGCAAACGAAGAAAAAGTTTGACAATACTGGTGTGCAATAAAAACCAACAATGTTTAAAACATAAGCAAACCACAAAAAAAGTCAGAACAGCTTGTTTGTTATTTGTTTCTTTAGCATGAGTGATGATACGTTATTTTGTTTAAGAAAATCATGCACTTGATGATACGTTATTTTGAATTTTGGTTATAACTTGGTTATTTTTGATAGCAGAAGTCCAAAATTTTGTACACATATGTAATGTGATGTAATGAATCGTGTTCAATCAAAAACTCAGTTTTGCATTTTTTGATGATACGTTGTTGTGCATTTTAGGTGACGATTTAATCTGGGATTCCAGAGAATAAATACACAAATTTCTAGTTTTGCATAAAAATCCAATGAGTGTTCGAACTCACGGGCGATGTGTTAACACCTTTTTGCTACACGGTACCTGTTCGATTTCTATGAACACATTCGTAAATGTTACATTGGAAAATAAAAAACAGCGTTCAATCATATGATGACGTTACAGTTAAATAATATTAATACTTAAAATTATTTAAAGACCCAGTGCAAGCACAAGTGTCATTATATTCTTGCTCAATACTGTTTTTTTATTCCCACAAAAGTCAAAGAATGCAAAGCAACAGACACTTGTACATACATACATACATTGTTATATTCGTACGATATAACCGAAGATCAACATAAAATACTTTTTTAATATTACTCCAAATTAAAACACTTCAATCTCGGCTCGCCGATATCGGATCGCCTTAATTATTGGCCTAAACTCTTCGTCGAAACCCGCACTATCTTTTTAATCCAAAAATTAATAAAATCGGCTGTGAATTCCCGGAGAAAATCGCGTGGGAAAATTATATGAAAATCGCCCAATAATCACTTTCAATACAGACTGCCAAGCAACGAACAAACAAACGATGATAAGACAAAACCGAAGATCAACAAAACACTTTTTTAATATTACTCCAAATTAATACTCCAAATTAAAACACTTAAATCTCGGCTCGCCGATATCGGATCGCCTTAATTTTTGGCCTAAACTCTTCGTCGAAACCCGCACTAGCTTTTTAATCCAAAAATTAATAAAATCGGCTATGAATTTCCGGAGAAAATCGCGTGGGAAAATTATATGAAAATCGCCCAATAATCACTTTCAATACCGACTGCCAAGCAACGAACAAACAAACGATGATTTACTCTGACAAACCTAACACTTGCGTATGTATTAAATTTATGGTTTACTGCCCTAGAGGCGCGCGTATAGATGTTAACACATCAAAAAAACTAGTGTACTAGATGATGCTCTTTACACTACTGAATTATGGCCCAAATGCCAGTGCTGCAGTTGTTTTGTCTTCTTGTGGGTAGATTTTTTGGCACTTTGTTGCTCCCCTTTGTGGCATCGAAGGAGATGATTAAGAATTGCAAACGAATTACTGGGGAGTAATAGAATTTGCACTGTCCTACAGACAATTTTGTAAGTAAACCTAACAGATTTCTTATATTTTTGTTCTTAGCATGTGTCTGATTTCCCTATATCCATGGAAGTCTTATAAAAAGATGAAAGAGCTTACTCCTAATAAGATGTTGTGCTCCCCTATCACAGGTGTTTTATTTTCTTCCTCTTTAGGTTGATGGGATTGCTGGGTTCTGATTTGGAATGCTGTTTATGTCGTGCTTGATCATATTAATAGGGCAATATTCCCAATCCAGATCTCTATTCTGCAATTTAGGCAGACTTCTGGGGAATTATACCTTGAGATTTTATGGAATTTCAAAAACGCAGATGCGATAGAATATATCCTTTAATGGCCAATATTGGTGGTTCATTCAATTAAAGCGTATAAATTCCGATAATTATAGTAGGTATAGTGATTGTAGTAATTTTAATGGATCACTATCATCCGGAGCCCACGTTATACCAAGTTAAGGTTTCGATTAGAAAGGAAATTAAAACTGGTTTCAGCATATTCGTGTTCTCCGTATTTAACCCTGCTGTTAGATTAGGACCATTTGGTCCAAATTTTTTCTGTTTTCCCTTGTAACTTTGGAACGGTGATATATACTGACTAAATTTTTCTGCTAATGGGGTCTTTTAATAAAACAATGTTATGTGCGAAAATTAAATTTTCTAACTTTATTCAGGACTGAGAAAAATACAAAATGACGAATCTTAGATTAGAGGACCATTTGGTCAATAGTACATTTTTTCATTACCAAGCGAATGTAAATTCATGTCAAATATTTAGAAGATGTTTTTGATATGTCAAATACTTGCTTTAGAAATTATTGAACCAAAATAGTTACAAAGGATAAGATAAAATTATTATTTTGGATGAAAATTCCAGTATGGACCAAATGGTCCCTCAATCTAAGATTCGTAAGTTTTTTCATTACCAAGCGAATGTAAATTCATGTCAAATATTTAGAAGATGTTTTTGATATGTTAGCGGATGTTTTTGATATGTCAAATACTTGCTTTAGAAATTTTTGAACCAAAATAGTTACAAAGAATAAGATAAAATTATTATTTTGGATGAAAATTGCAGTATGGACCAAATGGTCCCTCAATCTAAGATTCGTAAGTTTTTTCTAATCTAACAGCAGGGTTAATATAGGTACCAGTTTACCGAGTACAGTTACAACATCATATCTAGACTTAGTGTGGTCAAGCACGATAAGTACTGTACACAAATTTTACCCACGTTACAAAAATTCAAAATTTTAGTGCATACAGTCAGTGCATACAGATATTTAAATAATTTATTGGTCGAATTATGCGGCTTCAAAGACCCATTATAATTCCGGGGGGAGATTTAAATGTTGCGTTTTTTTTTACTCCGGGAGATGAGCAAGTCTGGATTCATCGTCTCCTTCCTCTTCGCCTATCATCATATGGGAGTGATATCAACTACAAAATCATTTTAAGGAAGACGTTATTAGACGTAAAAAACTTATCAAAATATACAATGTGGCGCTTCAGAAACTACGTTTTGGATAAAACGATGAACTACATCAGTTCCAAGAGAAATCTTCGTATCGTTGTTTTACAATGTTGTAAATTAATACCAAAAATATAGGTTTATTATACCTTTGAGCACGGTATTCAGTTTTTATGAAATAAAATGGAGTGCAAATATGAATTAGTATTGTGAGCCGTCGGTGGTGCAATGGGTAGTGTGCTCGCCTCTTGTACTGGAGATCCTGGGTTCGATTCCTGCTCCGACCACCTTAAAATTCCTTTCGACGACGGTCACCTCGCTTAGTGACGGCGACACTATCGAGTACTTAGCCATGAAAAAGCTTCTCAAAATACCGTTCAGAACCGGTGTAAAACTGTAGATCCCAATCAGTGAGTATAAAACTATAAAGCGCACAGCTCACTGGTTGTGAGAAGCTCTCCCTAATTCCTTCATGGGATGTAAAGGGAAACCATTTATTTATTTATTTAAATATGAATTATTAATGAAATATTTGCAAAGTAAATTAGAGATATGTGGTAACTCTCAGTAACAAAATTTTCCGTTTAGAGATAAATGACAAAATTTCTTACGAAAATTTCGCCAGAACTGCATACTGGGCTTTAGATGGTAAAAACCCCAAAACAAAGACATATATGCCAAGATGTTGCATAATGCCAAATTGTTGATTCCCGATAGAAGTAGATGGTGTTAGAGGCAGATGGTAGATTAACAGTGTTGTTAACGCTGAAGCTGAAATAGGCGTACAGGGTTATCATCACTTCAGAAAACGAAAAACATAAATTTTTTTATAACACATATATTCTATTCAAATCGGCAGGTTTTATTACCTATAATAGCATGTAACTGTGTGAGGTCACTTTGTTTATCAATATGTTTACGTTAGAAACGTAATTTATTTGTTTTACGAAATAGGCTTTTTAGCACTTTGAGGTAAGTTTAATGCTTGGCAGCCCTAAAAGACAGACAACATTAAAATAACATACTGTCAATTTCTTAACAAAAATTCACAATGTACTATCCCACCTATTGGAAATCGTAAAACTTTGGAAGTCGTAGATGGCGGTTTTACCCTAATTCAGGTACAAGGTATTGAACTGCATCATTAGTTTTGCGAGTTACAATTACGCTTTAGTACAAAATATTTGAAAGCTTGCCAGACGTACTTTTTTCAACAGTACAAATACTTTTTACAAATACAATTGAACAAATTGTCTTCATCAAAAAATATTTTTCAGTGTAGAAAAAAGAAAAATTAAGTGAAATTCATAATTAAGTGAAATTTGATAACAGAAAATAAATAATGGTGAATTAATATAATTACTTATATACTGAAAGGTTTTCTTTTATTTGGCGAAACAAATTGATTATTGAAATTTTGTGAACGGAAAACCCAAAAAAGGTGGGAAAATTACTTTTCTACCGCTGTTCTAAATCAATGAGCCCCAAAAATCTGGTTGTAGAGGTATGCTTGGTTCCCAAAAGTTGAAGCCCAAAAACGTTTGGAACAACTTTGTTCAAGAAAGTTTTCAGGTACAACCAACCAAATATAAGTTAGTGGCTGTCAAAAGTGAGTAAAAACCTAAAAATTAAATAAAATTCACTCTATTAGTCAAAAAAAAAAAAAAAGTTGTATGAAGCCGTAATTGAATTGTTATTGTCCTTGTACCCGAGTAAGTTAGTAATTTTCTCCTTACAACATCTTGGTATATAGTCTGTCTTTGACTAAAAGAAAATATTTTAGCGGAAAATTTTTTTCCCTACAATTTATTACTCGAAACTATTAAAAAATTGTGTACGAATAAGTTAAAGGTAATGCAAATATCAATTTTCTTAAATTTATTTCAACAAATTCCGACTAGTCGGTCTCGAGTTGTCATAAATTATGTGGAGAAATGTCCCAAAAAGTTTAAAATTATACTTAAAAACCTAATGAGTGTTCAAAGTCACGGGCGATGTTTTAACACTTTTTGTTACACGGTACCTGTTCGGTTTCTATGAACACATTAGTAAATGTTACATTGGGAAATAAAAAACAGAGTTCAATCATATGATGATGTTTCATTTAAATAATTTTAATACTTAAAATTATTATAATACTTAAAATTATTTAAAGACCAGTGCAAGCACATGTGTCATTATTTTCTTGCTCAATTCTTTTTGTTTTATTCCCACAAAAAAAAAGAGAATGTAAAGTAACAGACACATGTACATATATTATATTATGTTCGTAAGCTTACGAGTAGCAAGACTTCGTCTTTTAAGACAACTATTCGCAGCTGCTGCATCAATACCAGCATACTTTTTTCAGCCAGAGACTATTGTAGTACAACAACCACATATTATTTTCTATGCTAACGCTGCATAGCTTCGACGTAGCTGTATGCTAACGCTGTGTGTTGTTTGCATGTGTTTACTTTGTTAGGTTATACCCTACCCGTTCCTATAGATGTTAACACCTCAAATATAACTAAAATATCCTCTCCATAGACCTATTCATCCAACCTGTCCATATATTTTAAAAATGTATTCTACTTGACCCATATATCTAATGTGTATTTTAGAAGCAATGCCAATGATTATAACCTAAACGATGTGGGTAATATAATTCTTTTTGTAAAAACATCATTTTGGCTCTTCTTTAAAAACTAAATTACATTTAGAAATTCTAGCTATTTTTTGGCTTATTTGTTATCTAATTTGTCTCGTTTAAGCTTTTTTTGTCTTCAATCTAGCTTTTTTTGCTCCTCAAAAGTTGGCAACACTGCTCACAATGAAGTCATAGGTGAATCATTTAATCTGTATGCACCCTATAAAACCTTTAAGATGGTATCGCGTGTTATAACCAACAGAATGCCACTGCAATGAATTTGTGTCCGATTTCATTTTTATTTTCATCTAAGATCATGTTTTGAAAAGAAACGTGGTTTTTCAACTGGTAATTTGTTGAAATCAAGAGTTGGATTTTCTTCTAACTTTTATCATTATACAGCAAGTTAAATCTAAATCAAAGTCAAAAATTTACTGGAAATATACAAAAAAAAAAATTATGGTTTTTTATAAAAAAGTAAGTTTGGTGGTCAATATCCGGGAGCCATTATATTTATCGGATCAGACCCAAAGTTTAAAAATAAACGTCACTTTCAGACACAAAAAATCATCTAGATGACGGAAAAAATTTCAAGTGGCAAAAATACACAGAAGAGTGTGTACTTCCACTGTTTATTGTAATTTTAAGTTTGTTATGTGGTTGTGGTGACCACAAATGTTATAGGTTTAATAAATTAGGATGTTAAGAGAAATGTAATGTAATGTTAGCAGTCAATAAATGACAATTTATCCGCATTACGCTGTTTAATGTAAACCGTGTACGCGATATGTAAATATACTATTATAGCAACGAATGTGCATATTTACTGTTTACTATATTTACTGCAGTTCGTGCACATAACATGGTCTTTTAGTTGTTGTGGTGACTGCCAGCTCTACAACGAACGAGCGATTAGTGTGCGCATTTATCGAATGTCATACAAGCACCGAGTTAAACCACATGAGAATCAACACTTGCAACACGACGTTATACAGTGATTTGTAACCAATAAAACTACAGCAGGATATAGAAAACAAATGTTGAAAAACGTAGGTACATTTGGCTTCTTGATAACTTTAAGGGGTTTCTAAAACGATTGCTAAAAAAATACAAACACTTCTCAGTGTGCCATTGAATCCGTTACGAATTACGTCGGACTCGTCTCGTCATACATTTCGACCGAAATGGGCCTCCGATACGGACACATAACGAAGCTGTCTGCGTATGAAATTCCTCTCGAAAAGCCAAACGTATTTTCTACTTTAACGGGGTTGAAGCGGGATCCGCCAAATCGAAATTTTACTGATTCATTTTTCTATGTTTGAAGGGTCTCGTCTATGTGTTTACGATTTTATGGGCCCATAACGGGTTCGATTCGGATCCGCATTCGTTTTTGTGCACACGTTTCTTAGATAACTATGTATGTTCTATAAAAAAACATTAATGTAACTCTAAAGCATTCATCAGTTATTGAAAGCTTTAAGATTTGGCGAAGCTTTTATTAGAACCGTATTCATAATGGATATTTTAACTAGAGAACAGATAATTGACTGGCAACCCTGTTTTATGTATTCTCACAGTGCTTGTGATGTAAAAACAACATGAACAATAACCGATAGACCGAATTAAATTTTTTTTATTTAAATGCGTCAATGCATTTTTGCAAAATTTTAAAGATTAATAGAAAGAAATATTCAATTAAAAGATCAATTAATATTTGCTATATTCATAAATTTTGAAGAAGTGTCAAAAAATCATTTTGAATTGGATTTCAGTTTTGGGTAGTGTGAAATGTGAAATGTAAAAAAAAAAATTAATGTGAGTCCGATCACAGGGGAGATGTGTAAACATCTAGTAATGAATTAATCAATGAATTAATCAAATTAATCAATTAAAAGTATCAAAACTTTCAATATTGTAAATACATAGGAATTTGCTGGTTTTTGTTTGTTTTATTTAACTTATTTGGTTAGTAAATGGGCACACTGCAGTATATATGTACTGCATTAAAAATTACAGTAAGCAGTAAATTTACTGATTACTGAAAAAATTCAGTAAATTTTTACTGATAATGAAATTTAATTTGCATTACCAGTAAAATCAGACGGCCGTATTCATAATAATCAGTAATCGGGCAGTACTGATTACTGAAAATTCAATGCACCTCATCATAATCATGTAGGCACTTTATAAAAATTGCTGAAAAAAAATTTTGGTAATCAGTAAAAATTTACTAGTTAAAGAATTATTTTTACTGAAATTTTAGTAGTAGTGCAAAGTGCCCATCTATGGTAAATGCCTTAAGGACAAATAGTTAATATTGGCTTATGGTAACTAAAATAAGATATATAAATTTTTGACTCGATTGTATTTAAAAATCTATGGAAAACTGCATCTATAGTAGTGGAATTGTTAGCTGTGGGGGTTTGTGGAGAATTGCTCATATGCAAGTGGAAAACGTCAAATAAAAATTTTTTGCACAATTTGTATTAAAATCTCCACCCATAATAATTGGCATGAGATGGAGATTGTTACCCAATTGTCGTGCACCAGTTTCGGTGTAAGGCAGCATTACGTAATGAATATATGTTATAATAATTTATATTGGAATCAAATAGAATTTTTATTAGAATTAACATTACCTCCATTCAGCTTTGATACACTTTGTGTTGTTTTATGTTCTGAGTTATAATTTTTTTGGTGTTTTGTAAAATATTTTATTATTTTGTATTTGTTGAGGTTGACAAGTTATTAATCAGCTGTTTACTTAAATGTAATGCATGTAGTTATTTTACAACAATGGTTTTCGAAATTAGTAGCTACTATTGCACACCAGATGGTGCTTATATGCAGCTGTTAAGTATGAATGACAATCTCAAAGATGAAGAAATCTTTTAGTTTTTAGTTTTCCTTATATTTGACAAGTTTAGTTTTTAGTTTTACTTATTTTGCTTTGTTTTAGTACATTTTTTATTAAAAGTGCAAAAAATCTTTTTAAAAGTTGTTAAAATTAAATGTTTTTGTATTCATTTTATTTATTTGTTTTCATTTGCCTACGATAACATAATGGACGACAGTTAGTGAAAATTAGTCGCTACTAAGGGCTAGCACAAGTGCATGTTTCGGTTCATTTAATTCATCGTGCAAAATGTTATGCTGTGTGTGTAAGGCCGACGCCAGCAGCGGTTCGAGCCATGCCATGTCTACACGTAAAACCACTCATAGTAGTCATTGCGACGCAACCGTCGAGTCATACGATGCTATTACTACCCAATGATTGGGTTGAACTGTGTTGTGATACGTGTTGTACTACCAGCAATCTATGTGTGTTGATTTACTTTAGCAACATAAAAAAGGAATTCATTTCAAAAATAAAAAAAGAAACAATTAAGTAAGGAAAAGGTAATTTTTTAAGAAAATTTACTTTTTTTATAAAAAGCTGATTATTTAGGAATAGGAATGTTTTTTAAGAAAAGATAATTTTTAAGAAAAAGTACTTTTGTTAAGTAAAAATACTTTTTTAAAGAAAATGTGTATATTTTAAGAAAACGAGTGAAAAATAATTAATTGCGATAATTTAAACATCAATATTCTCCATTTTCCCTTTTTTTAATTACAATCGTGCGCACACAAATCAAACGTTAGAATAATTTAAATTCAGTGTGGGCGGCAAAACGTCATCCATACAGTCTTGGATGAGTGGTCGTATGTACCATGCAACACTCAAGTAAAGCGATTCATGTTCGAACACGTTGGATTGATTTACTTGGGTCGAACGTAACATTGCCGTCGAAGTCCTATGTATACCAAGTAGTAACAACATGCATGACATGAAAATGGATTAGTGTCACACAAATCACAACTCAATCAATTCATCTCGTGAAAAAATCCACGATATGGTGTTGACCGATCTAAGAGTAAAAGTGCGTGAGATTGTTGATGCCATAGGCATTTCATATGGCAGTGTGGTTTCCATTTTAAATGATCAGTTGGCTGTCTGCAAGATTGGTGCCGCGTTTGCTCTCAATTGACCATAAACGTAATCGTGTGACAACTTCAAAGGATTGTTTGGAGTTGTTTCACCGTAATTCAAAGGAGTTTTTGCGGCGTTTTGTAACTGTGGATGAAACATGGATCCAATACAACACTCCGGAGACCAAGCAGGAGTCTAAACAATGGGTTTCGCCGGGTGCAATGGCTTCGGACAATATGGTGATGGCAACAGTTTTTTGGGATGCACGCGGGATAATCCACACCGATTACTTTCAAAAGGGAAAACAATAAACGGTGAATATTATGCCAACTTATTGGACCGATTTAACTAGGATTAAAAAAAATTACCCCATATGGCCAAGAAAAAAGTTATTTTCATCAAGATAATGCATGTGTAGATAATAATGTGTAGTTTCAATGGCAAAATTCCATGACTTGGGCTACGAATTGGTACCTCATCCCCTATATTCTCCGCATTTAGCCCCCAGTGACTATTTCCTATTTCCAAACCTAAACAAATGGCTCGGTGGAAAGAGATTTAGCTCCAAAGATGAAATTATTGATCAAATAAATGCCTATTTTATGGACTTCGAAAAATCCTATTTTTGGGAAGGGATACAAAAGTTGGAGAAACGTTGGACTAACTGTATTGAGCTAAAAGGAGATTATGTTGAAAGATAAACTTTTTGTCTGGAAAAAAAAAATTTTTCATTCAAAGAGTCACGGACATATTGATCCGCCCTCTATTTACTACTGCGCTTACTTTTATCTGTGCCAACCGAGAAAAACAACTTAAGATCTCTTGGGAAGACATTGAATTACGACCACAACGATGTCGAAAGTACCACCAGTAGGGGTTTAAATTGAAAAATATATTCGTGAAATATGCCTCAGATACATTTGACTTATCTTAGTTATTGTCGCATCTTCATACGGAATAACAACCCCACTCAACATGAGATTCAATATTATGTTTTTATAATTTAATTCTATGTGTCACTTTTATTGTCACACTAATCGAAGTGTCTACAGTTCGGTCCCAAACAAATGGAGCCTTGTCACGAAAAATGTATGTTATCCAAAAAAACCGTTTGAACCATTGTGGGGTTTTCTCTTAATATTTTGGATTAACTACCACTATTATGAACATCAAACTGAAAATTATATTGTCTAAAGCATTAAACTATAAGTAAATGCTGTTGCTTCGGCAACTGTAGAAACAAGACAAAGGAAACCACTGAGCTAACTCCATCGATAAATACGAATTTGCAGGCAATACGGAATTTGAAGGAAAAATTGTTGAAACAAAAACAGAAAGCTCGCCCTATATGTGAAATTACACTGAAAAGAATTTGTAAAATTATTAAAATATCATCAGATAACTCAATGAATAATTATTACCAGGACAATTTCATTAATTTTAAAAACGAGCCTAAGAAAGGCTGGTCGGTAGAAAAACAGGTAGAAAATCTAAAAAGGAGATTACGTTGAAAGATGAACATGGGGAAATCATTCAGAGCGACATTGATAAGGCGGATAAATTCAATAATTATTTTCTGGAATCTGTTGAAAAGTTAAAGGGAAATAGAAATTGCATCACAGAACGACTGTAATTCTCTTAGAAGCTTACGATACCACCACAATCAATTTACATTTGAGACAATGTTGAAGTTTACAATTTAATTGAAAAGTTCGATACAAACAAAAGTGCAGGAAGTGATGGCATAACACCAAGGATAATAATTGAATGTCGGAAGGTACTAAGCCCGTTTTTAACATATATCTTTAATAATTTCCTTAGCCAATCAATATATCCCGAAGCGTTGAAGATTCATAAAATCGTGCCGATGCCGAAACAAATAAACTCGTCATCGGTTGATAAGTTTAGGCCCATAGCACTTCTGTCTGTCATTGATAAGATTTTTGAAAAGCTATTGTACTCCCAGTTGTCGGCTTATATTGCTGACGACAATCTTAGGTTTAAAAATCGGTATGGATTTCAAAGTGGATTTGGGACCGAGGAAGCAGTTGTGAATGTTGTTAACTATATATGTGATGGTTTGGATAAAGGGTTTTCCGGTGTGGTGTTTTTTATGATTTTTCCCGAGCCTTCGACCTTGTAGACCATTATTATGCCAAAAGTTATATTTTTATGGTATAAGAGGTAAAGAACTGGAGCTAGTTAGAAATTACTTATATAATCGCAGTCAATATGTTCAAATAAATAATGGCAAAAGATCAATTAAACCAATTTTACATGGAGTTCCACAGGGAAGTGTGTTAGGACCATTGTTGTTTAAATTGTATTTGAATGACATGGCAAACTTAGAGCTTGATGGAAAATTGTTTATGTATGCCGATGACTTGTGTGTCTTCTAGCCATACAAAACAAATTTGGTATTAAAGTTGAATATAGAACGCGATGCTGCATTGATTACTGAATATGCCAGAATAAATAAACTATTGCTAAATGCAAATAAAACAAAATTCATAAAATTTAGACCACAGCCACATCGGTATAAGAACAACAGCTCGATTTTCTTAAATGGTCAGGAAGTTAATGCAGATTCCACTGTTACGTACTTGGGGATAAATTTGCAGTGCAACATATCTTGGAAGGGACATATAAATCATTTGAGATCGAGAATTGCACCAGCGCTTGGAATATTATACAAACTAAAAAATAAGTTAGATGAATACACGAAGTATATTATATTTATATTATATCACTTATTCAAAGTCATTTAAATAATTTAGACCACAGCCACATCGGTATGAGAACAACAGCTCGATTTTCTTAAATGGTCAGGAAGTTAATGAAGTTTCCACGGTTACGTACTTGGGGATAAATTTGCAGTGCCACCTATCTTGGAAGGGACATAGAAATCATTTGAGATGGAGAACTGCACCAGCGCACATTGGTTCCAAATTAAAATGTAGCTGGACAAAAGTCCAAAAAATAGTGTCCTTAAAATTGTGGCCGTCGGTGGTGCAATGGTTGGTGTGCGCGGCTCTTGTACATGAGATCCTGGGTTCGAACCCGGCTCTAACCACCTTCAAATTTTCTTTCGGCGGCGGCCACCTCGCATAGTGACGGCGACACTATCGAGTATCTAGCCATGAAAAAGCTTCTCAAATTACCGTTCGGAATCGGTGTAAAACTGTAGGTCCCAATCAGTGAGTGAAAACTGGCAAACGCACAGATCAGTGATTGTGAGAAGTTCTCCCCAGTCCCTTCATGGGATGTAATGGGAAACCATTTATTTTTTTTTTTTAAAATTGGAAATTAATAGTGCTAGGGGCAAGCTAAGGGTGTGTTCTGATCAAACTAATAACCATTTTTTGGAATTAGGTCTTTAACTTTGTTAAATATGCGAATGAAATAACATTTTTGGTATCCAATATTTAAAAAAAAAATATATATATAAGTGTTCAACTAATAACATCATATTATCCATGTTACATCAATGGTTTCAAAACGGTTTATGTACAAGAAAGCTACAGATTTATACTTATTCTGGGCATTAATAAGAAATTTATTATCGATATTCTTCTTACATTTTTTGTACTTTGAAGTATGGTCAATAATAACAATATTTTTGAGGACTTATGAAACTTCCGCAGCTTGCCAAAACCGAATCCAGACATATCGTGTCGATTTACTACATACAACTTATAGGTAATTTATTACTGAACGTTGTCATGCAGACATTTCTTGCAGGTTTTTACAGGTTTACAATTTATCACAGTTTTTATGAAAATAGATTTTCGCCTAAAATTTTTTTTCTAAATAAAGTATCGAATTTTTGTAAGTTTTTGATAACTTTTAAGTATTATAATTATGCTTAGCTTAAATAAAGCATTAAATGTGTAATGAATAATCACTCCTAATGCGAATAGTTAATTCATTTGCCAACACTTGCAACATTTATCGCAGGTGGCAACGTGTTGATTATTTACCAATGAGCGTAGGAGTTCTAAATCCCCACTTAACGAAGTTTCGTTATGAATCCGTTAAGTAGCTATTGGCCAACAAGAATTGTGCTTTTAAATTTTTTGGAATCTATCTTTAGCTTTTTGGCTTGTAGGTCAGAAGTGTGACAGACACCGATAGGAGAACGTCGTTATAGAAACAATTGTGAAAACAAAAACAAATAAGGTTTATTGTTTAAACTTCAATATTCTTTAGTGCAAATAAAATTTAAATACTAACAATGGAAATCCAATTTTTGCGTAATGATATTTTTAATATATGGCTTAGTGAGAGAGATTATTCAAAAAAAATTAATGTGAGTCCGATCACAGGGGAGATGTGTAAACATCTAGTAATGAAGTTGGAAGTACTTACTTGACAGCTTTCTTGGAATATTCCAATCAAAACTTCATCAGTGTTGCCTCTTTTCGCATTGATATATAGAAATACTTTTTACTCACAAATCGAGGAACGATGGAATTTTTTGTTTCATGCTTAATGTGAAAACTTTTTCGATTCGAGAACTACAGAAACGAGGTACAGGTTAGAAAAAAAAAATTAATGTGAGTCCGATCACAGGGGAGATGTGTAAACATCTAGTAATGTAAAATTTTTTTAAGTTGGAAGTACTTATGCTTTTAGTATATTTTTTTAATTAATCAATTAAAAGTATCAAAACTTTCAATATTGTAAATACATGGGAATTTGCTGGTTCTTGTTTGTTTTATTTAACTTGTTTGGTTAGTAAATGGGCACACTGCAGTATATATGTACTGCATTAAAAATTACAGTAAGCAGTAAATTTACTGATTACTGAAAAAATTCAGTAAATTTTTACTGATAATGAAATTTAATTTGCATTACCAGTAAAATCATAGGGCCGTATTCATAATAATCTGATTACTGAAAATTCAATGCACCTCATCGTAATCATGTAGGCACTTTATAAAAATTGCTGAAAAAATTTTTAGTAATCAGTAAAAATTTACTAGTTAAAGAATTATTTTTACTGCAATTTTAGTAGTACTGCAGAGTGCCCATCTATGGTAAATCCCTTAAGCACAAATAATTAATATTGGCTTATGGTAACTAAAATAAGATACATATTCAATTTTTTGACTCGATTGTGTTTAAAAATCTATGGAAAACTGCATCTATAGTAGTGGAATTGTTAGTTGTGGGGGTTTGTGGAGAATTGCTCTTATGCAATTGGAAAACGTCAAATAAAAATTTTGATAAAACTTGCGACTGTGGGTTTGCATAATTTGTATTAAAATCTCCACCCATAATAATTGGCATGAGATGGAGATTGTTACAGAATTGTCGTGCACCAGCTTCAGTATAAGCTGAAGATATGTTATAATCTTAATCTATATTGGAATCTATTAGAAATTTTATTAGAATTAACATTACCTCCATTCAGCTTCTGAGTTATAATTTTTTTGGTGTTTTGTAAAATATTTTATTATTTTGTATTTGTTGCGGTTGACATGTTATTAATCAGCTGTTTACTGAAATGTAATGCATGTAGTTATTTTACAGGAATGGTTTTCGAAAATTAGTAGCTACTATTGCACACTAGATGGTGCTTATATGAGCTGTTAAGTATGAATGACAATCTCAAAGACGAAGAAGACTTATAGTTTGACAAGTTTAGTTTTTAGTTTTCCTTATTTTGCTTTGTTTTAGTAAATTTCTTATTAAAAGTGCAAAAAATCTTTTTAAAAGTTATTGAAATTAAATGTTTTTGTATTCATTTTATTTATTTGTTTTCATTTGCCTACGATAACATAATGTACGACAATTAGTGAAAATTAGTCGCTACTATTGCACACTAGATGGTGTTGAGTATATTCTGTGCAGCGTATGATTACACTAATACACTCATACATAGCTCACACCGATTTGATAACGCTTTACGATTGGTTAACGATTACATCGCACATCTTACTCTAAATTTGTGATTGTATTGTAAAAAAGATTTTTACCCCCAGCGTATAGATGTTTACACATCAAAAGGGTCCATGTGTGTAATTACATTGTCAGTAATACTAACTCTCAAAACTTGACTGATGATGCTTTAAAAAAATTAAATTCGGAATGTAGTCGCATTTGCAATACCTTAAAAGATCGGTGGTTGAAGTGCCACCACCGCATCTTAAAAGATTTTTTAAAGAAAAATGGTAGTTGGTTGAAAGAAAAAGTAATTTTTATAATTGTTCCCAAGACATTCATTGGAATTTCAGAAGGAAAATCTGTTGTTGGTCGACCTCGTAAGCTGTTTGAAAACAGTTGTGAAAAATCAAAAAGAGGGAAACTAAAAGCTTTGATAGAAACCAACAATTCACAAGAATTAGCTTTAGCAGCTCAAGTAAGTTTATGGTCAACTGGTAGACGTGACGCAGCTCAAATTGTAAAAGATATAACCAACAATTCTCCACAAAGAGCAAGTAAAATTAAAAAATCCTGCGCATCCAATGGAAGTAAGTTGCCTATTAAATTAAGTCCAGATGAGGCCTTAGCTTTTCTGATTGACAAAAATATGACAAAGGACCAGTATATTTCTACACGGAAAATATGTAAAGATCACAATGAAGACATATACCCGAATTACCATATTGTTCTTGATGCCAAAAAATTATGTTACCCTGAGGAAATTACCATAACTGAATACTCTGCGGAGATAAAACTTCAACATTTGCTGGACCACACAATACAACGTTTAATATTATCGCAATACGATACGCTAAAACAGCAAAATATAGATTTGGATACAACTCTTACCGTAATTTTTAAGTGGGGTTGTGATGGCGCTTCTGGGCAAAGTAAATATAAACAAAATTTTTCGAATGAAACAAGTAAGCAGAACTGTGATGACGCGTATACGTTTATGGTTTCATTAGTGCCATTGCAATTAAACAGTTCTTGCTCAAACAGACACAACGTTTTATGGCAAAACCCCAAACCCTCTTCACCACAGGGTTGTCGGCCAATTAAAATTATTTTAAAAAAAAGAGAGTTCAGATCTAACTACCTATGAAATAGAGAATATAAGATCACAAATATACGATTTGTCTCCAACTGTTGTAAAATTTGAAGATAAAGAAATACTTATCAAACAGGAAATGGTGCCCTCAATGGTCGATGGAAAAATTTGTAGTGGCCTCTTAAATCAGCCATCACAAAACTGTCACGTGTGTGGTGCTTCTCCAAAAGACATGAACAACTTAAGTCTTTTACGTAACAAAGAACCAAATAACATCGCTTTAACATTGGGCTTATCTAGCCTCCATGCTTGGATAAAATGTTTTGAATACATTTTACACTTGGCGTACAGAATGGAAATTCAAACATGGCAGGTAAGAAAAGCCGATAAGGAAAAGGTTCGAGCCAGAAAAAAATTAATTCAAGATCGTTGTTGGAGTGAAATGGGTCTTCTGGTTGATATGCCAAAGCCTGGGTTTGGTAACTCCAACGATGATAATAGTGCCAGAAGATTTTTTAAAGACCCGGCCTTAGCAGCAAATATCACTGGTGTAAAATAGTTTGGGTGTTATTTTAACAACAATTTCAACTGGAAGAAGTATTAACATTGAAGCGTTTGAAAAGAAATGTTTTGACACCGCAGAGTTGTGTGTACGATATTACAATTGGTATTATATGCCACAGAGTATACATAAGCTTCTTATACATGGAGGGCAGTTAATAAAAGAAGCACCGTTACCGATCGGATTGTTGTCGGAAGAAGCGCAAGAGCACCGAAATAAAGATTTTAAAAGGTATAGAGAACATCATACAAGAAAATGCTCCAGAGAAAAAAGTATGGAGGATATATTACACATGCTCCTGGTATCTTCTGATAATCGTATAAATAGCTTTCGCAATAAACGCCAAAAAAATCATCACAATTATCACAAGAAGTACTTGCTCTGTTTGAAAATTCAGCACTGAATGCCGACAATGGTGAAGATTCTGATTATAGTGCCAGTAGTGATGTTGAAGATTAACTTACTTTTTTTACTTGTTTTGTTTTCTTATATGTATTACCTTTTTTTTTGGGTTTCACTTGAGTTACTGTTTTTGTTCATATTCAATAAATTTTTAATAGGTTTTAAATACCTCTTTAATCATGTCAGGTTTTTATTGTTGTAATCTTTATTCCATTGAATTTGAGGAAACGGCTAGATGAATTTTTTTAAAATTTTTTTGTAGGTAAATGAAGATGTTATCTTTCGTTTGATATACACTTCATATTGGTTGATATATTTCTAGTATTTTAATTTCTCAAATGAAAATTGTTTAAACACATACACTCAAACATATGTGTGGTGTTTGGTTGAGTGTTTTTGGTTGCTCAACATTGCTTAGGAACACGTATCTAGTAAAAAGTCAAACGAACAGCAAGCTAATGTTGCTTGGCAACATGTATCTAGTAAAAAGTGAAACAAACCGTAAGCTAACGGAATAAAGCTTTTTTTGCGAAAGCTTCAATAAAGCTGTTGTAACATCAATTTTGAATTGTAAAGCGTAAAGCTTTCACACAACGCTCGAATGCTAATGCGAAGACTCGATAAGGTAAACCTTTTTTAATATTAGGGCGGCCCTCTCAACATTCGCAGAACTTATTTTAATAAAAATATTAATTAAAATACATAAATTAAATTAAGTTTAAAAAAATTTAACATAATATTTTTTTTTTAAACGGACTTGAATCAAATGCCGTTGGTAAATATAAAAATTACAGCAGCCAGTTGTCCGAGGCCTTCGGCCACGGACTGTCCCTGCAGGCTGTGTCAGAGACACGGCCATTAAGTTTAATGGAGAACACGCCATCCGATAAGACAGAAAACATATATAACAATAAATGATAAATAATATAAGCAAATGAATTTATTGTTATATATGTTTTCTGTCTTATCGGATGGCGTATTCTACGTTAAACTTAATGGCCGTGTCTCTGACACAGCCTGCAGGGACAGTCCGTGGCCGAAGGCCTCGGACAACTGTCTGCTGTAATTTTTTTCTGTATTTTTTTTTAACACCGCGAATTATAGCCTTTTCACATTTACCGCCTTTCAGCTGAAACGCCGGCGTTTCGCTCTCTTGAGATCATTTTGAAACCATGGTGTTCACATTGTACTTTTTTTAACTACTGTGTTTTCATGTGACATTTCTCATTTCTGTTTTGTGTTTTCTGTATTGACTGTAAACAACACAAACGCACATTTGTGAATAAAGAAATATAAAATAACATTGATACATACATATGTATGTTGAAAAAAGTGGATTTTGAAACGGCCGCCAATTTTTTATGGCATAACCAATGGTTATCCTGGCCGGAAATGGTCTTCCAAACAACTTTGCCAAATATTATCCTGGGCAATTGTTGTTTGTTACGAAGATAAGTATGGCCTTGGCATAATGCTTTGGACAAAATTGCATTGCACAAAATTTTAAACTTTTTTCAACATATGTATCAATGTTGAATTTGCATATGTGAATATGTTTTGTCGCACACTCTATGTACGAAAACATCAAATGTAATTTCCTTACCTAATATGCTTTCATGTGTAAATGATGCTGCTGCTGCTGATGTTGATGCTGCTGATGTTGATGCCGCTGGTGTTGATGCCGCTGATGGTGCTGGTGGCAATAATAATAAAATGTTAAAAAAATGGATAATATACACATAAACAATATAATTACCTAATCTTGTCTTCCCACATTTCCAGCAGCATTTGCTCAGCCGTGTCCGTCCATGTATTTCTTATATTTATTTTTTTAGTTGCTTCTAATTGCAAATCACAATAATAATGAGTCAATATAAAATTAATAATACTCACATTGTATTCGGCGTTGAGTTCATTCTTCTGCGCTGCAATTATTAAAACAGAGAATTTTAAATTTATATTCATAAATCACATTGCAATAAGTACTTACCACCACAAAGCAAACTAGAAATGTAAACAAACATATTTGTTTTCCCTCATTTTGCTGACATTTGCTCTGAACCAGAAATGGAAATTTTTTCATTTTACTCCTTTTTTTAACTACTATTGGAGTACAACACTGTGCTCTCTCTCATTTTTACTGTGGTTTCAAACACACTACAGTAAAAAGAGCATAATCTTTGCTTTTTTTGCCAATTAAAGTGTGTTTCGCTGAAATCATCGAAAGAGAGCGAAACGCCGGCGTTTCAGCTGAAACGCGGTAAATGTGAAAAGGGTATTAGAAAAATTTAAACATGTTTTTGAACTCAGCGACCCCAAAAACATATAAAACGGTGATAAAATAATTTTGTCCAGCTAGATTTTGACTTGGAACCACTGTGCAACGGGTGGAATACATGGGCTGTGTTGAATTTAAGAATATGTGATTGTAAGCTTTATAACGTGATAATAAAACACACAAACAAAAAAAAAAAAATATTTAAAACTAAGTATATAAAGGGTCCGCCAAATAACTTTTTTTTTTGAAAATCCTATAAAAAGAAAAAAACTACTGAATATTTTCTCAAATTTCTTTTTTTATTTGAAAGTACAGTCCTTTCGGTTAATAACGGAAAATAATTTCATTCAAATGGCTGCCCATGCAGTAGCCTACACGATCGGTCCAATTTTTAAGCACATTATCGATTGTGTGCAGCTGTATTTCACCAATGGCTTCACGAATATTGTTCTTTAAAGCTTCAATTGTCTCTGGCTTGTCGGCGTAATACTTATCTTTGAGGGCACCCCACAAATAATAGTCCAACGGTGTCAAATCGCAGCTCCGAGGTGGCCAAATGACATCAGCTCTGCGGCTGATAATGCGATCTTCAAAAGCAGGGCGCAAAACATCGAGTGTAGCTTCGGCTTTGTGGCACGTAGCGCCGTCCTGTTGAAACCAAATGTTGCCAACATCCTCCTCTTCAATTTTTGTGAACAAAAATTCGTTGAACATGGCCCGATAACGATCAGCATTGACTGTAACGGCCACTCCTTGTTCATTTTCGAAGAAAAATGGCCCAATTATGCCTCTGGACCAAAATCCGCACCAACCAGTGACTCGTTTTGGGTGCATCGGCTGTTCAATGTATGCGTGCGGGTTTTCTGTGTCCCAAATGCGACAATTTTGCTTGTTTACATACCCGCCAAGATCAAAATGAGCTTCATCTGAAAAGATGATTTTTTTTGGCAAAATCGGCATCTTCTGTAAGTCGATCGCAGGCCAATTTTTCCCATATTTCCCAGCGTTGTTGAAGCGTATACACAACCATATTCGTTCAGCGGAAGGATACAACTAATTAGCTTTGAAATCAGATATGAGCTAAGTGTTACCATTCACGAAATAAGCACTAGTTGAAAAAAAAACGTTCGATGGCGGACCCGTTAGATTATAACAGATTATTAAATACAACTTTTTCCCACCGACTGAGTACGTTAAAACGCAAATGTGAGGAACTAATGTTTGTTACTCAGTTTTACATTTCAGTAATCTGGAGAGTAATTAGAACGGGAAATTTAAAAAAAATGTAGGCTACAACAATTTTTGCGAGAAGCTTTCCTTGGCTTTTGTATGTAATAACTTTGACAGAAGAATCAAATGAAAATTTGACAAATATCGTTCACGAAATTCCATAAATAATGAATAAGGGGCTGTTTACGGTATTAATGTTCCATATTTCATCTTAACTCTTCAACTAAATATAAGGTATATTTAATGGTGTAATGGTGAATTCTTAACACCTTCATAAGTCACAACTTTTCCGAGAATGTTTTAACTGCAATAATCCTCTACGAAAAGAAAGAAAAACTCACATAAGTCGTTTTTACTTCTTGGCACAGTATTTATTATTTAGATATTTATTATATACACAGAGAAAATTACTCACGGTAAATCTGCCTTGGTTAACTTAGGTAAACTTTGTTTGTATGATACTCACAAAAGTAAAATTTTTTCCTAAGCTTTTAGACAATTCTCATTTTTCATATCTGACATGTCAACATATCAAAATTTGTTTTAATTTTGAAATGGTTTCGAAGGAAAAAAAATTCTGAACATATTCATACATACATATAATGTGTTATAAAAATATTTGTCGTCTCGAAATATTACAATCTTTATTGAATAAATATAGTGGTAAATATATGTGGGGATTACGAAAGATCTGAATTGGAATAATGTATTTAAGTTTTGAATAACTACCTACCACATACCAGGCAATGAAGAAATATTTTTCAATATTTTGAAGAACATTTCCACACGAGAAGAACGCATGCTGACCATTGGAAGGGGATCTCTTCATAATATACCACGACGACTGCATCAAGTTAAACTAAATATTAGGACCAAAGGGTGATGTATGTCACATTGGGATGACTTGTGTTTCATGATTTCCATATTGCATTCATTCATATGTTCCATTTCCATTCCGTAGTCGGTGCAATACTCAATATGATTTGGACCATACAGTTTTTTCCTCGGAAGTATATCATCTTTTAACAAGCGATACAAGTGCGTCATTATCTTCGGACACAAATCCAATTTATATTACTATATGTAAGGATCCCTTGCTTAAATGCAGCGTTTAATGGATATGTTGTCTGCATTGTTTTGCCCCCGATTTAAATGTTTTCGTTTTGATAAATTAACGAAATTGTACGTGTAAAATTGCAATTAACCTGTAGCTAAATTTTCAAAATAAACAAGTAAATATGCCTAAAATGTTAGATGATTTTTCGAACATAAATTATACCTAAGTTTATTTGTGATATTGCACATAGGTAAAATCATAAAATAATTTTAGGCAATTTTACTTCGATTTTTCTTTCTGTGTATTCATTACTATAATAGGGACGTTTTTTCGTAACCTATGTAAGTTAACATCAACCATTACAAAAAAAACGAGTAGGCGTTGAGTATATTCAACTTGGATTCATCCAATAATTTTCCATTTTTATTTGTCAATTTGTTTATTTAGAAGTCAAATCTAAAACAAAATACTAAAGAATACAATGTAATATATGAGGTGGTTATTGTGCATTCACATTGCAGGAGTATTTCTACACTTCTCATTTCGAGTAAATTAAATACTGATTATTGTATTGAAGAGAAGATGTTTGGTTATACGAAGTCTCCAAATACGAGATTTCGATTGCAATGGTTCAGGAGTTTAATGCCATATTGGGGTAAAACATTTTTTAAATATAAAACATGCATGGTAAACGAGCAGCTGCTCAGAAGTTTTGAGATTTAAATACAAAGCCAACATATACGACCCGAGAGAACAAAAATCGAAGGCGGCCCCGAGCAAGCCTCGTGCGTTTGTTTATAAACACCTTCGCACGCACTTTTACGTCTCGAACGAGCCAGGGAGCAGCCGTGTACCGGAAGCGAGAAAATGGCATAAAGTAATGAATGTGGATCGGTGTGCTATTTATTCACAAAGTACATAAAATATACTAGAAACTACATATAACATTTATATGTACCCAAAAGTGCACACAATTTGTCATAAAGTACATGTTGAGTTCCAGAAAGTCCATGAACTCCACCAGAAAGTACGTCAATTTAGTCAAAAATTTACTAAAACAAGATAAAATATACAAAACAATACATAACAAGTACCAACAAATTTCATCAATTGTACCATAAACGCACCAGAAATTACTTTAAATGTAGTAAAAGGTGCGCAAACTACACCAAAGAAGTACATTCAGGTCCTAAAATGTGTACCAAAAAGTACACAAAATTATCAAAAATGTACATATTGTGCAGCAAGTTGACAGGTCCGAAGGTGTTCTTGTGAATCTTGTCGAGTTATGGTAAGGTATGGTATATAGGCCATTCAGTGAGTGAAAACTGGAAAGCGCAAAGCTCAGTGATTGTGAGAAGTTCTCCCCAGTCCCTTCATGGGATGTAATGGGCAACCATTTATTTATTTATTTATAGGCTAAAATATATATTTGAGTATCGATCTGTTCCTCGGCTTCCTTCTCCACTTTACTTCCTTGTAGTTTTACTTTAGTTGTTGTTTGTATCCAGTATTGCTTTCAAATTCTTCTCCTTGAAAAAGAAAAAAACAAATAATATTTTCTACAACTTTTTAAATATTTTGTTAACAAAATTAACTACACCTCATATTTACATCATAATTTTCGAAACGTCGTGAAAATATAAGAAATGAAATGACATAAATTTTATATTTTCCATACAGAGAAGTAAAACTTGGTGACACTTTTATCGGGATTATTCTCAACTTCTAAAATTATACATGTTAATGTGCAGGTTTTCATTTTATATGAGTTAACGTGTATAAGTTACGAAAAAAACGCCCCTAATATATTTTATTAATCGGATATTAGACATTTATATCTCTTAAAAACGTTGTGAAATACTATTTTAGCCATTTTCGTTTTACACGAGTGCATACTCTTATGTACTTTTTATACATAAATTCAGACAAAGACACCACATTCCGGTATTCACAGAGCAACCAAAAAGAAAACCGTGGCGCGAAACTTCTGTTCTAGAAATTGTACGCGTAAAGAAAAAACTCGTTCCTCCCAAACGAAATCTCAGATATCTGAAGTTCGTTGGGAGACTGTAGTTGGGAGAAACGAACTTCTGTTTAGCCATACATGTCATTTTGTTTGGGAGAACCGAAAAATGTTTGCAATCAAACGAGTTATGAAAAATAAAAGCTATAAAAAGAGTTTGCGACGAACGAAAAATTGTCCCGCCAACTGTTGTTTCGGTTACAGCAACCTTGTCTTAGTTACTGCAAAATAAAAAAAGCCTTTGCGAGAACTGAAAAACCTTTTTACTGCAGTTACGAAAACTTAGAGATGAGAAAACGTTTGCGAGAAACGGAAAACAGTTCCACCAACTGTTCTTTCGGTTACAGCAACCGAGTTGTAATTAAAACTTTTATTTATGGTTTCCGTAAGCTCAATTTTGTTTAAATTTCCAACTTTTATGATATTAGTTTTACCCCTAAAGTTTGTTTTAAAAAAATTTGGCATTTTTGAATAGTTTTTTCATTGTCTACTTACACGTCTGTCTCGCCTTGAATTCAGATGACAACAAAAAGTGCAGCAACCTACAAGGGGTCAATTATCCATCCAAGATATTGTTACGAATAAGTAAAAGCTTTTGCTTGCTGTTAATGACTCTACTAACAGTATGTAAATTACAGGCGGTTAGTGCTGCGCCTGAAAGTATGCATTGTAACATCGTACCAGCTTGCTAAACAAGTAGCATGTATTCACCTCAGTAAAGATAATTCTTCTGTGTTCGGGATTGTTCTACAAAGATAAACAACAAAATCTAGAAGGTTCTTGAATTCGCTAGATATACCTTCATTTGAGTATGGTGAGTTGGTGTAAATAGCGGAGGTCTTTGGAATGGAGAGTTCAGTTTGTGATTAAACCCCGTTAAGTAAGCAACGCGAATTGGTAGTAAAATACAAGACTTGTTAAAGTGTTATAAATAAAGTAAACTGTTGTACTATATAAGTAAAATAAAAGGAAGTGAAACCGTTGTAATTATCGTAATTTCAAACGAACCTTGTTTTATTATTGGGAATAAAACAACGCAAAAAGGACGAATAAGGAAATTTGTAACAATATATTGACAAGGTAGAAGAAGCATTAGAGTGAGTAATCACTTTTATGTGAATGCGTGAGTGTGTATGCCAAGCGAGTGGATAAGACTGTGTATACAGTCGACAGAATGAGAGAAATTTACGTTCTTCGTAATCTGTGCTCTCATTAGAAAAATGGCTAATGTCAGTTATCGCAAACGTTTTTTTAAATTTGCGGCAAATCCAATTTTGTACGCGTTTGATGCAAACAAGAATTCGTTTGCAACAACTTGATACAAATTTGCGATATAGTATAGCGATTAATAAATTAATACAAATCAATCAAAGTATTGTTTCGGTAACCGAATAATTAACGTTTTTTTTCTTTGCGTGTACATACTTAGAGAATCGGGTAGTCATTTTGAATATAGAGTACCCGATAAGAAAGCCGATGTCGAGTATCCGGTACCTTAATAATTTCAGAACTTAGCGAATGACTGCTACACATATAGCCAATATCACATTATGCCTTGTTTCCACCACAGAATTATGCGTAATTCGCTCTCTCATTCGTAATTCAATCGCCAATTACAAACCGAATTACGTAATTCACTATACAAATTTTCGAGAGCGAATTACCTTGTTTGTAGGTAATTCAGTTTGAATAACCTTACGAATTACGAACACGACATTGCCTCATAGATTAATACTTATAGTAGATCTAATAGTTCTCCCACCAAATTTATGACATTTGGGCTGGTGTAATATTTACGTACGATGTTGAAAAAGAATTGCTTTACTAGTACCAGATAGAGGCAATGGTTCAAAACAACGAACAAAATAACAACAACGGCATTTCGTTTTGTGTGTTAAAATTATTGTGTTAAATACAACACAAATGTATTCTAACAATAACAGTCAATAAAAAAGTGTAAAACACATTTAAGTTTCACAGTTTTTCACCAAAACGACATGAAAAATTAAAGCAAGAAGTTATTGTAATTCCACATTGTGTATGTTAGCTTTCGTCAAATATCTCTCTAGCACACCGACCGCATCACGAAGAGTGGGAAAGGAAACGTCAGATGAGCCAAATATTTTCTCTACTAAGATTTACTCTATGCATTGCCTTCTCTAATTTGTATCGAAAGTTTATCGTAAAAGCTGTCAAAAATTAACAAAAGCAAAGAAAAATAAACTTAAATCATTTAACAATACACAATGATGCAAAAAAGTAAATTATTAAAAAAAAACCTGATGTCCAGAAGACTATTGACACTGCGTTGTTATTGGTGCAGACGAAATTAAATATAGAATGGTTGTTGGATATCCACAAATATTTTTCAAATATTTATTCACATTTTGTTGTTTCCATTCTCAAAATTATTGAAGCAAATCAAAAAAAAAAGTAAACAACTGTCAGATCGGATTATGTATGTGCAGTGGAAACAGGGTAATTCGGAATTCAAAGAGCGAATTAAGTAATTGGCGCTGTAGTGGGAACATGGCATTAGACGCAAAATGTGATATTTTCCCAAATGTATTTGTCTACGAAGTAAAGGTTTGAACACTCCGTAAACTCAAGATAGCCTCTTTTTCGTTTTGAAAATTTACCTTTAATTTCGGCAATAATTTCTCAGATATCGTAAACTTGGGTTTAATACATTGTTGCCTTTTTTAGCAAAAACAATTTGAAATGAATTAGCAAAGGTTAATGGTACTATGCATTGCCGGTAAAAGACGCTGACTCTGATGTAACCTCAGGATAGTCTGCTTTTATTTATTCAGTAAATCTTGGAATTAAGTAGAATTTTAACCGAAGTTTTGATTATTGAATTTGGAGGCATTTCTTGTGGATACAATTTTAACCCAAGGGAAATATTTGGTTGGTTTAATGCTTTTGTAGAGGCAAAAGTTGAAGTCAATCTTGATCAAAATCATCGAGTAATCGTGTTCACAAAGTTGTTAATAAATATTAGAACTACTAACCTGACCAACCATCCCGCTTTTGGCGGGATTATCCCTCTTTGTGACGTCTCATCCCACCTTGAATTACAATTATGCTTTCTGCAGAGAAGTCCCGCTTTAGAACGTTTTTGCCTTTAGAACTTGTAAAGTATAATTTAGCTTGGAAGTTCAATTTTTGTTAGTATAACATTTCCAACAGTCAGCAGCATGATTTCAATTACCATTTTCAGATGACCGTTTCGAAGTTAGGCAACTTCGTCATCAGAGGCTTACTTGTAGGACACTGACATCTGTTCAAATGTTTCACTAATTGCAATAATTTGATAGGTTTCTTTGTCGATTGTTCTTCACATTAATCTGATATACACATTAATCTGATTTTTAACATCAGATTGGTCACAAAAGTGGCGTAACTAATACTTGTTAAGGGCCGAAAATATTTCAACAGGTTTCTAAACAAACTAATTTCAAATTACGCTGTAGTCGCCGACTTAAAATAACGGTTAAGAGGAAAATTATTCTCATTGTAATTAGTGATGTTGTTAGACTGGTTTTTTAAAAATAAAAAATAAATATATAATTAATTTTTTTTTATCAGTAAACAATTATATATCTAATTAAGATTAATAAACCTAAAAATATATGGCCGTCGGTGGTGCAATGGTAAAGTGCGCGGCTCTTGTGCATGAGAACGTGGATTCGGTCCCTGCTCTCTGACCACCTTAAGTTTCTTTCGACGGCGGTCACCTCGCTTAGTGACGGCGACACTATCGAGTATATAGCCATGAAAAACCTTCTCAACCTACCGTTCGGAACCGGTGGAAAACTGTAGGTCCCAATAAGTGAGTATAAACCTAGAACACTCACAGCTCACTAGTTTGTGAGAAGCTCTCCCTAATCCCTTCATGGGATGTAACGGGAAACCATTTATTTATTTATTTAAACCGAAAAAATATATATTATTTTTAAATCTAATTTAAACTGTTTCTAAATATTATATTTTCTTTATGTATATGTTAACTCATTTGTTAAAAATATGAAACTACCGATTTTTGGGCCAAAATCCCGCTTCTCAATCAACAATAATTGGGCAGGTTAGGAATGACATAAAATAACGTTTAAAGAATAATAAGAGTAATGCCTCTGATAAAGTTTTATAAAGACAAATTCAACAATTTCCTTCAATTGTTTTAAAAGCACATGCTCTATTACTCTAAATCAGAGCGACAAATAACACATTTTAATAAACATTTCAGATTGTGAACTTAATAATACGGCGAATGCTGAGAAAAGTCAGAATTTGTATTTCCCACAAATAGGACGATTATGCATAACATTATTGAATTATGCATAATAACTTCCAGACCAAATGAGGAAATAATAACATTTTCAGATAAAAAAAAGTTAAATTTAGTTAACTGAGTGGAATATATTTGTATTTATTATCCAAATGTAACCGTTTTTTGTATGCAAATATTATTGTTTCCTCCATTGGAAATAAATAAAGTATTTCTGCATTTTAAGTTTGTTATTATTATGTTTTAGGAAGTAACGTGGCGCAAAAGTAATCCTCCTATCAGAAAATGCTATAAATTTTGCGATTGGCCCCTAATGTCAGTTCTGTTTTGACATTTGTGTAGTGAACACATGCGAAATACACGTTAATAAACAATGTTACGCTACACTGCTCCAGAACGCGGAATATTGCTGACTATTTATTTGACCAATAATCGGTCGGTGACTTTGGCACAACGTGAATTTCGTCGCAGATTTCCTGGCCGTCCAACGCCTACAGTGTTTCACCGCAGTGTTTCACCGCGACGCTTAGCCGCTCGCCTCGAAGAGACTGGCACAACACGAGATGCTGCCAGGCGTGGCAGACCCCGGAGTAGCCGTTCTGCAGAGAATATTGCTGCTGTAGCCGAGGATGTCATGGATCCGCCGTCGACATCGACCAGACGACGTGCCACGCAAATGGGTATCAGTCGACGGTCTTTACAGCGAATTTTGGTACAAGATTTGAAGATGTTTCCGTACAAAGTCGAGACGGTGCATCAGCTGTTAGCTGCTGACCGCCAATCGCGTCTAACATACGCTCAAGCCATCCTTAATCACCACCAAGAGGAAGATGATTTTTCATCAAAAATAATCATGAGCGATGAGGCCCATTTCCATCTTAGCGGGTACGTAAATAAGCAAAATTTACGCTTCTGGGGCACTGAAAATCCGCGTGTAATCCACGAAGAGCCATTACACCCGCTCAAAGTCACTGTATGGTGTGCTGTTTTCGCTGGAGGAGTCATCGGACCTTTTTCTTCGAAGACGTCGCGGGCCAACCGGATACTGTGAATGGTGAGCGCTACAAACCAACGATCAACAAGTTCTTTTTGCCGCAACTTGATGAATTGGGATTGGAAAACATGTGGTTCCAACAGGACGGTGCAACGGCACACACCGCACGTGCCACAACCGATATGCTGAAGGATGCATTTCCCGGGCGCCTAATCTCCCGTTTTGGCGATTTGCACTGGCCAGCAAGATCGCCTGATTTGACCGCTCGAGACTTCTTTTTGTGGGGCTTTTTGAAGTCGCGGGTTTATGTCAACAAGCCTCAGACTCTTGCAGCTCTTAAAGACAATATCCGTCAAGAATGTGAGGACGTATCGCCGGAAGTTTTGGTCAAAGTGATGGAAAATGCCATAAAAAGGGCTCAAATGACAATCAACTGTGGCGGCGGCCATTTACATGACATCATATTCTCAACATGATGTAAAAAAAATTAAAAGACCAAATAAAAATAATCCACAAGAAGAATCAAAGTTTTTCACTTTTTTTTAAATTACAGCCAAAAAACATCGGAAGTCTACTTTTGCGCCACCTTGTACTTGACTTGAGACAATAATTTAATTGATAAATACATGTACAATTTAGTCGATAATTAAGAAATTATTGCCGTATTCAAAGTAGAAAATATATGCCTTTGAGTTTCTTCAGTTTGAATTCATTTGCTTTTAATTTGATTTAAAATTAACTTGATTTGAGCAAATATTGGACAAATTTTAAAGACATATCACCACGTTTGAAAATAAAGTTTCTCCCTTTGAGGAAATATGTACTTATTAGAGGGAACAGTTGAACCATATTTAAGGAAACTCTTACTTTTATAAAATACTCAAATCAGAATTAAGTTCGGCCGGGCTCCAAACCAGAAATTCAAATAAAGCAGTTTTAGACCAGTACAGAAATTTCTTTGGGGGAAACGACTTAATTAAACATCGGAATTTGAGTTCTGCGTTTTTTAACTGCATGAGAACAATCGATGTCGATAACTATGGTTCCACAGCTGAAATGTCAAAGTGTGTTGACATTTCTGTTCAGTAAGGATTGGCAAGTCATCATGAATCGTTTAACGCTGCAAAAACGCTTCCAAATTGTGGAAATTTACTTTGAAAAAAATAAATCTGTTCGCAAAGTTCATAGAGCACTTCGTCCATTTTATTTGTTTTTTATTTTATTTTATTTTCAACATAATCGACCCAGTGAGCAGCCAATTCGTTCAGTTATTGATCGCTTTCGCACCAGTTTTACTCCTCCCGATTCAAAACCATCAATATCCATTCAAATTTATGGGGTGCCGTTACAGTGAATGACAAGCGCTATCGAGCCATTCTGACTCAATTTTTGTGTCCGAAAATTAATCAACTAAACATCAGCGACATTTGGTCCCTGCAAGACGGCGCAACTTGCCATACAGCGCACTTAACAATCTTTTTATTGCAAAATCAGCAACTCTTCAAGTATTGGAAGCCAAAAATTGGACTGACCGAATGGTTCATGTAACTCGTAGCCGCGGCGGACATATGCAGGTAATCAGATTTAAAAAAAAAAACAGCAGACAGTCCCTGCAGGCTGTGTCAGAGACACGGCCATTAAGTTTAACGTAGAATACGCCATCCAATAAGACAGAAAACATATATACAATGTTGATGTTGGGCCTACAAATTAATTAACATTTTTAATAAAAATATATATAAACAAGGGAACACAAATCTTACCTGAGTATTTCATAACAACTACTCGTTGCTTTCTTGTATTTCGTGTACGTGCCATTTTGATTAGTAATTTTTATTTTAATTTACTAAACGTCAACTGTCAGCTGCTGTCAAACAGCATTGGTATTTTGCTTACTTGGCAGCACTTTCATTTAACATAAAAATGTATGAATTAATTTTTTCATATATTTTTTATAATTATATATCCATGTTAAATTCAAATTCACATTTAACATTTTGTTTCACTTAAATACATAAGTAAATACACGAAATTTCAATATTTCATCAATCAAAATAACAGCCGAAGGTTTGTGTCCACACTGAAACAGCAGCATAGTTTGTGTTCACGCTACAAACTCAAACACTCAACCAAACACCACACATATGTTTGAGTGTATGTGCTTAAACAATTTTCATTTGAGAAATTTAAATATTAGGAAGATATCAACCAATATGAAATGTATATCAAACGAAAGATAACATCTTCATTTACCTACAAAAAAAATTTTAAAAAAAGTTATCTCGCCGTTTCCTCATAATCAACGAAATAAAGATTACTACAATAACAATCTGACATGACTCCCTATACCGTAAGGTAAGACGTATTCTACGCCAATAAATAACATGAAATTATGTACCAAATTATAATAAAAAAAAGCTTCATTCCAACAATAAGGTTGTTTTTCATTCCCTGCTAAACTAATATTTCGACATCTTTGTATGGAGCCCCGCTTAATATCGCTTAGTTCCCCATACAAAGTCGTCGACAAATTAATTTAGCAGGGAATTAAAAAACCAGGTTAATATTTCTGTCTTGTATTATAATTTTAAGTTCTCATGCTGCTAAAAAAAACACCCGATACTAGACTTCGGAATAATATAAAACTATTAAACTAAACGAACACAATCTATTCTCACTGATGGTGAGAAACTCTCCACTGTCCATTCATTTAATGTAATGGGCAACTATTCATCGATAAATTGATATTAAAATGTGACCCATGTTTATACTTTTCGACTTCGATACTTCATATTTTCGAAACTTCCAAATATTCATCTGAATGTGTACTCCTCATACGTAAGACAAGTTTTCACTACATAGTTAAATGATCGAAAAATGTCTATTGTTAAGCTCATTGATCGGACATAGTTTTTTAAACCAATCCCGAAAGGAGTAAAATTCTTATCCGGTAACACTGTTGTATGTCCTTTTCATATCCCTGTTTTACAAATGCAACAACCACAGTGATTATTGTTGTTAATGTTCAAGTATTCAGTCAATTGACGAGTGTATGTGCTACATACAACATTGTATGCTTAAGTGATTTAACGCGTTTTGTAGATTATTTTGCATAAATTTGTAATGAATTAACTGACACCCCATTGCCTTTATGACTGTGTGCGATACAGTGATCATTTTAACAGCAATATTTTTTTAATTCATGCCCTTGTATAATTGTTTATGACTGTGAGTCAAACTCTGGATCTGTGTGTCCTATATATTGTTTGTGGTTCCTTACTTTTAATTTGTTGTTTCATTTCCATGTGTGTATCGCGCTATGGTTTCCGAAATGAAACAAATATCTGTAAATGAAAAATCTCTTTGCGAAAAGTCATTAAAAATTGTTGTTGCCTCTAGATTCAATTTGTCCATACAACATTTTTACATAAGTATCCATCTACGTATGTACATATGTATATAAAATCGTTAATATGCTTTATGTACTGTAACCGCCCTGTGTGTTGATAGGTATGACCCTGCCAGTTATATAGTGTCATCAAAGGCATTCCATTTGCTGTCGTTGTCGAAAAAAAGTTAAATACCCAAAATAACATGAAATATGGATGTGTAAAATTAACCGCCATGCAAAAAGAAAAAACAATATTAAGCTTTTTATATTTTGCGCACAGTGGGTTACATGTTGTTTTCCGATAAGCGAACTGTATTAGTATTTAATTACGGTTCTCATGACAGTGCATATAGGTGGCTTAAATTCGTTGGATGATAAATTGGCAACTGAAATTACACAGTACACACGTGTAGATATGAATATTCCTTTGTGAAATATGGATGTCTCAGTTGTCAAAACGATTAACTCCATCACATAAAACCTGCACAAAACTGAACTTTTCGGTGTATTTTAAACTTTCACGGTCACTATACAGGGTGATTCAGGAAGTTCCGGACAAATTTCTCCAGCGTATTCCTTGGCTCATTTCATGAAGAAAAGTCCACTAGGACCATGTCGGAAAATGCAAGGGTGTGAAATGGCAGCGAGTTCAAAATTTTCGGATTGGTGGTCGGAGGGAGCCAGTGGTCGGAACGGAAAATGATCCAGATGTCTTACCGTTCCAAAGTTATGACAATTTTACTGAAATGCAAAAATGGTTGTTTTTGTTTTTGGAAGCGAAATAACAGCACACATTTGCATTTTCGGACATGGTCATAGTGGACTTTTCTTCATGAAATGAGCCAAGGAATACGCTGGAGAAATTTGTCCGGAACTTCCAGAAACACCTTGTATATTCAAATGAATATTATTTATTATTTTACTACAGATGTAACTAGTACATAGTAAAACTCAAAATATACTGGGGTCATTAATTTAGCCCCCAAACAGTACCATGTCAAAATTTGCAAAATTGGAATTAGTCAGTTTGGCTCCTGAACGCTTCATGTGTTAAATCTAGAATTGTTTTATGTATGTAGTTTAATAATATTATTATTCACCTGATGTTGCAGCTTTGTTTTGAAGTTTTGCTCGTTATTCCGATCTTCTTATAGCTCTTTTCGTTCCGCTCGCCTTTTGTGGTTTTTGGCTACATTCTTGTCCTAGATTTTTGAATCCTGGACGCCCCTTCTCTCTTTGCAATTGCAGAAATGCAGCGAATAAATTGGCATGTTTGATTTCAAAAAGGTCATCCAATTTCTCGACAAGTTGAGCTTCCTGTTTGAAAATATTCTTTTGCAAGGCTGGTCCGCCTCTGAAAGTATTGTTTTACAAGGCTGGTTATTCAGTGACCAAAGACTCGGCTTTTGTTTTCACACGGAATCTGTTTCTCGTCGGAATAAATGCTTGACACCAAAAACATCATGACTGTCTCAGACACTAAGTATGAACTTTCATAAGCTCTTGTTTTACGCTGCCGAGTGCCATAAAAATAAATAACACATCTTGAGCATTTGTTTTCTTGACGACAATATTGTTCCCATTATATTCGGGCATGGTTATCGGATTAAAATAAGGTTGCATGCAATCTCAAACTCCTCCCAACCCCGGTCGATGTCATTTTAATTTTGATTAAATTATTAATGCCCCTTTCGAAAGTTTAATATAATAATATGGGCACTAACACTGAAAAGTTCTGAATTACAAATGTCAGAATGTTGTTTGCCACTTGTAATTAAAATGGCCCGTATCTTTATGGACAATATATTTAGGAGGAAATTGTACTTTTCGTTAACGTAAACATAACGTTAACGTAAACATTTGCACTTTATACACGTCGTACTTATCCACTGAAGTACGTATCTGGAAAAAATTTAATGCAAAATTTACATCAAATGGATTTCTGGTTGGGTGTCATTGTCAAGTGTGGTATATCTATTTGTTTCAGTTTCCTGGTACAATGCGATAATTTAGGATTCACCCCATATATCGGAATTTCATAGGAATTCAATCGCTAATATACTACTGTTTATTACATAAATTTTTTAATTCTATGAATCATAAAAAAATTCATAAATTTCAGATGTTTTTTGCAAACAATTGGATTACTATTGTACGATATATTGGGGTTTTCCCAGAATCCGTCCCATAAAATTCGATGAAATTTTCCACATAACAAGGGAAAATATTTTTCAATTTATTCAATTCAAATATTACCTTGGTGTACCAGTCAAAATTAATTGCATTTCCCTTTCTTAGTAATTTAGCGTCTAGATAGTTTATTTCGCCATTCATCTCCTTATCAATAGTAAATTTTATCTTCGAGTGTTGACTATTAACGGTTGCCAAGATAATTTCCGCATCGTCCTTTTTTATAATTGCCAGAATATCATCTACATATTTCCTAATATATTCCATGTGTACGCCTTTTCCTTCACGTTGCTCCAACACGTGGCCAAGCAAGTGGTCTAGCACGATATCCGCTATGGTAGGTGAGAAAGGGTTACCCATAGACAAGATTTGGATAAATATTGTCTTTTCCTACACAAAATAATTACTATCAGACAGACAGAAGTTTAGAATTTCATGAAACGTTTTCTTAGGCATGGTCGTATGTTTCTCAATAATTCTCCACTTTCCCATTATTAAATGTATTGCGTTCCTTATCGGTATATTGGTGAAGAGTGATACAACATCAAATGATACTAAATTTTCTTCAGTGTCCATTGTGACATTTTTCGTGCAGTCCTGTAATAGCGTCGAATTCTTTAAGTTGTATTCACTTGAGATTAAGCTTTGTAAAATTCTGTCAATGTGTTTGGACACCTTATAATATGGTACGTGCATGAAAGATACTATAGAATGTTTTTATGTTTTCCTTGTGAATTTTAGGAAGTCCATATCCACGTGGGGCCTAGGGAGCTGAACAATAACATTTTCTCTTCTCCCAAGGGCTAATATGACCATTCTTTTGTAATTGTAACACGATGTTATTGTTAATTCACTGTAGTTCCACCGTCTGATCTACTCTAGAGGTCTTAGACGTGTTCCTGTCATCTAATAGGTTTTCCATTTTCGAATGATAATTCTGTTTTTATAAAGCTACTGTTAAACTTCCCTTGTCCGCTTGTGTTATAATTATATCCTCATTATATTTGATAAATTTCGTCCTTCGTCCAAATATGGCCAACATTAATTTTGCCTTCGGTATATTTTGCAAGTGTCTCTTGTAATTGGTCGATCTATGTGCCACCTTAGCCCTACACATATCTTTGTCCTCCTCCTCTAATTCTTGTAAACATTGTTCAATGTCCGGTATAGTCTGGATTGTGGAAAAGTTTTTGTTATTTACTGGCAAAGCAAATTTTCCAGCTATGCCAGACTCTCATTTTTCCTGTCCTGGTATTTGACTCCGAAACTAGGGTCATATCGCAAGCGGATGAAAAACAAATGGCAGTATTCGAGTAAAAAAATCTCCGTGAACTATATGGTCCTGTTAGAGAAAACGACGAGTACCGACGTCTTTGGAACCAAGAGCTCTATCACCTATATCCTGACGTGGACATGGCGGGGCGAATCAAATTAGTTCAATTGCGTTGGCTAGACCATGTTATCAGAATGGACGAATATGAGCCAGCGCGAAAGGTTCCCGATAACGTTTCCGATTGAAGCAGGAAAAGAAGACGACCATCACTTCGCTGGAATGACCAGGCAGATGAATCCCTCCGTTGCCTTGGTGTTACCAACTGGCGTGAAAAGTCGAAGGATAGAACCAGTTGGAAGAATATGATGAAATTTGTTTAATTTGTTTGTTTAATTAATATGTGTATGACATCTGACGTCATGAGGTTGTAAAATAGTCAATAAAAGTAATGTAAAGTAACTAATTAATAATTACTTTGACAATATTTTATTTTTTTCTAAAACTACTTATACATTTAAAGACGAACAACCTAATCCCCTACTTTGGTTACATATCGATATGTATCACTAGTCTATCTTTAATTGAAAAATTTTTTGTTCAAACATTTAATAAATCGATTACTCAAAACTTTGAAATAAAGATTAATTCTTTTGTTTTCCGAAAATAAATGCAGCTTTTTCTAGGTTTTTTTTGGGTTTCTTCTTACTTCCACTAATTCCATTTTATCATAGATTTGCTCCCCGATGTACTATTTTTACTATGTCCAAAATTTTGAAAGAAATTTTAGTCACCATTCACAGTGTATGCACATATGTACGTACATATTTGTTGTTTGTGAACATATATTTAACCACTAAACGGTTTGTTTAAGGAATTTGCAAATTCCTCACTTCTTCCGACGAATCTTACGCTGGTAGTTGAAATTCGCTAAGTTGCCATAAGGCAATTGCCTGTGTGTGACCCAGTAGCAGAATCCATGTCTAATAAGGCCTTAAGACAAGCCCTCTTTCGCTTCCGTAAGGCATTCTTAACTAATTGCCTCTTCCTTTTCAAATTACACGGAGTGAGAAGGCCTACATATACATAATTTCAGAAAGTATATTGTATGAAGCTCTACCTTCAGCATAAAGACCTAGATCCCAGCAACGATGTACCCTTATTATGCGCTTACTTACTTATCCGGTCTCGAACAACCCCGGTGTCAGGGACCTAACAAAACAAATATAAAATATTTCGCCAACTAGTTCGATATTTTGCCTTATCTCTCCAATTGGCAATACCATGTGTACACAGAGAGTCGTCAAATTGATCCCTCCGGCGGAGATTTGGTCTTCCTATTTTTCGTCTTCCTTCGAGTACGGTTTCGAAAACCCTTCGTGCTGATTCGACTTCATCCATTCTACTGACATGGCCTAGCCAGCGCTGTCGCATTATTTTGATCATGCTTAACTCATACAGCTCATGGTTCATCCGACCCCGGTAATGCCGCAGTAACTTCTCTCAATGTGCGCCAATGATATCTGTTTACCTCGTTGTTATCCTTGCCTGGTAAGGGCTGATGGCGCTGTTCCGGCAACTGGTGTCCCTGGGTGTTGCTGAGAATGCTGGGGCGGCTGCTTCGCTGTGGCAGACTTCCTTCACCCGCACTAGTTGTTGTTGTTGATGGTGGTGGTTGGTTGCCCTTATGGACGACTGTATTCCACACTTAAATATGCACCAATAGGCCCCAAATACAAAAAAAACACTAACTTTTATTTTAATTTAATATTATGTATTTGCCGGCTCGTGTGCTTGTGGCTGCTTTGTTGATTTTTCAATACAATAAAAAACAAGAAGAAGCACCGAAGTAAGCGAGACGCCGATGCCACTCGCTCAAAGTTGACGGCGCCAACTCGTCCGGTGGCAAGGGCGATCATTAGGGCTGTTCACGATAACATACTCCCCGCCTTGCAGGAAGTGCAAATTAAATAATGGGCCACGCAATCTTATTTTTCCTCTAATTAATTCATTAATTTATGTAAATAATACAACAGTTCATTTATGGAAATGGAATAACAATAAAATAACAAAAAAAAAAATAATAAGTAAAAATTTAATAAGAAATAATGGAGACAAAGTGATGATTCAATTATTCATGGTGCCAAATCCTCCTCTCGCACCTTTTCTGCTACGCCGAAGAATGTCTCCCCAAATTTTGTATTTTGGCGGAGCAGACCACCGGGGCGTCCCACAGCTGGTCCAATTAGAAGGCGACAGGCTACGTCGGCTCCCAGGATGATATGGACTGGGCGGCGATGGTTCCACATTGGGTCGGCCTCTTTATGGGCAGGCACTCTGAGGCGTTCAGGTGCTCTATATACTTGGGCCACCAAATTATGACCGTAGTTTATGTCTTCTATAGCGCATGTTACCTCCAGCTGCCAATCATCGTGAAGTCGGTGCTCCAGCGTTATACAGGCACGGCCCCGCACAACTGGGCACCGCAACCTCTCCACCTCTCTCTTCATCACCGAGGACCGTGTGGCATTAGGGTCGATGCGGACTCGCGCGAATGTGTAGTCTTCGTGTCCGATTTTGACATTTACCAATGCCGACATTTTGAGCCACAGATGATTTGGTGACAGAGGGTGCAGCCAGGTATTATGGTCTTGTAGACATTTCTTACACCGATCGAGGCTCCGGCATACGATGCGTCTGTGTGACTGTGCAAGGCAGTTCGTACACAATCCGTGCTCTGCCACCGCACGCAATTTCTTTTCCACCGTCATGACTTGGAACCGGGTGCATTGCCGTATGGCATGCAAGCGCCCACATAACACGCAGGCGTAGTTTTCGTTGAACAACCAGGGTTGCATTGCGATTAACTGTAAGTATGGAAAGATGCAGTTAGTAAGTGGCGATAGTAAGGAGCTACGGACTATGCTAGACAAGAAGATTACGACCAGTCATAATGAACTACGAGGAAGAAGTACGAGTTTGTGAATTGGCCTTGTGATTGAGCCATTCTGAGTTTTCAGATCGGCTACACGAACTCGGCCGTCTACGCCATGGAAGACTTTAGTGACACGGCCTAGGCGCCAATCGGTGGGGCATAAAGGTTCGTTTCTTAAAACGACAAGATCTCCCTCTTCCAGGTCGATTTGAGGGTTTTTCCACTTAGTGCGTTTATGCAACTCCTTCAAGTATTCGTTCTTCCAACGACGACAGAATTCGTGCTGGATCGCCTTCAATTTGCGCCAACGATTTAAAATCGAGTCAGGGGTTCCCAACTCTTCAGGTTCCGCAGGGGCCAACATTGGACTACCTATTAAAAAATGGGCTGGAGTTAATGCAGCTTGCTCGTTAACGTCTTCAGAGAGGGCTGAGAGCGGGCGTGAGTTGAGACAGGCCTCAATAGAAGCTAACAAGGTAGCAAACTCTTCGAAAGTATGTTTAATTTGCCCCGCCGTCTTTTTAAGGTGCGTTTTCAAACTTTTGACTCCCGCTTCCCACAAACCGCCCATATGTGGAGCAGCAGCGGGAATAAAGTGCCACGATAGTTTCTGATGTCCATATTTAGAGACGGCCTCATTGCAAAACTCCTTAACATGGGCAACAAAATTAATGTCGATTTGTTTAGCGGCACCTACGAAATTTCTGCCGTTATCGGAGAACATTTTATTAGGGCACCCTCGACGAGCAATAAATCGAGCCAACGCGGCTAAAAACGCAGGAGTGGACAAATCGCTCACGGCTTCTATGTGAATAGCCTTAGTCGCAAAGCAGACAAATACACATGCGTAGCCCTTTGTGATTTTCGTGTATCTGCCTGTGAAACTCTTAATTTCAAATGGGCCTGCGAAATCGACCCCAGTATTTGTGAAGGGCCTACTAAACGTCGTTCTTTCGGAGGGAAGTTCACCCATAATCTGTCCTTGGAGTTTTCTCCTGTTAAGAACACAAGGTTTACAATTGTGGATGCATGCTCTGATTAGATTTTTAGCCTTAAGTATCCAACACTCTTGGCGAACTGTGCTGAGAACCAAAGTTGGACCACCGTGCAAAACCATTTTGTGAATAAACTCCACATAAAGACGGGCTACACGACTGCTATAGGCAAGAATAATAGGGTGACGTTCATTATAGGACAAACTTTTAGTTGAACCCAGACGACCATTAGCTCGTATTAAGCCCTGATTATCCAAAAAGGGCGTGAGCGTTAATAAAGTGCTACGTGTACTAATTTTATTCTTTTTGAGCAAGCAGGTGTATTCTTCTTCAAAATGAGCCTTCTGAGACAGTACAAATAGACGAATTCTCACGAAATATAATTCGTCAGCTCCGAGTTTGTGCGACTTGTGTGGATTATGATCAACCCTTTGACTACTTTGACGAATCTTTAAGCGCTGTTTAACTTTGTTGAAAAATCTAAACACGTACGCTATCACGTGCATCGCCTTAGCCAAACAAGAGAAACGATTTAGAATATCCTCATTTTTTGCCGATTGAGCAACATACGTTTGAATACTTTTAGCTTCTTCTGAAGTTTCAAATTCATCTTTTGTGGCGGGCCACTTAGATTTATCTTGGCTTAGCCAATCAGGACCGTACCACCAAAGTTTGTTGTCTTTTAATTCATCCGGAGTCAGCCCCCGGGTTGCTAAATCGGCAGGATTTTCCGCAGATGCAACATGACGCCAATCTTTGTTACCAACTTTGTCTAAAATCGTTCCGACTCTATGAGCAACAAAAGTTTTCCAATTACAAGGCGACTTTTTGAGCCATGCTAGGACAATAGTTGCGTCGGACCATAAATACAGCGAAGAATTCAAGATTTTCAGATTTGGAACCTCTTTCTCAACCAATTTGGCTAATAGTACCGCACCACAAAGCTCTAAACGTGGTAAAGTGATTTTCTTTATTGGAGCAACTTTTGTTTTAGCTACAAGCAGATTTGTGCATATCTTATCGCCGGTCTGCACTCTAATATATAATGCCGCTGCATATGCTAACTCCGAGGCGTCACAAAAGGCATGAAATTCAACACAACAATCTGATGAACAACCAATCCAACGTGGAATTTTGATTTTATCAATCTCGTTGAAATTTGATACAAACGCTCGCCACTTTTGGAGCGACATGACTCCAATCGGATCATCCCAGCCGCCTTTGTCGAGCCACATTTGTTGAATCAAAATTTTTGCTTTCACAATGATAGGTGAAAGCCATCCTATTGGATCAAATAGCCGAGCGATAACTGACAAAACTTCTCGCCTTGTATAGGATGATTTGATCAACATTTTCTCCGTGACAAAATAAAATTCATCGCGTGCTGCATTCCACCTCAATCCCAGCGTTTTAACGGTACTATTGTCATCAAGCGATAAAAAAGACGAATTCAGAACAAATTCAGAGGGCAATCCTGCTAAAATTCGACTGCAATTTGACGTCCATTTTCTTAAGTCGAATCCTCCACACTTTAATAGTGCAATTAGTTCATCACGAGCTACCAATGTTTCTGAAATGCTGTGTGCACCAAACAAAACATCGTCGACATACATAGAGCTACGCAATATTTCAGCACTAATTGGGAAACGTTTTTCCTCGTCACTTGCCAACTGCAGCAGTGTTCTGAGCGCTAAATATGGTGCGCAATTCACGCCAAACGTGACCGTATTTAGTTGATAGTTTTCGACTTCTCCATTTTCAGAGCTACGGTATGAAACTCCTTGGAAAACAGCATGTTCCGGATTTATAAGTACCTGTCTGTACATCTTTGTGATGTCAGCATTAAAGACATACTTATAAAGGCGCCATTTCGATATAAGCGACACAAGACTGGCCTGTAACGTTGGACCAACGTACAACATATCATTTAAGCTTACGCCATTTGCCGAGGGACTCGATGCGTTGTAAACTACCCTCAACTTTGTTGTGGCACTATCTGGCTTATACACAGCATGATGGGGCAAATAATACTTAGGACCACAAGTTGCGTCATCAACTTTCCGCATGTGGCCCAGCTTTAAATAGTCTTCCATAACCTCATCATACTGCAACTTGACTCCAGGTCTTTTCAACAAAGATTTCTCATTTCTCTCATATTGACCTAGAGCAATGTGTCTGTTTGGGCCTACCTCAGGGTGTTCGTTCTTGAAGGGCAGATTTACTACATATCTCCCATCAGAGTTCCTGATAGTAGTAGAGCAATAGATTTCCTCACACTTTTTATCCTCTTGTGATAAAACAGTTTTATGAGCGACTTCTTCCAACTCCCAAAACTTTGACAACTGTTCGTCAATAGAAACTTTTGTAAAATGAGCTACTGTCAATTGTGAAGAACTGCTTTTACTGACGGCTGGTCCAGTTACCACCCATCCGAAGATCGTTTTTTGAGCAACTAAAGAACCAAAAATTCCTTGATGAATACCGTTTCGCAGTATTGAGGGATATAAATCTCCTCCAAATAGAATGTCAATTTGACCGCTCTTATAAAAATCTGGATCCGCAAAATCCAGCTTTGGTAACTCTTCAGCCCCATTTGGACTATATGAGTGAGTTGGTATATCACCAGTTACCTTAGACACTACTAGTGCCCCTACATTGAGTTTAATGTTCGGATGAAGAACAGACTCCACAGTAAAATGTGCTTTTTTATCACATTTACTAACAATTTCGCCATTCAATCCAGTAACTTCTGCTGTAACTGGTATTGTGGGCAACTTTAATAATTTTTGCATTTTCTTAGATATAAAGCTCTCATCTGAGCATGGATCAATAAGTGCCCTCACTTTATAATTTGAGCCACAACTTATTATATTCACCCACGCTGTTGCGAGCATAACTTGTTTTGCCACCGACGTGTGATGCGATTGAACTACTGCAGATGTATTTGGAACTTCAGTGGACTGTACTTGACTTGAGGCCTGAGCCTGATTCGATTTTTTCACAAAATCTCTATGCAGTAGATTGTGGTGCTTCTTTTTGCACTTTGAGCAACCATTCGGGCTAGTGCAATCGCCATACATGTGCCCTGTCGTTAGGCAATTGAAACAATATTTGAATTTTTTCAAAACTGAAACTCGGTTTCTATTGTCCACATTTAAAAATTTTTTGCAAATGCAAATAGCATGGGCCTCTTTGCATAATTTGCATTGAACGACCTCAGCTTTAGTATGATGAGCTTTAACTTGTTTAGCTTTCGATGAAGATTGAGTGTCCCCATTTGAAAAAGTTTGAGAACCACTGGACCGTTGAGGGCAGGAAGAGCTAATCTCAGAAACACTCTCTAAGGCGTGATACCTGTCAGTCAAAAAGGAATTCAGTTCTTTCCATTTGGGAACCTCTGTCTTTTTCTTGACTGATTGCTCCCAGAGCTGCAATGTATTATGCGGCAAACGAGATGAGCATTGAAACACGAAAATGGGGTCCCATGACTCTATATCAATCTCGTATAACTTTAGAACCGATATACAATTATTAATCTCCCGCTGGAGCCTTTTCACTTCTTGAGCCGACTCATGTTGGCATGGAGCCAAATTGAACAACAATTTCAATTGACTATTTATTAGAACCCGCTTGTTCTCATATTGAGATTTCAAATTACCCCATGCGATTTCAAAATTCTCGGCTGTTAAAGAAATATTTCTGTTTATTTCTCTGGCCTCACCATCAGTCTTTTGAAAAAGATAAAAAAGTTTTTCTACTGGGCTTAATCTTGCATTGTTCACATAAATGGCGCTAAACATGTCCCGAAATGTGGGCCACGATACATAGTCACCATGAAAAACGCCAGTGTCACATGGGGGCACCGAAAACCCCTGATTGTGAACCACTGTATTAGCTGCAACACTTTTTTCCACAGGCAATTTTTTCTTTGCCCTTGCAATATAATTTATGCACTTTACATGTGCCCTGCGTGCCTGAGGATGCTTAGATTGAACCACAGCCAATTCTTTCTCTTTATCCAGTGGCCCTGAACAACATTCATCATACAATTTTTTGTATTTGGACCAAACTTTGGTTAATTCGTTTTTTTCAAATTCTATTGCTTCAGCCGTATATTCGGAAAAATCTTCCTCACTTAGCTGAGCCTCGGTTGTAAAAACCTCATCAACCGCTTGCAAATATTTCTCAAATTGTGGCAAATTTTTCGTTGTTTGGGAAATACTCATCATGACTAGTCGACAAAATTTGTTCAATTTTACGAAGCACAATGAGCAGATAATAATTTCCCCTGAATAAAATCACTTTAAATTTATTCGAAAGTCGGGCAACTTAATTTTCATTCCACCAAAGTCGAATAAATTTCTGAAAATTCGAGCCACCCAAATTGTAAGCCAACAATTCGAAAAAAAAATTCAAGAACCACAATTTGTAAAAAAAAAATCGTGAAAAATAAATGCTAAATTGAACAACACAGTTTGCTCGCCAGCTTTCAAAACGAAGAGAAAACAAATTTATGCCAATCTCGATCAACAGAATATTAATTCGAATTTACTTTCATAAAGTTTATATAAATATTCTTTAAAACGAGCCACCACTGTAGATTATGTACAGCAATTTTTTTCTTGTTTGTCTCTTCGCACATTCGCACCGACAAAAACACAATTTATTTATTCCTTCAGCTACTGACCAATGCTTTTTATTATTTTCAAGAACGAAAAAGAAAAAACTCCAAAGTTGCGTATATTGAGCCACCACTGTCTCATAGAACCGCAAGATTTTCTTTTCCACTATTTATGTTATTGGCCAACACTTTTCATTATCATCAAGCAAGTCAAAAAAAAAAATCCAAAAACTTGCGTATAATGAGCCACCACTGTCTCACCGCAATAGTTGTTTTCTCTATTTTCTTTTGACTATATGCTGAGCAACGTAAATTATAAACAACAACTTCACTTTGCATATGTCTCATATAATATTCATATGTTTTGTTGTTCTCTAACGGACTTGCTATGTCAGGTATAGAGCAACAACAATATATGTATGTTTGTTTGATTGTGTGCAACAATATTTGAAAAAAGAAAAACGGTACTGCAATCCGCTTGACGATTGTTAAAAAATCACCGTGGCTAACCTTAAATTTTCTGAAACACTTCTCAAATTTACGCCACTTCTCAAATTGTTTTTCCACACCGTATTTCAAATATTTTCACACACTCAACTTTCGCCAACTTTTTCCGAGCCACAAATTGTTTTGAACCACAAAATGTTAGCACGAAATTTGGGCGCTTTTGCATAACACTCTACGCACCTTGTTGCTCCTTTCTCGGTAGAAGGACCAAATGTTTACCTCGTTGTTATCCTTGCCTGGTAAGGGCTGATGGCGCTGTTCCGGCAACTGGTGTCCCTGGGTGTTGCTGAGAATGCTGGGGCGGCTGCTTCGCTGTGGCAGACTTCCTTCACCCGCACTAGTTGTTGTTGTTGATGGTGGTGGTTGGTTGCCCTTATGGACGACTGTATTCCACACTTAAATATGCACCAATAGGCCCCAAATACAAAAAAAACACTAACTTTTATTTTAATTTAATATTATGTATTTGCCGGCTCGTGTGCTTGTGGCTGCTTTGTTGATTTTTCAATACAATAAAAAACAAGAAGAAGCACCGAAGTAAGCGAGACGCCGATGCCACTCGCTCAAAGTTGACGGCGCCAACTCGTCCGGTGGCAAGGGCGATCATTAGGGCTGTTCACGATAACAATATCTATATCATCAGCATACGCGAGCAATATGCGACTTTTGCTGATGATGGTTTTATTCGTGTTTAATGCAGCTTTTCTCATAATCATCTCCATTAAGATTTTAAAGAGATCGCACGATAGTTGTCGCCTTGCCTGAGGCCTCGCATAGTTTCGAAAGGTTCGATAAGATCTTTATCAATTTTCGCTGTGAATTTGGTGTTCGTCAGGGTCGTCCTGCAAAGGCGTATGAGTTTTGCAGGAATACCAATCTCAGACATTGCTTCATAGAGTTTCCCCCGTATCGGACTATCGAAGGCCGCTTTATAATCGACAAATAGATGATAGGTGTCAATTTGTTTTTCGTGAGTCTTCTCCAGGATTTGGCGTAGCGTGAAAATTTGGTCAGTTGTCCATTTTCCAGGCCTAAAGCCACACTGGTATGGTCTAATAAGGTAAGCGATAATTGGTTTTAGTCTTTCGCACATTATACTTGATAGTACTTTATATGTTATGGATAAAAGGCTTATTCCTCGATAGTTGGCACAGAGAGTCGGGTCGAATTTTTTTTAAAGATGGGGCATAGTTAACCTGATATACCATCCAAATTTCTTAATATCCAAATTGCTCAATCCTTCACGAATCTAAAATAAAAACAAGGCTATATACAAATTTAAACGCTTTTGACATAAAAAAATGGCGTCCAATAACATCCCATGATGGGATTGTGGAGAGCTTCTTATAATCAGTGAGATGTGCGCTTTCTGGTTTTACACCCACTGATTGTGGCCTACAGTTTTACACCGGTACCAAACGGTATATGGATAAGATTTTTCATGGCAAAGTACTCGATAATGTCGCCATCACTAAGCCAAGTGACCGCCGCTGAAAGCAATGGAAAGTGCTCTGAGTACGGATCGAACCCACGTTCTTATGTACAAGAGCAGTGCACATTAGCCATTGCACCACCGACTGCCTTTTTTACATATTTGGTTTCATTTTAACTAAATAAATACGTGCATTTTTATTTTATTTTTAATTTAAAACATAAAAATAACCATTTCTTACCGATTGAGTCCCGCTTTTTGGTCACAACCAGTTGGTCAGGTCAGGCATAGTACACTGAGACTCCAATCGCCGAGCATGCAGTCATGTAACCAAATTGTTGCTAATGAGCTGATGCATGCACCTTATCAGCTCATCGCCGCCAGCCTCAAACAGCCTTGACGGTATTCTATCGGCTCCTGCGGCTTTGTTGTTCTTAATCCAGGCGATAGCTGCTCTGACGTCATCTTGGGTAGGTGGGGGGAAATCGACGTCGTCTGCCGAATTATAATCGATTGTCTCATCGTCAGTGGATATCTCAAGTACCAGTGTCGCGGAGAAATGATCCTTCCATATTCCTAACATGATCTGCACATCTGCGATGAGATTTTCGTTCTTGTATTTTATAGAATTCCTTTATGGAATGTAATGGGTAACCATTTACTTATTTACAGATGGCGGGCCCTGACCCGTGTGCATTAGTTTAGTTTTTGAATATTGGTACAATTTTTGGGCTTGCTTCTTCCTTCTGCATATCTCAATTTTCGCACTCTCGCATTTTCTCCACTGCAGTTTCTTACAACTAAAGAGACGTTCACCTCCCTTATTTTCTCCATATACCGGTCAGTCGCAGCTGGCGTTGCAATTAACTGAAGCATTGCCATACATGCAGGATTCTTTTCATCATTTGCTATGCGACACTTTTCGTAGTACCATGGTTTGTTGCGAAGTGGTTTTCAAAACCAAGTACTGTTGTTCCGGCAGTTTTTGTAGAGTTGGAAATGGGTTTCGGCTGCGCTGCAGGATCGTCATCGGGAAGTGGTGTGTTCTGTGTTCTTGTGGGAACCTTTGCTGCTACCAAGTAGCGATCATTATCGAAATAAGCTTATGTGATCACTCGTACGTCCATTACACTGGATGAGTGCCTTCTATCAATTACCACGTGATCAATTTGGTACTTCGTTCTTTGATAATAGTAAACCTAAGTAGCCTTTTGGATGTCTTTATGATGGAATCTTGTACCACTAATCACTATTGGTAAGTCAATCAGTCTCATACCGTTGTCGGAACTGTCAGCATGTAGACTGAAATTGCCAAAATCTCGTAGTGCAATCTTAATTCATGGCCAGGGTAACGGTCATACGTTTCCTGCAGGCGCTCATAGAATATGTTTTTGGCATCATTAACGTGGGTTCGATCCCTACTCTGACCACCTTAAATTTCTTTCGACGACGGTCACCTCGCTTAGGGATGGCGACACTATCGAGTATTTAGCCTTGAAAAAGCTTCTCAAAATACCGTTCGGAACCGGTGTAAAACTGTAGGTCCCAATCAGTGAGTATAAAACTGGAACGCGCACAGCTCACTGGTTGTGAGGAGCTCTCCCTAATCCCCTCGTGGGATGTAACGGGAAACCATTTATTTTTTTTTAAATTTCTCTTCTGTCAGGGCATACACACAAATTAGGGAAATATAAAATATTGCGCTTTTATGCATTCTGGCATATACTTCCTTATGGCACAGTAACGGAAAAGCAAGGCCTTTTGGAAGATCTTATTGGCTATGGCATGCATCATGGTTCGGCATATTCAATAGAATGCCTTTTTTAATTAAGGCCTTATCATTTCCCCGGCTAGGGAGTGTCCTGTTGTTAGTGTGTGTATGTATGGATATCTCTGAGATAGTCCTGTAACGTATAGTTCCAGACCGAGTAGAGTAAGTTCTTCCAAGGCATTTTGCAACCACATTGTTATGCGTTAGTCTCACTACGAAACTTGTATAATTCACTCAACCAACAACTATGAGCATACTGGTATTTACCACCACAGTAGCGATATTGTTTTCTGTTGTCTCCTCTTGGTGCATCCAAAACTAAATGAAGGAAGTTTTACAAACAACTGTGTGTCAGAGCAACGAGGTGTAATTTTAATGAACAAAATACACATTCCAAAACAAATGATAAAATTTAAGATCACCGTGACAAACAAGTATTTGTGTGTTACTAAGCGCAGTTGCTACATAGCTCTATGTGGAAACGTCAACAAATTGTATTCAGGCTAACGACAAGAAATGCGCTTTCCACGAAAACAGAATTTAATTCAAATACTATCTTGTTAGGATGTCAAGCAGCAAGTTTTACTTAACATTCAATATAGATATGAAATGTAAATATTGTAAGAAAATGCAATGATTTCGCAGCACAGTTATCACGTTGATTCATCTATATCTGTTATTAAGCTAATTAGTGGACACATCACTAATAAAGTGTCCAAAACCGAAACCGAGAAACCGGTTAATTTTTTTATATTATTATTTTAAAAAAAATATTTTTTTAAAAACGCAAATATCCAACAAACCAAAAACCGGTTATTTGACTTCGGTTAACCGGTTAGCCGATTTCTACTCAATTCGTGTTCATATCCTTAAACAAGTTAATGATAAATAATACGAATTTTAATGAAATTTTGCATCAAGAAATATGATTTCTATTCTCAAATATGATTTTATGCTTCAATAAGTTCTAAGTGACATTTCCAAACAATTTTTTTATTCAAATCTTAAAATAAGTTTATGATTTGAATAAGAATTTTATTTATTTTTTCAAATTTCATAAAAAAAATTATTTTACAATAAATGTTTTGAACTCAGTAAGATTTTCATACATGAAACTCTCTTGCAAATTTTTAATTTGTAATTTGATTTCGGTATTTAAATCAGTATAGTATGAATTTGAATAAAACTTTTAAATTTTATATTAAACATGCTTTCTAAATTGGAATATGATTAAAATTTTTAATCAAATTTAAACCGTTATTGTCAAATTGAAATAGAGTTGTACAATTTTGAGCTTTAAGCACGAATAAGTAGTTATATGAAATGGTCCCTAAACAAATGTATTGGAAGTGCTACTTGCGTAATTTAATTTAATTTTAAATAAACCAAAATTGAAAACCGAAAGTCGGTATCTTCGATTTTTCGAACAAACCGAAATTCGGTTTTTGGATACTCTAATTACAACCCAGTAAAAAATGCGGCCTGTATTTTCCAAGTGCATATGTAATCACATTCAAAATCTCCGCGTTTGTTTTAAACAGTCGCAGAATAAATGTGCGGGAAACGTCCGATAAAACGTTGTACTGGACAGGGGTATGTACTTGAAGGTTTATAATAGAAATCATTCGAAATTAAATCAAACCAAAAGCAAAATTAAGATCGTTGTCGTATGTGTAAATTATTTTCCAAAATATTTTTTCAACAGTTTGAGAGAAATATAGGATGGACTATGGGGAGCCAGTAATGCCAATAGCAAGCAGTCGGAAGAGGGGCACGTGTAGACTCCTTAAGATTATTTATTACTCCAAAATTAAAGAATGGAAGGCTAGTGTTACTCAATTGATAAATTTTAGGTTGAGTCTTCTAGATGTTATTGAATACCGTCGCCTCATGATCCGCCCTACCTGTGGTGGCGAATGCGATTACGCTAAAACCCCAAACTTTACCTTGCCCTTTCAATGCATCACGTAAGAAAACTTAAAGATTGGTCTAAAATTTCATACTCAACTATATTATCAACTGTGTAACTTCAATTACATAACATAAGGCGTTTTATTTAACAATCCGTACAAATTACAATATTAAGAGTAAGTACCGTTCTTATACAGGGTGGAGCGCGGTATTTTGCTTTTTTGCACTGCAGGGTGTTGCCGCACTGTTGGCCGAAGAGTGTGGAGAGTGTACGTGGCTTATACTGGCTGACGGGAGATTTGTATTCGTCTGGCTCTCAGTTGCCATCATGTATTGGACACGTGAGGATTGATCATTTTGTATTGAAGCGTATTTTTCAAGTGAGCACCCGATCCTCGCAGTGCAGCGTGTGTGTAACAGCGGGTGTGTAAACAAACAAAATATGCGGTACTGGAGTGAAACAAACCCCAAAGAACTTCACCAGAGACCTCTGTATTCGGACCGCGTCACTGTGTGGTGCGCCATATCACCAGTGGGCATCATTGGCCCTTACTTTTCCAGCATAACCGTCTTTTCGTAACTGTGAACTCCGAACGGTACTTGACTACGATACGGGATTTTTTTCAACCGGCTCTTAAGGCAATGCAATTAGAGGATACATGGTTTCAACAGGATGGTGCCAATGCATACACAGTGAGGGTTACCATGAATTGTTTGAGGCAAATGTTTCCTGGACGGCTTATCTCTTTGAGGGGTGATGAGAACTGGCCGGCACTCTCACCACACTTTGCCCCATGCCATGTTTTCCTTTGGGGTTACCTGAATTCGAAGGTGTATATCAACCACCCAAACACCTTGGTAGACCTAATTAACAATATTGAGGCTGAAATTGGCAGAATACCAGTCGACATGGTTGTTAGAATTCATGAAAACTTCAGAAAACGTATGCAGCAGTGTGTGGTCGACATTTGACAGATACACTATTTAAAACCATGTAGTTTAAGAATTCCCTTAATGTTCAATATAATTAAAATATAGAATACATTTTTCTAAGGTTCATAATTTTTTTATTTCCTTCCTGAATATGCAAATTACCGCGTTACACCCTGTATAAATAACTCGACACTGTAGCATATATCACTTAACTACGAAAGATTTCCATTATGATCTGTTAATTAACATAAATATCAGTTGACAGTAGCTTACATCAATTACTTTTTGTTCCTAAAACAAAACAAAATCAACATATTTGACCTGCTCCACGAAAAAGGACCTCTGCGTCCTTTTACGTCCTTTTTACTTTTTGAGTGATTCTTATAGGAAAAAAACGCTCTTTCAAATGCCGCAAACTGCAAGTTTCTATGTCTTTTAGTTTTTTTTACAAATCACCTGTAAAGATGAACATACGTAATTAATGAAAAAATTGAAAAATGTGATGTATGTGAGTAGTGTTTCTGTGTGGTTTGAAGTTCGTCCGACAGATGGCGCAATATTTAGTTTTTTTGTGTTTTTGCACCGTGATAAAATAGACGGCGCCCACGTCGAGATATTAATCATTGTTTACCATCTGATGTTATAAATACTTTTGAAGGCAGGACGAAGCTAGTATATTATAATATTTGAAATTCAAAGGTACAAAATTACAAAAATATCAAAATTTTACTCTTTTTTACTCCTAACACGCGTTTTTGGTGGTTCTTCTGTAGCGGAAAAACGAAGCGCTTTTTTTAAACGCGTTTTTCTCAATAACTTCTTTTCGGCGCAGAGGTCCCTTGTCGTGGAGCAAGTCACATATGCAAATATTTATGTATATATACTAGGGCGGGTTGATTTGTATGGATGGAAAAAAAATTAAAAGTCGTATAGGAAAAACGTAATCTACATATAATTCTAAGAAAATTCTCCGAAGAAACCATGGGTCTAAAGTCAAACCCTGGTTCGCGCCTCTCGACTTGAAAATTTTTCTCCTCTTCTTTGGCTAAAATTATTTTCTTTTTTTTTAAATATTTTATGTTTTATTATATTATAGTTTATGCAATACAGGTTTTTTTTTGAGACTAATCAAAATATTCAATTATCAAAAAAGCAGTTGAACCCCAATTTGTATCTCCTCTGATTTGTGTTGTATATAAAAAATAGTTAGAACACGTTTTACCTAAACTGCATTTTGCATAAAACAAAGAATAATTAAAAAAATTGTTTTTTATTTGTAATAAAATTGCAAAATATACTTCTTAAAACAGAAAAAAACATGACCTGTAATCCAGTTTATTTGATCTCCAATTCGTTTTCTGTGACTTCTACAGTCGTCGGCACAATTATATTGACAAATTTTTCTCTTGTATATTGGCGTTTATTAGTTCAAGTGCGAAGATACCGTACTTTCCGTCAGCTTTGCTCAAAACAAAATGCAAATCAACAGCAACACTTATGTAGAATGTTTTGTCCGTTGCTTTGTGCATTCTTAAACTGCTGATAAGAATCATAGAAGGCAGTGACTTTCGCATCGGCATTGATATTTTGACATGCAGTTCATATCAGTTTTCAGGTGTGTTCTTTGCAATTGAAGGTCAACTAAAATTGTTCTAATTAATTTTTGTGTCTTTACTTCTAATTTTGATTCATCAGTGATTTACAAATTTTTGAAAATTTAATAATGGAATTATTGGAATTGTCCATCGATTCTAATGACTCGGAAAATTTTCCCGGACCCAAGTTCTCTGCCCATTCAGAATTTTAGTGCTTTTGGCTTTCCAAGCGAATTTAGTAAATTGAATTTGCCAAATAATCGGGATGTTTTGATATAATATTTTTATTTAAGTGAAAAATAAAAATAATAGAAAAAATATTAAAAATATGAAATATATTTTAATTCTCTTGTTCGACCTTTTCTTTATCAATAAATTATCAATATTCTCCGAGCTTGAGGTCAGATTTGCTGTTCTTGTATTTATTTTCCTCGATATTTCGCTACTTCAACAATACACCAACATTGAGAAGAATTAACTATAAAACAGATACAGATAATGTAGCCCAAATTTACAGACATTTAACTAGTAAAAAGTAAAACTATTTTAGCACAAATTCTTTATCCATCTAATATTTTTCTTTGGGTTAATTTATACGAACTTTTTACATACATTATTTTTGTTTGTGTAACTTCAGAAAATTTTGAAAACGGCGGGAAAATTTGTTTGAACATTTTTAAATTGACATAATGTTTTTACAATTGCTATTTTGTTTTAATTTTTAAATATTGTTTATATCTCCTGATGATGCTACACAATGGAGTAGCGAAATATCGAGGAAAATAAATACAAGAACAGCAAATCTGACCTCAAGCACGGAGAATATTGATTACACAGGTATACACACATTTTGGTGCCGATACTTTTTGAACTGATCTTTAGTAAATTCGACCTCCTGAATACGAATCTGCAATCGGTTTTTGCCTAGCGGCTCGACTTTTTGCGATATAACGTTATTTCCAAAATTAAGGCACTTCCACTACATATATTGAAATAACTTCAAAACGGTTCACCGTATTCAGTTTAAAAATAAAATTGAAATTCGTCAACAAAATTATCTTTAATCCGTGCCTACATTGTTATTAATTTATCCCAGTAGTTTCAGAGATATCGTTGAAGTTTAAAAAAAATACCAATTTTTTAGTAAAAACAAAAAAAAAATGTTCTTTTAAAAGTCATAAAAAATAAACATTCAACAAAAATCACAGTTTTGGTGTAAACACATTTAGCTAAACATATTTCGAATGAAATGAGCTTTATTTCATTGTAATCGGTGGACAACTTTTGATTTTATTTAAAATTTACGGAGAAACTTAATTTTGTGAAAATAAGAAATATATTTTTCACTGCTTATTTGATGTACTAGAACCCAAGAAGCTTCGTTTTTTGGTTAATCTGCAATGTGGTTTTTCGGACAATCTCTTTGCAGATTCCAACAGTAATCTGCCATCATATGAGTATCCCACTTGCCCTGGTATCGTTCTTCCATTGTCCTTATATCCTGGTGAAATCGTTCACCTTGCTCTTCACTCAAGTCTCCCAAGTTTTCAGGAAACCGGTCCAAATGGTTTTGCAAGTAATGCACCTTGATGCTCATGTTGCATCCAAGCTCACGAAAAGCAGTCAGCACGTTCTGAAGTAAATCCTAATAGTTTGAAGCCTTCTTGTTGCCTAGAAACTTTTCGACAACTGATACAAATGATGTCCACGCTTTTCGCTCTTTTTCATTCATAGATTCAACAAAATTGGTGTCCTTCATTAACTGTCTGATTTGAGGGCCATCGAATATGCCAGCTTTTATTTTTTCATCTCTTAAACCTTACATCTTTGTAGAAATGAATTTAAAGCATGATGAATCTTTATGTAGAGCCTTAACAAATTGCTCCATTAAGACAAGTTTTATATGAAGTGGAGGCAGGGTTATTTTATTCCGATCAACCAAAGGCTCATTAATAACATTTTTCTCTCCAACAACCATGTTCTCTCTTTCTTTTCTCTCTTGTTTAGATCTGCTATCCGAAAGGCACAAAAAGCAAGGACATTTTGTGTATCCACCTTGCTGTCCAAGGAGGAAGTTAACCATTTTCAAGTCAACACAAATGACCCATCCATGTTCGCGATACTTAATCTTTTCCAAGACTATGGCTATATTCTTGTAGTCTTCTTTCATTTTGGTTGAGTGAGCAATAGGTCTTGATGCCAATTCGTTACCATTGTGTAAAAGCACACACTTCAAACTTCGCTTGGAACTGTCAATAAACAGACGCCAACGATCTGTATCATACTCGGGAAGGCTAATTTTTTGATAGGAGACCTTTCACATCGTGACAGAAAACGAGGTCTTCTTCCTGAGAATAGAACGTAACCAACTCTGCTTCCCTCCTACGATAGAACGTTATTTGTGTTCCTTTATTAAGTAGATGTTTTTCTTTTAGCCGGGATGCCAGTAACTCAGAAGATTGTTTTGATTGATTAAGATCCCTGACGAGGTCACTTAACTCACTTTGGTTAAATCGTTGAGGACTTGATGTATTTTCCGTAATTTTTTCGGGATGCAATGTTGACTCATGGATTACGTGTGGATTGCTGTCTGACCAATAACGCTCATTTTGCTTATCGACGAAGCCATTCAGCCAGAAATGAGCCTCATCGCTGATTGTTGTGGCCTCTTAAAGTTGGCCTCTTAAAGTTGAGGCCACTGACTCCAAATTTCGGTAGTAAATTTTAATAATTTCGACTCGTTGTTGGCTCGTATATCCTTCCATGTTGAAATGGCAAACCTTACTGAAGAGAAATGTCAAAAGAGCGGGAAAAAATATGGCGTCGTTTACTGTCCCTATCGATTTACTTTTGTAGCGTCTCTGTTGAAAACCCTTTACTAACAGTTATTAAAATTTAATTCATTCTCACTTAGGGCTAATTTAATGAAAAGTAAAACTAATTATTATATGAAATTATCTGAAGCCGTAATTAATGATTGAGATTCGTTTCATATACTATTATTTGAATTAAATTTGTATTATTTTAATGGCACCTAAAGGTTTATAAGAATGGAAGTTGTTTAAAGAAAATAATCAATTTGTGAGAAGCTACTCAATTACTTTGCAAGACATCGTTTTAATGTACAACTAATTTTCAAGAAGTTTGCTACCGATGTGGGCGATATAATGTATTTTAGATATAGTTCGAAGATCTCTAACTTCCTCTTTAAAAGCGTTTTCAGTATTGATCGGTATTATGCGGCAGAGGTTTCATAGCGTTAATATAACAAATGAAGATTTTATGAATGTTGGTGGTTATTCAAGTTTCCCTTATTGAGTGAAGAGTTTGCCGAGATTGGTGTCAAAGCTTTGAAGATGGCGCAGAGTTTAGACTTGGCTTCACGTTATGTAATCTTCAGCTTATTTCACACCTGGGCCAATATTGGTGATACTTGGCCTTACGTTATGTAATCTTCAGTTTGTTTTACACGTGGGCCAATCTTGCTATTAGGTGACATTTTAGAAGTATGTCGAGTGATCTTGTCGACCTTAGGCAAGATGACCGGCACAGTATTAAACACAGTGGAGATCCGTCTTTGATCAGAAAGAACAGCCTATTTTAGATTACTTCCACGGTTATGATGTAACACCGTCCTTTTAACACTGGCCTTTTAAAATAATACCACTTTACTAAAACAGATTTCACTCACTAATATCTCAACCAAACAACGCTTACCTCTTTGGGTTGCAGTGAAAAACGCTTTGGGTTGCAGTGAAGATCGCCTCTCGCTCTGCATTCTGGGTAACTCTAAATGATCTACTTCCTCTTTGGCACAAACCCTGCTACGAGCTGTAGTCCTGTGCTCTGCGACCTGAGTAGACAGAGGTGACACTCTGTCGAAATGGCTCGTGGCTAAGGTACCGTTCGTCTCCGCCTCCTTAAAACCTGGCAAGTCTTGTAGTACGTTCGAAATCCGTCACCGTTAAGTTGGTGGTAATGGTGAGGTGGAGGTGACTCCCTCTTTGGTTCGGCCTGACTCTGAACACTCTGTCCCACAAGGCGGAGTGTCAACCCTCGCGTGGAACTCCCGGCTTCACAGACGACCACGGCAACCTTCTTTTTGAACACATTGCATCTTTACGGAGGTAGATAGCGGCTACAAGTTGAGGCCCAATCAACATGAACGTTAATATTAAAAAGTCTTCGGCCAAAGGAAAACCTGTGATTCCCCCGAGCCTACGGGCTCTTCCTCGAGCACTAGTGCTCGTAAGTCTTCTACGGTCACACACAAGGATGCCTCTGCAACTGCGAATAGCGCGGGCGGTGGTCAACCCTCCCCATCTACGGGGAAAAGTAAAAATCTCTGCCACTCCCGGAAGCGGAGAACTGATCGTCGACTGGCCACTCACTGCACGACCAGTCGTCGCACTCACTCCTGCACAGGTAAACACCTTGGAGTGGGTTAATGGCGTCTCTGAGGGCTGCAAGTCTGTAGGTACAACGCCTCCACTGGCTGTTACTAAAAGACAGCTTTCAGTGGAGGAGGATACTAAACCTGGTCCCTCATATAAGAGGCATAAAAGCCAGCCTAATCATTGGCGTCGTGGATGGAGATTCCCAGGATGGACGTATCCCCAAAGATAAATGGCGCGTTGTAGAAAGAGCCCGTCTTACTGTGTTCATGGGCATCGTAAACGACAACCCTGGTCCTGTGCCAATCTGCGAAGACGCGGGATGGTTCCAGGGAAGTATTAAACTTATCGGCTGCTCTGATGAACGAGCAGCGCGATTGTATAAGTCCGCCATAAGTCAGGACTGGCTTCCAGCGATGGGTTGTGTTGATGTTGTGTTCTGTTAGTATTGTTATAGATAATAACTTGAAAAGGGTTGATGTTACTGAAATGTACCACGCTAAACGGTTTATTTTAATTATGTTTTACATACATTATATTTATTATTATATTTATTTTTATATTTTTTTCTACCACTCGTTGGAAAGCGCAATTCACCGAAAAACATTCGACTGCTATTTCGTGGGCTTTTGTATGTCCATTCTATTGCTTTTTTATATCAGCTTGTATGTGTTTTTAATTTCGGCAGCGACAAAAAAGCGCTGTCATTGACCCCACGCAATTGATTTTGCGTTGTTACTTGTTGTTTTCTCTAGCAAGAGAAGTAGCTGTGTACAACCTTAAAAGCAATGCATAATCGATCAACATGCTTTTGTATGAAACAAAAAGCCAGCTGGCTGCTTTTCCTGCTGCTTTTCTGACTTTTGGTAGCTATAGGCTTTGCATTAGGTGATGCTATTAATGTATGGAGCTGAATTAGGAAAAGCGACAATTGGATAACATATATGTACATTTTTATTGCTACTGAAATTATATAATATTTGAGTTTTGACTGAAATTTCGATAGCATTTTAAACACTGCTTGTACTTGCTCTATACAACTAGACAAATTCTCACTAATCTGAAGTGGTCTGACTGCTATGACGCCAAACTTTAAAATAATGTTAAATTGCGATGAACCACACAAGAGCGTTAATGTAGAGCCTGATCAGTTACCATCATATGTAAGTTAGCACGAATGTAATATTCGCTACTATCGATAGTAATCGCTATGGGCCGTGATTACATATGTATATCATCCATTGATGTCGTAAAATTCATCAGATTTCCGCCTTATGTTATGTCGTCAGCATAAAACTCCCATTCAAAAAAAGTTAGAATTGTCCTAATTAGACGAATGCCCTTTTATTTATAATAATTGTTATAACAGTTATACGGGTGTTTTCATAGTTATCGACGACACAAAACACTAAGTTCGGCTTAAGAGTTGGTTACATCATATTCTAGTGATATTCATATAAACTCACGCTTTATAATAATGTCTGATTCAGGCTATGCAAATGCCAAAGAGAACGAGTGTTACACAAACAACAAAAAAAAAATCAAAAGTGGGAAAACTTGTTGAAAATGAATAACTATCAAACACTGATAATAATTAATATCTATCTAACACTGTTTTTCTATGTTTTTGCTTTCTCGCCTTCCTCCTTGTATACCATAATGAACTAATAAATTGCTCTATTCTACAACGGTCGTTGAATTGGTTACACGCGTTTTTATTATTCTTCCTACTGCGAATAGACTCTACAACAGGTTATCAGGTTATGGGCCTTTTGCCTATGAAATAATTATACGCGGAATATAAATAGTTACAGTCTTAAATTCGGTTTTATTTTTAGTATAAAAATGTCTACTTCTCACTCGTTATCGTTTCCTTTCGAAAAATTACGTGGACGTGAAAATGTTGATGTGTGGAAGCGGCATGCTAAATCATATCTAGTGATTAAAGGTTCCTGGAAAATAATCGAAGTTGGATTAAGTGACAAACCAACAGAAATAGCTTGTGATCTAAACCAACGTGCGCTTGCTGAGATCACGCTAATGATCGAGCCGATTAATTTTGCTCACATTGCGACGGCAGAAATGCCAAAAGAAGCCTGGGATGCACTACTAGCTGAGCATGAGGACAGTGGATAAGCGAGGAAAGTGGAATTGTTGAAAACCTTAGTGCAATTGAAACTTTCAGATTTTGATTCAATGCAAGAATATATTAACACGATGGTCATGACGTCATTGAAGGTGCAAAATGCCGGATTGAAAATTGACGAAGAAGTGACTGCATCACTTATGCTAGCGGGATTACCTGACGAATTTCGTGCTCTAGTATTAGCGATTGAAAATTCAAAAACGAAATTAACTGTCGACGTTGTGAAAAATCTACTCTTGCAAGATGCTAAATTTGATGGCAAAAGTGCTGATAGTGCTCTATATTCGAAAAACTTTAAAGAGGAATCAAAAAAATGTCAGTGTCATAACTGCAAACAAGTGGGACATTTTGCAAAAAATTGTAGAAGCAAAAAGAATAACAAAAACTTTGAAGAGAAACAAAGTAGTGAAAAAGTAGTGTATGGTTCTTTGCTTGTGAACAACAACAATGCTAATGAGTGGTTCGTAGATTCGGGCGCGAGTGCACACATGACAAACGATAACAACAATTTGATAAATAAGCAACCGGTAACAAACAAAGAAGTCATAGTTGCTAATAAAGACAAAGTCTCAGTGTAGTGTGCGGGGGATGTAAAATTACTGCTCTCAACTGGAAAAGGAAAAACAAATGCATTGGTAAAAAACGTTGAGTATGTGCCTGAACTATGTGCAAACTTGTTCTCAGTTCTTCAAATGACAAATAACGGAAATCGCGTGGTGTTCGAAAAAGAAACTTGCAAAATCTTTGATAAAGACTCAGAATTAATAGCAACCGCGAATGTTGTCAATGACTTATGTATATCGTTTAAACAGCATAGCTCGTGAACCTACTTTGAACACCGAAAAGGCAATGTCTGTCGCGAATTCTTATGATTTATGGTATCGCCGGTTTGGCCATATTTGTGACGAAAATCAACAAATTGTTAAAAAATCATCAGACGGTATTGAATTTAAGGCTGGTAATCGCGACAAGTGTGTTGTGTGCATCAAAGGCAAACAAACAAGAGCCTCGTTTAAAGACACTGGAAAACGAGCAGAAAATGTTCTTGATCTAATCCATTCGGACGTAATGGGCCCGCTAAAGACAAAATCATTTTCCGGCGCGGTTTATTTGCTAACATTCGTTGATGACTGTTCCCGAAAAGTATATGCAGTGCCAATAAAAAACAAATCAGATGTTTTCACCGAATTTTTAGCGTTTAAAACCCTTACTGAGAATCAGTGTTCGCGAAAAATAAAAATTCTTCGTACTGATAATGGCACGGAATATGTGAATAAGCACTTTAAACATTTGATGAAAACTAATGGAATATTGCATCAGAAAACAGCGCCGTATACGCCCAAACAAAATGGCGTCGCTGAGCGAATGAATCGCACGATTGTAGAATGAACGAACTGTAACTGCAGCGCATTTGCTGAATCTTGTACCATGCAGAGGTGAAGCCCGCAGTCCACACGAGATATGGTCAGACGAGAAGCCAAATTTAAAACACCTGCGCGTTTTTGGGGGCAAAGCGATGGCACACGTGCCAAAGGAGAAACGCACTAAATTGGACGCAAAATCGATGGAGTGAATTCTGGTTGGGTATAGCAGCGAGTCAAAAGCATACCGATTATTCAACCCGGCCACAAAAAAAGTCGTCATAAGCCGTGATTTACTTTTCGTTGAAGATGGGCTGAAGGCAACAGAAATAACTGACAATCTTTTGCCATCACTCGATGTTGATTTGAATGCAGACGTTGCCAATTCAGGGGAGGAAGCGTCCCTCGAACAGCTGGCTGGAGAAAATTCGCTGGAATTGACAACTTCTACAAAATCCGAAGCTGTGTGTCCAACGTTGCTCGAATCCATAACAAAGTTAGAAGCCGATGACGAATCCACAACAGAGTTAGAAGCCGCTGACGATTCAACATTTGTTCCCGAAGTCGATATAACGTGCATTGAAGAGGACGAAGTCCGTCGTTCAGAACGCATTCGTGATAAGTCAACACCAAGCTATAATTTCTGTGCCGTAGACGCACTTTCAACTGATACCTGAAGACGCGCTGTCGTGCTCTGATGCTGAACAATGGAAGGCAGCCATGAATGATGAATTATCTTCGCTGAAAGTGAATAATACTTGGAGTTTAACTGAATTGCCTCCTGGAAAGAAGCCAATAGGTTCGAAGTGGGTTTTTAAGACCAAGACGAGTACTGACGGTGAGCTGAAACGTTACAAAGCAAGGTTAGTGGTAAAAGGGTTTTCCCAGCAAAACGGCGTTGACTACGAGGAAACGTTTGCTCCCGTAGTTCGATATACGTCCATTCGTCTCTTGCTCGCCCTCCTGGTAAAATATGAACTGATCGTGCACCAGATGGATGCTGTTACTGCGTTTCTTAACGGCGAGCTCCAAGAGGAAATTTACATGGCTCAACCTAGTGGTTTCAATTATGGCTCTGGACGTGTATGCAAACTGCAAAAGTCACTATATGGACTTAAACAGTCTAGCAGAGTGTGGAATGAAAAATTTAACGAAGTCCTTATTAGTCTCGGCTTGCAGCGTAGTGAGGTTGACCAGTGTATTTATTATTCTGTGCAAAATATACAATTGATTTTTGTCGCAATTTATGTAGACGATGTGTTGCTATTTTTAAATGATATGGCTTTGGTCACTCGCATGAAACAGCAGTTGGCAACCAAATTCAAAATGAAAGATATGGGAGCGGCGTTGTCTGTATTGGACATTCGCATAACTCGAAACAAGTCGAATGGCTCAATAACTGTTGACCAATCACAATACATCGCTGATGTTTTGCAACGCTTCAACATGCATGAATGCAATCGGATTGCTACACCTGTCGACGTCAATCAAAAAGTAACAACAAAAATTAGTCCAACAAGCGATGATGAAATGCAAGACATGTCGGAAAATCCCTATATGCAGGCCATAGGATGTTTACTTTTTGCTTCGCAAATTACACGTCCTGATATATGTTATGCAGTAAATATGCTTAGTCGTTTCGGCACAAATCCAGGGAAAGCACATTGGGCCGCTGTGAAACGTGTAATGCGGTACCTAAAAGGAACGTTAAATAAAGGGGTTGTGTATCACAAAAAGTCTGCTGATATAACTGGCTACTGCGACGCAGACTGGGCCGGCGACATCGACGATAGGCGTTCAACAACTGGCTGTGTGTTTACTTTCCAGAACGCAGCGGTTTCATAAAACTCAACTACCTCGCCACCGATCAAATGATTGCCGATGTTTTGACCAAAGGAGTAACTGCTGCTAAACATACTTCATTCACGAATGCATTAGGATTAGTAGAGGGTTTCTATAATACAAATTTGATCTGCTACCTTTATACTTTCCTTTAATACAAATTTGATCTGCTACCTTTATACTTTTCTTTAACACAAATTTAATTACCTTGAATTTTAATCTCAATAAATTTTAATAGTTTTTCAGGGAAAGTGTTGAAAATGAATAACTATCAAACACTGATAATAATTAATAACTATCTAACACTGTTTTTATTATGTTTTTGCTTTCTCGCCTTCTTCCTTGTATACCATAATGAACTAATAAATTGCTCTGTTCTGCAACTGTCGTTGAATTGGTTACACGCGTTTTTATTATTCTTCCTACTGCGAATAGACTCTACAACAAAGCTATCACCACCCCCAGCTGCATTTGCCACTATATCACCAATTGGGCACTACAACGTGAAGTATGTAAGCTATTGGGGACATTCTACGATCCTTTAGAAATAATAGCTAGATTTCTAGTGTCATTAAATATAACGTTATAATACATATAGGAAGTAGTGTTACACGAAATGAGTCGATTAAAAATTAAGAATTCTTATATGTAGCTGATGAAGCAAAACAATGACCAAAAAGGACCCGAATTTCTATCGAATGATGAATGTAAGTGACCAACAGATCGGACAATAGTAGAACATCATGAATATGAAGCCCAAAAATGTATACTGTTTGAGGCGTGTGAAGACGGCTTAACAGGTACGAACCGTTTTTCCAATTGAAAGAGGTAGCTGAGAACAACCGCTTTCATTCTACGCTTTTGTAGTAGTATAAAAGCTAAGAAACGTGACACGTTAAATAAAGAATTATCCTTTTGTGGTAATGTGGCAGCAGAACTAATATTATTTCAGCTCGTACAATCAGCCTATTATCCCGACGAAATAAATACCCTAAATACCAGCCATAAATTACAAAAGTTCGGTTCTCTATACGGCGGATGACCCATCAAATCGATGTTTTGGGTGCTCAAAAATTAAGTTGTTTCAGCCGATTTGTGAGAGCTCGCATTGTCGTGTTGCAGAGTGATCCGTCTTCGGCGGTTGGTTTTCCTGATTTCTTAGAAAAGAACTGGCAAACAAATGGTTTTGTACCACTCAGAATGCACTGTTCTGCGTTGTTCTAGTGGTACGGTTGCGGCATGTCCGGTTTTTCCGAAAAAACAGACGACCATTTGCTTGGAAGTGCGGATTTTGTTGGATTTGGCTCATCTTGAAATACCCATACAGTTGACTGCTGTTTACTTTCGGGGTCATATGCATAAATCCAGGATCCATCACCTGTCACGATGTCATAGACGTGTTTCGAAGCACCGCGATCGTATTTTTGGAGCATTTCTTTCGACCAATCGACACGAGCCTTTTTTGAGCGATTGACAAATTGTGTGGGATCCAAAGCGAACAAATTTTTTTGACAGTCAAATGTTTATGCAACCCCTAATGCCTAAGGTTGTCTTAATCTCGCGATAGGTCACATGGCGATCTTGCAAAATCAGTTCGCGCACAGCATCAATGGTTTTCGGAACAACAGCTGATTTGGACGACCTTCACGAAATTCGTCTTGGAGTGAGCTACGACCACGATTGAATTCACCATACCATCGATAAACACTATTCCTTGATGGAGCTTCATCGCCAAAACTTGAATTAAGTTCATCCATGCACTGTTGCTGAGTTAATCCACGTCGAAAGTTGTAAAAAAATAATCGCACGAAAATGTTCACGATTTAATTCCATTTTTGGGCCGAGATAAATCTTTTAAGTCACTATAAACAACACAAATAGCGCTCGTATGTCAAAACGTGGGCTTTTTTAACTAAAAAGTCAAATAAGTTTTTATTATTTATTTTTAATATTTTCATGACTTGTAAGCTTGTAGTATGAATTTTTCATACATTAACCAAAAACTAACAAAATCTGTCAACAAAATTCAAATTCAAATAAATGTAACTGACACTAGCACTGTGTTCAGAAATGCTATACCACGGAAAAATACAACTCTGTGATATTGATTAAAACTCACCTCAAGGCACTGCAACACTGCGAGAATGCATGAGGAAAAGGAGAACATTGTGGAAAAATTCTGTGTGTTCTTGTTGTTGGAGTTATAGGCCATTCAGTGATGTTGATACTTAGGGATCTTCGATCGATACTAATTCGCACATGTGAATTGCAGAATTGTGATTGTATATATACGATTGATGATCAACCGATGGTATCAATTCCAAAACAGTAGTTAGGCATCTGATGATTAACTTGTCACGGAGTTCGAAACTAGTCATGCCAGTGAGTGTGTGTTGAAACAGAATTGTGCATTATTTCCAACAAAAACCAAAAATTATACAATTCGAAAAATGTTCATGACTTGTAAGCTTGTAGTATGAATTTCTCATACATTAACCAAAAACTAACAAAATCGGTCAACAAAATTCAAATTCAAATAAATTTACCATCCGTAATAAACCCGGCAATGTCTTCGGAAAATGACAAAACTGAATAAACGTCCTTCGATAAGTTGGACCGAATTTTCTGCTTTACAAATTTTCGTTTATTACAAATTAATTTTGTCTAATATGATCGCCTTGTTTTCAATTTCAAACCATTATATTTAATTAAAGCCCGAAAACTCAAGTTCCGGGCTTTTCCGCGCAAATTTCGGGTTTTCAGTATTCGGGAAATCTCGATTGACATCCCTAATCAAAACTAACGAAACCAAAATCCAGTTGCAACTCACTGCATTCTGGTCAGCGTCTGAGCCATAATGGGGGGTTGAAACATGATCATCCTGGCAGTAATAAAATGCAAACCACGACTTTTGTACATCCAATTTGATGATTTTTTACCTGTCACCACTGACTTGAAGACTGAATTCTTATTATATAATAATCGTAATAACCATATGTAACAACTGCCAAATTTAGGAGCTGCAACTTACGCAAAAAAAATACACAAAATTTAGAAGTGAAATCTTACTTAGACTTTGGCTGACGCTACTTTTTCCATGCAGCAGACGAAATGTTCGTTGCCGCAATTACATTTCCGCAGCGAAGATCACTTATCCGAAATTTCATTTGAGTACGTTTAAGAATTATTTAGTGTTTGAGTTTACAATCTTTTTATCAAATTATTTTGATTAAATTACTACGAAATTTCCACTTATGTACACTGCCGCTCACTTGATTAGATTCATCATTTATCTTCATTTCTCTCAACCTATAACTTCAGAGAACGATTAAGAGACTATTTATTTAAACCCAAGTTAAGAGATCTTTTGTATACTCACAGAGTAGAAAAGAAATACTCACGATATAATTAACCGTTAGTTAGATTTTTTGCTTTTATGTAAAAATGCAAGAAATGCATGTGTAAATATCAGCTCATTTGATTAGGTTCATTAAGAGTAAGTTCAGTTTACGTTGGTCAGCAGTTCAAGTCTGCCATAATTTTTGTGTTTCTACATTTTGCAATAGTTTTATATAAAAATCTTTAACAATGGGTCGCAGCAAGCCCTTAACTGGAGAAGAAAAAGGCAAAATTAAAGCATTTATGGAATGCGGCCTAAGCCATAGGAATATTGCGAACAAAATTGGACGAAGTCAAAATGTTGTCAGTCAGTTTTTAAGAAATCAGCCTGGTTATGGAAAAAACATGAAAAGACGTACACATAAAGTACCAACAGCAGCGGATAGAAGAGCTATCATAAGAGCTGCCTCCAATTCCACGTGTTCTGCATCAAAAATTAAAGAAAAATCTGGTGTTAAATCAAGCCAGGCTACTATGAAACGTGTTATACGAAGTGCTAAGAATTTGAAAAAACTAAGAATTAAAAAAAATACCTCTCAATGCCACTCGTAAAGCGAAGCGCTGTCAGTTTGCCCGTGAATGCATCTCTTACAACAAGGAATGGGAACATATTGTTTTTCGTACCAAAAATATATCAATTTGGAATACTTATAAAGGTGTTCTTGAAAACGCTTTTCCATATTTTTCAACGCTTTTTGGACCCATTCCGTGGACATTCCAGCAATATAATGCCCCGATTGTAAAACCATGGATTCGAAGCCAAAATGTAAATACATTGGAGTGGCCACCATACTCTCCTGACCTGTATATTATAGAAAATGTCTAGGGAGTGCTCTCTTGCCAAGTAAAGGGTTTTTCAATAAGAGCGCTACAAAAGTTTTTTTTTAGATACCACCGAAGTTCTTTATTCCTGTGAAAGTACGTTCGATGCCATTATGTATGGAACTCGATTTCTTTTGCATGGCCACCACGGGCACGCTTGCAGAAGTCCAGACGCTGAACCCAATTTTCGATGGTTTTCAAGCATAAATCGGCCGATACTGCTGCAATTTCACGTTCGATATTCGTACGAAGTTCATCAATCGTCGCTGGCTTGTTGGCATAGACTATAGACTTGACGTAGCCCCACAGGAAATAATCTAACGGCGTCAAATCGCACGACCGAGGCGGCTAATCGACTGGGACATTTCGTGAGATAACACGTTCACCAAACTTGGTGTCCAATAAGTTGATTGTGGCATTCGCTGTGTGGTTTGTGGCGCCGTCCTGTTGGAACCACATGTCCTCCAAGTCTATATTATCCAATTGGGGTCAAAAATATTCGGTTATCATTGAACGGTAGCGATTCGCATTCACAGTAATGTGCCGGTCTTGATCATCACGGAAGAAGTACGGCCCAATGACGCCGCCGGCCCACAAACCGCACCAAACCGTAATTTTTTCGGGATGCAATGAAGACTCATGGATTACGTATGGATTGCTGTCTGACCAATAACGCACATTTTGCTTATTGACGAAGCCATTTAGCCAGAAATGAGCCTGATCGCTGAAGATGATTTTCCGATGAATATCCGAATCATTTTCAAGTTGTTGCTCAGCCCAATTCACGAACATACGACGCTTATGGTGGTCAAGCGGCTTTAGTTCTTGCGTCAATTTGATCTTGTAAGGATGTTGGCCAAGATCTTTCCTCAAAATTCGCCACAACGACGTCACAGAGATGCCCAACGCTTGAGAACGAAGTGTGAGAGACACATTTGGGCTTTCTTGAACTGAAGCCTCAGCGGCAGCAACTCTCGACACTACGTGCACTTCTTTGTCTCGCTGGCACGGGAACATTTTGTACTGTGCCTGTGGATTCAAATTTTTCCACTAGACGCTCAATTGTTGATCTGGTATGACGATTATGACGACCATAAATTGGACGTAGCGCTCTTAAAGTTGAGGCCACTGACTCCAAATTTCGGTAGTAAATTTAAATAATTTCGACTCATTGTTGGCTGGTATATCTTACCATGATGAAATGGCAAACCTTACTGAAGAGAAATGTCAAAAGAGCGGGAAAAAATATGGCGTCGTTTGCTGTCCCTATCTATTTACTTTTGTAGCGTCTCTGCTGAAAAACCCGTTATAAGCGGCGCGCATACTAACCGTTGTACCACCGACGGTAAATAACTTTTTTTGAGCAATTTATGAAAAAAGTACAAAAATTTCCTGTTGTGTTTGGTTCACTTGAATAAAGGCACCTTATTAGTTTTTTGTTATTTTTAAAGTAAGGGATTATTTTTTGTAGGGAGCGTTTGTTTATTACAATTTATTACATCTTAATCATTTCACGAGTCAAAATTGGGAAAAAGATAAATTTTAAATCTATCGGAAAAAATATAAAATCGAGGTTTACCGTTCTGAAGGATATTCTAACCACGCAATAGCTAAAAAATTGAACGAAGCCCAACAGTTGTCGACAATTACATCAAGGACCCTGAGGGGTATGGAAAAAATTTTAAAGGAAGTGTTTCATTGTCTATGTATGAGAAAAGAAAAATCAACAGAGTTTTCTTCTAATTCTGCTTTATCCTTGCCAAAAATAAGAGCTCAAGCTGGTGTGGGAGCGAGGAAATCATCAGTACGCAGAGTAACTCAAAGCTGTGAGTATCTCAAATATCTGAAATTACAAAAAAAGCCGCCACATAATGCTCCTCGTGAGGAAAAGCGGCTTCAATTCGCAAGAGACTACATGGTATGGGATGTGGAACCAATAGGTCATGTAAATAACTGGAGAACCGTTGTATTTACGGATGAGAAGAAGTTTAATTTGGATGGACCTTATGGCTACAACTATTATTTCCATGATCTGAGCAAAGGAAAGCGTTTTTTGAACGGACATCACAGCCGAGAGAGCGGCGTTATGGTGTGGGGTGCTATTACGTACTATGGCACCGTCGATCTTGAATTTCAAAGTGCAAATATGACTGGTGCAAGCTCTAAAACGTTATTGGGATCGGATTTTGCGAAATTCAGTGAACAATTTGATCCCATATCTTGCAACAGTATAATGATCCTATACACAACACCAGAGTAGTAAAGGAGTTCATTGCAAGCCAAAATGTTAATATTCTTGACTGGCCACCCTATTCGCCAGGTCTAAACATTATCGAAAATGTCTGGGGTTAGTTATCTCGTAATGTCTATAAAGGAGGTAGACAATTTGATGACAAGCAGTCGCTAATACAGGCCATTAACGATACTTGGAATCAAATTTCGTTGGATTACATAAATTCTCTTTATCTCTTAATGAAAACCCGTATATTTAAAGTTATTAAAAACGAAAGGGATTGTACCTATTACTAATAGTTCTTAAATAAAGTAAAATAAATTAAAAAACAAGAAAAACAGTTTTTCATTAAAAGTAGTTAAAGTGCCTTTATTCAAGTGAACCAAAAAAATAGCACATAGTTTGATTTTTTTTATAAATTGGTCAAAAATTTCATAGACCTTAGATCTGGCGAATAGGGTGGCCAGTCAAGAATATTATTGCAATGAACTCCTTTACTACTCTGGCGTTATGTATAGGGGCATTATACTGTTGCAATATCCAAGATATGAGACCAAATAGTTCACTGAATTTCGGAAAAGCCGATTCAAATAACATGTTATAGCTTGGACCAGTAGTTTTTGCACTTTGAAATTCAAGATCGATGGTGCCATAGTACGTAATAGCACCACACACCATAACGCCGCCCTCCCGGCTGTGATGTCATGGAATCATGGATCATGGAAATAATAGTTGTAACCATCAGACCCATTCAAATTAAACTTCTTCTCATCCGTAAATACAACGGTTCTCCAGTCATTTACATGATCTCTTGGCTGCACATCCCATACCGCGTAGTTTCTTGCGAATTGAAGCCGCTTTTACTTACGAGGAGCATTAAGTGGCAGCTTTTTTTGTAATATCAGGTATTTATGATACTGACAGCTCTTAATCACTCTGCGTACTCGCTTCCACTCCAGCTTGAGTTCTTATTTTTGACAAGGATAAGGCAGAATTAGAAGCAATTCTGATGATTTTTCTTTTCTCATACGTAGATAAAGACAATGAAACCCTTCCTTTAAAATTTTTCCCATACCCCTCTGGGTCCTTGATGTAATTGGCGACAACGGTTGGGCTGCGTCCAATTTATTTAGCCATTGCGCGGTTAGAATGTCCTTCAGAACGGTAAACTTCGATTTTAGTTTTTCCCGATAGTCTTAAAATTTTTTGTTTTGCCATATTGACTCGTAAAATGATAAAGATGTAATAAATTGTAATAAATGAACGCTCCCTACAAAAAATCATCGCTTACTTTAAAAATAATACAAAAATAATAAAGTGTCTTTATTCAAGTGAACCAAAAAAAATAGAACATTTTTGGAATTTTTTTTTATAAATTGCTTAAAAAAAGTTCTTTAGTCAAGAAACCACTATTGTCATGATTTGCATTATCTCAAGATGTCTAGCTTCCATTTCCAGTTTAAAATTCTTCAATCGGTTACAAATTGCAAAAGATACAGGCTGCTGAATATGGAATTTTTAGTGCCTTTAAAGAAGTGAACCGGAGTGTATGTGAATGTGTTTGGGCCTTTTCGGAAATGCATCACTGCTCTGCAACTGATACGCAGCACGTTCGTAAATGCAACATCTAACAACTTTGCAGGTGTTTTGAGACCGCAATTGCAAACAAATTGCGCAACAAACAAGCATCTGCAACAGTTGTTGCATTTCCGAATAGGCCCTTTATTACATACTGTGCGCTGGTGCGTATACGCGATGTAGGTTTTTATATAGAGTATTCGCAGTGTTGCCAGAAGCTCTCAAAAAAAGGCTAACAGCCTCGTCCACGATGTCGAACGTTAACGTTTGCTTGCTTTCTATGCGACAAACAGCTGACACACTAACAAGCGAACGAAAACACACAATTCTGGACAGAGTCAGACCCCACTTCCACCCTCCCCTACAACATTTAAGCGAACGAATCTTACTCTCTTTCGCTTCAAAATGCAATCCACTATCTTTCGACTTGTCGTTCGCATAGTTTTACGTGTGTTTGTGTGGTTGTTGGTCAAAGCAAAACATAAATTAGACGTTCACCATTTAATTGCGGAGCGAGAGAGAAGAGTACGAGCAACCAGTATCTGCAGGTGCTGCAAAGCTGGTGGTTTTATTGTGAAATGGAAATACATTTGAAAAAAAATATTATAATAATGACGTTATTTTCTGTCCATTGTGTTTCTTCCATTAAATTCTATTCAAATTGCTTTCGTATCAAGCCTGTGTTTGATTTCCAGTTATGCAACAACCAAAAGACAAGTGACTGGTTTTGACATTTTCGTTCACATATGTAGATGATAGCGAAATTAGTTAGTGGGTAACGATTTTTAAACACACAACCACACAATAACATTTAAAACCAGGGATAAGAACGAAAGTAAGTTACTGGCTTTCGATCGCTTAGGTTTTCTTTCGAGATCGTGGATAAGACTGTAAGTGTTAAAAAAAACCAAAAATCAAAAATAAAATCTAAATAGCAAAATACACAAATAAATCAAATTTTTAAACAAAAACTGGTAAAAAAATTCTCAAGACACAAAGCGAATCAAACTAAAGGTACGATATTTACTAAGATTAAAGCTCGACTTCGAAACTATCCAAGAGACAGATACAACGAGAACAAATCCTTTTCACGGCCAAATAAACGTGAAATATCTTATTGATCCTAGTGATACTAATGCCAAAGGAAGCCTCTGTCTCAGGGTATGTCACAAGACTGTCTTGCTTTATCAATTCACGCACAGCATCGATGGTTTCCGGCAAAATGACCGAAGTTTGACGACCTTCACGAAATTCATCCTGGAGTGAAGGACGTCCGAGACTGACCTCTTTTTGATAGTACTTGATCACCAAAGGTCGAAAAAGTTTGATTAAAAAAAGAGTGTGATTTGCAAGTCCAGGGCCATCAACATTATAAATATAATGCGAATATTTTTTTTAATTTTTTGTATAATAGGTCGCATAGTATCTCGATGTTGAAGTAAAGAAAAAAGAAATGAAACTAAAAAATTTTCGGGAACTTTTTCACTTTTGCAGCTACCTAAACGGTGTTAAGAATCATTCCTAGGAAGTTCATATGTTCTAGAAAGTTGTTTATTGAGATCTTAGGTACATTTGTGGTTGATTATATCCTTGAATTGTGAACGGTTAGCTACCTATGGACCTAAACAGGGGAAAAAAGATAAAAAAATTTAATTTTTAAAGTTTTTTGCGATTTTGACCTTGAAGATGAATTTTTTTTGATTTCATATATTCACAATTTTTGTTCTTCCCTCAGAGAGTAAACCAAACTTCCGAACGGGACGCAAGATATGAGCCTGACAAAATTAACACATTTTTGCAAAAATTACACCGAGGCCGCAAATCTTTGGGGGCCCATAAAAAAAGTGCCTGACTTTGGGCAAAACTGGGAGACACGGGTGTTTTTTTTTTGGTCTTTTATCACGTAGTGGTGTCCGTAGATGGTTATATTTTTTCGTGTTGCAATTTCATTGGCTTACCAAGATGCATTTTTCAACGCACTGTAAATACAACAAATAGTGCTCGTAAGTTAAAACGTTCAATGTATGTTTATGCTAAAAAGTTTCAAACTTTTCACTGGAAGTTCCAGTTTTACACTAGTACTGCCAGGACCCGAAATATAAGTAGCAACATCGTATCAACTTTCGGCAAAATCATAGCTCATTCCCTATTCCGTAGTTCTTTTCAACTCAACATAGTTTCGAGTAAATATAATTTCAAGTTGTATAGGATTGTATGCAAATGTTATTCTCAAAATTCTCTCATGCCAAAAGTATAAATATATTACGTATTGGATTAATTTCTCCGACAGATAATGATTTGTCATACTCTGTTCAAAATCGCCTAATTATGAGTTGTGACGGTCTTGCACGAAACTAGTGGTATGTCTAGCAGAAACATTGTAAGACTCCATACAATGCCGAAGCTTCAAGCAAATTTGAGGTAATTGTTAGTTGTACGTATAGTTGAGCTTTCAAATTATATGTGTTCAAATTTGTTTCGGCTTGAGGTCATATGTGAAAAAGAAAACAATACATAGGATTGTCTTTTCGTTACGATTTATTAGTTAATTATAATATTTCAAACAACTTCGTTGGTCATTTAAATTACTAATGAAGTTGGGCGAAATATTGTCAACTGTTGACATAAGCTTGCGGAAAAGTTTCGACACATTTTGTGTTATCTCGCAATATTCTTGAAAATGACCAACGAAGTTGTTCCAAATATTGGAATTAACTAATAAACTCGTGACGAAAAGACAATCATATACATTGTTTTCTCTTTCACATATGACCTCAAGCCGAAACAAATCTGAACTCATAAATCTTTACATTTAAGTACTGCAACTTTACAGAATTTAGTCATATCTATTTTCTTCAATTTTTTTGCACTTATAAGCAAAAAGTCAAAAGAAAATTAATCCATTGAGTGGATTTAAATATAATTTCTGATGATTAGTGTATTGAGCTAAGTTGTCAAGAAATTTGTAGTCTCCAATTTCTGCGAAAAGAGTTATTCTCTACAGTCAGCTTGAAAACAAAAAAAAATATTCAAAATATTCATACTTCAAATATGCTTCGACTTTAGTCGTCAGGATTTGTTCTGAAAGACGTTAAAGAGAGTTATGAAATGACGAAAGCGCTGTAGTATAGGTGAAGACTGCAAACTACATTTCAAACTGCTTGGAAATTATTGAAGTAAAATCGAAAAAAGAGCTCTGCCCTTCAGGCGAAATAGTGAGGCATTAAATAAAATCCTTCCATTTGCCGCATGATGTATGGTTAAAGGGTGGCAATGAAATGTATAGAGGAAAATATATTTTCGAATTTTAATAAACCCAGGCGGATTCTTATTCCTTATGGTCTAAAACTGTTTTGGTGAAAATTTGAGCCGAATCGGACAACTCTAAGCCGTGCCGCATTTTAGACAAAGTTTTCGGATTTTGGCATTTTGGGTGAAAATTCGTATACACTAGAATATCTTCACTCCTTGGTGCATTTGAAAAAAAAAATGCACATTGATTTAGTTTAAAAATAAATAAATAAATGGTTTCCCATTACATCCCATGAAGGGACAGGGGAGAACTTCTCACAATCACTGAGCTGTGCGCTTTCCAGTTTGCACTCACTGATTGGGACCTACAGTTTTACACCGATTCCGAACGGTATTTTGAGAAGCTTTTTCATGGCTATATACTCGATAGTGTCGCCGTCACTATGCGAGGTGACCGCCGCCGGAAGAAATTTTAAGGTGGTCAGAGCAGGGTTCGAACCCAGGATCTCATGTACAAGAGCCGCGCACACTAACCATTGCACCACCGACGGCCACGAAATAAATGGTTTCCCATTACATCCCATGAAGGGACCGGGGAGAACTTCTCTCAATCACTGAGCTGTGCGCTTTCCAGTTTTCACTCATTGATTGGGACCTACAGTTTTACACCGATTCCGAACGGTATTTTGAGAAGCTTTTTCATGGCTATATACTCGATAGTGTCGCCGTCACTATGCGAGGTGACCGCCGCCGAAAGAAATTTTTTTTTTTTTTTTTTTAAGGTGGTCAGAGCAGGGTTCGAACCCAGGATCTCATGTACAAGAGCCGCGCACACTAACCATTGCACCACCGACGGCCACAACCTGAACATAAACTGGACAAAGTTTGAATAAAATCCGACAACTCTAACGGTTTCAATTTTTAATTCGAAAAAATTTGCAATTTTTAACAAAAATTAAAATTTGGCTGTTTCGGGTTTTTCCGAAAATTTTATCTAAATAAAAAAAATATTTAACTTGGATTCCAACACCTTCTAGCAGACGTCAGTACGCTTCCAATAAGCTATAACACGATATATGTATGCTACGGTTTTATGGTGCTATCGTGCGGCCATCTTGGCGATTTTTCCTCGAGGTAGCCTACTTTGCCTTGTGACCGTCGGTGGTGCAATGGTTAGTGTGCGCGGCTCTTGTACATGAGATGCTGGGGTCGAACCCGGCTCTGACCACCTTAAAAAAATTTTCTTGGAGCAGTTTCTGCGAGTTTTCAAAAAGAAGTAAAAATTATGGTTGTACGTGACAGTTAGAGGGTTAATTTGTTCCACAAAAATGTTTATCTGAATGTTTTCTATAAAACTTCAGAATATATTTTGTACCTCAGAAGTAGGGAACACACAATTTTGCATGCCGATATGTTGCAGGAAAGTTAGGATTTGCCTAAGTCACTTACTACCTCCAAATTGTTTTTTTCCCATTAATTCCAGCTAGAGTTGGAAAACACAAATTATGTTGAACGAGGTTAACACACAATTACGGGGATTGGGGAATATCAAGGAAACAGAGATGGTGGCTTAGAGGGAAAGCATACCAACAACACTCACGGAAATGGTAATGCTGTGTTATAGATCTCTTTCGAGAGACTTCTATATGTAATTTTTCATATTTATGTATGCCTGTTTATCAATAATATGTTCTTTCGACCGATATACAGGCATGGACACAAAATTAGCACACGACTACTTTTGTCTATATAGACCAATTATTTTGATCTGAACTGTTGCAGCAGAGGATCAAGCTCCTGTCAAGCAAAATTCTTTTACCGTTATCTCAATTTGTTTTGTTCTGATTGCTGGAATGTGGAATTAGCGTCTTTTGTTTTGGATAGTCAATTAGCACAACGCGAGCGGAACGGTCATAAAAAGTAGCGTGGTCCTTGTTTCTCTTGCAATTCTTGCAATTTCTCTCAACATTTCCTAAAAATCGAAGGTAAATGTGCATTATATTCAATGTCTGTAGCGAAGGCAAAAAGCCATCTGAAATTCCATAACTTTCTAACAGGTAGAGAAAACTGGATTATAATCTTATTTATGCCATTAAAACAAATATCAATTGTACAATAGAAAACAAAAAAAAAACTACGTAGCAAAAAACTACTGAAGCAGTGGGCCGAGCTATTGCCCGGAAGTCAATCACGTGATATTTCTAACGAAGTTAACTGGGAATTCGGGTTAAATTTGTCATACTGGCTTATCTTTGGACGCGCAAGCCGAAAAAAACACTCCTTTCCAAAAAAAAAAAAATGCAAAGCGTTTACTCTTGGTTCATACCCATAAACCAAAAAATCTCCTTTTCTGGAACAAAAATTCCTTGGAGTGATTCTCTTTATATAACACAGTACGACAGTGGTTGGTACACATGAGAAATGTTAACAGAATATTAAAATAGGCTTAAAATAAAATAATGTAATACTATTATAAAATAAAAAGTTCTATAAAAACAGAATGGGTGAACCGATTTTAATGCCTGAGCCAGTTTTGAACAGGGAATTAAATTTGGATACTGGATGTGATGGTTATTTTGCTGTTTTAAACGTTCCAAATGTATGGTATGTTCCAGAAGTTGTTTGTGATTATTGTTATCGTGGTTTGGAAGAATGGAAAGGTCATAATTCAAAACAACATTTAAAATACGTTCAATCATTTATTTGGCTACCACGTACAGAACATTCACCTGATGCTTGTTATTTTTGTTTATCATATCCAAAAACAGTTGGTTTTAAATACAATATACGTGAAAAATTGAATATGCTGATATTGATTCAATAATTTTTGCTAAAATACATTGTGAAGAAAATCCAACGGCCCCTTCTGAAGAAACATTTGAAATAGAATGTAATATTGATATGTTTTCTGAAGCATCTTTACCAACAACATCTTCTGAATTTGTGCCAACAACAAGTGAATTAGGATACAAAGTGCCACATTGTATTACACAAAAAGATTTTAATGACCTAGTTCGTGATTGACGAATGACAAAAGAAATTAGTGAGGTTGTTGGTTCACGTTTGAAACTATGGAATTTGGTAAGCAATGATTCTAACATAAGTGCTGGACGTAAACGTGGTCATACTGTGTAATTTGATGAACATTTTGATTTATATAAAGATGAAAGAAAAAAATTGGTTACTGCAATAATGTTGATGAATTGTTGAAAGAAGTAGGACAACGACATATTTCAAATGAATGGCGCCTGTTCATCGATTCGTCTGTGGAAAGCCGAAAAGGAGTGCTATTGCACAATGGAAACAAACATCCATCAGTTCCAGTTGTTTACTCAAGAAATACGACAGAAAATTATGAAAATATGAAATTAATTCTTGAGTTAATTAACTACAATCAACATAAGTGGATGATTTGTTGTGATCTCAAAGTTGTTAGAATTTTAACTGGCGTAAAAAAAAGGTTTTTCAAGTTACCAATGTTTTTATGTGTTTGGGAGGGGCGTAAAAGACATCTAAATTATACTAATCATAAATGGGATGCACGTGCACAATTCAAACTCGGTCAATTCAGCATCGATCACATTCCTTTTGTAGAGTCCAACAAAGTTAGTTTACCGCCATTACATATCAAATTAGGATTAATAGAAGTTTCATTTGTGCATTGGATCATGACAGTGAAGCTTTCAAGTATTTAAAAACTATTTTTCCTGGTGTAAGTGACGCCAAAATTAACGCAGGTGTTAAAAATTTAAAGTTTAGAAGATATTTTTGAACTAACTTTAACTGATTTTATTTTTATTTTCTTGCAGGTGTATCCGATGGCCCACAGACAAAAACACTAATTCAAAATGATGTGTTTAGGAGTTTATTGAATCCTGTTAAAAACCGTGCATGGGATGGCTTCATTGATGTCGTAAAAAATATTTTGGGAAATAAGAAAGCAGATAACTACAAAGATATTGTTAAATAAATGGTTTCAGTCTATGGCGAAATGAAAGTTAACATGTCTTTAAAAATTCATATTTTGTCTTTAAAAATTCGATTTTCTCAAAATTCTGACGTGCTACAGCAAAACGCCGAGACACGTATTTCTTTATTTTAAGCCCATTTTCATATTCTGTTAACATTTCTCATGTGTACTCGAAAAAATTTGATTTTGTCGTACTGTGTAATACTTCAATATAAATGCACCATTTCGCCAATGTTATTACATAAAACAATACAAAAAGCATGAATGTTTCAAAAGGCATCAATGTTTTACATCAAACTTATGAATAGACCAAGTTATGACAAAGAGAGCGTAATATGTTTTGAATCATTCGCCAGATGTCGCCAGTGCCAGTGCTTTTGGGTCATACAATTCGTTCCATGAGTTCTCTATATTATTTAATACTCTTTGGTGGCAACGACCTGCTTGTTTGTTCGCTAGCGCTACATCAATACGATCATACTTATTTTCAGGCAGAGACTATTGTTGTACAACAACCACATATGTGATGCTAACTCTGTGTGTTGTTTGCATGTGTTCACTTTGATAGATTGCCCTACCCGGGCCTATAGATATTAACACATCAAAAATACTTTCAACATTTTGAGAGAACATTTTTGTCACGAAATCATTTTCAAATCTGAATCATGCATATTTTGTCTTCCACATTTTGCTGTATTTTACATGAATATATTTTCAGTAATCCCTACTGTATAATGAATAAATGGTCTAAAATTTAAAAAAATGTTTTTTAATTACTTGGAACTATAATTTTCAATATCAACTATTTCGAAAGAAACCTAGAAACACGGTTAGCGCCTCTGGCTTCAACGTATTCCAATTAGGGTTGGTTAGTTGGTGCCCCACTTTGCACCAAATAAAAATGTCCGATTCGAAAACACTATATTTATGCGCGTATGCATTATTTTTTTATATGTATTTTGTTCAACACTTTTCGTTTTTTGATCCCTTTTGCAGTTGTTATTGTAGTCGCGTCAGCGATAGCGACAATTGCGATACTCGGATATTATTTAATCTAAAGGGTCCGCCATCTAACGTTTTTTTTTTCAACTAGTGCTTATTTCGTGAATGGTAATACTAAGCTCATGTCTGATTTTACAGATAATTAGTTTTATCCTTCCGCTGAACGAATATGGTTGTGTATACGCTTGAACAACGCTGGGAAATATTGCGACATTACTTTGAAAATCATGGTAATATTGCAGAATGTGTGCGAAAATTGCGTACGGATTTTGGAAGAAGAGAAGCACCGTCAGTTCCGTATGTTCGTTATTTTGTGAAAAAAGTGAAAGAAACTTGCATCCTCATCGATAAACCAAAGCGTGAAAAGCCAAAAATAGTGCGTACACCCGAGAATATTGCTGCTGTGGCAGAAAGTGTGCGTGAAGCGCCATCAACATCAATTCACCGTCGTTCTTAATAATTGAACATTTCGGAGACATCATTGAGACGAATTTTGCATAAAGACCTTGGTATGACGCCATACAAAGTCCAATTGGTTCAGGAGTTTAAGCCAAGTGACCAACCAATGCGTATTTGCTTCGCTAAGTAGGCCTGCGATCGACTTACAAAAGATGCCGATTTTGCCAAAAAAATCATCTTTTCAGATGAAGCACATTTTGATCTTGGCGGGTAAGTAAACAAGCAAAATTGTCGCATTTGGGGCACAGAAAACCCGCACGCATACATTGAAAAGCCGATGCACCCAAAACGAGTCACTGTTTGGTGCGGATTTTGGTCCAGAGGCATAATTGGACCATTTTTCTTCGAAAATGAGCAAGGAGTGGCCGTTACAGTCAATGGCGATCGTTATCGGGCCATGTTGAACGAATTTTTGTTCACAAAAATTGAAGAGGAGGATATTGGCAACATTTGGTTTCAACAGGACGGCGCTACGTGCCACACAGCCGAAGCTACACTCGATGTTTTGCGCCCTGGTTTTGAAGATCGCATTATCAGCCGCAGAGCTGATGTCGTTTGGCCACCTCGGAGCTGCGATTTGACACCGTTGGACTATTATTTGTGGGGTGCCCTCGAAGATAAGTGTTACGCCGACGAGACAGAGACAATTGACGCTTTAAAGGACAATATTCGTGAAGCCATTGGTGAAATACAGCTGCACACAATCGATAATGTGCTTAAAAATTGGACCGATCGTGTAGGCTAATGCATGGCCAGCCGAGGCAGCCATTTGAATGAAGTTATTTTCTATTATTAACCGGAAGGATTGTACTTTCAAATAAAAAAAGAAATTTGAGAAAATATTCAGTGTTTTTTTTTATAGCATTTTCAAAAAAAAAGTTATTTGGCGGACCCGATACCTTCACATTTTTAAAATTTCGAAATTTTGATGCAATCAGAACAAAAAAATATATATATTGTATTATTTGAAACCATAAAGAAGCATAATCATTAAGTATTTATCGGCCTCACAGCAAATATGCAAGGGAATACGCAGAGATCGCGCGCTTCATGCTCAGTTTTCTTCACTTAATCTTTTGTGGCGTTAGATCAAGTGGCTTCTGAGTAGCTCAATTGTGGCTGCCGACGAATGAGGTCACGAGAAACATACAAAATGAATGGTACCACTAAATAATATGTTCCCTGAAATTGATAAACTTTATCAGTATCTTACGAAAACAAAAGTACAATTTAATAATCGATCTAGATGCACCAAAAGGGATAAAAATAATAAAGCTAAAAGCGCCAAAATAGAAATAACAAAAATAAAGTTACGAAAGGAATAACTGTAACCAAGTGAACAAAACTAATTTCAGTCGGTATATGGGTAGAGGTTGCTATTGCTGCATTCGTTATTTTGCAGTTTTTTTTCAATTCGTTGTTTGTACCGCTGGTTCGCTGAAACTATAATCATTCATTTCATGGATTTATCTGTGGAAAATTGTTTACTCACCTCCCACGGACAACATTTAATACAATTGGTCCCAATACGACCCACACACAAACACTCTTAAGGGAATTTGGGTACATACACATGCAAGCAAACAAGATTACGTATGAATGCCCTTAGGCAACGCGGCATAGGCATTGAACCTGGGAATTTTTAAATCTTACTTTGTTTGGATTGTCAGTGTCGCTTCTGTCACATGGTTTGAGTTATTGGGCCATATAGGCGACGGTATGTCTTCCTACCAAACCTTCCCTGCACCTATTCTCCCAAAGATCCATTCATTTTTTATAAGTGTTTTTCTTGTGTATTTTATGGACTTAATCCTATTCGATGACAAACTGTAAAAACATGAAGAAGAAAAATAGTGTAAGTCGAACAGACAAACAAGCGGGCAGTTGACTTTGTACCCCAGCTCGTATGTGGCTATCGTTATTCTCATCTCCAAAGCAAATCAAATTGAATTTTCTAGTTTTTTTTATTTACTTCTCTTCACTTCTCTCTTCTGTATTGAGTTCTTTACTTTACTAACACACAGCGTATTAGATTGCCGACATTAATTGAATGAAAACTTTTTATCTGCGACCTTCTCTGGTAGAATGGTCGGTTAAATTAAAAGGTTTTCAAATTACGGTTACTTTTCAAAAGCCATTAAAAGTCTGAAATCATTACGTCTAGCCATTACACTCCTTCATTTCTACATGGGATTTAAAGAGAATATAATATTAAATATAAAGTTTTAAAGCGCATTGAGTAAAAACGCACTTTGTCGAGGGAGAATCTCACGACACTTCAAAAATGTTTGCCAATGTCCCGCATTTGTAATTTTCGCTCATACACAACGGCAACTCGATATATTGGAGTGGCCGTTTTCTTAAACTACAACTTGTACAAAATATTCACCTACTTATACTTTACAGAGAATATAAAGGGTTTCTCAGTTAGATTGCACTTTTAAATTTTAAATTTTAACAACTGTCACGTCTGTTTATACCGATTATTAAGAATAGAGTGCTTTACAAAAGACCAACGCGATATAATTGTGAAACTTATGACACAAATTCGATCAATGAGTAATGCAGCAAAGTGAAGTCAATGTCAAGTTTCAAAAAACTCACCTCCTGCGATTAGCGCAATTCCATCTGAATGGCTTAGTGAATATACAAAATTGCCGAATTGGGCGCTCACAAAATCCTCATGCAATCCATGAGAAACAAGTGCAAAAACAAGAGGCAACTTTCTGGCGCGGATTTTGGTCAGGCGGCATGATTGGGCCTTACTTGTTTAAAGATGACGCCGAAATTGCAGTGACTGTGAACAGCATTCGTTACAGGACTATGATAGCGGAGTTCTTGTAGCATCACCTGGACGACATGGATCTGGACGACATGTGGTTTCAGCAGGACGTCGCCACCTTCCACACCACTCATGAAATAGTACATTAATTGCAGCAACGATTTCCAGAACAAACTATCTCAAATAATTCTGATGTCAACTACCCACCAAGATCATGCAATTTAACCCCGTCCGATTTCCTTCTTTGGGGGTTTGCGAATAAACCAGAAACAATTCCTGAGATCAAATCCGAGATACAACGCGTCATCAGTTAGACACAGCCACATTTCATGAAAAGAGTAGTGGCATGTCACCAGAGTCGTGGGGCCTTTTGGCGTATATTTTATTCCGTACTTAATCGGAACATGTTTTCATTACAATTCAATAAAAAAAAGTCACAACTATCTCAAGAAATACGTGTTTTTGTTTTAAACTGAGAGTGCATTCTTACTGACACATCCTTTAGTAATAAATCTAGAAAAAGTTTTGGAACGAAGTTCCTTATCGCACGTTGCGGGATGGGGGCTAAATGAAAAAATGTTAAACAACTTTTTTTTTAACTACTTTATTACAACCCATTATTATCAACTATATTGGGTACTTTTGATTTGGTTTGGTTTAAAGGGAAGTTTTCTAGGTGGAGCCTGTATATTATATATTGCAGTTTTGACCCCAATAAAAAGTAAATTTCGAAAAGCCAAAGTGCAAGACTGGCAAATCCATGAAATACAACCCTGAGCATGGAATTACATTTGGCAGCACACTTACTCTTACACTCTTACTTTTGGTTTGGTTTGTGTCTAAACTAACATATCAGGGAATATTTTTGTTTAATGGGAAATTTTCTAGGTGGTGCCTGTTTATTACGTATTGTAGTTTTGAACCGAATAAAAAGTAAATTTAGATAACCTAAAGTGAAAGAAGTTTAAAAAATAACATTTTCTTAAGTGCGTTTTCTGAGAAAAAGTAAATTTTCTCAAAAAAAATTACTTATTGATATTCTTAAACAATCAACCTTTTCTTAAAAAAGTACCTTATCTTAAAGAAGTACCTTTGCTTAAAAAAGTAAATTTTCTTACAAAAAGTACCTTTTCTTAAAAAATTTGATTGTCTTAAATAAGTACATTTTCGTAAAAAAGTACATTATCTTAGAACAAATTGTCTTTTCTTAAAAAACTAAATTTTCTTTAAAGAGCTCCTTTCTTGTAAAACAAAATAACTCTTCTTGAGATAAGTACGTTTCTTAAAATTGTATATTTTCTTTGGTAAAAAAAGATTTTGTTCAAAAAAAAATACCGTTTCTTACAAAAATTTCTTTTCTTAAAAGTACCTTTTCTTAAAAAAATAATACCTTTTCTTTTCTTGAGATAAGTAGCCTTTCTGAAAATAAGTAAATTTTCTTCAAAACTACCGGTTCGTAAAATAGTACTTCTTTGTAAAATAAATCCATACTCTTAGGCCTTTTCTTACAAAAAGCACTTCTTATTAAAAATTTTAGCTTTTCTTAAAAAAACATTAGATTTTAATAAAAGAAGTACCTCTCATTAAAGAAAGGACCTTTTCGGGAAAATAGAATACATATTCTTACAAAAGGGACCTAAAAATATACTTCTTTTAAAAAAATACATTCAATAAATATAAAATTTCTTAAAAAAATAAATTTGTGGCTTTGGTGGCTGTTACTAATTATTCACATTAGATCTGAAAATGACTGATATATTTTTTACGCTCTTTTATCCTAATAAATATTTTGTTACTGGCGCCAAAAATATAAGGTACCTGAAAGACTCTTCTGGACACTAGACTTCCAGCTTAACTTCAGGCTGTCGCTGAGCTATTGAGCACCTGACTGGTCAAGTTCCATATCGTCCAGTCTTCATATCCGTTCCTAAAGTATGGAAAGATACAAGATTTATATTTATTGCCAAAGTAGGAAAGAACTGGTATAAAGCTCCCATAAGATTTAGGCATATAAATTCGTCAGCATTCTAAATGAAGACTTTGGAACGGTCGATATGGAAACACGAGCCAGTATTGACGTGCTGTAAGATAGAAATACAGACCCGTGTGTCCTAGTAGTCGCTTCAGATACATAGAGATATCATTTGCTATTCCGGTGTACACAAGGCCAGTCTTTGTTGTCCTTCAACAAGCTTACCTTCAACAAGATCTCGCGAATCAGTTGGAACTGTCCTAAAATTCAACTTTCAAATTGTGACGCAGTTGCAGACGCAACAATGTTGAGAGTATGGAAAAGTCGACGATATCCCTCTAAACTTGGTCTTTCTCTGGGGATTATTCATATTTTCTATCGGTGGTGAGAATGATATTATATTTGGGATTATAGTGTGTTGTCGAGTGCTTGACAAGACCACACATTGCCCACAACTGACTAGGATTTATTACATGGGGAACATGTCCATACAGGAGCTTTGGGCACCAACCAAACTAATGCAACGTTGCAGTTGCTACCCATGGATATTACGATTATAAGGGTGCAGATTGGTTCTATATTTGCTCTCACATCAAGAAAACTGACAGGATGGAGTTGGTTATGGAACAGTTTCAGATGATTTTCCAAACATTACTGCAACTACGGACACTATCAGTTGTGGAGTAAAGACTACCAGATGTTGAAGGATATTTGTACATATATAGAGGGTTCGAAACTGAATCATAGGTTAAAGTATGTTGTCTATTCTAGAGAACTAGGTTTGTCCCTTCACGTGTACTAAGGGATCATTGGAGCATTTAACTGGCGAAAATTTTTAAATTACAGGAGTTATCGGTTGACTTAAGTCCTGAGAGTGCTTCTCGCAAACCAGTGAGCTGTGCACGTTCTAGTTTTACACTCACTGATTTAGACCTACAGTTGTATACCGGTTCCGAACGGTATTTTGAGAAGATTTTTCATGGCTAAATACCCGATAGTGTCGCCGTCACTAAGCGAGCTGACCGCCGTCGAAAGTAATTTTAAGGTAGTCAGAGAAGGGATCGAACCTACGTTCTTATGCACAAGATCCACGCACACTACCATTGCACCACCGACGGCCACTATCTAGTCAGCACAGCTAATCTAGTCATTAGCCAGTGATATCATAATGAACTCCAAATCCTAACTGAGTTGTTGGCCGAGTGTCACCAACACCATGCTGCTCTCTAAATTGACCTTGATGTAAATTGCGAGAAAAATAAGCCTGTTGCATCTGCACTGAAATATCAAACACAACACACATTAACCCATTTGTGTGAAGATGCATGTAGTGGGGTCATGTTATGTCAATCTGCTGCTTTTTTCAAAAAAAATAAAAGTGTTAAATTCCGCTGTGCCGAATCTTTGATACCCTCCACCTTAGTGTTAACCACCAAAATATTAAATTTTAAAAAGGATCTTTTTTAAGAAAATGTACTTTGTTAAAAAAATAAAAATAAGTTGCTTGTTCACAAATGCAATTACTTGTTCACAAATGCTTATAAATGCAGGATGCTCACAAATGCTCACATTGCTCACAATGCTCAAATGCTCACATTGAAAATGTACTTAAGAAAATGTACTTTGAAATGTACTTTGAAATGTACTTAATGTACTTTGAAATGTACTTTTAAATGTACTTAAGAAATGTACTTAAGAAATTTACTTAAGAAATGTACATTTCTTAAGTACTTAAGAAGAAATGTACTTAAGAAATGTACTTAAGAACAAATGTACTTAAGAAATGTACTTAAGAAAGAAATGTACATAAGAAATGTACTTAAGAAATGTATTTAATGAAATGTACTTAAGAAATGTACTTTGAAATGTACTTAATGTACTTAATGTACTTTAAAATGTAGTTAAGAAATGTTCTTTTTTTTAAGAAAATTTACTTTTTTAAAAAAAAGTAAAATAAGTTACTTGTTCAGAAGTAAAATAAAAAAGCATTTTTTAAAAATAAAAAAAGGATTTTTTGAAGAACTGTTAAAAAAAAAAACAAGCTGCAAAGCATTTTTTAAAAATAAAAAAGCATTTTTTGAAGAACTGTTAAAAACAAAAAAAAAATACAAGCTGGGACGAGAGTTGAACCAACAACCCTCAGACTCCAACGCGCAACCCTTTACTCATCACGCCACAGCGACCTTAGATGAAGTGTGACAAAATTCATATGAATGTATGAACACATGAAAGTACATTTAAACATTCCAAAGTACTTACATATTATAAAGAACAACAAAGATTTTCAACATGGAAATTCACCACACGGCAAAAGGAGTAGTAAGTAAAATAAAAAAGCACTTTTTAAAAAAAAAAAGCATTTTTTGAAGAACTGTTAAAAAAAAAAGAAAACAAGCTGGGACGAGAGTTGAACCAACAACCCTCGGACTCCAACGCGCAACCCTTTACGCATCAGGCCACAGCGACCTTAAATGAAGTGTGACAAAATTCATATAAATGTATGAACACATGAAAGTACATCAAAACATTCTAAAGTACCTTCATATTATAAAGAACAACAAAGATTTTCAACATAGAAATTCACCACACGGCAAAAGGAGTAGTTTAGTATAAAACTACAAAAATTAATGTGAAAATTTTATGAGTTTTTTTACGTTTCCAATCATAAAATTTTTTCCAATGGACCAATTTCGCTGATTTTCAATACCAAACTGCTCAGGAATACGTGGAACATTCTGGCCAAAAACCAAACCGCGTTATCGCCGATTGAAGTCGTAAGAATGTTTTCAACAGACGGACAGACGGACATGGCTATATCGACTCCGGTTGTTATAAGGATCAAGAATATATTTACTTTATGGGGTCGCAAAGCCTTATTTCTATATGTTACAATCAGAATGACAAACTGATATATACCCTCTATCACTTACAGTGGAGGGTATAAAAATTAGAGGTTCCTGTAGGGATATCATAAAAAAAATACAAATTGACTAGTTTAGCAAAAATGTAAATGTTTGTATGGGATATAATCATAAAGTTTTTGTTGAATGATTTTAGATTACATACATTTGATTGTTTTGCAGATTAATCCAAAGAATAAAATAATTGATCGACTTCTTGGTTTGAAATTTCATACAGAATAGAATATGAGCGACAGCGAACGGTAGGCGAGTTGAAAAATGATTTAAATTGAATTGTATTGACTCGAACCGCGAGCCAAAATTGCAATAACTTGATCGTTTTATAACACGAAATCCGAGTTAAACATATTCAAACACCTAAAAAAATATGTTTAGTTACTCGCTCCCTCGCGAACGGGAGTGATCGATCTCCTGTTGCACAAAAATAAAGTAAAGCTGACTGTGATCAGTTTTATATAACATGTTAATTGTGATGGTTGATAAATCCAAAAACGTATCATTAAAATAATGAATACGAAAACTGCTTATGTTTTTGTTGATAAAAATCAAAATTTACTTGATGGTACTTTTGCAAGCGCAATAGAATGTCATTATGTCAAAGTTCATAAAAAGTAATTATCAAATTTATTGTCATCATTCTCATTCAACATATGTAGTGTTGGTGTGTTAATGAGCAGTTCATGCAACAAGCTTACAAGGTCAGAAAAAATGTTCTAAGTAAAAATGGTTGATTTTGTTGGAATTACAGGAAAGCACACTCACTGACATGACTATTTTCGAACTCCGTGACAAGTTCATCATCAGATGAATAACTGCTCTTATGAGAAATTTTATATTTATATGGTCCTGTACTTGTCTTGGACTTTTTTCCCCAAAAAGACATCATGAAAACATTCCCAAAATCCATCAAAAAACTTCGTTAATAAACTCATAATTTATTTGTAATGCCAACTGCATACGATATTGCAACAGGAATGTTGGAATTATCGTAATAAAGGAGTATAGCTTTAAGGCTTTTCTTGGATGCATCTATAAATATACTCCAGTCCTCGGGGTTATATTCGATATTCATTTCCGCCATTAAGCCTTCAATGTCGTTCCAATTTAAAAGAGGTGTTGGATTCGTTAACTGAAAAGTATGGCAGAAACATGCCATGGCGATTACGGAAACAAGTAACATTCACACCAGATTCCAGCAGAAGAATACTTTTCAAGTCTGCAGATAATATTTCTGATTTATTTTTAGAAAGACTCAGCTTCCGTTCCAAATGCTCTTGCGACATTAGTATTGGGCTTGTGGCTGCTTCATTTCCTGAGCAACCACTGTCAATGACTTCTGTTCTACTGCATGTACTGACATCACCATATTGACTAGGACTTCCAGGATGTAGCTCAGGTGGTGGAAGTTCATCCGAATGTGGTACTGGGACCAAGGCTCCACCGCCCCTTAAAAAAAATTAAGACGTAAGCTTTCAAAACGCCGATTCACGTATATTTTTTTGTCTCCTGTACCAGAATCCGTTGTCAGAACCTTGTTTTTTTATGTTCCACAGTGTTATCTGCTGCAAAGCCGTTTTTTATTTGATTCCCAATATGGCTTTATTGAAGCCCGCTCTACTACGACTAATCTTCTGTGTTCACAAATTATTGTATTACAAGTTATGAGACGGGATGTCAAGTTGATATCATTTACCTAGATTTCGCAAAGGCTTTTGATAAACTTTCACATTACGTCTTAACATGGCTGTGTGGCAATGCTGGTGTTGTTGGATCTTTCAAAGGCTTTTGATTTGAAAAAGGACACATTGAGCGATGAACTGCGAAACTCAACGATGACTTAAAGCGTGTTTCTCTTTGGGCAGATGTGAATGGATTAAGTTTAAATCCAAAAAAATCAAAATTTATTGTAATGTGTAAGAGAACGCAAAAAATAGTGACAATCCTAATGTTTGTATTAACACTCAACGAATAGAGATCGTTAACAAGGCGAAAAATCTTGGTATAATTTGTAATAATACTCTAACCTAGTCAGATCACGTAATAGCCGCTTGCGGCAAAACATACTCTTTGCTCAGAACCCTATGGCCTACACAATATTGCACGCCAATATAAATAAGACTATTACTTGCTAAAACTTATCTGATACCAAATTTAATCTACGGATGTGAGATTTTCGCTAGCTTTGATAGCACTAGCAAAACTAAATTAAACGTTACATATAACAATATTGTAAGGTAGGTTTATGGACTCAAAAATTGTGATACAATTGTGTGATACACAATTGTGATATTGTGTGACGCAATATTCAACTTTTTGACTCCACACAAAAAATCACTTATCCCAGCCGAAAGCACTCGATGAGAGGAGAAAAGTAATTTCTGGATTTTGCTAGATTGGTTGCCGTTCGTTTTTTATGGGCCTCTATAATTTTTTCGCCAAATTCGATTTTGAGCACTTTTTTGCAATTTTCTTCTATTTTTCGCATGGCCATAGCTCGAAAACGGCTGTGAATTTCGACTCTTCAGAAAAGTTGTAGCTCTTGACTCGGCCAACAAAAATAGCTCTTGACTCGGCCAACAAAAATGCTGAATATATTAAGTCGGAAACATTTCATCTTCATGCTCAAAACCCCAAAAATGTTCGACTACAGCGCTTGAACTATTACCGTTATTCACTCCAAAAACTGGAAATGACGCAGAAGATATCGCCGTGGCAATTTTAAGTTCAGAATCAGACGAATCAAGCGAACCAGATGCAAAGAAATCTCGGCCTTCCACTTCTGGAACGTCAACTGTCAAATCATCAACTAAGCGCCAGACAGCCCAAATGGACATCGACGATACTGATTAACAAAAAAAATACAAATTAATACCCGTTTGATGCCTTTTTTATACTTTTTCTCATACTCTTTCACATATTTTCATGTTTTTCACTTTAATCAGAAAACTCAATACTAAATTGCAAAAAAAATAATACATGTGCCTTTTTTAAACTTTTGCTCAATAAAATTAATAAAATCAAACAAAAAATTAAAATTAATCACATTTGTATGGCGAAATCCGTATCAAGGAGTGGTCGTAGAAGCTGGTATGTACTAGAAAGTTGTTCATAATTTTATAGGCTACGTTTCTTCCCTTGATTATTTGGTAAAATTTTCAATAGTTCAAGAGCTGTAGTCGAAAAAATCGGTGAAAAAAGTGGTAATTTTTTCGACATTTTTGGGGTTTCGAGCATGAAGATGAAATTTTTCCGACTTAATATATTCAACATTTTTGTTGGCCGAGTCAAGGGCTACAACTTTGCTGAAGACTGCAAAAAAAAATTCACAGCCGTTGTCGAGCTATGGCCATGCGAAAAATAGAAGATAATTGCAAAAAAAAGTGCTCAAAATCGAATTTGGCGAAAAAACTATAGAGGCTCATAAAAAACAAACGGCAACCAATCTAGCAAAATCCAGAAATTAATTTTCTCCTCTCATCGAGTACTTTCGGCGGGGATAAGTGATTTTTTGTTTGGAATATTTATAATTATGTCAATATAACTCCTTATTCTAAAAGAATATTTGGCGTGCAGTTCTTAGACTTACTGAAAATACGAACTCTTATATTTCTCCACAAAATTATCTTTTTGATCATATAATATTATCTTTTTGATCGTATAAAATTTAGTCGACTCAGAAGAAATAGAAACCTAATACAAATTAGACATTGTACTTTAATATCTGAATGGCAATTTTTTGTAACTGCAATACGTCTTTGGAATATTATTCCTCCCACAATTAGGGAAACCAGCAACGCGCTACAATTTAAGAAAAAATTGTTTGAATTCTACTCATAAACTGTTTCATAACTGTTCATAACTCTTTATTAATTGTAACTATTTTATTTAATTTTTACTTAATTTTTTTGTATTTTTTTGTTTGTATTTATATTTAAAATAATTTTCTATGTAATCGTTATCTTACCTGTGTTAATTTATATCATAACAACATAAGATTTCTACTGTTTAAGACAAATGTTTTGTTGTAGAAGTAAAAAAACAAATAAAATAAATAAATGCCTACTCCTCCTCTTATATTGTTTCATCGAGAGTACGGCAGTGTAGTGTTCTCGGCCCGCTTTTATTTAATTTATTTATGAAAATGACATTTCAATGAGCGTTACTCATTCACATTTTTTACTTTACGCTGACGTTTTTAATATTTTTAAACGCGTTAGTACTCTATTGGATGCGCCTTTGTTAATCAATCTTCTAAGGAAATTCAATCCCAAATGATATGATTCTGAGATCATAACTTCGGTTGTAACGCTTGTTACCCTAATTCAGTGAGACGCCTTATCCAGTATTCATATTGAATGATAAACACCTAATTCTACCGTCCCCAATTCTAAATTGCCGAAACAGTTCTTCCAAGCTGATGTCGCCTGTGAAGAGGATATCGCTTACAATTCTCACTTTTCCCAGGCATAATAACCAATTTTAAAAATCAATTTGATATGAGGATATTCTTTCAAAGAAGGGCATTATGATTCACGCGCTCGATCATATCGCTTAATACACTAATACAGTTTGGCACCTAATTCTATCGATCTTGTTCGCGGACTTGTTCCTGGAACTTAATCCCTAAAAGGATCTAGAGGAACAGTTCTCTAACGTAACATCTGACACCAAAACCATCGAAGGAACTCCGGCATTGGGAGTACTTGGAGTACTCCGAGGACGAAGCAAACAGCGCGGTGGTAAATAGGAACGCTGCTGCACATGTTGACGCTACTAAAGTTGAATCTGCAGTTCTCCTGCTCCATATATACAAATATGGAGCCTATGTAGTCTTTATTTAAGAACTCTGGACAAATAATGGCTGGATTTGACGATTGAAGACCCTGATAACATGATTATGGGTTTCAAAAGACAAAGGCACAGCGTGTACATTTATACTTGCCAAGGAACATTTGAATATAATACATATATTATTTATTATTTAAATATTATTTACTTATTTTTTATTATTTTAATATTATTTATTGATGTGTTAACATCTATAGGCACGGTTAGGGTATAATCTAACAAAGTCAACACATGCAAACAATAAACAACGTTAGCACACAGCGTTATCTACGTCGAAGCTATGCAGCCTTAACATTGAAAATAATGTGTGGTTGTTGTACAACAATAGTCTCTGCCACAAAATAATTATAGTAGTATTGATGTAGCGGCAGCGAACAGTTGTCTTAAAAGACGAAGTCTGGCTACTCGTAAGCTTACGAACATAAGACAATGTATGTAGATGTGTTTGTTGCTTTGCATTCTCTTTGTTTTTTGTGGGAATAAAACAAAAGGTATTAAGCAAGAAAATAATGACACATGTGCTGGCATTTGTCTTTAAATAATTTATTAATACAAACGCTGGTTTTTAGTTTTCAATGTAACACTTACTAATGTGTTCATTCAAATCGAACAGGTTCAGTGTCACAAAAAGGTGTTAACACATCGCCCGTGAGTTCGAACACTCATTGTTTTTTTTTTTTTTAATTTGGCCTCATACAAGGGAAACATTGCTTTTTAGAAACGAAAACGCTTTAAATGTGTTCGACGGTCACAGTCGACATAATGGAAATGCCCATATGTATTTAGTTTCTATTATTTCATAGACAAATAAATCTAATATGCCCTATATTTATACGAAAGCTTATATTGTGAAAGTCAAGTACGTGGAAATAACACGTAGTTGTATGATATATTGCGATATGGTATCACAATATTAGCTTTCGTACAAACGTAGTACAAGATGTCATTTTATGGAAATGTGCAGGTTGTGATTCCATCTCATCTACATTCGATATGACTTCATAGCTCGCATAGTGTGTCAACATCTTTTAACATACATAATACAAATGACTAGATATACCACTCGTATGACTATCAACATTTTATTTTTGTGAACACGATAAGAAATATCGGCAATGAACATGTATAAGTTGCGGATGTGTGCATGAGGAATATGTGTGTTCTGGACCACATACAACAAGGACAGTAAGTGAAACAAATGCATCGCAGCACATGCTGGTTATGTCCTTCCGCCTTTGGAAAACGTCAAGTGTCAGACGTCATCAAGAATGAATGATAGTTTCGTTTTTTCTTGACACTGGAGCTGTATTGCTACTAAAGGGGCAGTGCTTGTTACTCTTGTTTTTTGTTGTTTCTGGAATCTGTTTCATCTCTCTTTAGTTTTTGTTCTTCTGCGAATTTTGATATTCACTGGCTGTCAGTGAATAATTCATATCCAAGGGTAACATTCCATCGTCATTCGATACTGATGATGACCTCGCCTTACTATGAAACCGGCAACCTCAAATACATATTTCTAGTCAATATTCGGTCGTTGTCTCTATTTCATGCTTCGAATTGTTTTATTTGGGTATTTTTGAACTTGTTTAATTTTTTGCGCACCATGCCATTCAGTACAAAATATCAAGTTTGTAAAGCCTTTATCAAAAGTCATACTTTCAAATTGGACAAGAAGACGCAATTTAATATTCTGTTAAGGGTGGTGCAATAACGCGGACTCATACAAAGTCACTTTTTCCTGCAACGTTCTACGAGCCAGGATCACATAATTCTGGTTAATAGTTATAAGAATAGTGAATATATGGCGACCTTAGAAGAACAAGATTCTTTCTAACTGACAATTTTTGATAAATTCATCTGCATATCTCATCGTATTAAAATGGGCATGCCCTTTCGTTTACTGCTACCGTCATAATGGAATACATATTTTCCTGTACTCATTTAGTTAACAAAATGCATTCAATCTGGTTCTTCTCAAAAACTACTTGGTGCAGGTAGAACCTTGTTGTTCTAAGATCGCTGTATGTAAGTGACTGCAATACATCACATAAGGTTTATCTGGGGTTGCTGATTACGAGTTAAATGCCAAAAATTCCAAATGACGATGACCAATTTCAAATTATAAATTTATTGAATTTTTTATAGCCACTAAGGAAGTATTTAAGGTCAGTGATAGCGAATATCGGATTTTTAAAATGGGAAACTCAACACAAATCTTTAATATGAGCACATTGCATTTTTTTTAGCCACTAAGATAATATTTGAAGGCATCGTTAACGAGTTTGGAGTTCGAATTTTAAGTTTAAAAATGTCGAATCAATATAACGGCTGCAAATTTATAATTATATGAATAAAATATGTTTTATTCGACGATAGATCCTGGAAACCACAAACGCAGTTCAGTAGGACAGTAGTAGTATCAGTAGTAATACAGAAAATAATAACATTGACTTGATTTCAATTAACCCATTTTGTGATACAAAACAAAACATCCCAATAAGCACCGATTCGGATCCAACTTCTGTGAATCGATTTCGAAATTGGGTCCTTTCTCGATTCGAGATCGGATACGAAAAAAGAATTGTGTCCGATCTCGAAATGCGCTCGGATCCGATCTCCAAACTAAGACGGGGCCGGTCTCAAAATCAATGCGGACGGGATATCGAAACGAAAACGGATCCGATATGTAAATCATGTTGGCACCAGTATCCAAATCATATTCCTTATCCGCTGGGAGAATGCAGTCTAAGCATTAACCCACGACTACAGAATTGTATTTAATTATTTTTTAATAAACAAGAAATCAGATTGAAACTGAAGTCCACATAGTACGGATATAAAATCTAAAATCGTTGTATTTACAATACGCGGGATATAACTTACACAACCGAGACCACCCAGCTTGTTGACTCAACAAGTTTAACACATCAGCTAAATCAATATTCACGGTTTAAAACATATCAACCCTTCAAGCATTTGTTTTTCTTATTCCTTAGAGTAACTGTTTAGTTTTTTCCACACTTGGTTATATTTGCCGACAATTGGTCAGGTCGACTATTGTGTTGAGCATTGTTTCGCTTTACACTTACCGACTTTCTGACCGACTTTCTGTAAATCAAACTAGCTTTGATTTTTGCCAGACTAATACTATGCCAGACCCAGTGAGTGACCGCATAGCCACAATTAGCAACACAGCGAAATATTTCAACATCTCGTAAATTTGTGTGACGTCAAAGAAACATTTTATGAGCGCCTGGAGGAAGTATATGAACGCTGCCCTGACCACGACATTAAGATTATTCTAGGCGATTTTAATGCGAAATTAGGAAAGGAAAGTGTCTTTCGACCAACCATCGGTAATCACAGTCTACAAAGAACTGGTAGTTAGTAGCACACGATTCCAGCATAAGGACTTTCATAAGGCGACCTGGATATCTCCTGATCAACGGCGAAGAACCAGATTGATCATTTGGTAATTGATGGCAGGCACTCTTCTAGTGTAATGGATGTACGTGTGCTTCGAGGTGCCAATATCGACTCGGATAATTACCTGGTGGCTACGAAAGTTCGCACGAGATTGAGCAGGGCGAAAAACGTACGAAAAGCTGGATATTGACAAGCTACAAATACCGGAGATATCAATGTCCTATCGACAGAAAGTCTCTCTCCTGCTAGAGCAGAATACCCCCCATCCCGAAGACCCAGATGCGCAGTGGAAGCACATCTCCCATTCTTTGGAAATCGCTGCAATGACTGAACTTGGCTATCAAAAACCGCAGAAGGATAAGCCATGGTACGACGAAGAATGTCGCATTGCAACTGATGAAAAAGACGCTGCATATATGGCAACGAAACAGTCAGTTACAACGCATGCTGCGAGTGAGCGGTACAAGAAGCTGAGAAGGGAGGAAACCAACTATTTAGGCGAAAAAAATGGCAGTGGGAGAAGAGAGAGAGTGAAAGAACAGAAATGTGCAGGATGAATGGTGAATCCCGAAAGTTTTTCCAGAGGGTAAGGAGATCGACCAACGGGCCCAATAATGGGCTGCCCTCCTGCAAGGACGAGAACGGGAATCTGGTGACTGAGAAGCAGTGTGTGCTCAAAATGTGGAGAGACCACTTTTCAGCACTATTCCACTCAGATTCTTCCACTGAAGATCAGGAGGTAATGATAGTGGAGGATAGTAGAGATTGTACACCCCCCCCCCCCCCCACAACACAACCACAATGAGATTAGAATGGCGATCTCCCGCCTGAAGAATAATAAAGCTGCTGGTGTGGATGGCCTACCCACTGAACTTTGTAAGACAGGAGGCGAAGGACTGATAGCCCACATGCATCAACTGATATGTGGTATATGGCTGGGGGAATCTATGCCCGACGATTGGAGTCTCAGAGTATAATTTCCTGTATTTTAAAAGGGTGATCCTTGAGTCTGCTTTCTGTTCCAACTATCGCGGTATCAGTCTTTTATCCATCGCGTATAAGGTATTGTCGAGCGTATTATGTGAAAGACTAAAGGCAATTATTGAAAACCGGATTGGACCTTATCAGTGTGGTTTTAGACCAGTCAAGTCCACAACTGACCAAATATTCACGCTACGCCAAATCCTGGAAAAGACCCACGAAAAGCAAATCGATACATACCACCTTTTTGTCGATTACAAAGCTGCTTTCGATAGCCCCATACGGGGAAAACTGTACGAAGCTATGTCTGAACTTGGTATTCCGGCAAAACTGATTCGCCTCTGTAGAATGACGCTGACGAACACCAAATCAGCAGTGAAAGTGGGGAAAGACCTCACTGAATCATTCTGTACCAAGCGAGGACTTAGACAAGGCGACACACTTTCGTGCAATCTCTTCAACGTCTTAATGGAGATAATAATGAGAAAGGCTGCAGTAAATACGAACAAGACCATTAACACGAAAGCCATATGTTGCTTGCGTATGCTGACGACATAGACATCATTGGGCGAAATTTGCGAGAGGTTACTGCAGTATTTTCAAGAATCGAAAACGAATCAGCGAAGGTAGGTCTTCCCGTTAATGACGGCAAGACAAAATTGATGGTGTCAACGACTAGAGAAACCTATCGACTTGGTCCGCACTTGAACGTTGACAACCGATTTAATTGCGAAGTGGTAGATGAATTTGTCTGTGGCCGTCGGTGGTGCAATGGTTAGTGTGCGCGCCTCTTGTACAGGAGATCCGGGGTTCAATCCCTGCTCCGACCACCTTAAAATTTCTTTCGACGACGGTCGCCTCGCTTAGTGACTGCGAAACTATCGAGTACTTAGCCATGAAGAAACTTCTCAAAATACCATTCGGAACAGGTGTAAAACTGTAGGTTCCAATCAGTGAGTATAAAACTATAAAGCGCAAAGCCCACTGGTTGTTAAAAGCTCTCCCCAATTCCTTCATGGGATGCAATGGGAAACCATTAATTCTATTTTTTAGATGGATTTGTCTACCTTGGATCCGCCGTGAACAAGGACAACAACGTCAGCCTGGAGATAGATAGGAGAATTGTGCTTGCAAATAGGTTCTATTTTGGGCTCAGCAAGCAGTTTAGGAACAAAGCCCTCTCTCGACGGACAAAAGTCCAGCTACATCAGACTCTTATTTTACCTGTCTTGACATATGGCTCTGAAACTTGGGTCATATCACAAGCGGATGAAAAACACCTGGGAGTTTTCGAGAGAAAAATTCTCCGTAAAATATATGGCCCTGTTAGGGAAAACGGCGAGTATCGACGTTGCTGGAACGCAGAGCTATATAATCTCTATTCTGGCGTGGACATAGCTAGACGAATCAAAGTGGGCCAATTACGTTGGCTAGGCCATGTTATCAGAATGGATGAAGATGAGCCAGCGCGAAAGGTTTTTGATAACGTACCCGATGGAAGCAGGAAAAGAGGACGACCAAGACTCCGCTGGAAAGACCAGGCAGAAGAATCCCTCCGTATCCTTGGTGTTAACAACTGGCGAGAAAAGGCGAAGGATAGACCCAGTTGGAAGAATATGTTGAAAATTTTGTTTAATTTGTTTGTTTAATTAATATGTGTAAGACGTCTGACCTCATGAGGTTGTAATATAGTCAATAAAAGTAAATAGGCCGACTTCCCTACCGCACCTTACACTGGGAGATGACTGGGCCCGACAATTCGCTGGTCTAAGTTATAAAGTGCAGATAACAACTATAATGCATTCTTTGCTGTTATATTGCTCCTTGCAGTCAGATTGTTTATCGATTTTTTTATTCTCCGTTTACACAATTTATTTTTCCCAATAACTTTAATCAATGGATTTGAGGCAGATCGAAGTGGTCTGTGATTCGTTGATACGTTAGCAAACAACTAAGGACATAAACAAAAAATTGTAGACTCCCGGTTATGACTAGAGAAATAAAACCTAACAGACAAATGGACCGGGATAAGCACCTACATAATGTACTTCTCAAATTTGGCCAAAAATATTAAAGAATGAATATCAGAAATTTGAGTCGTCGTTATTTTGTGCAGACTCACAAGTGGCATGGGAATCACTAGCTTCCATACCAGCGTTGCCGGTTTGGTAGAATCCTACCAAATTTGGTCGGATGGATTTTAAATTTTATGATTTGTTCGGATGGCCCGACCAATTCGATTTTGGTCCGTTTTAGACGTACCCATTATTAATTTTAGTTAGCCGTTATTTAAATAAATCCATTTTTCCATAGGTTGGTACATTCGTGTGCGTCAACGCACTGAATTGTGATTTGGCACTAGCCGCCAAAGAAATCTTTGTATTTGACGGCGCAAAAAGCTTAGCTTTGTAGTTTACAATAGTTCTTCGTTTCGTGATTTGGACTATTCACCGTAACAACTGAAATTGTGCGCGTCTTCCTACTAAGTGTTCCCTAATATTTAAAGAAAGTGATCTATCTATTGCAGTGAAAAGAAACAATTTTAATTTTGTCAAAATTAAAAACATGGGCAAGTGAGTAAACTTGATTAGAAATATAAGAAACGTAAGAACATTAAGAACGTGTTCCGGCAGGCCCGGGAAAGTGTTTCATGCAAAGTGCTATGTGATGTGACAACGAGGCTTCATTCATAATTTATTTACATTTGGAAATACAAATATGGTGCCTTTTAATTTTTTTAGGTATATCGTTGCCCCGAAGTTATCTTCACGTATCTCCAAATTTTATTTTGTTGGGAAATTGACTCTAAAGTTTCAACAATATATATATAAAAAAAATTGGTGTGAAAAAAGTGGTAAAATATTTTTGTCAGTAATAGTGCCTGAAATTCTACATCGATGGGAGTAAAAATATCCAACGTCATTGATGAAATTTCCCAAGTTATGGCTATTTTTATCTACAAAAAAATTTCACATTTTGTTGTATACGCCGGCTTTTGGGAAATATTGTTTTTGTTTATGGCACATACGTGAACATGAGCTGAAAAAACCCGACTTAATGTTTTCAGTCCGAAATTATCTTCACGTATATGCACTATACATAGGGCATTGTTACTTTTTTGTAATGTTATAGACTTTATCCGGAGTTACTCTGGAGATAGAGAACGAAAACAAAGTGCATATATTAATAGGATGATAATGTCTTTAATTTACGCCTGTCAAATATTTTGTTCACATACGTGAAGATAATTTTATTTTTTTAATTCAAAGTTTGCATTTATTTTTCATTGTATATCCACAATAATGGTTCATACGGTATCATAACGTGTTAAATTTTCAGCAAAAGTAGATATACAAAAAAACGGCTCAATAATATCTCAGATAGGGACGTGGGGATTAAACAGATGGATAGATCTAAAAAAAATTATCCCAGGAAATAGTCTTATCTCATTTTTTTTTTTGATTTTGTGATATACGTGAAGATAACTCCGGAACGACGATATAACAAAAAGGTCTAAGAAGGCTGAAGTAAACAACAGTGATGTCTCTAACAGGTCTGAAGATAACAATATTGATGTAAAATTTTAAGTGTTTTTATTTATAAATCTTTTAAGCTCTTATTTTCCAGTGTTGGTAGTGAAACACAAGTTAAAGTAAAAAGAAAGTTTCGGTTGGAATGGCTGAACTCATTTACTTGGTTGCAAGGAAAATATGGGTCCGCATATTGAGTTGCTTGCTCCAAGTCATTGAACCACCTAAAAGCACATGAGAAACCACCTAAAAGCACATGAGAAATCAACATACCACATTCAAAACCATGGTCTGCAAAAAAGAAATCTGAAGATCAACAAATTTTGTAATGCGGAGGAACCAAAGCGACAAAAACAAGGCACATATGCGGAATATGCGTTAGTAATGTTTTGCATTACACATAATCTACCGTTTTTATTAATGGACTATCTGCCTGCTTTACTTATTGAGTGTTGCCCAGATTCTTCAATAGCAAAATTACTGCATTGCGGGAGGACAAAATCAACTCAAACAGCGACCTATATTGGAAACCAGGCAAGTGATGGTATAGTTTCTATTTTAAAGAAAAAGGAGGTTTTCCTAAATTGTGGACGAAACAATAAAATGTTCCTCAATTTCGGAATTCAAGACAAGTTTCTATCCATGCTGAAGGTTGCTGAGGCTAATGCGGAGACTATTTGCAAACTAATAAAGGACTTCTTGGCTTCACGTAGTATTCCGTTAAAAAATTTGATTGGTTTGGCGACAGATGGTGCTAATGACACGGCTGGAGATATCAGTGGGCTAGAATCATTGCTTACCCGTGAATCGGGTTTATTTTACATAAAATGCACTTGCCATTCACTTAATCTTGGTGTCAGATATGCTTGTAAAAAGTTACCAACAAGTATTGAGTCTCTTTGCCCTAAAATGTATGTCTTTTTTCGCACAGTCCCAAACGAATAGACGAATTTAAAGAATTTCAAGAATATTGTGCAGTAAAACCCCACACAAAATATTAGGCATTTGCGGGACTAGATTGATATCACTTGCAGGTGTAATAAATAGAATAGTTGAGCAATGGGATAGCCTCAAATTATATTTTATTTCTTGTTTTTATGAAATGCACGGACTTCTTCAACCTGCAACAATTGCCGAAGATATGACTTGTGTAGAAAAATGTTATTTCTTATTTTTATCACATATTTTACCAACATTTTTCTTATTGTAATTAAAATGCTAAAAAGACTGAATTACGAATTTAATATTATTTTTTTTATAAGCAATGTCTCTTCAAATAAAAAATGTATGTTAAATAAATAAATAAATGGTTTCCCATTACATCCCATGAACGGACCGGGGGGGGAGAGCTTCTCACAATCACTGAGCTGTGCGCTTTCCAGTTTTCACTCACTGATTGGGACCTACAGTTTTACACCGATTCCGAACGGTATTTTGAGAAGCTTTTTCATGGCTATATACTCGATAGTGTCGCCGTCACTATGCGAGGTGACCGCCGCCGAAAAAATTTTTTTTTTTTTTTGAAGGTGGTCAGAGCAGTGTTCGAACCCAGAATCTCATGTACAAGAGCCGCCCACGCTAACCATTGCACCACCGAAGGCCACAAAAAATGTATGTTACAAGAATAATAAAACAATGTAGTACTTATTTCACAATTTTGGTCGGCTACTTGGGTTTTTTTTTGGTCGGTTTTATGGACATTTTTGGTCGGAAATATTTTTTTCAAATGGCAACACTGTTCCATACCCTGCCCTAAAGCGCTAAGACAACGTTCAAAAAAGTTCATCAATCAGTGCATATGTATTAGAGCGGTGCGTTCGTGTCTTGACCGGCAACGTTCAAATAAATACGTCAATCATCAAACTGAGTTTTTTTTTAATTGTGTTCGGTTGTCATGTCGTCGTCGGAAGATGATGGTTTACTTTTGTTGACTTGTGCAATTTTATTGAAAAAAAAAGCAATAAAGAAAGAGAAAACGACAGAGTGGATGAAAAATTGGTAACGGGTTTTTCAATAAGAGCGCTACAAAAGTTTTTTTTAAATAGAACAGAACCGGTTTTAGATGCCAATGAAATTTTTTATTCCTGTGAAAGTACGTTCGATGCCATTATGTATGGAACTCGATTTCTTTTGCATGGCCACCACGGGCACGCTTGCAGAAGTCCAGACGCAGAACCCAATTTTCGACGGTTTTCAAGCATAAATCGGCCGATACTGCTGCAATTTCACGTTCGATGTTCGTACGAAGTTCATCAATCGTCACTGGCTTGTTGGCATAGACCATAGACTTGACGTAGCCACACAGGAAATAATCTAACGGCATCAAATCGCACGACCGAGGCGGCCAATCGACTGGGCCATGTCGTGAGATAACACGTTCACCAAACTTGGTTTCCAATAAATTGATTGTGGCATTCGCTGTGTGGCTTGTGGCCCCGTCCTGTTGGAACCACATGTCCTCCAAGTCCATATTATCCAATTGGGGCCAAAAATATTCGGTTGTCATTGAACGGAAGCGATTCGCATTCACAGTAATGATCATCACGGAAGAAGTACGACCCAATGACGCCGCCGGCCCATAAACCGCACCAAACCGTAATTTTGTCGGGATGCAATGATGGCTCATGGATTACGAGTGGATTGCTGTCTGACCAATAACGCATATTTTGCTTATTGACGAAGCTACTCAGCCAGAAATGAAATTTAGAAATTGGACGTAGCGCTCTTAAAGTTGAGGCCGCTGACTCCAAATTTCGGTAGTAAATTTTCATAATTTCGACTCGTTGTTGGCTCGTATATCTTACTAAAGAGAAATGTCAAAAGAGCGGGAAAAAATATGACGTCGTTTACTGTTCCTATCGATTTACTTTTGTAGCGTCTCTGTTGAAAACCCCTTTATAAACAGCGAAAAAGGTTTTCGCATGAAAATCTTTTGCAAGAGTTAAAAGTAAAGAGATTCTGCAACATTTGATGAGCTTTTATCCATGGTAAAGCCATCAATAGAAAAGCAAAACACAGTCATGCGAGAAGCCCAATCGCTGTTTTTCCCGCCGGTAATTAATCCTTATAATGTTAATTTTTTTTCACATCTTCCACAGCACCCTTAGGGTACTGTTCTTTATAAAATTCCAGTATTAATTTGTACTGTTAGTTTTTTTCATCCCTGTCACTGTATGCATCGACTTTCACATTCTACAATACCTGTAAGCATTGGTAATGTTCACTAAACTGTAAAATAAATTTGTATTCACCCGCGCACTTGTCCATGTCGGCTGTCATAATTCAAATGAGCATTTGATGGACAAGCATAAGTGGCGATCATCAAATGAAACGCCATCATATTAGAATATCAAAATTCTTTTTATATTCATCAATCAGCAAATTATTGTCTCATTGTTTTCCAAGCAGGTCAGGCTTTACTATCAAAGTGCTAAACCGACCACTTTTTGCCGCTTAGGATTTTTTCTAATTCTTTAAAAAAAAATTTCTATACATTTTGGCTGAAAAATATTATTTTTCACCACAACTTTTTAGATAATTCCGCAACTCTTGTGCAGGCTAAAAAATAATGTTAACACTGCTTGTAGGCATTTTAGTAGCAAATTATTTGGTGTATTCACTAGTAAAGTGGGATGAATCGTTCTTGAGTTATGTTAAAATCCGTGGAACAAGCTCTTCAAAAATGGACAATTTTACTTAAAAAATTATATAAAAAAAACGAATTCATAGAATTTAAAATTTTGTGCACTTTTGTACCACGGATCTCACAATACATCAGAAAAAAATAGTGGTTTTAAATTGTATTTTTTCCTGTTGACCTGTGCTATATATACTGCTTGAGGGTGTGATTGTCAAGTGTGTTTTAGTTTCTTGTTGCGGTAAACAGGTAGTACAAGTGCATTTTGTGTGGGGTTTTTTACAAAACTCTTTTTTGCGAGGAGTTGTAACAAGATCACAGGTGTTGAATACAAATGTGTTACGATTCACAAAATTTACAATCGCATTTTGTGATTTTTTTTCATTCTCAGAATCATTAAAAAAAAAATTCTATATTTTGGACAAAATGAGGTACTTTTACCTAATTGTGAATAAAATCAAAATTTATCCATCGATTTTCTTATGAAATGTCTCATTTTATTCATAGCAAGTCAGGCTTTACTATTAAAGTCCTAAACCGAGCACTTTTTGCAGATTAGGATTTTTTCTAATTTTTTTAAAAAAAAAAAAATTGTATACATTTTCGCTGAAAAATATTAGTTTTCACCACAACTTTTTAGATAACTCCGCAACTCTTGTGCAGGCTAAAAATAATTATTTGGTGTATTCACTAGTAAAGTGGGATGAATCGTTCTTGAGTTATGTTAAAATCCGTGGAACAAGCTTTTCAAAAATGGACAATTTTACTTAAAAAATTATTTAAAAAAAACTTATCGATAGAATTTAAAATTTTGTCCACTTTTGTAACATGGATGTCGTAGTACATCAGAAGAAAATAGTGGTTTTAAATGGTATCAAAAGTTTTTCGATTTTGTTCCCTTGTGTATTCTGGTACATAATTTCATGATATTTATTTTTTAATTATGATTTCCGGCATACATACACCGCGGCTACGAGTTACATGGTCAATTCGATGAGTCCAATTTTGTACTACTTTATCCAAAAAATCTGGCGATATGGCGTCACGAATTGCTGGTTTGTCGGTATAAATCAATGCCTTAACATAGCCACAAAAAAGGTAATCCAGAGGCGCTAAATCGCACGGACGAGGGCAGCAGGGAACAGAACCACTTCTGGAAATAAAGTTGTCATCATATTGATTTTGAAATAAATCGATTGTTAAACGCACTGTATGGCAAGTTGCGCGCCGTCGTATTGGAACCAAATGTCGTTGATGTTAAGATAATTAACTTTTGGGAAAAAAAATCAGTCAGCGTAGCTCGATAACCTTCGCCGTTCACCGTAACGGCAGCTTCCTAATCATTTATTTATCTATTTCTTGTCTATGGAAAATTAAATTCCTTAATAATAAATTAACGCTAATACATTTTCGAATTCATTAATATTGTAAGAGAAATCAATTACAAAAGTGGTATTACTTATAATATTTTTAAACTCAGGGATGGTACGATTGGTTAATTCATAACACAATTAGTTTTATGACTCGATATATTAATCTTAAACTCCTTGCAGGGGCATTAAATGTATCAAATACAGCAAATTCGGACAACTAACTAATCCGCAAACGATTTTGTATAAAAACTTTATAGACTGGAAAAGGTAACGATTGTGTAACATTGGTAAGCGAATAAGTTTACATCGGGACTCATAGCTTGGGATTGGATGGATATCATTTAATGAAGTTAAAGCGAATTTTATAAATATCTGTGGTATTCTCTCTATTCTTTGAATATGTGTGTCAGCTGAAGGAAACCAGCCAAGTTGCGCATACTCTAGCTTCGAGTGGATCAATGTTATGTAAGCAATTTTGCATACATAGGAATCAAAACACACATCACAATGCCGTTTTATTAACGCCAAAAGAGAGTAAATCGAAGCCATTGCATAATCAATGTGAAAACTCAGTTTCGAATCAAATACAACTCCCAGATACTTACCTAATGCGAACACTATTATCATAAAATTCCACGTAAATTGGATTATGTGTTCGCCTGAAACACGTATGGAAATATTTATCCACGTTTAAGGACAAATTGTATATGTGACCTGCTCCCCGAAAAGGTACCTTTTTGAGTGATGCTGCAAACCGCAAGTTTCTATGTCTTTTAGTTTTTCTACAAATCACCTGTAAAGATGAACATAATTAATGAAAAAATTTAAAAATTTAATATAAACAGATAATATATATAATATTTGAAATTTAAAAAAAGTTCAATATCAAAGGTACAAAATTACAAAAATATCAAAATTTTACTCTTTTTTACTCCTAACACGCTTTTTTGGTGGTTCTTCTGTATTTTGCTGCTTTTCACCTTTGTCTGATTTTTTTAAGAAGTTCTTCCAGTTTTTTTTGTTATTTTCATCTCCGGTTTATTCACCATTGTAGCACGTTTCTTTATAGATTGTTTATCTCCGTCTTTGTTTCTGGTTTTCACATCAGCTTGAGCTTTTTCAACTGCAGCTGTCTCCTTAGGGAGTTTTTCCACTTTTGCTACCGATTTTTTAGGAGTCTCAGTTTTGTTTTCAGTCAGTTTTTTTGTTCTTGTAGTAGGCACGTTGACTCTTTGCTTTTTGGATATAATCCATGAAAGAAGAAATTCGTTTTTCTTTTTCTTTATCTGCGCAATTATTCAGCTGAGAAATCACCAACGTATTCTCTACAAAGAATTCCACGTCTGTAGAAGAATTTCAATACCTCTGCAAATGTCGCATAAGTCATCGGAGGGTTTCATAATGGTGATATACGTTACATAAAGGTTCCAGATTTACCTGAATGACTGATTACTCAATTTTCTATCTTCTGGCTGAAGTGAAGATATGTACGTTCGATACAAAGAGGATTTCGTTACAGATGAGGGGAGTTTCATTACTTTATAATCTTTGAAACGAGGCATACGTCCGGGTAATGGAATCGCTAATTGATCTGCCGTACTTTTTATAAAAACTACTACTTTAGTGATTTCTTCCGGGTGCAGTGCGGCCGGATTAGTGCAGGGTTTGTTCTTCGATGCGTGAATTCGCATCACAACACCATGGCGATCGAAATGTGCGAGTTAACTCTTATACCTCTTAGGTCCACAAACGTGTAGAAATAGAAACATTTTGCGGCAGATGGGCAACTGATGAAAGTAAAAAAGTACGTGACCCTTTTAGCTGTCTTGAGTTGACTTACGTCCATACTTGATTTTCGCCAATATATCTTTATAGGCGTCATTGAAATCGTCATGCCCTTTACCAGACTGAATTTGGCTTAGAATAACTAAATCTTGTTCATCTTTCTGCAATTCCAAAAAGTTATTTCTTGCAAAAACAATTCGTTCTTCTGGAATTACAGTAGTCCATCCATTCGTACAGCAAGGTTTTTCTAAAAATTGCGATAAAGTTTGCTCTTCCTCAATATCTTGAAGAGATAATTGCAGCGCTTCTGAAACTTCTGGCGATGAAAATGCATCCGACTCATCACTGACTATAGGTAAACATTCTTCCAAACAATCGCTGAAGTATTGTTCTTCAACACTCTTAAATTCGTCTTCCAGTCACATTTTCTTACGTTAATTAAGATTTATTTTAACCTGAAATTAATTAAATAATAGATAAATTAAATAATAATAAATAATAGATTCAATTCTATCGGCTTAAATCCAAAACATTGATAATTTGATAAGGAATAAAACAGCTCTAGTAATTTTGAAAACAAAATTAGCAAAAACAGGTTTTTAACTGTTAGAAATATTTTTCATAGAGGCAACACTGCATAGTGAACATCGTACAAAGTACCATAGAGTCGAAATACATCGCCAGATGATCAGGTTGAAGGAAGAGTTGCATAACTATGCGCAAAACACGGAAAAACGAAGCGCTTTTTTTAAACGCGTTTCTCTCAATAACTTCTTTTCGGCGCAGAGGTCCCTTTTAGTGGAGCAAGTCACATATTTGATCCAGTCAAGTATAGATGACAAATCATACTTTAACTTAACAGATAAAAAGCAACTTAAGCTCACAAGATAAATCAAATCATAGCGTAATATCATAACACTTTGAGGTTGTGCTCTTATAATATAATTGAGGGTTGTGGAAACAAAAACAAACGGGAGAGGCTAGATTTGTTAAGCATTCAGTATTCCCGTAAAGGGGTAGACTTAAGCGCAGGAGGCATTTTTCAATATTGGAATTGGGAGTAGTAGAATCGAAGCGCGGTATTGAAGAGGACTTATCATTCTGCCAAAATTTTAATGACAGGTCTGACCAAACACACAAAGCTAAAATCACAAAATTTAGGAAAAACACTGAAATTTGTGTAGGGGCAATAACATTAGAAAATTAAAATAAGATATGACCAAATAACAGAAATTAAAAAAAATTTAATACGGAAAATTATAGTTTCTTCACATTCAAATTGTGAGCCGTGGAAAAGAGCCTGACACCATATCAGAGAAAAATGATAAAACTGCAATTAAAATCAACGTGTTGAAGTTTTTTTAAACATGACTACAAGATACTACTAGCATCTTAATGCGAATTAAGCACGGTTACACAAGAACTCGTGACATATCATTCGATTAATCAATATTTTGATATTCAGCCCAATTGTCAAACTCTCAATAACAATTTTTCTTGTTCCTTGTTGCCTTATTCTTAATAAAATCTCCCCAGGAATGATTTCTCTTAAAACCTTTCCCTTACTCATAATGAACTTCACCAATGGGAAGCTCTTCCCCGAAAAAAAGTAGGTATTATGCATGCCAATGTGAATGTGATAAAATTAGACATGAATTATTCTGCCAAAAAAATTTAAAGGGAGCTCTGTGCAAAAACTTAAGTATTTAATCTTTCCCATAAAAAATTAAATAATTCTTGTTAGTTTTTATTTTATTTTACTATTTTACTCTATGATCTACACCAAAATTTCCCCACGGATAAGCACTGAGTTCAAACTCGGACCAACTTCTAGAGATATAGGCCAATAATACTTGAGTATATAATCGCTCATATCTCAGGTATTTTTAATCCGATCTGCTTGGTCGGGTATCATTTCAAAGGTCTTCCTAATCTCTAGAAATCTGTGTAGAAACCAATTTATTCTTATTAACCCATTGGGGGACTAATTAAACAAAATATTTCCGTTTGAGTTTATATTATTCGACCTTTTGAGTTGTTATGTTCTTAATAATTCTTCGAAATAGAAAATGTTGAGAAATGTTGTGAATATGGATGGTTATGTCAAAGTATTGTTGTGGATGTTTTCGCACAAGCAGGCGTTCAGACAATTCTCGCTTAATTGAGATTTGTTTATCCCTATAATGTGTGATGATATACCTAAATACTTGTGGAGAAGGGAGCTGATGATATGTCTTCCCAACCATCCACCATAATGATCAATTTCACACATCTCTTTTAATATCTTGAACCGAACAATTATTAAAAACGTAAAATACATTATTTTATGTTTTGATATTTTCTTCAAAACCCTGTCCCATTATACAGGTGGCGCAAAAGTAATCCTCCTATCAGAAAATGCTATAAATTTTGCGATTGTCCCCTAACGCCAGTTCTGTTTTGACATTTGTGTAGTAAACACATGCGAAATACACGGTAATAAACAATGTTATACCCTTTTCACATTTACCGCGTTTCAGCTGAAACGCCGGCGTTTCGCTCTCTTTCGATGATTTCAGCGAAACACACTTTAATTGACACTTATTTCCATACAAAAAAAACGCAAACATTATGCTCTTTTTACTGTAGTTTGTTTGAAATCACAGTAAAAATGAGAGAGAGCACAGTGTTGTGTGTAGTAGTTAAAAAAAGGAGTAAAATGAAAAAATTTCCATTGCTGGTTCAAAGCAAATGTCAGAAAAATGAGGGAAAACAAATCTGTTTGTTTACATTTCTAGTTTGCTTTGTGGTGGTAAGTACATACTTATTGCAATGTGATTTATGTATGTATGTGTCAATGTTATTATCAATGTATGTATCATATGTATGTATCAATGTTATTTTATATTTCTTTATTCACAAATGTGCGTTTGTGTTTTTTACAGTCAATACAGAAAACACAAAACAGAAATGAGAAATGTCACATGAAATCACAGTAGTTTAAAAACGCATAATGTGAACACCATGGTTTCAAATGATTTCAAGAGAGCGAAACGCCGGCGTTTCAGCTGAAACGCGGTAAATGTGAATAAGCTATTACGCTACACTGCTCCAGAACGCGGAATATTGCTGACTATTTATTTGACCAATAATCGGTCGGTGACTTTGGCACAACGTGAATTTCGTCGCAGATTTCCTGGCCGTCCAACGCCTACTGGTGAAACACTGCGACGTTTAGCCGCTCGCCTCGAAGAGACTGGCACAACACGAGATGCTGCCAGGCGTGGCAGACCCCGGAGTAGCCGTTCTGCAGAGAATATTGCTGCTGTAGCCGAGGATATCATAGATGCGCCGTCGACATCGACCAGACGACGTGCCACGCAAATGGGTATCAGTCGACGGTCTTTACAGCGAATTTTGGTACAAGGTTTGAAGATGTTTCCGTACAAAGTCCAGACGGTGCATCAGCTGTTAGCTGCTGACCGCCAATCGCGTCTAACATACGCTCAAGCCATCCTTAATCACCACCAAGAGGAAGATGATTTGCACTGGCCAGCAAGATCGCCTGACTTGACCGCTCCAGACTTCTGTTTGTGGGGCTTTTTGAAGTCGCGGGTTTAAGTCAACAAGCCTCAGCCTCTTGCAGCTCTTAAAGACAATATCCGTCAAGAATGTGAGGACGTATCGCCGGAAGTTTTGGCCAAAGTGATGGAAAATGCCATAAAAAGGGCTCAAATGACAATCAACTGTGGCGGCGGCCATTTACATGACATCATATTCTCGACTTGATGTAAAAAAAATTAAAAGACCAAATAAAAATAATCCACAAGAAGAATCAAAGTTTTTCATTTTTTTTTAAATTACAGCCAAAAAACATCGGAAGTTTACTTTTGCGCCACCTTGTATGTACTTATTTTTTGGTAGGCTCCGATAAAAGACAATACTTTAATCTTTTAGGTATAATACTCACCAATAACCTTTCAAAGACCTGAGATATTTACGTTCAATGGGTTGAATTAAATACTTTTAGCGCTTTTTTCATCAAAATTAAAAATTAATTCCTATAAAATTGCATGGGCAATTTAACACAAACATACTATGCCGAAGGCGCGACGAGGGTGTTGGACTCACAACAGACAAGAACACGCCTAAGACCCTCCGAAGGCCATCCACGCAGAAAGCTGTGTAGCACAAAACTACTATGAACTTAAATTTGAACTTTAAATTTGAACTTTAATATCTCCATTCTTTTATGGGATTTTGGTGAATATTATAACTTGAAAACGATGTAATGGCTTTGTCTATTATCGCACCCTGCCAAAAAAAAAGTATAATAGGGAATTTTTTTAAAATAAATTTTTATTAAAAAAGTGAGGTTAAAAAATCATTTTTTTTATTAACTCCTGCTACTTCTGCTACAAGTCTAAAGGCTACTCTGTACATTTGCACTTAATTTATTTAATAATTCTTTACTCAGGTTTTATTTGCCTAAAATGATTTGCATTTAACAACCAAAACCAAACGTCATAAAGTAAAACAGCTGATTTCGAAACTTCATAACTCTCTCACCCTTATTATTCATTTCCCCGCCTGTTTAGAATAGGAGGGTTTTTTTCTCCAGAAAATTAAATCCGGTGGGAGAAAAATCCGAGGGAATATTCAGAATCGGGCTGAATTTTTTTTTTGCGCTCGGTGGACCAAATATCATCAAAATTTAAACTGGACTGATCACAATTGTCCTCTATTTATTTAGGGACTTTAAGCTGCAATAATTACAATAATTACTCAAGAAAAATTAATAAAACAAAGGTCGGAAAAATAGAAACAAATTATTTAAACAGAATATAAAAATATATAACAATGGGATGATTTTTTTATATTTATTCGGCCTTTTTATTGGTACTTTTTAATTGTTCACGCTCAAGACCATTTTCTATATCTCTATAAATAGAGATATAGTTGTTTAAAATGAAGATGTTTTGCAAATGCATCCTCATGATTCCTGGCAAACCGTGTAGCTATTTCAGATCTCGCCACAGATCTTCATCAACGGTTTTTTGGAATGTTGCTTTTGAAAAGTCGTCTAACTAAATGCAAACGAAAACTCATCTGAATTGAGAATTTTCCAATATGCAAGTGTTCGAAAAATATCGCAAGCAAAACACACTAGAAAAACATTTGCAAGCAACTCATTTCCGTCTCCAGAAATCCATCGATGGTTAGATGAATTTTTCAATAGCAGCATTCCAAAAAACCGCTGATGAAGATCTGTGGCGAGATTTGAAATAGCTATACGGTTTGCCAGGAATCATGAGGATGCATTTGCAAAACATCTTCGTTTTTAAACAACTATATCTCTATACATAGAGATATAGAAAATGGTCTTGAGCTTGAACAATTAAATAAAAAAGTAATATACGAATATAACAATAATACATTACAAAGTTTAAAGGAAATGTGTGGTGGCATTGGGTGGTGAAGAGCCACATCCTGCTCGAGGTGCCCCTGCTGTTTACTAAACAATACGATTATAGACCACTAAGTCGATGAAATTACCTCTCGAGTAGAGGGTGTAAACCTACTTTGAGTTCGCAGCCACGGCACTGCGATCGAAGGCGGTGGACTAATGAATCACTCGTTCTGAATTACAATCATTAAAACGTCAATAAGCTCAGAGAAAAACTTCCTCCCTCGATAACGACACTTAGTTTTAAACAACGGTTTATGACTGGTGCCTGGAATTTAAGAACTCTTTCCGAAAAATCGAGGAATCCTACAATGCTTACATCCTAGGCCGAAGCGAAGTGCGTTGGCTTAATAGTGGCAAATCTCAACTACCATCTGGTCACTGCTTATATACCTCACGGCTACGTATATACGGAGTCGTACTTCTTCTTAATACTACGGCGAGAAATGCTCTAATATTATAGTTACAAGGCTGTATGTGATCGCATCGTCGTTGCGAGTTTTAATTCGAAATTCCGCAGGAATACTATAGTACAGGCGTATGCACATTTCGAGCCTGATGCGGACAGTGTTAAGGACGAGTTCTATAGCCAACTGGATGTTGTTGTAAGCTCCTTAAATGACATTAAAATATTTCTAGGAATTTAAAAAAAATTATAGAATAAAAAAAATATGTTCACAGACATACATATGTTACTATTACATGAGACGTTCAGGAGTCAATCGGATTAACTTCACTTTTCCAAAAATTGTGTATGTTTGTGTGTGTCTGTAGGTTAAATTAATTTACCCATTACATATTAAAAGTAACTATATAATAGCTACAGCTGTAGTGAAATAACGTATAATGTTAGTTTGAATTTATAATCAACAAGTAAATTTAAAATACACCTGAAAGTTTCTACAGACTTTAGTTTTTAAGGGAGTTTATCGTTTTTGCAACAGACACATCCGTATGTCAATAGTACGAAGTAGCATGTGCTGGTTTGCAATGGCTGTGCAGTAAGGTTTAATGTCTCACTCTTTTATGTGGATGGGTTTCGCAAATTTAAGCGAATATTCCTTCCATCGTCCGCTTCTCTAAACAGATCAACAGATAGGAACAATTTGAAGTGTATATCTATTTTAAAAAATTATAACTCTTCAAAAACAATCAGAATTGATAACATCATTACTAAAATCATAAGAAACCGTATCGTAAGAAGTACAGAACTTTATCAACATAATGTCATTATGGCTCTTTACGATTAAAATTATGATTATGTATATTGAAAATATACTTGTAACAGGGTGTGTACCTCTCGCATAAAGGCAGTTTTATACAAAACTCAAAAGGCCTTCATATTTTCTATCAGTTAAATAGAATGGCAGCTGTATAATATTTGGATAATAATTTGGTTGTCAATAATGATATCAGATTTGATACTAGTGTATCAAATCGAGACCGTATTGAAAATTTATAAAACTAAATACTTTATATTTATTTTCAAAGTTGTAATTGCCTTTAAGGCTGTAAGAGATCATGTTTTCTCCGGTTAGTGAAAAAAATGTAAATGCCGCGAGTGGGATTCGAAGCGTCTAGCCCGTTAAGCCACTGCGGTGTGTATTTATTTTCTTTGTTATCATCTCTGGCCTGGTTTTAATCAGTTATGTAGGAAAGTACTGTATTCTAAAATTGTCGTTACATGCTAAAATATAATAAAACTTAAGTACCCAGCAAAAAACACTACTTACCCGGAAACAGAATTGTAAGGCGAAAACATGGTGGCAATCGCTTACAAACCTGCTGAAATAAGGCATGATTTTTGTATGGGATGTCCCACTTGGAAGCACTACTTAAAGGCGACCAAAGACACTTCATTCATTGCAGTCTAGAAGATATGAAAGATATGAAGATTATTGCCTTACTTTATTGCAGTGCAGTAAGCGAGCGACAAGAAAAGAATGAGAATTGCCTTACAATATCGCTATCTCGGTAGCACAACTGTATGCTATAGAATGGTCTTTTCGTTTGTGATTCCATACTTCATTGCAGTTTGGTATGCCGGAATTGTAATGACTTCTAAGTCAGCGCTTCAGTATGGGGAAATAATTGCTAGCGCTTCCAAAACCCTACAAATTTTTTGCTGGGTATTTACTGTTGATGTCACATTCAATACATAAATTAATAATAATATTTATGTTAAATTGGTTCCTTATCAAAGGTCTGTTCGTTTGAGTTTCACAATGTTGCATCTATTTTGTTTATTTTTAGTTTTAAACAATTAGTTTGCAATGGATTATTTCGCTGGAAGGCATTTGTAGAAAAAAATTACTGTTTTAATTCAATAAATTTCAGATTTATGTTGATGTTTTTTGATCTTTAATGTTGAATTTAAATGTTGAACGAATTGGCTAAAACGAACCAGACAAAAAACAATAATTTGGCACTCGCAACTTGGTTACCAAATATATTAAGGGCCACTTTCTCAATGTTCGGTTATCTTTTATCGTAACGACAAAAAACCGATAGTTTATCGCTTAGTAGTTTATCGGAACGATAAATGCAAACAGCTGTTTTCATGTTATTATGAATTAAGTATTTCTTTTTCTAACACTGACTTGCTTTCTTCCACTAGGTCAACAAATAAATGTTCCTCGGCAACTGAGTTCTTCTTCCCAGTCTGTCTTTGACTCTTTTCCGTCATAATTTTAATAAATTACACTTTGCACAGAAACAATAATATAGTAAACGCATGATATCTTACAGTGGTGACAACTATAGTCATACACTTCATAAGAATTGAAGCGTAAAACATTTAACATCCTGTTAAATTAATAGGGGTATGGAAACAAAACACCTTAATGTAACCGGACATTGAGAAAATGACACAAAACTTTATTATTTTTTAATAATAAACAGAAAACAAATTTTCTTTCATATAATTTCTTCCATAATAATTAAATTGTAAATAAATTGAAATTGTACCCATAATAAAGGTACATAATTTCATTGTAAATTACAAAAAGTGACTTGGCCGGAAATTGGGTTCTCTGACCTAGTGTGCAATGGTGGGGTTTTCGAAATTGGTATATTCGAAACTCATAACCTGTACAATTTATAAGGGGCTGCATAAAGAGCGCGTTGCAGAATAGTATTAATTATAATTTAACGTAAAGAGCTATAATAATGAATTTTGGAGGTTATGTTGACTGTATGAAAAACACGGAAACTAAAATGAAATTTGTCGAAATTCCATTAAATTAATTGGTCATCATTTTGGAAAAACTTGTATAGGTAGATTTACGTAAATTTTAGGCCGGTTGCAAGCTAGTAAAGTCGACAAAGGGAATATTTTTAAATTCGAATACTGAACTTTATTCGAGAACAACTTTTAAAAGTCATATATCCAACTAGGAGAAGTCTTCGGGAATTAAAGGGCTGACGTTACTGACGTCCAACATATGCGATCGACAAGACGTGACAGAACACAGCGGTAAACTGTGCCAATAGAAATGCAACAATTTGGTTGATAACTTTTTGACGGCATTTACTTTACTGATCTTCAGTAGATGCGATGGACGGGGCATGTCAGAACAAAGAGCGAAACTGTGCCAAGATAAATGCAATAATTTGGTTTTGTGACATCATCATCTGGGTTCAATCCCTTGAAGGAAGGTGAGCATACCATCCGCATAAAGGCGAAATACTTTAATATGTCGCTCATTTGTGTACATGCCCCTAGCGCCCATGAGCGCCTAAAATTGCATACGACCACTGTCCTGGTCATGACATTAAAGCCCAATTTTTGGCTGGGTATTGAAATTGGTAATCAGTTGACTTTGATTTATGTTTGATCTGACTTTAAATACTAAAGGAGTTTTTCAGTTCTTTGTCAAATAATCTTACTACCATGTGGCAACAATGGCAAATGCTTCGAAAAATAACCGGTATTCATACATTTATCGGCAAATCCTTACAATGCATTAAACTGATGCCATTTGCATAACAAAAGTGAAGTGATAAAATACAAAATATTCAATGAAATTGGAGAATATTTGAGCAGAAATAAAGTTATAACTTCACTACGAGTTAAATGATACGTTTTTATTGGTAATTCAACTATTATGGTGATTATAATTGCTCGCCAAAATCATATGGTCACTTGATCATAGTTTAAATGCTCAACTTTGGCTGTTTAAACAGCAATTACCTTAACCTAAAAAGTGAATTCAGAGTTTAAATTATGTTTTATCGTTTGTCGTGGGTGATTTTATTGCTAATATCGGGAAGGGAAAACGTCTTTGAACAAATCATCGGTAAATTCAGTCTCCAAGCCATCACTTCCAATACGAGTAGTACGAGATTCCAGCATGTCGACATATGCGGATTGATCCCCGGGTCCGGATGGCATATCTGCACTGGTCTTAAGTAGGTGCTCTTCGACGCTGGCACGTCCACTGCGCAACCTTTTCCACCTTACATACCGTACGGGAGTCTTCCCGGCGCATTGAAAGATTGCTAATGTCCAGCTAATCCCTAAAAAAGGTGATGCAAGTAAACCCGTAAATTACCGCCCGTTTGCAATTTGTTCTGCGCTCTCAAAAGTTATGGAGAGCTTGTGAAATGTCTTGAGGCCAATGACATTCTTAACGAAAGGCAGTATGGCTTCTGTAGATTGAGATATACTGGAGACCTGGTGGTGGTCCTTTCGCAGCAGTGGAGTCGATTCATCCACTACCTTGGTGAGAGTAATTTAGTAGCTATTGATATTTCCAATACCTTTGACAGAGTACGGCACGAAGCACTATTTTCAAAGCTCTCTGCATCTGGTGTTGGTGATAACTTCACTCGGTGTAGATCGAGTTTTGTCAGAGATCGCACTATGCGAGTTGTTGTAGATAGGGTTTCATCCAACAAGTATAAATTGATTGCAAGTGTACCACAGAGGTCTATTCTTTCTCCTTCTCTTTTCTTATTTTCACTGACGATCTCCTGCGTCAGTCTGTGAATCCAATATACTACTTTGCGGATGACAGTAATCTCTGTCATTCTTATTCATTCGACCGTAGGCCAAGTCTTTAAGAGATTGAAGTCAAATGCCGGACGAAGAATGAAACAATCAACCGGGATCTGGTGTCCATTGTTAAAAGGCGTCGAATGAATAGTGAAGAATTTAATGTGGGAAAGACCCAGTGTTGTTTGTTGTCGCATAAGCGGCTTGCTGACCCAGGTGTGTCGTCATTGTCTATGGACGGTGTGGATGAATGGTGAAAGTACAATGTGATGTTCGTTGGGCAAAAAATGTTTTTGAAGTTGCGAAAGATGCATTCAAGTGTCTAGGCTTTTTAAAGCGTGCCAAGAAATACTTCACTTCATCTGATCTTCTTAATATTTACAGCACCTACATCTGGCAAAAGATGGCATATAACCCCCATATATGGGTAGGCGTTCCTAGGAACTCTTTGGAGCTTCTCGACCATGTCCAGAGGAGAGCGACTGGGTTGATAGGGGTCAGTAGGGTATTCAACTCTATTGCCTCCCTTGAGCATCGCCGAAATGTGGGTTGCGTATCGCTGTTCTATCTCTACTTCCACGGTATGTGTTGCTCGGACATCCGTCAACTTATGCCAGACGTGAGAATATTTATCCGAAGTACGCGGGTTTCCAGGAACTCTCATCCGTGTTTTTATCTAGTGCACTATGGGTAAAACGTTAATAATTTTGGCATAAATACAATTTTTTTGTTGTTCAAAATTTTAAAACTGTTTTGGTTTTTTAAATTATTATACTCTTAACGGAATAAAAAAGATTTTTTTATAATTTTTATGGTGCACCCTATATATTTTATGAGGGGGAAAGTCAGCTGTTCCACTGTTGCATTATGAACAGAAAATGCGCGCGAAATTTTTACCAACTTTGAGCGTGAGTAAAACATAAATTGTAAACACAGTGAAAAAGTATAAATATGGAAGTAGTTAGTCAAGGTATGTAAAATATATTGTTAATACAGTTTTAATAATAGTTGTGTTTTATTATGTAGTTGTTCCGTGTGTTGTTGATTTTTTTTTTTGATCGAAACTAACAAATATATGTGTGTTCTGTGGAATATAACTTCTGTGTATAGAAAGGTATTTGCAATATATCAGTTAAAAGTTATTAATCAAACTGTATATAATCAAACATCATTAACACTTTTTGCTCCTTTTCGTTCCTTTTGGGAAAAAACTTCATTTTGTAGTTTCATACGAGTTTTGCCATTCAACACTGCTTGAAGTTTGGAGCAGAAAAAATCGACAAGCAGATAGTGTAAAAGAATTTATTTTGGAGAATATTAAACAACAAAACTTATCAGATGAGCAACATCAGTTAATTACACAAAAAGTCAAACAATTTATTGCTTTCATAAAATTAAATTTGCCAAAATGCAATCGAATGCTTGAACGATTTAAAAAAAACACTCGCGTTGGCTTGCATCCAATATAACTATTGAAATAAGTGATTGCGGCTTGCCCGGCAATAAACGAGGTCGGAGACATTTAGACTATACTGATGCAGGGCCTCGTTTGAAGAGAAAGTTAGCATCTGAGCTTGCCGCAGAACATTCAACACCTCTTTTATTGCACGCTGCTTCCGTTTCAGCTAAAAAATCAAACGAAAAACAAACTGCATTTGTGCTAAAAAAAAAAGCTGTTAGCAACGAGAACATAACAGGAATTATAAGGAAACTGGAAAGGAGTGATCCGTTGAAAATAAGTGCTGATGAGGCATTAGCTTTTTTAATTGAAAATGGCTTTACAAAGCAGCAATACATTAACATCAAAGCATTAAATAAGCAGCACGGATGTGACATTTATCCCCCTTACTCCGAGATAGTAAAATCAAAATTGAAATGCAGACCTAAGGAAATCAGATATGGTGATACTAAACCAGAAGTAACAATGCAAAATTTACTGGACCATACAGCTGATCGCATACTTGAAATGCAGAAGGACGTCCTTGATGTGGCTGCACCAACACATTGCAAATTAATTGTAAGTTATGGGTTCGATGGTTCGACAGGACAGAGTTCATATAAACAACGTTTTCAATTGGATGAACATATTGGACTAGACCATTCACTCTTTGTGACAACCATAGTTCCATTGAAATTAATAGATGAGCTAAATAGAGTTATTTGGCTAAATAACTCTCCACAGTCTGTCAGATTCTGTCGGCCTCTAAAAATGGAATTTACAAAAGAAACTACTGAACTTATTTTAAGTGAAAATAGTAAGTTAGATATTCAAATTAAAAATATCCAAGAACACATCTATGTACACAAGGGCAAAAACATTCTTGTTAAATATGAAGCACATATGACTCTTATAGATGATAAAGTTATGAATATTTTAACTGGTACCAACTCATGTCAATCCTGCCCAATATGTGGTGCTAAGCCAAATCAACTGTTAAAAACCCATGACTTCAACTCGAAAATCTTTGGCGTTAAACCAAATAATCTTAAATATGGCGTGAGCCCTTTACATGCACGGATAAGATTTTTTGAATTTGTATTAAAAGTCTCGTATAGAATGGAATTAGAGATATGGCGTGTTAAAAATGGTGAGAAAGTCAAAGTCTCTTTGCGAAAACAGTACCTTCAAGAAAGGTTGTGGACGGAAATGGGTCTCAATGTAGACAAACCCAAACAAAATGGCAGTGGAAATACCAACGATGGAAATACTGCATGAAGAGCATTTACAAATGTTGAGCTCTTATCTTCCATTTTAAATTTCGATTTAAATATTCTCAAACACTTTTACATTATATTAATTGCCATCTCTTGTGAATATAAGACTGATACAGAAAAATTCAAAAACTTTTGTTGCCAAACATTCAATATGTATTTTGAAAAGTATTCTTCGTATCCAATGTCTCCAACTGTGCACAAAATTTTGGTACATGGGCACCAAATAATGGATACTTGCCTACTTCCTGTTGGATTTCTAGGAGAAAATGCATCAGAAGCGAGAAACAAGCTGTATAAAAGCGACAGGAGATCTCATGCAAGGAAATGTAGCCGATTGGATAACATGACAGACGTTTTAAATAGAGCATTGGATTCTTCAGATCCACTAATGTCCACCCTAAGTTTAACAGAACGAAAAAAATCAACAAAAAGAAGAGCCTGCCCAGAGAAGTCATTGCCCTTCTCGAAACACCTGGTATTGCCTTTTCAGAAACTTCAGTGTGATGAAAATGAAAATGAAGCAGAAGACGAAGATGATGAGGCTGACGAGATTGACAGCTTTGGACTGGAGAATATTGAGTTGGAAGAAGAAAATGAAGACGATTAAGTTAGAAATCTATATTCATATATGGTTTGTAAAATGACAAAGACATATTAGAATTTGTCTCATATGATTTTTTTTCAGGGATCCGGCTGAGCTAACCTTACTTTTATTCAACTAACCTTTATTCAACTTATCTTATTCAATAACTTAAGCTTTAAAAAAGTTTCTGGAAAATAAAATGTAAGCATAATTTAAATATCTCCGGTCTGAAGGGTTAATGAGCAGTTTTATACCTTAACAAAAAGGCTGAAGCCTTGTCTATCATCTGAGTCTACCAAAAAAATATAAACACATTAAACTTAAGTGGTTTTATCCAAAAAGTGAGTTTAAAAAATTGTTTTTTTAGTACTCGCCCCTAATGGGTTAATAAAATAAAATATTTTTAGATGTAAACTTACAGATTCTTAAAACAGCTTTCTAGTGACATATATTTCAACAGGATCGGTTTATAAATAGTCAACTTATGGGCGATTATACGTTCAAGATTTGGAGGCGTATATTTCGGGAAATATGGACCGGCACCAAAAATGTTCTTCTTCTTTTTTATTTGCGTTTTATGCCCTTTTAGGAAAAAATAACGAAAAGAAAAAAAGCCGAGGTGCCGAATTTATGCCAAACCTGACCTAATGTTTTAAGGGGGAGGCGGAAGAAGGCGTGGTCCAAATAAAAAAAAATCCAATGAGTGTTCGAACTCACGGGCGATGTGATAACACCTTGTTGCTACACGGTACCTGTTCGATTTCTATGAACACATTCGTAAATGTTACATTGGAAAATAAAAAACAGCGTTTAATCATATGATGACGTTTCATTTAAACAATATTAATACTTAAAATTATTTAAAGACCCAGTGCAAGCACATGTGTCATTATTTTCTTGCTCAATACTTTTTGTTTTATTTCCACAAACGTCAAAGAATGCAAAGCAACAGACACTTGTACATACATACATATATTGTTATATTCGTACGATATAACCGAAGATCAACATAAAATACTTTTTTAATATTACTCCAAATTAAAACACTTAAATCTTCGTCGAAACCCGCACTAGCTTTTTAATCCAAAAATTAATAAAATCGGCTATGAATTTCCGGAGAAAATTGCGTGGGAAAATTATATGAAAATCGCCCAATAATCACTTTCAATACCGACTGCCAAGCAACGAACAAACAAACGATGATTTACTCTTACAAACCTAACACTTGCGTATGTATTAAATTTATAGTTTACTGCCCTAGAGGCGCGCGTATAGATGTTAACACATCAAAAAAAAAACCAAAATTCCATTTTGGTGTTAGTTAAATTCGTGCAAAATTTTAAGTGTCTAGCCTTAAAACTACAATTAATGCCAAAAATATCGCTTTTTTCCCCATAGTGGAGTGGCCGGTTGACCGCACTACACACTATAGAGAAAATTTGTTTTTCAGCCGTACAACCCGTACGTGGAATAAACTTCGGGCTGGTATACTTCCCACCAATTGTGGCATACAAAGTTTCAAGGCAAATGTCAACAGACACTACTCCCTTTTTCCACCCATACACTATCTCAATTTTCCTTCGGAAACACAATGCATTGCATTTATAGGGGGCATCCCCTTAGTGTTGGTTTGATAAAAAGAAACCTGGTAATTGAAGGAAGATACTCTACTGGTGTAATAAACGTTCGTGTTATTCAATAAGCTTGTATCGACTGTATCTGGTTGCGGTAAAGGTTCGCAAGGGGGTTAGACGGGGCGTGAGTTTTGCGAAAACGGACATATGAAGAGCTGAACATCGGATGCTGCAATTACCGGAGATAGCCAAGGCCTCAGAGGTGCTCGCTCAGTAATTTGCACAAAACGCACCCCCGCCTCACCTTCCTGCAGGATTAAAAAAGAGACCAGAGTATTCAACCATTGTGGAATAAGCCTTTTATCCATCGCATACAAGGTCCTTTCGAGCATAATGTGTGAAAGACAAATGACGTTCATTGCCGACTTCACCTGACCTTACCAGTGTGGCTTGAGTCCTGGAAATCCACTATCGGCCAGATATTTATATAACGACATATACTGGAGAACACCGACGACACCTATCACCTCTTTGTAGTTTAAAAGGCTGTCTTAGAAAGACCGATGTGGGAAAATTGCACCAAGCCAAGTCGGAGCTTTTTATTACTGCTAAGCGGAACGCCTTTGTAGAATAAAAGAATGTACTACGTAGTGGCAACCTATCATGCGATCTCTTCAACATATTAATCGAGATCACGTGAGAAAAGGTGCAATCAACACGGATAACACTACCGGCAACAAAAGCAATATGCTCAGCTATCGTTGATGTTTATTATCAGTTTACCGCCCTACTTGATACCAAATAAGAATGTAATCGAAGTTGTTGGCATCACTATAATGTTCACAACATTTTTTGGCATTATTTTTTCAAATTCATCAGTCAGATAAAAGTTATCGACTAAGCTCATGCTCATGAATGACAATTCTATGTTTTGCTTTAGGCACCATACGGCGAATGCCGCGAGGAGAATTTTCAAGGGAGGGAGATCGGTAAAGGTGTGTTTGGAAATAAGTGAGGAGGGGGCACAGCTAACGGTTTCGACAAATATAATATCCACCTGATTAGACGAAAAGGGGAACGTCGGTAACCGTCCGTTGGACGAATTAATTTAGCTCGAGTCTGCAGTGGACAGGGGTGATAACGTCGGACTGGAAGTCAAACAGAGAATTGTGCTTGCAAACAGGTCTCCATATCATTTGTACTATTTAAAAATTGGGTTATCATTGATATAACCGTTCTCGACTGGCTAACGGATTATTTAGCGCTTATATTTAACGACAAGCATTTGCCAAAATATATGGTTGTAACCACAAATATGGAGCAGCAATTACAAAATAACAAATATAAAGTTTTGCCTTATATCATTTCAAATTGTTAATTACTTTCCAGCTACTTCCTAAACATATAGCAGATATTGCAAAAAAGTGCATTCATTTAGTAGTTGGTTGTAAATCACATTAAATTATTTGAGTTGTAAAAGTTTTCATGGGTCGTGTTGCTGCAAATATTTGAAAATTGTGTACACACGGTTTTTTAAGGACCAAGTGAGAATGGTGGTCATATTGTGGTTTAACACTAGGCCGATGTTTAGTTGTACGTGCACGTTAAGATTTTATACGTTTATGCAAATTTACTCTGTTGTAAAATTTGTACTCATTTATCGTTTTGTCAGTATTGCTTATCAAGGTCTAATGATGACAGACACAATTAGTTTTGCACACATTACCCAGTTTATATGAAACTAGATATACATAAATAAAATAAATGGCTCCTTATTACATTCGATGAAGGAATCGGGGAGAGCTTCTCACAACCAGTAAGCTGTGCGCTTTGTAGTCCTATACTCAGTGATTGGGACCTACGGTTTTATACCGGTTCCGAACGGTATTTTGAAAACCTTTTTCATGGCTAAATACTTGATGGTGTCGGCGTCACTATGCGAGGTGGCCGCCGTCGAAAGAAATTTTTAGGTGGTCAGAACAGGGATCGAACCCAGGATCTCAAGTACAAGAGACGCGAACACTAACCATTGCACCACCGACGGCTTAACGGGTGTTTACTCAGTTTGTGATATATATAGTAACAAATTTTCAATTTTAAATTTTAATGAAATTTTGGAATGAATACACACGGTTTAGATTTTAAAATCTAATTTAAAGCTTGAATACAATCTAAATAAGATTTGCCAACAATTTTTGTTTTCTTATTTCAAACTGTGTTTATAATTTGAAACAGATCTTCTAAATAAATAAATAAATGGTTTCCCATTACATCCCATGAAGGGACCGGGGAGAACTTCTCACAATCACTGAGCTGAACTCTTTCCAATTTTCACTCACTGATTGGGACCTACAGTTTTACACCGATTCCGAACGGTATTTTGAGAAGCTTTTTCATGGCTATATACTCGATAGTGTCGCCGTCACTAAGCGAGGTGACCGTCGTCGAAAGAAATTTTTAAGGTGGTTGGAGCAGGGATCGAACCAAGGATCTCCTGTACAAGAGGCCCGCACACTACCCATTACACCACCGACGGTCATGATCTTCTAAATACATTGTTTAAAATTAGGGTCATTCTCAATATTTCTGGTTAGAGCTAACTAACAGTTTAAAATTTTAAATTCCTTTTCAATCAGACAGAAACAACTTTCAGTTAGCTTTAACTGTAGGATAAATAGAGCTGATTATAGTCGGTGTTAATAAGAGTTTCACGGACTTAACCCTCACAACGAATATGGTCTAATCCCCATTTCCATTTTAATTATTTCATGAAGTCGGACCGAATTATTTTCGGTCATAATCCCCATTAAAAGATGGACAGAAAGCCAACAATTCTAGCGATTATGTCACCTTATAAAACGAAGAATTACATTTATAGTGTACCTGATATATTGTATGGTGAACAGATATTACTTCTCGAAGTTTTAGTATAAAACAAATATTTTCACAAAATAAAACATTGAAATTTGCATAGAAAATAATTATGTATGATTATTATTATAACTACCACCAAGATCTCTTTCCGTTGAAATTGTTGTAGAGAATCCATTTTCATCTCTAATAGCAATGCGGTTCGAAAAACGGTATTTTTTTTTGCGCGTTTGAGCAATAAATAGCAAGTGCTTATCCCCTCTGTTAAGTGGGTTTCCTTAAGCTTGTGCGGAACCCAAATATCATGCTTTTTATTAAATCCACGCCGTTCCAAACTAAATTCAATCAATTTCAAAGCGACGCATTCAGCTTGTCGACAACTTCAGGAACAGAAACGAGTCGATCAGATTTGATAGCGGCTTTCATTACGTCCTCATCAACCTCATTTAGCCTACCGCTCCTGTGGCCATTTTTGATCGTGCAATTTCCAGGGAAAAACTTTCTGAATTAGCTTTGGCATGTACGTTCTGTTATACAATATGCGTCACTAATATCCGGTGTGCATCCGCGGTTTTTTGCCTTTTCGGAAATAGAAGAGCAAAATATGACGAAAATGCTCATTTTGATCATCCATATTCACAATGTGATTTAAATGATACCAGACCACTGAAAATAATGCGGCATATCACGGATTTAAGTTTGAAATGTCAGCTGTGTAACTGTATAACAATGAAATTAGTCAGCTAATGAAAAGCATTTCAAAAATATCAAAAACACCATCTATGAGAATACCGAAGTTTATTTCTTGCCATCGCAATATGTTTTGAATGTATGGAAGTGAAAGTAATGGCCAAAAGTTGCCTCTATGGCACGGTCTGCCACATGATGATCTTGCAATACCAGTTCTGGTGCAACAACCGATCTTGTACGAAATACGTTCTGAAGCGAACGTCGGCCCCAATTAAATTCATTATACCAGATTTTCACAGTACTCTAGGAAGGTGCATCATCAGTATATGTGACACGCAAAATAGAAAGGGACCTAAGGGTAAAAACCGGTTTTGTTCAGGAGAGCCATTTTAAAAATTTAAATACGTGTATCTTTGGTGTACCATCACTGAGCACGTTGGTATTGGTCTCATTTGAAAGCGACACATCTCATGACGTCAGGAACGTGTTGGTCAACCTTGAAAACGCGCATAGGTCGTTCCTACCTCTTGTTTTGTGTAGTTGGTTATTACTGTTTTCTACATAGCGCGCTGTATCAAACTATCAATTTTGCTCGCGTTTTTTCGAATCCAGCTTTATTTTCTGAAATTATTAATTGTGAATTATAATAAATACTCATTTATAATTATTTTAAATCGTGAATATCACTCTGTTAGTACGAACATTTTTTCACATAATCTCACTTTCGTCGACTTCACTTTCACAAAACGCGCATATCTCTGGGAGGGAACACTTTTGGGGCATGGGATCGGTCTCATTCGAAGCTCAGAAGTTGTCCAAATCAAAAAAAAAGTGAAAATTGATTTTTTTACCCTTAGGTCCCTTTCTCTATGCGCTGTCACATATACATATTTGAGTCCATCACTGCACTCGTCTCTGTATAGAGTCACTTAAAAAAACCGGATATAATGCTCGTTCATTATTCAAAATTTTAAACAGTTGAAAATTTTGAAACTTTCCAATCGTGTTGCCAGATTGCACGGTTGTTACGATTTCGTTTATAAGTGTGTATCCAATTAACGCGAATCGAATTAAAATCGTGTAAACAGGATGTATGTTTAAGCCCCGTATTCAGCTGGCGCAAAATATGGTCGCAAAATGTGACTACACTGAAATTCTTGTTCCAGAGAGTTACTACCTAAAAAACTGTTTATGTAAAATTTCTTGTCGTACTCCATTTTTGTGTTTACGCATGTGGTGCTCCGTTTGCTTGACAATATAATTGAAATGTTAAATTTTCAGTCCAAAATATTTATCAAACAATTGTTTTCGTACGAAGTAAATTTGGGACAACAACTCGAAACGCAGAGTTGAAATGAGTAAATGTGTCGGTTTACGAAATTTTGGTTCTTTTTGTACATTCACATCTAATGGGAACGAAAATATTGCAAGCGTTCCCATTTATATGTGAATGTACAAAAAGACCGAAGTTGTCCACATCAAAAAACGAAAATATTGCAAGATAATAACCAAATTTCGGTTGCCGAGTTTCTTGTTAAATAGCAGCCAGAAAAAAGATTGAAATCAGCATCCACACACTAAAGTGTACGATCACACTTCCAGTTTACGATCATTCAGAACTATTGTCAATGTTCCTATTAGGTACCAGTATGATCAATGATAGAATTTAATTTTAAAATCCTAAATCTATTACAAATCGGTAACGAAGCAAGGACAAAAACACATCCGCCATGTGCAATAGAAAATCATGCCAAAACGATTTAATACGATCGGAGACTATTCAATTAAGGATTGCCCTTTTTAAATTTGCTGCCATTTTTGTTGGCGCAAGTGGCAACTTTGAAATTTAACAGCTGTCACATATGTTTATTCCAATTATTAAAAATGCAGCGCTTTGCGAAAGAACGACGCGTTATAATTGTGAAAACTTATTACAACAATTTGGAAAGATATGCTGAGGCCGCTCGCAGACTTCGAAGAATTTTCAGTCGAGAAAGTGCAACTAATGTGTCAATCGTTCGAAGAGTGGTCAACAAATTTTAAGAAACTGGGTCGGTTATAGAGAGTCAACGTACCGGTGGGGATCACGAAAACATTGCTACTGTAAACAAGAGTGTAGCCGAAACCCCGAAAACATCAATTCGGCATCGTTCTCAACAACTGCAAATTTCACGAAGCGAATTTTGACAAAAGACCTCCAACTTCATGCGTACAAAATTCAGCCTACTCAGGAGTTCAAACCAACAGACCATGGAAAGCGCAGGAAAATCTTGCAATGGGTAATGGAACAAAGGAAAGTCAATGGCAATTTTTCAAAAAAAAAATTATCTTCTCCGATGAAACACATTTCCATCTGAATGGCTTCGTGAAATTATCGACTGTGCGCCTCAGAAAATCCTCACGCAATCCATAAGAAACAAATGCACCCACAACGAGTAACCTTACTTTTATGAGGATCAGGCCGAAATTGCAGTGGCTGTCAACGGCATTCGTTACACAAACATGATAACTGAGTTCTTTTGGCCTCAACTGGACAGCATTAATCTGGACGACATGTAGTAGTAGGAAGACGGCAATCGATTTATTGTAGCCACGATTTCCAAATCAAATTATCTCAAGAAATTTTGATGTCAACTCGCCAACCAAATCATGCGATTTAATGCCGTGCGATTTCTTTCTTTGAGGTGATATGAAATCTCGGATTTTTGCAAATAAAACAGAGACTATTCCTAACCTCAAATCCGAGATCCAACGCGTCATCGGTGAGATAGAGCCACACCTCTGTGGAAAAGATGGATACACATGTCACATATTTGTGAAATCTCGGGTTTATGCAAATAAACCAGAAACAATACCTCAAATCCGAGATCCAATGCGTCATCACTAAGATACAGCCACATCTCTGTCTTGGAGATTTTCTTAAAAAGAGTATTGGCGGTGGGGCAATGGTTAGTGTGCGCGGCTCTTGCATATAAGAACGTGGATTCGATCCCTGCTCAGACCACCTTACATTTCTTTCGACGACAGTCACCTCGCTTAATGATGACGATACTATCGAGTACTTAGCCATGAAAAAGCTTCTCAAAATACCGCTCGGAACCGGTGTAAAACTACGGGTCCCAATCAGTGAGTGTAAAACTAGAAAGCGCACATTTCACTGGTTGTGAGAAGCTCTCCTCAAGCCCGTCATGGGATGTTACGGGACACCATTGGCCTGACATGAGAACCGTGGGGCCATTTGACGAATATTTGATTCAATATTTAATCGTATACCATTGTGAGCCTACCTACCTACTTATCCAGTCTCGGACAACCCAGGGGGGTCAGGGACCTTACAAAACGAAGATAACATATTTTGCCAACCAGTTCGATCTTTTGCTTTATCTCTCCAGTTGGCAATACCAAGTGTACGCAGGGATTCGTCAACCTGATCCCTCCAGCGGAGTCTTGGTCTTCCTATTTTTCGTCTTCCTTCGAGTTCGGTTTCGAAAACCCTTCGCGCTGGTTCATCTTCATCCATTCTACTGACATGGCCTAGCCAGCGCAATCGCGTTATCTTGATCCGCTTAACTATGTCAATGTCAGGATAAAGCTCATACAGCTCATGATTCATGCGTCGCCGATACTCGCCGTTGTGCACTATAGGGCCATAGATTTTTGGAAGTATTTTTCTCTCGAAGACTCCTACAGTTGTTTTGTCTGCTTGCGATATTACCCAGGATTCTGCGCCATAAAGCAAGACAGGTTGAATGAGGGTCTGGTACAGCTGGACTTTTGTTACTCGAGAGAGGGCTTTATCTCTAAAGTGCTTGCTTAGCCCAAAATAACATATATTCGCAAGCACAATTCTCCGCTTGATCTCAAGGCTGACGTTGTTGTTTTTGTTCACGGCAGATCCGAGGTATATAAATTCGTCCACTACCTCAAAGTTATAACGGTTATCAACGTTCACGATTTGGTCTAATCGCGTGGAGGCCCTGTTCGTTGAAACCATTAATTTTGTCTTGTCCTCATTTACCGTCAGACCCACTTTTGCTGACTCCTTCTCAATTCTCGAACAAACCGCAGAAACTTTTTTAATTGTGCGCCCAATGATATCTATATCATCAGCATACGCGAGCAGCATGTGACTTTTGCTGCTGATGGTTTTATTCATGTTGACTGCAGCTTTTCTCATAATGATCTCCATTAAGATTTTAAAGAGATCGCACGATAGGGTGTCGCCTTGCCTGAGGCCTCGCTTAGTTCGAAAGGTTCGGTAAGGTCATCCTGCAAAGGCGTATGAGTTTTGTAGGAATACCAAGCTCAGACATTGCTTCATAGAGTTTCTCCCGTATCGGACTATCGAAAGCCGCTTTATAATCGATAAATAGATGATAGGTGATAAAGCCACACTGGTATGGTCCAATCAGGTCAGCGATAATCGGTTTTAGTCTTTCGCACATTATGCTTGATAGAACCTTATATGCTATGGGTTAAAGGCTTATTCCACGGTAGGTGGCACAGATACTCGGGTCACCTTTTTTAAATATTGGACACAGTACGCTCAGACTCCAATCGCCGGGCATGCATTCATCTAACCAAATTTTGGCAATGAGCTGATGCATGCACCTTATCAGCTCATCGCCGCCAACCTTAAACAGCTCCGCCGATACTCCATCGGCTCCTGCGGCTTTGTTGGTCTTAAGCCGGCCAATAGCTGTTCTAACCTCGTCTTGGTTAGGAGGGGGGCAATGGACGTCGTCGTCCATATTGTGATCGATTGTTCCATCGTCATCGGATATCTCAGGTACTAGTAGCGCGGAGAAATGCTCTCTCCATATTCCCAACATGCTCTGCACATCTGCGACGAGATTTCCGTCCTTGTCTTTACAGAAGGGGGGCCCTGAACCAGTTCCGTTTTTAACTTTTTGGTAGAATTTTCGGGCTTCGTTCTTCCTTCTGTTTGTCTCAATTTTCTCACTATCGCGCTTTCTCCACTGCCGTTTCTTACGCCTAAAGAGACGGTTTACCTCCTTTCTCTTCTCCCTATACCGCTCAGTTGCAGCTCGCGTTGCAATTGACTGAAGCATTACCATACGTGCAGCGTTCTTTTCATCATTTCCTATGCGACACTCTTCATCGTACCACGGTTTATTGCGAAGCGGTTTTTCGAACCCAAGTACGGTTGTTGAGTCAGTTTTTATAGAGTCGGAAATGGGTTTCCACTGCGCATCAGGATCGTCATCGGGAGGGGGTGGGTTCTGTGCCAAAAGTAGCGAGAGGTTCCTTGAGTAGGCTGTCGCGACCTCTGGTAATTGCAGCTTTCCGATGTCCAGCTTCCTCTGCGTCTGGTTTCGTACGATTTTCGGTCTACTTAATCATGTGCGAACCTTTGCTGCTACCAGGTAGTGATCAGAATCGATGTTAGCTCCTCTGATCACTCGTACGTCCATTACACTGGATGAGTGCCTTCCATCAATTACCACGTGATCAATTTGGTTCTTAGTTCTTTGATCAGGGGATACCCAAGTAGCCTTGTGGATGTCTTTATGCTGGAATCTTGTACCACTAATGACCATGTTTTTTGCCGCGGCAAAGTCAATCAGTCTCATACCGATGTCGGAACTGTCAGCATGTAGACTGAAATTGCCAATAGTTAGATTAAACACATTCGCCCTTCCTACTTTGGCATTAAAATCTCCTAGTATAATCTTAATGTCATGGCCAGGGCAGCGGTCATACGTTTCCTTTAGGAGCTCATGGAATATGTCCTTGGCATCATCATCTTTCTCTTCTGTCGGGGCATGCACACAAATTAGGGAAATATAAAAATATTTCGCTTTTATGCGGATTGTGGCTATTCGTTCACTCACAGGATTGATCCTAGGGACTGGATGTCGCAGTCTTTTGCCAACTACAAATCCGCAACCAAATTCATGTTTGTTTTCATGACAACTGTAGTATATATCGCAGTTTCTTTTCCTTGTGCAGCCATGTCCTGTCCATCGCATTTCCTGGATAGCGGTAATGTCAGCCTTATAACTTTCGAGGACATCTGTCAGTTGGATATTTGCACCGGATCTATATAGAGTTCTTACATTACAAGTGCATATCCGTAAATCGTGGTCCTTATAACGTTTGCAGGGGTCGTCAACAAATAGGGGTTGTTTATGTTTTCTTTTTCGTTTACGTAATTTCACTGCCATTATGAACGGTGGCGGGAGGCAAACCCAGCCCACCGTGTTTTTGCATTTTACCTACTAATGCAGCCGTCCATTATGGATCAGACGCTGACCAGGATGCGATATGTTGAACCTGGATTTTCTTCTTTTAGTTTCTATCCGCCGTTGGCCCGTATATTTGGCTCATCCGCCTTCTAAGGACAAAAGAATATGCCCGATTGTTTGATGAGCTTCAGTGACATCAGTCACCTACTAACCCTGATTTGATGCTAATTTGTTTCGCCTTCTCACTCTAGCTAGCTAACGGAGGTTTCCGAAAAGCCATTGCCCAGGACATACTGCGTGGAAGTAGTGAGCTGCTTGGACTGCCCAATGAAGGAATCATTTCTGGCCACTCCCAAGTGAATGGCAATCAGAAACTATCCACCTCCACGGACAGTCCCATGTCCCATTTGTGAGCCTACCGCAAATAGTTTTAAACTTTGAAATATGTTTACACTGTCGCCAGCTTTATTTCAGTTTGTACTATTTTAACCACTTTCGACAACAATGACTTTTGATTTTATTTTAATTTAACACACATTAATATGGTTCCACAATACTTTTTCTAGGTCTTAATGTATATTTGTTTAGTGTGTCATAGCTTCTGAAATTTTGTCTGTTCGAAAAAATGTACTCGTGACAAGACATAACATTCAAATACGTTATAGGATATCGATGAATTTGGTTGGATTTCGTTGAAATCGGTATTTAATCTGTTCAATTTCAAAAATTTTCAAACATCAATATTTAAAATTGCCTTCGAATTATGCGAGTACATATTTATACCTGTATTGCAAATTGAACATCATAAGAAGATATAATAATGATTTCGTATCCAGTATCTTATGTTTCCGCACGCAAATGCAGGTATTTCTCTAATAGATACCTTGTGAAAAATTCTGTCGTTATTGAATCATTTATAGACTAATGCATATACATTTGCCATACATGTAAAATATACATTTGTATATTATTGCAAAGTGCATATGAATATAAACGTAAACACTACACGCAAAAAATATAGATTATTCAAATTAAGAACCATACCTTCATTTCACTGCTTAATTAATTCCATTTGGGTACATAGTCAGTCTCATTGTGACTCTAAATTGAAACACGTACGTAATGTGAGAAACTACATTTCAACGCGGGTTGAAATAAGTCTTAAATTTCTACAAGACTATAGACAAAATTAAGGAAGTGATGTAGGCCAATAAAATTCGCATTATTCCCCAGCAAAAAATACTGTTTACTCAGAAGGAGGTTTATAAGAGATACCATCAGCTGGCAATCTCTCTCCGACTTTCTAAAATAATATATGAATTTTGATTGAACTGTCCCACTTGTTGCACCAGTTAAGGGCAACCAGAAGTGGTTGTTTAGTACCATCTTCCATACTTAGTTTTCTTATTCGTATAAATATATAATAAATATATAATAAATCAAGGTTCGTTTTAAATTACGATAATTACAACGGTTTAACTTCCTTTTATTTTACTTATATAGTACAACAGTTTACTTTATTTACACCAGTTTAATAGGTCGTATATTTTACAATCAATTCGCGTTGCTTACTTTACGGGGTTTAATCACAAACTAAACTCTCCGTTCCAAAGACCTCCGGTATTTATACGAACTCACCATACTCAAATGTAGCTATCTCTAGCGAACTCAAGAACCTTCTAGTCGTTGTTATTAGTTATCTTCGTAGAATCATTCGAATAGTGGAGAATTATCTTAACTGAGGCGAATTCATGCTACTGTTTTAGCGAGTTGGTAGTTTGTTTCAATGTCTACCTTCAGGCGCAGTACTAATCGTCTTGTTATTTACATACGGTTTGTCTGGACATTAAGAGTAAGTAAAAGCTTTTGCTTAATCGTAACAATATTATAAATTTAGCATATCGGGTGATTAAATAATTCCGCAGATATTCTTTAAATAAAACACACCAACATTTGTCGAAATTATCCTTTTTTAATTTCATCATATTTCTTGGTGGATGGCATTTATTTGTAAAAGCAAATATCAGTTAAATGCCCACCACGACTCCTCTAATTACAAAGAATGCGTGAAGGAAAATTTTCAATAAATTTTTGGAATATGACACCCTCTAATTGAAACCACTCATTGTTCAAGTCCATGCTCAGTCCATAAAAAATTTGTTTTTATGTCATGATATCGTTCAACTTAAAAGCGTTACCGGAATCATTTTGGAAGAAGTATGGTCCGATTACTCCGCCAGCTAAAGCGCAAAGCAGACAGTGACTCGTTGTGGATGCATAACATTTTCTTGAGTGACATGTGGCATTTCAGTAACCCAAATGCGGCAGTTTTGATTGTTAACGTATTCTTGTGAAAATTTTCCTCATCGCTCCGGATAGATTTTTTTTAAATCGGCATCAACTACTTATTGTTCAAGCATCCAATTGCATATCTACCACTTGAAATGGTCTCTAAACCTTAGTTCCTGTGTCAAATTAATTTTATATACGCTGAAAAAAAACGGTATCTGTAACATACTCTCTCAAACACATTGTGCAGGAACGATGTAAATGTTTGGAACGCACGCCAAACGCAAGTCCTAAACTCACTTATATTCAAATGCAAACATTAGCATGTTTACTTTCGTTTTCTATCCCAAATATCCATATACTTACGTCAAAGCATTAGGGTGTTTCATCCAAACGAACGACTGACGACTGTATGCATTATACTAAAACGCAACAGATCAGTTAACATAAGAAACACTATTTATTTACAAACGCATTCATGAATATTTATGAATCACTTTCTGAAACAATGGTGCATAAATACAGTATAACTTTACTTAGATTAAGAACAATCTTACTTTGTCCCTATTTTATTATTTTCCTCTCGATAGAACACAGAGGCAAACAAAAAGGTAAGTAAACAGTGTACCAAATACAAACAAAGCTTTATTTGGAGCACAAACACATATATTGTCATTGTCAATCAATCAATGTATTTGAACACAAGTATCCAAGCAAGAAAAAATTATGATTTTTCAGCATATAGTAGTAGGTATTTAAAATCCGCTGAATGATGCTGTAGGAAAAATTCAATTACCTTGCGCGACGACGATTTGAGGTTGTCGCGGCCTGCTCCACACTTTGGTCCACAGAAGCAATATTTTCGGTCAAACGACCTGTATGAAGACGCACGCGTGTTGTCATGCTTTGTGCCAACCAAGTTTCATTCAATTTATGCACCAAACGGATGATTGTTGAGTCAAATGGCCGGTTATGTTGACCGGAAAAATCACAAATAATTGCTGGCAAAGACCTGCATTGCAATTGAATCACCCTACATTACTAATTTATACTGCGTATACATTTATTGCATGCAATTAATTATTTTTTTTACGTTTATTATCAACCTTGTATGAAATGTAAATATCATCTAAATTGAACTTGTAGAATGGATTCATCATCTATCTGTTGACATCATATCATTTCCCCTACTTTACTGCATCTTAGTAAGCGAACGACGAAGAAATATAATCATTGCCATACTATGTCAGCAACAAGGATACAAATGGTTAGCCACAAGCAGTTCCTTATTTTCGTCTGCTATTGGCAGAAGATTGGAAACGCCACATACGAAGCCGGTCCCAAAACATTTGTATTGACTATTGTACAACCTCTTTAGGTCAGACGTCTTACACATATTTATTAAACAAACAAATTAAACAAATTTCAACATATTCTTGCAAATGGCTCTATACTTCGCCTTTTCTCGCCAGTTGGTAACACCAAGGATACGGAGGGAGTCTTCTACATGGTCTTTCCAGTGGAAGTCGGGGAAAATTTCTATATTTGTCAACATAATCTTCTTTTAGCTCGATACTCTTTTATATTATTTATTCAATAGCTTCGATACCCTGCTTATAGTAAGAACTGTCAAACTTCTTAAAATATCCATCAACCGCTGACTCAACCTCTTCATGAAGCAACTCGAACTTTAATTCATTAATTGACGACACGAAAACCAGAGTGATCTAAGCGACATTTTTACCAATAATGAGTTTATCATACAATGGCATAGCAAAATCATAATTCTTTCAGCCCGCATTGATCTAGTTGCTTCAAAGTACTTTTTCCCTTGTGGGATCACAAATTCTCCCAACAGAATTTTATTTTTTACCTGGTGACGCTGGAACCAGAGTGATCTAAGTGACATTTTATTTACCAATAAAGACTTTATCACACAATGGCATAGAAAAATCATAATTCTTTCAGTTCACACTGATGGTCCATAACTCCCAAAACTTCCTTTTGCCCTCTACAATTTTTTTCGATATAACGCTTGCAATGGACGAAGCTACGACCCTGCGAAATATGAGGAACATCACACTTATCTTTCTCTTGCTACAAATCTCGAGTACAATGAATATTTTGCAATTTGGCTAGGGTTTTTTTTCTTCCCGGGAAATTTGCTACTGCGGGAAAACGGGATTCATTTTTGGATTTCCCGGGATCCCGGGATCCCGGACGAGAAATGAATGAGACAAAAATTTTTTTTAAATGGTTTATTTAAAATGTTGTTTAGACATTTGTACTCGTTTGCAAATATAAATGTAATATATACATACATACATATATTAAATTAACACTTTTCACAAGAAATTAATATTCGTGTTTAAAACTTATTTATTTGTCTCAAGCTCATTATAAAAACTTTTTAATACAGAAAGCGCATTTAGAGTTTCATTTGAAAGTTTATTTCTTATTTTGGTGGCAAAGTTACCTGCAACAGAAAACCACCTTTCACTTTCCACTGAAGTTGGTTTTATAGTTAAAACTACATTATATAAATGTTCTAAATTTGAACCTCTCTTCCCAGTTGCTTCAAATAATTTAAATTCCGATTTTAATATGTTTTTAGAACGATTGCTTGTCTTAGCTCTTACATTTATTGATGCATTATCAATTGCATTATTGAGCTCCTTTTCGAAAGATATATTAGAAGAAGAACAATCAAAATCGCAATCAGCATCGCTATTTTCGTCAGTTTGAAAATAACTGTGGAATAATCGATTAAATTGGTTATCGGCGAACTGCAGTGCAGAAGTCTTTGTGCACCTGGAGAACTACATTTTTGTATAAAAAACGAAAGGCCATTATGTAAAATATCATGAGTGAATATGAGAGAGCCAAAATTTAACTTGTAAATTGCATTGAGAATGTGGCTTAAATGTTGTTTAACATTATTTTCAAACAGTAGACACATAAATTTTAGTTTAATTTTTAATGTCATACCATTTTTCTGGTTTCTGGGAATGTAAAAATCCCGGGATCCCGAGGGCAATTTCCCGGGAAAACGGGAATGGAAAATGACGGGAATTCCCGGTTATTCCCGGGCGGGAAATCCCGGGACAAAAACCCTAAATCTGGCAACACCAACGAAGTACGTTAAAACAAATTCAAAATCAGCTGATGCTATTGATTTAGTTTGTCACATGCGCCTGCGATTATCTTTTGTTTTATTAAATCTTGTAATTGAAAGGGTGTTACGTAACCATAAACAATGGATAACAGAACCAGACCTAAAAGAATAGTGAATATGGCAATGCAATGAAGATTTTTCAAGTGCTCATTCTTCTTCTCAATAAAAGCGGAGAAGACCTAGAAAAATATAAAGCTATTAGAGTAGAAAAAGATAAGCATATTAAACTTGCAGGCGAAGTACGAACCATTTTAAATGACTGTAAAGACAAAGTCAAAAGTGACGAATCGACTATAGTAGCTACTTTTGACCTGGAAAGAACCCTGGCTCTTCCTCATTTGAAGATTGGTGAGGTTTATTATTTAAGACAACTGCAAATGCTGAACTACGGGATTCATGCATATGCAAAGGAAGGAGAAAAAGTCATTATGAATATGTGGCCAGAACATTGTGGGGCTAGAGGCTCTCAAGAAATAATGTCCTCACTGCGCTACTTTATAGAAGATTCCCTGTCGGATACCGTTGAATCCCTGTGTTTTTTAACTGGAATATTTTGCACTTTATGATGTTTCTGGTGAATAAATCGGTACATATACAAACGATCACCATGCACTATATCGTCAGTGGCCCTACCTACCTGCGTAACGACACCGACTTCTCTTTCATAAGTCGAGAACTAAAGAAGAAGACTGATATCTGTTCACCAGAAGATTGGATCGTCCGTGAATGCAGAAAACATAAACCATTTGCAGTGCGAGATATGAGAAATAAGTTTCTAGATTTTCAAAGATTATACGATTGCAATTTCTAAAATGCGGAAGATAAAGTTTTGTACAGGTTCAAGTTTTATCAGTTACAATGATGATTACACGGAAACATATGAAACTGTTGATTTGAAACCAAATAACAAAAATGCAAGACATAAAAAAGTTAGTTCCTCCCATCCATCATCAGTTTTATTTAAAATTACCACATTTTCCTAGAAGAAGCGGCAATCAGGAAGCACAAGAGGATGACAATTTATTGCCCGCTGTATTTGGTGATGATTAAGATGTTGTACTTCTTATGTGTCAAAGTTAACACTTACACTGTAATACATTTTTAAAATTTGTGAACTGCCATAGTGATCTAAGTAATTTTTTTTCCGTAAAACCAACAATATTTGCTTGCTTGAATATAACACATTGTTAAAACTTGTTCCTTTTGTTTTTAAGTATATTTAAATAACAAATGAAAATAAAAACCCCATAGATTTTTTACAGTGATGCTTAACGCGCTTCCTTTATTATCTCAGAAACATACTTTTGTGCCCTAGATCACTCTGGTTTTGGTGTCGTCAATTGTGTCCATCGCAATAGTGGATGTGTGATCTGGAGCATTGTATTGATGAAACAACACTTTCTTTTTCGCCATATGCTGCCTTTTTTACAATTTCATCACTTAAACGCTGCAATAAATTAGCAAAAAATTCGCCGTTGATGGATTTTCCTTTCTGAATATAATCAATAAAAATTATCCCATGCGCATTACAAAAAAAAAATGCCATGAACTTACCTGCAGATGGAACCGTCCTCGCCTTCTTTGGACAACATTCTCCCATTCCTGCCCACTACTTTGACTGTTCCTGTGTTTCAGGTGTAAAGTGCTGGACTCATGTTTCATCCATGGTTATAAATCGACCAAAAAATTCGGCACTCTACTGAAACATCTTCACGACGCCGTTTTTGCTCTATTATGCAGATTAGTCCGGAACCATTTAATAATTGTATCTCGAACATCAATTTTTTCAATTTATTAATTAGTTAGTTGTGAGGAAACCTATCACACGCCTTGGAAAAATCGGCAGTTATTGTTTCAACCTAGTGGTATTGCTGGAAATTGTTAATACATCAACTACAGGGTAACGCACCAATTGTAATGTATTTCATTTAGTTTTTTTTTTTGTATTGTACTTATATAGAAAATTCAATTGTATTTTATCCAACTTAATTTGTTTTGAAGTTGACAGACCGTAACAGACCATTCTAATCCACGCATATGCGACAACTGATCAGAAAATTTTTCATTGCGGCCTGAAGGGTTGAAGTCGGGATCGCCTCAATTATTGTTATAATGGACGGCTTCAATTCACTCAAATTCCTAGGTTTCGTTTTGTGAAAATCTTGCATAGCTTGGGGGCCAGCGGAAAGTGGATTTTCTGAATATTAATCCATTTGGGAATTTTCGTTGGAGGTCCCATAATTCACAATTCACCTGGGTGAAACTGCGCACCACACAGTGGCTCATACTGGGTGCAGTTCCGTCTTTTGGAGAATTTCCAAATAGGACTATTGAACCATAAACAAGAAATTTGTCAAGTTGTTGTCTTCTTCGGCCATTTCAATTATTTTAGGGCTATATTCCAGGAGAATAGCAAAGCCAGCCCCTCTTGGCCGTCGGTGGTGCAGTGGTTGGTGTGCGCGACTCTTGTACATGAAAAGTGGGTTCGATCTCTGCTCAGCCACGAAAAAACTGCTCAAAATACCCTTTGGGCGGAAATGATGATGGAGTGTAACGTATGGTACCGCTGCACTATCCAAATCCTCTTTTCGGTATCCCAAGCATTCAGTTTAATAATCCTAAATAGTAACCAGCAGAATAGGCAAAATAAACCGATTATTCACACTGAAAAACAATTATTACGTTTAGTTTTTGTAGCACGGTTCGCCTGCCTCCCTGGACCAGTATCACACTCACTCATGCATGAAATCGCACGATCTCGTTGGTCAGCATACGTCGCCCCTGCAGGATAGAAACTGGTTTTGTTAAAGTAAAAAATGTACGAAAATTTTCAGCAATGGAAATAGTCGTAAGGAGTTTTTTTGATGAACGGAAAGAGAAAATGATGCCAGATTTACTAGATATTCATAAAACAATTCAAGGTTTCAATTTAAGTGCGAATTATTTTGAAAATGTTCAACCCGCCTTTCTGCCCTCTTATATGAATACGAAATAGACCAATAATACTAACTCTCCCTGAAATTGAGTTTAGGCCATGACTCGTCACTGCAACTTCGTACATCTATCCGCTGATCGATCAAATATGTTGCTCGATTTCGAATACCACTATAACATTAGGACGTATCGGGTGCATACGAAACATTTTAACGTCGAATGAGTTTAATTTTTCTTTGAGTGTATTTAATAGTGCATAATCATATACATACATATACTCAAGAATGTGTTTATATACTCTTTGCAGCAGGGTACAAGTTTATATTCTTACATACATGTACTACCAATGTATGTGCATTAGTCTATAACTGATTCAACTAAGGATGATTAACAAGGATGATGCTTTTAGACAACATACCCAGTACGTATGTATGTGTGAAAATATAACATACGGGATATGCAGTCATTATGATAAAACAGTTTATCTTATGATGCTCAATTTGTAATACAAGTTTTAATAGGTACTCGTATATCTCGTAGGCAATTTAGAATGTAATAATTGATTGATTGAAATGTGGATGTATGCGGATGATTACGAGTATTATAAACGTTCCATGTTCGATTACTCATAAGAATCTAACTTAAATTTAATTTCCTTCACTATTCTGTTACATGTTTATTTAAACAAAATCAACACAACTTTAATCACGTTCTTTATAGTTTCAGTAGTTACTAGTGATGTACGGTTCCGCGTATTTTCAGAACCGCTTATTTGAACCGGGTCCGCTTCTCAGCAAATTGCTGAGCCAAAGATGCTTAAGTGAAATATCTTATTATAAGAATATAAAATTTGAAAAAAATACACATTTTCTGTCGAGTTCGGTTCCGAAAAGAACCGGGTTTTTGACCGGTTCCGGTTCCTAGAAAATTTTTGTCCCACGGAGGCTTAAGTGAAATATCTTTTAAGAATATAAAATTTGATAAAAAGATACACATTTTCGTACCCTTTTGTTTCGAGTTCTCTTATTCAGGAACCGTTTTACGTTTTACGGTTCTTTCAACCCGTTTTTCAGTTCCTATAGAATCGATTTTCGGTCTTACTGGAACCGTTTTCGGTTTATTTGAACCCGTCTTTCGGTTCTTAACGAACCGTTTTCGACTCATTTAGACCCGTCTTCCTGTTCTTGTAAGCCCCGGTCCGATTGGTTCTGTCCTCGATTCTGTGCATCACTGGTAGTTACTGTGATATCTGTTTTCAGCCACAATTCACACTGGCTAGTAATTAGGCAACTATAAATTGAAATGTTCTTTGTTAAGAGTGTCTCTGTAAGATTGCTCTTTTTAAATATAGTATATTTTTTTTGCGCAAGTGGCAACTTTGAAATTTGGCAGCTGTCACATCTGTTTATTCCGATTATTAAGAATGGAGCGCTTTGCGGAGGACCAACGCGTTATAGTTGTGAAAACATATTACAAAAATTTGGAACGTTCGCAACTTCGAAGAATTTTCAGTCGAGAAAGTGCACCTAACTAATGTGTCAACCAATCGAAGAGTGGTCAAAAATCTTCATAAAACTAGGTCGGTTATGGGCAGTACGACCCTTGTGAGTCAACGCACCCGTCGGTATTTTGAAAACATAGCTGCTGTAAACGAGAGTGTCGCTGAAAACCAGAAAACATCAATTTGGCATCGTTATCAACAACTTTAAATTGCAGCGAATTATGACAAAAGACCTCCACCTTCATGCGTACAAAATTGAGCTTCCTCAGAAGCTCAAACCCGCAGACCATGGAAAGCGCCGACAATGCATTCCATGGGTAAGGGAACAAAGCGAAGTCAATGCCAATTTTTCAAAAAAGAAAAAACTCATATTCTCCGATGAATCGCATTTCCATCTGAATGGCTTCATAAATACACAAAATTTTGGAATTTGGGGCTCCTCATGTAATCCATGAGAAACAAATGCACCCACAACGGGCAACTTTCTGGTGCGGATTTCTGGTGCGTGATTGAGCTTTACCTTTCTGAAGATGAGGCCGAAATTGCAGTGATTGTAAACGGCATTCTTTACAGGAACATGATAGTGGAGGCCTTGTGGCCTCGACCGAACGGAATGGATCTGGACGACATGTGGTTTCAGCGCGACGGCGCCACATGCTTCACCGCGCATGGAACTATCGATTTATTAATGCCATTATTGATGGCAACTGACCACCAAGATGATGCTATTTAACGCCATGTGATTTTTTTGTGAACTCTCGTGTTTATGCGGATAATCCAGAAACAATTCCTCAGCCCAACTCTGAGGTCCAACGCGTCATCAGTGTGATACAGCAACATCTCTGTGAAAAAGTCATGGAAAATTTCATGAAAAGAGTACTGGTCTATCACCAGAGATGTGGGGGCCATTTGACGGATATTTTATTCCACATCTAATCGGAAAATTTCTTCTTTACAATTCAATAAAAAAATCACAGCTATCTAAAAAAAAACGAGTTTTTATTTCAAAATGCATTCTACCTGATACACCCTTTACATTTGCAGATTAAAAACGCAATGTGCAGAACTTATTTTAGGTAAATAATATTGTTACAATTCTTTAGCCCATCTAGCAGCTACTGGGCCTATATTGGTGTGGAAAAATCACCTTTTTTCATTATTTGACTGGCGTTTGGCGAAATATATGGGCTAATATCAAATTGCATTCAGGTTGATAGTAGTTTGTGGGAGTTATTGTATCAAACTGTTGCAGTGCCGTCCAACTTTTGCATGGGAGGTAATATGATGGCCACGGCAAAATCGTCCAATTACAATTAGACAGTATAATTTTACAAAATATAGGCCAGTATCGAATTTCATTCATGCAGATTGTGTCTAATGGGAGCAATATCGTTGACAGAGCCGATGTCCGCAAAATGTTTGTATAGCAGCCTCGAGAACGGGAGTAATGGTTGGTTGGTTGGTTGAAAAGGCTGCAAGACAGCACGATGTCTAGCACACTTAGGCTAAAGAAGTCCATTGTGATACCTGCAGTTTCCTCCATAGCAACTATTGACTAGTCGTCTAGCCAATTTGTCCTTTCAATAAATTTTTTCTATAAGACCTACAGTAATATCCTGTAGGGCTACGGTGCTAACTAGATGCGTTCCGAATATCCTACTTCTCAGTCCTGCCAGAGCACGACAATCCAAGAGAAGGTGTTTCGTCGTTTCCTCGTCCTCTTCTATGCAGCATCTACAGAGAGTGGAGTTTCTATGTCAAAATCTTAGGGCGTGTTTTCCTACAAGACAATGTCCGGTAAGTGTTTCTATTAATGTGGATAACCTGCCTCTCGGCAAGTTAAGCAGTTGCCTAGTCCTCTACCAGATGAGCCTGATGTCAAAATACTCTGCCATCACCCTAAGTGATGAGTGGCATTCTTTCACCGTCAGGGACGTAGCGAACATGGCTTCCAGGGATTTTATGGCAGCCTGGCTATCTGTGTAGATACATATTCTCCGGAGGGTTGAGACACTACTTTTCAGTAGTTCAGCAACCTCCAGTAAGGCGGTAAATTCCGCCTGAAATACACCACAGTACTCAGGCAGCTTGAAAGAGATATTTACGTTTAGGTCCGGTGAATGGACCCCACAGCCTACTTGCTCGTCCAACTTTGATCCATCCATGAAAAATCTGATACTACTGGTATCCCCTTCCAGTGACTTTTACCAGGTATTTCTGTTCGGAATAGAACTACTTAGATTCGTCGCTGGTAGAAGGTAGGGGATACAGTAGTCCGTTTTTACGGGAATATAATTGATCCGGTGTAGTAATTCAGTATGTCCGGAATGCCCCAATATCAAGACGCCACAATCTCTGATTCTCACCAGGGATGTAGCGGCTACCGATTCGGCCATGATATCAGGAGTACAGATGTTTAGGATAGCACTAAGTGCAGTAGGATAGCACTAAGTGCAGTACCTGCAGCACCATTGCCCCACTAACGCTAAACAGTGTTAATCAGTGTTAATTCAGAATATATTTCTTTTGGAGGGACCTCCACCAAACTACGATGCCATTGAGACATATTGGTCTGACTATTGCAGTATAAATCCACATGGTGATCTTAGGAGACAGTCCCCAGCGCTTTCCTATCGCCCCCTTACAGCAGTAAAGAGCAACAGACGCCTTTTCCACCCCCTCCACCACATTCGGTTTCCAAGACAGTTTTCTGTCGAGAATTATTCCCAGATACTTGACCTTTTCTGTCCACTGTAATTGCACCCCATTAACTGACGGCAGTTTAAATTTCCGAGAGAACAAGATAAGTTCTGTTTAAGTGGGTTAAGTGATAGGCCGTTGTTAGCGGTCCAGTTCGAAATCAGACTAAGTAGGCTGGTTGTACGAATGCTAAGTAAATTCAGGTTTCTACCCGTACAGATGATAGCAATACATCGGCTTAGGCAAAGACCTGGCATTCGGCCCTGTACAATTCAAGAAGCAGTTCATTGACAGAAGTTAACCATAATGGTGGAGACAGAACCACCCCCTGCGGTGTCCTCCTGTTAACGTTCCTAGCAATTGTAACACCATCCCATTCATCTTTGACGGATCTATCCACCAGAAGCGTCCCAATTAGGCGTGTCACTAAGCTGCCGACTCCTAGATTCTGTAACGACCTAAAAATCGACGAAGGTTGAATGTTATTGAAGGCTCCCTCGATGTCCAGGTAGATCCCAAGAGCGAAGACCTCATTCTCAATAGAGTTTTCTATTATAGAGTGGAGAGCCGCCTCAGTTGGCCTGCCCTTGATATAGGCATGCTGAGAACTCGATAGTAGATTCTGTGGAAGATTACTTCGAACGTGAATGTCCAGTAACCTTTCAAATGTTTTAAGAACAAAGGATGATAGACTGATTAGTTTGAAGTCCTTTGGTTTGAAATGAGAGCATTTGCCCTCTTTCAGGACGAAAAACACTTTGGTTTGCTTCCAAATGCTAGGAATGACTCCCAGCTAAGGCAGCCCCTGAAGATTACCTCCAACCAACTACAAGATAGGTATAGTGCTTCCTGTAGTTGCGCGGGAACTATCTCATCAGGTCTGGCTGATTTGTAGGGCTTAAAGCCCATAACAGATTCTTTGCGGTCACTATTGAGCGAATTTTTTCTAAGCTAGGTGAGTTTCCGCCTAACTCTTCTGGCTTATGACCAACACTCCTGTCATCGTTGGGAAAGTGGGTATCCAGGAGAATCCCAAGAGACTCTTCAAACAAATACGTCCACGTTCCATCGTCTTTCATTAAGAACCCCGATCACGGAGGGTTTTTAGCGAGCACGCATCTTAAGCATGCAGTCTGATTGGTTCCCTCAATGGATTCACAGAAGTTTCTCCAGGATTTCCGTTTGGCTTTCCTGATTTCACATTTATATAGATTAAGGCTAATCTTGTAACCGTTCCAATCCCTTTGGTCGCCGCTCTTTTTTGGCCTTGTTGATATCCGACTGATGGACGATCTTAGATCCTGATGCTCAACGTTCCTAAAATTAGGTTTTTTGTTACCCTTGGCAGCATCATAACAACTGGTCTTACAGGATTCATTGAGCGTGTGCCTGCACGCATCAGTAAATTTGCCAACTAGTTCTTCCAGCTCTGGCACATTAGTCGGAATATTCAGATGGTTAAATAAGAGTTTCCTTAGACGCCCACGATAGGCGTTCCAGTCCGTTTTCCTATACTTTTTATAAACTTCCTTTTTCAGAGGTTCGATATTTATGTGGAACTGTAGATTTCTATGATTAGAAAATGAGTGATCAGAAAGTACGCTCCAATCGGATACAGTTACATAGTCGTAGCCAAGTAGAAAAGTTAGGTCTAGTACTACCCTCCTAACCGAAGTTATGATGGTCGGTTCCTCGCCTCTATTACATATAGTCAAGGTATCGCTTATAATGAAATTAAAAAGAGACTTATAAATAAAAAATAAATGGTTTCCCATTACATCCCATGAAAGGACAGGGGAGAACTTCTCACAATCACTGAGCTGTGTGCTTTCCAATTTTCACTCACTGATTGGGACCTACAGTTTTACACCGATTCCGAACGGTATTTTGAGAAGCTTTTTCATGGCTATATACTCGATAGTGTCGTCGTCACTATGCGAGGTGACCGCCGCCGAAAGAAATTTTAAGGTGGTCAGAGCAGGGTTAGAACCCAGGATCTCATGTACAAGAGCCGCGCACACTAACCACTGCACCACTGACGGCCACAAAAAAGAGACTTACCTCGATAAAATGACCCAATTTTAGTAGCAGAGTGGAATTTGACTAAATATTATCTAATACTAAATTTCATTATGTTCGCTTCTGGTATACGGCAGTTATTGTGCCGACCAACCTTTGTATGGGAGGTACCAAAATAAACGTGGCAAAGTCGACGAAATGTCATTTAATAACTAATTTCATTCAGATCGGCATTTTTTTATAGGACGTAGTTATGTTGGCCGGCATACTGGGTAGAATACACAAACTGCAAATTCAAGCCGAAGTGTTGGTTTTGCTTGAGAAGCCTAGACTTCTTCTAATACCATAGGTAGACATATTATACATCTTATTCTACTAATTTATATATGCCTGGAAAAAATACAAAAATATTTTTTTTTAATTGTATGATAATACGATTTGAAGTATGTAATTACTTAATCTTGCTAATGTATTCGGGTTGTCTTCGATTATTCCGATTTTGACGAAACCGAGTTTCGGTTTGAGTGAAGACTCAGAATTTTGGAAGAAAGTTTATAATAGTTCCCAATAATTTTACGAGCATAAGCAACCATTTTCTAAATTTCTAGCATTAAGCAAATAATCTGCCACTTTATAGATTTCAAATTGGTCATCTGCTTCGTAATAACGTTGGGTTTAAATTCCAAATTTAACATAACCCATCCTTTTTTTATTCAGCCTATCTTTTCTAATATTTGACTTACCCAATTAGGAAAAATCATCGTTGAGTAAATATACCTTCCGACATTTTGTACTTCTGTTTGAAGTGTGAATACTGTTTTTTATACATTTATGTTAAAATACCGACTGTGTTGTCATTAATTCCGGAACTTACGTCTAAATCTGAGTTGGCAGGTATGACTTCTATTGTTATTGGGCAACTAATTTCAGAAAAGTATCTGCGAAATAATTCGTTGGCAAAGTCTTTTGTGTTTGTCTAACGGGGTCAGGAATCATAGTGAGCTTTGAAATGTGCTTTAGGTGTGTAATTCTGCAGCGTAACATTGCGTAAAAACCGACAAAATAACCGGTGAAACCGGTTCTTCAAAAATATAATTTTTTAAAACCCGACACTCGGTTTTAAATACACATTCGGTTCGGTTTTGAATACACAATGTATGTATGTTCTCGGTTTTGAATACACAATGTATGTTTAATTTAAGTGTACGATTTAATACTTCCAAAAACACCTCTTACAAAAATTCAAGTTTTTACAAAGTTTATGCGTAATATCACCATATGTTTGCATATAGTTAATAGCCCCGGTAGCAGGGCTGCCAGAAGTGGGGATTTGTCCCCAACACTGGGGATTGACATCTCGGTCAGAAAATGGCTTCCGACACAGTCTCGTTATCAGCCATCCAGGTATTGTCGATTAGACTTTGGCAGAACCACGCTTTGAAGAAAAGTACCGCACTTTTATAACTGATAGGTCAAGTTCGCATTCCTGGGCAGAGGCGATTCGCGAACTTCTATACAGATAATTCAAAAATTAACAATAAATTATGCTTTTCTGTATATTCTAAGGAACTGGGGATATCCATTGTGAAAATACTGCCTGGTCACTGTGGTGACTACCAGGTTGAAATCGAAGCTATTAAGGAAGTAGCGGAATGGCTAAGAAGTAATATTCTGACTAAGGCCAGAACAAAGATTTTCTTGCATAGTCAAGCTACCATGAAGTCTGTGGAAACTGTTTTCCCGAATTAGAGAACTGCCTTCGACTGTCGCAAATCTCTTTATGAGATGGCTGAGCAGACTCTACGATCTTCCCAAACTTTTGAAATTAAGCGAGGCCTCGTGTAAGGCGACATCCTATCGTACGATCTCTTTATCATCTTAATGGATATCATTATGAGAAGAGCTGCAGTGAAATGAATAAATCTATCAGCAGCAAAAATCACATGCTGCTCGCGTATGCTAATGATGTATATATATATCATTGGGCGCACAATGATAGAAGTTACTGCGGTGGTTTCGAGAATTGAGAAGGAGTCGGCAAAAGTGGGTCTGACGGTAAATGAGGACAAGACAAAATTAATGGATTCACCAAACAGGGCCTCCATGCGATTAGACCAAAGCATGAACGTTGATAACCGTTATAATTTCGAGGTGGTGTACGAATTGATATATCTCGGATCTGCCGTAAACAAAAACAGTAGCGCCAGCTTTGAGATTAAGCGGAGAATTGTGCTTGCGAATACACGTTATTTCGAGTAACAAGTTCAGCTATACCACACCCTCGTACAACCTTTCGTTATGGTGCAGAATCCTGGTTCTTATTGCAAGCAGATGAAACTTCTTTAGGAGTCTTCGAGAGCAAAATACTCCGAAAAATTTATGGTCCTATAGTGCACAATGGCTATTATCGTCGTCGCAGAAACTGTGAGGTGTATGAGCTATGTGAGCTGTATGAGGCATACTTAATCGGATCAAAATTACGCGATAACAATAGATTGGATGAAGATGAACCAGCACGTAGGATGTTCGAAACCGAACTCGAAGGAAGCCGAAAAATAGGAAGGTCAAATCTCCGCTGGAGGGATCATGTTGACGAATCCCTGCGTACACGTGTTATAGCCAACTGGAGAAATAAAGCAAAATATCGAACTCCCTGACCTCCAGGGGGTATTCGAGACCGGATAAGTACTTGTTAAATAGAACAAATGTTCAAATGTTCTTCGTTGATATGACTGGTAGGATTTTGCAGACAATTCCAGATGAATCGGTTTCCATTGGCGTCGAATGTTGGAGCGAACTGGGTCAGATGTTTCAATAAGAATCTTAAACAAATTTTCATTAGCATTTGTTCTACTTATTTTTCTAATATTATGGTCTCTGGAATATCTTTAATTGTTGGTCCTCTTTTTCTGAGCTTCCTCTGAAAGGTTCCCTATTGGCAACAAATTATTTTGGATTCCATCTTCCATCTCAGCCGTTTCCATGGCAAATTTTCGAAATTTCTCAGCAAATATGTAACTATTGGAACTAATCACTTCCGTGATTACCTTGAATCTAAAGATCATATGTTGGCCAACATCTAGTATTTCTGTAGCTTTTTAAGAAACCCCTCCTAGCAGTATTACCGTCATTGGTATCCCCTTCTTCATACTTTGGCTGATCTGTTATTAACCCAAGCTTTCGAAATTCATGACGAACAAGATTTTGTTGAACTTAATTTCTTCTTGTATTCCTCGCTATTCCTCACTGGTCCTGATTGGCAAAAATCCAGACCAAGATCAATTTTAAATGGTTTTCCATAAAACGAATTCTAGCATGATGATGATGAAAGCGGTAGCTCATCGTTTAATTTAATATTATACAGCTGGATGTTTCGTGTCCATTAGTCTTTGGGCAACTTTAACATCTACCATTGTGAGCAGTAATTTGTAGTCTGTAATTATAGTTTGGCCGGAAATTAAAAGTTTGTGTGGTTGTAGGGATTTAGTTTGTTCTCTAACAGCAGCGACTCCTACTCTGTTTTATTTCTTGTTCACGGCTGGTTGATGGCTTTGAATCTTCTAACTGCTGCTTCAGTCTCAACGGAACAAATGATATCATAAAACTATCGGAGTTGAATGTATTTTCGTGGTCTTCAATTGTTTGGAGCAATCTTTGTGATGTTTGGTCTAGAAGATAATGAAGTTCTACACTTGCTGATGTTTTGCTTATGGTAGTTGTATCATTTGATGGATAGCAGTCCTTCATGGCGGAAAGAGTGTCTTGATATGCCGGAAATAGATCCATTTTTTTGATGTCTAAAGACTATAGCCACGGGTAGGGCAATCTGTATGTAATAAGTATGATGGTATTGATGTAGCGGCAGTGAACAAACAATCAGGTCGTCGTCGTCAAAGAGTATTTTATAGTGTATAGAGTGTAATAAGTTCTCTATATTATTCAATACTTTTTGTCGTCGCTCTGTTTATGACAAACCAAAAACAATTATTTCAGTGAGCTAAATATTGCTTTATTTATTTTAACAAAATTACATCTAATGTTAAAGCAGATGTAAGAGAAAATAAAGTGCAATAGCAAAAGAGCATTCAGTGCAAGAACTATTCCATTTTTTATTTTCCAATGTAACATTTACTAATGTGGTCGTAAAAATCGAACAGGTACCGTATAACAAAAAGGTGTTAACACAACGGTCTCTCGACTGAGAATATTGATGCTTTTTTAGCTTTAAGAAAAGAACTAATACATGAGCCTCCTCTGGAGTGAATTTATATTCCTCTTTCGGTTTAGGTTACTCGTATACTATCACGAATCATTTTTATTTTCGACGGAGTAGCAACAATTACATTTTCTACGATTTCTACCTTTTCATATTTCCTTTCACATTTGGGTTGGAGTAGAAATGCATCTCTAATAGTTGCACTCCTGATGTCGTCATTAGTCTTATTTTGTTTTCGTCGTTTGCTTCGTTCACATCATTTTTATCTAAGCTTTCCACTTTTAATCAGGGGGATTCTATGGCACAGCTGATCGAAAAGTTACTAGGCCGATGATGGAGAATGAGAGAGCAAAGAAGACAGTAACTAATTTTAAATATTATTTATTGATACTAATGACAGCTAGATTATGTTTTATGTTGTTTTCGTTGAACGAAAAATCGGAGTCCCTTTGATTTCTGTCCGTTTTACGTCCAACGAAAGTGTACAATTTGTAAAATACAGCAACAAATAAAACTCTATGAAATAGCCTACTACCTCGTCGTCATGAAGAGGCATCGAAGAGAGTAATGGAAACTCTTAAGTATTACTCTATGTTTTAATTCAATCACTAGTTTCACTTCTACCCATTGTTTATAACGTTTGTTAAACATTTCTTTCCTATGCACTGTGGGCCAGGATCCCAGATTTTTGGATAAAACTAGAATATTCAACGTACACAACAAAATTGTAGAAACAAAGGGGTTTCAGAGGTCTCTGGTTACGAATTTGATATCGGAATTTGAAAATTCAAAATAGCGGATTCAATATGGCGACAATGAAAATCTAAAAACTGTATATGTATTACGATATATACATTGTTTAATTATTTAAAATGAAAATGGAAATTAATAGATTAATAGAAACGAAATTGATTATTAAACTGCGGAATTAAAGACAATGTTCGGTATCTAGCTCAAAACTGTCGTCGTTTTCATGTGAATAATCCGAAACTTCTTCTTCGTCAAATATCTCGCAATCAGTTCCATGTATTGCAGGCAAAGCAAGTAGGTCAATTACAGCTGAGGGAAGAGGTATTTTAATTAATTTTTCAATTCGTGCTTGACGAATTGTTGTCGATATTTGAGGATCTAAGGTATCCATCGCTCTCAGAAATACATCTTCTAGTGTAGCCTTTCTGGAATGCCCTCTACTATGGAACTCCCTGTAATTTATATCATTTTTATTTCTAGCCTCAGCTGCAAATATAGCATGATTTCGAAAGAACGCCGAGCGGTGTTTCCATCATAAAGCGTTTCCCATAACGATGGTTGAACTTAATCTTTGTCCATTTCAAATTCAACATGATCATCTTGCCAGTGCTTAAATTTGCTTCTATGAGCAATGTCGAGACAACATTATAATAGTCTTATTATTGCATGCAGAGGACTTGTTCCATGTGGTAATCAATTTGGGTCAGGAAAAAAATTTGCACTCATCGTATTTGAAAGGCCATTAAATTGTGTTGGTTTCAAAATTATTTAAATTATTTTCTCTTTTACTGTAGAGCCTTTTATGAAAAATCGAATATATGACTTTGTAACAAGTGTTTTTGTAACAGAAACTAAATTATGATTACAGTGACTAATATTTTAACGCGAATTCTGATATTGTACTTTTTATGGGATGTATCTTCAAATTCAGATGAATGAGGTTTTAGAAATACTCAAATTGGTTAATACAACATAATTTCTGTGGTAGCAACTTGTATTTACTATGACCTATTTTTAATCTGTCATTAACATCGACAAATAATCCTAATGTATACCAATTATGAATTCTAATCAAGATATGTTCCACTTAATGTTCCGTCGTGTGTATCACTGTTTCCTGTTAAAATTCATGTTTCGTTTTCGGTTACCCAAATATCAGAATTTTTTTCATATTTTATGTTACCAAACACAATGTTCCATCGTCTACACCGATGATTTCTGTTTTTTCTGTCTTATTTCGTTCAGAGCAGTCGTGCTGTGAGGTGCTTTTGTAATTTACGGAGTAAACAAAATAAAAAAGCCAATGAGTGGTCGAAATCACGGGCGATGTGTTAACTAACACCATTTTGTTACTCGGTACCTGTTCGATTTCTATAAACTCATTAGTAAATGTTACATTGAAAAAAAAAGAAAGAAGAAATTCAGGCACAGTAGTTAGGCATCTGATGATGAACTTGTCACAGAGTTCGAAACTAGTCATGCCAGGGGGTGTGCTTAACTGAATTGAAATTATTTCCAACAAAAACCACCCATTTTTCAATTAGAAATATGTTCCTGAAAGCTTGTAGCATGAATTTCTCATAGATTAACGAAAACAAACAAAATCGGTCATAAAATTCGAAATAAAAAAAAGAATAGTTTTTGTGCTGAAGGGTCTTTTGCTATTGCACTTTCTTTCTTCTAACATCTGCTTTAACATTAGATGAATATTGTTAAAATAAATAAAGCAATATTTCGCTCACTGAACTAATGGTTTTTGTTTTGTCATAAACAGTGCGAACTGCTTGTTTTCATGCTGGCATACAACTGAATAAAAAGCAATATTTAGCTCAGTGAAATAATTGTTTCTGTTCTGTCATAAATAGAGCGACGCCAAAAATTAGTGAACTGCATGGAGAACTTATTGCACTCTTTTTCGTGCTCATGTAGAGAGTCTGAGTAAAAGAGCCTAAACGAGTCTTATTCTCTTTATAGAATGTTTCAATGTAAATGCACCATTTCAACAATGCCATTACATAAAACAATACAAAAAGCATAAATGTTTCACATCAAAATTATGAATGGACCAAGTTATCACAAAAAGACGCAATTCGTGTTGAATCACTCGCCAGATGTCGCCAGTGCTTTTGAGTCATACAATTCGTCCCATGAGTTCTCTATAATATTCAATACTTTTGGGCGAAAAGTACATCAATACCATCATAATTATTTTCAGACAGAGACTATTGTTGTACAGCAACCACGTATGTGATGCTAACCCTATGTGTTGTTTGCTTGTGTTGGCCTTTATAGATTGTCCTAACCGTGCCTATAGATTTACATAAAATCTGACAGCTATAAAAATAGAACTAAACTCATTTAAAATAAGTAAGGTAAACTCGTTTGTACAGCTGATTTAATTTTTCATGGCATTTATCGTTTAACTTGTCAAACTCATGTATAGTTTGTTTTTCTAATCCTATGTTGTTGGTATACTTACGTGTATAGATTGGCAACTTAAGCGATTGAAACAAAAACAAAATACCTATTGTTGCTGCCTACAACAACAATAATGTATACTGTTACTACTTGGTTACTTTACTATGTTTAGTAGACATTCGATAAATACACAGAACTGACGTATATTTTTTGTGTGTTAAAAAATTAACCAGGTTTCCTATACATGTTTCTACTAATGTTCCCTCGTTTGCATGCAGCATTTTAATAGATTTATGTTGGTCAGTGATCGATAATAGTGTCGCATTACACAGAGAAAAAATAAATTGAATTGACAATAATTGAAATTATATATTTACTAAGTATTTATCTTTGCATATAGGCTATTACGAGCTTTTTTTTGTCTGTAGACGTACAATGAACTTTAATATATAATTATAAATTCACACATCAGCCCCGCAAAATCAATTTTTCAAATACTTTTTTTCTAACTCTAAACAAACCCTAAATTAACCCTTAATTTCAATGGTGTTTGATTTTTCTGTTAAGTTTTAAGCTTTGCTGTGTTCTGATTTTTTGAACAATATATTTGTAGAACATTTCATCCCCGCCCTCCCCCTTTTTAGGGTTATTTTTAACGATTTATTAGACTGGAGCTAAAAATTACAGTTATGTGGGGCACTTAGATGGATAATATGGCCACAAATATCTTTGCCTTAATACTTACTACAAAGTTGCTGAACATACCCCTCAGATGTAAAGGACACGTAGTTTAGTATACCGATAGGAGCAGGCCGAACGGTCAATCTTTAAGCACCTCCTAAAATACAACTCCGATGTGATCTTTCAAAACGGCGACACACATATATTTTTTTTTGTCTCCTCTACCATAATTCGTTGTCACAATCCCGTAATGTTGTACTAGGTCAATTGTCGGTCAATTTGAAAGCAATTCCCACGAACACACACGTTGAGCTTTAAGCAATTTAATATTGTAGAAGTGAGTGAAGGCCCTAGAATTAATTTTTGAATTCAGAGAATTTATTTATCTCTAAAAATTACCGCAAAATATTTTGAATTTAACATGCAAAGTGAAAATTTTTCCATATTATTCATAACATACTGAGGAAAGATGGATAGCTCTGGAGAAAGAGCTTATGACTTGATATTTGCAAAACATACGTCTAATGAAAGTTAGTGACTCGGAATATGAAGCACCAAACACTACGCATTAACTCTACCAACAGTTATAGTTATATCATGTGAAACTAGGATTCAAAAGTAACTAGGTGTCGCTGTGTCAAAAACTCTCGATGACAGTATATTTTCACACACATACACTCATTCAAATGTACTTGGCATAGAGTGAATATAGGTATAGAGGTAAATCCGTCTCATCTGACATTTCACTCTTCGTCACGACGTTGGTCCCATAGAGACATGTTGGACGCAAATTGACTTATACCAGGTGGAGTTACAAGATCTGCTGGCATAAATCCTTCATTGCGGTTTGGTCGAGAACTGTAAAAATTAGATATATTTTGAACTGTTTGTCATCTTCTATTGTATAAGTGTTGAAGACAACTGTTTTAACCATACGAATTCAACCAGAGTGTGCAACAGCTGTTAAAACTTTGACCGGATGTCACGTCGCAAGTTGGAACTTCATCGAGTTGGGAACAAAACTAGCGTCACGCATAATTTAAAAGTTATTATCAAAAATCAAACATAATTTAATGGACATTAGTATAAATCGAGCATAATTTAGAAAACATTGGTATCAATTAAACATAATGTAAACATAGTTTACCTATCACTCATTCCTTCATACACTTTCTTTTGTATGACTTTTAAACTTCATAGTCGATAGGCTGTGACATCGAGACCCTTGGTTTTAAAACGGACACATGGAGATATCGTTTTTAGTTTCTTGTTGGTTATTTTGAACTAATGGCTCTATCTGGTATTATTAAAGCAATTCATTTCGACATCCTACGTTCATATGAAACCATGCCTAATGCCATAAATTTAATGAGCGAGATTTTTCCTCTATACCTATATTTACTCTCTGGCACTTGATGTTACTGTTGCATGAATGAACAATTCAACACAAACGGAATACGAGTCAAATAAACAACCAAAAGCCATTCAAACACATTTCAATTAATTAAAGTAAATGGAAGCGGTTTTACGATGTTCCCCAGAATGCATTCCGAGCAATAGATGGGCAATATGTATTAATCTGAGAGAGTGATTGTAAATAATTGTATATATGTATGTGCTTTACATATATACTAATGTGACTGTCGCTACACAAGAGAGCTTGGTGAAACCACAATATGGCCATCGCCATTACTAGATATAATGCACATTAGAGTGGCATTTTTTCCCTTACTTTTGAAATTCAAGGATTGCCGGGCCGCATATTATGCCACTTGATGAAAAAATGTTATGCTATAAATTTGGGGAAAATTGGACAATGTTAACACGTCGCGCCCGAAGGTCAAAGTTCAAAAATTTTGAAATTATGTTTTTCTAAGTGACAGATTGTTGCAATATACTTATTTTTCGGCAGATTTTTGCGAAACTTGGTGGGTTTGCAACACAGAAGTTACTTTGTATCTGGTAAAAATTTAGGCAACATGGGGCAACGTTAACACGTAGCGCCTTTAGGTCAAAGTTTTTTTTTTTTTTTTTTTTTTTTATTTTATTTTTTTTTATTTTTTTTTTTTTTTACCAGATAAACAACAAGTTCATAGTTACAATTCTACGAAGTTTGTGGTAAAAATCTGGTAAAAAATGAGTATGTTGCTCGAAGCTGACTATTGGAAATACATAATTCATTCATTCATTTGTACCGAGTTTCATAAAAATCCGAATAAAAATTAGTATGTTTCTGCAAGTTGTCTATTGGAAATAGATAAATTAAAAATGTTTTTTGGTATCGAGTTATTTTCCAATATCTTTTATAGTTCCAGTAGCAGTTCTAATTTTCCATGTTCTTGCGACTGATTGCCACTGTTTCCATATTACTGTAAATGCTGTATCAAATACTAGAGGAAAAATGACTGAAACTTCGAAACAGTTCGAACAATCACCAGATATACACTTTTCGTTAGAAATATCACAAGTAATTTGTTTGAGAAATTCTGTGGAAGAACTGAGTATTATTCGCACAACTTGGCTTAAATCCTCAAGCAGGTAGTTACAGTTTGCGCGATGCATACAAATACAAACTGTATGTTGCATCTGGTTTAAGGGTCTCACAAAGGGTTGCCAGACGTACTGTTTTCAGCAGTAAACGTACCTATGTTTTCTAATTGTACTTCTGTCGGCATAACACCTAAAGAAGTACGCAAAAGTACTTCTTTTTAGCCTTTCTTTTTGGAAATATGACCATATACAGACACCACTACGTGACAAAAGACAAAAAAAGACCCGTGTCTCCCAGTTTTGCCCAAAGTCATGGAATTTTTTTATGGGCCCCCAAGGATTTGGGCCTCGGTGAACATATGAACTTCCTAGGAATGGTTCTTAACATTGTTTACTTCAACATTGAGATACTATGCTATCTCACCGACTGCAGCAGCAAAGGCAAAGCTGTAAGCGCAGCACACACAACAAGGGCTGCAGTAATACACAATATCTTGCTACCTATGAACCTGAACAGGGGAAAAAGGTAAAAAAAATTGAATTTTTTTAAAGTTTTTAGCGATTTTGACCTTGTATTAGTAGGTTTTTGATTACATATTTTGCAAGATATGAGCCTAACAAAATGATCACATTTTTGCAAAAATGACACCGAGGCTCCAAATCTTTGGGGCCAATAAAAAAAATCCATGACTTTGGACAAAACTGGGAGACACGGGTCTTTTTTTTGGTATTTTATCACGTAATGGTGTCCGTATATGGTTATATTTTTTCGTGTTGCACTGAGTTATTAAATAATTAAAACTAGAAAGTTATATTCAGTATTGGAAAATTTTAGCATGGAATAGATTACACTTTTAAAAATAAAATGTGAAACACCTGACTAGTTGTAATTTTTATTACAAAAAAATATTTGTTCTTTTTTTGTATAATTTCTAAATTGTTACTGTTTGTTATCTACTATTTTTTTTCTTTCTTAATGACTTAAATTGTTGAATTTTAAAATTTTTTTAGAAAAAAAGTGTACTTCTTTTTTCTTAATTGTACTACTTTGTTTTCCTAGATGTACTTTTTTGGTTGGTTCAAATCTGGCATCGCTAGTCTCACGTGTATAGGCAGGAATTCAAAAAATTTGCTCTTACCCATTTTTATTTCAGGGTTATCATTCTCGAATAATGAGTAAGCTTCAGTGATTGACATCATTATTTTAAGATCTTTTCGGATATTGTCCTTTTCTATTTGGAGAAGCTGGGCTGTTGTCACCTTTTTCATAGAATTCTTTAACCTTTTCCTGAACTTCATCTGTAGTAGCCCATAGGGAAATATACAAGAACCGCTATCGCTCTCTTCACGTTCTCTTGAGTTCGAGTTGTTATTGTAATTTACTCTTTGGTTGGACGTAATACGGAGTCCGGACAGGTATGAAAGGGAATACGTATTTCCATTCGATTAAAACAACATAAACATAATTTACCTGTCATTAGTATCAACCATTAGATTTCTGACATTTAGCCTGGTGTGCTATAAACGCAATGGTTCGAACAAACCAACAAGAAAACAAGCTCGGCATTTAATTTAGGGTGTTAAAATTATTGTGTTAAATACAACACAAATTTATACGAACATTAAAAGATGTGAATAAAGTTCAAAATACGTTTAAATTTCACGGTTCTCGACCAAAACGACATCATAAATTTAAGCCAACAGTTCTTGTAACTCCACCCGGTGTAAGCCAACCAGCTCCTATTACACCGACCGCATCACGAAAAGTGTGAAGGGAAACGTCAGATGAGACAAATTTACTCTCTTTAAAGAATTACTCTATGCCTTTTATCGTGACTAGTGGGATATACGACATTCATTTGTTAAAAGAAGATATACACAAAATTTAACGTACCTTTTTACTTTCCTTTTATACCGCTATTTATTTATTTCCCACACTTTCTTTAAAACACACGCGCCAAATTTCAACAACTGTCATAACTTCCAAACAGTGTTGAACAAACTTTGTTCCCAAATTAACTTCTATGAAATCGAAGTTTACGGAGAGAAAAATTACTATTCCCTTTATTGTTAAAAAATCCACAGACTATTGAAACATAAACCGATATTTATAAGAATTACTGAATCAGCAATACTCAATTGACTTTTAAAATGTATTATGTTTTCCCCTTTTATATGGAATGCCCCAACAAACTAAAATAAAAACGATACAATTTGATTAACATTAGTTGAATTCCATGGTTACAGAGCAATCGCTGGGTCAATGACGAGGAAAATTGGCGCTGGAATTGAATAAGAGGAACTTCAACTCAATAACAAATTATGATTAAAGAAACACATATGGTGTGATTTTATGTTAAAGAAGTTCTGAAACAAGATCATATATTCTGTAACATTCAATGTGCTGAAAATCGTAATTCTAGTGGAGCTTATGATCATTGTAAGTACGTGCGTATACTATATCCACAAATCTACAAATATTATCTGAATATTAACAATACTATCATATATTTTTTTCATTTGTAGGACCAGAATACAAAAACCTTTGCAACAAAGAAACAAAAGCAAATTAATTAATAGTAACTATGAAGCGAATTCATTGCAGCAATAAAACATATTTATAGCACCACTGAAAGATATTCATTTAGGCAGCGACGTAGCGGGAATGAAGCTGTATGTTGTTAGCTCACTAACGATGACGAAAGTTGATGGGGCGACGAACATATTCGTTCTTGTGACGAAGATTTTCCGGTCAGTGCAGTATAATTAGAAATAAACTCCAGAGTGAATTTTTATGTTGTATACAGTGTGATTCAGGAAGTTCCGGAAGTTCGGAGGGTAGTAGGGTATAGTTGCTAACTTCTGAGCCAGTGTTCGGATTTTTCGGAGTTTTTGGGCTTGTTGGAAAGGTCTTTAAGACGCCTTTCAGAATCAAAAAAGTCAAATCGCCGAGATACAGAGCTTTCGGAAAAAAATGGAAAAAAATTCCCATAGCCTCAATTTACTCAGCCAGATGGCTGGTAACTTATGTTTTTTTTCTCTTGAAAAATAGCCATACCTCTTACCTTTCGAAAATGACTTAAACGAAGCCCAGAGGTCTTACCGTTCCAAAGTTATGACCATTTTACTGAAATGCAAAAATGTTTGTTTTTGTTTTTGGAAGCGAATAACAGCACACATTTATTTGTTTTTGTAAATTAACACGTTTAAGGTTTTATTTTATTGAAATTTTCAGAATCAATAAAAAAAAGTAGAAAAAAGTCAAATCGCCGAGATACAGAGCTTTCGGAAAAAAATGCGGAAAAAAAATTCACATAACCTCAGCTCTGTATCTCGGCGATTGATTCTGAAAGTCCCTTTCCAACAAGCCCAAAAACAAAAATATCCGACCACTGGCTCAGAAGTTAGCTACTTTACCCTACTACCCTCCGACCTCCAATCCGAAAATTGTGAACCCGCTGCCATTTCGCACCCTTGCATTTTCGGACCTGGTCCTAGTGGACTTTTCTTCATGAAATGAGCCAAGGAATTTGCTGGAGAAAGTTGTCCGGAACTTCCTGAATCACCCTGTATTTGACTCGCTTCGGAGCTACTCAAAAAAACACACATTCTACAAATTAAATTCTGCACACAATCGGAATTTTTACCTACTCTGTTCGAAATATATAATAGAGTCAAATTAATGGAAATGTCAAAATTTCTGTCGTAGGCAATTATCAATTTCAATAATTTCTTTAGCATAACAACCGCTAAGAGGAGTCAATTTTCTCCGAATGTTATTACCCGATAAAAAAACGAATAAGAACAACATACTTCAAAATTGTTGTTAACTATTTTGTATTCGTAAATATGATTTAAGTGAATCACTTATTATTGTGAGTTAAGTTTTACTATCGTCCTGCATCTATCGCATGATTTAAAAAATAGTTAATGAGCGAGTCGTTTGGATTTATCGGTCCGTGAGCATCAGTGAATATGAGCTAAAATGTACTTACACGTCCACCTGTCAATGTGATGTCGTATATTTTATGACCAACAACGGGTACAAAAGTGTAAGTGAAGAAATCACAAATTGAACGTTAGGTCTTTTGAAACAAAAGGTAGCAAAACAGTTTGTCTTGGTATTGAACTTTGAACAAAATTCTTTATCTGAATTTTTTTATGAATGAAATTGATACTAATTCGCACATGTGAATTGCAGTATTGAGTTTGTATATATACGATTGATGATCAACCGCTGGTATCAATTCAGGCACAGTAGTTAGTCATCTGATGATGAACTTGTCACGGAGTTCGAAACTAGTCATGTCAGTCAGTGTGTTTTGATCTGAATTGCCTATTATTTCCAACAAAAACCAACCATTTTTCAATTAGAACAATCTGAGTTGTAAGCTTGTAGTAAGAATTTCTCATACATTAACCAAAAACAAAAAAAATTACAGCAGACAGTTGTCCGAGGCCTTCGGCCACGGACTGTCCCTGCAGGCTGTGTCAGAGACACGGCCATTAAGTTTAACGTAGAATACGCCATCCGATAAGACAGAAAACATATATAACAATAAATTCATTTGCTTATATTATTTATCATTTATTGTTATATATGTTTTCTGTCTTATCGGATGGCGTATTCTACGTTAAACTTAATGGCCGTGTCTCTGACACAGCCTGCAGGGACAGTCCGTGGCCGAAGGCCTTGGACAACTGTCTACTGTAATTTTTATATTTACCAACGGCATTTGATTCAAGTCCGTTTAAAAAAAAATATTATGTTAAATTTTTTTAAACTTAATTTAATTTATGTATTTTAATTAATATTTTTATTGAAATAAGTTCTGCGAATGTTGAGAGGGCCGCCCTAATATTAAAAAAGGTTTACCTTATCGAGTCTTCGCATTAACATTCGAGCGTTGTGTGAAAGCTTTACGCTTTACAATTCAAAATTAATGTTACAACAGCTTTATTGAAGCTTTCGCAAAAAAGCTTTATTACGTTAGCTTACTGTTTGTTTCACATTTTACTAGATACATGTTGCCAAGCAACATTAGCTTGCTGTTCGTTTCACTTTTTACTAGATACATGTTCCTAAGCAATGTTGAGCAACCAAAAACACTCAACCAAACACCACACATATGTTTGAGTGTATGTGTTTAAACAATTTTCATTTGAGAAATTTAAATATTAGGAAGATATTAACCAATATGAAATGTATATCAAACGAAAGATAACATCTTCATTTACCTACAAAAAAAATTTTAAAAAAATTCATCTAGCCGTTTCCTCAAATTCAATGTAATAAAGATTACAACAATAAAAACCTGACATGACTCCTCATACCGTAAGGTAAGACGTATTCTACGTCAAAAATCGGTCATAAAAATCAAATTATTAATAGAATTTTAATTTACTACAGAAAAATCCATTTCGTGTATTTTTTTTTCCAATGAAACCAATTTGTTTGCCTACGTCCCGAAAGGTGTAAAATTTCGGATACGTTTCGTCTTTTATTGAGTAGTACATTAAAAACTTTAGATACACACATATTTATTAGTATTAGTTCTGTATGTAGCCACAGTTGCTAAAATCTTTTTAATGAAACCACACTACAAGTCGACTTTTGTACAACTTGAAACTCGATTTCGACTTTTGTTCACAAAAACTTTATTTCTTATCAATTGGCATAGGCAAGGTACTCCTTAATCTCGCTCTATGATAACCTGTAAAGTTCGTGTGATCACCAGACAATGACAAAATTCTAACTTTGAGTACCTTTTAAGTATCCATGGCCAAACACGTATGTTTACGATATGTAGCCAACACTCATTGCTTGCCAATCGATGTGTGTGCGCCACACACATACTCATTGTACGAAGCACAAATTGTTGTGTTTGCCTGTCATACCCATACCGTAAGTACGAACAATTCATAAGTATTGAGATGTACACGTGTACAAAATGTGTGATGTGCGATCACTGGGTTAGTGGATGTGCACTTAGATATACATGGTTAGAAAATAATAAATGTGTTGACCACGGTTCGATCATTCTTCGTTATTTTCCGAATTCCTCAACATCGTAACCAGTAGCAGAATTTGCAATTGATATAAAAAATACTTATTGTATGTTAGTACACGTGTATATACAGGTAGTGTACATACATTATACAGGAATGTTATTTTTACTTTTACTTTTACTCAACTATTTTTCTCGAATACAAATACCAAGCGGATTCTTATGCCATTTGGTCTAAAACTAACGTGGTGAAAATTTGAGCCCAATCGGATAAGTTTAAGCCGGGCCCGACTTGTGGTCAAAGTTTTCGAATTTTGGCAATTTGAGTGTAAATTTGTTAACAAATTGTACATTGATTTAATTTAATTTAATATAAAGTGGTAACAATTTGAGTAAAATCCAACCGATCTAGGGGTTCAAACTCCTAATTTAAAAAATGTTAAATTTTTTGAAAAAATTTAAATTTGGATTTTTCGGTTTTTCCAAAAAGTTGAAGCTAAATGATCGTGTAACGATGCCTTCATAGTCACTCAGCGGTTTCAGGAAGATATGGTGCGGCAAATTAGGCCAACTCGAGGAAAAATCGCCAAGGTGCTATATAATAAAATAGCAAAATATGAGTTAAAAACAAAAGTTATGTGCTCAACCCGCATCCATAAAATCAGATATCACAATTGCTTACAATAACCGGTTTTATAAACCATTTTTTTTTTCTAAATTTTAAATTTTTATAGATTAAGGTTTTAAACCCCTAGAGTAGTGGGATGTTACTCAATTTTTTACCATTTTAAATTCAGGTCAAATTAAGTCAATGTGCAATTAGTTATTCAAATGAACTGAGAAATAAACATTTGATAGTGTATACAAATTTACAATCAAATTGCCAAAATTTGAAAACTTTGACCACAAGTCGGGCCGGCTTAAAATTATCCGATTGGGCTCAAATTTTCACCAAGTTAGTTCTAGACCAAATATCCGAAGTTGAATTTTCACTGCCACCCTAATGTACATGTAGTCATTCTCTGGTGCACTATAATAAAAGGTTATCAATTTTGCGGTTTCATGATATTTCTTTTTATTATAAAGTTTGAACGTTGACATTATGTGTGAAACACTACATCATTTAAAGGACCACCACGCGAAGTGTTGCAAGCATTGATTCTTTTGAGATAATTTTCGACCACTTTTTGACACATATTGGGTGGTATCTCAGCCATAACTTGACGAATGTTGGTTCTTAAGTGCTCAAGAGTTAAAGGTTTCTCTGCATAAACACGGTCTTTCGCGTAGCCCCACAAAAAAAGTCTAATGGTGTCAAATCGCATGATCTTGGTGGCCAGTTGATATCGCCACGACGATAAATTACGCGGCCAGGAAATGTCTCTGGCAATAAAGCCATATTCGCTCGAGTTGTGTGGCATGTGGCACCGTCTTGTTGAAACCACATATTCTCCTAGTCGTATTCTTCAATAGCAGACAAAAAAAAGTCGGTTATCATATGACCATAACGCTCCGAATTGACGGTGACAGTCGCTCCATCGTCGTTTTCGAAGAAGTAAGATCCAATCACACCTTCGGACCAAAGAGTGCACCAAACAGTGACTTTTTGTGGATGTAATGGCCTCTCCTCAATTACTTGAGGATTCTCAGAACCCCAAATACGACAATTTTGCTTATTAACATACCCACCGAGTGAGAAATGTGCTTCATCGCTGAAGAAAATTTTGTTCGAAAAATCGCCATCCACCGCCTGTTGTTCAAGCACCCATTCCACGTATCTACGACGTTGTGAATGGTCAGCTGGCTTCAGTTGTTGTGTGAGCTGGACTTTATATGGATGTTGGTGTAGATCCAAATGCAAAATACGCCACAATGTGCCGTAAGACTGTCCTAATTCCTGAGAACGACGAGGAATCGACACATTCGGGTCTTCGGCAACACTTTCACTTACAGCAGCGATATTTGCATCGGAACGAGCGAAACGATGATGCACAGGCCTTACAATATATGTAACCGCTCCAGTCTCTTCAAATTTCTTCACAATTTTGCCAATTGCTTGCGTAGTTGGACGATTATGTAAACCATAATCTCCTCTTAAAGCACGATATGTGGCTGTGCCAGAATCACCATTTTTGTAGTAGGGTTTAATAATTTTTATTCGTTGTGTGATAGTTAAGCGATCCATTTTCGTCAATGTCAGACTTTCAACTGAAAAGAAAAAAAATTGGTTTAACAACTTAGTTTGACAGATGTCGAATTCCAGCCCTATACTTTTGAAACCACGAAATGGATAAATCTTTAGGTGGATATCGAATCGGGACATTTTTAAATAAACAATTAAATTAAATTGTTTACCCTTAGTCGACCTTTTGTTCCAAATTTTCTTCAATAAGGATTAGTCATATTATATATTTCATATTATTTATTTCAATATTTCGCTATCCTTTGGATAACATCTTCAGGAATAAGAGGAACAATTATCAAACGTTACAACACTTCAATATTCAATGTTGTACTAAATTAGATTGAGAGAAATAAAATTGAAATTAAGACCACAAGCCTGACTAATCAGTATTGAACAAAAAGTAAACAATAACATTTATGAACCTAATGAAATCCTGAAGAGCGGTGGCGCAAAATATCGTTTATAACTTGTTTATCCAAAATGTTCTTCAGTTCTTGATCGATCAAAAGTCGAACACATAAGACATTAGAATCTACATCGCTAAAATATTTATACTTAAAATTCTAAATTTTATTACAGAAAGTAGTGACACTAATATTGAAATATCCCTGCTGTTAGATTAGGACCATTTGGTCCAAATTTTTTCTGTTTTCCCTTGTAACTTTGGAACGGTGATATATACTGACTAAATTTTTCTGCTAATGGGGTCTTTTAATAAAACAATGTTATGTGCGAAAATTAAATTTTCTAACTTTATTCAGGACTGAGAAAAATACAAAATGACGAATCTTAGGTTAGAGGACCATTTGGTCAATAGTACATTTTTTCATTACCAAGCGAATGTAAATTCATGTCAAATATTTAGAAGATGTTTTTGATATGTCAAATACTTGCTTTAGAAATTATTGAACCAAAATAGTTACAAAGGATAAGATAAAATTATTATTTTGGATGAAAATTCCAGTATGGACCAAATGGTCCCTCAACCTAAGATTCGTAAATTTTTTCATTACCAAGCGAATGTAAATTCATGTCAAATATTTAGAAGATGTTTTTGATATGTTAGCGGATGTTTTTGATATGTCAAATACTTGCTTTAGAAATTTTTGAACCAAAATAGTTACAAAGAATAAGATAAAATTATTATTTTGGATGAAAATTGCAGTATGGACCAAATGGTCCCTCAATCTAAGATTCGTAAGTTTTTTCTAATCTAACAGCAGGGATATATATGCCCTTGAAATAACATTGAGAGCAATGGTACATTGTATGGAATTTAGAGAATAGGGGGTACAGTAAGATACAGTGAGACATATTATAATATTCTAGGAGTGAGCATAGATAATACTTGTATACACTTAAAAGTGATTTAGTTATACTAAATGTGACAGCGACTTATTTAAATGGTACCTATGACGGATGCATATCAAAGTCGACTTCTGCGACATATCCTGCCACTGACTTATTAAATAGATTTACTATGTTTGCTCATCTTTAAAACTATTTGGATATATTTATTTTATATTTTCTTGCACTTGATTCGAGCGACATTTGTTTGATCTCAATTTGATATAATGTATTAAAATCATAGCAAAATTATTATTAATATGGGTTAAATAAGAAATTGAAGTTTCTAAAAATGTTTATGGTAACACTGATTGTAAATAAGGACTGTCGAAACCAATTGCCCGCTCGCTCACTCTGCATCAAGCTCCGTATTCAGTTGCAGTTCTTGAACAATTTTAGTAAGAAATTCTCTGATTTATCTCTGATTTACAATGCAAATATTTCATTTATAATTCCTCTACGCACTCCATTTTATTTTTAAAGCCGATCAAGCGCGGCTTGATGAGAAAATATGGTTTGCTATTAAACGAGTAAGCCCACACATACAGCATCAGTGTAAAATAAAACTGAACATGACCAAAAATTTTAAATATATTTATTTTTCGTTTTAATACATCCACTGTCGCTTCTGGTTCAATTGTCTTTAGTTTATATAATAGCTGTTCGTAAGCTTTTTTATCTTATTATGATACATGCCACATTTTATATCCCACAGTTCTGAGAAACTTTGGATCAAATCTTGCAAAAATCCGCGTTCTAACCACGCCATCTTAACACTTTGAATGTTAACTTCAAATTTGTATTGGGCTTGACGAGGCATGATGGCAAGCCAAAACATCAAAAATTGTTGATATTCATCAAGCCATGCTGTCAAGCACGCATTTTTGCCCATTAGACGAGGTTGATGGCTTGATGACAAGCCGCGCTTGATCATCTAATAATCGCTTAACACACGTGGTATTACTTCTGGTTGTTATAGTTATCAAAATGTCAAAATTCCCGTCGCAAACAACTATCAAACAATTACATTCGTACGAATAACTTTGGCGTAACAAACCTACAATTGATTTAGCCTACGAAATATTCGCAGAGGGCTGAGTACCGAGACAAAAAAATTATAATAAAACGCATTAACTCAAACAAAGCTTTTTTATTTATAATTAATTGAAGAAATTTTAAATATATTTGTATTCTGTTTTTCGACCTTTTCTTTATCAAAAACTAATCAATATTAAGGCTGAAATCTGGGTGAATATTGATTATATTTTGCAAAAGAAATTTCTGTTATTGACTCTGTTAGCTATCTCTGTTAGCTAGCTACAGTGAGAAGACGAAACGAATGAGCAGCCTGATTGGTAATGCGATCACTGATACGTCTCAGGAGTATTAGGTGACACCGTCACTGAAGCTCTTCGAAGTAGTGGACATATTCTTCTATCCGTTGAAGGCGGATGAGCCAACACTCCTGGCCAACGGCGGATCAAAATAGAAGAAACCAAAATCCAGTTTCGACTCACTGCATTCTGGTCAGCGTCTGATCCATAATCGGCGGCTGAAATATGACCATCCTGGCTGTAGGTAAAATGCAAACCACGGTGGGCTGGGGTTGGCTCCCGCCACCGTTATATAGGCAACAAAAATACACATGAAAAGTAAACGAATGAACACCCTAACTGTTGACCATCCTCGCAAATATTATGAGGACCACGATTTAAGGATATGTACCTGGAATGTCAGAAAACTATACAGGACGGGTGTCACTTTCCAACTGGCGGTTGTCCTCGAAAAATATCCAGGAAATACGATGGGTAGGATATGGTTGCTCCAGAAAGAAAAACTGCGATATTTACTACAGCTGCGATGAGAGAAAGCAAGAATTCGGGTGCGGATTTATAGTTGGCAAGAGACTGAGACTCCTAGTTTCAAGGTTAATCCGAGTGAGTGAACGCAAAGCCACTATTCGCACCAAAGAGAAATATTTCAACATCTCGTTAATTCCGAACAAGAACCACCATACAAGAAAGTAAAGAGAGCTAACGAACGAAAAAAAATGTATGCTTTCATCGAGTTTTATGATCTACTTATATGTCATTGTTGACGGGCATACTCTATTCCCGGTTGGGGTTTGCTGGTTCGGCTGGCGCAGGAGCTGTTGAAGTAGCTGTTGTCCTACCGGTGCTGATGTTGTGGCGGTTGCTGGACCTGATGATGATGTTGTCGCTGGTGCGGCCGATTTCCACGAAACCGAATAAAAAACGCGGGTTTTCTTTTATTACTTTATTTCGGGCTACGGTTGCCCTCCAAATTATTTATTTAACACAAAACCCAAGAAAAAAAAGAATTTGGACTACAATGATGTCCGTCGCTCGCAAGAATTATAATAACAAGTGAGAATACCGCGAAGAAGCATCATAGCGGTCAATGCCGCTCGCTTAAAGTTGACGGCTGCAACACTTGGCGGCGTTGAATAGCCTATTAGGGCTGTTCATGAAAACATACTCCCCGCCTTGCAGGAAATGCAAAATTGAATCTAATGCGATATAAAACTTAGAATTAAAATTATTTAATTTTTTTTTAGATTAATGGTTTTTACAGTTTTTTTTTATTATTTTTAATTAATCTTCAAGGAAATTCAACACAAAAAAAACAAAACTCACAGGTTTCAAAAGTTCATATTTACATATGTAGGTAATAGAAGAAAAAATATCGAAATTTTAGTAAAATAAGTGCCGGCTCAATCTATCAATTCTGCCACGCCGAAATAGGTTTCTCCAAACCGAGTTTTTTGTCGCATTTGTCGGCCAGGGCGCCTCACAGCGGGACCGACAAATAGCGTATGTGCCACATCAGCTCCCAATGTAATATGTAGGCGATGTCTGATGCATCACAAAGGATCGGCTACCTCATCAAATGTGACCCGAATCGAGTGAGGTGCTTTGTACACTTGGGCCACTGGGTTCATACATCCATCGCGATCTTTTACAGCGCGCTTGATCTCGACCTTCCAGTTTCCTCGTGAACGATGGAACAACGTCAATCGGGTGCGGTTGCGCTCTATTGGACAACGTATACGCTCAGCCTCCTGCCGAGTAATTGAAGATCTAGGCGCGTTGGGGTCAATCAGAACTCTGGCGACTATTGGCTCCCTGCTCAATCCGACGAATACACGCACCAGCGCCTACATTCTGAGCCACACATGCCTGGGATCAAGAGGGTGCAGCCAGGTGTTGTGGTCCTGCATACACTGCTTGCAACGGTCTAGCGTTCTGCACGCGGCGCGCTGGTGCGACTGCGCCAAGCATTTGGTGCATAAGCCGTGGTGCGCTACCGCGCGGAGCTTCTCCTGTACATTCACCACCTGGAATCTGGTGCACTGTCTGATGGCGTGCAGTCTTCTGCATTGCACGCACGAAAAGTTGGGATTGAACATAGCTGACTGCATCGTGTTGAACTGCAAACATGAAGAACAGAAATTATTAAATGAATAAGAAGAGGAGCTACAGACGGGGTTGGGTTGTAGAAGTGCTAATTTTTAGGATGAGCTACGAGGTAAAAGAACGATTTTGTGGATGGGCCTTGTTATTGAGCCTTTCTGCGTTTAAAGGTCAGCCACGCGAACTCGACCGTCAGCGCCGCGATAGATTTTAACAACGCGGCCCAGCCGCCAATCAGTAGGGCACAGCGACTCATTACGTAGGACTACCAGATCTCCTTCTACAAGGCCTGTTTCGTGCGTTTATGTAATTCCTTTAGATACTCTTCTTTCCAACGGCGACAAAATTCTTGTTGAAGTGCTTTCAGCTTGCCCAACGGTTTAGAATAGAGTCAGGGGTTCCCAACTCTTCAGGAGCAGCAGGGGTCAACATAGAGGAGCCGATTAAAAAATGTGCTGGCGTTAGAGCTGAAAGTTCGCTAACGTCTTCAGAGAGGGCCGACAGTGGGCGAGAATTGTGGAAAACTCCTCAAACGTAAGTTTTATCCGGCCGTCTTTTTCATGTGCATTTTAACACTTTTGACACCCACTTCCCACAGACCCCCCATATGGTTTGCGGCGGCGGGAATAAAATGCCATGTTAGGTTTTGATGCCCGTATTTAGACACAGCGTCATCGCGAAGCTACTTGATATGGGCAACGAAATCTGCATTAATTTGTCTTTACATCCACGCCGAGAAATAAATCGGGCCAAAGCAGCTAGAAACGCAGGAGTGGACAGATCGCTTACGACTCCTAGGTTGATAGCTTTTGTCGAAAAACACACGAATACACAAGCGTACCCCTTTGTGATCTTGGTGTATCTGCCAGTAAAGCTCTTAAGCTCGAAGGCGCCTGCGAAATCGACGCCGGTATTCGTGAAGGGCCGACTAAACTCGGACCTTTCAGCGGGAAGTTCGCCCATAATTTGACCCTGCAGCCGTTTTCGATATAAAACGCAGGGTTTGCAATTATTGATGCACGTTTTTTATCACATTTTTCGCCTTGAGTATCCAAAACTCCTGTCGAAAAGTATTCAGTACTAATTGCGGGCCACCTTGGGATACCATTTGGTGAACAAATTCGACGTATAATGGAGCCACACGACTGCTCTATGCGAGAATCACCGGGTGTCGTTCATGGTAAGATAAACTTTTGGTTGAGCCTAGGCGACCGTTGGCACGAATTAAACCGTCCTTGTCCAAAAACGGTGTAAGTGTCAGAATAGAGCTACGACAATCGATTTTCGTTCTTTTGGACAAACATTTGTATTCTCGCTCAAAATAAACCCGTTGCAACAGTAACATGAGCCGATTTTTTACGAATAATAACTCCGTAGCCGAAATTTTTAATGATTCGTATTGAGAGGGCTCTGTTTTACGCCTAGTCTTGTTAGCAAATCGGAATATATATGCTATCACGTGAATCGCGTGAGCCCAATTAGAGAACCAATTTAAAATATCATCTTGCTCCGCTGATTTAGCACAATGAACTTGAAAGTTTTTCATTTCTTCTGTCGTCTCGAACTCTGTGGTGTTAGAGGGCCACTGAGAACTACTTCTGGCAAGCCAATCAGGGGCCAAATCACCGCATTCGTTATCGAGTTCACTTTCGTAGCGTAAAACATTTCGATAGTCGAAATTTGTTGGATCACGGTATTCGATCGAAATCTATTTTGTCTACTACTCTTTTTTACATTGCTGTAAGCATATGGTGTTACGAAAAACAACAGGAAAGGGGAAGGCAAAAGTAGTCAATTGTGAAAATTGTTTTGTATTATACGGAAAATTTAACTTTGAAAATGAATCCTTGTGTTTTTTTTGTTGTCTTCATCGTCGGATTCGGAGGATGAATCAAATATAAGCGTATTGAGAAGAAATATTCGCGAAAAAAGCAATCCTTTGTCATTGGCTGAAGTTGAGGAAGTTGTAGTTGTTTTGAAGTGAGCGGCTTCCGCTGTTTTTTTTAATTGATGTTCATTTTCCCTGAAAACAAGTAAAATTATACTGTGTTAACTTATTTTGCTAAAATAAAAAAATACTTAAATTTTTAAAAATTTCTTTCCAAAAAAAATATTTTCAACTCAAGTTATTCTCAACTTTGAATTTTTTTCGCGTCTTTGAACTGCAATCTTTCTTTGTTTCTCTTTGCATTCCTTCTTTTTAGCGTGCAAAAATGGTAGTTTGTTCGATTTCGATAATAAACTACCAATCGTGTACAACTTCGAGTAAATACGATTCGATAACGAGTACCGTGATCCACGTTAACAACATATCGAAGGCAAAGTACTCGATTTCGAATGCGGTGATTTGGCCCCAGGGCCGTGCCACCATTACGGGTTATGTTTTAGTTCCTCAGAGATCAGCCCCCGGGTTGCTAAATCTGCGGGATTATCTTCAGAGGCTACATGATAACAGTTTTTGTTTCCAACTTTCTCTAAAATTGTTCCAACTCGATGTTCTACGAATGTTTTCCAATTGCAAGCCGATTTTTTGAGCCAGGCTAATACAATTGTAGCGTCGGACCACAAAAACAATGAAAGGGCTTTCAAATTGAGTACTGGAACTTCTTTTTCCACTAGTTTTGCCAACGAAACCGCTCCGCATAATTCCAAGCGTGGCAATGTTATTTTCTTGATCGGAGCCACCTTAGTGTTTGATACTAAAAGATTTGTGGTAACATCTTCGCCACTTTTTACCTTTATATATAGTGACGCCGCATATGCGAGCTCCGAAGAGTCACAAAATGCGTGCAACTCAACGCTGCATTCAGGCGAATAACCGATCCATCGCGGTATCTTGATTTTATCAATATCTTTGAAGGTTGATATGAACGAAAGCCATTGTTTTCAACGAAATCGCGTTAATTGGGTCATCCCAGCCGCCTTTATTGAGCCATATCTGCTGAATTAGGACTTTTGCTTTGACAATTCTATGAGCTAACCAACCTATTGGATCAAAGAGTCTAGCAATAACTGAGAGTACTTCTCTCCTCGTGTATGATCCTTTCAGCTTAATTTTCTCTGTCGCAAAATAAAATTCGTCAGTAGATGCGTTCCACCTCAAACCGAGGGGTTTTGTTGTGCGACCATCGTCTAACTGTATAAACGAAGAGCTCAGTATATTTTCAGGGGGTAAACCTTCCAATATTTTGGTGCAATTTGACGTATATTTTCGCAGCTCAAATCCACCGCATTTCAATACAGCGATCAGCTGGTCTCGTGCCAGTAATGCATCAGAAATTGTATTAGCCCCGTATAGAACATCATCCACGTACATTGAGCACCGATTGGGAAACGCCTTTCTTCATCGTCTGCCAGTTGCAGCAGAGTTCTAAGAGCCAAATACGGAGCGCAGTTCACTTCAAAAGTGGCCGTATTGCGCCGATTGTCACAAATTTCGTTATCTTCAGAGCTACGATATAATAGCTTCACAAGTATTTGTCTATATATTTTAGTGATGTCAGCACTAAACACGTATTTGTATAGACGCCATTTTGTTATGAGCGACACAAGACTGCTCTGAAGGGTTGGACCAACATATAATAAGTCATTTAGACTAACTCCACTAGCTGTCGGACTTGAGACATTATATACAACCCTCAGCTTCGTTGTCGCACTTTCAGGTTTATATACAGCGTGATGAGGCAGATAATACTCAGGACCACTTTCAGACGTTTTAATTTTCTTCATATGTCCGAGATCCAAATAATTTTTAATTACCTCGTCGTATTGAGCCTTAATTTCTGGTCTACGCAACATAGATTTCTCATTTCGTTCAAATTGACGCAACGCTATATGTCTACTTGGGCCCAGTTTTGAAATATCACTCTTGAAGGGCAGACTCACTATATAACTCCCTTCAGTATTTCGTACTGTAGTAGAACGGTAGATTTCTTCACAATCCTTATCGTCTTGTGATAACAATTGATTATGAGCTACCTCTTCTAACTCCCAAAACTTGGACAACTGTTTGTCAAAGGACACTTTAGTGAAATGAGCAACATTAATTGTTGAAAAGGGGGCTCCTCTAATGGTTGGGCCTGTTACTATCCAACCAAATATGGTATTTTGAGCTACTAAAGTCCCAAAAATCACTCGCTGAACACCATTCTTCAATATCTCTGGACATAAATCGCCTCCAAACTAAATGTCGATTCGACCGCTTTTGTAAAACTCAAACTACAACAAGTGCTCCCACATTAAGTGCTGAATTCGAATTGTGAATCGACACAACTTTAAAATGGGCCTTACGATCGCATCTGCTTACGATCTCACCGTTCAAGCCCGTTACCTATGCTGAAACCGGTACAGTGGGCAACTTTAATAATTTTTTGTATTTTTTCTGACACAAAACTTTCGTCCGAGCATGGGTCTATTAGGGCTCTCAACTTATATTCAGAACCACGACAAATAACACTTACCCTTGCTGTGGCCAACATGACTTGTTTTGATACCACTGTGTGGTGTTACTGAAAGCTTCCCGATGGACCAGGGGCTTCTGTGGACTGTATATTTTTTGTGCTGTGTTGTACTGTACCTTGAGCTGGGGTACTCGACTGACCTTGATATGATTTTGTCGTAGCTTCCCTATGTAGAAGAGTGTGATGCTTCTTCTTACATTTTGAGCAACAATTATTGCTTGTGCAATTATTGTACATGTGACCAACATTCAAGCAATTAAAGCAGTATTTAAATTTCCTCAATACTGAAAGTCTATTCCTGTTGTCCATTTTCAGAAATTTTCTGCAAGTGCTAATCGCATGGGAATCCCTGCACAACTTACATTGAGCCACATCCACTTTAGTATGATGAGCTTTATTCTGTCTTGGCTTCTGAAAATTTTGTTGACTTACGTCACTCACCGATTGGGAACCACTGGGCATTTGACTGCTCGCTGCAGTAATATCAGACACACTCTCGAGTGCGTGATATCTATCGGTGAAAAAATTATTTAATTCTTTCCATTTGGGAATCTCTGTTTTCTTCTTCACCGATTGCTCCAACAAATTCAATGACCGCTCTGATAATCGCGACGAACATTGGAAAACGAAAACTGGGTCCCATGACGCAATATCAATGTTATATAATTTGAGGACAGATATACAATTGTTAATCTCCCTTTTGAGCCTTTTCACTTCTTGAGCGGAATCTTCTTTGCAAGGAGCTAAATTGAACAACGATTTTAACTGAGCATTTATCAGAACTCGTTTGTTCTCATATTGCGTTTTCAAATTTTGCACGCAATTTCGGCCGTGATTGAAATATTGCGATTAATTTCCCTAGCTTCCCCATCTGTCTTTTGAAAAAGATAAAAAAGTTTTTCCACTGGGCTAAGTCTCTGATTGTTTCTGTAAATGGCGCTAAACATGTCCCGAAATGTGGGCCACGAGATATAGTCACCATGAAAAACTCCAATGTCACATGGGGGTACCGAAAATCCATGATTGGGAACCACTATACTAGGCGCAGCACTTTTTTTCTATGGGCAGGTTCTTCTTTGCCTTTGCAATATAGTTTATGCATTTTATATGTGCCCTACGGGCCTGTGTATGCCTTGCTTGAACCACGGTTAGCTCCTTTTCTTTATCTAAGCTTCCTGAACAACACTCATCATATAGTTTCTATCTGGTCCAAACTATACTTAATTAATTTTTCTCAAATTCTATAGCCTAAGCTGTGTAATCTGTGAAATCTTCTTCCCTAATTTGAGCTTCAGCTGCGACAACTTCGCCAGCTGCATGCAAATATTTCTCCAGTGCCGACATATTTTGGCTTGTCTAGAAGCACTCATAAATAGCAATCACGAAAATGAGAAAAAAGTCGAAAGCCAAATATGAGCAACAAATCTTGCTTCACTGTAGCTATACGTATACAGCGAGGCACCACTGTAGCAAAGGAACAACAAACTCTTTTTTATTTTAGCAAAACACAATTTCCCTTGTTTGTCTCTTCGCAAATTCGCACCGACAAAAACAATTTATTTATTAAAATGCAACAACAATTTTCTGCTTGTATGTACAATGTAACCCAGTTACTTTTTAGTACATAAAGCCAACAATATTTTCGATTTGTAACGGATTCACTTTTCCCCTTTTGTATAGAACAACTACCATGAATGTGTGAGTGTGTGTCCACAGCAATATGCGAAAAAAACGGTAATGACCCGCGCCAATGATGCTACTTTGGGCTAAAATTAAATTTGAACCACGTTTCAAATTGTGCCACAAATATGTCCAAATTTTTGTTTAACAGGGCCACAATCCGTTTTTATCCCGTTCGAATATTCGTTACTACGCACTTTTACTTAACGCAAAATTTTTTCGAGCCACAAATTGATTTGAACCACATAACGTCGAATCGAAAATTTGGGCGTCTTCCTTTTCGTAAAAAATCCACTGTATGCACCTGTTTTTCTTCTTTCTCGGTAGAAGGACCAAATGTTGACGGGCTTACTCTGTTCCCGGTTGGGGTTTGCAGGTTAGGTTGGCGCAGGAGCTGTTGAAGTGGCTGTTGTCCTACCGGTGCTGACGTTGTGGCGGTTGCTGGGCCTGATGATGATGTCGTCGCTGGTGCGGCCGATTCCCACAAAACCGAATAACGGTTGCCCTTCAAATTATTTATTTAATACAAAACCCAAGAAAAAAAAGAATTTGGACTACAATGATGTCCATCGCTCGCAAGAATTATAATAACAAGTGAGAATACCGCGAAGAAGCATCATAGCGGTCAATGCCGCTCACTTAAAGTTGAACAGCCTATTAGGGCTGTTCATGAAAACAGTCATTTTGTTCATAGGTTATATGTCCTTACGTGAAAGTAAAAAGACTTCACAATTTTCTCCGTTTTGGATTTTTCATGATTTTTTAAAAACAACAAATTTAACCTTTTTAGGCGAAAAATTATTTTTTTTCTTCATAAATTTATTTATAACTGCAAAACTGTTGATTAGGTTGACAAATAGCATATATACATGTAAAGAAATGTCTTATAATTCTTAATTTTTCTAAGATTGTTGCAGAACAATTAGACCGGTCGTTCTCAAGTTATGTCAAACAAAATATCCCATAAACGTGGTAAATTCCCCTATATGATACTTACTACTTTCAAACCGATATATCGTGATTCCTAGATATGACCCAGCGAAATGCCGGGAAACGTATAACTTTTTTTTTGACCGATATAACTTTTCCCGGTACTCAGAACACCCGTCGATTTTGATTTCGCACAGTGTTATTAATGGCTATATATCCAAGTCGGTACCCAAAAAGCCTATAATAAGTAATACTGGTCCCTCATGGTCCTTATGACTTCTAAACAACAAAACCAAGAATCTAACGACTAGATGTTCGCAAACGTTTAATAAATTTGGACTGCTAGCAGACTATGTTCGGTATATTGTTGCTAGGAGTAAACACAACTCTAAATCTCGTGAGACTTATAGATTATATTTGGATAAGTTGAAAGCTTATTTAAAACGGGACCCCAAATCATTCTATAGATTTGTTAACTTGCGGTGTAGTTCGTCTTCCACACCTTGAAGGATTAAAATGAATGGTATTCAATATTCAGATGAGGAACCTATTGCTAATTGCTTCTACCAATTTTTGCATCCATTTATACCACCCGAACCTATGATGTTTCCAAACCATACCCGTACACTGGCCGCTCTACCATTCCGTGTGATGCACCTATCGTAAATTCTTCGTAGTTGCTAGATAACTTGATGAGATTGAGAGCCTCAAATATGGCTGGTCCTGATGATATCCCGGACTCAATATTGAAATCTCTCAGTTTACCATTGACTCTCTAATTTAGCGCTTCGCTGAAGTTCGGTCATTTTCCTGCACAGTGGAAGAGCTCTTATATAATCCCTCTCCACAAATCTGGTAGTTTAGTAACTGTTGCAAATTATAGGGGAATTGCAAAATTGAGTGTCATTCCTAAACTTTTTGAGAAGGTAGTCACAGAGGTAATTTCTCATCATGCTTCCTCTATTTTAGATCCATGTCAACATGGCTTTCGGAAGGGTCGTTCCACCGTGACTAATTTGCTTCAGTTTTCCTCTTCCATTATTGACGGTTTAATTAATGGAGATCAAACTGATGTGCTTTTTACCGATTTTAGTCAGGTTTTTGATAAAATTAACCACAATTTGTTATCATATAAACTAGGGGCAATGGGTTTTAATAGTAACATTCTGAATTGGATTAGTTCTTACTTAATGAACCGAGAACAGATGGTATCATTTGGTCGATCATTCTCAAGATCTACTTTTGTGTCATCTGGGGTGCCTCAGGGCAGTCATCTTGGCCCGCTTTTATTCTTGATATTCATTAACGATTTACCCGCATCCAGAATGCACTCTACATTATTAATGTATGCTGATGACGTGAAGATCTATTTTTCTGACAAGGATCCTTGTCAATATACATTACTTCAGAGGGATTTGTCTACTTTCCAGACGTGGTACGAAACCAATTTGATGGAGGTTAATTTTGGAGGTTAATTTTTTCTCTGGGTCATCATTCTTTTCGGCAAAATACATTTTAGGTGGCAATGCTCTTGAATCGGTGGATTCATTTGTTCTTTGTATTCTCTTGAACAAAAAATTGAATTTCAACTTCCACATGATTACGAGGGTAAACACGGCTTATGGCGTTCTGAACTTTATTAAACGTTGGACAAAGGAATTTTCAGATCCCTACGTTATGTAAAATCTTTTTACTTGACTAGTATTCAATGGATCTATTGTTTGGGACCCTCAGTACAATTTGTATGTCAATATGATTGAATCGGTCCAGAAACAGTTTCTCATTTTTTGTCTGAGAAACCTTCAATGGAAAGCGAACCATAATCTTCCTTTGTTTACCAGTAGACTAGCACTGATCAGATTGCCGACTTATAGTAGTAGACCTACCATGATAAACTTGTTACAGTTTTGAAGATAATTGATGAATTTCTGTTATCTAAGATTCCCATTGAGACCCACGAAGTACTATAAACTCATTCACATCGAATTTCAGCGTTCGAATTATGCGTCCTTTGATCCAGTTAGGAGAATGAGTCATGACTTTAAGGAGTTTATTGATTTCACTGATAGTTGGGAAACTACAAAGTCTAGGATAATTTATCATTTGAATGGATCATATTAGTGCTATACATTCCTTTACATATATAAATTTATTTTATCCTCACTATCTGGTCTGATTTATAATTTGGTTTGGGTTATATTCGTAATTATTAATTATTATGAAGTCTTTGTTATATTAATATCTCGTGATGTACTTTTATATTTATTTATGTTTGTGTTTATACCAACTGGTGAAGAATTTTCTGTCTTGGTTGCAACGAGTGAACTTATTATCCTTGCTCTCCCGTTATAGACCGGTCTATAATATGTACGCTGTCCTCACATTATTGGGCCGTGTCCCTCTCCGCCGGGACTTTTTACCAACAAAAAGTAGGGGACTCGATTTTAACGATAGAGGTATGGTTCCTTTGGCAAATTTTCATGGAATAACCCATAGAATACGGAAATCATAGGGAAATTGTCGAAAAATAAATCGACCCGCCCTATTGCCTATATATATGTAATAGAGGCGAGGAACCGACCTTCATAACTTCGGTTAGGAGGGTAGTACAAGACCTAACTTTTCTACTTGGCTACGACTATGTGACTGTATCCGATTGGAGCGTACTTTCTGATCACTCATTTTCTAATCATAGATATCTACAGTTCCACATAAATATCGAACCTCTGAAAAAGGAAGTTTATAAAAATTATACGAACGCCTATCGTGGGCGCCTAAGGAAACTCTTAGGTATCCATCCGAATATTCCGACTAATGTGCCAGAGCTGGAAGAACTAGTTGGAAAATTTTCTGATGCGTGCTGGAACACGCTCAATGAATCCTGTAAGACCAGTGGTTATGATGCTGCCAAGGGTAACAAACAACCTCATTTTTGGAACGTTGAGCTTCAGGATCTAAGATCGTCCATTAGTGGGATTTCAACAAGGTCAAAAAAGAGCGGCGACCAAAGGAATTGGGACGTTTACAAGATTAGTCCTAAACTATATAAAGGTGAAATCAGGAAAGCCAAACGGAAATCCTGGCGAAACTTCTGTGAATCCATTGAGGGTACCAAATCACGCACAAGATGCGTGCTCGCTAAAAACCCACCGTGTGCGGGGTTCTTGATGAAAGACGATGGAACGTGGACGTATTTGTCTGAAGAGTCTCTTGGGATTCTCCTGGATACCCACTTTCCGAACGATGACAGGAGTGTTGGTCATAAGCCAGAAGAGTTAGGCGGAAACTCACCTAGCTTAGAAAAAGTTCGCTCAATAGTGACCACAAAGAATCTGATATGGGCTTTAAGCCCTATAAATCAGCCAGACCTGATGAGATAGTTCCCGCGCAACTACAGGAAGCACTACACCTATCTTGTAGTTGGTTGGAGGTAATCTTCAGGGGCTGCCTTAGCTGGGAGTCATTCCTAGCATGTGGAAGCAAACCAAAGTGGTTTTCGTCCCGAAAGCGGGCAAATGCTCTCACGCCAAACCAAAGGACTTCAAACTAATCAGTCTATCATCCTTTGTTCTTAAAACATTTGAAAGGTTACTGGACATTCATGTTCGAAATAATCTTCCACAGAATCTACTATCGAGTTCTCAGCATGACTATATCAAGGCCAGGTCAACTGAGACGGCTCTCGACTCTATAGTCAGCATAATAGAAAACTCTCTTGAGAATAAGGACTTCGCTCTGGGGACCTTCCTGCACATCGAGGGAGCCTTCAATAACTTTGAACCTTCGGCGATTCTTATGTCGTTACAGAATCTAGGAGTCGACAGCTTAGTGGCACGCCTAATTGGGAAGCTTCAGGTGGATAGATCCTTCAAAGCTGAATGTGGTGGTGTTATAATTGCTAGGAACGTTAACAGGGGGACACCGTAGGTGGGAGTTCTGTCCGCACTATTATAGTTAGCCTCTGTCAGTGAACTGCTTCTTGAATTGGATAGGGCCTAATGCCAGGTCTTTGCCTATGCCGATGATATTGATATCATCTGTACGGGTAGCAACCTCAATTTACTTAGCATTCGTTCAACCACACTACTTTGTCTGATTTCGAACTGGACCGCTAACAACTGACTATCACTTAACCCTCTTAAAAACGAGCTTATCTTGTTCTCTCGGAAATATAAAGTACCTGCATTTGAATTGCCGTCAGTTAATGGGGTGCAATTACAGTTGACGGAAAAGGTCAAGTATATGGGAATAATTCTCGACAGAAAACTGTCTTAGAACCCGAATGTGGAGAAGAGGGTGAAAACGGCGTCTGTTGCTCTTTACTGCTGTAAAGGGGCGATAGCAAAGCGCTCGGGACTGTCTCCTAAGATCACCATGTGGATTTATACGGCAATAGTCTGACCAATACAACCTATGGCACCGTAGTTTGGTGGAGGTTCCTCCAAAAGAAATATATTCTGAATTGCTTCATGAAAATTAAAAGATCAGCCCTGATTAGCGTTAGTGCGCCTGTGCGGCAAGGGGCACCGTCCTGTTGAAACCACATATCGTCCACATCCATATCTTCCAACTCTGGCCATAAAAAGTTCATTATGTTCATCAACGACGAGCGTTAGAGGTGCAATTTTTGGGCACGACGACGAGCTGAGGTGGACGGCTCTTCAGCCACACTATCGCGAACAGCAGCAAAATTTTCTGCAGTACGATCTGTACGAGCATGCCCTGGTGTTTTCGCATCTCCTACAGACCCGGTTTGCTCAAATTTTTGCACGAGTTTTCCGATTTTAGGCACATTTGAACGATTAAATTGACGGAAAAAATCACGAAGTGCACGATATGCATTTTGATTTGAACGCCCATTTCCATAATAAGCCTGAATAACTTTAACGCGTTGCTCGATTGTGAATCTTTCCATGGTTCAAATTGAGTTAGAAAGTTGAGAAATGTCAAATGAAATGCAGAAAAAAACTTGACGTTTAGTTGTGGCTCACATTCAACATCGGCCCTTAACATTTAACCAGCCGTTATATACAATAACATTATCCAAAAACTGCACGTGCATTGTAATCCCAGCAGGAAAAGAGAATGAATGGGAAGCGAGAAGGTAATGTGTAGCGTGTATTAAACGTTGATTCCAGAATGCATTATTCTTAACACAGGGATGTCCTAGAAAAATAATGAATTATTTTAATATGTCCATAGAATACATTATATATAATTCGTTCTTTGTAATGCATTAATTAACATGTTATCAGGAATGAATTCCATTATGCATTATTTATAATTATTTACGCGAATGGACGAATGCAAGTTTTAAAAATACAATGTTAAGCCATCAGAAAAAAATCCCGTTAGATGACGTATTGTGACAAACTTCAAAAAGAACTGGATTGCCAACTCTGTGTCTGCCTACTATTACTTAAGATAGGTAAGATTTTATGTGAAAAATGTGTGTTTTACAGCGAGCTAGCAACCCTGTAATTGAAATCACTTTGAAAAAATTGTCAAGAAATAATTTGAACGCACTATGAAGTGGGCGACAGATGACGGCATTCCGAATGAAAGAACAATCGTCGCACTCAACATATACACATTCCATCTTCGCAGATGTGTGAATGCACTGGGGAATCAATGTGCAATTTTGTCAAATGACATTACCCTCTCGATTCTTTGGCATGTCTTATATAATGTAATTATAAAAATGTATTATAATGCATTATATAATTCATTCTCATTGTATTGCATTCTTCACCTTCCTGCTGGGATATTCAGTAAAGGGGGTAAGAGAGAGAGAGAGAAATGTAACGCTTCACTTGTTTTCTTTGTTAGCATTCGAGTCGAGAGAAATTTTGACTGTTTTCTGTATCATTGGTTTATGCCATTTCAGGCGCAGTATTCTGGTATCTGCTGATGAACTTGGCATGGAGTTGAAAACTAATCATATCCGTGAGAATACTTTTCTGAATTCCAGCATTAAACGAGAACAATTTTTCAATTAGAAAAATATTCCGGACTAGTTGGCGAGTGTAGTATGAACTGCTCAAACCATAGAGAAATGACGTATGTTGCAAATGGTGTGTTGCATATGGACGTTGCATGTTGGAAAATATTGCTTTAATAATACCAGATAGAGGCAATGGCTCAAACCAACGAACAAGAAAACGGTTCCGTTTAAAAAATGTGTGTACATTTTTGTATATATACACCATAAACAAAACAAAACCAAACAAAATGATAACAAAAAAGTCCAAAATACGTTCGAATTTAACAGTTTTTCATCAAAAGGACATGAAAAATTTAAGTCAAATTTAATTCCACCTAGTGTAAGTCAATTTATGTCAAATAACTCTATATCGCTCCGACCGCACCACGAAGAGTGTGAAACGAAACATCAGATGAGAAAAATGGCAGCTCTATATGACATTACTCTGTGGCTCATACATGGAAATGTAAACGTTCTTTAAATTTGTATGGTGAATTTTAAAATTCCCATAAATTTTAATTCTGTTGTTCTTTTGATGTCATAAATGCATAAACCTCCAGATGTTTCATGCGATAATGAAAATATTAATTTATAGTATTTTAATCACTTGAAAAGAAGCAACGAGACGGTGACTTCCTTCTCAACTAAAATATATCATTAGCCAGCAAAATTCTGCTATACATAGTCATGTACGATTCCAAAATTTTGCTCCAACACTTCTCACAACTAAACTGTAATATGTATTTTGATTTTCGTCCCTAATGAAACATAAATTGTGCATATCGTGTACTAGATATTGTGGCTAAAGATGGCCGTCGAGCTCAAATGGGTATGTGGCTGGTGTTGACACTAATTAACGACACCAAGCTACCCACAACATTCTTTAAAATTTTTATTAACGAAGCAACGACGGTGAGAACGTTCCAACGAAAGGCCCAACAAAACCAGCATAGATAAAATGCACAGATTAAAACATTTTCCCAAAAATGTTTAATCGTCATTATTTATACAAGAAGCATGAGGAACTCCCAGTGCAATGGAGCGGACCACAAGGACGTGGCAGTTCATATGACTGTAAATATAAATGTTTAACTGATATAATTGGTCGGGCTGTTACTTCAGCTTCTGGCTTTCTGTCGTTTTGTCTAGTTTTGTTTATTTAGGCGAATAAATGCTTCAATTTAACTCTTTGCCAAGCCGCCACTCGTCATCCCATTTTATTTTACGCCTTGTTCTCCGTAGACCATAAAGAGGGCAAGACAAAGACAAACCTCTCGAGTTGGTCCGCACTTCAACGCTGACAACCGATTAAATTTTGAAGTGGCAGATGAATTTGTCTACCCTGGATCCGCCTTGAACAAGGACAACAACGTCAGCCTGGAGATAAATAGGAGAATTGTGCATGCACCAAAAGCTTTTTCGCCGAAAAAGAAGAAGATGGCTTAGAAGGCCCCTCCATTGTTGGTAATTCCTTCCTCGCGGAATTGAATGGACGTTAATTCTCCAGCTCCAGGTTCAAGTCCAATGAAAGCTTCTGCCCCTTCTACTTTTGCTGAAGTCGTTTCTATAGTTGCTATAGCTTCCACGGACAGCGATAAGCCATCTCCTCCGGGTGGTAATTCCGCCCCGGTGGATATACGACTTTACATGTCGTCTAAATTAGTCGGGAATAATTCTAACGATTCCATACAGTGCTTCACGCTGAAGTCACAATTTTCAGAACGTAGGTCGTCTTTCCAAATTATTGCACCGGATGACCTATTTGTCAAACTGGTGGATTCGGAATTTTGGCCTCACAGAACGTTCGTAAGGGAATTTGAGTATCGGGATAATGGTAGACGTGATAATTTTGCTAGATTACCATCTGGAGATAAGGGAGCTCCAAATATCTAATTGGGAGTTTGAATGTGGCATATCAGAATGTTCGCGGTTTGAATACTAAATTATTTGTTGATAGCTTTGGTTTTGAGTTTGATGTCATTGCATTTTCTGAGACATGGCTTAAACGTAATGTTTTTAATTCTGAGTTGTTCTGCAATAAGTACGTAGTTTAGAGAAAAGATCGTGTTGATTAAATTGGTGGTGGTATTTTAATCTCGATTGAAAATTCTTTATCTTCTGAGTTGGTTACAATTAGTGATATTGGCGATCTTGAATTTATTGTGGTGTCCATTAATTTAGGCAATTTGAAACTGCTTGTCACGTGTTCTTATATAGCGCCATCTTCATGCTTTGAGGTATATCACGAGCATATTGACGCTATTGCAAAAGTTATTGCGTTAGCCAGTAGAAAGGACCGTATTTTAGTATTGGGTGACTTTAACTTGCAGTCTGTGACATGGGTGTCTTTACCCGATACCAATTCTCTGACTCCATTGACACCATGTGATTGGTCATCTGATATTGTTACGTATATATACGAACTTGGCTTGATTCAATTGAACGACATTCCCAATTCTATGAATCGAGTCCTTGATCTAGTTTTAGTGGATGATTCTTACAAGTTTGATATTTCTCGAATTGATCCGTTAATTTCTCCTGAGGATAGTTACCATCCAACGCTGGGTATTAATTATACATATGATACCATGCAGGTTGGTTGCAATTGCTCTTCGTCCTATGTTGGCCTATGCTTTTCGCGTGCGAACTTTATTCTTCTGTATAATCTTATCTTTGATACCGACTGGCATAGTATTTGTCAGTGTGATAATTCGTTTGAATTTGAAATCGCCCTGGATGATTTCTATAATATTATTAATGGCTATATTTCTAAGTCTGTACCCAAGGGGCCTAAAATGGGTAATACTGGCCCCCCATGTTTCTCAAGGGCTCTAAATAGTCTCAAGAATATAAGCAATAGATGTACGAAAACGTATAAAAAATCTGGACTGCTCGCAAACTCTGCTAGGTATATTGTTGCTAGGAGTAGATAGAACTCTAAATCTCGTGAGAGTTACAGATTATATTTGGATAAGTTGAAGGCTAATTTTAAACGGAACCCCAAATCGTTCTTTAGATTTGTTAACTTTGTTGTTAAGCGTAATTCGTCTTCCACACGTTGTTGGATCAAAATGAACGGTATTGATTATTCAGATGAAGAGTCTATTGCTAATTGTTTCGCCGACTTTTCTCGCATCTATTTATTCCACCCGAGCCTATGATGTTTCCAAACCATACCCGTACACTGTCCGCTCTACCATTTCGTTTGATGCACCTGCCGTAAATTCTTCGTGATTGCTAGATAACTTAATCAGATTGAAAGCCTCGAATAAAGCTGGTCCTGATGGTATCCCGGACTTTATGTTGAAATACTGCTCGAATTCTCTCAGCTTTCCGTTGACTCTCTTATTTAACGCTTCGTTGAAGTTCGGTCATTTTCCTGCACAGTGGAAGAGCTCTTATATAATCCCTCTCCACAAATCTGGTAGTTTAGCAAATGTTGCAAATTATAAGGGAAGTGCAAAATTGAGTGTCATTCCTAAATTTTTTGGGAAGTTAGTCACATAGGTAATTTCTCATCATGTTTCCTCTATTTTAGATCCATGTCAACATGGCTTTCGGAAGTGTCGTTCCACCGTGACTAATTTGCTTCAGTTTTCCTCTTCCATTATTGACGGTTTAATTAGTGGAGATCAAACTGATGTGCTTTTTACCGATTTTAGTCAGGTTTTTGATAAAATTAACCACAATTTGTTATCATATAAACTAGGGGCAATGGGTTTTAATAGTAACATTCTGAATTGGATTAGTTCTTACTTAATGAACCGAGAACAGATGGTATCATTTGGTCGATCATTCTCAAGATCTACTTTTGTGTCATCTGGGGTGCCTCTGGGCAGTCATCTTGGCCCGCTTTTATTCTTGTTATTCATTAACGACTTACCCGCATCCATAATGCACTCTAAATTATTAATGTATGCTGATGACGTGAAGATCTATTTTTCTGACAAGGATCCTTGTCAATATACATTACTTCAGAGGGATTTGTCTACATTCCAGACGTGGTGCGAAACCAATTTGATGGAGCTTAATTTTGCGAAATGTAAGCATATGCTGTTGTCTAGGTCATCATTCTTTTCGGCAAAATACATTTTACATTGTTGATCTTGGTGCTCTCTTGGACAGAAAATTGAATTTCAACTCCCACATAATTACGATGGTAAATAAGGCTTATGGCGTTCTGAACTTTATTAAACGTTGGACAAAGGAATTTTCAGATCCCTACGTTACGAAAAATCTTTTTACTTCACTAGTCCGCCCTATTCTCGAATATGGATCTGTTGTTAGGGACCCCCAGTACAATTTGTATGTCAATATGATTGAATCGGTCCAGAAACAGTTATTCATTTTTTGTCTGAGAAACCTTCAATGGAACCCGAACCATAATCTTCCTTCGTATATCAGTAGACTAGCAAACATTTTACAGTTTTGAAGATAATTGATGGATGTATATGTTCTAAATTTCTGTTATCTAAGATTCCCATTGAGACCCACGAAGTACTATAAACTCATTCACATCGAGTTTCAGCGTTCAAATTATGCGTCCTTTGATCCAGTTAGGAGAATGTGTCGTGACTTTAATGAGCTATATCAGTTTATTGATTTCACTGGTCACTGGGAAACTACAAAGTCTTGGATAATTTGTCATTTGAACCGATTGCATTAGTGCTATACATTCCTTAACATATAGAAATTTACTTTATCCTTACTATCTGGTCTGATTTATAATTTGGTTTTCGTTTTGTTCGTAATTATTATATACTATGAAGTCTGCTATATTAATATCTCGTGATGTACTTGTGTACTTATTTATGTTAGTGTAATACCAACTGGTGAAGAATTTCTGTAGTTGGTTGCAACGTGTGAACTTTTGATCCTTGCTCTCCCATTATAGACCGGTCTATTATGCGTACACATAGCTAGGCGAATCAAATTAGGCCAATTGCGTTGGCTGGACCATGTTATCAGAACGGATGAAGATGCACCAGAGCGGAAAGTTTTCGATAACTAACCCGATGGAAGCAGGAAAAGAGGACGGCCAAGACTCCGCTGGAAAGACCAGGTAGGAGAATCCCTCCATGTCCATGGTGTTACCAACTGGAGAGAAAGGCGAAGGATAGAGCCAGTTGGAAGAATATGTTGCAATTTGTTTAATTTGTGTGTTTAATTAATATGTGTAAGACGTCTGACCTCCTGAGGTTGAAAAATAGTCAATAAAAAAAAATAATCTGATAATCCAAGGAACCGATAAACTTTAGTTGGCCATAAATATATATAGTTGTGACCACGAATCTCTTCTCTGTGTGTGTATGGGTTCCTTGCTTTAGCTGCGACCTGGATACAATTTAATCAGTTCAAAAACCATTCCTTGTTTTTGCACTTAGAAGCTTAGGTTGGAATAATTTAATATATCTACCGCACTCTTCAACACAGAAGAGTTGTGTTAGGTGCTACGATTGTGGTTAAATATGTGAATGAATATAGTGAGTCACACTTTATCTTGAACCAATTACATTTCAATATTCCAGTGCTTCATGGGCGCATTGGACACCTTTTCCCATTAAAACTATATTTTTGTATATATACCTATGAATTGTTAAATCCCCTTAATCGTCTTTCTAAACTTTATATTGACAACTTTCGCAAAATACATGATTCCATTCTTGTTCCATTAATTTAATAAATAGTGTAATTTTAAATGTATCTGTTTTTGTGCCTGTAATGGATATAAATTAATTTATTCCTGTTTTTATGCCATTAATTAATGTACTCGTATACTATATAAAATATTTGTTCCCTAATAATTAGGTATTATTCCAAATAAAATTCGTTAAATGGTCAAATCGCATTCGATTTTGACTCGATCGATTTTCATCGAATGCGTTATTATCAAAGCTTGCTAAACTACTTTTAAACTGTAACCTACATACGAATTGTTCTACTCCATTGTTGCTGTTACGATATTTGCTGTTGGTTCCTGTTGTTCTGTAAACTATTCTTACATTTTAATATAATGTTCCATTGTTGCTGTTATTATGTTTTCTGTTGATTCCTGGTACCTGAAAACTGTTCCTGTATTTTAAAGTACTGTTAAAAAGTCCTGTTATCTTATTTTTGCTGATTCTGTCTGTTTTCATGTTATCCTATATCACCGATTATTAAACTTCTGCTCTTTCTCCAATAACCATCCCCGTTCATGTTACTACTTTTAATCTTCGTTACCGTTTTCACCAGTGTCTTGTTCTTTCATTTCCTGCATTCACCACAATTTTGCCACATTTAATTTTATTTCATTCACGTATTATATTCTTAACCCGCCAATGGGGACGCAAATTTGACTTTGATTAATGGTGACGCCGGTCTCATGCACCGGGGTTTTCAACTGAAGATTTTTCGAAACGTGTTGCTAATAGTTAATGTTTTTTTTTTATTTATGCACTTCGACAATAAAACAAAGATATATAATCATTTTAAGTTCTTCTATTTCAATATTAAAATTCACAAATGATTTTAAATAGAGCATTAAAAATAACAATGTTTCAGCAATACATTTTTTAAAATTAAGAAAAAATAAAAAAAATCACATATTCTTTAAGGAAAATAATGTTTATTAGTCTTTCGGCAATAGGAACTTTTATACAATGAACAAAAATTGGTATCCTTCCAAAATATAATACAAAAGTGTTGCGATTATTTTACTTATATACACGGTGACTCACGGTCTCTCACACACCAGTACCTCGTTTCTGTAGTTCTCGAATCGAAAAAGTTTTCACATGAAACATGTGAATTGAAACAAAAACGCTCGGAATCGGTACAAAAAATCGCTTCTCACATGTGACTATTTCTACAACGTTTGTTTTGCGAAAACTTTGTGTGACGTACTACTTTTTTCATTCTTATTGGAAAAATGCGAGAAAATCTGTCTCTAAAAAGTAGTGAGTCGAAAAAATTAAAATGTGAGACGTCAAAAATACTCACAAATTAAAACGGTGCGAGATTTTGATATTGTTTCTACAAAGACGTTTTTTAAGAAATTAGAACTTGGAGAAGATAAGAACTAGATATATCTTTTCTGTTATGTATTTCAATTAATTTTTCCAAAATATTACAGCAAAATCAAGAAATGAAAAATAAAACGCAGTTTAATACATGCCTATACTTCTTTTTGTTGTTCTTTTTCGCACTAGTTTATTGTTTATATTTTTTTCTTACTTGACAGCTTTCTTGGAATATTCCAATCAAAACTTCATCAGTGTTGCCTCTTTTCGCATTGATATATAGAAATACTTTTTACTCACAAATCGAGGAACGATGGAATTTTTTGTTTCATGCTTAATGTGAAAACTTTTTCGATTCGAGAACTACAGAAACGAGGTACAGGTTAGAAAAAAAAAATTAATGTGAGTCCGATCACAGGGGAGATGTGTAAACATCTAGTAATGAAGTTGGAAGTACTTATGCTTTTAGTATATTTTTTTAATTAATCAATTAAAAGTATCAAAACTTTCAATATTGTAAATACATAGGAATTTGCAGGTTTTTGTTTGTTTTATTTAACTTATTTGGTTAATAAATGGGCACACTGCAGTATATATGTACTGCATTAAAAATTACAGTAAGCAGTAAATTTACTGATTACTGAAAAAATTCAGTAAATTTTTACTGATAATGAAATTTAATTTGCATTACCAGTCAAATCATAGGGCCGTATTCATAATAATCATGTAGGCACTTTATAAAAATTGCTGAAAAAAATTATAGTAATCAGCAAAAATTTACTAGTTAAAGAATTATTTTTACTGAAATTGTAGTAGTACTGCAAAGTGCCCATCTATGGTAAATGCCTTAAGTACAAATAGTTAATATTGGCTTATGGTAACTAAAATAAGATACATATTTAAATTTTTGACTAGATTGTATTTAAAAATCTGTGGAAAACTGCATCTATAGTAGTGGAATTGTTAGTTGTGGGGGTTTGTGGAGAATTGCTCATATGCAAGTGGAAAACGTCAAATAAAAATTTTGATAAAGCTTGCGACTGTGGGTTTGCACAATTTGTATTAAAATCTCCACCCATAATAATTGGCATGAGATGGGGATTGTTACCCAATTGTCGTGCACCAGCTTCAGTGTAAGGCAACAGTACGTAATGAAGATATGTTATAATCTTAATTTATATTGGAATTTAATAGAAATTTTTTTAGAATTAACATTACCTCCATTCAGCTTTGATACACTTTGTGTTGTTTTAAGTTCTGAGTTATAATTTTTTTGGTGTTTTGTAAAATATTTTATTATTTTGTATTTGTTGCGGTTGACAAGTTATTAATCAGCTGTCTACTGAAATGTAATGTTATTTTACAGCAATGGTTTTCGAAAATTAGTAGCTAATATTGCACACTAGATGGTGCTTATATGCCGCTGTTCAGTATGAATGACAATCTCAAAGATGAAGAAAACTTTTAGTTTTTAGTTTTCCTTATATTTGACAAGTTTAGTTTTTAGTTTTCCTTATTTTGCTTTTTTTTAGTAAAGTTTTTATTAAAAGTGCAAAAAATCTTTTTAAAAGTTATTGAAATTAAATGTTTTTGTATTCATTTTATTTATTTGTTTTCATTTGCCTACGATAACATAATAATCGACAATTAGTGCAAATTAGTCGCTACTACTGCACACTAGATGGTGTTGAGTATATTGTATGCAGCGTATGAGTACACTAATACACTCATACATAGCTCACACCGATTTGATAGCGCTTTACGATTGGTTAACGATTACATCGCACATCTTACTCTAAATTTGTGATTGTATTGTGAAAAAATTTTTACCCCCAGCGTATAGATGTTTACACATCAAAAATACATAAGTTGTGCTCACTAAGCAGCTTCGGCATTAACTGATGGTGGGGGATGTGCAATGCTGCAGCTACTCGAAATCGCAACAAAAAACAATAACGGAGAATAAAGTTATACGAATTTTTTAACACAGCCGGTCTCACAAACCAGTACGTCACCATTGGCGGGTTAAGATACTTCCTATCCCGTTTTTCCTGATTTCTTTCCATACCCTGTAATTTTTTTTAAAATTGTTTACATACTTTTATATACCATTCGTTCCAGGAAAGAAAGTTGAAAATAAGTGATTTTCTGAATTCACATCCTCCGATTTTGTTTATATTGACAACAGAGGGACTCTATGGAGCCATTAAGAGAATCCCATTATCAGATATTTGAAATTTAAAAAACTCGCGATTTTATACGCGTTTTTCATTTTTGAAAAACCTAAAAAAATTAAAAAAGTTGTGAAGTTTGGAGAGCTATATTTTTTTAAGTAGATGGACTATTTCAAAAATTTAAAAAGTTTCTGAATGATACGGTTGTCTATTTGTCGAATCCGTACTCTAAAAATGAGGGCTGGATTTCAGAAATGCATTTTTATAGCAACTGCACTTTTTGAATGCATTTCCCACTTCTTTTTCCCCCTATGATTTAAAATTTAATTTTTTATAAAAAAGTAAAGTAATCTTTTTTTGGGACAAGGCAGCTTACTATTTGTAATGATTTTTTAAAAAAAAGACTTACTTGATTTTTCATATAAAAAAAATAAAATTAAATTTTTTTTAGGATTTTGAAAATGTTGGTACAAAATATGAAAGAAATTTATTTGGTATGTAACTTTGAATTGCTATATTTTAAACAGTTTTTGTCACATTACTTGTAATATAAATGCTATTTTTGGATGCACTTTGCAAAAAATTCTAATGTACAGAAAAAAAATTGTTTTTCTTTTAATTTTTTTGTAAGTAGGCTTACTTTTTGATGCCAAATACTTATTTCTAGGAAACTACATGCTACTAGAATTGGAAGATGAAATACCCGCTTGTTCACGTTATCACTATCCGCACTATCAATTTACCTAGGCATTAGTAACCAGTACTAGTTACCGTCCAATCTACTTCACTTGTGTTTGACTGTCTACTTTAACATGGCGATGTCATAGGAGGGGTACAATTGACTACCTTCTGCATTACCAATTTCACGTTATTTCACTAGTCCAAACCGGCACTCAAATTCACAGGTCTTTTTAACCAACTAAATAGGTGGTGAAACTGGATAGACCATTTATTCGGCGTTGAAAAGCCCCCTATGTAACTAGCCCCAATTCACTAGTACTTTCGATTGATATATTTAGCTAGTGTTAATAAAACATAATTACTAGTAGCCCATTTACTAGATTAAAAACATATGTGGTTTCTGAAAATTTTTTGTTTTACACTTTATTTGATAAAAAAAATAAACATATTACACACATTTTTAATTTAAAAACACTTAAATGCACTTTATGACACTTGCCACTCTTTTGCGTTTCAGTTTCAGTAAACGACTGACAAAATAAACAAAAGAACAAAAACTGTAAGAATTCCAGCGTAAGGATAACGGGACTTTGTTTGATTTGTTTTCCCTACGCAACAAGTTTTTTATTAGATCGCAAATTTTAAATTCGTTAATCCATTTTACTATCTACTGGTAATGCACAGTGTGGACAATTATCGCTCTTCGGCATTATTTAGTGATACTAAAATAACTACCGCGATTAGTGATTAGTTATAAAACTATTTACAATGAGACAATTGATACTTGCCGAACAAGCGGGTACTTCTTCCCTTTTTCATAATGTATTGTGTTCAGCGTGTATACACACCTATGTACACATTTGTACATATGTGTGTACAATTCTGTGACAAGCAAAAGTAGCAAAGGTCGAATCAAACTATTAGTCGGAGCGAGATTTTTTTAAAAAATCATTAAAAATAGAAAAATTCTTTGTCCCAGAAAAAGAGAACATTTATTTAATAAATACTATTCTAAATTTTACAAAAATGTTTTTTTTTTGAAAATCGAAGGGGGAAAACGCACTGCAAAATGCTCTTTACAACTGCATTTGCATACAAATCATAAAATAGACAAAAACAGCGTTCAGAAACTTTTTAAATCTTTGAAAAATTCGGTCCACTTATGGAAAAGTGGCTCTTCAAAGTTCACTACTTTTTCCATTTTTTTTTAACTTTTTGAAAAATGAAAAACGCTAATAAAATCGCGATCTTTAACAATTTTAAAAATCTAAAAACACAAATGTATTTTTGGCTCCATAGAGTCTCTCCGTGCAAAATGTGAAGAAAATCGGAAGACCTTCGGTCAGATTTGTGGCGTTTTCTCATGGAATGAATGATACATATTTCTTCACATGGATTCTCCACAAGTATCGTATTTAGGCAAGAATGATTAAAAGAAGATTACGCCATGCGCATGTTATGACGTAGGTGGGCCGTGAGTAGGGTTACCGAATTTATTTAATTTGTGAAAATTATATTTTCTGAAGAAAATTGTAAATATGTTTGGAAATTTGGCAACCCTAAAATGAAAATTTCTTTTTCAGTTGTCAAAAAACTTTCATATTATTTTATATTGTAAATCGTTAATTTTGCCTTCAGTTTTATAAAATATCCATTTGGATATTACTTACAAAATAATAAAGATTCTGTGAATTGTGTTAAAAGGTCCTGGCTCTAGGAAATCCTTAGAAAAAAAAAATAAACAAAATTGTAAACATGAGGTGTGCAGTGGGCAAATGTGTGCAAAGCAGCAGTAAAAAACAAGTGAGAAATAGTGTAAAAATTACAAACTCGCGTTTAATTGAAATTGTCTTAATTTTTCTACTCTAGCTGTATCCTTTTACCGTTTTCCAAAAAATGAAAAGGAAACTTTGGATACAGTTTTGCAACCGATTCAAACCAATCAATGTAAAACACGAAAGAATTTGTGCTTTACATTTTAAACAGGATGATTTTGAAAGCAATTTTAAATTTGAAATGGGTAAGTGACCAAAAGTCTTTACTGATTCTTATGCATGGTAGGATTATTATGTAAGTAGTGATATTTTTTTACACTTTCTAAATTGATTATGTTTCAAAATCATAAATGTTTAGATAAAGTATTTTAAAACAAATAAACAAATTTTGTTTGAGATCCTTATAACATACGTTAGAAAGATGAATTTAATATTTAATACAATATCGTCGTTCCAAAGTTATCATTCCAAAGTTATCATCACGGTCACACGTGTCTGCTATGGAGATGCGTGAAGACAACTTCGGAACGACAATTATGTGCAGGGTATAAAATATACAACCATTGATGGAATGCACACTTGGACCTCCTACTTGGTAGCAGGAGCAGTTCCAACCATAGATGCGAGCACTAGTACAAATGGAAAAGTTGAAAAATTATGAAAAGTTGTTAATTTCAAATGAATATTTGCAAAAACATTTATTGGAAGCAAGAGACATTCAAGCAACAGAGGAAGTGAAAAAACTATTTTTTAGGTGCAGAATGTATTTTCGAATGACATTGTTAAATGCAGAAATATCCCAAAACATGAATAAACGAAAAAGGAAATTAAATAAAACTACAACCTAATAAAAATTTCGCTATTTAATATTTGCAACTTATTTTTTAAGTTTTTCTTTCCATTTGTTTAGTAAATATATAAAAAATGTTTTTATTAAAAGTTTCAATTAATTAAGTGTGTTTCAATTTAAAACATATTCTATGCTTATAAAAAATTAGTCTAGAAAAATATATTAAATTGTCCCACTGTTTTATTTACACGAAAGCATAAACATAAAAAATACGATTTGATAGCTGAAAATTTGTAACCAATAGGAAAACAGCTTGATGACGTCATTGGACCAACATGCGCAGAACGTTCTGATTTTGAATGCGCGTTGGAGTAATCTTGTTTTAATTATTCTTGGTATTTAGGTATATCATCACACATTATAGGGATAAACAATTCTCAAATTAACGAGAATTGTTTCAACAAACCTACTAGTGCGAAAACGGCCAGAACAATACTTTACCGAAAACATCAATAATCACAACTTGTTGTCTACGTAGGTTTCCGTTGAAAGAAAATGCATAGATGTTGTAGATCGAAAACAGAGCAACGATTGCCATGAGATTGGTGTTACAGTGTACGTATTCGCCCCGATGTTACTTTTATTTTATTGATCTTTAAAAGTTTACATTTTACAGTCCTAAATCGACAAGTAGTTGTGACTATATTGTGTTGGCTATTTTCGCACTAGTAGGTGTATTGAAAAAATTATCGTTAATTTGACATTTGTTTATCTCTATAATGTATGATGATATACCTAAATACTTGTGGAGAAGGGAGCTGATGACATACATTGGTCGGCATTGAAATAACACAAAGTTCGACGACAGCAAGTATTGACCAGACTGCAGTGTCAACAAACATATTATTTCCCAACATAATACGCAGCAAGATCGTTGAACTGATGATATATGGAACAACACCACACACGAGCGCGTTGTCAGCAAATACGCGATTGGGTGTGGGTACAAAGTATCAATAAGTATTTCATAAAATTGTTATAGCTTCATTTTGATAAGAGACCTCAAATCAATAAAACATAAAACCATAGTAATTGGCGCCCAACCGGGTTTTAAAACATAGACAATAGAATTATAATTGCGGAAATCGCAACATTGCAAAAATAGGCATAATAAATCCTGTACTTTTGGATTCCGAAAATGTAAAAGAAATATTACAAATAAGTTCAACAAATTCTACTGTTACTGACTTGCTAGAAGTGTCATTTATTAAGGTCTTATTAGATAATGAAATGCTGTATTTTATAATTAAATATCCCAAACCTAGATTAGTATGTAAGAAAATTATCCTGCACCCCGTTCAACACAATGCAACGATATAACATCTTGCTGAGAACAACAACGTTGCTAATTGTGGGAATCGTATAATGACAATTGGAAATTGTAGTATTACGCTGACTTCATAATTTTGCCAACAATCCTCTCAACCTACTTGCGCTCAGCAGCTTCACGCAGGTACTATGGCACATTGCAGCACAAGGCCTAGTCACCTCGAGCCATTACAAATTATCGATGACGGTGTTATGATAATCAACGACAACACAGCCGCTATAAAAAACTCAGAAGGCTCCGTTACAACAGTTACTGGTACTTACCTAATAACATTTGATGATGAAATCAATGTTAACGGCTCCATTTACAAGAACCAGAAGGGGATGCTGAAGAAAGCGCCGACATTACATTAATGAAGTCAAGGGCAGAACAGTAACAGGTCCTGCAGTTTCAGGCCTTGTAACCATTATTATAGTTCTCATTTTTTTTATTATATTCAAATTACGCCAAAGACGAGTAATAAAATGTAACGACATCGAAGCAGTCATTGATAGCTACAATCGGCCCGAGGACGGCCCTCACTTAAGTGGGGGAGGAGTTAACCCAGTATGATTAATAAATGCACCACCCTAACATAAAGTTCGACGACAGCAAGTATTGACCAGACTGCAGTGTCAACAAACATATTATTTCCCAACATAATACGCAGCAAGATCGTTGAACTGATGATATATGGAACAACACCACACACGAGCGCGTTGTCACCAAATACGCGATTGGGTGTGGGTACAAAGTATCAATAAGTATTTCATAAAATTGTTATAGCTTCAGTTTGATAAGAGAACTCAAATCAATAAAACATAAAACCATTGCAATTTACATATGTTTGCAAGGCGAATTGAACAAAATACAGTAGATTTCTAGGCGAATTCTAGTTCTTTCACTAGATATAAATTCGCCCTGACTCTATGACTATGTTTAATTTTTTGTGCAGAACATTGTGTCATTCTGGTGCGAAAGGGCGCATTCGCATTTCAGCGCATAAACCGGAACCGAAAGTAATTTGTATACTTAAATATTTTACTCCTATTGCATCATACTTTTAAAAATGGATGTGCATTGCGATCATCCGTACTCACAAAATTGCAGAAAAAACAGAAGCACTACAAAGTCATGTTCAGGACCTAACGGGCCAAATATGCAGAAAATGTGATTTTTATCTGAGACAAATATAAAAAATTCCTCGCACATTGATTTACCCAATTTTAAATGCATCACTAAGTTTAAACATGAACCTAATAGATCAGGTGGTGTTGCTGTATATAGTAACGATAACACTTCAGCTAATATTACTATACCTTATTTTAACATTTATTCACAGAGAATAAACAGTTCAAATGAATTTTTTTCTCAAGTTGGAGACATTTGTTTTGCACAATCGTCAACTTTGGGAGGGCAAGAATTTAGAATTGTGGCTATTTATATTTCTCCAAATACGAATATTGATACAGTTATTGAATTTCTTGAATTTCGTTTACTGCCATTCACGAAGACTGGAGCTCAACTCCTAAATAAAAATTACAACGATGTACCGCTAATTTTAAGTGGAGATTTCAATATAAATTTTGCTCACCAATCTGCATATCCACTAATCGAATTATTGTTGTGTAAATTAAACTTAAATATGAGTAACAATAGAAATCAAGCCACAACTAAAAGTGGCACAACAATCAATTCAATATTCACAAGATATTTGAATTTAAGCTCCAAAATATTTACTTGTTACTTTAGTTATCATAATCGTATTATAACAGTAATTAACGAATAAAATATATGTTATTTAATTTTAGATAAGAAGTATAACTTCTTCAGAGTGTGCAGACACACGGTATTTTTTTAAACTAAACTTCATTTATTTTCTAAGATTTGACAATAATGGTTATGTTTTCTTCTCATTTGTTCTTATTTTTTTGTCCGTAAACTCAAGACTGTCCAAACGTAAAAACCCGAAAATTAATCACTTTTTAATATTAATCAAATCTTACTTTTCTGCGGCTGCTTTCATAGGAAGTCCTTTAAAATTTAACTCTTTAACTATTGTACCATGGTTGAGCAATGTCTGTTTTATTTGTCTCCTGAATGGGAACACCTCGAAAAGATTAGCTTTCTGTTCGATTTCATTACTGAGTATTTCAGTCTGTTGCACTATTATATAATTTTCTGTGCTAGGCAATAAATAATATTTACATATTAATTTAATTAAATTCCATCCAGTTTATTGTTGAGATATTTGCTTTTATTTCCAGTCCCCGGCCAAACACAGGCAAAATCGGCTCGTTCAATTTTGACACTTTAAGTGACCAAACATTTCCGGCTGCGCTTTATAAAATATACAATAACGCACGAGTTCTCTGAACTAAACGCATATACACGCTCAAAATCTGCATTTTTTTCTTGTTTGGATGCAAATATAAAGTGCGCTTGGAGCTTGTTGCAAAGATAATATACTTGTGTCCAAACATATTGTTTTTGCTCTTCAATATTACATGTTTAAGACACAATGATTAATATATTAGAATATATGTGTTTGCGACCCACATATATTTATTTTTGTGATACAAATACAACTGTGTTTGTTGCACTGTCTTTACTCTCTCGAGAGCAAGAGAATAAAAGAGGGACCACGAGAGAACCAATCTTGTAAAAGTGTATCTGTATTTTTGCATTACTCTCTCAGCCAGTGAGTCATAAATATTCCTGAATATGCGTGCAAATTGCAGATGAAGTCAATGCTTATTATTTCGGCTGATGTATTGCGTTTCAGTTTCATGTATTCATTCATCATTCAATATATTCATGTATGTGCTACCAAAGTGAGAAATGGTTTTAAGGAAAGTTACATGGTAAGTGCAACAACGTGAAGCCCTTTGTCTGTCCCAGCCTTTACTAAGAGAATCGGAATGGCGGGCCATTTGTGAAATAAACGCTTGGCTTGCATGAACTAGATTTGTATATAAATATATATTCTTTGTGTACCAACGCATAGTAATAACCAACGCATATAGCTGAAACCTTCCGAAAACAAAAACGTGAAAGACAACAAAGAAAGAAGAACCAAAAGAGCAGCAAATTCTCATTTTATTAAAAAAAAAATACAAATCATGCATTCAATGCACCTAAATGTAAAAAATGCCGTTTTAAATATTTAAATTTTTTGTATTAATTATTTATATATGTGGATTTATATTGACAAAATTAATTATAATAAATAATACATAAATATATATTGAAATCTGAGAATAATTCGTTTTGAAATATTGTTATGTTTGGGGGGAAATACGCATATGTTTCCAAGTAAAAGCATACATGTTTGCCAATAAACATGATTCTGTTTACATTTAAATTAAAAGTTTGAAACTTTAAAACATATTAATATTTGAATTCTGTTCCGAACATATATGTACATTGTTCCTACAGAATATGTTTGGGAGATTTTGGGAGAGGCCGTTATTCTTCAGCGTGTAGACGCAGCGGTGATAAACGTGATATCAAAAGCAGATGTTCTGGTCGATAATATTTCTATAAGCCCTTTCCACTTTCAGTCATTACTTAATTTTAAAATACTCGTAGAACATTTTAAAGAATGACTATAAATTGACGACACAAATAGTAATCACACAAGTGAAGAGAAACGAATGAAGAAAAAAATTGAGGAATCACTTAAGACTAGAAGTTTCCTTGAAAATTGCAAGCAATAGGAGGAATTAGTATCGGATGAAGTTATTGGGGATATTGTGGATATTGCTAGGGCCCCCTGAAGCCTAAATACGGCTCTGACGATGCTGCACTGTTCAGACCTGCTTGTCTCCGCACTGTACTACTGAGTGACTGCCGTTGTTGTATGCTATGCAATGTTGATGTAGCAAATGGTAATGAGCAAAGAGAATTAATGAGACAGTATCACAGTTTTAACTTTAAATATCTCAAGTGCAAATGTGAGAATGTTTAAGATAAGCCTCCAATAACAATTTCCATTAAAACTTTGTAGTTGTGCATCGTCACTGGAAGACTCTAAAAGGAGCAACTATATTAGGGAAGAACAACCAGGGTAATAGAAAGCGGCAGTATTGGTGTTGACTTACTGCGGATATGAACTATAAACGTGGATAGGGATTAAAATACAAGCAACACTCACATTGAAGAGATCGGGAAAAAATATTTTCTTATTACGAGGTACGAAATAGAACTAAATTGTAACACCCGTTCGAAACGTAACTGCAAAATAATCTACGCAAATAAAATTAAACATAAAATGTGCAAATGATGATACAAAACCTGATGATACAAAATATCATTTGCAATAGAAAATATTATTCTAAAATAACATTTTGGCTGCATAAGCGTTTTAAAGTATTGTGCGTAAATGTATTAGATATACAGTTGCAGTCAAAATAATAGCAGCCCACGAATGTAATAAGTATATTTTCTTATATTTTGTCGTGTGATTCTTTAATTCCGATACTGTATTAGTAGTTGTCTTATGTGAGTCCAAACAAAAAATTACTGTGCACTTGGCGATGGTGTTGTAATTAGTTAAGTAATGCAACATTTTCCGAATAAGTCGACATTTTAGAGGGGTGAAATAATTTTGTATTATTTTGTTATTATTTGAGACGAGGAATGCATTAAAATTAAGATAAACAAATTCTTATAAAAAGCTTAATATCTGAGGGAATTTCAGAATATATTCGAGTGTTCCGCGAAAATGATCAGAACTGCCATATGATGTAAGGAAAATACTGAAGCACGTGACAGACACCCGTTGGTATAACTTGCAACCACTTCTCGAATCATATTGTTTAGCATCAACATCCCACTAACGTGCACCATCGCAATGAAAGGCGATGTTTGGCTGACACTTAGTGTTGAAATGAAACGACTTGTAGCACAACACGTGAATATAATCTGTACTCCACAGGTCCAAAAAACTAGTTTAAAACGATTAAATAAAGGAGATATAATACTGAGAATACTGAAAATCAACAACATAAAAAATAGTTTAGAAAAGTCCTACTGAAAGGTGGAATAACATTTTATATTCAGGTGAATCAAAAATATGTAGTTTTATAGACTGATTCATTATCTCTACACTATCTCTCTTTGTAAGACGTCCACCGAATACGTAACACGTCTCCCGACATACTACCAACATTGTCAAACTTGGAGGATCAAATAACTATACAAATTTGGGCATGTTTTTCGTATTTTGGACTTGGACCAAAATATGGGGTCAGATCTACCATGGAGGCTGCCCAATTTGTAGAAATGCTACAAAATATTATTCGTCCATTTGCGGCGTTAGCGGACGTCAATATGCCGGTCATCGGAAATGCATGTATAGTTAACAAATCCCTGGGGAGTGACTGTGTATCTACTTTTCGTAGACTTTTAACAAGCGTTTGATTGTGTACACCGTAACTCAGCGGGGTCCACGTTAACCAAAAGGGGGATACGGGACACGATAGTGTTCATGATCCGCGAACTGTACAGTGATACACTGTATAAAGTTCGTTTTAATGGAAATTGTCTACGAAGATGACAATGTCTTACGGCCCACAAATTCACTGACATTGAGGCCAAGTTAAAAGTACAGTTGCTGATTCGTTAATTGAAGACGTGGATTCAATCAACTATTTAGGATGCAAGATTACCAAGGATGGTGGCTCTGCGATCGGATACATAAGGCCCGTGTTGCATTCCTTAACCTGGTCCTATAAGAGTGTACCCTAAAAACGAATATTCAATTGCAGTGTGAAGTCTGTAATGTTTTACGGTTGTACTACTTGGAGTTTGACGAAGCTGACATTGAAGAACGTGCAAACTTTTGTCAATCGTTGTCTGAGATAAATACTTCGACAATTTCTAGTGAAGTACTCTGGCAACGTACATGCAACAGTTCTATTTATACGTGGAAGAAAATGGACTTCGATCGGTTATATACTTAGGCGCCCAACAACAGATATTGCACTTGAATGGAACCCGCAGGGGTGTGAAGGCCAAGAAGACCACGCCACACATGGGAGCGATGACTTTAGAAGGAATACAAACAAACTCGTCTATCAGGGAACCAAATTCAATCACTTGCCAGAGACAGAAATCGATGTAGAAAATTAGTTGACGCCCTATGTTCTTGGTGAACATATTATTTAAACTTTATATTGTAATATTATTTTATATTTGTATACTCTGAAATAGAGCACATATATATATTGTACACTATATGTATGCAGCATATGGAATGCGTCTTAAATAAGTCTCTTAATAGGCCAATAATCTAGAACACACTAGCCAACTCGTAAAAAGGCGTTTTGAACACAATAATATCGATTTTATGGAATTCCCCACGCAGTCATCGGATTTCAGCCCATTTAAAAATTGGTAGTGTGATGTCAAAAAGGAGGTCTTACTCCCAATTCCTAAAAACAATAATGAGAGTTTTAAAAAATACCTGGGCAAAAATAACTGCTTAAAGGTGCAAAAGACGTGCTCCCCCAATGAAATGCCGCACAGTGGTTCAGAAACGATTTCCATCGGGCAAAATTAAATATCTTTTGATCTAGTAAACATTTTGTGTAGGCAAGAAGTCAAGGATTATGACGATATATCAACATTGAAAATCGTACGGTGGGGTATATTTCAGAAAGATTTCCAATGTTGACTACTTTTTGCCTTTTCAGATTTCTAAGAAAAGAAAAATCTTTCTTTTCCTTTTATGTTTTTTTTCAACATATTTTGACATAGTTGTTCATAATGCGTATAACAAGTAAAAATTTTGTTTTCATTACAGATATTCGGTATTTTTGAATTTTGAAAATTTAGATCTCTTATTTCGAATTTCTTATACTGTATCGCATTCTGCTTTAGGTAAACAGCACTCAATTTTTCTTTGTTACAAAGAGTATTTAATATGAGCTCTAACATGGCAAATAAGTTTTGGTATACCAATTACTGTTCGGTAGTACTAATTGTTTAAACAATATCGTTTTTGGAAAAAAATTTTTACTTTGGACCAACAGAACTTCTTTGCTTCAAAACCGTCCAATGAATATGAGACAGAGCTGATAGTGCAAAGATGACAAAGAAGATAGTGCTAATTTAAAGAAAAAATTCAGATTTTTATTTAGTCAGCGTATTTAGATACTTTTTCCTCAACAACTTTAAAAAAGTAGGTACGCAGCTTAAAAAGTGATAAATTGCTCTTTCGAATTTTGGCATTTACAACACAATAGTTAGCATGTAAATCAAATTACTGTCATGGAATTGCATACAGGTGGTACTGTTATTCATCAAAAGGCAAACATTGACATTAGGGTGGCTGATGAATATTACTACATTAAAAAACTCAAATAACTTTTTTCCAGTGCATGGATTTTTTTTTTTTTTTTTTTAATTTTATTATAAACATTACTTTTGACAATTTGAAAAATTCAAACCCCACGAAGCTTTTGGCTTGTCTGCGGGTGTGATAGCTATAAAAATTGACAAATTTTAATATTTACAATGTATATTCAGTTCAGAATTTATAAGTTATAATATAATATAATATAAGTTAAAATATATTTATTTTTGATTAAGTAATAAATAATTTTTTATGAGTTTTTTTCTACTTGTTTTATTTTGAATATCTAAAAGAAATGTTGGCATTGCATTCATGATTGATGGCAGTGTTCTGACTAGCGAGATTTTCCCATAGTCTGTTCGGAATGCTGGAATTACGAAACGTCCTTGTTCTCTTCTTCTGGTGCTGTGTCTGTGGCTAATTCGTTGTAGCAATGTGGGGTTATTATAGAACTCAGTTATTGTTGTTATGTTAAAGATACTTTGTAAATTGAGTATTTTAAGAGTTTTATTTAAATTGTTTGAGCTTTGTGAGTTTCTTCGAAAATTAGTTTCACTTCTATTTGGATGAGTAATGTATGTGTTGTTTTGAAAGTTATTTATTTCATTTGTTTGATATGTGTTTGGTTGTGTAATGTTCGTATTGTTTTGAATAATTTGATTTTGAGTGTGTTTTTTTTGGTCGTGTCTGAGTAGAATTTTTAATAGGCGAGTTTGTGTTTTCTGTAGATTTTTGTATTGTTTTGAACTACCAAATGCAGTTACTCCATGCCGTAGGCTGGATTCAACTAATGAGTAGTACACTTGTCTTGTTATACGAGAACGAGCACAATTGCTAAGATGGTATAGAGCGAACGATGCTTTATTTAGCTTCTTCTTCAGGTATTCTATATGTGGTTTCCATTTAAAATGTGCATCTAGATGAACTCCTAAATACTTGTACGTTTGGACAAGTTCAATTTTTGTCGAGCATGAATCTGGTACAGTTTTTCTGTTTTGAACTTCATATGATTTATGCAGGCAGTTGTTGTCGTGGAATATTAAAGTTTTATTTGTTTGTGGCAATGACGCGGTCTAAAATGCATAAGTTTTGTCTTGGATGCGTTGATAATAAGGCCTCTATCGTGGCACCATCGGGTTAACTTATTAAGTTCTGATTGCAATGTTTCAATTGCCGTATCGATGCATTCGTTGGATACAATGATAGCAGTGTCATCTGCATAGGCATATGCAGTGCTGTTTCTGAGAGCTTTCACCATATCATTGGCGTATAATATATACAAGATTGGTCCTAGCTTAGATCCTTGAGGGACACCGTGTGTGGTTGGCATACTTTGGCTCAATTTTAACTTTGTAATTTCGGCAATTAAGATAATTTTTGAACCACTCTATGCATTTTCCTCTAATTCCAGTATTTTCAAGCACTTCTATCAGTTTACTATGAGACAGTGTATCAAAAGCTTTGCTGAAATCAATAAACAGGCCTAAACAATGCTGGTTTTTGTCTAGCCGTTCATTAACATGATTGGCGAATAAACCTAACAACTGGTTTATGTTTTTGCCTTTCTGAAACCCGAATTGTTGCTTGTTTATTATATTGTATTTGGAGAGAAAGTCATTTAGCCTCCTCACCACTATTTCCTCTAGAACTTTTTCCACAGCTAAAAGTATAGATATTGGTCGATAATTGTTATAATCCGATTTTTTGCCACTTTTATAAATTGGACGAATTATTGAGGTTTTCAGAGTTTGTGGTATTGTGGATCCTTCAAAGGTACTATTAATTAATTTGGTTATGGTTGGTGTTAGGAGTCTAGCATTTTTCTTGAGATCAATTGATCGGATTCCATCCGCTCCTGCACTTTTTCTGGGATTAAGGTTTGCCAATATATTGAAAATTTCCTGCTCTGTTGCTTGAGTCATAAACATCGAGTTCGGTGTGCTTGTATATGTCTCGGGTAATGTAATTGTTGTACTATTGTGCAGTATATTTTGTACATTAGAATTAAATTTTAAAGCTAAATTAGAAGCTATTTCTTTGACTGTTTCACTAGAGAAGTTTTTCTTTATTGTTCTGGCAATGTTCTCTGTTTTATTTCCTATGATTCTGCCAATTATTTGCCATGTAACCCGTATGTTTTTCTATTTTTGACGAATTCCCGAAAATTATATGCATTTCTTGCAAAAATAATCTTTTTATTTAAACTATTGTTAAATTTTTTGTATACATTTTCGTTGTGTTTGTTATTTTTATTTTTACCAATTTTTTGTAAAGTTTATCACGTATTTCACAGCATTTAAGTAGTTCTTCATTCAACCAAGGGTAATCATTTCGCTTTTTTATCCTGATTTGATTTTGTTTTGATTTAGCATAAATTTCTTCAAAAACTTTACATACATTATTAAACAATTCGTTAGCATTTTCTGAACGATTTATTATCTCTTCCCAGTTTGTGTTATTTACTAATTGGTTTACTTTTTTATTATCAATATATTCGGTTTCGTCACACTGTGCTGAGTTTTTTGTGTTATTCTTTGTGCTGTCTTTGTTTTGTACACACCCAAAAACAGTGAAGTGATCCGATATTGTTGTTGTGATTACTACCGCACTTGCATGTGTTTTTGTCTCATTACAGCGAGCGAAGAAATGGTCAATACACGAGTTTGTGTTATTGTTTACGTCTTCTCTCGTCATTGCAGTCACCATGCATTGCAGGCCGTTTGATGCTAGCATCTCCAAATAAGTTGTTGTTTTGGTTTTGTGTAAATCTATGTTCATGTCACCTACCAGTATTATGTTTTGTTTACTTGCTATTTTACTGAGTTCTTGTTCTAACTCGAAAACAAATGTATTTATGTTCTGATTTGGTGGGCGATAGATAAACTGGTATGACCGCAATACTTCTGTTGTTTATTTTAATATCTATTTTTGTTATTTCCAGAGATGTTTTGGTAATTTGAATATGCTCATATAGTATGTCTTCTTGTATGTAAATTGCAATTCCTCCTCCTCTGCCTTCTGTGTTTAGAAAAATTGCATTGAATCCCACAATTTGGTAAAGTTGGTTTTCTTCGTTTTGAATGTTAGTTTCAGTAAGAATTATAAGCCGTGTTTTATTTATTATTGGGTATATTTGCGATAATAGAACGTTGAAGTTTTTTCTTAGAGACCGTATGTTCATATGTATGAATGTTAGGGGACTGTTTAGCCAATTTTTATCAATTTCGTCGAAATTGTGTATTGTTTGGCTGGCCAAACACATTTTATAAAATTTTTTACTTTTATTATTAGTTAAAATTAAACTTAAAACCATGAAATAATTCAATTCAAAAATTCAGTAGTTCACTTTATAATTTTTTAATTTCAGGCAGTGTCTTTGTAGATGCTTGATGGAAATTAAGAAAGGAAAAATAAATTTTGTTGACGTCTATTTAAGGAAAGTTTCTTGACTTTATTTAACAGTTTTTATAACTAATTAGAAAATTTTTGAGTGTTTTTTATTGTTTGTTTTTAAATTGTGCTGGTTATATTTTCTATGTCTGCACTATTTGAAATAATTATTGCCACCGATGTTTCAGTTTTTTTCGCATATATATGACCATTTCCTGTCCACACAAACTTCCAACCACATTCTTTTGATTTTGTTTTGGCCATCCACAAAAGGCGCCTATTGTTCGCAGTAAGTTCATCGTTAATATATATGTATTGATGTGTTGGATTGTTTTTGTCTCCCTTTATGACACTGGTATCGACTTTTCGACTCTTTAACCTTCTCATTAATTCTCTTTTCTTATCCATTGCCGCAAATTGGATTACAACTTTGTTTTTGCTTTTTACTTGGTACGTGCTCACAATATCATTATCGGTTAGCTCAATACCCACAGAGGATGATAATGTTTTTATAATTTGTATGCCATCAGTCTCTTCTTCGTGGACGTTGGTGATCTCAATATTTTTACTTATGGCCTGTTGCTCCAGTTGTTGTAATCGTTTGTACATTTCAAGCATCTGTTTCTCACGTTGTCTATCCTTGTCTTCGAGTTCATTCACCTCCACTGTTAAGTTTGATAGTGTTTCGTTGATTTTTTTGAAATTCTTTTCCAGCTCTTCTTTAATCTCTTTATTGGATTTATTGATCTCTTTATTAGATGTGCGCAAAGAGATCACGCTCATTGCAAGTTGTTGCATCGTATCTTTTAGCTCCTTCATATCGGACTTGATCTCAGCAATGTCCGACTGTTGGGAGTTATATTTGTTGCTGTTTGCATTCTTCCTACGTTTGTTTTCAATGGACTCGTCATCTTCATCTCGCCCATGTTTTTGGGGATTCAGATTGATAATTGTTGATAATTATTGTTGAAATTGTTGATAATTATTCTTTGGTGATTTGTTGTGAGGTTTGCAGTGTTGACACTTCCACTCTGTCTTTTTCACGGCACCCATATTATTCCACGAGCTCTCAGAGAGAACAGTGCATGGTGAAAAATGAAATTTTCGGTTGCAATTATAGCACTGAACATAATTCAAGTAGGGAATTTGTTTTTTACATGTGTTACACTCTAGACCGATAGGGCTTATTTCAGGCACCGAAAGTTGATTTTCGTTCATACTCATTTTTTATTTATTTTAAAAGAGATATTTGCTTGTGCAGAAATGCAAGAAAAACACGTCCGTACGCTTTGAATGTCGCAACTGAATTTTTCTTTTATTCCTATTAAAGCTCATTCAGTTTTATTAAAATATGGCTTAATTGGTTTTAAAACTAATGGAATTTAAATGCCCCCCCCCCCCTGCTCGTTCATGCATGTGCGGCATCTTACCAAAAAGTTGTTCATTACTGCTTGGAGAGTTGAGACAGGAATAGCCGCAATTGTTTCTCGAATGGATTGCTTTAGTTCATTCGAATTTGTTGGTTTTGCTTTGTAGACTTCCTGTTTGCAATAACCCCACCAAAAAAAGTCAGGTGCAGTAAGGTTAGGCGACCCACGGACGGTGGATGGAGTTTCTGGATACCAGCTTATTGGGACATTTTCGTCGCAATTCTGTCATAACAGGCCGGGCTATGTGAGGAGTTGCACCATCTTGCTAAAACTACACAGAGTTGAAAGATATTCTCATTCGGCTTAATGCTGGTTAGAAAAACTCCAGTAACCGTAACGGTGTACCCGTTTCGTTTGAAGAAGTAGCGCCCGACAATGCAGCGCGATGAAACTGCACACCACACTGTGAAACGAAGTGGATGCAATTCCGTCTCATGGAGTATCTGTGGGTTGGAAGCACTCCATATTCGACAATTTTGTTGGTTTATGTTGAGTTTAAATCGAAATTGGCCTCGCCAGTCATGAAAAGATAATTCAACATGTTTCCGTCCTCTTCCACCGTTCAAGCATTTTCTGGTAAAATTCCAAGCGAATTGGGAGGAAGTCTGCTGCGTTCAGTTTGTTGGTCTTTTGAATTTTATATGGGAGTAAGTCGAAATATTTGTGCATAATTGACTGCAATGACTGTCTGCTTACACCCATTTGAACTGATAAGCTTATTGTCGAAACTCTTGGACTGTTTTGTATGGCAGCAGCTACAGCAGCGATTGCTTCCTCCTTCCGAACGGAAGGGTTTCGATGCTAAGGTCATCTGTTGAATGTCCCATACTCGGCAAAATTGTTAACAAGTCTCATTATGGACCATCTGCTCGGAGGACTGCCGCCAAATGTGCGCCTATACTCTCTTTGGACCGAAACTACGGACTCCAGTGCGTGGTAGCGGCGGACAATCCTAATTCTTGTTTCAGTGTTCCAGTCATCCATTTTTGTTAAATTTAAAAATGAATCTGCAAAATTAAAAAAATTAACCAGATTCATTAAATATAATAAAAGTTATTAAATTTTTGATGTGTAAACATCTATACGCTGGGGGTAAAAATCTTTTTCACAATACAATCACAAATTTAGAGTAAGATGTGCGATGTATTCGTTAACCAATCGTAAAGCGTTATGTTATCAAATCGGTGTGAGCTATATATGAGTGTATTAGTGTAATCATACGCTGCATACAATATACTCAACACCATCTAGTGTGCAATAGTAGCTACTAATTTTCACTAATTGAAAACAAATAAATAAAATGAATACAAAAACATTTAATTTTAATAACTTTTAAAAAGATTTTTTGCACTTTTAATAAGAAATTTACTAAAACAAAACAAAATAAGGAAAACTAAAAACTAAACTTGTCAAACTATAAGTCTCCTTCGTCTTTGAGATTGTCATTCATACTTAACAGCTGCACATAAGCACCATCTAGTGTGCAATACTAGCTACTAATTTTCGAAAACCATTGCTGTAAAATAACTACATGCATTACATTCCAGTAAACAGCTGATTAATTACTTGTCAACCGCTGATTAATAACTTGTCAACTGTGATCGGACTCACATTAATTTTTTTTTTATTTACCGATTCAATTATACAGGTTGTGTTACTAGAACTTCTGATTTAATTTTCTGTCATGTTGTCGTAACCCCCAACCATTCAATTCAATAACATTTTGATTTTGTAAAGTACTTTTTTTGGAAACTTTTAGTGTTGGTATAAACATACTTATGTTGAATTTGACTACTTCAGGTCTCAAACAGTAAAGAAAGGTTGTCGTTGCCTTGTTTTATTATTTATATTACTGAAGTACTCTACTGCGTGTATAATTGTATCACGGCAACAAAGCTGTAGTATCGGTAGAACACCTGATTTTAACTTATTGAAGTCGTTGACTTGGTTGACTGTCAAATTTGTATTTATGCATTTGGTTTTCTTGCTTTTGTTGATTTAAACAAAATGCAAAATGCATGATTAACCTTTCCAAAAAATGTCACACAGTGGATATAAAACGGTTTTTGTTGTTTTTATATAAATAATTAAATAAAAAAGTGGCCGTCGGTGGTGCAATGGGAAGCGTGCGCGGCTGTTGTACGTGAGAACGTGGGTTCGATCACTTCTCTGACTACCTTAGATTTCTTTCGACTACGGTCAACTCGCTTCGTGACGCCGACTTTATCGAGAATATACACGTAGTAGAGTGCTCAAAGAAATGATATTTTCGAATAGCCGGTTTTCGGTTTCTACAAAAAATCAGTTTTTCGGGAAACCGGTTTATGGATTTATAGAATAGAAAAAACCGGCGAAACCTGTTAGTTTTCGGTTTCATTTACGGTTGTTTCTAGTTTTTCTTGGAAAACGGTATGTTTAAATTTTTGTAGAAAAATTATTACAAAATCAACGCAAAATAAAATTTTTTTGTCTTGTTTACACAATAATACAGATTTAATACATAACGTAAAAGGTTTTTCAATAAGAGCACTACACAAGTTTTTTCAAATAAAACAAAACCGGCTTTAGATACCAATGAAATTCTTTATTCCTGTGAAAGTACCTTCGATGTCATTATGTATGGAACTCGATTTCTTTTGCATGGCCACCACGGGCACGCTTGCAGAAGTTCAGACGCTGAACCCAATTTTCGACGGTTTTCAAGCATAACTCGGCCGATTCTGCTGCAATTTCACGTTCAATATTCGTACGAAGTTCATCTATCGTCGCTGGCTTGTTGGCATAGACCATAGACTTGACGTAGCCCCACAGGAAATAATCTAACGGCGTCAAATCGCACGACCGAGGCGGCCAATCGACTGGGCCATTTCGTGAGATAACACGTTCACCAGCATTCGCTGTGTGGCTTGTGGCGCCGTCCTGTTGGAACCAGATGTCCTCCAAGTCCATATTATCCAATTGGGGCCAAAAATATTCGGTTATCATTGAACGGTAGTGATTCGCAGTCACAGTAATGTGCCGGTCTTGATCATCACGGAAGAAGTATGGCCCAATGACGCCGCCTGCCCATAAACCGCACCAAACCGTAATTTTTTCGGTATGCAATGATGACTCATGGATTTCGTGTGGATTGCTGTCTGACCAATAACGCATATTTTGCTTATTGACGAAGCCATTCAGCCAGAAATTAGCCTCATCGCTGAAGATGATTTTCCAAATCCGAATCATTTTCAAGTTGTTGCTCCGTCCAATTCACGAACAAACGACGCTTATGGTGGTCAAGCGGCTTCAGTTCTTGCGTCAATTTGATCTTGTAAGGAAGGAGGCCAAGAATTAGCCACAACGACGTCACAGAGATGCCCAACGCTTGGAAAACGACGTGTGAGAGACACATTTGGGCTTTCTTGAACTGAAGCCTCAGCGGCAGCAATATTCTGGACACTACGGGCACTTCTTTGTCTCACTGGCACGGGAAGATTTGGTACTGTGCCTGTGGATTCAAATTTTTCTACTAGACGCTCAATTGTTGATCTGGTAGGATGATTATGACGACAATAAATTGGACGTAGCGCTCTTAAAGTTGAGGCCACTGACTCCAAATTTCGGTAGTAAATTTTAATAATTTCGGCTCGCTGTTGGCTCGTATATCTTTCCATGATGAAATGGCAAACCCTACTGAAGAGAAATGTCAAAAGAGCGGGAAAAAATATGGCGCCTCTGTTGAAAAACCCGATATGTATTTAAATTTTCTTTAAAAACACATTAGTTCATATTTACCTTATGAAGATAACAAGAACTGAAGAGAATAAGACATGATCAGACTACTACTACGTTTATACGAGAGCTTATATTGTGATATCATATGGCGATGTATGAATAAACTACGTGCAAATAAGACGTGCGTGTTTGACATACCGCGACATGATATCACGATATAGCTATCATATAATAGTACGAGGCGGATCAATAAGTCCGTGATGCGTATGGCATCACCAATCTGACGAAATTTTTCTCTTCGGTCGGCCAACGCCATATCGGTGATTTTTTCGATCATTGACCTCAATTTTCCGTCCAGAACGTCCAGCGTCATTTGTACTTGTGCGACCACAACGAAAGTAAGTAAACCACTTTTTTACCATTGAAATCGATGGTACAGAGTCCCTATAATATATATTAAGCTCTTCCTTGGTTTGATTGGCGTTTTTCCCCAAAAATAATGTTTAATGAGCACTCGAAATTCATTTTTTTCCATTTTAGTCTACAAACAGGTGGTACTTGATGGGAGCAGTGTTACCTTTCAAATTCGAAAAGTAACGGACTTATTGATCCGCCCTCATAGTATATGTTACATTGGATTGGATTGAATTGAATTGAATTGAAATGAAATGAAATGAAATGAAATGAAATGAAATGAAATGAAATGAAATGAAATGAATTGACTTGACTTGAATTGCATTGAATTGAATTGAATTGAATTGAATTGAATTGAATTGAATTGAATTGAATTGAATTGAATTGAATTGAATTGAATTGAATTGAATTGAATTGAATTGAATTGAATTGAATTGAATTGAATTGAATTGAATTGAATTGAATTGAATTGAATTGAATTGAATTGAATTGAATTGAATTGAATTGAATTGAATTGAATTGAATTGAATTGAATTGAATTGAATTGAATTGAATTGAATTGAATTGAATTGAATTGAATTGAATTGAATTGAATTGAATTGAATTGAATTGAATTAAATTGAATTGAATTGAATTGAATTGGACTGAATTGAATTGAATTGAATTGAATTGCATTGAATTAAATTGAATTGAATTGAATTGAATTGAATTGAATTGAATGGAATGGAATTGAATTGAATTGAATTGAATTGAATTGAATTGAATTGAATTGAATCGAATTGAATTGAATTGAATTGAATTGAATTGAATTGAATTGATATGAATTGAATTGAATTGAATTGAATTGAATTGAATTGAATTGAATTGAATTGAATTGAATTGAATTGAATTGAATTGAATTGAATTGAATTGAATTGAATTGAATTGAATTGAATTGAATTGAATTGAATTGAATTGCATTGAATTGAATTGAATTAAATTGAATTGAATTGAATTGAATTGAATTAATTGAATTGAATTGAATTGAATTGAATTAACTTGCATTGAATTGAATTGTATTGAATTGAATTGAATTGAATTGAATTGAATTGAATTGAATTGAATTGTATTGAATTGAATTGAATTGAATTGAACTGAATTGAATTGAATTGAATTGAATTGAATTGAATTGAATTGAAATGAATTGAATTGATTGGATTAGATTTGACTTGATTTGAAATGAATTGATTTGAATTGAATTATGAAGTTTAATTCATATTCACGTTAAACTTATTTTCATGTATGAAAATCCAATGAAGTCTAAAAACTTATTTATATACTTATTTTAAATATTTAACTGTTATTTAAATTATCAGATTGTTTTAAAAAAAAAATGTGAAATCATATATAGATCTTATTCAAGCTAGAAAATTATATTATTTTAAAACAGGATACCGTGCTACCTAATTCAGAAAATTCATTAATATTTGGTAATTATATCGTTCCTTGCTTAATTTACCGACGAAGTAAAGAAGAAGGCTTTAGAAGGCATTTATTTTAATTTATTTCTGTTAAACAAAAATTAAATTAAAATAATTTATCTTATCACAAAATTATTATCCACTTCTACATATTTATTTATAAGTATATATGTATCAATCTTAGAACGTTTTACCACGCCCAACATCAAAATTAAATTTCTAAAAATACCCTGAAAAATATTAATTAAACAATATAATTTGAAAATGTAAATGAAATTTTCCAATTAAATTACGGTTAAAAATAATCCGAATAGAAATTTCTCAAAATTGTAAAAATCTTCTTCTTGGTTATATCTGAAGAAAAAATGCATGCCTTCCGCAGGCCTTATTTGAAGAAGGCATTACGAAAGAACCATTCCGCATGTCTTATTTGTGGAAGGCCTTGCGACTTCGCCGCTGGTGTTGTCGTTCTCCCTCCTTGTCGTTAATTCTTCTTGTCGTTCTTTCACTGCTGTCGATATTTCAGTGTTGTAATTCTTTTATTGCTGTCGTTCTTTCAGTGTTCTTCATTTATTGTTGTCATCCTTTCACTGCTTTGGTGCTGTTGGTGCAATGCTCACGTTTTTTTTATTAGGTCCGTCTGCGTACTTTTGTTATAAAAACTTTCCATAATGTGTCCAGAGAATGCATTATATAATTCGTTCTTTTTAATGCATTATTTAACATGTTATCAGGAATGAATTCTATAATGCATTATTTATAAGCCATTCTATTGTTAATGAATTAAGAATTTTTTATATAATGCATTCCCCCGACATCATACATACATGGTTTAAATATACTATTGATTTAGGTAAATTACTTATTAGGGTAACCATTCAATTAATCAAAGAGTAATTCAACTTATATTTGTATATAAGAATAGGTATGATGAAAAATTTCATTTCCTTTTTGTTTTTATCTTTAAAAGGTTTTTTCCTATCTTTTCTCCTTTAATTGTACAAATCTATATCAGAATATGATCATTATCTGGAAAAGAAATTTATTTTGTTTGCTGCAATACGTATTTTTAGTAATATCTCAAAATACGTTAAGCATTAAAATTGTTAATTATTTTTAAGTGTAATAATGATAGACGAAAATTTTTAATAAAAAAAAAAAAAAAAAAAAATTAATCATTTTTCGGTTATTCGATTAATCTTGTCATAAAATTAACCGAACATTTTAATAATTCAATTTTTCGATTAACGATTAACTCGAACAATTCAGTGCGATTAATCGATTAATAAATTGCAAGAACGTGTTTATGGGAAGCAGTCCGTCTTGAAACACTCCTACAATGTGGCAACTCATATGACAACGATTTGCGAACAAATTTCATAACTTTACTCACATTTCGAACAGATTTGATAGTTTGTTGAGAGACAGAGTCGCACAGTGCTTTGGCTCATAGACATAAATAAAAAAAATTGCCTTAAATAAATTGGAAATAAAATTACAAGACCCACTGGTCACTTTGTATGGGGGGTAACAAAATGCCTGGTCCGATTCTGCTCTAACTATATACAATAAAGATAATAGTCAGAAAATTACGTTTTGTAAATATTAATTAGTCCAATAGGGTGTTATAGTGTGATACAGTTTCAGAGCGACCCTAACCTTTGTACACTTTTGGGTCCAAACTTTGAGATTTTTTAATTTTGGCTTGGTACCAAAAATCAATAATTTTCATGTTGCTGCAAATACGATTTGTGAATTGTACCTACATATATTTTATACTTTATAATGAAGTTGCTTTGTTACGTTTTGTTTTGTTTTAATAAATGTCCCTAGTACAATGTTTGGACAATGTTTTCTTTTTGTTTTATTTTATTCGAATAATCTATTAATCGAATAATTTGATTGCGTTTTGCAAACTGACTTATTTACACGAATCTAATAGAAACATGAAGACGACTGCAAGGTTTATAAATACAATGTTAAGCCATCAGAAAAAACCCCCGTTAGATGACGTATTGTGACAAACTTCAAAAAGAACTGGATTGCCAACTCTTTGTCTGCCAACTATTACCATAGATAAAGGAAATAAGTCGATATCCCACAGACGTTGTCAAGTACTGCCACTAGGTGCTGTGTTGTCGTTTTGTAACTTTCATTGACGTTTCTCATAACATTCACTGACGTTTATTCAACAGTGTGGGACATTTGTTTCAATACAAAATAGAATCATTTTCCAGGTTGTGCTATTCAAACAACTAATTTAATTTTTTTCATGTCCTTGTGTTCCCCACTTTCTAATTCAAATGCATTTAGGTTACGAGCTTTTTTTGGTGTAATGTTATTGTTGGTATTCGTTTGTGGTGACTTGTACAGCATCGGCCCACTAAGTCTGCTTTTACACGTGCAACTTAAAAATTGCAACTCTGCTGACGCTCTTTACGATTCTCTTTTGAAGTTGCAATGTGCTTTTACACGGGCAATTTGTCCGCGTTGGAGTTGCTCAAATTTTTGTGTTCATTGTTGTTACTTCTGACATTCTTTTAAATCTAAGAAGCAAACAAACTAAAAGTGTTGTCACAATGAGATAAAAAATTTGTGCTTTAGTGGCACTAAACCCTTTTTTATTTCTTTAAACCACTTTACACTTTTTTTAATTACACATTTGACTTTCTTCAAACCGCGTTACACTTTTTTTAATTAAATATTCGACTTCACTACACTTTTTACGTTGTTTGAACCATCAAAAAGAAACAAACGATTAAAGAGAAACGTCAAATTATTATACAACCAACTTTAATGGCGAATGAAAATAAAAGGAATTGCAGAGCACTTGGTAGTTTTTTCTCCGTTCCTTACCTCTTACCTCTCTCTCCTAGGAACTCTAGAACGTCGGCAGAGTTGCAGTCCGTAAGTTGCACGTGTAAAAGCACACTAAACCAAACAAAATGCCTGTTGAGGTTGCCTACACCACCTACTGCTATCACTTCCCAGCGGGCAAAAAACCGAGCCTTAGCGAGTGTTACGCTAAATGCTCGCAAACGGGTTCAGAAACGAGTATTTACCGGACCAAAACCGGGGGAGAAATTAAACTCGCCCAAATGTTCGCAACCTGGTTTAAAACCGGGTGCTAAACGGAAGAAAAAAATACAGCAGACAGTTGTCCCAGGCCTTCGGCCACGGACTGTCCCTGCAGGCTGTGTCAGAGACACGGCCATTAAGTTTAACGTAGAATACGCCATCCGATAAGACAGAAAACATATATAACAATAAATGATAAATAACATAAGCAAATGAATTTACTTATTTGATAGTTACTTTTGATAATATACATAAGCTTATGGTAGGAAAAATAGGATAAATATGTTTTTAAATTGAAGGGGTAAGGATAAATGATAAGTAACAGACGCAAATCAATTTGATTTATATTTTTTATAATTATATATCCATGTTAAATTCAAATTCACATTTAACATTTTGTTTCACTTAAATACATAAGTAAATATACGAAATTTCAATATTTCATCAATCAAAATAACAGCCGAAGGTTTGTGTCCACACTGAAACAGCAGCATAGTTTGTGTTCACGCTACAAACTCAAACACTCAACCAAACACCACACATATATTTGAGTGTATGTGTTTAAACAATTTTCATTTGAGAAATTTAAATATTAGGAAGATATCAACCAATATGAAATGTATATCAAACGAAAGATAACATCTTCATTTACCTACAAAAAAATGTTTAAAAAAAGTTATCTCGCCGTTTCCTCATAATCAATGAAATAAAGATTACAACAATAACAATCTGACTTGACTCCCTATACCGTAAGGTAAGACGTATACTACGCCAAACGAGAGAAAAACATTGTTGTCGTTTTGTCGTGTAGCAAACAGAGGCACACGCGTGCAGGCACACGACACAACAACAAAGTTTTGGCAATTGCATTTTGATTTGTTTTTCGTGTTGTTCTCGCAAAAGATATTGCAAAAGTCTCGCAAACGAATTTCTTGCAAGACATCGTAAACAAAACTTTTACTGCCACAAACTGAGCGACTGATGATTCATTTTCCAATCGTTTTCGGATCTGTTTTCGAGAGTTTTACCAGCAAAAGTTTCGCGTAACTCTCGTATGCGATATCGTATACGAAGTTTTGGTCCGCTGGGTTGCTCTAAATTCATCTCGCAAGGTATATTTTGTTTGGGATCAAACGTTGTATTTATAAATCATGACGATCAAAACGTAAAATTTGTACGCGCTGTGAAGGGGGCGACATACTTATGTATGTGTAACGGCATTCCGAATGAAAGAACAATCGTCACACTCAAAAAATACACATTCCATCTTCGCAGATGTGGGAATGCACTGGGGAATCAATGTGCAATTTTGTCAAATGTCATTACCCACTCGATTCTTTGGAATGTCTTATATAATGTAATTATTATAATGCATTATATAATTCATTCTCAATGTAATGCATTCTCTCTTTCCTGCTGGGTTATTTTATGTTCGTTCAATCTCCTAATTTTGTTTGTTTACACAAAACATATGTTTTACAACATGTATTCGATCCCGCAAATTGTTATTAGCAACAATTTCTCCATTAAAAACTTGTAAGTTCTCTATCATTGTTTGCAGTTATCTCTCCTTCTCACTCGATACTGACTTTTTGGGGTAAACGGGCAACCTCACGTAACAATTTGTACAAATAGGTGCAAATTAAGAAATGAAACACAAAAGGAACTATGTCAATACGTTATACCACAAGCAAGCTACTCTTTTGTAAAAATTTTAGAATTCGCTCGTTTTTTCGTACAGCAGAAATTTGAAAAAACTGAATCGTAAGATTTTTGCAATTTGACATTTAACGCTTTAATGACGAGAGCAAAATAATAGGAATATTTTCAAAATTTTTTCAGGAGTACCTTTGGTTGACTTAAGAAACAAATTTCTGGCATTTAATTTTTTGGCCCGCCCGCCGCTGTCCGTTACCATATGGTAACAGTCGTCACAACCTTAGAAAAAATGCCAAAAGCGCTATAAAGTAAAGAATTATAAAATTTATTAATAAAGAAACTTTTTATTGTGTCTTATAAATTAATTTTACATGTTTTTATTTATTTTCTGATGAAGTATGATATATTTAAAAGCAAGTTGGGCATAAGCCAACGTCACATTTTTTGCATATAAGCCGCGTGGTAGATTTGCAAAACTGGTATGCACATCTGCGTCGTGATTTTGAAGGCCCAACATAATGACACAATCCATCAAATCGTGGATCAGTTTCCGCAATATTGTATTTATTTCTTTCCTTCTGAATTTGCGCTAAATTGGCATATTTCGTGCAGTAGTGCGTTGCGATGATTCGGCGAAATTCTTTATGAGAGAGTGATCCGCCAGTATTAGTATGCAAAATCCATGCATTTTGTATAGCTACATCAATAAAGTATGTAAATATTGACCACCACCATTTCTTTTTTCGCGTAGCTATACGGTAGTAAGATACATTTTGGTCCATGCGATCTGTTCCACCCACAGATTTATTGTATTCTTTGGATACGTTAGGCCTTGGGATGTTGATGTATGTCGAAGATTCGCGTGGGTACCTTTTCGCTACTTCTACAGGACCTGCTCCAAATACAGTAGATGCTGCACATACATACTACAGAATTATCCCTCCACTTTGTAATGGAAATATCCAAATCGGAAATAGTTTTTGAATAGTGGGTACCCCTTGGTTTCTTCTTTATGACGTCATTTGTTGGCAATGGATAATTTCGTGGTATTCTACGTTCCCTTAGTGTTCCAGTAGCGTGATACCCTAAATGCTTCAAGTAAAACAGCACCAGAATTCCAGTAAATAGATTATCGAAAAAACAGTAAGGATGAGCTTTTAATTCCGGTGGAAAAGCGTGTATCATTTCCAATAATGGAGCCACACATTTTCCAAACTTAAGTTCCAAAACTGGATTTATTCGCGGATTTTTACCTTGGTATATTTCAAAGTTTAAAAGATATCCTTTTGGCGTATTCACACACCAAACTTTAAATCCAAACCGAATTGGTTTTCCACGTATAAATTGCTTACAGCCATGACGCCCATAATATGCTATCATGGACAACGCTCCCGGGTCAGGTAAATCGAGGAAAATTGTACTCGCCATAGCTTCTTCGTCGATGGATTCTACTAAAGTTCCCAAATATTCCAAAGCTGCGTCTGTATTTTCGAATTTAGTATAACTGGAGGAACATTTTGATAAACAAAATAAGTTACAAATCAAAAAATCTCAAATAATATAGCAAAAAGTGTATATATACACATATTTTTAAAATGCTTAAAATGCATAAGTATTACACAAACGCATTTCAAACCAATAAATTTAGAAAATATATAAAATTTCAATCAAACAACAAAAACGAAAACTTTTATAAAGAATATTTAAAATCACTAGGGTTGTGACGCCTGTGCCCATATGGTAACAGTTATATTCAACTAGACGCTAAATATCACCAAAGTTATAAAATAATATATGTATATTTATGTTTTTATGATACTTCAATATTATAACCAAATAAGAAAACCCAAAAACCCGTAATGCATAACTTTTTGTATTATTGATTAATGTTCTTACTTGAAAGGTCTCTCCGTTTCACTTTTTTTTCTCACTTGTAAAAAACACTTGTTTCCACTTAGCTGCCACGCTCACTACTAACATTCGTTTGTGTAACTTTACATGGCTAAAGAAAGATCAAAGCATGCTTTGTTGAATACTGAAAAAAATTTGATGATATTCATTCAAATGTTTTTAAAATTTGGAATAACGTGGCACGCTGTCAGCGTTACCATATGGTAACGGTCGCCGTTAATGGGTTAACTGAGATTAGTAACAATGATATGTAAATCAATAGAAAATCTGGGATAAGAATTATGTACTACAATAAAGAAGTATCATCATAGTTCACTGTAGTCTGGTATTTTGGTACTTTTCTCTCCAGAGTATATCCAATTTGACATCGAAGGCGCTGATAAAATTTCGATGAAATAAAGTTTAATCTGTGGTACTTATAATGTCACATAACAATAGCGATGGCACGTTATGCACATTAAAAGTTTGGTAATTTTGCAGCCATTTTAAGATATTTTATACTCTTAATGTCTCGTACCGAAAGGATTTCTTATCGAGAATCCCAATATTTTTCGCACGTTAATAACAAATAAGAACTGCATACTTTACGGACATTTTAAATCTTCGTCGCATAAAATAGAAATACAAATAATAATCAATTATATTAATAATTAATATAATTACTAATTAATACAATAATTTTAAAGAATACACAATATGGGATGATTTTAATTAATTCGGCCTATATATTGGTACTTTTTTAATTTAGTATTCAATCTCAAGACAATTCAATATTTCTATTAATAGAGATATAAAGTTTTTAAAAAAAATTACATATATATATACAAATATAATATACTTGTATCCAAACACATTGTGTTTGCTATTCAATATTACATGTTTGTGACACAATGATTAATATGTTATAATATATGTGTTTGCGACCAAAATATTTCTGTGTTTGCGATGCAAATACATTTTTTTATTTTGTTGCACTGTTTATGCTCTCTTGAGAGCAAGAGAATAAAAGAGGAACAACGAGAGAGTGTGTCTTGTAAGTGTGTATCTTTATTTTTGCATTATTCTCTCAGTCAGTGACCATTTGTGAAATAAGTACAATAAAAAAAAATTACAGCAGACAGTTGTCCGAGGCCTTCGGCCACGGACTGTCCCTGCAGGCTGTGTCAGAGACACGGCCATTAAGTTTAACGTAGAATACGCCATCCGATAAGACAGAAAACATATATAACAATAAATTCATTTGCTTATATTATTTATCATTTATTGTTATATATGTTTTCTGTCTTATCGGATGGCGTATTCTACGTTACGCCGTGCCTCTGACAAAGCCTGCAGGACAACTGTCTGCTGTAATTTTTATATTTACCAACGACATTTGATTCAAGTCCGTTTAAAAAAAAAATATTATGTGCAATTTTTTTAAACTTAATTTAATTTATGTATTTTAATTAATATTTTTATTGAAATAAGTTCTGCGAATGTTGAGAGGGCCGCCCTAATATTAAAAAAGGTTTACCTTATCGAGTCTTCGCATTAGCATTCGAGCGTTGTGTGAAAGCTTTACGCTTTACAATTCAAAATTAATGTTACAACAGCTTTATTGAAGCTTTCGCAAAAAAGCTTTATTACGTTAGCTTACTGTTTGTTTCACTTTTTACTAGATACATGTTGCCAAGCAACATTAGCTTGCTGTTCGTTTCACTTTTTACTAGATACATGTTCCTAAGCAATGTTGAGCAACCAAACACCACACATTTGTTTGAGTGTATGTGTTTAAACAAATTTCATTTGAGAAATTAAAATGCTAGAATTATATCAACCAATATGAAATGTATATCAAACGAAAGATAACATATTCATTTACCTACAAAAAAAAAAATTTAAAAAAATGCATTTAGCCGTTTCCTCAAATTCAATGAAATAAAGATTACAACAATAAAAACCTGACATGACTCCTCATACCGTAAGGTAAGACGTATTCTACGTCAAAAGAAGGTTTGCAAAATAGATCCTAATGATTCCTGGTAAACTATATAGCCATTTCAGATGTAGGTATAGATCTTTAAACTTTCCTCACCACTGTCAGCGGTTGTTTGGAATGCTGCTTTTGAAAAATACATCAGACGAAATGCAAACGAAACCTCAGCTCAATTGAGAATTTTCCACTTTCCAAGTGTTCGAAAAATATCGCAAGCAAAGCACACAAGATTTATTCATTCAGGTTATTACAGCAGCTGTTGATGTACTTAAAGTTTCTTATATGACACCCGAGATGTTTACTCGATGTGAAAATTTCAATGTAATGAACATGTATAATTTTAGAAGTTAAGACTAACCCCGAAAAAAGTGTTCGTGTTTGAGTGTTAGAGTTTTTTGTATGAAAAATATATACATAATTATGTCATTACATTTCTTATATTTTGACAATAATGACGTAAATATAAGGGGTAGTTAATATTTTAATCAAAATATATAATAAGTTGTATAACATATTGGTAGCGTTTTAACGTAGAATACGTTATACGATAAGGTAGGGGTGTTGATCTGGAGCACAACATTTTGAGAAAATGTTTGTCACTTTCATTATAAGTTTTTAATACTTTATGCATGCATTGAAGAAAATTCAAGTATGGTCGTAACATATTTAATATGTCTTCTTTTGATTTGTATTTAAATAATCATATTGCTACATATAATTTTTTTGATTCTATAAGTAAATCAAAATTTAACTCCTTCAAATTTTGTATTAATTTTCATATGCTTTGTATTTTATGTATTATAACATCATGTGTAAGAGCAGTACGATTATCTGTGTGTTCATCACAGAACCAGTGTGAGAAAGAGAAGAAGTATAATGACAATGCATGTTTTATGTGAACATTACAGAACCAGTGTTGCCACATGCAGTGTTTACACTTGTTTTAAAAAGTGCATCGAATTGATATAAAGTGTACCCAAATTTTGTTAAAAACTATCCTAAATTTTTAACATAAAAATTAAAGATAAATTTGATAGATTTAAATCATTTATCAAAAATTATATTTAATTCATATATTTTAATTGCAAAATGACTAACGTATTCTACGTCTGACCTATTCGCCCGTGTTATCTAACACAGGCTTCATTTTTTTTTTGTAACATTTATACGCGACGCATATAGGATACAAAAAAAACGCCCGTCGGTGAACAATAAATGACTTAGCAGCACTTTGATAAAATACATTTTTTTATCCATTTTTGTGGCAGTATTTTGTTTGCAAACAAATGTGAAAAAAAAAATTTTTAATAGGTATTTGTTGAAAATATTGCACTGTAATTCAAAAAATTGCAATTTCTATTTAATTTAATAACGAAACAGAGATTATGGATACTATTGAGGATGTAAGTTTTCATGTCGTGTTAATAGAATAATTAACGTATGGAAATGTGCCATTTTTTCTAGATGTTTTTGGACGACGATATGGGTGAGGAAAATGAGGATTTGGAAAAAAAGTGTAAATTCAATGTACCTAGTATGTTCCTCGCCAAGTTCTTCTAGTTCATCCGATTATGAAGAATTGGAGGAGAAACCTTCAGCAGAACTGGCACTTGGAGCTCTTCTGGATACAATGAACGCGGAACAGTTCAAGACGCTTATGAGATTAAAGAAAGAGACCGTACATTTTCTAACAGGTAATTTCGCTTGTGTTGCGTCGGTGTTGCAATGGTAAGTGCACGCGGCTCTTGTACAAAAGACATGGGTTCAATCCCTGCTCTGTCCACCTTACATTTCTTTCGACGACGGCCACCTCGCTTAGTGATGGCGACACTATCGAGTACTTAGCCAGGTCCTAATCAGTGAGTGTAAAACTAGAAAGCACACAGATGAGTGGTTGTGAATGGGATGTAATGGGAAACCATTGTTGTAGTTGTAATTTCACTTGTAAACCGGTCTACATGTATGAACCGTTAAATACTATCGGTTGGACATCAGCACGTTTGAAAATAATTAAATATAATTAAACAAAATAAATAAAATTTTGTTATACATTATGGTAACATACGAGGGTTGAGAACGAATTTTTTCGGTGTGTACTCTCATATTAATATTCATCGGCCTGATGTTCTTGCTCTATGTGAAACCCAGGTGCGCGAGGATTCTGATCCACAGGATTTTCACGTTCCTGGGTACCACACTCTATCCCTTTTTATTTCCCACAGAGGCCTTGTGGTTTATGTAAAAAATGGCATAGTGTTTCAGAGTCAGCGACATTTCGACTCACAAGATCCAGAATTTAACTCTCTTTGGTTAAAATTCAAGATTGGAACACATGTCCTACATTTCGGATTTCTTTATAGAAGTCCTAATGCGGGAAGGGAGACATCCTTTAATGGCTTTGACACCCTTTCCGATTCCATTTCTGAGATATTGGGGAATTATCCAGACAGTGAAATCGTTGTTGCTGGTGATTTCAATGTCCATAATTCCTCCTGGTTAACGCATTCGAGCCATACAACTACGGAGGGCCAATACGCTGAGCTCTTCGCCGCTCATAACAACTTAACGCAATTGGTGAATGAACCGACGCACATTCCGTGTGTTCAAGGGCACAACCAAAATTTACTTGACCTCTTCTTAACTTCGCACCCTGAAAAGTACGAAGTTAACACGCTTGCACCTCTGGGTAATTCGGATCACTGTATCATTTCAGCGTCCTTTTCGTATTCAGCTCTTCGTCTCGCTTCAAACACAGTCCCGAAGCGAACAATTTTTATCTACGAAGAGGCACGTTGGGCTGAGCTCAACAATTTTTATCAGCATTTTAACTGGAAGCTTTGTTTTCTGGACAATGACATAGATGCTGCTGCTGAAATGATCGAGAAGATAATTTTGATTGGTATGAATTCATTCATTCCGACGAAAATTATTTCGGTTAAACCATCGGAAAAAAGTTGGTGTAACCAGACATGCAAGAATGCTGTCAGATCCAAAGAGGACGCGTTCAGAGACTGGCGTTCTAATAAAAACGTTGATACTGAACTGCTACGCAAACAGGCAAGATCCAAGTGTGCCAAAGTACTTCGACGCGAAAAGTTTCTTCATGAACAGCGTATTCGTACTAAAGTTCTTTCTTTCCCTAGTGGAAGTAAGAACTTTTGGTCATTTGCAAGAAGAATAAAGGATAGTTCTTCCTCTATCCCAACTCTTCTTAAAGATGACATAACATTCACTGAACCGGTTGATAAAGCTAACCTCTTGGCTGAAATGTTTGCAAGGAACTCTTCCTTGCCGGATAGCAATCAACCACTCCCCGTGATCAATTACGTATCTTGTTCCATGCCCAAGATATTTTTTCGAACGCGAGGAGTTAAAAAGGTTCTTGCGAATCTCGTCGCAGGTAAATCCCCGGGCCCAAATGGCATATCTGCACTGGTCTTGAGTAAGTGCTCTTCGACACTGGCGTGTCCACTGCGCAATCTTTTCAACCTTGCATACCGTGCCGGAGTTTTCCCGGCGCGTTGGAAGATTGCTAATGTCCAGCCAATCCCTAAAAAAGGTGATGCAAGTAACCTTGCAAATTACCGCCCAATTGCAATTTGTTCTGCGCTCTCGAAGGTTATGGAGAGTATGGTTAACCACCATCTAGTGAAGTATCTTGAGTCCAATGACCTTCTTAATGATCGGCAGTATGGCTTCCGTAGAATGAGATCTACTGGAGACCTGATGGCGTTCCTTTCGGAACAGTGGAGTCGATCCATCCACCGGCTTGGTGAGAGTAAGGTAGTAGCTCTTGATATTTCCAAGGCCTTTGACAGAGTATGGCACGATGCACTCTTGTCAAAGCTCGCTGCTTTTGGTGTCGGTGATAACTTCACTCGATTTATATCGAGTTTTCTCAGAGATCGCACTATACGAGTTGTTGTAGATGGGGTTTCATCCGACGAGCATAAATTGACTGCAGGTGTACCACAGGGCTCTGTTCTTTCTCCTTCTCTTTTTCTTATTTTCATTGACGATCTCCTGGGTCAGACTGTGAATCCAATCTACTCTTTTGCCGATGACAGTAATCTCTGTCATTCTTATTCATTCGATCGTAGGCCAAGTCTTCAAGAGATTGAAGTCAAACGCCGGACAATGAATGAAACACTCGACCGCGATCTGGTGTCCATTGTTGAATGGGGTCGAAGGAATAGAGTAGATTTTAATGCGAGTAAGACCCAGTGTTGTTTGTTGTCGCATAAACGTATTGCTGACCCAGGTGTGTCGTCATTGTCTATGGACGGTGTGGATATTGATGAATCAGACGCTCTTGATGTTCTGGGCATGAAAATACAATGTGATGTCCGTTGGGCAAAACATGTATTTGAAGTGTCGAAAGATGCATTCAAGTGTCTAGGCTTTTTGAAGCGGTGCAAGAAATACTTCACTCCATCTGATCTTCTCAATATCTACACCACCTACACCAGGCCAAAGATGGAGTATAACTCCCATATATGGGCAGGTGCTCCTAGGACTTCTTTGGAGCTTCTCGACCGTGTCCAGAGGAGAGCGACGGTGTTAATAGGGGACAGTAGGGTATCCAACTCTATTGCCTCCCTTGAGCATCGCCGAAATGTGGGTTGCGTGTCACTGTTCTATCGATATTTCCACGGTATGTGTTCCTCCGACATCCGTCAACTTATGCCGGACGTGAGGATATTTAGCCGAAGTACGCGGCTTTCCAGGAACTCTCATCCGTTTTTTATCGAGTGGCCGATTGACCGCACTACACACTATAGAGAAAATTCGTTCTTCAGCCGTACAGTCCGTATGTGGAATAAACTTCCGGCTAGTATATTACCCACCAATTGTGACATACAAACATTCAAGGCAAATGTCAACAGTCACTACTCCCTCTTTCCACCCTCTACTACCTCAATTTTCCTTCGCCAACACAATGCACTGCATTTATAGGGGGCATCCCCTGAGTGTTGGTTTGATAAAAAAAAAAAAAAAAAAAATTATGTTACTAACTGAGAACACCGAACCTTATTAATTTATAGGATCCATTTTCTCCTTCCTCTGAATATACATACATATGGTAATATGTTCTTTAATTTTTATTTTTAACTAGAGCGTTTAAAATCATCGCCCTACTTTGAGCAAAGGCATCATGCTGGAAAAAGTATCCTTGAGGCGAAGAAAAATATATACATGTATGTATGGTATATAAGCAATACCATAACATTTCGGCAACTGGCTGTTCTTTTTAATGTTGCCAAATCCACGGCTTGGATAGCAGTAAATCGGGCAACACAATTTATTTTATCCATTGGACAGGAGTTTTTGAAATGGCCCGAACACTCTGAAATTGCAAGAATCGTTGAAAAATTTGAGGCGACAGCTGGAGTCCCTGATGTCATAGGTGCAATAGACTGCACTCATGTCGTTATCAAGGCTCCCACAGTAAGTAAAGAGTCGTACTAGGGTCGTAACCGTACCTACAGTACAGTGCTACAAGCTGTAGTTGATACGGAAAAACGCTTTACTAGTATATGCTGTGGTGAGCCTGGTTCACTGCATGACAGTAGAGTGCTGAAAAGATCAGAATTATATCGTCGTTCACAGGAACATAGATAACAATTGTCTCCCAACGACACATTTTTGGTTGGTGACAGGGCGTTCGCGTCAAGTAGCTGGATAGTTCCGCCATTCAAGGATAACGGCTCACTGAACGGAGCGCAAAAACAATTTAATAAAAAAATATCAGTCACAAGGATTGTTGTGGAAAATGCCTTCGGATTATTAAAGTCGCGCTTCAGAAGAGTCCTGCATTTTACAGAACAGACTGATCTACACTCAAAAAAAAAAAAAAATTTCCTAAATTTGAGTTCAAAGTGAACTAAAATTTAGTTCACATTATTTACTCAATTTTAGTTAATTTTTACTTAAAATTAGGAATTTTAACTTAAGTTAAGTAAACTTTACTTGACCGGGGTATACGCAAAAATTGTCTGAACTCATAATAAGAAAGTATATTTCCTTAAAAAAAATTCTTAGAATTGAGTGCTAGGTTACTTATATTGAGGAAAAATATACTTAATTTAAGTAAATATTTCATAAATTTTAGTTTGTATAATACTAAATAGAAAATTTTATGGAAAAAATAATGTTTTGATCGCTGTGAACCTAAAGTAATTCCAAATCCTAAAATTAAGTTTATAGTAGTTGTACTTGAATCGAGTACATACGTTGGATGATTTGTGAGAGAATTATAATGCCTTTAAGTTAAAATATACTGAAAATATGAACGGCTGAACTTGATCATTTTCTGAGTAATTTAGGAAACAAAAGTCTTAATTGCAGTACAATTGTCATTGCATTTAGAATGTGTTGAACTCAGTCAAAAAGTGTATATAAGCTTTACGCCAGTTTATTTTAAAAACTCTTTTGGAGTAAAACTTAACTACAATTCAGGAAAAAGGAATGAAATTCAGTTAATGTTGAACTACTATTGAGGTCAGTTGACCTTAAAATAAGATAGTAAAATAGCATTAAAAATTAAATTAAAATGGATACAACAATATTTGAATATATGATTTTTTGCAACCAAAGTGAATAAATACTTTTCCTGATTAAAGATAAAATTTCTACATTTTAGTTTAAAAAAATTAGTTTTCCTATCTTTAAGTTCAAACTAACTTATATTAAGTTCAACGACATTCAAAATTGAATAAAATGTTCCCGAAGAACAATGTCACGTATGTACATACTCAAAAACCGCATATCCTAAGGTTAATTTCAGAATAAACTTAAAATTAGTTCACAGTATGTAATCAATTCAAGTTAAATTTTACTTCAAATGAGGAAATTTAACATAATTTAAGTTCATGTTTTCTAGGATTAGGTACATTGAACACATTTCGTAATTAAAGAAAAATGTCCTACATTTTAGTTAAAAAATAATTTAGTTTTACTATTTTTGAGTTCAAATTTACTTATATTAAATTCAAAAATGTTTCCTAATTCAATAAAATGTTCCTAAACAACAATGTTGCGATTACAGTCAAAAACAGCATATGTGACCCGGTCTACGAAAAGGGACCTTCGGTGTGAAAATATCATTTTTCACTTTTTTGGCGATTCGGATAGACTAATGTGTGCTCTTTCTAATGGCGCAAAGCAGAAGTTTCCAACTCGTAAAGAAGTTTGTCAGGAATTTTCCAAAAAAAAGAGCAGAAATGAGTGAAAATGAAAAAAAATTGGACATTGAATTATAACATAATAAACATCATTTCATACTTTTATTTGAAGGGAAACCAGCCATTTTACATAAAAATCGAAATATAAAATAAATCTATAATTTTTTTTTACGCTTTATATTTTTTTTTTTCCGATGCCAAATTTTTTTTTGGTAGTAGAGCCGCAGAATCTTCCTCGTCATTACCATCTGCCTTTCGTTTCTTCGATGCCAACTTTTTTTTTGGTAATGGAGCCGCAGAATCTTTCTTGTTATTACCTTTTGCTTTTTGTTTCTTCGATATCGAATTCTTGTTTTGCAAGGGAGCCGCAGAATTATCTTCTCCATCAACTTTGGATTTTTGTTTCTTTGGCTTTTCTTCCGGTTTTGGGGCTAAAATATCTACTTTTCTTGGATCTGCGACTAAACTGCGGAGATTTTGGTAAATATACCATTGGCGTTCCAACGTTAAACCAACTGGATGTATAGTTTTTGGCATTTCACTGACGATAGGTTCCAACAATAGATGAAAAGAGTCCACGTTCTCACTATCCCCGAATTTTTTTGCTTTTACACAATCTGTACAGATTATGAAATGATGGAACTGCGTTATGCCAACGAGTGGCCGATAAAATAGTTTGAAATAGGTATCCCATTGATACCATGTAACATTCTCTGCTGATACTACTTTATTATAACCACCGCGTGAGGATTCAACAACACATTGCAATAAATCTTCATAAGTATCGATGTTGCTAAGAGCATACTTTGCTTTGAAAATCCCGAAGAAGCGATCAGGCGCAAATTTCGTATGTCCTGTTAGTAAGAAATTAAATAAAATCGTTTGTTCAAGTTTTCGAGCAACTCTCCATTGTAAATACGATAATACGGTATTATTTTTGCTTTGCCCTACGCAATTGTCACAAAAAATAACCAGTTTTGGGATATCTTTGCAATGAGTTTCTAAGTAGTGATGCAAAATGCTGATGCCACAGTTCGGTCCTTTACCAATATCATCCTTCTCATCAATTAAGTAATTATGCTGAAAATGAAAATTAGGTATAGTTCAAGTGGTTCGAGTTTGTACAATTTCAATGTTTGATATCCTCACCTGAATTTTCAATTTTTCGTTTGTGATTCCAAAAACTCCACACTTTTTTGTAGCTTTAAAGTATGCTGAGCCCGGCTGCTGTGGACTAGTAGGGTAATGTACAGTTTGGGCAAAATCAAACGAAAGAATTACTACCGTATCATCAGTATTTTCGCACCAACTTTGATAATACGCTCGTTGGTTACGGGCCTTGTGAAGATGATCAAGAAATTGATTCAGTTTTTGTTCTCGTTCAATATCAGAGACGTTTTTAGTCAGCGCAATCGAAACCGTATTTCCTATGTTAAAAAAAGTCACGTTTAGTATTGGATGTAATTATTAAGGTAAGTACCAATTCATCTACTTACCACGACATGTGTCGCATAAATCGTCTGCTGGTTTCATTGTTGTTACATACGGAATATACTTGGCCCATATACGACAAAAGCTGCGATAACTCATTTTTGGTTCGTTCTCTTGGAGTGAATCAATGTATTTTCGATAAACTGACGACTTTGTTTCGCTCGAAGGTAATTTCATTACTCGGTAATCTTTAAATTTTGGAAGTCGGCCAGGTAGTGGCAAAGCTAACAGATCTGCAGCGTATTCGATAAATTTTACAGCCTTTTCAATTTCAGCTGGTGTAAATGATTTCGTATTCGTACTGGATTTATTAGCTAGGCCATGTTCTCGCACTATTAAACCGTTTTTATGATAATGAGTTACCAAATGTTTGTAACGTTTTATTCTGCATGCGTGCAGAAAAAGGAAAAGTGAACGACAAATTGGTATGCCGAGTAAAGAGAACTGAATCTGATGCCTTGTAACTTCTTTACCTTTTCTGCATTCTTCTACCTTCCGCTTAGCTATTTGTGAGTAAACACTTTGCAATTCTGCATTATACCTTATTCCAGCTTCGATATTACTTAGTATCACTAGATCTAGTTTGTTTTTGGAAAGGTCGAGACAGTTCATTCTACTATCAACAATCCGATCTCGTGGTATAAGTGTATTGCATTTCTTAACACAACAATCGGTAGAGAAATATTTTGTTATCAGCTTTTCTTCTTCTAAATCCACAATAGATAAGTCCATTTTAACGAAACTTTCCTCTGTATTATCTCCTGCCTGATGTAAATCATGATCGCTGTCGAAATCGTTATCAATGTCGGTTTTATCACTATCTTGTTCGTCTTCACCAATATATTGTCTAAGAACGAAACTAACCTCTTCATCTACACTCATTTTTAATTTATTTCGGAATCAAAAGACGCATAAAAATGATTCAGTAAACGTAATCACCTCTTCACTGTTGGTCGTTAACTAAAAAAGAACTCGGTAAAACCACGAAATTACGCCATCTAATACGATATTTTTCGAGACAGAAACAACACTGAATATCTTTAAACACGGTAGGATGAGTAGGGATACAGAGAGAAGGGAACAACTGAAGCGAAACTGATGACATGACTTGTTTATCTTTAACAGCTGTTTTCTCGAAAACTTGTTTTTACACCGAAGGTCCCTTTTCGTAGACCGGGTCACATATTCTAAATTTGAGTTCAAATTTAACTTAAAACTAGTTCAGACTATGTACTCAGTACGAGTTAATTTTTACTCAAAATTAGGAATTTGAATCTAAATTGTGTAAATTGTACTTTATGGACTTGAGTCCAAAGAAATGTTCCCAGTTGAATAAAATGTTTCACAAGAACAATGCATATTCACGATATGGAAACATATCCTAAATTTGAGTTAAAAATTAAATTAAATTTAGTTTAAATAATGTTTCCTAAATACAGAATATCCTAAATTTGATTTCAAAATTAACTTAAATTTATTGCACAAAGTGTACTCAATTCAAGTTAATTTTTACTTGAAATTGGGAAATTTATCTATAATTTACTAAATTCTATACCATTTTATGTACGTAAAATACGTATCCGAGTTTCCTTAAATATATTTCTTGGGAATGAGGAAATAAACTACATCATGTAATTCAAGAAAATTAAGTATTCCTCGATTTTAGTTCAAAAGTTACTCATATAAAGTTAACAAATTTGGCTAAATGAATGAAATGCTCCTAAATCATTATGTACGAATATATTCATTACTTTACTGATATACAATTTATTCGAATTTTCATAAGCAGGCTTTCCAAAATATGTAGAAAAACTTTTTGATCGAGATTTATTTATTACAGGTTATATCAGGAGATGGTTGAAGGTTCCAACAAAATGCATTTTGGGAACAAATCTAGTATAGGTCGAAACCTCTAAGCAACGAGGTAATATTTAAAATAATAAAATCGGTCCCAATCCCTATTTTCGGAGCTATGGACCCCCAAAGTTCGGACATGGGTGATGGTACTACGAATGTAGTGATGTCTTATAAGATGGCTGTGACCACTTTCTTATGTAAAAAGTGTCGAAAAAACACAAAATAAATAATAATTTTTTTCGATAACTGTGTTAGTCATCGAGATATCTAATGATGAATATTTAAAAAATATCAGCTTTTTGTCAAAAATTTTTTTTTTTTGAGATTGGTGACATACAAATTGTTGTTTTAAACAAAAAATGTTAAATAAAAAAGTCGGTGGTAGTTCCTATTTTCGGAGTAATGGACCTCCAAATTATTACATACGAGATGGTATTACGAGTGTGGTGTCGTGTCATGGCACAGATGTGACCACTTTTATATGTAAAAGGTGTCGAAATAAACAAACAAAACTATTTTTTCGATAACTGTTCAATGTATACTTATTTTAAGTACAACTTTTACTTAATTGAAGTTCAAATAAACTTATTTTTAGTTTATTTCTAAAAAACATTGAACTGGTTTGTGTTAACTTATAACTTACCATGGGTAAATGTTGCAGATGTTTGTACTGAGTAGGAACATTTTGAACTAATTCCAAGTTTATTAATATACTTATTATAAGGAAATAATGAACTGTATATGAGTAACTAATATCTTTGGCTCCATACAAGGTTTATTTTTACCTAGATTTTAGTTCAATTCAACTTGAATTTAGTTCAATATGATGTACACATGAACTAAAAACAAGTAACGGTTTCCTATATTTGCTACAAAAATTTACTCAAGTCTAGTTCATGGTTAGACTTTATTAAGCTAAAAACCAATAAATTTGAACTAACTAATTCTTGAACTAAAATTGAGTTCAAAAACCGTTGGCTCCATACGAAGGTCAACTTTCCTCAGTTTTAGTTCATTTTAACTAAAAATTAGTTCAAATTTTTTTGAGTGTAACAGTCATAAATAACTTAGTTATAAGCGCTTGCAATTTACACAACATCTGCATTACAATGGACGACATACATGAGCCTCCAAACGATGATAGCGAATATCGTAATTCTACATAGGATCATCGTACCGAAGATGCACCACTGGATGGACCCTTGAGAAGAAATAATATAATTGGACCCTTGAGAAGAAGAAAATAATTTTCGGATTTGCAAAGTCCAAATATAAATTAATTCATCGGGTAGCATGTCTTTATGATAATGATTTACATTCAAATACATTAACACAAAATATTATTTATATCGCCATCATTTCAGATAGAATCTTACGCGGACAGATTTTTAAATATGTATTTATAAACTATCAATGACAAATGTGGTCAATTTTGTACCAAATAAAATTTACTGAAATTAAATTTATTAACTTATTATTTGCTTATTAACTTTTGCTACTAAACATTTCCTTAAACTGTACTTTAATCTACATATCGCATAAGTTAGCATTTTCTAAAAGGTCACTATAAATTACATTTAAATATTCATATTGCATTTTAAAGTACCTTTTTGTAAAATGTGTGCATCATTGTAGTTTAAAGTACATTCTTGTACAACGTACGTTGAACTGAACTTTAAAGTACACTCTTGAAAAATGTACATTGTATTGTAGTTTAAAGTACATTCTTGTAAAATGTACCTTAAATTGTGCTTTAAAGTACATTTTTGTACGATGTATCATGTAAAATTTACCAAACATTTTAGTTTAAACTTCACTCCTGCAAAAATGTAACTTAAATCGTACTTTAAACTACCTTCATGTAAAGTGTACCTTAAATTGTGCTTTAAAGTACATTTTTGTAGAATGTACCTTAAAATGTACTTTAAAGTACATTCTTGTAAAATTGACCTAATATTTTAGTTTAAAGTACATTCCTGGAAAGTGTACCTAAAATTGTACTTTAAAGTACGTTCATATAAAATGTACCTTATATTGTACTTCAAAGTACATTTCAGTAGAATGTACCTTAAAATGTGCTTTCAAGTGCGTTCTTGTAAAATTTACTTTAAATTGTACTTTAAAGTAAATTTTTTGTAGAATGTACATACCTTAAAATGTAAACTACACTCTTGAAAATTTTACCTTGTATTGTAGTTTAACATACATTCTTGTGAAATGTACCTTAAATTGTGCTTTAAATGACCGTTTTTGTAGGATTTACCTTACAATGTACTTTAAAGTACATTCTTGGAAAAGTTATCTAAAATTGTAGTTTAAAGTGCACTCCTGGAGTAGTGAACCTTAAATTGTACTTTAAAAGAATTATTCTTACCTTATGTTGTACTTCAAACTACATTTCTGTACAATGTACCGTAAAATGTACTTTAAAGTACATTTTGTTGAATGTACCTTAAATTCTAATTTAAAGTACATAGAACAATCTTGTAAAATTTACCTTAAATCATACTTTAAAGTACAATTTTGTTGAATGTACCTAAATTGTAATTTAAAGTATACTCTTGAAATATATACCTAAAAATGTAGTTTAATCTACATTCTTGTAAAATCTAACTTGAATTCTACTTTAAAGTAAATGTTTGTTCAATGTACCTTACATTTTAATTTAAAGTACATTGTTGTAAAATGTACTTTAAACTATACTTTAAAGTACATTCTGTACTTTGGGTTTTGGAATAATTTTTGGTACGTAAAATAGGTTTCATACCCACTTTCATGTCCTCGCTTTTCCATTAGGCACACTCGATTAACTTTTAGTTTTTAGTCTGCCGTAATACTTACCCGTGAACTTTGCCGTAAAATGTAGTTAGAAAGAAGATCACTTTACTTTATAGCATCGAAAATATTTTATTGGTGCTTCTGTACAAATTCTTTTAAAAGTTCCATTTTGTTTTCTTCGGCCGTCGGTGGTGCAATGGTTAGTGTGCGCGGCTCTTGTACATGAGATCCTGGGTTCGAACCCTGCTCTGAACACCTTCAAATTTCTTTCGGCGGCGGCCACCTCGCATAGTGACGGCGACACTATCGAGTATATAGCCATGAAAAACCTTCTCAAAATACCGTTCGGAATCGGTGTAAAACTGTAGGTCGCAATCAGTGAGTGAAAACTGGAAAGCGCACAGCTCAGTGATTGTAAGAAGTTCTCCCCGGTCCCTTCATGGGATGTAATGGGAAACCATTTTTTTTTTTTTTTTGTTTCTTCTAAATCAATTTTTTATTCCAAATATTCACTAAAGTGTTGCACCATTTTGGTTAATATTTCCGTCTTCTCCTTAGATCTCTCTTCCTTTATAGCCAGTTTAGCTTTGTAGTAGTCTTCCTTGCAGGATTTCCGTTTCCTCTTGCACTGATCTTCGGTTTCTACGTGAATGCTGCTACTCAGTGGAGGCTGAAAATCTTCCTGGAGCGGTCCGAAGCCAAATTCAAGGGTGCGAATATTGGCAATTTCTGGTCTTTGCCCGAAAATTTCTTCCATCTCCTGCATGAATGGAGAAGGACAAGGAGATGCACCCGTTTGTCTCTCATTATCTTTCGATGATTTGAATGCTGACAATAATGTGCGCATTTTCCCTTCTAGCATTGTTGAAGTCAACGAAGGATCCTGAAATCAATATTACTTTAATTATTTTATTCTACATTTCAAAATCAATGACCCACTTACCGCTAGCCCCTGAGAAATCATGTCTTCCAAAACATGGTCGTAGGCGAATTTCTTTTTCCTGCAGTGAAGAAACTTATTTTTCCGGGCGCTGTAGCATTTAAGAAATCCCAGAGTCTCCTCACGTGTCCAGTTTTTTCCTGAAGAATAAATCTAAAAGTTATGTTTTGTTGTATAATTTAAACTGAACTTACGATTTTTCGGTACACATCATCCGTTTCTGTAATTTCTAAAACAACACCAAACATTTTTTTTTTAAATCAAAATAATATATTATTTCATATGTCATAAATTTTGTATTAGACATTTGTCAACATAAACTTTAAACTTGGTAACATTTTCTCTTTTGCTACATTTTTAGTACTATACTTTACAACCTATCCCCGATAGCCGTAACAGGTATAATTTTCCCCGCAAGCATATACCGGATAGCATTTGTATGGGAAAACGTATAGAGGTTACAAAAAAAACGCAACCATTATTTATTTGGTTTTCTTCAAGAAGAAGAATTCCAATGCAATACTGGGTACAAATAACAACTACAGTAGTAGGTGGTAAAGTGAAGAAGGAAGCCGAGGATTAGCTCGATTCTCAAGAATATATATTAACCGAAATTTTCCCATGATTCGACAAGGTTCACAAGAGCACCATATTTTGATAAACTTTATATACTTTTTCGTACACATTTAAGTATTTTTAGGTACGTTTTTATTGTAATTTTGATGTAATTTGTTGATACTTGTTAGTACTTTTGGTAAATTTTGTGTACTCTTTGTAAGTTTTAGACGAAATTTTAGTACTTTCTGGAGGAACTTTATCGAAGATGATATAAGTATATGTATAAATGTTGTATGTAGAATCTGGTACACATTATGTACTTTGTGAATAAATAGCACACACTCATAGCCTGAAGCCATTTCTCGTTTTACTCGTTTGAGACCTCAAAAAGCATGCAAAAATGTTTATGTGCAAACGCACTGCGCTTGCTCGGGGACGCCTGCGTTATTTGTTTTATTTTTTGCCCTCGGTCTCGAGTCGTATATGTTGGCTTTGTTTTAACATCTCACGACTATTTATTTTTAAATAGTTATTTACCCCACAAATACATTAAAGTCCTGAACCCTTGCAATCGAAATCTCGTATTTGGAGATTTCATTTAACCAAAACTTTTCAATGCAACAAATCACAACTGCTATTTTACCCCAAATCTTACTTACTTACTTATCCGGTCACGAACAACCCCGAGGGGTCAGGGACCTTACAAAACGAAGATAACATAGTTCGCCAACCAGTTCCTTCTTTTGCCTTATCTCTCCAGTTGGCAATACCAAGTGTACGCAGGGATTCGTCAAACTGATCCCTCCAGCCGAGTCTTGGTCTTAATTCGAGTTCGGTTTCGAAAACCCTTCGTGCTGGTTCGTCTTCATCCATTCTACTGACATGGCCTAGCCAGCACAATCGCGTTATTTTGATCCGCTTAACTATGTCAATGTCGGGATATAGTTCATACAGCTCATGGTTCATGCGTCGCCGATACTCCCCGTTGTGCACTATAGGGTCATAAATCTTTCGGAGTATTTTTCTCTCAAATACTCCTACATATGTTTCATCTGCTTGCGATAAGACCCAGAATTCTGCGCCATAAAGCAAGACAGGTTGTATGAGAGTCTGGTATAGTTGGACGCACTTTAGGGCTTTATCTCTAAAGTGCGTGCTTAGCTCAAAATAATATCTATACGCAAGCACAATTCTCCGCTTGATCCCGAGGCGAGCTGCTGCTGGTTTTATTCATGTTGACAGCAGCTTTTCTCAGAATAATCTCTATTAAGATGTTAAAGAGATCGCACGATAGGGTGTCACCTTGTCTGAGGCCTCACTTAGTTTCGAAAGGTTCTGTAAGATCCTTACCAACTTTCACTGCGGATTTGGTGTTCGTCAGGGTCATCCTGCAGAGGCGTATGAGTTTTGCAGGAATACCAAGCTCAGACATTGCTTCGTAAAGTTTCCCCCGTATCGGGCTATCGAAGGCCGTTTATAATCGACAAATAGATGATAGGTGCCGATTTGTTTTTCGTGGGTCTTCTCCAGGATTTGGCATAGCGTGAAAGTCTGGTCGGTTGTCGATTTTCCAGGCCTAAAGCCACACTGGTATGGTTCAATCAGGTCAGCGATAAATGGTTTAGTCTTTCGCACATTATACTTTATAGAACCTTATATGCTATTGATAAAAGGCTTATTCCACGGTAGTTGGCACAGATACTCGGGTCACCTTTTTTAAGGGCAAGCATTCATCTAACCAAATTTTGCTAATGAGCAAATCTACAAATGAGAAAATCCTGCTGCAATGTAAATGCAGAATATCCACCTTTTCCACCACCTTTTTGACTTAAAAAAAGCAAAATGACAAATAAAAATTAAAATCTATTGGATGAAACCAAGTTGGATATAGTACTCAACTTCTATGTACTTTTTTCATAAGAGTTATATAGACTATGAAAATCGCTCCTTGTATTCAATTTGTAGCTCAATCATCAGTTTGTGTGATACATGTCTCATTTTATTCATAGGTCGTCTGATCGTGTGTAAAATTTTACAATTTTGCTGCTTCTTATTTTTCTTGCTTTTTTAGTAATACAAAATTTTAATTTTTTAAGCAAACAAATATATATTTTCACCATTCTTTCTTTATAACTGCGAAACTATTGATTACACTGAGAAATGGAATAGGAATAGATTAAAGCTATTATAGTTCTAAAATTTTCTGAATGTATTCGGACAAAATTGGACATGTCATTCTCGAGTAATGATGACATAGACATAATTACAATTGTACATTTATAAGATACAAAGGGCTTTTCATGTGCTATTTAGGGTGACTACACATGTTTAGATTGTATTAATATTTTCACGCAAGTTTTTCAGCTTTACGATGGCAACAATTTTGCTAAACATTGTGTGCGCAAAATTTGGAGACCCTTGATGTTATGCTAAAAAAAAGTGGAAAAAACTCTTTTTAAAAAAAGTGCAAGAAAATCCGAGAATTGGTAAAAATCGATTTATCCAAAAATTTGACGTTCTACCGATCAACTCAGTAGACTTTCATCTAGCCGAGACAATTTACTGGAACGTTAATACATTTTTCGAGTACCACAGTGTAGTCAATATTTCGAACAGAAAAATTCTGTTGGTGTCAAAATAACATATGATTTAAAATAAAAATAAATAAATAAATGGTTTCCCATTACAGCCCATGAAGGGACTGGGGAGAACTTCTCACAATCACTGAGCTGTGCGCTTTCCAGTTTTCACTCACTTATTGGGACCTACAATTTTACACCGATTCCGAACGGTAATTTGAGAAGCTTTTTCATGGCTAGATACTCGATAGTGTCGCTGTCACTATGCGAGGTGACCGCCGCCGAAAGAAAATTTGAAGGTGGTCAGAGCCGGGTTCGAACCCAGGATCTCATGTACAAGAGCCGCGTACACTAACCATTGCCCCAAAGAGACCTATATTTCGACCACCCGATATAACACATGGTTGTTGATGTTTCGAATGAACGTAACAGATTGTTGGAAATAAAATGTATGTTTTTCTGAAAAGTACTAGAAATGTGTGTTACAGTTACCGTTTGTAAACCGAAATCGAGCACTGACTGTAATTTTATACGAGTTTATCTTTATTTATCCACCTGTATCGGTGGTTGTGAGTGAGAAGATGTGGATATTAAGTGAAACTTCTTGGCAGAGAAAGAGTCAGCCTGTGGTCATTTAATGTCGACATTAATGCAAACGCCTTTGAGCTCCTGTGTTGCACTTCAAATTAATGTTGATTATGATGTTAGCTCTGTGCCGTGTCTGTGGGTCTTTGTGTGAGATGGTTGTGGGTTTGATTTTACCATAAGAAAGATTTTAATTTGTAAAGTTCGCATTAAACGGCACGTGACACCAACTGGGTTAACCGAAGCGCATCCTGTTGTGTGAAATAGTGACTGCGTGGAACGTGCTCTATGTATTGCATTTTGAGGCGCCATCATATTTCGCAAGCACCACAGAAAAGTTAGTAGAATTGAAGTAAAGTTTATTTCATACTTTTGACAAATAGGTAAATATTTTTTTTCCAGAGAACCATTGTTTTGCAGACATAACATATGAGAGATAATCACGCATTTTTCTTCAAACAGACCCGGATTTAGACATCAGCGGACCCTAGGCAATAAAGTGGTTCAACCCAAGATAAAATGAAATACTTCAATCAAATTTAATTGCTTCTATTGCGTTTAAATTTCCAGGAAACATCGTTGCTTTTAATGGATACTGTCTAACTTATTTGAGTTCTCTATTTGTATGCAGTTTTTCTACAATCTATTTAAAAATCGAGTAAAGGATGAAACCTAAATATTACTACAGAAAGATAAGAAGAAGTCATCACTATGAATATAACAAACTTTTCATAGTTCAAGAATCGACCACGCTTTCTTTTCACCATTTAAAAGTTAAAATTTCGAACATATTTTCAAAATGCCATAATTCTAGATTCACGTTTTACGTGGTGTTTGATTTCATGCCAGTTTTTCCAATTTAGAGTTTGTTCCTAGGTAATAATAACATAGTTTCCAAATCAGCATGCTACTGTCATAAAAACTTGAATAGAATCATAGAATCACAGAAATTTACGTTCTTCGTAATCTGTGCTCTCATTACAAAAATGGCAATTTCAGTTACCGCAAAAGTTTTTTAAATTTGCGGCAACTGTAATTTTGTACGCATTTGATGAAAACGAGAACTCGTTGGCAACAACATGATACATATTTGCGATATATGAGTTTTTTTTTGGGAGAAGTAAACATCTTCAAGTCTTTCAGCAACATATTGTTCCGAATTTTCTTATTCGTCCTTTTTGCGTTGTTTTATTCCCAAGAACAAAACAAGGTTCGTTTTAAATTACGATAATTACAAGGGTTTAACTTCCTTTTATTTTACTTATATAGTACAACAGTTTACTTTATTTATGACACTTTAACAAAGTCTTATATTTTACTATCAAATCGCGTTGCTTACTTTACGGCGGTTAATCACAAACTGAACTCTCCATTCCAAAGACCTCCGCTATTTATACCACCTCACCATACTCAAATGAAGGTATATCTAGCGAATTCAAGAACCTTCTAGACGTTGTTGTTGTTGCTTATCTTTTCAGAACAATCTCGAATGGCGGAGAATTATCTTTACTGAGGTGAATTCATGCTACTGGTTTAGCGAGCTGGTACGATGTTACAATGCATACTTTCAGGCGCAGCACTAACCGCCTGTTATTTACATACTGTTAGTAGAGTTATTAACAGCAAGCAAAAGCTTTTACTTATTCGTAACAGTATTATAAATTTGTTTACTGGCTCAAAATGAGTAAATAATTTAATTGGCCAAACACGTTTTGTACTGGAAGAGGATGTGAAATGTTTTCTGTGATGGCACCGTGGCTATTCACCTACAATTTTTATTTATTCCACAATTTGGGTGTAATACAAACATAAAAATTACATGAGGTGTCAGGGGAAACCCGGTTGGAACGAAGTTCCTTTCGCTATATATTATGTACTAGTTAGTTCCAACCAGAGAATAGAATGAAATTCATCGCTTTTATTATGCATTCACATATTCATTGCTTTTGCCATGCTATCATTCAACAACAATAACTGGTGCTGTTGCTATGTCATACATTTACTGATTTTGATGATTGACTTCTTGGCACTCATCATTAACTCATGCCGTTTCATGTCAAGCAACAAAATAAATTGATGACACAACACAATACAGCAATAAAACCAAAATAAAACCATTCACACCATTCGTTGAGTATTCGTTGACCTATAGATGTGTTGTGAATCATGCAGTGTGACGAAATTGTGGAAAAAATAAATACCGGTGTTTTCCGTACCATCAAAAAAGTACAAAAAGCTAAATTTGGAAAATATTTACTCTCATTCAAAATGAAAATAAGAAAGTAATAAATGGATTGGGCCCGAAATCAGTTAAGAATATTCCATTATTGAACTCAGTTTATAAATATGAACATTCTTGATATGCCACATGTAATTAATCTTATACCTCATTTAGTTTTTGTCTTTATGCTCCTTGTTTCTGATTAGCTATGTATATTTATTATTTATTTGTTATAAATCTAAAAGGGAATTAAATATGAACTTTATTTTTTTTCATTCTTGTTGTTAAAAGTATTTTCATGTAAATATCCTGTAAAAACTGAATTTCTTCAATTTTATTTAATTTTCTTTAAATTGTTATGTTCTTAACTAAATTTAAAGAGAATTTCTCAAATCTCAATTTCAATATTCTAATTTTTTTAATGAAAAATGATATATACATTAGGGCGGGTTAATTTTTTTAATCCATAGGTGATTTTGAGAAGTTTAGATACCAATGAAATTCTTTATGCCTGTGAAAGTACGTTCGATGCCATTATGTATGGAACTCGATTTCTTTTGCATGGCCACCACGGGCACGCTTGTAGAAGTCCAGACGCTGAACCCAATTTTGTTCGGTTTTCAAGCATAAATCGGCCGATACTGCTGCAATTTCACGTTCGATATTCGTACGAAGTTCATCAATCGTCGCTGGCTTGTTGGCATAGACCATACAGGAAATAATCTAACGGCGTCAAATCGCCCCACAAGAAATAATCTAACGGCGTCAAATCGCACGACCGAGGCAGCCAATCGACTGGGCCATTTCGTGAGATAACACATTCACCAAACTTGGTTTCCAAAAAATTGATTGTGGCATTCGCTGTGTGGCTTGTGGCGCCGTCCTGTTGGAACCACATGTCCTCCAAGTCCATATTATCCAATTGGGGCCAAAAATATTCGGTTATCATTGAACGGTAGCGATTCGCATTCACAGTAATGTGCCGGTCTTGATCATCACGGAAGAAGTACGGCCCATTGACGCCACCGGCCCATAAATCGCACCAAACCGTAATTTTTTTGGGATGCAATGATGACTCATGGATTACGTGTGGACTGCTGTCTGACCAATAACGCATATTTTGCTTATTGATGAAGCCAGTCAGCCAGAAATGAGCCTCATCGCTGAAGATGATTTTCCGATGAAAATCCGAATCGTAGCGCTCTTCAAGTTGAGGTCACTGACTCCAAATTTCGGTAGTAAATTTTAATAATTTCGTTGTTGGCTCGTATATCTTTCCATGATGAAATGGCAAACCTTACGGAAGAGAAATGTCAAAAGAGCGGGAAGTAACATGGCGTCGTTTGCTGTCCCTATCGATTTACTTTTGTAGCGTCTCTGTTGAAAAACCCTATATATTTCACATTTTCTTACTGTTAAAGTAAAAGAATTAAAACACCAAAAATATAATAAAATAGTAAAAAATCTACGTTTTATTCCATAAGCATTGAGACCATTCAATGTTTAGTATGATAAACAGAAGACAAGCAATGCAATGCATGCTTTTCGTCACAATCACTTTTCTGATTTGTGTCATGTGTTGTTATACTGAAATGATAAGTATTGACAGCAATATGCTCATTTTGTGTGATTGCATTCAAAGTCATTAAATAAGGTAATCAAACTGTTGTCTGGTTCCAACACGCCTAAGGCGCTCGTTGAAAAATACGATAATTTAAATGGATCTTTAAGAAAATATACTTTTTGTAATGTGATAAAGTTTTTTAAAGAAATTTTTTTATAGAGTGATATTTTTTTTACAGTATATTTTTATGTCCTTTTTGTAAGAATATGTATTATATTTATTTGCCCGAAAAGGTCCTTTTTTAAAGAGAGGTAATTCTTTTATTGAAAGTTAATGTTTTTTTTAAGAAAAGGTACTCTTTTTTTTTAAGAAAATGTACTTATTTTCAGAAAGGCTACTTATCTCAAGAAAAGAAAAGGTTATATTTTATTTTTAAGAAAAGGAATTTTATTTGAATTTGAATTTTTTATGACCGATTTTTTTTAGTTTCTGGTTAATGTATGAGAAATTCATACTACAAGCTTACAAGTCATGAACATTTGTCTAATTAAAAAATGGCTGGTTTTTATTGGAAATAATAGACAATTCAGTTCAACACACACTCACTGGCATGACTAGTTTTGAGTTTCGAACCCCGTGACAAGTTCATCATCAGATGCCTAACTACTGTGCCTTAATTGAACCATCGCACAGTGTACGATTTTAATGTGGTAGCAACACTAAATTCTATAACTTCGAAACTATTCAAGATAAAGCAATGCAATTTAGGGAAACGTTTTTTTATAGTTAGTGCAATGCTGACACAAAAATTTACTGAAATTACTCCATAGGAAAGCCAACCTCCCATACAGGCGATTTATTTAAAATGTCATATCGAACTTTTTATATTTATTATTATTATTTTATTTTTAAATCACTCCATTCTTAAATATAAAACATAAGAACGAACATTAAATAAAAATTGAGTAACACTACTGAGAATCATAGACATAAAAATTGATTTCTGGTTCTTTAAGTAATTGTAAAATTTCCGGTGTTAAAACACCTCTCTTCGTCTTAGCAGATTTTCTTAAACTACATATATACGAATCAGAAGACATTAGAAGCCTATGCAATAAATATTCATTAGTGTGGATGCGTGAAGTTTTACAGGTAAATTCCCATCGATATCGTCGAGTATCTTTGTTTCTCGCTTTTTGTGCTTCCTCTGACATTTGTCCAATGGGTAAGATGCAGTTATCTATTACTAATTTACCATGGAAAAGCACTTTGTGGACACTTACTGGCATATAATGCGAAGAATATTCTTTTAAATATATTTCTCTAGTATCTGCTGCGTAATTTTCAACAGCTTCAGAATTTATGTCACATCCTGATCCCAAGTATTCTAATATAACGTGAAGGCGATGAATAATGTTTATGTTTATGCCAGCAATATTTGCTGATTTTTCCGCATTTCTAAAAAGACTCTTGATGTGTTGCCATCATTGATGTTCCCTGCGTATTGTTTTGGCATATCTACAAATAGACCCAGTTGCTTTTCAAATTGTCCTTGAATCATAGCTTTCTTTTTGTTTATTTTCTAAGGATCTGACTTGGCAAGTTTTATTTACAAGCCTATATGCTATATGTAGCAAGCATTCCATAAACCTTATCCAAGAATCTAGAGGTGATAGGCCGAACTCAAGCATTTTCTCGTTTACTTTCTTCTCTGAAATTCTGGAAGGATTATTCATTTCGCTTGGCCTAGCCCCACATACATATGTAGCATGTTTGCGTAGAGCTATAATTGGACAAAGCATTACATACTTTGCCGTCAACCATGCACAAAACTAGGGTAGATTTAATTGAAATATTGGCAGACCCAGTATTTATGATTGTGTTAGTCAAATGTTTAATTTGCTCTGTTACGCATTCCACCCCTTTTGTAATTTTGTAAGACACCTGAATCTCTTTTGGAAATATGAGCTAAAAAGGACGACAATATCGCGTAGAAAAAGAAGCACGGTTCTGAAAAACAACGACTTTTCTTCCATTAGCAACGTAAAACATCTGATTTGGCACAACAGAGATACTAAATAAGTTTTCGTCGCTTATAAGTCCTTCCGTTTTCATTTGCTTATATTTATTTTGGGTAGCTCCATCGCATCCCCATTTAAATAAAATTTCCATTTCCCGATATCCTGAGTAAGATGACAATACTTATGTTTGCGCTACACAGAGTCTTCTAATAGTGTGACCAATTAGTGATTGTAAATGTATTTCAGCACATGATTCCGTAACATTTATGTCTCCCGGGGCTTAGAATGTTGTCTAAGCAAATTATATTGATGCACAGGTAAATCAGTGTCTATTTTCATTGCGACCGCTTGATCAGCAGAAAAGATTATAGATACATCAGCTGCTTTTCGAGACCTTTTGACACATGCACCTCTTTCTGGAGACGATTTAAATAATTCTTTTGCTAATTCTGCTGAGTTACGTTTGCCTATTGAGCGAAGTTTTGTTTCAGCTGCCATAAACAGCTGCTCTTCGCATACACTCTCACATAATTTCATTGCTTTCTTCGGTTTTGTCCGCAGTGTGCAATCACAAAAGCTTTTTACAGGTCTCCCAGCAGAATCATTTGGGCTTGACACATTAACAAATGACGCTGTATATATTTTCGATGCTAGCCATTCACTTTGGTTCGAATAAAATCTTGACTTTGTTCGATAGGCCTTAGCCCACCTGCTAGCAAACGCACAACAGCTTGCGAAATAATTTAAATTTGTCATAATCTATTGCTCATCTAGAACCGCTAAAAAGATTGCCTGATACTTCATCAACAAGCCTAGTGCATCGCCCTGTATTCGGTGTTATAGCCCGCAAATGGAACAAATTACGGTGAATAATTGTAGTGACCATTTTCCAAAAGCTTCAAGAATTTCCTGGGAAGCAAACGGCTGCAAAATTCTTTTAGTTACAGCTATTGTGAACACTTTCCAGATTATTTTGACGAAACTTTCGCCCCCGTACTCTCCCGTGTTTAGAAGATACAGACTAGAAAGCATAATGGAATTTTTCATATTAAATTATTAAAACCTGGTTAACATTTATGAGAAATATATATATAACATACGCTTTTTCTTTGATTTATATTTAAATATGAAATTGCGAATAGGTTTTCTTTTAAATAAAAAAAACCTCACCACGAAATATTTCATAGTATCTGCACAATCAGAATTTAAACTTTAATGAATGTTTCCCAACTCATACTCAGGTGTTGTCAACTATTTATATTTGACATTCGCAGTACTGTTATAATCTGCACACACAATTTTTTCATTTTGGAATGTTTATTTTTATAATGATTAGATACCCTACTACCATACTCCATATTTGAAAAAGGGAAATAGAACAAAAAAAATTTTGGATTTAGTGTTGCCATTACATCAAAATCGTACACTGTGCATCGGTTAATTATCAATCGTATATTCTTCAATTCACATGTGCGAATTAGTATCGATCGAAGATCCCTAAGTATCAACATCGCTGAAAGGGAAAGGAATTTTTGTAAGAAACGGTAAGGTAAGAGAAGGTATTTTTTGAAGAAAAGGTTTATCTTCAAAAATGGCAATTTTTTTAACAATTGGTCCTTTTTCAAGAATAGTTACATTTTTAAGAGTAGGTACATATCTCAAGAAAAGTTATTTTGTTTCATATAAAACCTACTCTTTAAAGAAATGGTAGTTTTTTTTTAGGAAAGGCAATTTCTGTAAGAAAATTAACTTTTTTAGGAAAACGTACTTATTTAAAAAAAAAAAACTAATTTAAGGAGTGGTACTTTTTGTAAGAAAGTTTACTTTTGTAAGCAAAAGTGCTTCATTAAGATAAGGTATGTAATTAGGAAAAGGCACTTTGTTTAAGATTATGAATAGGTAATTTTTTTTGAGAAAATTTACTTTTTTTATTTAAGAAAATGTTTTTTTAAACTTCTTTCACTTTAGCTTTTCTAATTTTCTTTTATTGGGTTCAAAACTACAATATACTTATAAACTAAATATTGGTTACAGGCTCCACCTAGAAAACTTCCCACTAAACAAGAAATTTCCATTATATGTTAGTCTAGACCCAAACCAAAGCAAAATTATCCAATATAGTTCATAATACTGGGTTGTTGCATAATAGTGTTAAAAATATTGTTTATTTTTTTTAAAAGTTTTTTAATATTAAAAGTTAAAATTTTTTATTTTATTGTTAGTATATATTTGTGGTGTATTAACACAACAATTTTAAACCACAAACCGAAAGGCCGTTGCTGATTTATTATTGGTTGCTTCTATTTGGTATTATTAAAGCAATACTTTCCAACATCCAACCACCCATCTTCAACACACCAACTGGCATCAATTTACTGAGAGAGTCGGCTAATCTCTACGTCACTACTCTATGGAAGACAGCTAGTTGACGTAAATTGACTTACACCTGTTGGAATTACAAACATTGTTGATATAATTTAGCGTATGTCAGGTTGGTACGTGTGTGCATCAACAGTTTTGAAGAAAAACGTTTGAAGTATGCAATGAATGCAGTTTTATTTAACTGTTGAAGTAAAAAACCAACTTTTTGCTGTTTTTGTTCATTTAAACTGCAGAAAAACATTTTTGAGAATTAAGAATAATTGGGTTATATAGAAGAGGTAATTACCGAAATAGCGCATTTAGATACCCATGAAAAAATTGTATAGGGTAAATGCATTCGGGGCGGAAATTCAATAGTTACAATTTTCGACGTGAACTTGCATGAAAAAATATCAAAAGTGTTTTGTTTCTGTTGCTACTCATTGATCCTGTTGCTTGTTTCTCATAAAAGGCCCTTAATGAATTTCCACACAAAGATGTAGCGAAATCAAAAAATTAGAGAATTTAGATATATTTTTCTTTTCGGTACACAATAATGTGCGAAATCAATATTTAGGAAAGTGGTCTGCTATATGTAGCAAACAAGGAGATTAACGAGTTGTAACATTAAAAGGTTGTTTGTCGGATTGCCCTGAGAACTGCACAAACTCTCTAACACATTTTGAGGATATTCGTAATGCGCTATATCGGCAATTACTCTATAATAATTTCTATAACATATTTCTGTAGCTGTAGTTTTAATTTCAATTTTGAAATTTAAGGAAAACTGTATATATTGCATACTTCAAAGGTTGTTCTGAAAATCGTTTTGTGCACATTCATACCTATTCGTCATACCTATCAATAGTACAAAATTTATTATATATTTATTTACATAGGATTGAGTTTTTATCTTATAGATATTTCAACAAATGTAACATCTTATTTCCATTTAGAAGCATTTACAAATAAACATAACGGGTTTTTCAATAAGATCGCTACAAAAGTTTTTTTAAATAAAATAAAACCGGTTTTAGATACCAATGAAATTCTTTATTCCTGTGAAAGTACGTTCGATGTCATTATGTATGGAACTCGATTTCTTTTGCATGGCCACCACGGGCACGCTTGCAGAAGTCCAGACGCTGAACCCAATTTTCGACGGTTTTCAAGCATAAATCGGCCGATACTGCTGCAATTTCACGTTCGATATTCGTACGAAGTTCATCAATCGTCGCTGGCTTGTTGGCATGGACCATAGACTTGACGTAGCCCCACAGGAAATAATCTAACGGCGTCAAATCGCACGACCGAGGCGGCCAATCGACTGGGCCATTTCGTGAGATAACACGTTCACCAAACTTGGTTTCCCATAAATTGATTGTGGCATTCGCTGTGTTGCTTGTGGTGCCGTCCTGTTGGAACCACATGTCCTCCAAGTCCATATTATCCAATTGGCGCCAAAAATATTCGGTTATCATTGAAAAGTGGCGATTCGCATTCACAGTAATGTACGGCCCAATGATGCCGCCGGCCTATAAACCGCACCAAACCGTATTTTTTTCGGGATGCAATGATGACTCATGGATTACGTGTGGATTGCTGTCTGACCAATAACGCATATTTTGCTTATTGACGAAGCCATTCAGCCAGAAATGAGCCTCATCGCTGAAGATGATTTTGCGATGGAAATCCGAATCATTTTCAAGTTGTTGCTCAGCCCAAGTCACGAAAATACGACGCTTATGGTGGTCAAGCGGCTTCAGTTCTTGCGTCAATTTGATCTTGTAAGAATGTAGGCCAAGATCTTTTCGCAAAATTCGCCACAAAGACGTCACAGGGATGCCCAACGCTTGAGAACGACGTGTGAGAGACACATTTGGGCTTTCTTGAACAGAAGCCTCAGCGGCAGCAATATTCTCGACACTACGGGCACTTCTTTGTCTCACTGGCACGGGAACATTTTGTACTGTACCTGTGGATTCAAATTTTTCCACTAGACGCTCAACTTTGATGTGGTAGGACGATTATGACGACCATTAATTGGACGTAGCGCTGTTAAAGTGGAGGCCACTGACTCCAAATTTCAGTAGTAAATTTTAATAATTTCGACTCGTTGTTGGCTCATATATCTTACTGAAGAGAAATGTCAAAAGAGCGGGGAAAAATATGGCGTCGCTTGCTGTCCCTATCGATTTACTTTTGTAGCGTCTCTGTTGAAAAACCCTTTATATATAGGAAAGAGATAGTATAAAAAACCTATTTTTAATATCACAAAGGAAAGAAAGAGAAAATATGTAGTTTTTAAAAACAACAAATAATGAAGTATATATTTAAGGATATGGAAAAAATTAACCATTGTTAAATCAAATTTCTCAAATGGGCATAATTTGACCTTCTGCATTTGTCGTTGAATGTCAGAGTCATTTCGTTTATTATATTGTTTATTGTTTTCTGTGCAGCGCGGAAGTTGAATAACGATTCGGCAGATTCTATATTATCTTCAAATTTTTATTTTGTATTATTTGTAACCGTTTCTGTGAGTTTTGGCACAGTCTTTCCAAATTTGACATCCATAGGTAAGAATTGGTCTAATACACAATTTAGATGAAAGCATTTTGTTTTTAACGTTCAATTTGGATTTCCTATTTAAAAGGGGGAATAATGACCGCCCGCATCTTATAGTATTAACACATACATTGTGTAAGTGTTGTTTAAACGTAAGTTTCCGGTCAACAGTGATTCCGAGATATTTTATAGTGTTTGAAAAAATAATTTCCCTTCCCTGTACTATGAGTTTTTCAGCTGGAACTCTCTTTGGAGACTTATTATAAGGTAAAAGTATAGCTTGAGACTTGTTCTCATTGATCTTTATTTTCCACTGGGGGAAATATTTGCCTGCTGCAGTGACTTTTGCTTGCGTTTTACTATGACATTATATACTTTGCCGTAACATATAAAAGCACTGTCGTCAGCATAGAAAGCTACATCATTCCCTATGGAAAGCCTGAAGTCCGAAGTATACAAAATATAAAGCAGGGGTGACAATACCGATCCCTGAGGCACTCCTGCTGGGATATCTTTTATAGTCGACAACTCTCCATTAACCTCAACTACGAACTTTCTGTCGTTTAAAAAGCTTTTGATTAGCTTTGTTATATATATTGGGCATTGCATTTTATGAAGTTTATATACTAGTCCATTGTGCCAAATTGGTTCAAAAGCTTTCTCAATATCCAAAAATAGTACACCGGTGCTATAAGTATAAGCTGAGTTGGGAAGCTTTTTAAGTAAAATGTTGCCTATTTGATCAAGACCAGGCGCTTTAGAATTCTTGGAGCCGTTAATGAAAAATTGTACCTCACCAAATGTTGTTAGAGAATTCGGATCGTCGTTTGGTGTTATATCGCGTTTAATTGCCATCACAACTGAGTCAACAACCTTATCCATCTACATTATCAGTTTTGTCTTTGTTGTTCATTGTCAATATCTTAATAGATCTGCTTTTACCTTTGATACGTTTTGCTATTTTAAAAAAATGCTTACCTCCAATAGGTAACTTATATCAAATGTTAGACCATTGAAATTGCCTTGCATTCTCGATGTGACATGATATAATCTTATTAAGCTCCTTTATTAAAGGTCCAATTAGTCTTGACGGTTGACGGTTGACGGTAAGCGATCAGCTGTTTGAGTTGGGGTTGCATTTTGCATGTATTAGAAAGAGACAACTAAAATTAACGGTTAACGACGGTAGACTTCTGCAGGTTGCAGAATCAACCATCAACCGTCAGCCGTCAATACCGATCAGCTGTTATTGTTATTGCTTTTACTTCGACATTTTGTGTGCGGCAATGCACAATTACACGGCAACCACAATTTTCTTTTTATTTTTAATTTTTTTATTTGGCATAATCATTGTTGAACACAAAACTCATGCATGCAAATTATATTTTCTACAAATGCTCTTCGATCAGTTGTTTTTGTTTTGTTTTGTCTTTCTACCGTCTAACCGTTATAACTAACCGCGCAATATTGAGTAGAACGTCAACCGTCTACGGTCAACCGTCGAGACTAATTGGACCTTAATGTCTGATACATACGTTACTCTTAAACTATAATCTAAACTTCCATATATACACATTTCTAGTGGAAATTAAGAGTTTACAAAGATCTCTAATTATATAACCTTTAATTGTATGCGAAATGTGAGGTATAGCCTTCATACATACATCTTCAAGTATTCTCGTAAATTCTTGAATAGATTTTTCAATATTTACAGATGTTAATTTAACCCTTAAAATTTCTGAAGAATTTATATTTTAATTCAATATCGTTTCATACATTTTCCAATTGGCATTCTGATAATCTGGGTAGAATTGTATGTTTTTATACAGAAAGTGATAGGTAAATGGTCCGAGTAGAGTTTACATGGATGAGTTTCTACATCTGTAAATGGTAAAGAAGAGTTAGTAAGTATAAGGTCAATTGTTGATGGGCCTCTAAGAGTTAGATTCTGAGGACATCTTGTATGGTTAGGTGGAAAATAATTGTAATATTCATTAATATTTTGGTGACTGTACAACTTTCTTCCAGCTCTATCGAAGGCTGCACAATTCCAGCTGGTGTGATGGGCACTGAAGTCGCCAAGGATGAAGAAATCTCCGCTAGTGGATGTTAGCAAGTCAAGATCGGCAGCAAATTCGCTGATATACCCGGGGGCAGTATGCTGCTACAAATACAACTTTTCTATTATAGAACTCCACGGAAATGCATACATTCTCGAAAGTCTTAGTAGAAAAAGATTTTTCCAATTTATGTTTTAATGTCGATCTTATTGCAATAGCTACGCCGCCTCCATGTGAGATTCTATAATTTCTATACACATTGTATCCGGGTAAGGTAAACTTATGATTTGTTTTTAAGAAGGTTTCATTTAGGAGCAGAATATCAACTTTGTATTCCTTCAAGAAATGATGAAGTTGTACCGCTGCAGAAAGATTGGTAATGCCCTGCAAGTTCCAGTGCTTAATTTGGAGACGATTCGTTGAATTATGTTGCATATTTGACCATAGTCATAATAACACACTTACGTAGATTTGATATTGCTCCAGTGAATATACTAAACAATTCATCAATGCTATACAAGTCATCACTTGCATTGCGCTGACGAAATAGAAATAAAGCTTTAGAGGCGAATAAGGCGAATAGAAATAAGGCTTTGCGACCCCATAAAGTAAATATATTCTTGATCCTTATAACAACCGGAGTCGATATAGTCATGTCCGTCTGTTGAAAACATTCTCACGACTTCAATCGGCGATAACGCGGTTTGGTTTTTGGCCAGAATGTTCCACGTATTCCTGAGCAGTTTGGTATTGAAAATCATCGAAATTGGTCCATTGGAAAAAATTTTAAGGTCGCTGTGACCTGATGGTTAAAGGGTTGCGCGTTGGAGTCTGAGCGTTGTTGGCTCCAAATCTCGTCCCAGCTTGTTTTTTTCTTTTTTTAACAGTTCTTCAAAAAATGCTTTTTTATTTTTAAGCTTATTTTTATTTTTTTTAAAAAAGTACATTTTCTTAAAAAAGGTCCTTTTTAAAATTTAATATTTAGCTGGTTAACACTAAGGTGGAGGGTATCAAAGATTCGGCACAGCCGAATTTAACACTTTTACTTGTTTAAGTTCTTTTCAACACAGTTAAAACATTTATATGCCGCCGGACCCTCTTGCGATGTCTTCACCACTTGGCAGTTAGGTAGGTCGTGGTCTCCGCCACACGTCATACACACATTTTTACGGTGACAATTATTTGCGCCATTGCGATACATGACACATTTCGTGCATTGAGTTGGACCTCTGTTCCCTTTTTGTGGTTTTCATAGGCGTCTGATTTTTAAGACCTGAGAGTTGTAGTTCTGCGTTCGATCGAATTCAAACATATACCGATCATCGTCCACGGAAGAACGAACAGTTTTGATTTCTTTAACATTTATTGAGTTAATGTTTTCACTTCTTGTTGAATTTCTTTAGGATCTGTTTGTGGAAGTGCGTAAAGAACTAGTTTGAAGACCTTGGTGTATTTGCTTTCGTGTGAGTAGAATTTAAAAAATGCGTCTATGAGCTTTTTCTTGAGAAGGTCAAGATGAGCTAGGGAAGGTGATATAATTTTTGTACCAACAGACATTCGCTTAAATTGGTATGAAGTTCCAATTAGTTTATACACTGTTTGGAAACTGTGCACAGCATCTACGACCATCGGAGGAATTACAGCTTTGTACTCCTTCACTTGTTCTTCATCATCTTCACTGTGTCATTTTCATCAATGTTCTGTAGAGTTTTAAATCTGTTCTCGTTTGTCTTGTATTTTTCTTTAGGGACTCTGCCCCACATTTTTTTCTTTTCAAAGAATTCAGGAGACTTTAAATGGTTGTTGTTATTTTCAATAACAAAACACTCGAGTCTTTGGTTGTTTACAAAGTTTTGTTGTTGTTTTTATTAGCACTTGCAATAAATAGCACCGTTATTTATTTAGTAAATTTTAGAGCAATCCTTTTGCACAGAAGCGAAAAAATTAACAAACACGACTATTAGTGATCGATAACAGCATGAGACTGCCTATCCGTCATATGCTACATTTCACAATTCTTAAAATATAACCAGATTATATTAAATTTTTTCAAAATCTGAAATTGCATCTTGTTTTTACTTCATGTGAATTGTGGGAATTGATGGGGTTTTTTCTGTAAGGAAATGGTTAATGGTTTTATATTTAAAATATTTGCTGTGGAACAATGTGAACGATGCAGATATTACCATTCCTCTGCCAGGGCTACATTAGAGGTGTATGTAACTCTTTTGCCACAGAATTTTGTGTATCTTTAAATTTTTGTCACTAACTGTTCACGGCTTTGTATTGAGTGTTCCAACCAAGTCTACCTTCAATCCACCGTTAAGACTAAATGTACGTGAGACTAAGTGTCTTAGAGTTATTCTGAAATCCAGCTGCAACAGACTACGAATCGTATAAACATAGACAAAATATTATACTAGACTCAACAATTCTCTCAGTAAATTTATGACATTTGCCCTGGAGTGGTATGAACGTTGGATGTTGAAAAGAATTGTTTCAATAATACCAGATAGAGGCAATGGTTCAATGGTGTGTTACAATTATTGTGTTAAATACAACACAAATTTATGCTAACAACAACAGTCAATAAAAAATGTAAAACACATTTAAATTTCACAGTTTTTCACCATAATGACATGAAAAATTAATGCCAGAAGTTATTGTAATTGCATCCGGTGGTGTATGTCACTTTTCGTCAAACATCTCTCTATCACACCGACCGCACTACGAAGAGTTTGAAAGGAAAAGTCAAAAGAGTCTCTAGTAAGAATTACTCTATACGTATAAAGGTGTGACATGTGAGTCTAATACCATAGCAAGACTATGGTTGCAAACTCTTGCCTTATGACGGAAGTATGAAATTATGCACGTAAGAGAAGGTGGCTTAGAATGTAAATATTTGTAATGTCTTTAGGGAAATTACACATTTTTGTTTAATTTTCGGAAAAGTTTGAAAGCAAACATTTGCAATAGGAACCAAAAGTTGATTCAAACTTGTATATGTACACACTTATATAACAACAAAAGGGGAAAGCATTACCACACATGGGTATGTAGTGCATGTGGCTAATGGTCTAAGCTTCCGGAGCATACACAATACAATGTTGAAAGTACACCATCTCGCACACAATTACACATTCAATCAAGGCCAAAAATCTATAAGAAGCGGTGTCACCTACAGGTCAAACAAAGGAAAGATAACTAAGGGGCTCTGATGATATTCATTTAGTTAGGTGAATGCATGCCCGGCGATTGGAGTCTCAGTGTATTTCAAAAAGGTGACCAACTCTGTGACAACTACCGCAGAATAAGCTTTTTATCCATAGCATATAAGGTTCTATCAAGTATAATGTGCGAAAGACTAAAACCAATTATCGCTTACCCGATTGGACCAAATCACCTCAGCAAAACTGGGTCTGACAGCAAAACTGTAGGCCTGGAAAATCAACGACTGACCAGATTTTCACGCTACTCCAAATCCTGGAGAACATCCACGTAAAACAAATCGATACCTATCATATATTTGTCGATTATAAGGCGGCCATCGATAGCCCTATACGGGAGAAACTCTACGAGGCAATTTTTTTAAACTTGGAATTCTTGCAAAACTCATACGCATTCGCATGATGACTTTGACGAACACCAAATCCGCAGTGAAAGTCGGTATTGATCTTACCGAATCTTTCGAAACCAAGCGAGGCCTCAGGCAAGGCGACACCCTATCGTGTGAGCTCTTTAACTCTTAATGGAGACCATTATGAGAAGAGATGCAGTCAACATGAATAAAACCATCTGCAGCAAAAGTCACATACTGCTCGCGTATGCAGATGATATAGATATCATTGGGCGCAAAATTAGAGAAGTTACTGCGGTGTTTTCTAGAATTGTGTAGGAGTCAGCAAAACTGGGTCTCACAGTAAATGAGGACGTGACAAAATTAATGGTTTCACCGAGCAGGGCCCCCACGCGATTAGACCAAAGCGTGAACGTTGATAACCGTTATAATTTCGAGGTGGTGGACGAATTTATAAACCTCGGATCTACCGTAAAGAAAAACAACAACCTCAGCCTTGAGATCAAGCGAAGAATTGAGATAAAAGCCTTTAGAGATAAAGCCCTCTCTCGAGTAACAAAAGTCCAGCTGTACCAATCTCTCATACTACCTGACTTGCATCTGTAGGAGTATTCGAGAGAAAAATACTCCAAATAATGTGTGGCCCTATAGTGCACAACCCCGAGGCATGAACCAGCAGCTGTTAGAGCCATATCCCGACATTGACATAGTTAAGCCGATCAAAATAACGCGATTGCGCTGTTATATGAGTCGCACTTTGGTCCAGTGAAGGAGAAAATAATAAAATATAAATGCTTTGGTTACTCGTTAACTAGCGATATGCGGACGGACAATATTTTCAGGTCATCGTACTTATCTTGTACCGAGCAGTTTATCAAAGAAGGCGTTCTCATAAATCGCCTTTTAACAATAAAGTCAATGGAAGGAGAATCCTGCACGGCTAAGCATTTATTTACATTATTTCTAAGTATGTGTTACAGCCACAAATTTAAAATACTTCTAAATATTCTAAAATAAAGGAGAAAATGACACAAATTTTAAGACAATTCGGATGCGATATTGAGGAAGATATGCCCGTTATTGTGACTGACCGACGGTCAAATATGTTTGCGGCCATTCGTAACGGTCACTGCGTTAATCATTTGCTACATAACATAGTTGAAAAAGCAATAACGGGAGTTCCGGAATTAACTGAAATTGTGAGCACATGCAGCAAGCTTGTAAAGTTTTTCAAGAAATCTGGCGCTAACTGCAAATTAGTAGTGTCATTGAAAAGCCACTGCCCTACGCGATGGAACACGCTTTATTATTTACTGTAATTGGTTGATATTATCAACTTATTAATGGAAAAAATGAGAGAAATAGAATAGGAGACATTAATATAACCTACTTAAGTTCCATTGTGCGCCCTTTAGCGACATTTGAAGAAGCTTCAAACAAACCTGAGAGTGCCAATTCACCAACGATCCGTATGGCAATTTCATACCACAAACTTAAAAAAATTCATTTCCGACCCATACGACAATATAACCATCGCGCATTTAAAATCCGTTTTAGACGAACTTCCTATATCCACTGTTTTACAGAACTTAACAAAATATCATAATATTGCACTACTGGGGGGTGGGAGCCGCGAAAAATCTCATCACCGAAAAACGTTGTATTGTCGCTACAAACCTTGACAACATAAACAAAATTATGTGCCTTCATTCAGATAATGATAACATATTTTAAGTAATATAATCTACACGATGAAAAATAAAATAACGGCGTCTCTAACATATTCTCCCAAACATAATCAGCAGGAACCATGTAAATGTTTGGAATACACCTCAAAAATTCATACGTTTGCAAGTCCCAAACTCACTTGTATTCAAATGTAAACAGTATCATGATTTCTGGCAAACATGTATACTTTTGCGTGGAAACATGCGGTTTTCATCCCAAACATCCATATACTTACGTGGAAGCATTCGCCTGTTTCCCGAAACATACATATACTTACGTGGAAACATATGCGTATTTCCTCCCAAACACAATAATATTTAGAAACGAAATATTCTTTGATTTCAATATATATGTATTATTTATTATAATTAATTTTATCAATATAAATCATAGATAATTAATACAAACAATAAAAAGATTTAAGAGGCCCCATTTTACGTTTACTTGCACTGAATGCATTAGTTGTTTTTTTCATGAAATGGGAATCTGCTGTTCTTTTGCTTCTACTTTCTTTGTTGTCTCTCACGTTTCTGTTTTCAGAAGGTTTTAGTTATGCGTTGATTATCACTATGCGTTTGTACACAAACAATATACAAGTCTTGTTCATGCAAGCCAAGCGTGGATTAATTACTTGTGTTGTTTTTTATTGTACTTATTTCACAATTGGTCCGCCGATGCGATTTTCTCAGTGAAGGCTCGGACGGACAAAGGGCTTCACGTTGATGCCCTTTCCAATTTGTTTCCTCAAAATGGTTTCTCACTTTAGTAGCACACATACATATATACGAAACACATTCACAAAAACCGAAGCAACATCACAAACCATTTAACCGTCCACGCCTTCGTTTATTCATATTTCACTGATAAAGCGCTTTTGATATCCTCTATCCGATGTACCATTGATGACTGAATACATGGAACTAAAACGCAATACATCAACCAAAATAAGAAACACTGACTTCATCTCGAATTTGCACGCACATGCAGGAATATTTGCGAATCACTAACTGAGAGAGTAATGCAAAAATACAGATCCACACAATATAGACTCTCTCGTCGTCCCTGTTCTATTTTCTTGCTCTCGAGGTAGCATACTCAGTGCAACAAACACAGATGCACTTGTATCACAAACACATGTATAAGACGCAAACACATATATTATAATATACTAATCATTGTGTCTCAAACATGTAATATTGCATAGCAATCACAATGTGTTTGGATTCAAATATATTATATTTTCGACAAGATCCAAACACACTTTATATTGTTGCATCCAAACAACAAAAAAATACAGATTTTCAGCGTGTAATTTTTTTTATATATGTATATTGAAGAAAAGTTAACTATATCTATTTAAGTTATTTTATACATAGTAGGTATATAATTTGTAATGAATTAATACATATATGTTTCTGAAACTAAAAATGTTTCCAATTACATTGCTATTAACTGGTTGACAATACGCACACACACACCAACTTGTAAGAAACAAATTTCTACTAACTATACTCGAATTAAAGTACTGTATTGTGTTGTCCAAATGAATACAATGCACACGTTGTACGTTGAATTCGAATACATTCAATTCATTCTCTTTTCATTTGAATTGTATGAATGTAACAACATTCACGTTCATTGAAATTAGTTGAGAGAGTGGCGCGTACTCACTTATTCGTTTTTGGTATGAATCGCTCTCTTGTGGCCGCCGGTGGTGCAGTGGTAATATGCGCGGCCATTGTGCATGAGAATGCGGGTTCCACGCCTGCTCTGACCACCTTAAAGTGACAGTGATATTATCGAGTATTTAGCCATGAAAAAGCTTCTCGAAATAACGTTCGGAACCGGTGTAAAACTGTAGGTCCCAATCAGTGAGTGTAAAACTAGAACGCGCAAAGCTCATCTGTTTGTGATAAGCTCTCCCTTATCCCTTCATGGGATGTAATGGGAAACCATTTATTTTTTTATGAATCTCTCAAACCCCGTTTTGAGTGAATTCATGCTGATCTATATTAGAAACCCCCAAAAAGTAGTTATTTTTTCGATTGGACGCTCCGTTTCCGACATATATATACATTTGTTCTAAATTGTTCACATTTTCGATTAAAAGTGGGGATGCGTTACACTGCGTAACCATGTTACGCATTTACCCATTCCCCACGTGCAATGTATAACCATGGAGTGTAATTCCCTATCGTCGTGGGTAGCTACCCATTATTTCCTCATACTGTATGGGTAATGAGTAAGCGTTCATTACCCATTCCCCACGGTGATGTGCATGGGTGCCACATGGGGAGTAGATACGAACTCTGTAACCAGATACAAAGAGTTATAATTTAAAAATATCACATGTATGTGTAAGATAATTTGTGTCGTCCACAATAGTAGTTCCTACACACTAGAGCCCACAATATGTTGTATGTTTGTGAAGGCGTCAGTAGTGGCGTCAGATTCAACGATTGTACTTATAACTCCCCGCTTGTTCGCGTTACTAGTGCCGCACTATCAATTTACCTAGGCATTAGTAACCAGTACTAGTTACCGTCCAATCTACTTCACTTGTGTTTGACTGTCTACTTTAACATGGCGATGTCATAGGAGGGGTACAATTGACTACCTTCTCCATTACCAATTTCACGTTATTTCACTAGTCCAAACCGGCACTCAAATTCACAGGTCTTTTTTAACCAACTAAATAGGTGGTGAAACTGGATAGACCATTTATTCGGCGTTGAAAAGCCCCCTATGTAACTAGCCCCAATTCACTAGTACTTTCGATTGATATATTTAGCTAGTGTTAATTAAACATAATTACTAGTAGCCCATTTACTAGATTAAAAACATATGTGGTTTCTGAAAATTTTTTGTTTTACACTTTATTTGATAAAAAAATAAACATATTACACACATTTTTAATTTAAAAACACTTAAATGCACTTTATGACACTTGCCAGTCTTTTGCGTTTCAGTTTCAGTAAACGACTGACAAAATAAACAAAAGAACAAAAACTGTACGAATTCCACCGTAAGGAATTCGATTTGTTTTCCCTACGCAACAAGTTTTTTATTAGATCGCAAATTTTAAATTCGTTAATCCATTTTACTATCTACTGGTAATGCACAGGGTGGACAATTATCGCTCTTAGGCATTATTTAGTGATACTAAAGTAACTACCGCGGTTAGTGATTAGTTATAAAACTATTTACAAAGAGACAATTGATACTTGCCGAACAAGCGGGTCTCACTGCACCTCAACTTATGGTAGTACTAGCAACAGAAAAAATATACGCGATTCAGCAACTAGTGTGGTAAGATATATCAACTGGGCATATTCTGAACATAACAGTAAAATATACATGGGCTTTAATGACCTTCTTTTGATTTCGTATAGGAAAATATATGTCAACCCTTGCCCAAAAGCGTATCAAATTCTAGGTATACATATACGGCGGAAAATGTGAATATGTATTCTTACCATATTTTTCGGTGGATGATATTTGTATACTCTATTGTTTTTTCAGCTTGTTTCTCACTTTGTGTTTGAAATAAAAGTTTTTCTGAAAAGTCCTCGTGTAACATTTATATATATGACCTGGTCTACGGAAAGGGGGCTTAGGTGTCAAAAAATCAATTTTCACTTTTTGGTTGATTCGGATGGAAGATGAGATGCTTTTTCACGTGGTGAAAAGCAGAAAATCCTAACTTGCTTAGAAGTGTACTAACACTCATGTTTCATTTCATGCGAAATGCGAAGACGATAATCAACAGAAACAGTAAACGTCACTTCTTCAGTGCTACTTTTTTAAATGTTCCACACTAGCAACTTACATGATAAACTATAATAATATTCCGACCAACAACAACACTTACTGAACGTCCGGCGCGGAGAACAATTAACGAGATAACGAGAAACTGACGAAACGAGTTGCTTACTTTTAACAGCTTTTTCACAGAAAACTAGTTTTCGCACGTAAGCTCCCTTTTCGTAGACCAGCAGGTCAATTCTGTAATTCTCCTAGCTAAATCTCTAACTCTATCGCTAAAATGCTAAAAAAAATTCAAGGCAAATTTCTTAGAGATTTCTGTAAATCCGCATTCTGTAACTGCAATCTCTTAGCTAAAATTTCCTATTTTCGCCGTAGCTAATTTGCTAAAAGTAGTCTATACTACTCACTCTGCTTTGATACAATGCTGAGAAAAAGAGACAAACATATTTCGCATACATTTGACACTTTATATTAGAGCTGCCAAGCTTCATATTTTGTTATCCTCAAAAACATATAGAAGTTTCCTTCAAAAAATTGTAAAAAAAACTTGTAAATTGCTAATTTTTAAAGGTAAACTTGAAAGTTCTTGTCAAATTATATTTAGGTTTTGCAACATACGTTTAGTATTTTGCCGAAAAACCACCAATTATTGATATCCCTCTAAAAGTTTGCAAAACATGGCAGCTCTATAAAGGCTTAGTTTATTTTATGTAAAAAAGTAAACAAACAATTTATAAAATTTGTGCTGTGTAAAAAGTTTATTCAAAAAGGAAATATGAGTGGATTTTACCGTCGATATCTCATTTTTAGATCAAATAGACGTAACGAGCGCAATAGGCTCATTGAGAGAAGGAGGAATTTGCGCAGCTGCACGGATGCATTTAATATTTCTAATGAGCAATTCTGCAAATTGTTTGGACTGCCTACAGAAATTTGCCGGAATCTTATTGCAGAAGTTTCCCCATATATGGAGTCTAAGGTGAGAAATACGCGGTTGTCCAAAACCTTGCGAATTCTAGTTGCACTGCGTTATTTTGCACAAGGTAAGTTAATACCGTAGAAAATTGAGCAACCTATCCATAAAATATTTATATTATTAGGAAGCTATCAGAGGTCAGTGGGCCAAGATTTTATGTTGAACGTGTCCCAGCCCACAGTTAGCCGCTGCGTTAAAGAAGTTGCATACATTATGAGTAGACATCTACTGGCAAAGTATGTACGCTTTCCCAGAAACAACGAAGAATGTCTGATAGTAAAACAACAGTATGTATGCAAGTGGATTAATTTAATATATAACTTACTAGCTGACCCGGCAGACTTCGTTCTGCCTAAGAAAGTATAGATCTATTAGTACTATTTTAGAAATTTCGTAAAACCTCTTCCAACTCCGATTCTGCGTCATAAGAAAAAATTACAAACCAAATTTCTTGATTCTGTCTCCAGCCGTTTGGTCAAGACGATGGTACCACTTTTTTCCCCCTTTTGCCCTTTTTTCTCCCTAAAAGTAAAAATTTGACAATGTTACTTCTCCTCCCCATTTTTATGCGTTAAGAGGAATGTACAACCCAAGTTTCGTAATTCTATCTCAAACCGTCTGGATTTTAGTGTAGTACCATTTATCCACTTTTTGCCCTTTTTTCTCCCTAAAAGTACAATTTTTGAAAATTCACTATTCCCCCTCATTTTTATTCGTTAAGAGGAATGTACATACCAAGTTTCGTGGTTCTGTCTTTAGCCGTTTGGATTTTAGTGCAGTACCATTTTTTTCCCTTTTTGTCCTATTTTTCTCCCTTAAAGTACCAAATTCGAAAAATCTTTTCTTATCTCGTATATTCACACCTAAAGCAATTTATAGTTAAAATTTTATTATCCGAAACCAGAATGTAAATAAAAAGTACCAAAAATGGGCCCGAGCACTTTCATGAGAGTATCAGAGAAATAGCATAAAAGGATGCAAAAGGTACCAAAAAAGTACAAACACACGATCCGACACAGTGACAAAAACTGACAGATTGTATCAAAAAGTGATAAACCTAAACCAAAAAAAAAATGTTCCAAAATGTAAAAGAGTACAAAAAGTACTTGTTAGCACCAAAAATTTACGGAGAAAGATACCAAGGAAGGCCAAGTAGAACAACCTAGATGTTAAAAATAGGAACAAAATTGTACCAAAAAAGGTACCAAAAAGTACTTAAAAAGTACCAAAAAGTACAAAAAAAGGTACAGAGAACTTCAAAGAGAGTATAAGAGAAATAGCAAAGAAGGCCGCAAAAAGTACTAAAAATGGTACCAAAAAAAGTACAAAAAGTACCAAAAAAGTACCAAAAAAGTACATAAAAAGTACCATTTTCGGCTTCTCATCCATTAAAAAAATTTAGATCCCTATATTCGCCATTCCATCACCAGTCGTTTGGTTGTAACGATAGTACTATATTTTTCCCCTTCTTGCCATATTTGTATCAATAGAAGTACAAATCTTGAAAAAAAAAACTTCTTCTCCTGTGTCTGCGTTATAAGAGGAATGCGTAACCGAAGTTTCATGATTCTGCCTTCAGCCGTTTGGTATTTACGATGGTACTATTTTTGTCCCCTTTAGTACTATTTTTCTTGATTCTGTCTCCAGCCGTTTGGTCAAGACGATGGTACCACTTTTTTCCCCCTTTTGCCCTATTTTTCTCCCTAAAAGTAAAAATTTGGCAATGTTACTTCTCCTCCCCATTTTGATGCGTTAAGAGGAATGTACAACCCAAGTTTCGTAATTCTGTCTCAAACCGTCTGGATTTTAGTGTAGTACTATTTTTTCCCTTTTTTTCTCCCTAAAAGTATAATTTTTGAAAATTCACTTTTCCCCCTCATTTTTATTCGCTAAGAGGAATGTACATACCAAGTTTCGTGATTCTGTCTTTAGCCGTTTTGATTTTAGTGCAGTACCATTTTTTTCCCTTTTTGCCCTATTTTTCCCCCTTAAAGTACGAATTTCGAAAAATCCCTTCTTATCTCGCATATTCACCCCCAAAGGAATATACAGTCCAAATTTCATTATCCTACCTTTAGCCGTTTGGCCAGGGCGCTGATGAATCAGTCAGTCAGTCAGTCAGTCAGTCATTCAGTAACGCAACAATTTTATATATATAGAGATAATATAAACAATATTATAGATTTTACGAGAAATTTCGCTTTCCGGGTGTGATTGGAGCGATTGATGGCACTCACATAAAGATTAAAGGACCGGGCGTGAACAGTGAACATTTGTATGTGTGTCGGAAAGGAGGGCATTCAATAAATGTTCAAGCGGTAAGTGAACAATCAAATCGATCAAATAAAAAATATCCAGAATTCTTCCTCGTTAGGTATGTGATTTGGATTTACGTATTCTAGACTGCAATGCCAGATTTGGCGGAACAGCACACGATGCATCTGTTTGGAGAGCAAGTGCGTTAAGAGTTTTTCTTCAAGATAAATGCTTGTATGGTGACAGGAATTTCTGGCTTATTGGTATGTATGTTCAATAGGATTGATGTAAAACGCATTTGCTAATATTTGGTGTTTTAATAGGTGATAGTGGCTATCCCCAGCTGAAGTATTTGATGACACCAATTCAAAGAGCCAATTTAACTGACGCTGAAGAAAATTATAACCGGCAACACCGTAAAGCCAGAAATTGTATTGAGCGCTGCTTTGGAGTGTTAAAGTCTCGTTTTCGATGCCTAATCAGAGAGAGAGTGCTGTGCTATAATCCTGTGACAGCGGGCAAAATAATAAACTCGTGTATTATATTGCACAATATACTCATTGCAAGTAGAGTGGCAGGTGATGAAGTGGAGGATTCTACAAGTGAAGCCGATGATGATGAGTACGAACCTAGCGATAATGAAGAGAGTGAAGACGAAGATGAAGATGGAGCTGGAACTAGTATTCAAAGAAGGGGTGAAGATAATGGTTTCGCCACAAGAAATTTGCTCGTTCAACAATATTTTTCAAATGTATAAAGTAATTCGTTTGAATATTGAAATAAAGATTTGAAACAAATTGTCTTCTTATGTTATTTTACATAAAACATATGCATATGCAACTAAAAGCTTCAATAGCATGCCAAGCAAGAAACCCCAATTAATTTTTTAATATTTTTTAAAAACAAAACCATTTTATTCAATTTAAAAAATAAACGTAAAAAAACAAAACAATATCAATTCAATTAACTAAAACAAAAACTTAAAAGATTATTATAAAAATTAATTGTTAAGGCACAATTTTAAATACAAAAACTAATAACAAAAGAGCAGAAATTCATTTTAATTCATTAACACTATTTTTTTTTGTCATTCAACAGATGCAAGGCTAAACAAAAGTTTGAAGAATGCGAGAATGCATTGGAAAGAAGTGGCATTAATGGGCCACAGAAGAATAAAATGAGATGGTTGTTGCAGTGATGGCTATATTGCATTACAAATATTCTGGAAGCTTTTCCATCATTTTCACCAGCGTATCCTTGATATCCTTTAGCGCATTCACTTGCGCCTCAGCGATATCGTTCTTCCTTCTCTTTTCTTTCAAAATGTCCCTTTCGAGCTCCAAAAATGCTGCTTCTGCATCATAACCTCTTTTGCGAGCAGAAGTTAAATTTTTCTTCGCCTGTGAAGTATAACAAAAATATAACTTACAATAATTTTGAAATATCAAACCGTTTCTTACGGTTTTAGAAAAGCAGCTGGGTTTAGGGTCGACGTCATCTTGATCGGACAACAACACCGCTTCTGGCACAACTGGTGATAGTCTCTACATAGTGAAATAAAGTAGTATTAAGTAAAATGTCAACGAAAATAAAAATATACATACAAGGGGTTCATAAATTTCTACTTCGCCAACCACAGCCACTTTAGATATCACTGCAATAACCCTCTCGTCCAGCTCCGTCATTGTTTTCTTCTGTCGTCCGTTAATGCCACTTCTTTCCAATGCATTCTTGCATTCTTGAAACTTTTGTTTAGCCTTGCATCTATTGAATAACAATAAAAATTAAAAAACAACGACGTTAAACGGGCTCTATAATAACTACTGTAAAACTTACCGCATATTCACCCAAGCTCTTTTCCACTGTTCTCCGCTTTTGTAAGCCCCTCCGGACGCATTTAGCATTTCTGCTAAAGTGTCCCACTGTTGGGAGAGGCTTTTAGCACCGGTCGAGTTCACAAACCTACGAATAAAAATATTGTTTTATATGACAACTAATAATAAGTAAAACCACTTACCTTTCATGGGCAAACTCTGCGTGCTCCTCCATGTTTTGAACTAAAATGAATTTCTGCTCCTTTGTTACTCCTTTGGTGGTTTCCTCCATTTTACTGCTGAAATTACAATAATTTTAACAAATTTTATTTTCAATTTACAATTACTTACCTTTTAGCGGCTTCAATTTTTGTTTGCTAAAAATTCTTCATTTAAGAGACAATTAACAGCTGTTTATTGCGTACAGAATACAAAATAAGAGTATTTTAGAGATGAACGGTTAACGCTAAATTTACGGCGAATTCCATTTTTAAGAGATAGCTAAATTTAGATACACGTTACAGAATTGCAATTGATGCTAAAAATCTCTAAATTCATTTTAGAGTTTTTTAGCGATGGAGATTAAGCTTTAGCAACTTACAGAATCCAGCTGCAGGTCACATATAGTAAATATAGTACATATCTTTGTAAATATAGTACATACCTTTGTAACAAGTGTTTTTGCAACAGAATCTAAAATATGATTAAAGTGACTAATGTTTGAACACGAATTCTAGTATTGTACTTTTTATGATTTGTATCTGCCATTTCAGATGAATGAGGTGTTAGAAATACTTAAATTGGTTTCAGTATTAACAGCTTCTAATGGGTACTTGACAACTTTGAATTTAATTTGTGAACGCACTATTTCACTGATCACCTAACTATTACTTTCCTTTTTTTCAGTAACCTCAACATGTTCATCATGGTAAAGTACACGAACGAACAACGTATGCAAATTATAAAAATGTACTACCGAAATTTGGAGTCGTTGACCGCAACTTTAAGAGCGTTAACTCCAAATTTCGGTCGTTATTCTCGTCCTAGTAGACAAACAAAAACAAGTTTTGTGCAAAAATTTGAGTCTACATATTCATTGTGTGATGCTGCCGTGCCAGTGAGACAACGGGTTGGACGAAGTGACGAAAATATCGCTGCCGTTCGGGCGTCCGTAGCAAATGATCCAAATCAGTCGATTCCGTTGCGTTCTCAAGAACCACTTTATGACGAATTTTGCGTAAAGATCTTGGTTTACACTAAACATCTGAAACAAGCTGAGTTGAATCAGTTTCAAATGACACGTTCCCATTTCAAGTGCTGCCTGACATTCACAACTAATGTTTAAGCAGTTACTGCTGAGGAACGATTTGAACATACAACGTAGAACTTCAATCAAAGCAACAAAAAAAACTACAAAACACGCGGTATACAACGATCAACCACATGCTGCGTTGAGAGAAGTGTTAACTGAATCATTTGAGAGCATGCTCGTGTGGCATTGCGCTCTTTCTTTCCTTCATCGTTTCAGCGCCACACTGTCAGTTGGCAGCGAGTGGAGTAGAATATTATCGATGTTATGATAGCTTGTAGCGCTTGTAGATAACATATGTGCATCTGTGCGACAGTTGCTTTCGTCAAACAAGTACAGTATCAAAACACAAGTAGTAGAATATTGTAGAAAGCAATAGCAACTGTTGTGTTGTTTTACATATACATTTCTACTGTTATATACAAACATACCCTGCAGTTTCACAAGTAGCGGCTGGCAACATTTCATCGACTACATCGCCATTGATTTTTCATTGACTACATCGCCGATTACATTGGTACTCAGTGGTAATCTGTAAGGTAGTGTCTCCAGAGATTTTCTATTGTTTTTCTTAACCTTAAGAATTTAATGTTGTTAGTTTCATCTTATGCCTTAAGTTGTTAACCTTATAGTTGAATTCAAATAAAAAATTTGAGTTCAAAATAAAGCGAATAATTTGTTGTACCGATGAAGTAATCGACGAACAGTAAGGCATTACCAAAGCGGACATCGCCTTGTTAAATTCGCCGCTCAAAAGCATTGCTGGTAGTTTAGCGAGTAGTCGACGAAATGTTACCGATAAATGCGTCGACGAAATGTTACCGATAAATGCGTCGACGAAATGTTACCGATGAAGTAATCGACGAACAGTAAGGCATTACCAAAGCGGACATCGCCTTGTTAAATTCGCCGCTCAAAAGCATTGCTGGTAGTTTAGCGAGTAGTCGACGAAAGGTTTGTGGTAGTCGATGAACTCATCAGCGTAGAGTCGATTACCAATACTGCAGGGTATGTATGTATATTCTTTGCAAAGTTATTAAGCAAGTAAAGCTATTTTGATGTAGTAAGCATAATGGAAAAAAAGATTTCTTTAATGTAGAAGTAATATAAATATTAATTTATTATTTAATGTGGTTAACTACCAACATCTTTAAACTTAAAACATAAAAAAAACTTAGAATACTTCAAAAGAAAAATAGTACCAATAAAAAACTAATCAAAACAATTCACGTAGATCTGGTATTAAATACAAAAATAAATATATAAGTATATTACATTTTCAATTCATTTATCCATAAAATAGACTTAAAATATTATAAAAGGAAAGAAAGTACTATGAAATAGCATATAAACAAAAAGTATAAAAATTAATGCATACACAGGCACATCAATTACTACTCAGAGAGCGATGTTTTGCTGTCCGCGTTCCTTCAATGTTTCATTGCCACACTGACACAGAAGGCAGCAAGTGCAATAGAATAGTGTTCATGTTATTGTAGCTTGTAGCGCGAGGATTGACCATGCATAAACAACATGAGCACTATAACATAGATGTTAGTTTGATACACTTGTAAGTTGATGATTTGCTGTGAATCAACAACTTGTAACATTCCCTCAAAAACGAGTAAGCATTCGTCAATTTTGGGTTGCTTAGGCTGTTGTTATGTTTTAGGGAAGATGTGCAGAACGGTGCCACGAGCCACACAGCACACGTTACACTCGATTTATTGAAGAGTAAGTTTGGTGAGCGTGTTATCTCAAGAAATGGACCAGTCAATTGGCTGCCTCATCCGTGCGATTTAACGCCTCTAGACTTTTTTCTTTGGGGCTACATTAAATCATTGGTCATTATGCCAATAAGCCGATGACGTTGGAAGAACTCAGAGCCAACATTCAACGCGAAATAGCGGCCGTTACGGCCGAAATGTGTGACCGAGTCATCGAAAATTTGGTCACAGGAATCGACCGCTGCCGACGTGCCTGCGGTGGCTATATGAACGAAGTCATGTTCCATTCATAAATGTTTTGATTGTGTTTCAAGTCGATCATAAAGTTTTGGAAATATCTCAAATGGTTTGCGTTTTATTTAAAAAAAAGTTGTCAAGTCCTTTTTAGAAAATCCTTTATGTATTTAGTAAGACCTAGAAAAATAATTCTTATATATGGTAATTATGAATTCTAATCAAAACGGAGACTTTATCATGGAATTTCCAATGCCTGAATTGTTTTCCCACTAATCTTGTCCCTATGTGCACTTATCACTAATTTTGCCAAATGAAGATAAGTGCGGTTGTCAATCATTCTGGGTGTGCTGGAGCAGTTGAAGTTTTAATTTCACTAACCGGAGAAAACTGATCTCTTATAGCCTTAAAGGAAATTACAACTTTAAACATAACGAGGATCTAAGACAACTAAATTTAATATTTTGCTTCCGTTTTATTGTATGGATTCCGAACAGAATTATCATTTTTTAACAATTCCATGATTTCAACTACTTTAGATGCTTTCCATTTTCGATCAGCACGTGGACAATAATGAACAATTGAAAAAATAATAGTAAATTTATGAGCTTCGTGAGGGTCTCATTTTAGTTTGTGGATCTTTAAAGAGTTGAAGAGAGTGTAAGATTGAAGAAGGGCATAATAGTAACGTTGGGGTTTGTTTACACATTACGCTCTTTTAAATATATATAATAAATATATATAATTATAATATAGTGTATAATTGTTGTATATTTAAATTTTCTTTATAAAACAGATCATATAAAAGTAAAATTCCATTATTCCATTACATTATGGGAAACATGTTACAATATTGCTCGTCACTGTATGTTAAAAATTAATATAGTAGGTCATGCTACTAAATTTTTCTAATCAGTCGTTAGTAGTTCGGTAATAATAATTTTTGTTCATAATCGGATGAAAATGAAGTCATTTAAAAACTTTTGATCTCCACTGAAACCTAATACGTATCTTGCCGCACAACGTAATGTTTGAATACAACAAACAGATTTCAGAGATTATGCCATTTGTAAAAAAGGTACTGGAAGGGGCGTGGTAATTTTATCTATAACCATAAGTGTAGTTATTCAAAATAAATCAGTTCCATTTGCAAAATTGTCATTCAAATTGGCAAGTCTGACATATAATGCGCACATCTGAAAATGATTTGTATATTGGAGGTACCAGAAGCAAATAGTTAATATTAAAATAGTTAACTTAATTATATGTGGCATATTCTGTTGCCCTTCGATATGAATTCCTTGAAACATACAACAGCTATTTCTTATTTGAAATATAGAAAAACAAATCAAGACATTATTCTCGGCAAATGGGGTAATTATTATGCCATATTTTCTACACTCGAGATGATTTTATGGTGTACACTGTATGTCAACATCATTTCACAACATTATAATTTCTGTTGTACATACAATGGGATATTTTCTTGATATTTGGTTTTGAAAATTGAAGAAAACACAGAAAATTTGTACAGAGTCCGCGTGATTTAATGTGATTCTCGACGTGAAGTCCTTAACCACAGGTGAGCACCGCCCCACCAAGAACATGTTTGATACGACTGTTAGCGCCGCCCGTGATATATCCGTGCTACCCCGCATAGAGGGGCAGCCAAGAGATCAGGAATAGGAAGCCTTACACCATTGGTATACACGATTACGTGGGAGAACAAACGCCCCGCATTCGCATATCCGCCAGCGCGACTTCTTTCTTCCGTCCACGAGCTACCAATTGAGTAAACTCTCTGTACATGAGCTACTCCTCCTTGGTAAGAGTGAGGTACTATCCAAACCTCTTCCGTGATAAGGGCCACGGATCCCATATTTCGAGGATATGCACCTGCCTAGCATACTTCGTTACAAGTAACTGATATACAAGGCAACTACATAGCCTCTACCAGCGATTTTGGTGGCAACCACAGCCAGCACGATCTCCCACAAGGGGGCCAACACCACCCGTGCTACCAGATAGGCATACTCTCTGGTCCGAGTTTCGCAGTGAAGCTGCTCCCAGTTTTTACTTTGTACTAAGTAGGGGACTGGTCACCCCCGGCGACAAAAGCATCAATCGTGAAACAATTATACAATATCAACACTAACAACAACATCACGTGACATTGCCATTTAAATGCTAAAAATTGCAATTTAAACGGTCTAATAACTACAGTTAGACGGCTGCAGCTTTCTCACCGTGGGAGCAAGGCTGTTTCCACCTCTTCCGGTCAATAACAGCGACCGGCAGCCAATCTTCAGGCTTCGCCCGATGATGCCCCCGTGGGTCAACAACAACAAGACACAAACTGAAAGGGCACGAGTTCGAGACCTTCCACGTGTCAATCCCAAACAGCACACGGTACCAGAAACAGGCCTCTGGTCAGACCTCGCGGCTAATCCACTTCCAAATTCGACTCCGACGAAGTCCGGGACTGGCAATCCCTGTGTTCGCAGGGTTCAGCAGTACCGACAACGAGATCCTAAACGGCTGAATAATTAGCTTGAAAAAGCCAGGATCACGAAAAACGTTTAACCACTACAAAAGGGAGACACCGATAGAGACCAGTGAAACCCACAACAACAACTAAACCGTCCTAGCGCGCCGACTCGCGAAAACACGAGAGGCAAACCGCGTTGCAACACACAACGCATCCGGAGACAGAAGCATACTACTCACGCACCACTCACCACCGGATCTGGTGACACCCATGCCGACTAAATCCCTAAAAGCCCCGTAAAGGGGACACTCGCACAAAACATGGAGCCAATCTTCGATTGGCGCTTCGCAATCACACGACTCCCGATCCGCAAGTCTCATTCTGTGCAAGAATGCATTTAACGACCCGTGACCTGTCAGTATGAAACCAAGGCTTAGGTTGAAGCTAAACTCAGGGTTCTTCCCGACGAATTCTACATCCGGTATAAATCTATACGTTACTCGACCGTTGGTACTGGAATTCCAACGGCCCTGCCACTCAGATGTGACTAACGCATCTAACCGAGCCCGCCGCTCACTTCTACTCATGCTTTCTGCTCCAACTATGAGCCAATCTGACTCACCCAGTGCGTACCCCCTCTTGATTTTGAAGTCCATGCTACGACGCATCACCTCTAGATCAAGAGGAGTGGCACCCATCAAAACTTGTAGGGCCTCTGTAGACACCGTACGACATACTGGCATACATGCCAATAACATTACTCTCTGAACAGAGAATAATCGACGTTGCCCGAAGACGCTTCTAGCAGTTTCGCACCAAACAGAAGACCCAAAGTTGCCATGGCAACAAAAAGGCCCCTGTACACGGTCCTGACTGCTTGACGACTCAGACCCCACTCACTCCTCATAACACGCCTAACCTTTCTCGCGAAGTCTCCCTATATGAGGCAAAAAGTTCATCCTTTCTACCATGGTGACTCCGAGGTACTTCACCTCCGTGGAGTAACGGATTGTGCCACCACCATTCAAACGCACGATTGGAAAATGGGACTTGAAACTACCCTTCAGCAACATGGTCACTGTCTTTTCCACCGATAAACTAACTCCTACACGCTCGCCCCACCGAGTGACAATACTCATCATAGCCGAGGATAGCTGTTCCAACTCGGAACGAGAACTACCCTCGACCATGATAAGCAAGTCATCAGCGTAAGCACATATCTTGCATTCGGCCTCAAGCTCATGCAAAAGCAAGTCCATCATCAGATTCCACACAAACGGTCCACAAATGGAACCCTGTGGACATCCTCGGACCACATCAACACACTCAGAACTATTTACCCCGACTATCACTGCTTTTCTGTCAGAGAAGTAACTTCTCCAGAGTGCTACTTCCCCGCTAGTCTTTCTTCCACGCTCGCCCAACTCAGATAATCAAACGCACCTTTAAAGTCGATGAAAACACCCAGAAGATACTTCTGAGTACACTCTACAACAGTTCTCCTCACGTGCGCCCAGGCATCTTCGACACTTCGGCCCCTTACAAAGCCGAACTGCCAACGGCACATGCTGTCAGCGACTCTCTCATTTAGTCTCTGCACCAGAATCCTCTCCAGTACTTTTCCAAATACTGTTAAGAGACTGATACCCCGATAAGAACGAGGATTACTCCTGTCCTTATCGATTGACTTCAAGAGTACAATGACACGGGCTACCTTCCACTCGCGTGGAAAATATCCCTCATGTACACACCGCCCATACAAAGCCTCTAGGTATTCCGGAATAGCCTTCCAGACGCTTTTACACATCTCTCCAGCTATTCCATCCATACCAGGTGACTTTCGCGACTTAACTAACGCCATGCTTTCTGCAATCTCTGATCTTTCCAGCTCGGGTGCAACAGTCTCAACTTCCCCAGAAGAAGAAGAAGAGGCCACTGCCTCCGCTCTCGGAAAGAACTCCCGCAGCAAGACTTTGACGCAATCACTCCAGGAAGTAAGAATGGCATCGCCATCTTTCAACCCGGAGAGATCTGTCCTCCTACCTCTGCCAAGGCAGATTCTATACACATGACCCCAAGGATCATTCCTATGGCAGGCAACAAACTGTCGCCAATCTTCCTCTTTCACGTTTACAAGCATATCCTTGTAATCGCTGAGGCAACTTTTGTACGCTGATCTGAGCTGGTCAAGATCACTAGCTTCGTTCCGTTTGCCTCTCTGGAAACGTTTCCTGAGACGGCGCACTTCCCTCCACTTGAGTGTCAACTCACGTGTCCACCATCGTAATCTTCTCAACGTTTCCTTGCGACACCTTTCAAGGAGATCGTCGTTAGCCCTATGAACAACTTCGCGTAAACACGAGACTTGCTCATCTACGGTCCTACGACGAAAGACTTCTATTGGAATCTCGCTAGCCTCAGCTGCGATGAATTCTCCATACACATCCCAGTTCACATCCCTGGTGCGCCACCGCACGATGTCTAAGCTGCTAACTTCAGTCCGTTCGTAAGTGAAATCAATTACAATGTAATTGTGATCACTTACGGACGGTCTGACCCTCCAACTAAACTGAAACGTTCTCAAAGCTGCGCTATTCGCAATCGTCACATCTATATCGCTAACTCCTCTACCATTATCAAAAGTGTACTGCTCACTCGGCTCATTCAAGGCATGAAGGCGGCCCGAAACAATCCATTCACTTAGCATCTCTCCCCGGTAATGGTTTTGCGACCCAGTCGAAAGTCTGGGTGTTTTGCTAAACCATAGCGGGTTTGATGCGTTAGCGTCTATCCCTAGGACGAGAGGGTTACTACTCGCAAGTAGTAGTACCGTATCCATATATGCCAAATACGGCTCTAAAGGCTCAGAAAACTTGCAGTAACTGCTACACAAAAATATCCGTCCGAAACCCCCTTCTACACACACGCAAACCCCCAAGTCGGTCCTAGAAACCACGGTACACTCTACGTTACCGTCATTCACGACCACCGCGAAGTTAAGTCTCAAATCAGCGAAGACCCGCATACTCGCAGGCAAACCTGTAATGACACCATGGCCACTAGCAGGTTCCTGAATGAGAGCAAAACTACACTGTCGTTCTACCATTACCTCTCCTACCTCGCACATTGCCGACATTGCCCTACCACAATTTATTTGTAAGATTGTGTGTCCCATACTTAATGTCTAGCCCTCGCTCTAGCCAGCATAACGCTATACATGGGACAGTCCTCAGTCATCATACGATGAGCCGAGGGTCTCCCCTGGAAAGCGCAGTTTCTGCAGTGAATTGCGTTACCGCAATCCCTTGCACAGTGACCCTGCTGTCCACACCGAGAACAGGCATTCTCTTTCCATCTGCACTCCCTAACGTAGTGATCAAACGACAAACACCTGAAACAACTTGGCACCGGATCAAACGGTCGTTCGCGGAATGAGAACCACTTCACGTAGCAACGACGCGATGCTAGCAAAGGCTCAAGGGCCGAAGCCCGCCCTTCCAAGACAACGTTCGTTGTTCCGCTCTTGGAACTATCCCATGGCCGACTAGTGAGCCGGACACCACTCTTGAACTCCTCAAGCGAGATCCTGTCCTTGAGGTTTTTCTCGAAAACATCACCCATGAACTCGTCATGAGTGATCTTCGAGTCGACCCCTTGGACAACAACCCGCACAACCGAGCTATCAGGCACCGTAACGGTGAGCCCAGCCTCCTCAAACTTGGTATTCTTAGCAATACCCGCACTCTCCGCTACAGATGGTGTGCGTATTAATACGCCACCACCACGAAGCGCCCTGATCTCATGGACCCACTCTCTTAAAGTGGGCCCCACCTCACTCACCACCTTGCTGGCCACATCCTTGGCAGTTTGGCCCTTACGGCCCCGCACCACCAAGGACCAGGTCTCGACGGGCTTCACAACTGGTGCAGTGACTACCGAACAACCTCCTCCCACAGCTACAGGGGCAGTCGCCACTGGAGCCGGTGCGAGGAACGTTGCCGGCGCGGTGGGAACCGCGGGTCGAACGGCACTCCTACTGCTCTCCCTGGGCTTGGCATCAAGACGGCCCCGAAGGCGCTCGTTTTGAGCCAGCAAACCTACTACGAGTGCCTCGTACTCCGAAGAGTAACCGAGGACCCTCGCAACCAACTCCTTACTAACATTGGCCTCCATTAAATCGGAGACCAACCAGCGGGTGACCGCCTGTGTCCGCTCTACAGCGGCACCGACGTCACCCAGTCCACTAGGACCTACGCGGCTACGGCCACGACCACCATCGCTGCTGGCGGGGGCTGCCGTACCAACAGGTACACTTGGCAGCTGGCCCTTCGACACGCCTTTCGGCGTACCAGCAGCACGTAAAACTTCACTAACCTTACTGATAGTACTCCTCATCTCCTGAGCCAAATCCTTGACACCACTGGTGCCAGCAACCAACTTGGCGCTGCTACTACCAGCAGCGCCCCCTTCAGTACCTGCCTGGGCACCACTTGCACCCCTCTTCGGACTGCCTCTAGAAGGCACTCCACCAGCTCCTGCACTACTATCAAAGTCGGCGTCAACCGGCTTTGATCTAGCCTTCACTTCTGGCGACCCCAGCAGAACCCGTTTGGGAACCGCTGAGGACGTCGATGACTCTCCGTCAGTCATCGAGCCAGACATAGCAGCAGCGCTGCCGCCACTGCCACTCTGGCCCCGCCGCTTACGGCGCTTAACCATTCCCAACAACAACTAGTCCAAGTAAGAATTCAAAAGTAAACACTTACCAGAATTTCCGTTACTTACTAGCAACAAAATGTACTATAAGAAACACTATAATCACTTGTTTACAAAATTGGCGAACCAAAGTTGTAAACAAGTTACCGTTCTTGCACAACAACAGCGATCACAGCAACGATGCTATGAACAAACCAGTTACCGCACACAAACTCACTAACACTCTCGCACAGATGACCATTATAGAAAAATCTATCACTGCCCAGCGGACCAAAATTTCGTATACGATATCACAAACGATAGTTACGCGAAACTTTTGCGGGCAGAAAGCCCGAAAACAGATCCGAAAACGATCGGAAAATGAATCACTAGTCGCTCAGTTTGTGGCAGTAAGAGTTTCGGTTACGAAGTCTTGCAAAAGAATCGTTTGCGAGGTTTTCGTAATATCTCTTGCGAGACATTTTTGAGATTGCCAACGAGTCGGAAAATATATTTTATGTGATAAAAGTTTAATATTAAAAATGAATTAATTATAATATTGTTTGCGACTCGTAAGTAATCTAAAAACTGACTCGGTTACGATATCATAAACTGTACAAAAAAATTGTTTTAGCGATAATTTTATGTGTTTTTTACCCATTTTGTTCCCCCTAAAAAATATTATTATTACTTTTTATTTTTATATTGTTTATTATATACTGTTTTTATATATAATACACTATATTACATTTATTTTATTAGTGATAAATACAAAACTAAAGGCACTTCATTTCACCTTAAAGGAGGTGATTACTTAAAAATACTCTTAAAATATAGTAAATATATAGTAATAATATAAAATCAGGTATTCACTGTTTCAGATGTCTTAAAATATAACTATCACATGTCTTCAAAATTAAATCAGGTATTCACTGTTTAACATTCAACAACACAACTTTCTACCGCCAAATCACAAACCGAACTGAAGACAAAAACGCATAATCGACGCCAGACCACAAAAAAAAAAACAAATTCTTTTGCCCAAACTTTGTTGTTGTGTCGTGAGCCTGCACAATTCGTAGAAACGCATAAGGGACGCCAGAACACAAAAAAATCTATTTACCATAACTTTGTTGTTGTGTGCCTGTACGTTTTATTCTGTTGGGCATGCGACAAAACGGCAACAATGTTTCTCCCTCTTTTTTGGTCCGGTAAACTATCATTTCTAAGTCTGATAGTGAACAACAAGCGAGACACTCGCATAAGGCTCGTCGGCTGGTCCGCTGGGTGACTATCCGCAAACACGTCTGATCGCAACGAATGCTCACAAACCAATGAGAAAATTTGTACAAGTGAATGAAATATTTATTTGGATCGATAAATCAGTGCCTGCCATTTACTTTTTAAAGACTATTTCATGCAAATGTTGCCCACGGCTACGCTCCATTCTGAAAGTAGCATTTTGGCAAAGTTTCCCAACATTTCGGTCGGTATCTTACCAATGTTGTCTTCAAAGGCAACAATCGTGTCGAATATACTCTAGTGGCGTTAAATTACACGAACGAGGTGGTCGATTGACAGCGTCACAACGTGATATTAATTGCTCACCAAACTCGCATCTCAATTTCTTCATGGGAGCGCGTGCACTGCGGTATGTGTCATCGTCCTGTTGACACCACTTGTCAACCAATTTTGGGCACACAAAAAATCCGTCATAATCGAACGTTGCCTTGCTCCATTAACCGTAACGTGGCGGCCATCATCCCCTTTGAAGAAGCACGGTCCGATGATGCTGCCGGCACATAAACATTGCGGGTACACTGGCAGCTCTTGAATAGCCTCTGGCTGCTCTTCGGACTAAATTTGGCAATTCCATTGAGCCAAAAATTTGCCTCGTCGCTGCTGAACATTTTTCGATACAAACAAAAAATGATAATAGAAGTCAATGATTTCCTAGCGTTGCTGTTCAAAGATTTGTGATTTTAACAGAACTGGCTAACACTAAAAACCAAACATCAAAAAAATCACCCTTTACATATGAGTGTACTACTCGTATGACAATCAAGATTATGGTGTTTTAGCACTGCAACAGATGCCGACAATGGACATGGATAATATGTATGTGTACATACAAATGTTTACTCGACTAACATGTAAGAATATTCTGTACTTCAGTGCAACGAATTCGTAGCAGCACATGCTGATCTTCTCCTTCTGCCCCTGAAAAATTACAAGTTTGAATTGTCATCGAGGCTGTTTTTTCTTTCACACTGTAGTGACACTAAAGAATCCGGATTTTGGCTCTTTCTTGAACTTCCAGTGAATATTTGAACATCTTGGACGTTTGATATTCACTGAGTGTCAGTGAATAATTCATGTCCAACAGTAACATTTCATCGCCACATGACATTGATAATCTCCCGGTTCTCCACAAACTCAAATGCATGCTAAACATTAATATTCGGCTGTTGTCATTGCTTCATTCTTTGAGTTGGTTCTTTTGTGTCTTTCGGCCTTTCGCTTTTACATTTTGTGCCGAGCCATTCAGAGCAAAGACCAAGTTCGAAGGGACATTAGCAAAAGTATCATGTGCAAATGGGACAGGAAGAGACAATTTAGAAGTATGTTAAAGTTATTGAGACAGAAAAGGAACACAAAACAAGTAACTAAAGGTATTCAAAGAGTCTGACAGTGAAATGTGGTCCTGTCAATAGATTGCATTTATATTACGGCAAAATTAACAAGGAGACATACGAGACATTAGATAATAAATAACAACTTATTTCCCCAGGAAATACCATGAATAGATTAGGGAGACCTTTTCATATTCAGTGAGGTGCACGCTTTCATTGAAAGTTCCTTTAAACCAAGTAAATTTTTGATGTGTTAACATTTATAGGCGCGGGTGCGGCATAAATTCACAAAGTGAATACATCCAAACACAATTTGTCCGACTGCGCTAACACAGATTGTCCGACAGCGATCACACATTGTTTGCCGTTAAACTCCTCCGAAGCGGCTAGACCGATTTGTATGAAATTTTGTGTGCATATCGGGTAGGTCTCAGAATCGGCCAACATCTATTTTTCATACCCCTAAATGATAAGGGTGGCCCACCCCATTTTTTTTATTGGGAACTATTAGTTGCACCAAGTTTAAGATTTGCACAGTGGTATGTATTTAATTAAGCATCGACGTGTAAATAAAAAAATATAGACCTGGTTTTTGAGTGACTTGACTTTTAAATGCCATTCCAAGAGGTTTTCACTACCTACTAAATGAAATTAAGTCATACTAATCAAAATTTATATGTCTACGGTTTTTCGGAAGCACAATCTATCCAAAAGTAGAAGTGCTAGATGCCCAAAACTTAAAATAAATAAGTGGCCGTCGGTGTTGGAATGGTTAGTGTGCGCACCTCGTGTCCATGAGATCATGGGTACGATCGCTGCTCTGACCACCTTAAATTTTTTTCGGCGGCGGTCGCCTCGCATAGTGATGGCGACACTATCGGGTATTTAGCCATGAAAAAGCTTTTCAAAATACAGTTCGGAACCGGTGTAAAACTGTAGGTCTCAACCAATCTGTAGGTCCAAAACTAGTATTTTTCACAAGATCGCCGGCATCGCACCTACAGTTATTAAAATCGGTGATGGTGGTATCAAGTTTATTTGTTTTTACCATTTGTGTGGTGTCGAAGTTAAGCTGACGAAATTCAGGAAATTTTCCCGGAATCGGAGTGAATTTTTTCAACCGTTCTCCAATTCTGTATCAATTCTGACAGTAAAAGAGAAAACAAGAGGAACTTCTGGATGCTCTTCTGTAAATCAATAAAAGGTATATTGGACGCGTCGTGGCTAAGAAAAATGGCAATTTGACGATAGGGTTCCTGAAGAATGCTTCTGGGGATTGGAGAACCTCAAGTAAAGATTCGCTTAATCTCCTTATGTACACCCGCTTGCTAGCAACGGTTAAAAGACACTGAAAGCATTTAAGCATTGTACCGAGACCGCTCTCTTTTCGCTCCTTACGATCACGATTTGAAAATGCGTAACTCACGTGAGAGTTTGATACCCTTTAGATTATGCGTTTCACCCATGACTTTCACCCACGACTTTCGAGTTCAGTTGGCGAGAGCTGGGAAGAAGCAAGAGGGGTAACCAAACACGCACTAGACTAGAATTCGAGAGGATTTTTGATGTTTCTCTTTACTCTCTTTCGTAGTTCTGCCATGTTGTTTCACACTCTTTCTGATTTTGGAGGGAGAACATCGTTTGCGTATATTAGTTTCTGAGTGTTTGTATAATCTGAACAGAAATAAATCGAAAAATATTAAATAAAATGTGTAGATGCAATAATTCGTGGAGATTTTGGTTAATAAATATCAGCAACGTGAAAATCATACACCTTTGTTTGAAAAATTAACTATTACGAATGTAAGTAAGAAGCAGAATAACCGATTAGACGATAAGGAACCCATGGGTTGATCGCAGAGTGTTCAAAAGAGAATTTAACGATTAACGCAGGCTGAAGACGCAAAATCTAAAACATGACTTTAAAATTTACACGACTCACCCGCGAACGAGCGCAAAACGCGAATCTCGAGTCCAAATCATAAAAATTGTTTTCATCAGTATCAGCTCTAACAGTGTGTATGTGTAATCTTTGTATTTTTGGGAATTTTTTTATATCTCTTTGAAAACAAGATCACCAATTAGATTTCATAAAGTTTTTGGAAATCTCTTGACGACATTTTATATTGCTTACAATTTTGCCTTTTAGGGAATTTTGATATTTTTGTTATAAGAAACATATTTTTCATACGAGGCGGATCAATAAGTCCGTGAGTTTTCGAAATTCCCTCGTAGTTATATTTAATGCAACACTGCTCCCATCAAGTACCACCTGTTAATAAACTACTGTCAAATTTTGAGCAAGTTCCGTCAATAATAATTATTATAATAATTATTAATATAATTATTAATAATTATTATAATAATTATTAATAATTGTATACATCTTACGATGCTACCCAAAGGTACCGAAATATCGAAGAATAGAATTAAATAAAAAAAAGATCAAACGCTCGAACAATTTAATTTTTGAATATATGTATGTTTCAATACTATATAAAGTTGGGCCAGGAACAAATACAGGTTGCACAAGTTCAATAAAGTAATTACGTAAGACAATACAATATAATTTCATAAACTCGTCGTTTTTACGGACGCAACGAAGTTAAAAGGTGGTGTCTTGTTTTTTTTGCGAAATCAACTTTTGTGTACCCATTTTGTACAACAAATATATTTTTAATGTTAACAAATGTAGAAGCTGTTTTACTAAAAGACTGCGTTTAAAAACAAATAATGTGCCAAATCGTGGCGATTTTATACAGTTTTTTCGTTCTCCCGCAAAGTAACAAACATTTGAGATACGTCTTCTCTACATTAAGCCATCGATATGTAGTTCTCTCCAGTTTTGTTCAGCTTGCAAATTAAATTTGACTTAAATTAAAGTGAGAAAAAAAGTAACGTGAAATAATAAAGATTGCAAGTGAATACGTTTCACAAATTCTGGGATGATCCTCAACCGATGACAGAAAGCACGAACATTGTAAAGGAATTCAACTTACTGTTATTGCCACTCTATGTGAAGTGAGGGCAAAACCCCAAAAATAAAAGAGAAATAAGATATAACAAATATGTATGTAAGTAAGCATTTACTGTGAATCCCAACAGAAGCGAAATGCAGCCTACAAGGCAGTCGTTGCTCTATATGCTACACAGAGATTATGCGCTCAAGAAATATTGTTGACTACAATAGCAAACAATATTTACCATAAAATCACACTGTTTGCATTTGTTATAAAATGCCGGACAGACTTGTTGCTAAAACAACAATTATATTTTTGCTGAAATATCAAACATATTCACTTCTCCTTTTGAACACTGCGTTCTGATGTGTTTACTAACATATTTCTTTGAGAGCGCTCTCAGAGGCGAGGAAGTGATGGAAAGACCTCTCTGCCACATTGAATGACACACTGTGGGGCCGATTGCAAAAAAAAGTGGTAACAATGTAAGAACTTCTAAACTATTAGCCGGCAAGCTTGATGATGTGCAGCTTTTGAAGGCTTGTAACAATAGTTATTCATTCAGGTTATAGCAGGAGTAGTGTTCAAAACCGAAACCGAGAAACCGGGTTTTTTTAGGTGAAATCGAATGCGGGGTTTTCAAAAATAAGAATTTTCGAATAACCAGGTATATGGTTTTTTCGGTTTATTGAAACCGCGGTTTCCGTTTTTTTTCCAAATTTATTAAATGGAAAATAAATATTTCGTCGGTGTGGTGCAAAAATACCTCAAGTCCACATTTTTGTGAAATGGACTTAATGATGCAAAAGTGTTCCATAAATCATAGTCTATGCCCTGTGAAAAAAATTCCATGTCCTTTTTAAGTAGTTTTGTAGTTATTCTTTCAAAACTATTCATTCTATGTGCTGAACACTAGAGTGCCCATATAACAAAAAGTGTTATTTTTCCGCTCCCCGCGCATTTTCTAATAGATTGGGCATAAAAAATAATATACGTGCAAAAATTTGTTCCACGACCTTTAGCCCTAAAAATGGTGTAAAATTACCTCAAATTTTTTTTGGGCTATAACTCGTAAACCCAAAGACTGTCACAAAAAAACAAGATAAGTGGACTTGGGCCTTTTTTACACAAATCGTTTTTCTCTATTTTTGCTGCAAAAAAAGCAAATTCAAAGAAAAAAAACTAAAACTATTTGATAGAATACTTAAATTTGTTATATGGGGATTTCCCATTACATTTGCTATGATTCACTTTGAATTTATATTTAGGGAAATTATCATAATTGAAAGATGTTAATGCGAAAAACATTGAGCTTTTAACTTTGGTTTAAAAAAGTTAAATCCAACAAAAATTGGGATAGCAATTTATGCCATCCCATCCATGTCAAAAGCAACTTCCTCGGAATCAGTTGCATTTCCTGACTATTACAAACCATTTCATGATATAGATCTAAAATTTTGGATTTGTTTTTTGTATTTAGATATTCCGGAATCAATTGCTAGATGCAGTGAACAAAACATTGAAAAATAATGAAATGAATCAAGCCTTTACTAAGATTTTTCAGTCGACGCGATGACCTGGATTATATAAGAGGCCATGGTTTTGGAAGCACCACAAGAATCTATGCAGAAAAACTCATACCACTCACTGAAAAGAAAAATAGAAGGTGGACAAAAGCGTATCCAGAACTAAGGACAATAAATATATTGCTGATATTATACGAGATAAGAATCCCAACCAGCCAAATTTTGAAAATTGTTGTGCAAGTACTTTTGGAAGTGGTCATATCCACTTTGATTTTGTTTTAAGGGCGGTCAAATACAAATGTCACGAGGAAAATCTTCAATCAGAAAAGTTTACCGTAACGTAGCGAGGTCATACTTATTTGAAAATGAGTTAGTACAGTTAAAACGGCATTAAAACAAGAAGGACTAACGAGAGTTATTTTGAAAATAAGACGATAAGGTCAGATCAAAAGTTGTCAGTAAAACATAGGATGAAAATATAACACGCACTAAGGACCACAAGAAAGCTTCCCAACCGTACAGTCTCACTACTACCGCATAATTTCATAGAGGATGTATTTTTATGCCTATCTGTGAATATCAGAAATGTATTCCTTATTTTGGACAAATACAAGAGGGGAACGTCAACAAAGGTACCTTAATCTACGACCTACATTAAAGTTTTCGGTGATACTACAATTTATCGTTCTTACTGTGTCAAGCATGCGAAAAGGTAAAGAAACCAACATTTAAAGTTATCTGGGCCATGTAAAGAGAATAGACGAATGTTCAGCTGCAAAATCCTTCGACAAAGAAAGGGCCATCAAGCAGCCTAATTTCATTGCATGCGTGTTCAACTTACAAATTCCATAATGTGATGTAAGACCAATGTACTATAGCCGAAAATTATTAAATAAATAAAATAATTAATTTTTAAATAGAGACAAAAATTATTTGAATTTATTTCTCCACTTGATTCAAATTTTAAACTTTGATATAATTGAACACAAATTTTGAGAAAGTGGGCACAGTTACATGGAAGTTCTTAGCATGCACAGTGGCTATCGAAAAGCAAAAGAAAAATGTTCCAGTTTATAGTATTCAATACTGTCTAATTATATTCAGACTCCCACGGTCCAAGAGACTTAAAAGCAAAGGAAATCCATATAAAACAACCTAACTGCGGTATTCTGATTTTCTGGATTTAACGAAGTTATAGGAGATTATAAAAAACACAAACTTCGACGAAAACGGAGATTAGGTGAACTGGTTGAGGGTAAAATCTTTTGGATTCCAAAAGATTAAACCTGATGTTATAGCGTACAAATACGACAACAATGAAATCTATAAAAAAATACGCGTTTTTGTTAAAAATCGGCCCATATGTTTCAAAGATGTTAGTTAACATCAAAAAGGTGTATAAAAGCAGCCTTTCTATAGGTAACTATAATGAGTTTCATCAGTAGTACAAAAGCTCGAAAACGAACAAAACCATCAGAAATAAGACTCCAGAACTCGATATAAATGATGACCCGGAATCAGTTCACGAATAATAAGTTTATAATAAAAATTACAAACAAAGTATTTTCATAAAAAACCCATATCCATAACAAAATATTTTTTAATGCAAAAAAGGTATATGTCATCATTTTATTTTTGTATAAAGCTGAATAAATTAAATTAAACAAAATATTCTGGTTTCGTCTTATTTATAAATGCTTTCGCTATAAGATTCTAATATCGATTTTAAAAACGAAACTAATTAATATTTTTTTACGGCGGCCATAAAATTTTAATCTCCAATTACTCAGGAACATAGTTATGTGACTTGAGCTGTTTTCGCAGGATACCGTCGATTTATTTTTGATAACTTTCGTAAAAGGTTTACTGAAAACTGTATCAATTCTGAATCAAAACTGAAATATATTTGACTTAAATTTCAATTGTCGTTTCTAAGATTTCAATTATATGCATATAAATTATATATCCATTATTTATTTAAACAGAATATAAAAATATAAAGTAATATTGCAATGCAATGAACATAGAGCTTCAATTGATGCGTTTTAAATCGTAGTTAATGTATTTAAAGTTTCAATTGGAGTCTTCAATGAAAATTGCAATAAATTAAATTGCAATTACTGTGTCCTAAAATCAATTTGAGGTCTTTGTGCCTTAAATTTTATCCCATGTGTTTTAAATTTCAATTGACGTGTTATAAATTTAATTCAATGTCTTTTCAATTTCAATGGATGTCTTTTAAATGTAAATTTATGTTTCAAATTTCGCATTTAATTTAAAATTTCCAATTGTTGTAATTTAAGTTAAATTAATATTTTTTTTAAAATTGCAATGTGAAGTGGTATTGATCATGCGAAACCAATAGTTTTCCATTTCTATAGGGTTTATTCAACTATTCTATAAAGGAATAAGAGGACATGGAACATTTTAACTGTTTAATTTAAAACTTTAAATCTCGATTATTACTATGACAGGAAACATAAAACACCAAAATCATAGTGGCTTCTGGATCACAGGTCTATTTAATTTTGTGTCCTAGTGTTATTCAAGGACTTCCTGCTCGTGTTTACAAATTTGTTTATTAATTTCAGTTTGGAAATATTTTAAAAAAGAAGAAAAAAATTCCAAATGCCTGTGTACCCCAAAGTTTTGAGCTCGAGGTTCCTCGACAATATCCCTCATTAATATCACCTACAAGAGTCCACCAAAACGAAACTGAAAGAACAGTTTCTAGTATCAACATCATCAAAAGAAGAATACAAGAAGAATGTCCAACAAATTGAGCGAAATTTGAAATTTGAAAGAATTTAAAAAATCAAAACATATAACAGCATTTTTAGCATTCACAGGGCTAGTGATGCCAGCAAGTGGCATAACCGCAGGGAACTTCGTAGATGACTTTCACAAAGAAAATCAAGAGACCATACATCATCTAAAGTCAGTAATTGAAAGTAATGGGCGTTTTCTGTGGTGGTCGATGTTCAAATACCAAATGACAATATCATGCTGCACAGTGGGACCGATTGACAAATACACGGTCACACAATCACAACAATTAAAGTGTTGTTCTTCTGATTTTGGAATGTACTAAACATGTTTGGAGGAGGAGTCAGTCTTTAGGAATATTGCATTCAGAGGTAAACTGTATTAACACAATTGGTGTTAGAGGGTGTTAAAGTTCACCACTTTGGTACTGTTGACACTTTCAAAGCCTTGTACTTCTACAATTATGTTTTACTTTTGAGAATCTTCTATGCACGGCAAACAAAAAATACGCAAAGTGTTGCGGAATAGCTTTTGCCGTTATAAAGATGTTTTCTATCAAAACTCAAAATTGTCATTTTATTCATTGTCTTTTTTTTCAGTTTTTGTTAATTTCCAGGCCAATTGAGGGAAAAAATTACTAAAAAAACCACTAAATTGAGAACACTTCAATAAAGAATACACTATACAAATTTTTAAGTTATCTCAAGCCATTTGGAAATGCCGACTTCTCAACTTTTGAACTTTTTTCAACCTGTCAAAAACACAATATTTTCCCGAAAAGGTACCATTATTCAGACACTACTTTCTTTAGGGGGAACCAAAATCTCCAAATAAAACTATATTTCCCAATTTTTGTAGTCTTTTTCTCAAATAACAACGAAACGTCACCGTTCTGGAACATGGCTGAGCTAGTAAAGGTTGAAGCAGTGGGATTTGTTGTAATTGTGGGCACCAACAGCAGACATTTTGGGTTTGTTTCATGACTCTGTCAAATTCAACACAATTGCATATGAACATAATACAATAACAAAAGACACTGAATTTGTTAGATGGTGTCATAAGAAAGCAAAATCAGCTGTTCTAATGAATCAACTTCTACTAATTCAGTCATCATCTGTCCTTTGACGTCAAATCTCTTGCCGCAGTTACTGTTGTCGAAAAATCAGAGACAGTGCTTAGTTAGCAAATAGTGTACATCTTACTAGAGAGAATATTTGACTTATCTCACGTTTCCTTTCACACCCTTCGTGATGCAGTCGGTGTGATAGAGAGATATTTGACGAAAAGTAACATACACCAGGTAGAAATACAATAACTTCTGACTTGAATTTTTCATGTCGTTTTTGTGCCAAACTGTGAAATTTAAATGTGTTTTACACTTTTTTTTGACTGTTATTGTTAGCATACATTTGTGTTTGTTTGCTATTTAACACAATAATTTTAACACACAAAACGAAAGACCGTTGTTGTTATTTTGTTCGTTGTTTTGAACCATTGCCTCTAACTGGTATTATTGAAGCAATTCTTTTCAACATCCAACGTTCTTATCACACAAGACCAAACGTCATAAATTTGCTGAGAGAAAGGTTGAGGCTAGTACAGTAATTAGTCTATGGGTTAGCAAGTGAGGGAAGTGTATATGAGGCAGTAAAAATATGTGCATGCATTGCTACTGTCGGAGGAAACCTGTCCCGTGTAAACGCCAGGTTATCAAAACCCCATAGGCACTCGTAAAAATTGATTAGTTTTTTAATTCGACGCTCTGTTTCGGAGATATAGAAATATGAGCGTTTTAGCGATTTCTTATTTGAGAAAGTTTTGGCGATTTTGTAAAGAATTATTTAGAGTTAAATTCCAAAGAACGGCAGGCACTAGCAAGAAATTTGACAACCCTATTTGCAATGCATGTCGTGCATACGTTGGGGACATGCTCCGAAGGTAATAGGGTAACCATTCAATTAATCATTATTCGGTTAATCGATTAATCGTGCTATAAAATTAACCGAACATTTTAATAATAAAATTTATCGATTAACGATTAACTCGGACAAATCATAGCGATTAATCGATTAATAAAATATAAATACGTGTTTATGGCAAGCAGTCCGTCTTGAAACACTCCTAAAATGTTGCAACTCATATTATTACAACGATTTGCGAACAAATTTCATAACTTTACACACATTTCGAACAGATTTGATAGTTTGTTGAGAAAAAGCGTCGCACAGTGCTTTGGCTCATAGACATACATAAAAAAAAATTGTCTCAACATTCGTTCATTAAATTGGGTGCAATAGTCTGATGAAATTTCAAGACCCATTGGTCACTTTCTATGGGGGGTATCAAAATACCTGGTCCGATGCTGCTCAAACTATATACAATAAGGATAATAATCAGAAAATTACGTTTTCCACAATTTTTGTAAAAGTTAATCAATTCAATAGGGTGTTATAGTGTGATATAGTTTCAGAGCGACCCTACCGTTTGTATGTGTGGGAGGTACCGGAAAGCGTGTCACTTTTGGGTCCAAACTTTGAGATTTTTTTTAATTTTGTCTTGGTATCACAAGTCACTAATTTTCATATTGCTGCAACTACGATTTGTGAATTGTACCTATATATATTTTGGGTAGTGGGTAATGGGTAGTGTGCGCGCCTCTTGTACTTGAGATCCTGGGTTCGATCCCTGCTCTGGCCACCTTAAATTTCTTTCGGCGGCGGTCACCTCGCATAGTGACGGCGACACTATCGAGTACTTAGCCATGAAAAAGCTTCTCAAAATACCGTTCGGAATCGGTGGAAAATTGTAGGTCCCAATCAGTGAGTGAAAACTGGAAAGCGTACAGCTCAGTGATTGTGAGAAGTTCTCCCCGGTCCCTTCATGGGATGTAATGGGAAACCATTTATTTTTTTTTTTAATGAGGTTGCTTGTGTTAATAAATGTGCCTAGTACATTGTTTGAACACTTTGCTTTTTTTGTTTTATTTTATTCGAATAATCGATTAATCGAATAATTTGTTTGTGTTTTGTTCGGTTAATTGTCAGATTGAAATTTGCGATTAACGATTACTCGATTAATCAAAAACCCCGATTAAATGGGTATCCTAGAAAGTATATACATTGTTCAAAAGTATGAGATATGTGGTTAAATTCAAAAATAACCCGATTTGTTCAGATTAAAAGTGAAAAATCGGTTAACATAGCTAAAATAGACGTTATTAACTAATGTAGGGTTATTAGAAAGGAAATAATGCGAAGATGGTATAAGACCACTAAAACAATGCTTTAGACACATTTGGTCAATTAATGAAGACGATTTTCGAAATTTTCCAATGCATAAGTTTTCCCAAATTTTCAAATTTTAATGATTTAAATTTTCAAATGACACCAAATAATTAGAAATCAATATATTTGTAAGTAGGAACTGCGTTACTTATGGCAAAAGTGTGTTTTTTAGAGATAGAAGGCTGAAAATGGGTACATGTGTGCTACTGACGACGGGGAACATCAATTTGGTGCCGGATTTTAGTTTCACTGTTTGTGGACAGATGGGCGTGGCATATGTGTAGTTTAAAGGTATAAGGCTAAAAATGTATATTAGGGTGGGTCAAATTGTTCGGGTGAGAAAAAATGCAAAAAGCGTATAGCAAAAACGAAATGTACGTAAAATTCGAAAAAAATACCCTAAGAACACAGGGGTCTAAAACTAAAACCTGGCTCCCGCCGAGAGACAGAAAGATTCCAGTTTGAAGCATTTCAAAAACTGCATTCAATTAAAACCAAACCTCATATATTTTTAGTTCATTTTGTAAAAATTGTTGCTTATAACCCGTGTTTTAGTAAAGGTTTGATCAAAAGAGTGACGAAAAGTTATGATAATCTTGCAACTATTACCATATAACTATTATTATGCCATGAATTTTCAAATTAAAACCTGAATTTAAAAAAAGTTTTGCTTTACAAACTTAAGATTTGTGTTCATTTTCAAAAAGATTTCTAAAATTTGGCTTGAAAGGATTAGTAAGATCACACCCCAGCATTAATGAAGCATGTGGTATTTTTTGCATATAACCGTAATTTCTAAAAAAAAACACGCAGTTTTTGAAAAATTTTCAAATATGAATTTTATGTCTCTCGGCGGGAGCCAGGTTTTGATTGTAGACCCATAAATTCTTGGGGAAGTTTTATTAGAATTCTTCGTAGATTACCGTAGATTACCACCCTAATATATATACATACTACTGACGACCGGGATGAATGATTTGAAGATGGATTTTAGTTCTGCGGTTTTGTGTCGAGGGGCATGGCAATTGTGGTTTTAAGAGCGGCAAGGCTAAAAATTTGTACATACATATATACTACCGACAACGAGGAAGATCAATTCGAAGCCGGATTTTAGAGTTACCGGTGGCGGGTGGATAAGCGTGCAAAAGGGGGTTTTACAAATAGAAGGCTGAAAATTGATGTAGGAAACGCGTATAGGTTGGGACACCGTATAGTTCGGGAGAGCGCGTTTTCTAAGGGATTGTTAAATGTAGGCGCCTGTTATTTTTGTCGAATATTAGTCTCTATAGTATTAAACTATCTATGGTAGTTTGGAGAGTTCAGCCGCCTTATTGGAAGCTCTAGAGAGTAATGGGCTTTCGGAGTACAAAAAAAATTTTTGTAGTGATATGGTACGATGCTCTCGAAAAGAACAATTAACATCGGGAAATCGTCGTAAATCTGACGAAGTGTGTTATTGATGGAGTAAACTTTAATATCCGTCAACAACTACGCAGGTAGCATTATAGAGCAAACTGTTGTGTTATAAAGTCTAAAGAATAGAAAAAAGATGTACCCATATAAGTTAGGACAATTTCCCCGTACAAACTGGGGCGCCATTTCTTACACCTAAGCGCATACCGAAAGGTGTGGTTTTTTATATTTGTTAGAAGTCACCAAAAATTATGTAGGCAGAACGAATATCTGCAGGGTTCCACTGGTTAGTAGTGAAAATACTTTTTGTTTTTTTCCGCCCTTGTCTTCAAAAATACATAGTTATACAAAAAGTGAAACAAATTATAATATTTCGGTAAACTTCCAGCAGTGTATTTTGTATTTATTAAATATTTCATAAAAATTTAATTTAATTCCCTTATTAAAAATTCTGTTATTTTACTGATATTAAACTGCCGGTACATTTTCAAAAGCATTATCTAGTAACTACTAGTAATATTCCGTGTAATACCCATGATTGGCCATCGGTGGTGCAATGGCTAGTGTGTGCGGCTTTTGTACATGAGAATGTGGGTTCGATCCCTGCTCAGACAACCTTACATTTCGTTCTACGACGGTCACCTCGCTTAGTGATGGCGACACTATCGAGTACTTAGCCATGAAAATGCTTCTCAAAATATCAGTGAGTGTAAAACTAAAAAAAAACGCACATCTAACTGATTGTGGGAAGCTCTCCCCAATCCCTTCATGGGATGTTAAGGGACAACATTTTTTTTACCCATGATTAATATAAGATTTGTTTGATTCATCGTGAGGTTTGATTTTCACACACAGAGAAGAGATTCGTTGTCACAACTATATTTACAGGCACCTAAACTTTGGCGGTTCTTTGGATTATCACATTATTCAGTTTTGTTTACCAATAATTGTGATCCCCATCGTCGAAGGTTGGGCGTATCAATTGATTTTGATTATTTAGCTGAAGTCACAGCAACAAGAAATAAATGTCAAGTCTTAGTTTAAATCGAGTTTTAGTTCTGGCAATAAAATTATCCTCAAGTGGTGATTATTCTATTTGTTGCATCACCGAAAAACGTAAAAACTACTTCGGTTGTACCAAATAATATATTGGTATTCGCAAGTAATTACTTGAATTTGAGTGATGACTGTCACAACAATTTGGTGCTGCTGTAACCCATTATGAATTTTATAGAAACAAAATTAAAAAACATAATTTTTTATTAAAATTGTGCACTTTATTTTAAAATTTAAACAAAATTATTATTATTTATATCCAGGTTTCGTATTTGTGCCGATTTTTGACCGAAAATATGAAAACATTTCTATATCTCGGAAACGGAGCTTCGAATCGAAAAGAGGACAATTTTTTACGGGTTTCTCACAAACTGTTCCAATTCGCATGAAATAATTTTTTTTTCAAAAAATCGCCAAAATAAGAAAATCGCTAAAATAAAAAAGTAGCTATTACTCGGAAACGGTGCATCCAATCGCAAAAATAATAAATTTTTTAACACAATAGGAGGCTCTCACCTATGGATGTCTTCAATACGGCATTACTTTTTTGTAAACAAATCGCTAAAGCAAAATTTATTCGAATAAAAAATCGCTAAACCGCCATTATGTATATATTTCGCAAACGGAGCGTTCAATCGAAATACATATAACTAATTTTTTCGGCTTTATAAGTATTTTTCATAAAGTGGGCCAATTCGTGTGGACTTTTTTTTTAAATCGCCAAAATAAATAAATCGCTAAATTAAAAAAAAAATAGCTATAACTCGGAAACGGTGCGTCCAACCGCAAATATAACAAATTTTTTATCTCCAAAGAAGGTTTTAACCAATGGATGCCTCTCACACGGCATCACTTAAAATCCGTTAAACTAACATTTTTTAAATAATAAACCGCTAAAACACACACATACGGGCATTTCCGTGGAAAGGTCCACCCTGACCGAAAAATTAAAAGTCATCCACCTGTTTTTGTTACATGTATTATTAAAGAGAAGTATTCAAAATTACAGAAGAGTTCCTAGCTTTCCTTAGTTGCGATGGTGTGTTATCGGGCTACAAAATACAGGTTCATGTTTTACAATTTACATTTCTAAGAGTAATTATGCAATTCTAATCTTCAAAAGTGGAAGACGTGCAAATAAAAGCAGCTCAACTAGAACAATAATTTAGGACCTTTATATAATTTTTGATAACTATCTACTATCTCATCTTGTTCTCCTAATCATTATTTTACAAAAAAAAAACATTTTTCGCTTAAAATGTCTTTTCAACAACCGAAATATATCTTAAAGTTAAAATATACATACAAAAGCTAAAATTCATGTTTTCTTTGCGTTAAGTCATTTTTAAATAACAATTTTAACTAAAAATTTTCCAGTAGAAATTTAAGTAACGTAACATCACGTCAGATACTAAGATAAATAAAAAGAAAACTTAGAAAACCTTTTTGAATTTTATAACTTTGAAAAGAAACTTATATTGATTTAAATGCTACTAAAAAAAGTTTCATAAAAAAGTCTTGCCAAATTCGCAGAGTTTTGTAATCCAAGTCAAACACCCACTTCTGTTTTTTGTAACGTCACGCCAGCTCATATTTTTGCTTCCATTTGTGAATCCTCCGTGTCGATTGTTTTCAATTTCTTTAACGACTAAATTGTTACTTAATTACTACGCAAATATAAAAAAAACTTTTTAAAAATATATCTTTTTCATATTTTTTTTATATATTTTTTCCATAGAATAACACATACTATAGAAGAACTTATTCTCTCATCTGACGTTTCATTTCACACTCTCTCGGTAGGTCTGTGGAAATGAGAGCAAATTAAATTTAAAATTTACATACACCAGGTGGAGTTACAAAATATGTTCACTTAACTATTTCCTGTCGTTTTGGTGTAGAACTGAAAAATTTAAATGTATTTTGCACTTTTTTGTTGACTTTTAACGTTGGTATTCATTTGTATTGTATTTAACACAACTAGTTTGCCACAAAAACACGAAATTCGGGTGTAGTTCCTTTGTGGATCGCTGTATACTATTGCCACCATCTGGTATTATTTACCCATATTTTCCACCCTCCACTGTGTAATTTCCATCGTACCTATGACGTTTAATTTATTGAGCGAATAAAACCTTCTACGTATGTGTTATTCTATGATTTTTTCGTACAAATGTCAAGTAACGTCAAAATGGAAATGCCCATATGTATATGTTAGCGATTAGTTTTTAAATAACTGACGTCGTATTAAAGACATCCATTGGATAAAGCCTCTTACAGAGGTAACAAAGTTATTATATTTGCAATTGGACGCACCGTTTCTGAGTTATAGTAATTTTTTATTTCAGCGATATTCATATTTCGATAATTTTTTCTTCTTCGAAAATTTCTTGATGAAACCCCCTTAGAAATTCGTAAAAAATTGTTTTTCTTTTGATGCGACGCTCAGTTTTCGGTATATTGGCATAGGGGCGTTTTAGTGATTTTTGATTCCAGAAATTTTAGTTTTAGCGACTTTAAAAAAAAAGTGATGCCATATTAAAGACATCCATAGGTGAAAGCCTCTTTATGAGGTACAAAATTTATTGTTTTTGCAATTGAAAGCACCTATTCCGAGTTATAGCCATTTTTGTTTTAGCGATATTCTGATTTTGCCGGTTTTTTGAAAAAAAAAATATTTCATGCGAATTGGAACACTGTGAGAAACCCTTAGGAACTCGTAAAAAATAAAATTTTTTCGATTGGACGCTTCGTTTTCGAGATATGGACATTTATTTCTAAATTTTTCCCATTTTCGATCAAAAATGGGGATGGGTTATCCTGGGTATCATATGTCTGTTTAAGTTAATTTATGTCATCCACAATAATATTTACTCCAGACAAGTGTCCACAATTGTTTGCATGTGTTTGTGAAGGCGTCAGTAGTGGCGTCAGATTCAACGATTATAATTAAAAGTCTCACCCCAATTTATGGTAATATGTACTAGTAAAATAAATACATGCGATTCAGAAACTAGTGGGGTGAGATATATCAACTGGCTATATTCGTCTTGTCGAATACATGGACTTTAATGAAAAATGGACAAATATATGTCAACCATTGTTTTTGTCCAAAGTATATCCAATTCGGGGTCTATGCGACGTAAAATGTGAATTTGAATACTTCCCATATTCTTCGAAGGGATGATATCTATACACTTTATTGGTTTTTTACAACTTTGTTTCTCACTTTCTGTTGAAAATAATAGTTTTTCTGTAAAGTCCTCGTGAAACATTCCAATATACATATGTAGTTTCTCCTTTAACATCAAAGCCTCTTGTGAAAAATCGAATACATATCTTTGTACCAAGTGATTTTGAAACAAAAACTAATTATGATTTCAGTGACTAATCTTTAAATACGAATTCTAATATTGTACTTTTTATGGGTTGTATCTTCCATTTTGAGATGAGTGGGGTTTTTGGAATACTCAAATTGGTTAATGCAACTTAAGTTCTGTAGTAGTAACTTGTATTTAGTAAAACCTATTTTTAATCTATCAAGAACATCGATAAATAATTCTGATATATGCCAATTATGAATTCTATTCAAAATATAGACTTTAGCATGGAATTTCCAATGCCTGAATTGATTTCAAACTAATCTTTTCCTTGTGTGCAATAGGCTTTTTTGACAGATCACTCGTGACTTATATCAAGCTGCTTTGTAATTTTTTTCAGTATTAGTTGGCAAGTTATCATGGAAAGACTCACAGCACCGCAGCGCCTCCAAATTGTTCAGCTGTATTACGAAAATCAGCGTTCTCTGAGAAATGTTTTTCGTGTGATTCGACAAACTTACGGTGCGCATAATCGACCTACTGAAACCACTATTGCTGATACCATTAGCAAACATGAGACCCAGTTTCCATTAGTGGATGATACTCGACCGGTTAGACTACATCCAACACGTAGTGAAGGGAATATAGCAGCTGTAGCTGAGAGTGTACGTGACGAATCGATTCGTGGTCGTAAGCATCTCGGTCTTAAAGCGTACAAAATTCACTTGTTCAAAAATTGAAGCCAGGCGACTTCAATTTGCGCGTGAAACAATGAACTCGTTGAGAAACTAATTTGGTGGGCACTTAGTTTCACGTTTTGCTTCGGCAAATTGACCGCCTAGTCTGAGGTCTTCAGGAAAAAGCCAGCTCCGATTGACGCTTTGGAAGCCTACATTACTCGTGTTATTCGCGAGATACCAGTCGCTATACTCGCACGAGTCACCCAAAATTGGACCTCAGACGTTCTCGTGGCAAATATTAACATATCATTTTCAACCAGTAAATACCATAAATTGTTTGTTTAACCGATAAAAAAATTTTTAAGTAAACATTCAAATTTATGTGTTTTAATTTACATTATAAATCAAACCTGACGAGGAATTACCCGATAGTTTGCCAGGTTTGTTATTTGTAATTATCCAGTAGTTTAGTTTAATTGTAACTTTTATGTATTCGACTATTAGACTATAGGGAGTATATAAGGTAAGTTTGTCCCGGAGCCTATCTTTTTCAACTGAAGCTTGGCCTGGTAAACCATCCAATCCAATAACTACTTAGATTCTCAAAGCTCAAAATAAAAAACGAATAAAACGAACAAAAGCTACAACATAAGCAGCAGCAATACGAGCAGCACAAGCAAAATTGGAAAATATTACAAAGATAAACCACGTGCGTGAGTTTTAATAAATTGAAAAAGACAAACAACAGCAACAGTAATATCCATACGCGAATGCAACACAAAGCACACACACAACAACAACAACGGTCATAAAGTAAGAAAAGTGGGCAGAAGTATATAACAGATGTTATCACACACATAGTATCACCAGCCTACATGTAGGGATGGAACATAAAGTTCGTTTGTACAGTACATATTTCGAAGTAGTATGTACTTATAACAAGCCGTATGCAAATATTCCGAATTTTCTAAGAGATTTATAGCATCATCCTCCAGTGTTTTGACATATTTGGTATATTTATTCCTTAAGGATGATATATATGGATCTGAAGAGTACAGTCGATAAATAAAAACATCCTAATCTCGAGCATTTTCTAGAGTGAAACCGTCGTGTTTCCTTGTAGCATTTAATTCTTGATTCCTGTGCATCCTCTGAAAGAACCCGAATGGGAATCATCCCAAAAAGTGTTATAATCTCCTTTCCATGTATAGGGAGTTTATGTATTGGAGAGGGCATACAGAACCATTCATATTTACTTATAAACAGCTTTTCTGTTTCCAACGCATATTCTCCAAACTTGTCACCATCAACTTTTTCTGAACACGATATTGTTTATAAAATGATACGAAACATTTGGAATGAAATACTTACAAAAATTTGTATTTTATAATAAATTATAAAATTATTATTATAAAAATTTATATGGTCGGCATATACACATGTTATTACAGCAGATTTTTCACAGTTAGCAAAGAAGATTCTTACCGTATTGCCATCATTCGATGTTCCAGTACCAGGTCGAGGTTTGTCTAGTACCAGGCACCAGTACCAGGTCGAGGCTTTCGATATTTAATTTCTCAAGTACTTTAGGTAAGTCGTTCATATCTTTCGGAGTAGCTCAACATAAAGTATTAGTGAGCACTTGGGATACTTTTCCATTAATCACGGTCTGCTAGAACGTATGTATTACTTTAGTTTCTTTCCCATCTTTAAACACTAGTGTGGGTAATAATAATAATACTATCATTCATTATTTGTGAAACTTCACGTATTTTTTCCGCAGTTTCTTTGTACTGTTCAATTGATATGGGACGACAAAACTAACTGAGGAGGGACTTGGGTTTTCCCATACCATATGATTTATTTTCATATCAACAATTCTCGGAGGAACGAAGGAAATGATGAACAAATGAACAGCTGAAATATTTTCTGATTCTTCAAAGAATATTTGTTTATATTCACTTTGGCCTGAAGATCCGTCACATCCCATTGACTGTGTAGAACTAAATCGGTATAGTTCTCAATAAGCACATTTTCAATATTGAATATTCCTTTTACAGTAAGATCTAAAAGCTCCTGAAGTGATCAGTTGGTTTTAAGAAAGCTCTCTGCAAGATAGGTGCCGCGTTTGCTCTCAATTGACAATAAACGTAATCGTGTGACAACTTCAAAGGCCATATTCATATTCCGCCATATTCTCCGGAATTAGCCCCCAGTGACTATTTCTTATTTCCAAGCCTAAAGAAATGGCTCGGTGGAAAGAGATTTAGCTCCAACGACGAAATTATTAATCAAACAAATGCCTATTTTATGGACCTCGCAAAATTCTATTTTCTGGAAGGGATACAAAAATTGGAGAAACGTTGGACTAAGTGTATTGAGCTAAAAGGAGATTATGTTGAAATATAATTTTTTTTTTCAAAAAAACTGTGTTTCATTCAAAAAGTCACGGACTTATTCATCCGCCCTGTATGTAATCAAAAATTAAATCCTTTTTAAACACCTAAATTCTTCTATTGTTAATAACATTTGTTACTCCGATATTTCCAATTATATGACTTGCAAGAAATGTTTCATACAGATAAAATGTGATTATGAACAGTTTAACACATTAACGCCTGCACAATGTGCACATAGACCGAGACGAACGATTGTGATGAAATTTTCATATATGTATGTGCTCTAGGGACCATAGAAGTTAAAAGAAAAATAATTTTTTCATATCTGTAAATATAAGTGAGATAAAAATAAAAAAAAAAATAAATGGTTTCCCGTTACATCCCACGACAGGGATTAGGGAGAGCTTCTCACAACCAGCGAGCTGTGCGCGTTCTAGTTTTACACTCACTGATTGAGACCTACAGTTTTACACCGGTTCCGAACGGTATTTTGAGAAGCTTTTTCATGGCTAAATACTCGATAGTGTCGGCGTCACTAAGCGAGGTGACCGCCGTCGAAAGAAATTTAAGGTGGTCAGAGTAGGGTGAGATATTACATGATTATTTCAATACCCGACAGGCATTGGTGCTATAATTTTACCCTTTAGTTTAACATATTTTCTAACAAAACCTCATGCTATTTTGTTGACATTTTGTATATGCTTCTTTATTAGTCTCGCATATGTAGGCTTGTTTTTCCCCGATTTACTTTCAATTTCATTTCCTACATTTTCCAAAGAAAAAAAGTGTCGATTTTAACCTAAGCTGGTAGGGGTTTAGTGCAATTCTATTATTTTATGCAACAAATATGTGGAAATAAACATGGAAGTCCTCGGCTTTAGAGCGCGTAATAGGAAAGTACATCTCTTGTACGCGTACAGGAGAATGTGCGAAAAATAGAAAAATGTGAATTTGGCTTCACTTTTTTATTAAAAATTGACACTTTTGTATTTCCAATAAAATTTCCTTTTTAAAAATTTATCATTCGTAAGTATGACATTTATACTTTTAAAGTTATACGCCTTCAAACTCTTAGGTGTTTTAAGACAACTTTTTGATGTGTTAAAATCTATAGCGGCGTATAGGGACTAAATCTATCAAAGTCAACACATTTATGCTGCTGCTAAAACCAGATTTTATGCTGCTGCTAAAACCAGATTTTCTGCGACTGCGAAAGAGAATAATGACGTGTTAAACAAAAATGAGCGAGCAAGAGAGCAATGAAAGATTGGTGTGGCAGGGGTGAGGCAAACGAAATTGTGTCTATAGCGTATGTATTAACATAATAATGTATGTATTTACATGTGTCTGTTGCTGTTGTTGAAAGGAGATATAAAGCATAGCCACGCAAAATTTCATTTGCAAGCCGCAGTCGACGTATGGTGACACACTAATACGTCAGCTACTTGGTACAAAGTATGTGCGATGTTGTGTGTTTGGCTGTTTCGTTGCTGTTGATATGGCAAACATGGGGTTATGTGACACACGTATACGTCAGCTACTTCGGACAAAGTATGTGTGATGTTGTGTGTTTGGCTGTTTCGTTTTTTATCTCATCGCATATTAGTTAGCAATCACCAGCATTCGATGCTCTGCTTTGTTTACATTTGAAACATGATCATTACAGCGATACACAATTTCATTAGTCGGTAGTGATCATTTTGGTTACTTGTTTTGTTTTGTTTTTTCCCCTCTCATTTTAAATTCAATTTCGCTTATGATATTTGTCGTTTGAATTATATCGACTTATTATATACATATATTGGTTTTATATGCCTGAAATCATATATGATACTACATATGGATGATTGTATGTAAATAAATATGTACGGAGTATATTAGATCATAATGAAAATTCAAACTAAGTATAAAGGAATCGGCGAGTATGAACAGGTAAGTACCCTTTATGGTCTGTTATCTGGCGAATGATTCAAAACGTATTACTCTCTTTTTGTCATAATTGGTCGATTAATAATTTTGATGTGAAACGTTGATGCCTTTTAAAACATTTATGCTTTTTGTATTGTTTTGTGTTATAACATTGTCGAAATGGTGCATTTATACTGAAATCTTCTATAAAGAGAATAAGGCTCGTTTATGCTCTTTTACTTAGACGCTATACATGAGACTGGAAAAAGAGTGCAATAAAATGTCTATATTATTCAATACTTTTTGTCATCGCTCTGTTTGCGACAAAATAAAAACAATTATTTCAGTGAGCTAAATTTTGCTTTATTTATTGTAACAATATTACAACTATTGTTAAAGCAGATGTAAGAAAAAAGAAAGTGCAAAAGTAAAAGAGCATTCAGCACAAAAAAAATTGCCAATGTGTTCATAGAAATCGCACAGGTACCGTGTTACAAAAAGGTGTTAACACATCACCCGTGAGTTCAAACACTCATTGATTTTTTTTTGATTAGACATATATAGCTACTTTATGCAAAGATATTTCATAAAGGAAAATATAATCTGTTGACAAACGTATTAAAATGTGAAAACTTGGACTCATTTTTATTAAAAATACACAAAAAAATGTATGTGGCAAACACTTAAAATTCTGAATATATCTACGCTCTTGCACTAGCAGGAACCATTGTGCGTCGGTGGTGCAGTGGTTAGTGTGCACGGTTCTTGTATTTGAGAATATAGGTTCGATCCCTTCTCTAATCACCTAAAATCCTTTCGGCAGCGGTCACCTCGCATAGTTACGGCGACACTATCGAGTACTTAGCCATGCAAAAGCTTCTCGAAATACTGTTCGGAACCGGTGTAAAACTGTAGATCCCAATCAGTGGTTGTAAATCTAGAAGGCGCACAGCTCGCTTCATGGGATGTTATGGGACACCATTTTTATTTTTTTTATTCATGACAAGGAAACTCATAAGAAATCATATTGTACAACTTTATCAGTTCTAAGTCAATGCCACATTTGTATGTTTACGATTAAAACCGTGTAATAAGCCAACGTACTTATACAGGGTGATTCAGGAAGTTCCGGTAAATTTCTCCAGCGTAATCCTTGGCTCATTTCATGAAGAAAAGTCCACTAGGACCATGTCCGAAAATACAAGGGTGCGAAATGGCAGCGGGTTCAAAATTTTCGGATTGGCGGTCGGAGGGTATTAGGGTAAAGTTGCTAACTTCTAAGCCAGTGGTCGGATTTTTTTGGGCTTGTTGGAAAGGTCCTAAAGAGGCCTTTCAGAATCAATAAAAAAAGTAGGAAAAAGTCAAATCGCCGAGATAGAGAGCTTTCGAAAAAAAATGGAAAAAAATTCACATAACCTCAATTTGCTCAGCCAGATGGCAGGTAACTAACTTAAATAGCCATACCTCTTATCTTTCCAAAATGATCTAAACGAAGCCCAGTGGTCTTACCGTTCCAAAGTTATGACCATTTTACTGAAATGCAAAAATGTTTGGTTTTGTTTTTGAAAGCGAAATAACAGCACACATTTATTTGACCACTGGCTCAGAAGTTAGCAACTTTACCCTACTACCCTCCGACCACAAATCCGAAAATTTTGAACCCGCTGCCATTTCATACCCTTGCATTTTCGGACATGGCCCTAGTGCACTTTTCTTCATCAAATGAGCCAAGGAATACGCTGGAGAAATTTTTCCGGAACTTCCTAAATTCCCCTGTATATTGTGTTTTTAAAATTAACAATTCACCAAATTGGTGCACCGCCGGTGATGTTATTGTGAGTTTGCGCGAACGTAGTTTCAATCCATGCTCTGACCACCTTACATTAGTGGTGGCGACGCGAAAACCTTAGCTTTTCAAGAACACTGTTCGGAACTGATGTAAACCTGTGGGTTCCATCAGCGATGTAGAACTGGAAACGCATAGGTTACTCATTGTGAGAAGCTCTCCCCCATGGTTCAAAGATATGGTAGTATAATTAGGAATTGTTGTAATTGTTGACAACAATAACAGACATTTTCTATTCGTTTCGCACCCAGATTGTGTCAAACTTGGAAAATTATAGAGAACAGAGTGCATAGGCGAGAGCGATAAGAAACCAGAAGCAAACCATGCAACAACCTAAGTGTAAATAGTGTTTGACTGATACTAATAACAGCTAAATTATGTTATATGTAGGTTGAATAGAACCAAGATGCGCATTCCTCTTTATTTGTGTCGGTTTTATGTCCAACCGAAGAGTAAAATTCAACAGCAACCCGAACTCGATGAAATGGAGTGGTGAAGAGAGGAATAGAAACTCTTGTCTATTTCTCTATGGTCAAACTCACTACTTATGTACCAACAGTTAGAGTGAACAAATATCTGCTAAAACGGCATGAAAATACAGAAATCAGCTGTGTTAATGCTTCCACGTTATAAGCAGACTTTATCCTTCCCCATTTCCCAAAAAGGGTTAAAATGAGAAAATATTTATTTTTCATGGGTGATTTCTATTTAGTAATTTTTTTCGAACTTGTAGTTTTTATTTTGTTATTCAAACTCAACACCATTCTATATCTATACTAATAGAGATACAGAATGCACCTTTATGATTCCTGACAAATCATATGGATATTTCAGATCGTCACTCACAGATCGTCATAAGTGATTTTTTTAACTGATGCTACTGAAAAATTCATCCAACTAAATGGAAACGATAAATCAATTGCAATGGGAATTCCTTATGATACAAATATTCCAAGCATATCACAAGCGCAAAGACACTAGAATAAATCGTAAACCTTTTCTTCTTATTTCGAGAGAGCCATCAGATACCGTTAGACGTGATTTTTGTTGTTTTCTGTTGTTTACAGGCAATAAAATTGTCTGCAGTTTCGTCGTGCTCTACGTTCGAGTTCACTAGGATGATTTTTATTTATTCGTTCTGTTTTTTTCAGAACTTATAGTTTTTAATTATTTTTTCTAGCTTGTTAATATCTTTATTAATACAAATATAGTTTTTAAAAACCAGGTTCGCAAATCGGTAGAATTATTTATATTACTGCTACCGAAGACTTCTATCAGTGCTACCGTAGACAGTAGACCTTTGTTTATTTGAATTTGAATTTTATTGACCGATTTTTGTTAGTTTTTGGTTAATGTATGAGACATTCATACTGCAAGCTTACAAGTCATAAACATTTTTCGAATTGAAAAATGGTTAGTTTTGTTGGAAATAATAGACAATTCAGTTTCAATACGCACTCACTGGCATTACTAGTTTCGAACTCCGTGACAAGTTCATCATCAGATGCCTAACTACTGTTTTGGAATTGATACCATCGGTTGATCATCGATCGTATATATACAATCACAATTCTGCAATTGACATGTGCGAATTAGTATCGATCGAAGATCCCTAAGTCTTAACATAACTGAAAGGCTTATAATTTCAACAAAAGAACAGACAGAATTTTTCCACCACGTTCTTCTTTTCATCATGCGTTCTCGCATTGTTGCAGTGCTTTGAGGTGAGTTTTTAATCAATATCACAGAGCTGTATTTTTCCGTAGTAATTGTGAAATTTTCTGAAAAGTACCTGTACATTGTTGGTCTAATTTCACATATTTCTCAACTATTTTAAGTCGAACGAGTGAATATCAAGAGGCCTAACGAAAGCACTGAATATAATATAAACCATAGTGATAACTGGATATAGTGCGATATTGAAGGCAAAAACCTATATATTGCCATCCCCAGCAAGTAACACAAACTTGCACAAAAGGATGTCCCAAATCCTTGATGTTGCTGCTGTTTTTGATATACATAGTTTATATTGCAACTCAAATGGAGAATCACAGACCAAAAGCAAGAGTAGCTACATGAACACCAGCAATATTAAAATTGGCGGCAATTTTTATAATATGCATAAACAAATGTTCATGGAAGCACATAATTGGATTTATATTGTTTTATTTTAACCATGTTTTACTGACCTCTCTTGCTCCTGGTAATCGCTGCAAATAATAAAAGAGACCACAGCATGGATACAATTAATAACAGCAATGCAGAGAATTGTTACACTTGAATAACAAAGACCTGTTACATATGTATTTAGATCCATTACATTCAAATAGTCACTGTTGAGCTATTTGCACGGTTCTAAATTGAAAACAATACCGATTTATTGGGGCTTTTTGCTTCTGTTCGTATGTTCTAGACTTTAAAGTCAAAGCGATTAACACCGCCTATGTTATATGATAAACTTAATGTGTACAAATGTTTAACATTTGCATATCTATTCATTCCGTCGGTGGCGCAATGGTAGTGTTAATGATAATGATTCCAGGGAAAAATTTAGCGTGATTGGCGGAGATTAGGGAGCTGTGCGCGTTCTAGTTTTACTCTCGAGGATCAGTACTCCAAGTTAGGTACATATACTGCAAGTTCAGGCCAAAGTGTTGATGTTATGTGCCTTACACAGAGTAGATGTAAGTGCAACGACATATGTACATACATTGTTGGAAAGACGATTCCTTTTTCTATTGCAATGTGCATAAACGTGCATATATTTCCAACATTTTTTGTACTGTTTACAAACTTAAAGTATTGAACAAATCGTACACAAATTCGATTTGGAAGTCTATCACTATGTGTGAGCGCAATGTTAGTGATTTTTTTTACACATTACAGTTCAATAGTTGCTTAGTAAAGCAATTGATAGTTTTTAGAAATGGTGAAAGAAGAATGAGATTATTAGTCCGAAAAAAATTCTTGGCCACACTTTTTCGGGAAAATGCTTAAATACATTCCAATATCACAACCTCATACAATCAAATATTAAACCTCACCAATCGAAACTTTTGCCAATCTTGCAGAATGTCTTTGGAACGAAGTCCCTTATCGCACGTTGCGGATTGGGGGCTAAATAGAAAAATTTTAAACAACTTTTTTTAACCGTATTATGCTATAACCAAATACACAACCCAGTATTATTCTACATACTTTTAGGATTTCGTGGTTTAGTGTTTGAAAGTTGTACCAATACGTTGTTTTTGTTTTATTTTATTGCAACCTTTAGACATAATATGCCAATGGAGTGTGTGCCGAAGATTTGTACAGTCAGAGACGTATATGACGGTTGTTGTCTTTTATGTTGGCTTTGTGATAGTCACGCCCATGTGAAGTATGCAACCTGTAATGAATGACATTATGACATAATTACTGCTAAAGAAAGCGGGCTTCGCTGAACATGTTGGAAGTGTAGGGAATTCGATGTTGACTTTTATAAGGTATTTAAGGAGGCCAAGAAAGGATTTCAAAATTTAAATTCTGATTTTGTCTCTATTAGATCGAAACTTAAATCGTTGGAAGATATGTTTGATACTTTTAAATGGCAAGAGGACTTATCGTCCTCCCCAAGATGGAATAAAAGCTTCTAGTGATCGTAATTTAGTACAATTTAGTACAACAATCGTCGTCTCTTGTTCCTTCATCCACAGAAGTCATTTTGAGTTTTATTATAAAAATTATATATTAGTGATTATATTATTAGCTTTAAGGAGTTTTTCGACGGTAATGATTAAATTTAAGTAATATTAAAAATATCAGCCCATAATCCTTATTTTTTAGCTAAAAAAATCATAAATAATTATTTTTATTTCAGAACGTGTATTGAATTCAAGTAATTATAAAAAATTTAGTACCATAATAACGATAGAAATTAAATAATTTATATTTTTTTAAATCCATTGTCCCCAGATCGGACTGTGGAGTATATTTAATAAACATCTATATTGCATTTGTACTGTTTTATAAATTCAATTTGTTGAAATCAATTTAACACTCATATAAGATTAAAATGTACTGAAAATCTTTTAATAAAACGTTACATAAATATCGTATTATTTATATGGGTGATTGTTCGGAAATTGTCATTTTCTCGTCCTTTGAATTTTGCCTCCCTAAAATGGTCGAATGGTGATTAAATTGCGACATGTTACCGAAGCTACGATGGTACTCTATTATGTCCATGAAACACATTCCATTCTGAACCGTGTAAGTCGGTTTTAGGGAGAAAAAACTGTTCAAAATGTCACAACCATGGCCTGTCCTCTGTATCGAATTCAGGACTTCAGCAGTAATATCCGTCAAGGACGTGGCTTGAAAGAAGTTACCTGCATATATGTTCTAAGGGACATTTAGATTTACAATTCTACGCAAAAAAAATTGGAGGAATATGCACGCCATGGTTACTGAACGGTCCACGAAGTCTGTCCAATAGTTTTGTCAGAATTTTGTACAATTTGAATTCGACTGTGGTGGTGCCATCTCCGGGGTTTCAATATGACCCACTTGCTGGCATTTTGGTGTGGAGGGGGTAGTGGCAGTATTTACACCGGCAGAAGTCAACACACGCACATGTACACGAAGGGGAATTCAATTCGAAAAATTGAAAAGCTAAGTCACAAAATAATACGTCACAACCGTTCTCTTATGATTCACATATGCCGTACGATATTTAGGCTTGATTCCCGGTAATGAAAGTAATATTTCACTGCCTGAACTCCATTGTCTTTGGAACTTGTCGAATTCCAAACCGGTCTGGAGCACGGTTAGGTTAAACACTGAAAGTCACAACCCTGGCTGTCACAACCGTGTCATATAGTTTCCAATACTGACTAAAATTGATAAATAATGGTTTCTTGACACTGAATGATTAATGTGGAGTAGGCTGTTGCAAAGACCTGACAACACAGTAGGCTTTTGCGAAGACCTGGCAACAAAGTGGGCTTTTGCGAAGACCTGGCAAAACGAGAGTGAAGTATTTGACATATCTTGTGGCAATCGTCAGTCGTGTGTAGGTCGTGAAAGGTATTAGTCTATTGGCGAAGTTAACTAAATAAATTAGTTAAAACATTAAAATAGTGCATTTTATTCAATTGATATATATTAGCGGTCATTACAATTAAGTTTCGTTCAGGCAGTCACTACCGTGGCTTCGGAATACCATCAATGCTCCATAACTTCGATTGCTTTGGTGTTGTAGTATAGTGATCTTCAGATCATACTTTTGGACCATGATAACATTCAGAAACGTAAAAAAAATGGTACTGCAGACATATCGATGTTTGGAAAAATTGCTATCTGAAAAATATCAATTTCCGAACAATCACCCATATACTAAAATCTATGGTCTAATTAAATCCAAAATTTTTTTTATAAAACAATAATTTTAAGATAGCAATCATAATTTTTTAGTTGTTACAGTCAATCTAATCTCTCCAGGTTTTCCTGAATTTAATATAAAATTTTGATTGAATAGTTTTTGATCAGTTTGAGTTTTGCCTTTAAGGTGTTTAATGATAATTGTGTAGGTCTTGTTTCTAATCTATTACGTCTTTGTATCATCGTTAATATGTTACTTTTTTCTGAGTGTAATTGTTGAATTATGCCGTTAGAAAATTATGAAAAGACATCCTTGTCTTTACATTTTGGTACCGTACTTTCGATGGCCTCTGATATTAGAAAATGTAATCTAGTTATATATACATCTATTTCATCATTCGTTAAATTTCGATAGTTCGATATAACTGTTTCTAACTGGATTTTCTGCATTACCACCCACTAAACCTTTTTCCAATTTGTCCTTTTAAAGTTAAATTTGAACGTTGTCCTCTCATTGAAAGTTGTCATAACATTCGGATCAATTTGAGGCAGTTTGACATTTCGTTGACTCTCAGTATATTTAGCCTGGAATCAGATATGTATAAATCGTGGTATGAGCCCGATTGAGGAAAAGATGGTGCTACAGAAGCGTAAAGCTTGCACCTGAATTTTATTTCGTTTTCCGACAACAATTGCAATAGGCTATTGCCTTTTGCGTGATTAACAGTATTACCCCAATCTCTGTGCTTGCAGTTCAAGTCTTCCGCTAGTACATAGTAACTATTTGAATTTTGAATATTCATAGAATCAAATAGTTTTTGCAAAACTGCTCGTATTGGATTTTTATTGCAGGTCGGATAGTACGCATATATAGTAACTAAAAAGTTGTTGCAGTCAACGGGTATCTTTATGGCGCATCTCCTTAAAGCATCTAGCGAATATATACTTTTGTTATAGTGACTGTAGTATTGTATGTTATTCTTGATTTATATAGCAGTTCCCACCCCTCGTTGGATCAATTCGATATTTTCTTATGATTTAATAATTTTTAAATATTACATTTTGTAAATGGTTTAATTATGTCTCATTTAATACGACTATATCTACTACACTTAAAAATTTACCTATTTTTGAAAAATGGACCAATTCTGAAAAAAATTGTCATTTCTAAAAAAGCCTTCTCTTCAAAAAAATATCTCTCTTATAAAAAATAAGTTTTCTTGCAAAAAAATTTAAAAATAAAATATTACATTTTTTCTTGGGATAAGTACGCTTTTTGAAATTAAGTAAATTTTCTTAAAAATATCCCTTCGTAAAAAAGCACCACTTCTTTAAAAAGTATCTGTTATCTGGCTTTTTCTTACAGAAAGTTCTTCTTCTTAAAAATAGTACCTTTTCTTAAAAAAAGAATTATCTTTTAATAAAAGAAGTACCTCTCTTTAAACAATTACCTTTTCGGGAAAATGGAATACATATTCTTACAAAAAGGGCCTAAAAATATACTTTGTTTTTAAAAAATACATTGTAGAAAAAAAGTTTTTCTTAAAAAAACGGGCGCCTTAGACTTCTTCTTTTCAACGGGCGCCTTAGACGCATTGGTTTGATTAACTTGGATTGATTAACACCTCATGTGATTTTTTTTTAAGTTGCATATTTTCGAACGTTGCTGGCTGTATAATGAATTTTCCACTTTGAACAAAGTTACAATCGACATCATTCTCAATATCTTATCTTAAAAAATTTGAAAAACTTCTTCTTCCTTAATAAAATTCAAAAATTACATCAAAAGATTAATGGTAAATTTTCGCACAATTTTGCAATTTTTTGAGCTTAAAAAGATTTTTAAATCTGAGATATTGTCACTTCCAAAGAGTTTGAGATAATTTAAAAAATATTTTAACCCTTTATCGGGCCATGTGACAGTAATGTTACGAACTCTAATATTGACTCAATTTGTCTATTATGAGTAAATTCCCTGCAGTCGACGTAGCTAATGAATTTTTACTTATTTCCCTAACTACCAATAATTACCATTAACTACCCGCCAGACTACCAGCAATGCTTTACACTGACGAATTTAACATGGGGATGTCATTGACTGTAGTCAGTGGCTACCCTTTGCTCTACCATGTACCACGCAGATCGCTAGTTACATGGAATGGACGAAATATCTAATAACATTGTACTAGCTATGTACAATGATGAATTGATGAATACGCCGGACCATAATGAACTAATGCTATGAATAAATCGTTTTCAATATCTTCACCACATTCTTTTTCTACATTTTCAAACTTTTGGACAATAAGCGTTTCATTTGCCTCTTGCTAGTAATTTTACCTTTCTAAATATTAAAATTACATTTTTTATACTTCTAATCCACGTACGCTGTCACGATGACACTTCTACGAAAGTTTAATAGCAACTGACGCCAACACACAAAAATAACAAAGCAACCAAAAAATCATAACGGGATAACGGTTCAGTGCATTGTTTTCCCCCTTGTTTTCATACTTATGATAATCAAAAGGTGAACTCTAGCATTACCTGTAGCCACTCAAGTAGCTAGTCAGGCTTTTCGCTAACGAAATAACTGACTACATAGAGCCACTAGCTACTTTTGAAACTCCAGGGTTATGGCAAATTGGTTAGTGTAACATATTTGATACGAACTGCGCATCATTTAAAGCTTATGCGCTAGAGCGAAACAGCCTATTGTCTACTTTTTTATTCGCGCCAAAAGTTTAGTCAAAAAATTTTGTCGGAGCGCATCAGGTGTATAAATTTGTAACATTTATGTCACATTGCCTTATTACACCAATATTTTATCAAGATCAACATACAATATGTCGAAGACTTTGAGTACTGATGAAATATTACAAATTCTTGACGAGAGTGAAGATGGCCTTGATTTTGATGATGATAGTGTAGCTGATCCAGATTATGATGTAGACTTGGAACAAATTGAAGTTGCTGAAGATTTTGATAGAGCTGGTTATGATGATATTGATGTACTTTTTGAAGATACAATGGGAAATAAAAATACGGAACCGACAGATTTTCCATCATGCGACATTCCACCAAACGCAGCATTGAGTCAACAGCACAAAAAAACCCGTTACGCTAATCTTGTTTGGAAAAAGCAAAATATAGGAAGACCATCAATTGCGTTTTACAGGCAATATATCATTGCCTGATGTCGTAAGCGAACTGGATACACCAATAAAATATTTTCTTTGTTTCATTGCAAAAGAACTAATACGGTTAATAGCTGACCAATCAAATTTGTATATTGTTCAAAAGGGCGTCAATGAGGCATTTTGTGTATCAGAAACTGATATTCAACAATTTATTGGTGTTGTTTATATGATGTCTAGTACAACTTCCCACTGCAGCATGTCACTGGAGTAGCAAAATTGGAACAAAGGTAATCCAAGAAGCGATGTCTTTTAAAAAATTTGAAAATATATGACGTCGTATACACTTCAACGACAACAGCAGAAATCTACCATCAACTGATGAAAATTACGACACAATGTTCAAAATACGCCCGATCATTGAGGAGTTGAATAAGAATTTCGGGAAAGTTCCTCTTGAACAACGCCTTTACGTTGATGAACAACTATGTTCTACTAAAGCCCGAAACTTTGTGAAACGATAGCTCCCAAATAAACCTCATAAATGGGGTTATAAAATATATGTTCTCTGCGGCTCTTCGGGATTTGCTTACAAAATTGAGCCAGAAACCGACAAAGAAAATATATAGGTGGACAACGAGCCGGACTTAGGATCGCCTTCGAATGTGGTCGTGAGAATGTCACGTATAATTCCACGTAATCAGAACTTTCAGCTTTATTTTGACAAATATTTTACGTCTATACCACTGCTCGCATATTTGGCAAATGAAGGAACATTCAGTGTTGGAACAATTCGGCGGAATAGAATACCAAATTGTAAGCTTCCAAGCGAAAAGGAAGTGAAGAAGAAAGAAAGAGGATATTCCGTGGAGTATTTCACCACATTCGTTGGTGAAATGCCAAAACACCCTGTAATGATATATGACAAACTTAAAAAAAAAACGCATTCAAATCGAGCGTCCGTCTATTGTTGGTCAACACAATGCGCACATGGGAGGTGTGGATCTCATTGATGCAATTATGGACAGGTACAAAATTAAACTTCGCAGCAAAAGATGGCAAGTTCGAGTGTTTTACCACCTTTTAGACTTAGCTATGGCGAACGCATGGTTTATGTATAAGAAAAATAATGGAGCTAATAAAGCAGAAAAATTGCTGGCTGCGGCAGAGTTTCGTCTCCAGATTGCTGAAACTCTCTTGAAGCTTGGTACAAAGGCCAATTCAAAAAATAGGTCCATTGATCCACTAATACAAGCTAAAAAACGCAAAGGCCCGGCTCGGCATGCCCCACCAAAAGCTATGCGGCTGGACCAGATTGGTCATTGGCCAACATGGGCAGATAAAAGGATAAGATGCAAAATGCCGAACTGCCAAGGGGTTTCGCAAACGTTGTGCGAAAAAGGCGAAGTTGCATTATGTTATAACAAAAACAACAACTGTTTACGGTCATATCACCTTTCATAAGTTTATTCAATTTTAAGTTTTTTTTGCGCTCTTCAGGCAATGTAACATTTATGTAATAAAGAAAATTTTTGTAAATAAAGGACTTGAAAGTTGTTTTCTAATTTTAACAGTACCTATTGAAAAATAAGCGTTTTGGTTAAAAATATTATCTTGCCCAATAAAGGGTTAAGTAATTGTTGTTAGTTGTGTTCTCAGTATGGCGGTATTTTCAAAATAAAAATGTGAATACAAATAGACGAGCAACGAACGAAAACTAAATAAAGTCAGTGCATAAATTTACGCTTTTTAGTTTTGATTGCAAACGTCTTCTGAATGGTAGAAGATAAATAACACACTATAGCATATGTTGTGTTTGTCTCTCTCAGCGTATTTCTTCAGGCAAAGAATCTTAAAAATCGGCTAAAAATTGTAGAAGTTAAAGGCCGACACACATTAACAACTCCAAAGTGGTCAACATTGACACCTTGTATCGAATTCTGCGTAACAATAGGGTGTTTCCAAGTGCAATATCTCAAAAATCTGAATTCTCCTCTACACATCTCAAGACGACCCTTATACGAGCCTTAAATATGATTTAGAAATGCTAATACTATAATGAAGATTTTTTCATTCGTCCTCATCCTCGTCATGCGTGGTGCTTATGGACAGGTGACTGCAATAATGACATTGAAGCCAACGGTCTGCACTGTGGATGACGTTGTGACTGCGCCGGGCAATTGTCAAACATTTTGTCAGACAGCCACTTTCTGTATTTTTAGAGACACCGGCCGCACCAAGAAGCGGTACCATTCACGCAGAGATTGTAGGCGCCTACAGACAGAACACGGGTGGCTTTTCGCCATGTTAACTTATCTAGGAAGATAAACATATTCGAGTGGGGGATACATGAAGAGGTCAATCATGGTAGAAGAACCATTTTGTGTATGGGTCTTTTTATGACACCATTTTGCGTTTTAAGTTCCTTGACGCGAATTCGGTTAGCAGAATCACGGAAGATTGTTATCCGACGCCCAGACGCCACTCGGTGTGGCACAGTGGCTCGTTTCAGATTACAACCAACTGGTTTTCTTGAATGTTGTTCTGAGCAACTTTCCTCTTAGTACATTACTGGAGCTCTCTGAGGTACTCATCATTCCATCTGAAACAGCTTAACTTTTCGCCAGCAATGAACTATACCATCAACAGAGGCGGGTTCTCTCGGTTCAGCGGGTGTTAAACAGACGGAACAAGCCAAAAAGAACACAAGCTGATAATATGTGGTGCCAAGAGAATCGATGGAGACTATATTTCGATACCTGCATCGTCCCGAAAGTCTTAACGTGATCAGCAATAGCAGCCCCAATTTGCTATGCTGCTCCAATGAAAGTTTTACCTAAATTGGACAAAATTCGATTCTGGCAACCGGGAAGTGAAACAAATCGCGTTAAAGCGTCCTAAAAGGCAGGAGTAGATAAATCACTCACAGCTTCTGGTGTATTGTCTTTGTCGAGAAACTCCTTGTAATGCGACTATATCAATAAGGCAATACGATTTTCATCTCAAAGGGTCAGGTCAAATCTACCCGTTATAGTAAATGGACAACCAAAGTCGCACTTTCTTCAGGGTGCTCAGCCTTATTCTGCCCCTGGTGCGTCTTTTCGAAGACTACACATTTTTTGCTGTTATCGATGCAGGATTTGACGAGACTTTTGACTTTGAGAATCCAGAATTCTAAGCGAATTGTGTTCAGCATTAGACGTGAGAAATCGACATAGAGTCGAGCTAATCTGCTACCATATGCAGCGGGTGCCTTTCAATATAAGATAAATTTTTCGTAGAACCTACTCGACCGTTGGTTCTAATAGGCTGGAGTTTATTCAAATATTGTGTCACTGCGAGTAACGGACTTTAGATGACACACTTTTCTTCTGCGTTAAACAAAGGTGCACAGTAGGAAAGCAATGCTGTTGGGACAAGAGAACAGCCTATTTTTAACGAGAGGCAATTCTGCAGCTGATACGCTAAATTAGATCGGTAATAAAATCGGAATATATAGACGATTACATGTAGGGCTTGAGACAAAAAGGATTTAGAATATCATGAGGAGAAGCTCTAGGAACAAACAGTTGAACGGCAGCGAAGATGTTTCCTGAGAGAGCAATTTTGGGTCATGGTACAATAAACTATTGTCCTTAAGTTCAGAGCATCCGCGGGTTACTAGATTGGTTGGATCATCTTGGGATATGGCGTGTGCCCAATATCGGTTACCGACTTTTCACGTCTAAGCACGATTTTATTAGCCACAAAAGATTTCCAAGTGCATGGTGGTTTCTTGAGCCATGCCTGAAAACTCGTGGGGTCTGACCAGAGATTCAATGTTGACGTGGGGGTAACTAATTTCTGCATTTGCCCACCATTTTCGCCAATAACACTGCTCCACACAATTCCAAACTTAGGAGTGACGGTTTTTTAATGGGAGCCATTATTGTATTGACCGTAACCAGATTGACGCAAAGGCGTGGTAGCCTACCAAATACTTTGGGAAATACTCTTTCCATTTGGATATCTTTATCTCATATCCATTTATTGATAATGAGATACAATTTTTTCAATTTGTGTGGAGCTACTGTTGTTATATCATCATCCCACTCTGCTTGCGTGATGATAATTGCTTTTATTATTGGACCACACAATTGAGCTACAAATGAAATAACTTCCCTCCTACTGAAGACGTCTATTAATGGAATGAAATAACTTCCCTCCTACTGTAAACGTCTATTAATGAGAGTTTCTCAGTTGCGAAGAAGAATTAGTCTTCCACCTCATTCCACTGAAGCCCAAGCGTTTTCGCAGTTCTTTTACCATTGAAGCACGAAAAGTTTGTTTTTAAAAAATGTTCTTTGGACAGTCGTTTTAGAGCTTCCCAGCCCATTTCAGCCCATTTCCTAAGCTCAATCCCTCATATCTTTAAAACCTCGATCAGTTGGTTCCCGACTTCTAAGACATCAATGGTGATGTCCGCTGCAACGAAGACATCGTCCAAATACATCGAGGTACTTAAAATTCTTGCTACTATTGGGAATCGATTTTTCCCGCCCTAAGCTAAATGCTGCACAGTCTTAGTGGCCTAGAATTGACACCAAATGTCACAGTTTGCAATTCGTAGTCGCCAATATCTCGATCTTATATAGATCTCATTATAGATCACTCTGTGGTGACACATTTGCTCTTGATTTAGAATATGTTGTCTGTACACCTAAGTAATGTCTACGGTGAAAACTACTGCAAAAAAACCCATCTAAAAACACAAGCGATTATATCCTCTTGAAGAGCTGACCCTACATATAATGCGCCATTTAAACGTTTGCCATTTTGAGTCGGGCTGTAGGCACTATTTTGGACTCTAAGGTTTGTTCTGGTGCCCCCAGGCTTAAAACCTCGAAAATGTGGCAGATAATAACTCGGACCACTAGTAGGGGTTTCGATCACCCTCAAGTCTCAAGTGGCCCTGGCTACGTACTCTTTCATGATTCCATCGTTCTGTCAGTTTTTTCTCAGGTTTTCTTAAATATGTCGATTTTGGCATAAAGTTTGAACATTTGCCAAACTGTCGTTGTTTAATATATCTTCTCACATTTTTATCGTCCTGGAACAAAAATGACTTTCGAGATACCTTTTATACTGCCCAAAATGCATTTAACTGCTCTTCTAATGATACCTGTGATACATGCAGAATTTTACCGATCGAGTCTGGCCACCAGCATTCGTCGGGCCTGTTTCAATCCAGCCAAACATTGTCCATGGAGCCTCTGGAGAATCCAAGATCCCCACTCAATTCCATCTCTTATACTAGATGGGTAACAATTTCCTCAGTGTCGAAGCACCCATTTTATTGTCCATACCCAGAAACTTTGAGCATGAACTATTTACACATATTTACACAACTTGCACTGTACTATGCCAACTTTAGTGTGATGTTCTTTAAAGGTCTATAAAGTAGTTATTTTTGCAAATGAATGATAGAAGAATGAGTATTCTAAAAATAAATCCAAACACAAACACTTGCTATTTCGAAATGAATTATGTACAATGTTTGTTTCTCTTATTGAAATGTTTTGATGTCTTGAAATATTTTGCAATATACCAGAATACACCGAGTACTCCAAAACATTTGAATTTATTAAACAAATTCAAATGTACAAGAATACAGCAAATATACAATGTGCCGAGCACGATTGGCATTTCGTCGTACACAACACGAACAATGATAGAAATTATAAGAGAGTATGAAAGAAGTTCCATTCAGTAGCTAATCAGCTTTCAACAAAGAGGGTATGTGATAATTTGCTCATTTAAGTTGGTTAATATGTATGTACGCTAGTCACACAAGCTTTTTTTACATTTGAAATGGCTGTGAGTATTGAGTGTGGCCGTCGGTGGTGCAATGATTAGTGTGCGCGGCTCTTGTACATGAGATCATGGGTTCGAACCCGGCTCTGACCACCTTCAAATTTTCTTTCGGCGGCGGTCACCTCGCATAGTGACGGCGACACTATCGAGTATCTAGCCATGAAAAAGCTTCTCAAATTACCGTTCGGAATCGGTGTAAAACTGTAGGTCCCAATCAGTGAGTGAAAACTGGAAAGCGCACAGCTCAGTGATTGTGAGAAGTTCTCCCCAGTCCCTTCATGGGATGTAATGGGAAACCATTTATTTATTTATTGATTTCAGTGTTTTCTGAAAAGTAGTAGTACTACTTCAAATTGTTTTGTTGTTTTTGAATGTTTGCTGTTTTGGTTCTCATTTATTTTGCATTTTGTTTCTAAACGAATGATCTCAGAAATAGCTACTAGTTTGGTTTGTTAGCAGTGACTATAGCATTTGACGCACTCACTTTTGAAGTGAATGTCTTGATATGTCATTCAAGACATTTATTGCAGAGGTTTAATATGGGTTTTTACTGTATAGATTATTTGGTGAGTCTTATGAGAACTTTTTCAGCAAGAATTTCACCACTGATGAGTCGTGGCAAAGTTATCTGAAACACTTTCAAAGGCATGAAATCTATCTGCTAGTAAATTATTTAATTGTCTCCACTTTGGTTTCTCTGTTTTAGTCTTTACAGACAGTTCCAAAAAATAATGTTTGTGCTGGCAATCTCGCAGAGCATAGAAGATTGGATCCCATGAGCCAATGTCAATACCAAACATCTTTAAAACTGCCATGCAATTATTTACGTCTCTTTGAACTCCTTCAACTTTTTGAGAGGAATCATGCTCACCAGGACTTAAATAGCATACGCAGTTAGCTATTCACTAAAACACGCTTATTCTCATATTGACCCTTCAGATTTGCCCATGCAATATCAAAATTTGCCATGCAATATCAAAAAAGTTAAACAAATTCATTGCTGCAACGAAGCACATTAATTTCCGCAACAACCGCAGCTTTCATCACAATAACGAAACTGTTTCAGTTGACGAACACATTTTCGTAACGGGAATCGAACTGTACGTTAGTTCACTTTCAGTGACAAGGCGACGAACATTTTCATTACTCAAACGAATCATTTCCGTTCAGTCCATTAATATTTAAGTAACCTTAGCATTTACATGGACTAACGTATTGTAAAATATTTTTATTCTGTTGTTCGACCTTTTCTTTATCAATAAATAATCAATATTCTTCGAGCTTGAGGTCTGATTTGCTGTTGTTGTATTTATTTTCCTCGATATTTCGCTACTCCTTTGTGTAGCATCATCAGGATATTTGAACAATATTTAACAATTAAAACAAAATAACAATTGTGAAAAAATTATGTCAATTCAAAAATGGTCAAAGGCGGGAAAATTTTGTTTGAACATTTTTGAATTGACATAATTTTTTCACAATTGTTATTTTGTTTTAATTGTTAAATATTGTTCAAATATCCTGATGATGCTACACAAAGGAGTAGCGAAATATCGAGGAAAATAAATACAACAACAGCAAATCAGACCTCAAGCTCGAAGAATATTGATTATTTATTGTTATTGTAAAATATCTAACAATGATTTTTTACAAAAAGATTAATTAGTTGTAAAAAAGTGGTAAACTTTTACAAAAAGGAGACAATTTGGTTGTCGTTGCAACGAAATATTTCATACATGATTTCTCTGATAATTTTTCATTTTGTTGCTGCAACAACTTAATTTTTGTTCCTGCAACAATTTTATTTAAATTCAATTTTGTAGAAAACTGGGGTAAAATTTAAAAAAAAAGTAAGTGCATGAAATTTAAACTACTGATATCTGAAGCAATTTCATTGCTGTAATGAAGAACGATAGCTATTCATTGCAACAGTGTAACAAAGTCATTGTAGCAACGAAACAAATTCATCGCAGAAACGAAACAAATTCGTTGGAATAATAAATCAAATTCATTGCAGGAACAACCATTTTTCATCGCAGTGATGAACAATTTGCAGTTGATGAACAAATTTTTGTAGTGGGAATGAAACTGTACGTCATAGAACTTTCGATGACGACAATTGTTGGGGTGATGAACATTTTCATTCCTGTGACGATGCTCTTCTGTTCATTGTGGGACCAAAAAAGGGTGCTAAAGAAGGACCATGTTGGTAGCACTGCTCTGTTGAATGACTGAAATTGAAACCATAAAATCGTTCACCATTGTTGAAAATCAGCTCAATTTTCGGACAAACGTCCGTATAATGTTCCAGCCAGTTGTTGAGTAATATGCCTTTTGATTAGTTTTGTACACCATTGTTGTTTAACTTAAGTCAATATAGTCCGCCGTGTTTAAGGATTCCCTTCGAATCCAACCGACGGACTCTTGAAACATTCTTAAGACGAAGTTTCCATTGTATGGCACTCTCGTTTGTGTGCCTGGGTTAATGTTGTTGACTTGAAAACCATTGCAAAAGGACTCTTTCTCCATTGAACTCCTTTGTTGGCAGGTGTACTTTTCGTTCTTAAACATTATATTGATAAACTTTCGATAAGCCTTTTCTTGTGCTGCTCTTCGTCCAACTTCGGCAAGTACCACTGTGAATAGTCCGTGTTCGGTACACATACATACATGTGTATTAGGGATATGATTTTTTATGATGAGAAATGCCACACAAATACATAAAAAAAGTATTCCGGTTTAACTTTGTGACAACAACCTTGACTAAGCTGAATTACATTTGAAAATGGTGAAAGTTATTGGAACTTTCGGCAATTAAAGTACTAACAGTTCTCTTGAAAATAAGAAAAACTTATAAAATTCCATATTCCTTAAACCTTGACCTATTTCATGGGGACGGCTTTTGTCACCAAATTAACCAAGAATGTTTTGTTATATTTTTTGTTTGCATTTCTCATAAGGTTTAAAAAAATTTATAAAGTCATATCCCTTATGCATTCATTCATATTTACTTATGAACATAAGGAGTTGTTGTACGTATTTATGAAAGTTCTCTCTCTAGATGTACTAGATGCTTGTTGTTAGCAATAGAGGATAACTGCATGGAGATTATTTCAAAAATCAATTGTCTGAATTTTATTGTTGAAAAGTGCATACGAATTTCTGAATGTGTGTGCATGACCATTAGACCGACTCACGAGCAAAATTTACCCGTCTGAAATGAAACTTAATATATTTTAATATATTATTCATTAGGGGTTGGCTCAGTGAGAATAATTTCGCAAGGAATCGAGCCAAACAACTTATACATTTGCAATTTTACCACCATTGATTTCTGTGACCTTTAGCACACATAGTCACTACATTACTGACGTTGTTAAGACGAAGAAACTAATGGCAATTTATTTTCTGAGCACAAATGCAAAAAAAAAAAATTATGCGCTTAGTGAATGGAACCCTACTTCAAGGTTTTGTGTTCTTTTCTGACAGTAAAGGTAATTTTTATCCCCCGCTAAACTTATTTTTCGATCACTTTGTATTGGAAGCCGTTTAAAATCGCTTACATCCTCATACAAAGTGTTAGTAAAATTAGTTTAGCACGCAGGAAAACACGGTTAATGTTGCTGTTAAAAATTATAATATTTCTGCTCTCTCTGTTTCGCGATAACACAATGCAAAATTTTAGAAGTCATTGAGTGCAAACTCCTTCTTGTGTGTAATTTCTCGAAACTAATATACTCCTATTTGGATTCTGCTAGTTTAGCTGCTGATCCGATTTGATGGCCTCATGTATATTTTGGCTAAAACTTTATTTTTTCTGAAGGACATGCAATTCTTCTAACACTATATCTGGGAAACGAATTGAAATGTTGTTTTTCTTTCTTCTGCATAATTGCAGCTATAGAGTAGGAGAAAAAAGTGTAGAACAAACTAACCCCAAAAAAGTACATCTAGTGCCTCAAAGTGGCAAAAATGTCAAAAAATTTAATTTTTTCTATCTTTTTTTCATTTTTCACTTTCACAGGAATTTGTTTGAGAAATGAGAGAGAGAGAGAAACATTCTCATTTTCGGGAACTGCTATCAACGGAGCACCTCTGAGGAAATGGCCTGGAGTGAGACCGAGCAGTTCTTGCGGATTCTCCGACTGAGGGGAGAGTGGTTGGGAGTTCAAAACTGCTTCTATACGAGTTAGCAGCGTAGAAAATTCCTCAAAGGTGAATTTGCTCTGTCCCATTACTTTGCGGAAATGCATTTTAAAGGACTTAACTGCGGCCTCCCATAAGCCGCCCATATGTGGCGCGTGAGGAGGGTTGAACGTCCATTGGAAACCGTGTTCGAGATATTTCCTAGAAACATCCTGACAGACTGCTCGTAAGAAAGAGTTATACTCAAATCGCAGAGATCTTTCCGCGCCAACGAAATTCATCCCATTGTCGGACATAACTCGATTCGGTAGGACTCTACGACTGACAAATCGGATGAATGCTGCGAGAAATGCGTCAGTTGAGAGATCAGTGCACAATTCGAGATGAATCGCCTTTGTGGAGAAGCATACAAAAATACACACATATGCCTTATGATAAGTGGCATTTCGGAGAATTGAGGTTTTCACGCGAAACGGATCGGCGAAATCGAGTCCCGTTATAGAGAACGGCATAGAGAAATTGCAGCGGTCTTGCGGGAGAACACCCATAATTTGAGATTGCGAACGTTTCTTATATATAGTGCAGGCTTTAAAGCCCCGTTAGCATTTTCGAATTTCCGATCGTAATCGAGAGATTTGAAATTCTTCCCGTAGAGTTCGGATCATAAGATGATATTCGCCATGGAGAAGCGGCTTGTGAGTATTTGAGATTAGCAGTTGACAGATTCGAGATTTGGGATGTATTATTATGGGATACCTCTCATTGTAAGTGATGAGATAATTTTCGATTCGAACGCATAAGGCCATTGGAGTCGAGAAAAGGATTGAGAGAGAGAAGATAACTTTCTCTCGATATTGAGAGAGATTCTTCCAATTTAGAGAGGTAATTTCCATAAAACCTCTCCTGAGACAGATATATGAGACGAATTTTCATAAATTGGAATTCATTGTGAGAAATGTACTGAGAGTGGTAAAGAATGGTGGTTTTCCTAGTAGGATGCGTTTTCTTGTGAAACCTATAAACGTAACACAGTACGGGTACAGGTCGATCGTATGAGGAAAATCTATCCAATACAACCTCCTTATCGTTGTACGATTAGAACACTTTGAGTTTTCGTGCCTCGGGTGGTGAAACGTCAATGGAGAGAGATTGAGGCCATTGTGGTTCATGCCACCAAAGAGCAGAATCAGCTCCCCGAGTTCCGAGATCTGCTGGATTCTGGGCGTTATCAAGAATTTGAGATGTTCTATTCGCGACAAATGTTTTCTACATACAAGTTAGCTTTTGAAGCCAAGAAAGGACAATTGAGGAGTCCGGCCAGAGAAATATTGTCGCATTCAGATCAGGTTGTTTGGAGACAAGTACTTTCAAGAGATTATACAGGAGAAACGCTCCACAAAGTTCGAGACGAAGTATAGAGACCTATTTGCTAAGAGCCACTTTGGTCTTAGAGATCAAAAAGTGAGTTCTTATATATAACACCGCGCAATATGCATCTTAAGAGGCATCACAAAATCCGTGAATCTGAACTTCAGACAAGGCAGAGTAATGTGTCCATCGAGGAATGCGAATGTGTTCTATTTGCGGGAGAGTTTCGACTATCACTTGCCACATAGCGCTCGATGCGTTACTTAGGCTTTCACTCCAGTTTGTGCCCTCTAGCCCTTGTCACAATGGAAGAGACCCATCGTGCTGGGTCATATACATAGCTTTGCTATTATCGCAAAACTTGCCTTTTCGATGAGTTTTCGCTGTAATTGGGAGGATCTACCCTGTATGAGAAAGTATCGTCGAGTGCATTCCATTTTACGCCGAGAGTTTTGGTACACTTGCGGATTGGACCCTGAGGAAGTCCTTATTGTGCAAATATTCTTGAGAGACTGATTATAATATGCGAGGATGATTAGAGGTAATCTTCCTTAACGGAAATCCTGCGGCCTGTAGGGATGCGATGACTTGGGTGAGAGAATCGAACGCTGATTAAACGTCATGACCACCAGAGAGAATGTCGTCAACGTACGTTTCATATTTGAGAAGTTTAGCAGCATTTGGATATTGAGATTGAGAATCCGTGGCTAGCTGATGGAGGGACCTTATGGCGAGAAACGAAGCACAGTTAACGCCAAATGTTACTGTTTTGAGAGGGAAATTTAGTATTGCACTATTAGAATCAGGGCGGAAGAGACTCTTTTGATACTTTCTATCATATTCCAAATAATATTCCAAAACCATAATCCCAATAATCAATGACTAATAGACGTACCAAACTGCGACGATGAAGAAATACCAGCTATCTCCAAAGAAGAAGTAAAAGAAGAGATTAAGAGGTTCAAAAACAAAAAGTCCCCTGGGTACGATCTGATTAATGCAGAAGTTCTAAAAAATATACCTCAAAATGCAATCGAAAGCCTCACTGTGATTCTAAATTCAGCTGTAAGCCTCCAATATTTTCCAATTTACTGGAAAGTGGCGGAAATTATAATGATACCAAAAATAGGTAAACCACCACATAATGTTTGTTCATATAGACCGATATCCTTGCTTCCTGTCATCGGCAAGCTGCTTTAAAAACTCTGTCTTAAAAAATTAAATAAAATAATAGATGGACGGAGCCTTATTCCAAAACACCAATTTGGCATTCAGCAGATTCACAGAATAATACACTCTGTTGAGAAAATCATTGAAAATAAAGAAATTTGTTCTGCAGTCATTTTAGATGTAACAAAGACACTTGATTCTGTTTGGCACAAATATCTTCTACATAAACTGAATCACATACGTCCAAACAAATAAATATTGTAAATTTATTAAGTCATACTTAAACGAAAGATTATCGCGTGAAAGAAGGAACTGATTACTCGTCACTACACCCTGTATATTCAGGTGTTCCCCAAGGAAGCATTCTGGGCCCTGTGCTATACCTGTTGTTTACAAGAGATATGCCAATAAATCCCGATTGCGTCGTGGGTACATTTGCAGATGATACAGCCATAATGCCAGTAGGCAAAACTACTATTGAAGCTACAGCGAAACTACAATCAGCATTAGACCGAGTAATCCAATGGACTATTGAATGGAGGATGCATATAAACAGCTCTAAATCTGTGGCTCGATTTTACAAACAAACAAATTTATTACTCAACATCCAAACTACGTAGAAGGTCAAATTGTGCCAATTCAAAACTCGGCTAAGTACATTGGCATGACACTTGATGCCAAACTTGGGTGAAAAACACACATGAAGAAAAAACGAGAGGAACTAAATATAAAGTACAGAAATTTGAATTGCCTAATGGGAAGACATTTAGATCTGTCCATAAATAATAAAATCCTGATTTACAATCAAATTTTGACACCAGTTTGGTTATATGGAATACAACTTTGGGGTTGTGCCAGTGATAACGACATTGCAAAAATACAACGATTTCAAAACAAAGTACTGCGAGATTTAGTAACTGCTCCGTGGTATATCAGGAATTCGGTCCTGCATAGAGACCTTGACATAAATTCGTCATAAAATTCAGAGACAAGCAGAAAACCACCGATTATGATTACGAGCCATGGCTGCCAAATTGTGGACGTACATCACACGAAAACTAGAATTTTTAATTCATAACTCGTCAACCATAAACAAAGATCTTTTTAAAAAAATATCAATTAATTTTCTTGCAGTGGCAAAAGCCAAAAAAACATAAAGTTGATGCTCTTGGTTTTTTCGTTGAACACATTCAATAGAACAGCTGAGCGGCGACAACTTCGGGCGTAGTGCATCGGTAGAAGCTAATGATGGTACAGAGATATCATCACCAGATCAGCAAGTGGAGCGATGGCGTGAATTTTGTATGCCATAATCTAGACTGCCGGATGATGAAGATCAGTGTACTCTTTCGGCAGCATACTTACGTCGAAGGTCGAGAAAGGATATTTCATTGGAACCTCCGTCGCCAGCAGAGATCGAGGCGGCACTTCTTCTGCTACTGATATTACGCCGGTCTTTAGAAGTTCATGGAGTGACAACAAAATCCCTACAGATTGGAAAGAGGGAGTCTTTATCACTATCGCGAAAAAGGTGATCTAACACTGTGCAGGAACTTGAGAGGTTTTACAGTGATCAATGGAATTGGCAAAGAAATGCGACCGTTATACTTCAGCGGATGGTGGAGCAAACTGTGCGGAAGGACCAGGTGGGTTTCAGGCCTGATCGTTCATGTGCCGACCACATAACCCCAGTCCGTATAATCATAGAACAGTGTACAATGACACGCCCTTTCTGGTACTGGCCATACAAAGGTGAACTTAATGAAATACGATACGTGATGCCATCGGATTCCGGCCCTAATTGTAGACACCCTGTAACACTATTTAAGGATATTCGTGATGCGCTCTATCCGCAATTACCTTTTCTATAAAACCCATTTATTCTAAAGTATCGAAATTGTGTTGCCGCAGTTTTAAAGTGCAAAAACACAAAAAAAACTAAGTTTTCTACTTCAAAACTTAAAGTAAACTGCATTTATTGCATATTTAAAATGCTTTATTTTACAATTTGAAAATGTAACCTAATTATATTCAAATTTACCAAAATGTGAAATTGTATCTCTTTTCTGCTTCAAGTGCTTTGCGTAAATCGATTTTTTTGCTAACCAAATCCTGTAGCTTCAACTTGTTTTTTTTCGGCCCATGTGTTTTTAAAGGGAAGCGGTAGGTCAAATATTTTTAAGAATGAATGTGTATATTTAAAACAAAAGTTGAAATCATGTGCGATTCCTTACTCCCATCATAATTGGTAAAGAAATTGTAAAGCTGTCCATGCGAAACCCATGGCTACTCTAAATTTAAGCCGCACACTTGAATAGACTGCCCTAGAGCTGCATTGATTGTCATCGTAAATGCAAATTGGACGCAAATCTGCGGTCGCGTGAAATCAAATGGGTATCATTGGAATACGTGGTAGCAATACATCTGGTACGTAATCAAATTAGAATATGCGCATGTGACAATCCAAATTTTGCTATACGACAGAATACTTCATACACGTTACTCAGAAACATGTTACTCAAAGCGATGAGTGTCTCTAATTTTTGTTAAAACACTCGTGCTGTAGTGGCCATTTTTTTTTTTTTTTTTTTTTTTATCAAACCAACACTCAGGGGATGCCCCCTATAAATGCAGTGCATTGTGTTGGCGAAGGAAAATTGAGGTAGTAGAGGGTGGAAAGAGGGAGTAGTGACTGTTGACATTTGCCTTGAATGTTTGTATGTCACAATTGGTGGGAAATACACTAGCCGGAAGTTTATTCCACATACGGACTGTACGGCTGAAGAACGAATTTTCTCTATAGTGTGTAGTGCGGTCAATCGGCCATTCGATAAAAAACGGATGATAGTTCCTGGAAAGCCGCGTACTTCGGCTAAATATCCTCACGTCCGGCATAAGTTGACGGATGTCCGAGGAACACATACCGTGGAAATATCGATAGAAAAGTGACACGCAACCCACATTTCGACGATGCTCAAGGGAGGCAATAGAGTTGGATACCCTACTGTCCCCTATTAACACCGTCGCTCTCTTCTGGACACGGTCGAGAAGCTCCAAAGAAGTCCTAGGAGCACCTGCCCATATATGGGAGTTATACTCCATCTTTGGCCTGGGAGACGTTTTCCCTCCAATTACATTTCATTTCAATCTGATGAACATATCTGGCCATCCATGTGATCGGATACACGTCACCGTCTTGTAAATATTCAATCATATGACGTGAACTGCCTGTGAATCTTGCCAGCTATATGATTGATAGGGGAAGGGTAGCCGTATACTCGTAATTGGGCCTGATGATATCCTATCTACATCGAAATGCAAATTTTGACATTAATAAATCTGTTTGTAGGTGTTTTGCTGAAACGTTTTAACACAATTATTGAACTTATTACTATTACACTGAGTGCAATATTTTAAGTCATGGAAATATAACCTACGTGATACAAAACCAAAACCAAAAAAATGTTTGGCCTTGGTGTCATTTTTGCAAAAACAGTGATCATTTTGTCAGTCTTATATCTTGCAAACCGTTCGGAATTTTGATTTACTATCTGAGGGTATGTTGCTCTCATAAGGAACAAAAATTGTCACCATATAAAATCAAAAACTTCATCTTCATAGTCAAAATCGCAAAAAACTTTAAAAAATTCGAATCTTTTTACCTTTTTCCCCTGTTCAGGTCCATAGGTAGCAAACGGTTAAAAATTCAAGGAAACAATCAACAACAAAAATGTACCTAAGAACTCAGTAAACAACTGTCTAGAACATATGAACTTCCTAGGAATGATTCTTAATTCCGTTTAGGTAGCGCTTATGTAGCGTTTAGGTAGCCGCATAAGTGAAAAATTTCCCGAAAATTTTTTAATTTCATTTGTGTTTTCTTTACTTTAACGTTGAGATATACTATGCCATCATGCTATGCTATTACAACAATAATAAAAAAAAATATTCGCATTATGTCTATAATATTGATGGAACTGGACTTGCAAATCGCACTCTGTTAAGTTGTGGATCAAAATCGTCGTCCGAATCTGACTCTGATTCAGAACTTATGGTGTCCACAGGCACGTTACTTCCAGACTGCTCTCCATCATCAGCTTTTTCTTTTTCAGATACTTCATTAACATCATACACGGTGATCTTGTGACTCCACTAACATACCTGAAATGAATTAGAAAAGAAATCAAAAAAGGAATGCAAAACAATGCATCAATAAAATTGATATTACCTCTGCAAGCAATGCGTCGCGTTTTTTGATTTTGTACCTTTTTTCCATAGGCATTGTGGTTGGGTGAAACCGTTCTCCTTGCTCATCGTATTCGGTAGGGGGTTGTTTGATAAAATCGTCAAAATGAAAATGAAGAAAATGCAGCTTGCCGATTTTCTCAAAATAATACAGCATTTCTTTCACCCATTCTCTTGGTTCTGGCTCCGCGTTTCGATCCCCACCCAAGACTCTGGTGCATCCACGCTGAAGGTAAATCCATGCCATTGAGTGACTATCATCAAGCGATGATTCAAAGTTGCTCTGAAATACCTTTCTAATGTCAGGGCTAAGGACGCCTGCTAAATGAAGGCAAAAAATAAAGACAAAAGAAAACTTTAACATACTACTGATAATAGTACAATGAGGTGAACAAAAATTCGTTTTAAATTTACTACAATACCTTTTTTTATGTTGTCAGCGCTACGCTTTGGGAAAACGCTTTTCTAATAGTCGAATGCGTTTGGACAATTCACAACGGCCACCACGATGAATTTTTTAACAATTCCCAATTTTATGTGGAGCGGTGGCAGCCAGATGTCTTGAGTATTGTCAATTAAAGGTGCAATCTTCAGTTTATGTTGTTTCATTTGTTTTACATTGGTATTGATTCAGAGGTGACCGCGAATCCCAATTACATAGAAAACAAAAGAATTTTGGAAAGCCGGCCTTATCGATGATCCCTTGCAAAATGTTGATGACCTTCAAATCACAGCAAATCTTCCATTTATTTTCGTAATATTTAATTTTTGTCATTATATCTTTCAATGTTTCATAGCTTTCTTTCATGTTAATACCCATTGCTAGCGGAATGGAAGGTTTTCGGTTCGACACATGCAATAACACTGCTTTCAAGCTTGAGACACAACCATCAATAAATAATCTCCACTCACTAGCGATGTAGTTCGTTCCCATTTGTACCACCAAAGCTTTTATATCGTTGCAGTAGGCGAACGAATTGTCATCATTTAGAGTGTAGAGGCTCTGAATATCAGCTTGCCGTTTGCGGCACGCCGTAGAGTTAACATTAGCATGTGTGAGTTTTCTTTGCTTTAAAAACGCTGTCAAAAATATGGCAAGTCGCTGCGATAGTCCCAATATGGCCACAATGAAGTTCAGTTCCATTTGCGTTATTAGTTGTGGTTCATCTCTTCCCTGTTGGGGCTCATAATCGGTATCAAATGGCTCTTCATAAGTAACACCACTTGCTGTAGTCATTCCTGTATATTCTGTACTACGATCTGGAGTTGGCGGCCTTGGTGATACAAAATTTTCAGGTGCAAGCACTGGTAGTGTGGCTGTTACAGTTGCTTTATAAATGTAGTTCTGCTCAGCATGTCGATTTAGACGACATTTGTAATTTACGCATGCATAGCAACTGGTTTCATCATGATCACCGGGTTGATTAATCCAGTTTACCGGCTTACAATACTTCATACTATGTTTGCCTCCACTCAACCATGCCATGAGATTGTTATAATATTGGCGACACACTGTATTAGGTGTGTAATTTCCACCGGTCAAGTCTACTTCGTCGAAAATCAACTTATATGCTCTCTTGAATTCACTACTAAAAAGATAACGAGAGATTAACAACCAACTGACCGAAATTTATGCAAATTAGGTCTATGACGATTAGATTGGCGGGGCTATCTATATCCCAGCAAGTCACAAGAGAGTACAATTGTCACAAATTTGATTATTATTAGTTATTAAAATATATCACCTAAATAATGGTTCAATTGTAAAAACGCGAAGAATTTTGCGGGATTTTTTAGGTTTAAATAATGTGCCGAGCAAATCAACCATTTGTATACACTGAGAGATACAGTGAAGTCGGGCAGAATGTAGCGTACGAACGGCACAAAATACTAAATAATAACATTGTTGAAGAATTTGGAGCAATAACTCCCGTAATATGCCAACATGTTAAGCAAAATATGGTTAAAAGGGCACACATGTGCCCACCGGCTATTTAGCCGTTATTATATTTCATACATAATTGTTATAAACCAAATTTTAAAGCAAGAAAATATTATTAAAAAAATTAAATGAGGTCTCAGAGGACACCCAGTTGGAACGAAGTTCCTTTCGCTATATATTATGTTCCAGTTAGTTCCAACACGCCTAAGGTGCTCGTTTAAAAATATGATAATTTAAATGGATCTTTAAGAAAAGATACTTTTTGTAAAATGATAAATTTTTTTAAGATTTTTTTTGTATAGAATATGTTTTTTTTAAAGTATGTCCTTTTTGTAAGAATATTTATTATATTTTTCCGAAAAGGTCCTTTTTTAAATACAGGTACTTCTTTTATTAAACGCTAATCTTCTTTTTAACAACAGGTACTATTTTTAAGGAGAAGTACTTTATGTAAGAGAACACCATAAGAGTATGGATCTTTTGCCAAAGAAGTACTTTTTTCAAGAACAAGTACTTTTTAAAGAAGGTACCTTTTTTAAGAAAATGTACTTATTTTCAGAAAGGCTACTTTTCTCAAGAAAAGGAAAGAAAAGGTATTATTTTATGTTTAAGAAAAGTTACTTTTAAGAAAAGGAATTTTTTTTTAAAAAAAGGGCATTTTTTTTAAGGGAAGGTATTTTTTTGAAGAAAAGTTTTTTTTAAGAAATGGAAATTTTTTGAATTGGCGCTTTTTTCAAGAATATGAAATTTTTAAGAGAAGGTACTTATCTCAAGGAAAGTTATTTTGTTCTACAAAAAAGTACTCTTTAAAGAAAAGATAGTTTTTTAATAAAAGGCAATTCGCATTAAGAAAATTTACGTTTTTAAGAATAGGTACTTAATTTAAAAAAAAATACTGTTTTCAACAAAAATTTACTTTTTGTATGAAAATTTACTTATTTTTAACAAAGGTACTTCGCTAAGATAAAGTTTTTTTTAAGAAAAGGTGCTTTGTTTGATAATATGAATACGTATTTTTTTTTGGACAAAATTTACTTTTTTTAAGAAAAGACACTTATTTAAAAAAATTATATTTTTTTTAACTTCTTTCACTTTGTTTTTATTAATTTTTTTTATTAGATTCAAAACTACAATATATTTGACCCGGTCTATGAAAAGGTGACTTATGACTCAACAGCAAAATTTCGAGAAATCAGCTGTTAAAGATAAACAATGCATTTCGTCAGTTTCTCGGTAGTTGTTCTCCTTCCTTCCCATTGCCCAGTGTCTCTAGTTGTTCAAGGGCACCAAGTGAGATGCAGTGTTGCTTTTGCTCCAAATATTATGTTAGTTAATTGCTTCAAGTTGCCATTTTCGGATTTTCGTATAGGTAATGCTAAAGAAAAATACAGGTTAGGATTTTATTGTACAAATTCAAATCACTTGCTTTGAAAGTATCTTGACTGTGTTTTTATTTCGATAGTATAATTACATGATAGATGAGGAACATGATATTGGCAAAGGTCTAAACACCATTGTGAGCATCCTGCATTATAACTTGGAAACGTATTGCAAAAATGTCCAAACAATTGTCCTTTTCTGCGATAACTGCGTTGGGCAGAACAAACATAATGTTTTGTTATCATATCTGCAATGGCGGTTGGTACCAAGTTCGCCCCGGATCGCTTCTTCGGTATTTTCAAGGCCAAGTATGCTGCTACTAATATTGAGACGTATGAAGATTTGCTGCAGTGCGTCGTACAATCGTCACCAGGTGGCCATAATACAGCTGTGTCGTCGAAAAATGTCGTTTGGTATGAATGGGACAGTTATTTTGAACCATTCTACAAGCCACTTGTTACACAATTCCACAGCGAGGATGTTGAATCATTTCAACTGTCATTAATCCCAGTTGATGACAACATGCCCGAAATTATTCAACCAGTTGGTTTATCTCTGCAGCGTCTGTGGTACATTTATCAGAATCTCAGAAGCTTGGTTTCAGATCCCATGAATGCGGATGTTTTGGCTCCATTGCCATCGAAAAAAATGCCATCAAAGAAATCTGAAGATGCTTTAACAGCCACAAAAGTGGCATCGAAGGAACCCAAGGCTTCATCTTCAACACCTAAACCGAAGAAGCCTGTGGCTTCATCGTCCAAAAAGAAATCGAAGAAACCTGTATCTTCATCGTCGCAAAAGAAACCGAAACCTATATCTTCATCGACAAATCACGATCCAATAAAGAAAAAACTGAAGAAACCTGCGAATTCAACTCCAATTAAAAAATCAAGAAATCGTAAGGCCTCATCTCCAGAAGCAGATTCGAAAAATTGAGCATTTTCAAAGGTTTCAACAAGGATGGCGACGAAAAAAACTACTTAATATTGCTAAATAAATAGTTTTTATGCAAAATAGCTTTTTTTTTTGGTAAAATCATTTTTGTAGCGTTCACTCCTTTTTTATCATTTCCAATTCCATGTATTATCTTGATTCTCGATTTTCAATAAAATTCTGTGTTTCTTTCATTTGTGCTCTTCTGCCTCTACATTTTTAGTACACTTCTAAGCAAGTTAGGACTTTCTGCTTTTCACCATGTGAAGGAGCGTCTCAAAAACTATCCGAACCAAAAAAAAATGTGAAATATAATTTATTGAGTCATAAGCCACCTTTTCATAGACCGGGTCACATATACGAAATATTGGTTACAGCCTCCACCTAAAAAACTTCCCATTAATCAAGAAATTTCCCAACACATGTTAGTCTAGACACAAACCAAAGCAAAAGTATCCACTGAAGTTAGCAATATGTCAAAAAAAGTGGTTTTTCCACTTTACAGATATATGTACCAAATTATATGTACTGATTTGGGGATACATTCGGCTATCTGAAATGCTCATTAGGGTGGCCCTCAATTACATGATATGTGAATTATAGGGTGTTCTTGTTGTCATTGATTTTTCAACTGATTACGAATTTTTTCCTGTAATTTTATTAATATCCGAAAAACTGGAATTTTTTAATTTTTTACAATAAACTGGGTTAGTAGCCTTTCATTTAAGATGAATATTTCATTCGTACACTGAGAGAAAAAAAATTATTATAATAATATTGTTCAAATATCCTGATGATGCTACACAAAGGAGTAGCGAAATATCGAGGAAAATAAATACAACAACAGCAAATCAGACCTCAAGCTCGAAGAATATTGATTATTTATTAATAAGTGATAAAGGTAGATTTACGACTTTTTCATTTAAAATGGCACAAAAACGGCTAAAGATTTTTGGCCAAAATTTTCTATTTCTCGTTTAGAACCTCAAAATCTTAAATTCTACCAAGGCGCTTCGCAGTAAAATGTTTCGTTTGGAAAAAAAATTGAAAAAACTTCAAGAAAAATGGAAAAAATCCAAAATTTTTAGCTTTTTTACCTTCCTCAACTCATAACGTCCAAACTAAGCTTTGTGACGTGAAGCGCCTTGGTGGAATTTTAGATTTTAAGGTTCTAAACGAGAAATAGAAAATTTTGGCCAAAAATCTTTAGCCGTTTTTGTGCCATTTTAAATGAAAAAGTCGTAAATCTACCTTTACCACTTATTATTATAATAATTTTTTTTCTCTCAGTGTACGAATGAAATATTCATCTTAAATGAAAGGCTACTAACCCAGTTTATTGTAAAAAATTAAAAAATGCCAGTTTTTTTTTTTTTTTAATTTAATTTTTTAATTTTTAAGCCCACGAAAATGGTTAAACTGTGTTATATTTTGAAATACAACTAATTTTTAAAAAAAACTCGTGGAATAAATATTGTTTCTGAGTCCCCAAAGATTCATATTCAACAATAAAAAAGTTATTTTTCGCAAAAAGTCGTTTTTGACATATTGCTAAATATAGTTGACAATACTGGGTTGTAGCATAATATTGTTTACAAAAAGTTGTTTAATTTTTTTCATTACACCCCGTATTTCGATTAGCATCGCTAATCATCCCCATAATGATCACAAAACGACTGACAATAATTACGTGTGTTATAAATCACAAAAAAAACAAACTACTCGTACGCAGTGTGCAAGCTTTCGTCAACAAAAGTTCGGCTTCGCTGTGTTTGATTATTGTCTGTCGATACATTTGAGTCCCTTGTTCAATGTCGGTCTTGTAATTGAGTTTTTTCTCTGAGGGAACGTCAATTACGTGCGGCATTACGAGAGTAAATCTTAGTGAGTAATTGATCTCCTCTGATAAAATGTCAACGTTATTGGTTTCATAAAAATAAACGAATGTGTTATTTTCAATAACAATATTTGACGTTCAGCTGATAGTTTTAAGTTGCAATTGTTTACCATTCTGTGTCTTAAAAGTTATTGTGCCCCCTTAGTTTTGTTTTTATATTTCATCCCGTTAGTTGTTTTTCACATTCCTTCTTACTCCAAAGTCAAATTGTTGCTGATGCGTCACAATCTAAAGATATTATCAATCAACATGTCGTCAATAGAGTGCGACGGGTGACATTGAAGGAAGTGCCTGTCATTTTGTCTACAAGAATGTTTAATGCAAGACAAGTATACTAGTTTGTCAGACAGCTGATCGGTAACGAAAATGTACTTTACAAGGTCTTCAAAGTCAGTGTATACGGCAAGAGTCGTGAATAACCAAAATCAAAATGGCCAAAGAATTCGTTGACGACTACGTCGTCTTGGACGATTTTGCAACTGAGATGTACAGGTGATAGTCCATGCAAATCGCCAACAAAATTTTCATTCAAGTGCACGAAAAATCGTCTGCGACCACAAGAGCGAAATTTTTGTTGATCGAGTCACTCACGGCCATTTGGGTGACCTGATGACAATCGGATCATTGTCTACTATCTAGCTGACTATATCACCTATATGATCACCGATGACAAAACGTATGAAAAAAAGTATGGCAAGATATACGCCGGTTTTTGTTGAAAAACTTGAAAAGAGGAATTTAGTTTTGTGGCTTATATTTTAAAGGAAGTAGATAGATCGGATTTGTGCACCTTATATTAAGGACATTTGTGTGGCATTAACTAAACGGTGAATTTCGTATTTTTCGTAAGCTTTCATCGACTTGCCATAAGAGAGAACCTCCTTATTGCGATTCTCAAAATCAACTGATTACTGGAACTATAAAAACGTTATTCTCACTTTCATTGTAAAGTAGTATGTCCCATTAGTTAATAACACGATCCAGCAAGATCAAATTTCTCATGCATCTGGTCAGTATCGAAGATTTGGATTCCATCATCGCCAAAATAAAATTATAAATATCTTACAGAAATCGTTGACGACAATTTCGTCTAGTACGACTTGGCCAACTGGGATGTTGTGGTTGCATAAATAAACACTCTAATACGAGCCCTACGAGCTTAAAAAACAACCAACAGTTATACAAACAAATTTCAATTAATTAAACTAAATGGAATTGATTTTATGATGTTCCACGAAATTTATACCCAGCAGATGATGGACAATCTCAAGGAATCTGAGTACGTTAGTGAATGAAGGAAAGAAGTGCATTCACTTTAGGAGGTCATGGTTGGCTTTGAAACCACAAGATGGACTTTTCTATTCAGAGATATCTGACTTGTATCTTCATCACATGTAGTATGAATCTCTGTGCAATTTCTTCTGTATTTTGTTGGTTGTGTTTATATATATAAATAAATGTTTAATCAATTACATTTGAGAGGTTTCTCCAAAGAAGGACATTCACATACGTACAATGCTCACAAACAACGACACGTGCACACAGTGACAGCCAAAGGGAATGCAATCTTGGCAATGGCATGAATGTCATGACATTGATTGCCTTTAGGTTATACGTTTTTCAAAAGCGTTTCCGACTTCTGTTGGATATTTACAACTGGGACAACTTTGTGAATTATTATATCATTTGCTTAACAAATATGTATGTACTATTTCGGAATATTTTTTTTATAATATTAACCACTCTCCAGAAGACCAAATACAATACAGGCGACAGTGTTTTTAGGGCGTCTACCCAAACAAATACTTATAACAGGACAGTACAACATCCGCTGGGTTTTACAACTGATCATTTCTGTTTTGTATCAGAGCTATATTTTCGATTTTATTTCAATAAATCGCAAGCAGTATAAAATTTAGCACTATGTCTTTCAGAAAATACATTCCCGTACTCTATCACATGGTGAAACGTCTAAGCAAATTTAAATGTTTTGTATGTTCCACACCGACATTTCAGTTTGTTTTTGACAGTTGTGCAGTGCAGTCGAAAACAAACTATTATGGAGCATCTAACGCACCAACAACGTGCTGAAGTTATTAAAATATTTTATCTAAATAACCGTTCAATTGTAAAAGCGCGAAGAATTTTGGGCGATTTTGTTGGTTTAAATAATGTGCCGAGCGAGCCAACCATTCAGCGTATTGTAAATAATAAGACTTTGTGTACGCTGGGAGATAAAGTGGGCCCCAATCACTCCTGAGGATGCGGCTCAAAATGCCGACCACCGCCGTAAGCTTCCCCTTGACGAAAGGCAAATGCTGCATAAAGTTCATCCGCTCACCTACAACGATACTTAGATACTTAACCTGGGTGACATAGTTAATACTGATATCCTGACAAGTGGGGGCGGGACAACGAGAATTTTCCCTTGAGCAACATGGTCGCCGTCTTTTCCAGAGCCAGGCCCCTCGGCCTTCTCCGGCCCACTCATTCACTACAGACATGACTTCCTCACCCCTTCACTCCAGGTCGGCACGAAACTGTCCTTCGATGTATCCACCGCAAAGATTCCCCAACAGGAAGCCCTTCATGATGTTCCATACAAATGTGCCACAGATGGACCACTGCAAACATCCCCCGGTGGTAGAGATACTCTTCTGTCGCTAAAGTAGCTGACCAACAAGTTCATCTTTTTACAGCCGATCTCTTGGACTCGGCACAAAATACTGGCCCACGACAGGTGGGCAAACGTGCCACGGGTATATGAATATACCCAGGATTCATTTAGTAGTTGTGCCAGCAACGTAGCGTTTAATGTGGAGCCACGCATCCTTCACGCTTCTTCCCTCCGTGAAATTAAACTGGAATGTACAGTCTGCCAGTTGGTGTCTTCTTTAAGACGATTCACCATTATAAATAAAATAAATAAATGGTTTCCCATTACATCCCATCAAGGGACTGGGGAGAACTTCTCACAATCACTGACCTGTGCGCTTTCCAGTTTTCACTCACTGATTGGGACCTACAGTTCTACACCGATTCCGAACGGTAATTTGAGAAGCTTTTTCATGGCTAGATACTCGATAGTGTCGCCGTCACTATGTGAGGTGACCGCCGCCGAAAGAAAATTTGAAGGTGGTCAGAGCCGGGTTCGAACCCAGGATCTCATGTACAAGAGCCGCGCACACTAACCATTGTACCACCGATTCACCATTATCCTCTTAAGAAACTGATGCCCCGATAAGAGCGGGTATTACTCCGCAATTTATCAGGTAACTTAAGCTGGACCACAACACGCGCACACCTCCATGACTCCGGGAAGTATCCTTCAATAACACATCTACTAAATAACGTGCTAAGGTATTCGGGTATAGCCTTTCATATTTCTCTCACCATCGCTCCAGTCATCCCGTTAACGTCCAGGGATCTCCTAAACTTGACCCGAAATGTACTGGCCGCCAGTTCGTGCTCCTCCAGGACTAGAGCACCGATCACCTCTCTATCTGAAGGAGGGTGATCAGTAGGGTCCAGCGCCTCAGTACTTTCCTTCCACGACGTCAAAGGGTCATCTTCAATCTTCAGGAATGTATGTACTCCTAAATTTGCCCCTGCAAATTTGGTATACCTTACCCGAGGGACCGTTCCTGTTATCGTGTACAAAATTTCTCCACTTATCCTTGACTCTGACATTGGCAGACTTATACGTCCTAAGGGCAGCTAGATAAACTGGTCTACGCTGAGCTAAATCCTAAACATTGGAACGCCTTGCCTTCTGTAAGGGCTTTCTGAGGCGCCTGACGTTTTTCCGCATCGAATTCACCTCAGGAAACCACCATTTGACCCCGCCATTTGAGCTTTACGGCATGGTCCTAGCACTGCGTCGTTCTCCGAACACATCCAACGGTCTATAAGGCGTATCATTTCGTCCACCGACAGAGCCCTAAATCCATCAAGTTGAAAATCAAAAAATTGCTCCTCTGAACATCTCTGCATAAAACTCCCAGTTTGCGTTCTGGAGTCTCCACTTACGCAATGGTACATTCTCTGTCAGTGGTGGGTGACCATAACATCAATAATATTATGGGCACTTGCATCCCAGTCACAACGTACCGTCCAGTCAAAGTTCACCACAGCCGTCTCGATCGCAACTGTCACGTCAATGTACTATATAAGTATCAATGTTCAAAAGTATATAAATCGGTAGGTTAATTTACCACCGCGACCCTCCTTGCAGGCAAACATTCGCTGATCATGATACCTCGTACATGATTCTGATGAGAAGGAGCATGCCTACCCGTCGTACAGAACCACATACGAGAACATGAATTTGCGCCTAAGCCTAGGATTAGCGGGAATTTACTTGTGCGGAGTAGCCCCGAATCGATATACTCTATATAGGGTTCCAATGGGCAACTAAATCGACAATAACTTCTACAGACTTTTAGCAGTGCAGTGATACAAAAATCAAAAGAATCGGGACACAAGCAATCAAGATATTGCGGTGAAAGTTTTCACAAAAACTGGCACAAAAAATGCAAATTTGCACACAACTGTCCGCTGAGCGGACACACACAACGCTCTCCGACCACAATCAGCCGATATTTCGGCGATCCGTCGTCCACCGATCTCAACGATATATGTAAGATGTGATGTAACCCTAGCTGAAGAGGCATTGGTTGAACGAGTGCCAGGAGGACTTAAGACGACATCGAACAGTCGTTACTTTTTGTTTTTAAGTTGTCATCTAGTCAGTTGTCGTAAAGAAGCTGAATTGTTAAAGTCGCTAAGTAAAGTTTCAAGCAAGTTAAAGTTGTCCGTTGAAGCACATATTACATATTACACTGCGTTGTTATAAAGGAGCCCAATTGTTAAATTGGCACCAAGTTGTTAATCCGCCGTATTCCTTCTATAATTATTCTAATACCATCCTTGCATTTTGTTAATTAATATTATTAAAATAAATTAATAATCACCACCAATAAAATACTCTACATTTGGGGGCTCAACCGGGATACACACACGCCGATAAACAAAATGCCTCCACACGACAACCATAACTGTGGACGATGTGAAAAGGAAGACGACGAATACATGGTGCAGTGTGATGGGTGCGACATTTGGTACCACTACAAGTGCGCTGGAGTAACCAGTGCGGTTGCCGACGTAAGTTGGAGCTGCTTGCAATGCTGTCAAAAACAACAACAAAAACAGCAGCAGCAACACAACGGACCGCAAGCTGCATCCTCTCCAAACGTAGGTGCGAATTGCCAAGAAAAGCAGCTGCAGGCAAATGGGGTCGAAATTGGTTTGATGGGGGCGGCAGCAGAGACGAAAGGTGCAGGTGTTGGTGCGGGTTTGGCAGTGAACATGGAGAAAAATCTGGAAGATATTGTGAAGTTGTTGGCTTTGCAAATCCAACCAAACCAAAATAGGCAAAATGAGCCGAAAATCGGTGCTGAAAACTTTACTAAAATTATTCCAGAATACGATGGAAAAAGTGTCCCGGTTGAACGGTGGTTCTTTAACTTCGAACAAAACGCAGCTGCGTACGAGGTCAACGATATGCAAAAATATGTACAAGCGCGGGGTAAGATGACGGGTGCAGCAGAACTGTACCTCAATTCGGTATATGTAAGTTCATATGGCGAGTTAAAAAAAGTGCTTACAACGAAATTTAAGCGTACGTATGTAAGTGCAGATGTTCATAAAAAATTTCGCGAAAAGAAAAAGAGCGGGACAGAAACGTTTCATGAGTATGTTTTGCATATGCGAGACTTGCAGTTGACGACATCGATATTAGCTCCGTTATTCGTTACATAGTTGATGGTTTGTATATAAAGAACGAATACAAATACAATATGTACGGCTGCAAAACGTATGGTGATCTACAAGAGAAGTATGCTACAGTAGTTTTGACTTAACTGCCACTCTTTTAGCTGCCAATTTGAGATACCAGCCAAAAACCACAAAATTTCACTAATTTCTTCAATTTCGTATGAAATGTACTTGTTTAAGTGCCAATTTCATACGTGCCAATTTAAGTTAGCTGCCACAAATATTTGGAATTATTATCCCATATTCATTGATAATTTTTCATTTAACAGCCACAAAATTTTTTTTCCAACTGTTGCTAACGAAAACTATGTATGTATGTAAATAGTTTGTTTTTGTTAGAATGCTCGCAGCCTTTCTATAATACTCTCATTCTCTTTATAACTCTCTCTTGGTTTAAAAAAAAAACCAAAAAAAAAACAGTGTGTATGTACATATGTGAGTTCCTAGTATAAATAAACACAATAGATCATACGAAAGGGTGCTTTTGTTTGTTTTCTTCGGCAGTTGCATTGTTTGTTAATTACCTTTTACTTAAAAAATGTATTTGCAAAGACTGAAATATTTTGTTCCTTTTAATTTATATTATTTTTCATGAACTAGCTTTATGTTGTTTTATTAATGAATAATAAATGAAAAGAATATTTTTTTTTAAAGTTTTGGTTGTAAAAATAGGGAATTGTGTGAATCGCACTTATGGGCCACTTCTGTGGCAGGTAAACGAATCAGATAACTACCAATTTTTGGCAGTTAAAAAATTTAACTTAAGTGCCATTTTGACTTACCTGCCACAAAATGCGCGCAAAACACGGTGTGGCAGTTAAGTCAAAACTACTGTACTCGTATATAAGCACTTGTAAACTCCTCCATACGATACATGAATGTTCGATGTATTCCAATACGTACCCCTTATTAAACCGTTGGCATATTTATCAAGTAGTTCTCGTGTACATTTTGCAGCTCGGCGCCACGTTAATATCTTCCGTGCTGTATTTCCGCAAAAGTCAACGAGTTCATTGATAGAGCTGTAAATTTAAAGCTTTGTTAGTTTGACACATTTTAAATACGACCGACCATACATCGAGGTGTTAGCTGGTAGTTTCGATACGGTTTCCTGGTATCGTAAAAATTCCTCAAAATGCCACTGTCACACCGACACAACTTCCAAGACATCCTGGCAAGCAGGTGTTTGGGGCGAATGTTTCAAATAGTATGTTTGGCACAACTCCTTACTTACACCACCGAATCGTTTTAATATTCTCATTTACTGTTTGGCTTTAGAAACACCATTGTTTCCCTGTAACGAGGAGCACAAACCTCGAATTCCTTTCTCACCATCTTCAAGCAGAGAACGTGTTACACGTAACACAAACAAAGAGGTTAAGAATTAGTTAATGAAAAATACAGAACAATGGATATAATGTAACGGGAACAACAGGAAACCCAATATTTTGGTTATTATATTTGCAACACTAAACAAGACTTTGTGGGTGAGGCTGTCCAGTAGGGTGGAGCGAAAAAAGTCAAGTTGATATTTTCGAGTCGCTATAGTGCGGAAAAGTTGCGATTGGTGAATACAAGAAAAACAAAAAAAAGATTATTAAAATCGGACTTTATCTTCCGATCCCGCAAGCCGTCTAAATATTCCAAAAAATTTAAAATTTCCGAGTTTTTCAGAATAAAAAAAAAAAAAAAGGTGTATATATTTTTTTTCGCTATAGTGAAAAATATTTGCAGATTGTACTATTTAATAATAATAATAACAAAAAATTAGGTTTATAGAATATCTTCCGATCGCGCAAGCTCAATAAAAATCGGCAAAAAAATCTAATTTGAGTGATTTTGATGTATTAAGAAAATAATCACCGGACGTCTGTTTGAGGTCTCACTCAGTTACTTAAACGACCAAGCACAAGCACGAAGCAAATGAGAGGGAGAAACATTTGTTGTTCTGCTTAAATTTTTTTAGTCGAAAAGAGAAACTGAAACTCCACTCCCACGACGAGCCATTTTTTATCAGTTGTGAGGCTGTTACGCATGAGTGAGCAAGCACGCGAGTACGACTTCTTAACGTTATTATCTGTGAATATTGGTATTGTTTTCTTTTTATTACATTAACTATTGAAATGGAGGAAATGTCGTTGACGAAGAGAATTACTAGACAATCTTTTCACTGTCCAATATTCGGTCATCCTAGAGACTTTCTGCCAAACATTCTTCCAACACACGAGGATGTGCTTCGATGCTGCTTTGAAGAGAGGTTTGTATTAGCAAGCAAACTCAACAACACAAAAGTGAGTTTCTCATCTGTCAGCAATGCGGTGGCAAAAAAAGTGAAATATATTTATGAGAAGGCGTCAATCCCTACAGTCTCTTATTATAGGATAATTCAGCTAATTAATGCCTACTATGATAAGTATTGTAAACTAATGAAATCATACATTCGAGACAAGGAAAAACCAAACTTTATACAAAAAGTTGAGGAATTAAAAAAACAAGGAACTGAACTGTTTGATATCTCAGGCTGCAAATGTGAAATGAATTTGTATTGCTCCTGTAAAAGGACCCCAGATCTATGTGAATGTCCTATTTTGATTAACTGTACGTGTGAAAAGCCTAACAAAATTCCTGTTATTGAGCATAGATTTATGTATCTCCAGAGAAAGTACGGAATGGGAAAAATCAGTACTTTAGATCAAAATCAAACAAAAAAACTGAACACTAGACTTGAAAGACGAAATAATACATTGAAAAGGCAGCCTTCCAAACCTGTTGAAGATGAAATAAAAGAGACTGAGGATATCGATGAAATACAGCAGAGTTTTAATGCCGAAGTAGAATCAAATATCCATGACGATTACAAGCCTAGCTGTTCTAAGAAGAAAGAATTCCCATGGCAGATGAGATTGTCATTACAATCTACATCTTTAACTTGCGATCGTTATGGAGTATCTGACCGTGCAGCTGCTGCTATAGCATCCAGTGTTCTTGAAGATTATGGTGCAATTACTGAAACAGACACTTCTGTAGTCATTGACCGACACAAAATTAGAAGGGAAAAGAGCCGCACTAGAAAAGAATTACAACAAAGTCAACTGGATTTAGATGAACTTCATGGCATATATTTTGACGGAAGAAAAGACGATACCCTAGTTATAGAAAAGATTGGATCTAAACACTTTCGTCGAACTATTAAAGAAGAACACTATTCTATCATAAAAGAACCTGGCTCAGATTATTTATCCCATGTGTCTCCAAACTCCTCATCTGCTAAGGACATTACAGCTTCTATAGTATCATGTCTTACTGAACGAGGGGTTTCACTAGAATTCTTAGATGTGGTAGGCTGTGATGGTACAAATACCAATACTGGATGGAAAGGTGGTGCTATCAGACAGCTAGAAGTGCATCTCGGACGACCACTGCAGTGGGCTATTTGTTTATTACATTTCGTTGAATTACCTTTTCGCCATCTTTTTCAACATTTGGATGGTGAAACTAGTGGCCCAAGATCATTTAGGGGAACAATTGGGAAGAATCTTATTGGTTGTGAAAAGCTCTCAGTGGTAAATTTTAAATTAATTGATTGTGAAATTCCAGAAGTGGACATACAACTACTGAGCAAGGACCAAAGATATCTTTTTGACATAAGTCAAGCAATTAAAAGTGGCAACTTTCCAAATGGCTTATCAAACCGTGACCCCGGCCCAATTTCACATGCCAGATGGCTCACTTGTGCAAATAGAATCCTTCGACTTTACGTGGCCGTAGAAAACCCATCGTATGCCTTAATAGACATAGTGACATATATTTTAAAGTCTTACATGCCAGTTTGGTTTGAAATAAAATGCAGTAAGTACATTACAAACGGGCCGACTTATCTGTACAGAGCAATAGAAACATCTCGATACTTGCCTGGCGACCTGAAGAAAGTAGTATTCAGTGTAATTGAAAGAAACTCGTTCTTTGCTCACCCGGAAAACCTACTCATGGCAATGGTCTTTGATGACAGAAAGCACATACGAGAGCTAGGGCTAAGAAGAGTGTTAAAAGCCAGGCAGACTGTTCCAAAAGGTAAAGGTATCAGAAACTTTAACACTCCTACTTTAAACTTCGATGCGGTAGACTACACAGAGTTAATTGATTGGAATGTAGAAAAATTATCATCTCCACCTCTTCTGCGGAGAGTAACAAACGAAGAAATAAATTCCTTCATACAATCAGGTGATATCCCAGACTGGGATGTTAAAAAATTTCCCTGCCACACGCAAGCTGTTGAGCGTTGCGTCAAATTGGTAACGGAAGCATCGCTTAAGGTATGTGGGCCCCAATCAAGAGATGGATTCATCAGGGCCACACTGAAATCAAGATCCATAATGCAAGAATTTAACACCAAATCGCAGTACAAAGTTGCGACTAAAAGTGAGACTTAAACAGATGAAACAACAAGTGATACATTTAAGCAAACACCCTCATTGGTTGGATGGTGGGAAGGGTGTGGGTGGAACTCGAGGAGCAGCCACCTCCCCGTGGTGAGTTCTGGGTTGTTTAAATATAATAAAATATTTAAACAAGCGAAGAGCTGCACAATTTTTATGCAAATGTTAATATTTGAACGCAAACAGACGTCCGGTGATTATTTTCTTAATACATCAAAATCACTCAAATTAGATTTTTTTGCCGATTTTTATTGAGCTTGCGCGATCGGAAGATATTCTATAAACCTAATTTTTTGTTATTATTAATATTAAATAGTACAATCTGCAAATATTTTTCACTATAGCGAAAAAAAATATATACACCTTTTTTTTTTTTTATTCTGAAAAACTCGGAAATTTTAAATTTTTTGGAATATTTAGACGGCTTGCGGGATTGGAAGATAAAGTCCGATTTTAATAATCTTTTTTTTGTTTTTCTTGTATTCACCAATCGCAACTTTTCCGCACTATAGCGACTCGAAAATATCAACTTGACTTTTTTCGCTCCACCCTACTGTCCAGGTTACAACACAGGGGTTTTAGCGTTAGCAGGTGTGGAATATGAGCCACTTGCACAGTCTCGTTTTTTGCCCAACACATGCGGGAATTTGGTCGTTATAAAGTAAAGGGTGATTTTTTTTCCTAAAATGAAGAAAACAAAATGAAGTTCAAACGTCTCATACTGTTTACCATTACAGTATGCAGATAAATAGATATAATATAGAATTAAGCAAACAATGAAAAAGTAATATTACATATTTCTGCTGACTATTAGGAGCAAAAATCTGCGCTAACCCCTCATCATACTAATGATCAGTAGTTAAAAAGCTATTATGAAAACAAAAAGATGAATATCTATTAAATTCTTCCCACTCCAATATGTATAAGTCCAAAGTTGCAGGTTTGTTGAACAGACTGTGTGCGAAACTAAGTTGAACATTTTCGGGTGTCATTTCTAAACCCATTTTCTACAACTGACAGCTATTACACGGTGTGTGCAACTATTCTTACCAGCATATTGTCATACAATATTTAGACATTTACTGAGATACTTGTAGCAATTCACTCTTACACTCCATGCAATATTAGATTCCACCAGAGCAAATATTTTGCTTACAAACATAGCCTCCTTAAACATGGCAACAATCTTCTAGCGGCAAAGGAAACAAGGTGATGAACGTATTAGGAATTAATGGTGTTTCCTTATTTCTCATATACCACGACATAAAGTTTGTCAGGTATTAAATTAGAATAAATATGAAATTTATTGATGTAAAATTTGCAATTGATCTAGAATTGACACAATGTAATGAACAAAATTTATCTAAAATAGTGTCGGGCATTTCTCAAATTCCTATTCTCGTTTACACACATACGGCCTTATTCAAAAAATGGTTGTCATAGGTTTGATAAAGGTTTAAGAATGTAAAGCCCAAAAATTTTATTCATGGTCGAAAAATTCCTCTGTTAAGAGTTCTCTAACGTTGCCATTTTTATTGAACGTTTAACCCTTCTTTTTCCATATATTAACCGCATTAATACACAAAAGAAATATTTTTTTACATTTCACGCGTGCCATACATAAATATTTATGCCATATAAATACGTGGATCTATTTTGGGTATATTTGAAGATTTAATAATGCCACAGTATCCTTCCAAGCCATCAAATACTTTCATTCCAATTTTTAAAATTTTTAACCAATATGGACTTCACTATGTAATGTATAGAAATTAAAAACATTGAAACTATAACCTATTATCCGGTTTCATATTCGACTACCAAAACTGGAATCCAACGCAGTATAATTTTTTGAAACTTCTTCCAAATTTACGAATATAGCAAATATTAATTGATCTGTTTATTGAATAGTTCTTTCCATTCAACTTGTTTTTACATCACAACCACTGTGAGAATACATGAAACAGGGTTGTCACTCAATTATCTGTTCCGTAGTTAAAATACTCATTACGAATACGGGGCTAATAAAACCTTCGCCAATTATTAAAGCTTTCATAACCTGATGAATTCTTTAGAGCTAATTTAATGTTTTTTTATTATTAAGGCCGATACACTACGAGTATAATCGCCTTATTCATAAAAAGTTGTTTTTTATCACGATTATGCTACAACCCTGTATATTCAACTATATTGGGCACATTTGGTTTGGTTTGTGTCTAGACTAACATATGTTGGCAAATTTCTTGCATGGGAAGTTTCCTAGGTGGATCCGTTGTTTTGTTGTTGGTTGTTTTCAATTAATACCTCTCTCTGCTGTTAGTAAAACAATACTTTTTCAACATCTAGCAATCATATCACACCAGGCCGAATGTCACCAAATTGCTGAGAGAAATGCAAACAAATTTCATTTGTTTACGTATTCATTATTCTATATTTTTGAAATAAATATGCAAATGTATGCATAAATAAAGGATTTTTAATAATATATATGTTATTAAATACTTTTTCGTTGTAAGTTTTCTTATCTTCCGGAATCCCGGGCAATCGAAAAATAAATTGTATTTTCCCGGAGTAACTAATTTGCCGGAAAAAGAAAACCGTATTTACTCACAGAACGTGCACACATTTAACATAACATCAAATTTGCAACTGCAACTGCATCTCGGTTTTCTAAGAATACCAAAGAAATTACAGTTCAGTAAAAGTGAAAATGCGGCCGTCGGTGGTGCAGCGGTTAGTGTGTGCGACTGTTGCGCGAGAGAATGTGGGTTCGACCCCTGCTCTGACCACCTTACATTTCTTTTGACGACGGCCACCTCGCTTAGTGGCGGCATCATTACCCAAATTTATTCAATCTTCAATTTGTTGATAAAAACCAACCTGCCCAGAGAAATTCCGCTTTTAGTCACGGTTATCCCAACTTCTCACAGGCTGCATCAGGCAGCACTATTTCCACCACATCGGCGACTTTCTCGCAGGATCCTGATTCAATCTTTAAAATAGGAACGGAGTCTGGCTGGAAAACAGGATAATCTGTCGGCTTCCACTTCCAAAGAACACCAATCTGGTACAGGGCTGCGCTCGCCTGATGAACCGGTGGTTTCCAAAATGTTGACGTCGTTAAGGACAGCTTGGTACTAGCGGTCACCAATCTGATGTCTCATTCTGATGTTTCAGGGATTTTTCGGTTCAATCTCCCGATTGTGACAACGCAGGTTTGTTTTAGGGCCGCATATAATTAATGCGCTTCAGTGATGAGCGCTCTGTTGAGTATCTCTGCTATCACAGCGCTCTGATGAAAGTAGGTAGGGATTCAAACATAAAGTGGCAACAATACGGTCGATTGGTGTATATAGGGATCGCAGGGATGCCGTTTTTATACTGAATTCCGAGTCTCTGTCAGGTGGCCTTGTCATGTGACCGGGTCTCATACGATTCAGTAGGATCCAACTTAGGGTGCACAAGATCCATAACGGACACAATGTGAAATATACCCTACCAGATAACCCTGGTGTGGTAGCCGTATATGAACCTGCCATATAGCAAGTTTCTGAGATGCTTTTGGAGGATACTAACGTTTTTCTGTGATGCGCTTGGGTGCGTGGAGAAGCTGCTCATCACGCGAGCGGATGAGTCACTTGAAGATGAGCTTCTTGGTAACACCAACGATTAGGTGGAAGTAACGGTGGTGGTGAAACCTAGTCTCGGTCAAGCTTCTGTAAAAAAATGCTGAAATTATATTTTCCTGTGTATGCTCGTCGTGACCAAAATATATTTTGTTTTCCCCAAATGCACTAAGAATCGAAACTTCAACGGTCGGTAGGGAACTATAAGTACTCTCGTATAAAAAAGTTTGACGTTCCCCTAATCAACTCCTCAATACAAATTCTTTGCGACCCTTCGCTCAAAAAAAAAATCAGTGCCCCCCTGATACACATATTTAAAGGCTTTTCAAAACATTTCCGAATTTAAAATGCCTGTATCAATCTTTGTAAATAAATGTTTGCGAATTTATTCCTGGGGCAGGTATAATATGGATTTAACAGAAGAATGTTTTATAGAGCTTTCCGCAAATCGGAGTCATGGAGTTTTTTTTTGTATGCGGTTTGGCATGAACTTACTCTTATCAAGTGAATTTAAAATATTTACGAAACTAAACGGTTCCATCGAAAACACTCTTTCAATCACTCTGGTTTGTTGTACATAGATGTGTCAGCTCCACCTTACATCCTCCTACAGAAACGTTAAAGCACGCAGGAGCAGGTTCATAAACAGGGTTGAAACATTATTAAGTATTCAAAAGGCCCAACGAAAGCGACTTGGCCATCAGACCTAAGTGTTGGTGTATTTCACTTTGTTCAAGTTAACACCTTTTACCATCTAAACATACATATCTAAAAAGTTGCGTTCAAGTATTCCTCAGTAATGGAAAACACACATGTTAAAAAGACACCGGGTGAACGCAAACAAATTGCAATGGCGAAGAGTAACCAGGGAACTACTCGACGGTTGCAACAGATTTAAAGCGTCGTGACAGAATGGCTAGCTGCGGAAAATGCTTTAATGTTGATACGTGTCAAATGTGCTTTCTACGCCAGCCTTCGAACCAGAGGCATTAAGTGTTTGTAGTAGTGGAAAACTGAAATGTATCCTGGGAGATTTCCTTGGAGAAATTTTAATTGGTGGTCTATATTCGAATCATTAATACACAGACAAATTTTCTGGGCAATATTTTTCTATTAAACGATTGTTTGATGTTAAACAGAAAAGTTGTTCAAAAAACGGCGTGTACAACTGTAGATCCGATTAGTGAGTGTAAAACTAGAAAGCGCACAGCTCACTGGTTGCGAGAAGGTCACCCCAATCCCTTCATGGAATATAATGAGAACCCATTTTTTCAACTGTAAAGGAATCGTATGTTTGTGAGATTGTGTAGAAATTGTCTACTTTTTTACTCTTCCTCCTATTAGAGTGGAAAATGTGGAAAAATTAATTCAGTGTTCAAGCTGACCTCAGTGTGAAAACATCAGTTGCACGTTGAGTCTTCATGGGCTGAGCATTTTGTTTCTACAGGTACACGCTGTAAGTGATTTGTAAGTGGGTGTATTTTATATTCCAGGCCGAAGTTTTTGACGTAGAATACGTCTTACCTTACGGTATGAGGAGTCATGTCAGGTTTTTATTGTTGTAATCTTTATTTCATTGAATTTGAGGAAACGGCTAGATAAATTTTTTTAAATTTTTTTTGTAGGTAAATGAAGATGTTATCTTTTGTTTGATATACATTTCATATTGGTTGATATCTTCCTAATATTTAAATTTCTCAAATGAAAATTGTTTAAACACATACACTCAAACATATGTGTGGTGTTTGGTTGAGTGTTTTTGGTTGCTCAACATTGCTTAGGAACATGTATCCAATAAAAAGTGAAACGAACAGCAAGCTAATGTTGCTTGGCAACATTAATTGTAACATTAATGTATTAATTGTAACATTAATGTATCCATGATAAATAATATAAGCAAATGAATTTATTGTAATATATGTTTTCTGTCTTATCGGATGGCGTATTCTTCGTTAAACTTAATGGCCGTGTCTCTGACACAGCCTGCAGGGACAGTTCGTGGCCGAAGGCCTCGGACAACTGTCTGCTGTAATTTTTTTTTTAACAAATCTTAAACGGTACAATATTATTCATTGATATTTTATTGCAAGAAATTTGGTTTATACCTGTTTACGCCTGTCGCCCAACCATCACTACCTGTCTGATTGTATCAGCGGTTGATGTCGCTCAGCGGCGTTAAGGAACTTATTGCTTGTGATTGTCAAGCATTTACTCAACGGCGTTACGAATTTGATGTGTGGCCCGTGATGTTTACATTTTGTATACATCAAAAAACCATAGAAGCGGCAACAGGCACTTCAGCCCCGAATATTTAAAGTTTGTTTTAAAAAAAAAATTAAATTAAAAATAAAGTGTAGTACGTGGGACGGGCCCACTACTACTGAATAAACAAAAAAAAAAGAAAGTGTGTTTTTTATCCAGTTGTGACCCCCTGCGGAACGTCGGAAGAGGCAATTCCCGACCAACCACATCCACTGTTAGGCAATCGCGGTCACTAGGGCACGACATAGTCAAGGGCAAGTACATATAGGTACCGTTGGGGTATATATGTAATTTGGAATTGGCGCCACTTGAGATCTTTATGTTCATCTCTTTTGCTCGCACAATATTGTGTTTCCACCAATAGTGCATGAAGCATTTCATATTTGTCGTGTGTTGAGTACCGAAATTTAGTAAAGGGTACCAACAAAAGAACGACTGACATTTAGCGTAGATTGGCACTCCAATAAAAATAAAGGAAAATTTTTATTTCATTCTTCAGAAGGAAGAATAAGGAAATTTGGCGGAAACATTTCGTGGCAATAATTGATTGCACGATAAAATAAAATTCACACTAAAAGTTTAATTTTAAAATTGTCAACAGATATTGCTCCAAATTAAAGTGTCTCGTTTGCGGGATTATTTGGAAGCCCAAAACATGGGTACAGTTATTTTAAAAATCTCGGAAGAATATACAACAGTGGTGGAGTTTAATCGCCCAGGAGAAAAGTGAGGAAATCTTGGTGAAAGAAAAGTGCACTAAAGCAACTTGTTGCCCAATTGAGATACAAATTTCAAAAATTTTTACAAATTTTGAGATTTTTTCGATCTTACGACAGTTGTCTTACATCAGTTGTGTTGCAAGTTAGAGTGCATCATTTTGGGAAATATTTGTGTAAAGATTTCCTAAAATTCCAAAATTGCGAATTAGAGTACCTCATTTTGGAAAATATTTGTGTAAAGATTTTCTAAAAATTGGAAATTAGAGTGCCTCATTTTGGAAAATATTTGTGTAAAGATTTCCTAAAATTCGAAAATTGCGAACTAGAGTGCCTCATTTTGGAAAATATTTGTAAAAAAGATTTTCTACGATACGAGATTGCAAATTAGAGTGCCTCGTTTTGGAAGATATTTGAGTACAGATTTTCTAAAATTGCAAATTAGAGTGCCTCATTTTGAAAAATATTTGTGAAAAGATTTCAGAAGATTCGAGAAATTGCAAATTAGAGTGCCTCGTTTTGGAAAATATTTGTGTACAGATTTTCTAAAATTGGAAAATTGCAAATTAGAGTGCCTCATTTTGAAAAATATTTGTAAAAAAGATTTCCTAATAGCGTAGACAGACGACAGCGTTAATTTGCATTAGCAGTCTTAATTCAAATTAACTTGTGAATTATCCCCGTCCCAACATGTATTAGCTTTGGCGTAAATGCATGAAATCAGAGTGCATATATACTGCATTTAGGTATTTCAATATGGCAACACCGTCGACAATCAATCAGCTCAAGATGAATCTATACATAGAGGTGATAGCCGGAACACAGTGGTAGTGGAACTTTCTTGTGTTTATTGTTTGCTTTGTTGATTTTATGTACTGATGCTTGACACCGCTGAAGTGGACGTTATTGCAACAACACCACCTGCTATCACCATGTATTTGATACATCTTGAATCAGCTGTTGTCAAATTGTTTGCTATCGTCAATTGAAAATGGATTCAAAGTCAGGAAAGGTGAGTTATTTTAATTGTTTTTTTTGCAAAAAAATGAGAAATATTTAAAATCGAAACGCATTTTTTCCATTTTAAGATTTCCAGGGGAAAGAAGCGAAGCGTGTGGTGTGATGGTGATGCGGAGGTTCTGCATCTGTTATAAAAGTCCAAAAAAATAATTGACAAACAAACAGCTGTTTACTAAATGCAAAAACTGTCGTCTGTCATACCAAAATGTTAATTCACATTAGTGAGCTTTTAGTGCAAATTAACGCTGTCGTCTGTCTACGCTATAAGATTCGAAAAATTGCAAATTAGAGTGCCTCATTTTGGGAAATATTGGTGTAAAGATTTTCTAAAATTCGAAAGTTGAAAATTAGAGTGCCTCGTATTGGAAAATATTTGACACGCCGTTGCCTTAAGTTCTGAAAATTAGAGTGCCGCAAATAGGAGAATATTTGGTGAAAACCCGTGACGGAACATCTACAAGTAACCGTTAAGGTGACTCGTTTAAAAAAAAATAAAAAAAATTTTTAAATATAAAGGAAAATTTTGGAAAAGCAATTGAAGACTTATTGGGGCCCAATTTAAGGAAATTGAGAAAATCAGGAGGCGATGGAAAAATTTGTGGAAGCTGTGGAGGAGGCGGCATGATTTGAAACAAGACTGAAGGATGAGAACTTCTCGGAGTATTCGATAGAAGGGTCTGAGAGCGAACGGAACGAGCTAGAGATGCTCTGGGTAAAGTACAAGACCGTGTACGAAGATTGCTGTACTGAGGAAAAGGAGAAGAAAAAAGTTTACGCAAAACATAATCTGCTGCATAAGACTTATATAAGATGCGTAAACCTTATATCAAGAGCGAAGCAAGCTCATGCGGGAGATGTGGCACCGCAATCAGAGGCTCCAAGGCAAGATTTTTCGGTTCATGTACCCCCTTGTGACACTGGTGTTTTTCGCGGTGACTATACAACGTGGCCCACCTATAGGGACATGTTTACTGCAATATATATTAATAACGCCAGACTTAGCCCTGTTGAGAAACTCTTTTATTTATTTCAAAAACCCAGGGGGAGGGTTAAATAACAACTACGGTTGTTATTTAACATGTCTCCCTGCAAACATGATTCTCCTCAAGAAGTTAAAAGACTTCAACGCGATATAAACAACTACATGTCTGTACTCGAGTTGTTCAAGATCGATATTAAATCATGGGATCCTATTTTTGTCTTTCTGTATTCATCAAGATTGTCTGAACAAACTTTACATCTCTGGGAACAGTCGGTGAAGAACAAAACTGAAATACCGAAGTGGGGCGAGTTGAATGAATTTTTAACAGATAGATTTCACACGTTGGAGAGTGTTTCAGATATAATTGGTATAAATCAACAATGGGGCAATAACTCTAAAGCAGTTTCTCAAAATAATCAGCAGTCGAATTCTAATGTGAATAAGTCAAGATCACATCACACTAAAGCTGAAGTGGCTCAATGCAAATTGTGTAAAGAGTCACACAGAATAAGTTCGTGTCCTAAATTTCTAAGTATGGACAATAAGAATCGCGCTGCAACATTGAGAAAGTTTAACTTTTGCTTCAATTGTTTGTGGGTTGGGCATATGTATGCCAACTGCTCAAAGGCAAATGGCTGCACTAAATGCCAAAAGAAGCACCACACTCTTCTGCATTGAGATTTTGCAAAAAAGAAGGACATTCAAACCTCCAATATGGCGACTCAAAACTCAAAACAGCAAAGTTTGTCAAGAGTTAATGATATACAGTCCACTGAAAATATGAGCACAAGCAGAGTGGTTCAGACTCATCACATTACAGTATCGAAAAACGTGATGTTGGCCATAGCATGGGTGCACATTGTACATTTGGGTTCCACATATGAGGTTCGAGCCCTGATAGATCCTTGCTCAGATGAAAGTTTTATATCTGAAAGGATTCAAAAAATGCTTAAATTGCCCACAGTTCCTGTATTGGCTGAGGTCACAGGATTAGGTGGCGAAAGAGTGAGCACATCGAAGAAAATGTCCACTTTTACTATAGCATCAAGGCAGTAACTGGAGATATACCTACTCATTCTTTAAAGGCTCCCAACAACTTGCAGTTGCCCGAGCTAGAGTATGCCGACCCAGAATTCTATAAGAGTGGTCGAATAGATATGCTCTTAGGAGGCAATCTGTATCCATTCATAATTAGAGATGGACTTGAGCGAGGAATTATGGATTCCCTAGTGGCTCAGAATACAGTTTTTGGGTAGATTGTGACAGGCCCGACGAATGCTGTAGGCCCAACGATATCAGTCACATATTGCCACTTGGTGAAAGCAACCATAGAGGAGCAATTGACGAAATTATCTGAAGATGATAAAAAATGTGAGGAGATATATTGCTCAACGACCGTCCGATCTGATGGGAGATATGTAGTAAATCTGCCCTTCAAGGAAAATGCTTCCATGTTAGGCCCGAATCGGCACATTGCTCTACGCCAGTTTCTCAGAAACGAAACGCCTCTGATGAAAAAGCCCGAACATAAAAAACAGTATGACGAAGTCATGAAAGAGTACTTAAATATGGGCCACATGTGAAAGATAAAGCCTTCTGCAAGTGGTCCGAGTTATTATATGCCACATCATAGAGTTTTCAAGCCTGAAAGCACGACTACGAAGTTGAGGGTCGTATATAATGCATCAAGTCTGACTTCAAATGGCAAAAGTCTAAATGACGCACTTTACATAGGACCATCTCTGCAAGAAAACATAGTGGCTCTCATGTTAAGATGGCGTTTCTCTGCATTCGTTTTCACAGCAGATATTGCTAAAATGTATAGGCAGATTTTGCTGAGCGCGGATCAAACGTGTTACCAGAGAGTGATTTATCGTGCCTCGGACAAGGAGGAAATAGGCGATTATGAGTTGGACACAGTGACGTTTGGCGTAAATTGTGCCCCATACTTGGCCATTAGAACATTACATAAGTTGGCAGAAGATGAAAAAGATCGATGCCCAATAGGAGCGAGGATAATAAGTAGCTCAATGTACGTGGATGATGTTTTAGTAGGTGCAGATAATATGACAGAAGCATTAGAGGCTCGAGAACAGCTGATCGGAATTTTGAACTCAGGAGGATTTGAGCTAAGGAAATGGAAATGGATGGAAAATCTGAAAGGTCTGCCCAAAGAGAATCTTTTAAGTTCTAATTTTTTGTGTTTCGATGGAGCAATTACCGCAAAGACATTGGGTCTTCAATGGAATGCAGCTGGTGATTACTTTTTCTTCGTCACAGAGGAGCTGCCACTTAAATATACATACACGAGAAGAGAAGTTTTTTCGATTGTTGCTCGGTTGTACGATCCGATATGATTTTTGGCACCAATTGTCGTTACGGCAAAAATTATCATGCAGGACATGTGGCTAGACAAAGCAGTATGGGACGACGATATAAAACCCGTAGCTCTGCAGAAATGGAAGAATTTTGTATCTCATTATCAGGAAAGAGATTTGGTCAGAATACCGAGATGGGTAAATTATTCACCAGAATGTTTAATAGAGTATCACGCATTTTGTGATTCATCAGAGGCGGCTTATGCAGTAGCCTTCTATGCAAGAATTCAGATGGGGAATAAAATATGCACAAATCTCTTAACATCAAAGACAAAAGTTGTTCCTATAACAAACCCGTCGCTCCCAAGACTAGAATTATGTGGAGCAGTTCTTTTGGCCAGAATGGTGGGCAGCCTAATACCGGAATTAGTGCCAGCTGCGTCATCACTGTATTTATGGACGGATTCGACAATTGTGTTGGCGTGGCTCAAAAAGCCGGGAAAGTGACGCTGTTGGGATAATAGAAATAGTCGATTCTTAACAAATGACAACTCTGCAGATGATACACGAATCCCTTCGTCAGTGTTTTCTCTTGCCGTTTTTAGCTTAGTTCGCTTATAGAATCGAAATACATATGCGATGACGTGAAGAGCCCTAGGCAGCGATGAGAAACGATTTAAAATGTCATCATCATCTGGAGAAGATCTAGCAACAAATACCTGAACCCCTTTAGATTCTTCTGACGTCACAAAATCCCGACACGATTTAGGCCACAAATGTTTCTCTTGTGAGAGCCATTTTGGTCCGTGCCACCATAAACTATTGTCTTTAAGTTCAGAAGCGATCATCCCCCGGGTTGCTAGATCGGCATGATTATCTTGTGACACTACTTGAGCCCAATTTCCTTTGCCAATTTTTTGCATGGTGGCTTTTTGAGCCATGCGTGTCTATCGCAAAAGAAAAATCTTCCAGTCAGTAGCCCGTTGCTAACACTCACATGTTTTCTGGAGAAATCTCAATTTATCAGAGCGAACGGTAGACTTGGGTCTACTATGAGTTTGTCCTATAGTGAAAGACATCCTCTTATCCTAGCTTACGGTAGTCGGCTCGCTCGACTGTATGTCGAGTTCATCCACAAACTTACGTTGCACGGGGGCTCACGTCTCGTACTGAATACCATCCGTTTAGAATGTTGGATTTTGAAAGTGAAAAATCTAGCAAAAGTTGCCCTTAATAACTGCAAAGAATGTATCATTTATAGAAAGAAGTACCAGGGACAAATTATGGCAGATCTGCCTGAAGAGAGAACCACCCTTAAATAAATAAAATAAATGATTTCCCATTACATCCCATGAAGGGACCGGGGAGAACTTCTCACAATCACTGAGCTGTGCGCTTTCCAGTTTTCACTCACTGATTGGGGCCTACAATTTTACACCGATTCCGAACGGTATTTTGAGAAGCTTTCATACTCGATAGTTTCGCCGTCACTATGCGAGGTGACCGCCGCCGAAAGAAATTTAAGGTGGTCAGAGCAGGGATCGAACCCCGAATCTCAAGTACAAGAGTCGCGCACACTACCCATTGCACCACCGACGGCCACACCTTAGTCGCCCATTTAATATGACAGGTGTCGATTTCGCCGGCCCCTTTGAGGTCAAGAGTTTCACCGGTAGATACTGTCGTATTACGAAAGGGTATGTATGTCTCTTTGTCTGTTTTTCGACAAAGGCGATTCATTTGGAAGCCGTAAGTGACCTCTCTACCCCTGCGTTTTTAGCCGCATTGACGCACTTCATCTCGCGCCGTGGCTGCCCTAGCCGAATTTACTCCGACAACGGGAAAAACTTTGTTGGTGCAGCTCGGCAAATTAGCGCTGATTTTGTTGCTCACATCAAAGAGCTACGAGACGAAGCTGTCTCTGGCCATCGAGAGCTTTCCTGGCACTTTATTCCCCCCTCCGCACCTCATATGGGAGGTTTGTGGGAGGCTGGGGTGAAAAGTTTTAAGACCAACCTTAAGAAGATCAGTGGTCAAGTCAAATACACTTTTGAGGAATTTTCCACCATGTTAGCATCGATAGAAGCGTGTCTCAACTCTCGCCCACTTAGTCCGATGTCCAATGAAACTGATGATTTTTCAGCACTTACTCCAGGGAAGTTTTTGATAGGCTCTTGGCAAAAGGTGAAAGCCATGCAGCAAGAGTTGTGTCTCAGGTGGAAAGAAGAGTATCTCAGAGAGCTTCAAAAACGTACTAAATGGAAGGTTGCTCAAGAGAATCTCCAGGAGAATGATTTGGTTGTAATCCGACAGGAACCATTGTGTCCCACTGAATGGCGTCTATGTTGTGTTACAAAAGTCTTTCGCGGTTCTGATAACCGTGTCCGTGTCGCTGAATTGCGAACGCAGAACGGCACCATTAAAAGGCCTATCCATAAGATGGTCCTTTTGCCGCGTGATTCTTAAATGATTGCTAATCCTGTCTCTCTCCCCTAAACCCTTCACCATACGCCATACTAATGTGTTTATCTTTCCAGGAAACAACAATGTCGAATAAGCTCTTTAACGAAAGGTACCCGTGCCCTATCTGCGAGCGCCTGCACTCTGTGCGTGAGTGCACAAAATTTTTGGTCTTACCCATTTTGGAGAAACGGCGAAAGGTGGTGGCCCTCAAGCTGTGCCGCAACTGCATTGCACAATCGCATCTACGCGAACGTTGCAAGAGCAAGGACCGTTGCATTTTGTGCCAGCGCGAGCACCACAGCCTCTTGCACCCTATGGCCGATGACGGCGACTGTGCGCCTGCACATGGATGTGACGGGAGCTAAGAAGGAAATCCGGGTCCTCATCGACCCCAACCGTGCTGTTTCCTGCATTACTCAGGACTCCATATCTCGCTACCAATGCCAAGTAAGACAGGAGTATACGACAGCCAAACTGCAGCACCGCAAATATGACCGTCCACCCATAGAAGTACGATGTGCTGTGCTGGACACCGAATTGGCCATTACACCCATTAAACTAATTGAACGGGACTGGACAGCCACGCATCCGTTGCTCCAAGGTGTTCACCACGCAGACCAGTGGTGGTGGAGGCAGTATTACGTGTTTATGGTGCTCGGGGCTGATGTAGCCCATAAAGTTTTTAAGGGGCCAGCTGCAGTGAAGTCCGACCAAATCTTTATACAACCCACAGTCTTTGGCCCGGCATACTTTGGTGAAGGGGAGAACGATCACTATCATGTGAACGTCTGAAGTCAACCTAACCGTGTCTCAGCCAGGAGGGGAAGCAGTCGGCGTCACTTATCTTATTTAAATTGTTAATTTTTTGCCTTTCTTTTACTCACCTTGATACTTGGATTTGTTTTAACGTAGAATACGTTATACGGTAAGGTAGGGGTGTTGATCTGGAGCACAAAATTTTTAGAAATTGTTTGTCACTTTCATTATAAGTTTTTAATACTTTATGCATGCATTGAAGAAAATTCAAGTATGGTCGTAACATAGTTAATATGTCTTCTTTTGATTTGTATTTAAATAATCATATTGCTAGATATAATTTTTTTGATTCTATAAGTAAATCAAAATTTAACTTCTTCAAATTTTGTATAAATTTTCATATGCTTTGTATTTTATGTATTATAACATCATGTGTAAGAGCAGTACGATTATCTATGTGTTCATCACAGAACCAGTGTGAGAAAGAGAAGAAGTATAATGACAATGCATGTTTTATGTGAACATTACAGAACCAGTGTTGCCACATGCAGTATTTACACTAGTTTTCAAAAGTGCATCGAATTGATATAAGATGTACCCAAATTTTGTTAAAAACTATCCTAAATTTTTAACATAAAAATTAAAGATAAATCGTAATCGTATTCTACGTCTGACCTATGCGCCCGTGTTATCTAACACAGGCTTCATATTTTTTGTTTTGTTATATTTCATTATTTTGTTAATTAATAATTTTTGTTGAATTGAATTGAATTTTTTGAACTAAAAACAAAAAAAAGGCACAGACAAATCTGTAAGATTAATCGTTGCGATACATCGGATAGACGATATATCGCAAGGTGGGCAGGATGTTTACGCCTGTCGCTGATGATGTGCCTGTCGCCCAACCATCACTACCCATAGAATAATACATACCATAGAAGCTTTTATTCGCTCAATAAAGTAAACATTGGATGGTGGAAAATATGGGTTCAATAATACCAGATAGTGGCAATAGTATACAGCGATCAGCAAAGGAACAATAACCGAATTTCGTGTTTTTGTGGCAAACTAGTTGTGTTAAATACAATACAAATATATACCAACGATAAAAGTCAACAAAAAAGTGCTAAATATATTTAAATTTTTCAGTTCTACACCAAAACGACAGGAAAAATTTAAGTGAACATATTTTGTAACTCCACCTGGTGTAACGTAATTTTAAATTTAATTGCTCTCATTTCCACAAACCTACGATGAAGAGTGTGAAATGAAACGTCAGATGAGAGAATAAGTTTATCTATATATGTATTATTCTATGTCACTACCTGTCTGATTGTATCAGCGGTTGATATCGCTCAGCGGCTTTAAGGAACTTATGGCTTGTGATTGTCAAGCATTTACTCAACGGCGTCACGAATTTGATGTGTGGCCCGTGATGTTTACATTTTGTATACATCAAAAAACCATAGAAGAGGCAACAGGCACATCAGCCCCGAAAATTTAAAGTTTGTTTTTAAATAAAAAATGTAATTAAAAATAAAGTGTAGTACGTGGGACGGGCCCAATACTACTGAAAAAACAAAAAAAAAGTGTGTTTCTTATCCATTTGTGGCCCCCTGTGGAACGTCGGAACAGGCAATTCCCGACCAACCACATCCACTGCACGTCGGACGTACAAGTTCCCGGCCAACGTAGACGCAACAAAGAGGTGAGCGAAAAGGGCACCAGCCGAAACAATACCAATTATTTATGAAATATAATATCGGCTAAATGGCCGCCTCTGGCCGCTTCGCAAATGTGTGCTCTTTTAACGATATTTTGCATTACAGTTTGGCATATTACGGGTGTTATTGCCCCACTGTCTTCAATAATGTTGTTATTTAGAAATGTGTGCGGCACATATGCTGCACGTTCGGTTAGACTTCACTCTGTCTCGCAGTGTATACAAAGTTTCAAAATTCTTTACAATGACTTGCTCGGCACATTATTTAAACCAAAAAAAAAACCAGAAAAATTCTTCGCGATTTCACAATTGAATGATTATTTAGATAAAATGTTTCAATTCGTTGTTGACGCGTTAGATGGCCCATAATAAATTGTTATCGGCTGGTCTGCACAACTGTCAAATACAAACTGACATTTGCCAACCAAACAGAATTGGCGCTCAAAAAACAGCGGCCTGGAGCATAAAAAACATCCTGTATTTTGGATTGTATTGTAGTAGTTAATGCCGAATGGTCAGAAGACAAGTCTAAACATGGAGATATAAATTTGTATTTACGTTTTTCAGGACAGAGAAGTCGGTTAGGTCTGGACTTTTTCTCGCATCAGAAGGCCAATACGTTGGTTTTTCGATCGGTAAGCGAGTTAGATGATTGGCCCTTATTGATTTGTAGAGTTCTCTTCCTCTTGCGTTATTCAACCGCGACTCGCAGAGTTGGTTCGTAGCCACCGACAAAGAATAGTGATCCCTGGGTTTTTAAGTACCTTGTGACGTCTTTTTTTTAGTACCACATGAGGGTGGGCAATACATAAATTTCACTACCATTTTTATGACGATGGCCTGGATATTTCTTCTCTAAATTCATTCGTTAGACTCCGTCTGATATTTTGTATAACAATTGCAGTACCTCCTCTTGCCGTACCAGCAGGATTGTAGTTTTGTATAATTGTATAGTTCATTTTTAGTGAAGTTTGCTTCAGAGATAAGCATAATATCAATGAGATGGCTAGAGAGAAGTGTTTTAACTAGTATTTCAATTTCCTACTATTTTCAATCAATTTTTTTAGACTATCTACTTTTGATTTTAAATTAGACCTAATCAGATTATTAAATTGTTTCCTGGGGCAAAATATGTAACAAATTTAATTAGCCAACAAATTTTGTAATTGAATAGGATTTGAACTTTTTTCTGTGTACCATGCAGCGAGTGAACAAGTGTAAGAATATCCAATTTTGCAAAGAGCTTGTGAATAGCACTCATTTTAGCAATACCCCATTATTTTTCAAATTCACTCTTGTGTAATGAAACAATACTTTACAGCTTGCCTTCCACAATGAAGGGAAAATACCATATAATATAGTTCAGTTGATTTGTAATTAAAGCCAAAACTTCACACAGGGAAAAGATTAGAAGGACATCAATTCTGGCATCGGAAAGTCTACGATAAAGTCTATATTTAGATTAGAATTCATACATCAGAATTATTTGTAGATGTTAATGATCAATTAAAAATAGATCTTACTAAACAGAAGTTGTTACTACAGACATTAAGTTGTATTAACCAATTTAAGTATTTCTAAAACCTCATTCATCTGAAATGGAAGATACAACTCATAAAAAGTACATTATATTAGAATTCGTTTTCAGATATTAGTCACTGTAATCATTCATAATTTAGTATCTGTAACAAAAACACTTGTTGCAAAATTATGTGTTAAATTTTTCATAAGAAGCTTTGCTGTACAAGAGAAACTATATGTGAATATTACACGAGGACTTTTCAGAAAAACTATTATTTTAAACAGAAAGTCAGAAACAAATTTGTGAAAAACCAATAAAGGAAATAGATATCATCCACCGAAAAACTGGTAAATATAAGTATACATATTCACATTTTACGCCGCATAAACCCAGAATTTGGGTTTGGGTTTCGTCAAACTCACCTAGACTCAACTCTAGACGACGAAACTCCTCCAGATAAATCTTCATCGCAGTAAGGCAGCATCTGCCAACCTCATTCTCCATCTTGCGAAGCCGATGTGGCCCTGATACAAGAACCATGGACCGTCAGTGATCGTATATGTGGTATCAGGTGCAATGGATACAGGACCTTCATCCTATCAACCCCAGGTAGACCAAGATCTTGCATACTCATTAAAAACAAATTTAATGCTCTTTTATTGCAAAATTTTAGTGATAGCGATACAACCGCCATTAGCCTCTCGCTGGAAAAAGGCCAGCGGGGCATTTGGCTAGTTCCATCGTACATGGCGCGCGACCATCCTGAATCACCCTCTCCGAAGTGCGTCAGGGATATTGTATCGGAGGCATTATAGGTGCCGACTCCAACGCTCACCACATAATATGGCCGAGTACCAGCACCAATGATCGAGGTGAGTCTCTTTTTAATTTCATTATAAGCGAAACCTTGACTATATGTAATAGAGGCGAGGAATCGACCTTCATAACTTCGGTTAGGAGGGAAGTACTAGACCTAACTTTACTACTAGGCTACGACTTTGTAAGTGTATCCGATTGGAGCGTACTTTCTGATCACTCATTCCACATAAATATCGAACCTCTGAAAAAGGAAGTTTTTAAAAATTATAGGAAAACGGACTGGAACGCCTATCGTGGGCACCTAAGGAAACTCTTCGGTTCCCATCCGAATATTCTGACTAATGTGCCAGAGCTGGAAGAACTAGTTGGCAAATTTACTGATGCGTGCAGGAACGCGCTCAATGAGTCCAATAAGACCAGTGGTGATTATGCTGCCAAGGGTAACAAAAAACCTCTTTGGTGGAGCGCTGAGCTTCAGGGATTGGGACGTTTACAAGATTAGTCTTAATCTATATAAAGGTGAAATCAAGAAGGCCAATCGGAAATCCTGGCGAAACTTCTGTGAATCCATTGAGGGAACCAACCAGACTGCACGCTTAAGATGGGTGCTCGCTAAAAACCCACCGCGTGCGGGGTTCTTAATGAAAGACGATGACAGGAATGCTGGTCATCAGCCAGAAGAGCTACGCGGAAACTCACCTAGCTTAGAAAAAGTTCGCTCAGTAATGAGCAGAAAGAATCTGATATGGGCCATTAGATGCTTTAAGCCCTACCAATCAGCCGGACCTGACGGGAGTATTCCCGCGCAACTACAGGAGGCACTATACCTATCTTGGTTGAAGGCAATCTAGTTGGTTGAAGGCAATCTTCAGGGGCTGCCTTATGCTGGGAGTCATTCCTAGCATCCCAAAGTGGTTTACGTCCCGAAAGCGGGCAAATGCTCTCCCAATCAGTCTATCAAACTTTGTTCTTAAGACATTTGAAAGGTTACTGGATATTCACGTTCGAAGTAATCTTCCACAGAATCTACTATCGAGTTCTCAGCATGCCTATATCAAGGGCAGGTCAACTGAGACAGCTCTCCACTCTATAGGCAGCATAATAGAAAACTCTCTTGAGAATAAGGTATTCGCTCTAGGGACCTTCCTGGACATCGAGGGAGCCTTCAATAACATTCAACCTTCGGCGATTCTTAGGTCGTTACAGATTCTAGGAGTCGACAGCTTAGTGACACGCCTAATTGGGAAGCTCCTGGCGGATAGATCCGTCAAAGCTGAATGGGGTGGTGTTACAATTGTTAGGAGCGTTAACAGGGGGACACCGCAGGGAGGAGTTCTGTCTCCACTATTATGGTTAACTTCTGTCAATGAACTGCTTCTTGAATTGGACAGGGCTGAATGCCAGGTCTTTGCCTATGCCGATGATATTGCCATCATCTGTACGGGTAGAAACCTCAATTTACCTATCATTCGTACAACCAGCCTGCTTAGTCTGATTTGGAACTGGACCGCTAACAACGGACTATCACTTATCCCACTTAAAACCGAGCTTATCTTGTTCTCTCGGAAATATAAAATTCCCCCATTTGAACTGCCGTCAGTTAATGGGGTGCAATTACAGTTGACGGAAAAGGTCAAGTAAAGGAAAAAGTCAAGGAATAACTTTTGAGAGAAATGTGGATTTATTTGGCAATAGTCAGACCAGTACTTCTCTATGGTTTCGTAGTTTGGTGGAGGTCCCTCCAAAAGAAATATATTCTGAATTCCTTGATGAAAATTCAAAGATCAGCACTGATTTTTTTCACATTGACCGTGCATTGTATTGAACTTAGGAAGTAGGGATAGAGGCGGGAGGAAAAAGGGTATAATGTTTGTTAATGTTTGATTTGAGTCTCCCGATATTGAAAGAATTAGGGAATACACCCGCCGGAAGTTTATTCCTCATACGAACTGTACGGCTAAAAAACGAATTCTCCCTGTAGTGAGTAGTTCTATCCACAGGCCAAGAAATAACAAATGGATGTGAACTACTGGAAAAGCGCGATTAAAAACTCTTACCTCCGGAATAGAGGCGTGTATCTCATATGAACACTTACCGTGAAAATACCGATACAAAAGTGATACGCAACTCACGTTTCGACGATGCTCTAAGGAAGCAACAGAGTTGGTTACCCTGCTATCTCCTATAAGCATCATCGCTCTCCGTTGTACGCGGTCCAGAAGCTCCAATGTGGATCTAGGGGCACCAGCGCAAATATGAGAGTTGTATTCCATTTTCGGCCTAATATATAAAATGTATATATTGAGGAGATCAGATGAGGTGAACAATTTCTTATGCCGCTTTCAAAAGCCTAAGCACTTGAAAGCTTCTTTGGACACGTTAAATACGTGATCATTCTACCGAACATCACACTGTAGTTTCATGCCAAGAACTTCAAGAGCTTCTGATTCCTCAATGTCCACACCATTCATAGAAATAGGTGACAGGGACATGTCATTCGTGCGCTTGTGCGATAATATGCAGCACTGGGTCTTACGCTCATTAAATTCGACCTACCCCACTCAGTTATGACAACGCGTATAGTGCGATCCCTGAGAAAATTCGATACAAATCGAGAGAAGTTACTACCTAAACCAAAAGCATTAACCTTGGACACGAGTGCATCGTGCCAAACTCTATCAAAAGCTTCGGATATATCAATAGCCACTATTTTACTTTCTCCCAGTCTATGAATAGACCGAGTCCACCGTTCAGAGAGGAACGCCATCAGATCACCAGTAGAACGGTTTCTGCGGAAGCCATACTGTCGACCATTTAGTAGACTGTTAAGTTCCAGATAATTGACCAGATGGTAATTTACCATGGTCTCCATCACTTTAGAGACTGTAGAGCATATTGCAATTGGCCGGTAGTTTTCGGCGTTACTAGCCTCACCCTTTTTCGGGATAGGCTGAACATTGGCAACTTTCCAACGAGAAGGAAATATACCCGCACTGTATGAGAGATTAAAAAGATTGCGCAATGGACGAGCAAGCGTCGAAGAGCACTTTTTGAGAACTCGAGCGTCGAGCTCTGCGAGAACCTTTTTAACCCCACGTGTTCGAAAAAATATCTGAGCCATTGAGCTGGAAATGTTGTCAATCACGGGGAGTGGTTGATTGCTATCCGGCAAAGAAGAGTTATTTGCAAAAATTTCAGCCAAGAGGTTAGCCTTATCAACCGGGTCAGTAAATATATGACCATCTTTAATAAGAGTTGGAATTGAAGAGGAACTGCTATTCTTTACTCTCTTAACAAATGACCAAAAGCTCTTACTTCCCCTGTGAGAAGAAAGAATTTTAGCACGAAGACGCTCTTCGTATAGAAACTCAGCGCGTCATAGTACTTTGGCACAATTTCATCTTGTTTTTTTGCGCAGCTTGCTAGATGCAATAATTATTTTTTTTTTCGATTGTAATCCTCCGTTTCCGAGATATATACATTTTTTCTAAATTTGTCACATTTTCGGTCAAAAATGGGGATGGGTAACCCATCGCCGTGGGTAATGGGTAAAGCTCGCTTACCCATTCCCGATAATCGTGCAGAGTAGTTTCCCGTTGTCTTGGGTAGCTACACGCTATTTCCCCCATATCCTGTGGATAAGGAGTAAACGTTCATTACCCACTCCCCACGTCGATTTGTTCGGGTTACACATTGGTGGTAACCATATACAAAAAGTTATAATTTAAAAATATCATATATCAACAGTAGTTCCTCCAGACAAATGACATGTTTTTCATCGTGTGTGAAGGTGTCAATAGTGGCGTCAGATTCAAAGATTGTACTTCGAATTCCAACTTCACTTCAGTACTTCAGTTTCCGCCTGAAATACACTACAGTTATCTGGCAGCTTGAAGGAGATATTTACATTTAGGGCCGGTGAGTGGACCCCATAGCCTACTTGCTCGCCCAACTTTGATCCATCCGTGAAAAAACTGATACTACTGGTATCCCTTGCCAGTGACTTTTCCCAGGTATTCCTGTTCGGAGTAGAAGTTCTTAGATTTGTCGCTGGTAGAAGGTAGGGGATACAGTAGTCCGTTTTTGCGGGAATAGAGTTGATCCGGTGTAGTAACTAAGCGTGTCTGGAATGCCGCGACATCAAAACGCCACAATCTCTGATTCTCACCAGGGATGTAGCGGCTGCCGATTCGGCCATGATATCAGGACTACAGATGTTCAGGATAGCACTGAGTGCAGTACCTGGCGTTTACAAAAAAAATCCACCGAATTGGACCACTTGATGGTAAACCCTTAGAAAGCCTAAAAAATGTCTTATTTTTTCGATTCGAAGCTCCTTTTCCGCGATATAGACATTTTTTCTAATTTTTTCAAATTTGCGATCACAAATGGGAATGGGTATCTTGGGTAAAATGTAATTTTTCTATAAAATAATGGGATATGGCATCATTAAATGGTTGTGACAGCAGTTGAGCATACCAATATATTAGTCGTGTTGTGGTTACAAGCCAGCGATTATCGCTTGCTATCGCCACCGTCGGTGGTGCAATGGTTAGTGTGCGCGGCTCTTGTACATGAGATCCTGAGTTCGAACCCTGCTCTGACCACCTACAATTTTCTTTCGGCGGCGGTCACCTCGCATAGTGACGGCGACACTATCGGGTATGTAGCCATGAAAATGCTTCTCAAAATACCGTTCGGAATCGGTGTAAAACTATAGGTCCCAATCAGTGAGTGAAAACTTTAAGGCGCAGAGCTCAGTGATTGTGAGAAGCTCTCCCCTGTCCCTTCATGGGATGTAATGGGAAACCATTTATTTTTTTTTAATTTTATTTAATATCTATAAGAACAAAAGTCTAAATATTTCACCAAACAAAATAATGGAAACTAAAGAATGATTACATTTTGTTGAATTTTTATTTTTACTAGATTTCCGAGTCGTTAACATCTATATATATAAAAAGAAGTGTACATTTTGATTGTCACTCCATAACTCGAGAACGGCTGCATAAAATAAAAAATGGCTGAATACGTTTTGTAGAACATGCAATGAGGATGGTTTTTAATCCAACCTAATACACAAACTCATTCATACACACATTCATTTGATTGACAGCATACAAATGTTAAACAGATGAACCTGTCAAAATGCACATGTTTGCCAATCATTTTCTTCTGATACAGCCGGTCATAAATTCACTGCATTCCAATTGGAATTTTATTATTATTAATAATTTAAAAAGTGATTTGAAGTGTGTTCAGTGCAAACAATGTCAAAATGTACACTTCTTTTTATATGTATAGATTTCATTGATTTAGAAAAAAAAATGCCACCAACAAGACGATCAACTATAGGTCGACGTACGCCTAATTCTACCTATAGATTTAATCAAAGGAGAATGCAAAGTGTAGAGGAACGCTTACAATAAAATCAAGTACAACTATCCATTAAATTCAGCATCGAGTCGAACGACACGACTTTCACGTCGTGCTGTGCAAGAGATGGAATATGCTGCTTATATATCATATGAAAAATGCTATCGGTGCAGAAATTTTTTTGATGTGTTCAAGAATTCTGACCCAACATCTATTTACATTTCACAATTGTTACAGATTCAAGGCCAGATTTATCATCGAGCTGGTTCCTTAATGTCATATCCTGATGCACAATCAATTTTTGCAAATCTATTTTATCGGAGATGCAAATCGTGAATTGGATCGGCGTTGTAGAATTGCTGCGCGTGCAAGGCGACAAATTGTTTCTGAACTTCAAACATTCTTACATCAGTACAATGAATTAACTCGATTGTTTAAAACCGCTCTCGATCGTATGCCATCTGATGATCACAGAATCGTTATCAGGACTGACAAAACGCCCTTTGGAGAGCATGCGAGACGATTTAATGCACCAACAATTGATGAAGTGGCCATTGTAATTGTTAGAGACCAGTTTCAATCTCGCGATATAAAGTCATCTCTTCTGTGGCGACATGTACAAAAATTGACATTGAACATAAATACGCGCGTTCAATTGCACAACGACCAATCTGCAGATCGGTTCTCGAAGCAATTGTTAGATACTGGAAATGGCAAAGTTCGAGTCGATAATACAAATGGACGATTACATTGCCGAACAATTTTTGTACCATTCTCCAATCAACTGAAGATTTTTGAATTCATTGGAACCACCTGGTATGCCACCGCATTGTTTGAATTTAAATGTTGGCTCATCAATTATTTTACTGCGAAATTTATATGCACCAAAACTGTGCAATGGCACAAGATTAACAGTAAAAAAATTGATGTCGAATTTAATTGAAGCCACAATATTGACCGGAACAGCGAAAGGTGAAATTGTGTTCATACCACGTATTCCACTGATTCCAACAGACATGCCATTTGAAGTTAAGCGTTTGTAATTCCCAATGCGTCTATCATTTGCCATGTCCATCAATAAGGCGCAAGGGCAAACGCTTCAAATATGCGGACTAAATTTGGAGGAGCCGTGCTTTTCACATGGACAGCTATACGTGGCCTGCTCAAGAGTTGGAACTCCAAATTGTATGTTTGTGCTCGCTTCAAATCGGCAAACGAAAAATATTGTAAAGGGTTTTTCAACAGAGACGCTACAAAAGTAAATCGATAGGGACACCAAACGACGCCATATTTTTCCCGCTCTTTTGACATTTCTCTTCAGTAAGGTTTGCCATTTCATCATGGAAAGATATACGAGCCAACAACGAGTCGAAATTATTAAAATTTACTACCGAAATTTTTTGAATTTCATTTCTGGCTGAATGGCTTCGTCAATAAGCAAAATATGCGTTATTTGTTAGACAGCAATCCACACGTAATCCATGAGTCATCATTGCATCCCGAAAAAATTAGGGTTTGGTGGGGATTATGGGCCGGCGGCGTCATTGGGCCGTACTTCAAGACCAAGACCGGCACATTGCTGTGAATGCGAATCGCTACCGTTCAATGATAACCGAATATTTTTGGCCCCAATTGGATAATATAGACTTGGAGGGCATGTGGTTCCAACAGGACGGCGCCACAAGCCACACAGCGAATGCCACAATCAATTTATTGGAAACCAAGTTTGGTGAACGTGTTATCTCACGAAATGGCCCAGTCGATTGGCCGCTTCGGTCGTTCGATTTGACGCTGTTAGATTATTTCCTGTGGGGCTACGTTGAGTCTATGGTCTATGCCAACAAGTCAGCGACGACTGATGAACTTCGTACGAATATCGAACGTGAAATTGCAGCAGTATCGGCCGATTTATGCTTGAAAACCGTCGAAAATTGGGGTCAGCGTCTGGAAGCGTGCCCGTGGTGGCCATGCAAAAGAAATCGAGTTCCATACATAATGGCATCGAACGTACTTTCACAGTAATAAAGAATTTCATTGGTATCTAAAACCGGTTTGGTTTTATTTATTTTGTAGCGCTCTTATTGAAAAACCCGTTACACCAAAATGTTTTGGATTGACATTAATAATTTTGAAATACAATACATTCATTTTTTTTAAAACAATCTATAATATTTCATTTCTTTTTTCGGTTGGTTGCAACGAAGTGCAACGGGGTCCGCTATCACAAATTCATTATTTCTGCCCCTTTTGAAGATATTTGAACAAAATTTGGTTTGTCGGTGCAGTGCAACTATCATTCTTCTTAGAAATATCGCGAGACCACGACTTTGTAACGGGACCAGACTTTCAATGAAAATAAAATTTGAAGGCAAAACAACGTTTTTTGGGTCAGCTAGTCGTATATATAAATGTGAGCTTTCTCGGTCACTTTAAGATTTTAATAAAAAGTATGAAATCTTTATTTTTTCTGTTGATATAGAAATTGTATTTTCATGTATTACTCTCAGTTTATAGTCTTTAACAACATAAATTGTAGTTTTCTTATTTTGAGTAGCGCTGTTATTATAATCTTGGGGATGAAATATATCCAACTTATTATATTTCTTCTTACGTTCAGTTACACTGTGATCACTTCAAAATTAGTGTGGCCTGGTTCTAGAAATGTATATTCTAACTTCTACAGTAACTCCACAGTTATTTAAAAGAAGAGCAAACAAACATTGCGCTGACAACGTTGTTTTTGTTCCGGCCAGAACAAGTATCCGATGAAATCACTACTTTCTACGCAGATAAGTATTCATATGAAAAAATATCCATATGCATGATGCTACTTCGTTAGATCCTCCACCACTAACTGGTTCGTCCCTAACAAAACAGTAGAGGGGCCCTTAGACTTGTGTATAAGTTGCAGCGACTTCAAGTCGACATCAACTGAGGAGGTTCTTTTAAAAACTTGATTATTCCACTTTTTGTGTTTTTGCACAATTTGAAAAAATTGTTTTTTAGAAATGCACCTATATATTTAACCTGAAACTTTGTTGCATTATTATAGACGACAAGATTAGTCATTTCTTTGTACAGTATTCAATGCGTTATTAAATGCGTTATTAAATGCGGCATTGCAGTCCCAATTTCACTGGGTGTTGCCACAAATTCCGATACTTGTGGACTCTCGCATTCGATGCAAGAAAAGTTGATAGCAGTGTTGGTACAACTGTTGATTCTGCATCGCTTATTTCGGGAACATTATCAAAAATGTCCACTGAAGCCGCTACACGCTCTTCTGGTGAGTATAGAACTGCTGGAATTACCGATTCTACATTAGCGTAGCGAATTTTGTTGCGGTGAATGTATTGGTACCCTTTTGTTTGAGCAAAAGTTACACAAAAGTAGCACAATTCATTGCAGTGCTCCGTGCGTGATAGCCAAATTGTTGGTACAGCGTACTTTATTGTTGACCTTCCATTAGTAAACTTGCACAAATTTCTGTAGCAATAGTCTCACACGACTTCCGGAGTAAACCACAAGTAAGGAACATAAGCAGTCTTAACTATTTTCTGAAACGAATTCACCACTGTTTTAGTAATATTTTTCAAATTTTTACTTGGTGCGAATAAGCCACAAACGTAACAAAAGTTATTTCGCGTCGGACACTGCATTTTTTCAGATGAAATATATACAAATACGTTTTCGCACAACAGAACTTAAAACAATTTTGCAATTCCTTATTTCATCTGTCAGACCAGTTGTAAGTGTTGTAAAAGTCAAAAACTGTTTAGTGTTAGAAGGTTACTATTGATTAACTACAACTATATCGAGTAGGATGGGTCAAAAAACATTTTTTTTTCGTAACGCTTAAGTAGTTTAAAAATTTGGAGTCCCTTCAAGTTATGCTAAGAAAAGTGAAAAAAATATTTTTTTTCAAAAATAATAAAAATTGGGGAAAATCTGAGAATTGATAAAAAATTGATTTTAAAAAATTTGACGTGATACAGTCATTTCCACGAGTCTGCCTGCAAAAAATCAGCTCGATTGGATCACTGAAAAAGGGTTAAAAATCGGTCCAAAGGCTTTCACACAGGCCACTACTAGCTTTATACCTCAAACTTAAAAAAAAAATTCTGACGTGTACATGAAAATCGACGATACACGTGTATTTTTGTTTTTTCCCCTCTTTCCGAATATGCGCAGTTGGTTCATAGGACAGAAAAAAATCTATTTTTTGTAACACCGTGTAATATATTTTGAATAAATCCAAAATTTTAAATGGAATAATCTAGTTTTGACGCGGCTGAGTGGAATAGTCAAGTTTTGTTTTGTGCTCTAGAGGAATAATCATGTTTTGATTCAAACCACTGTGGATTGATTTTCTTTTTTCCGAAACAAATTAGGTATCAAAAATTTTATTTTGAATTAAAATAACCTGAGGTTCGTCTTTAAATAAATAAAGCTAAATAAAACGTAGTCACAGTATGTTTTATATATTTTTAAATTATGGATGAAGCACATTTTGTTCCAAAAATGCATACTCGAAATGCATTGACGAAATCATGCCTTTTATTCTTTTTCCCGGTGTACGATAAGTATAAATTTTTTGAAGTTGATATCAACTTACCCATCACACGCATTTCGAAGAGAAACGTTTATGAAGGATCATTATAGGCAAAATGCAAATAAAAATACCACAAAATAAATAAAATAAACATAATCGGAAACATATAAACGAAATAAATATGATTTGTAGTCTTACATGCTATAAAATCTGTCGTTTTTTATTATTTGGATGCAAATATAACATGTGTTTGGAGCTCGTCGCAAATATAATATACTTGTCCCCAAACGCATTGTGTTTGCTATTCAATATTACATGTTTGAGACACAATGATTAATATGTCACAACATATATGTTTGCGACCTTTGTGATACAAAGACAGCCGAGTTTGTTTCACTGTTTATGCTCTATCGAGAGCAATATAATACAAAAGGGGCAACGAGTGTGTATATCTTGTAAGTGTGTATCTGTCGGTTAGCATTATTCTCTCAGTGACTGATTCATAAATATTCCTGAATTTGCGTGTAAATTGCAGATGAAGTCAGCGTTTCTAATTCTGGCTGATGTATTGAGTTTTAATTTCATGTATTCGTTCGTCACTGGTTCATCGGACAGAGGATATCAAAAGAACTTGATCAGTGAAAAATCACATGGGTGTCATGGGACACCCGGTTGGAACGAAGTTTCTTGCGCTATATATTATGTTCTAGTTAGATCCAGCACGCTTAAGGCGCCCGTTGAAAAATACTATAATTTTAATGGATCTTTAAGAAAAGATACTTTTTGTAAAATGATAAACTTTTTTTAAGAATTTTTTTTAATGAATGTATTTTTTAAAAAAAAAAGTATATTTTTGTCCGTTTTTTAAGAACATGTATTATATTATACCGAAAAGGTCCTTTTTTAAAGAGAGGTACTTCTTTTGTTAAAAGATAATGTTTTTTTTAAGACATTAAGATTATTCTAGGCGATTTTAATGCCAAATTAGGAAAGGAGAGTGTCTTTCGACCAACCATCGGTAATCACAGTCTACATGATACCACCTCCGATAATGGAATAAGACTGATAGAATTCGCCGCTCCAAAGAACATGGTAGTTAGTAGCACACCATTCCAGCATAATGACATTCATAAGGTGACCTGGTTATCTCCTGATCAACGGACGAAGAACCAGATTGATCACTTGGTAATAGATGGCAGGCTCTCTTCTAGTGTAGTGGATGTACGTGTGATTCGAGGTGCCAATATCGACTCGGATCATTACCTGGTGGCTGCGAAAGTTCGCACGAGATTGAGCAGGGCGAAAAACGTACGAAGCCGAACACAAAAAAAGCTGGATATTGACAAGCAACAAATACCGGAGATATCAATGTCCTATCGACAGAAACTCTCTCTCCTGCTAGAGCAGAATACCCCCCCTCTCGAAGACCCAGATGCGCAGTGGAAGCACATCTCCCATTCTTTAGAAATCGCTGCAATGACTGAACTTGGCTATCAAAAACCGCAGAAGGATAAGCCATGGTACGACGAAGAATGTCGCATTGCAACTGATGAGAAAGACGCTGCACGTATGGCAACGAAACAGTCAGTTACAACGCGTGCTGCGAGTGAGCGATACAAGAGGCTGAGAAGGGAGGAAAACCAACTATTTAGGCGAAAAGCATGGCAGTGGGAGCAGAGAGAGAGTGAAAGAACCGAAATGTGCGGGATGAATGGTGAATCCCGAAAGTTTTTCCAGAGGGTAAGAAGATCGACCAACGGTACTAATAATGGGCTGCCCTCCTGCAAGGACGAGAATGGGAATCTGGTGACTGAGAAGCAGTGTGTGCTCAAAATGTGGAGAGACCACTTTTCAGCCCTACTCCACTCAGATTCTTCCACTGAAGATCAGGAGGTAATGATAGTGGAAGATAGTATAGATTGTCCAAACAAGACAAGATTAGAACGGCGATCTCCCGCCTGAAGAATAATAAAGCCGCTGGTGCGGATGGCCTACCCCCTGAACTTTTTAAGGCAGGTGGCGAAGGAGTGATAGCCCACATGCATCAACTGATATGCGGTATATGGCTGGGGGAATCTATGCCCGACGATTGGAGTCTCAGTGTATTATGTCCTGTATTCAAAAATGGTGATCCGTGTCTGTTCCAAGTATCGCGGTATCAGTATTTTATCCATCGCGTATAAGGTCCTGTCAAGCATATTATGTGAAAGACTAAAGCCAATTATTGAAAACCTGATTGGACCTTATCAGTGTGGTTTTAGACCAGGCAAGTCCACGACTGACCAAATATTCACGCTACGGTAGATCCTGGAAAAGACCCACGAAAAACAAATCGATACATACCACCTTTTTGTCGATTATAAAGCTGCTTTCGATAGCCCCATAGGGGGAAAACTATACGAAGCTATATCTGAACTTGATATTACGGCAAAACTGACCTCTGTAGAATGACGGTGACCAACACCAAATCAGCAGTGAAAGTGGGGAAAGACCTCACTGAACCATTCTGTACCAAGCGAGAACTTAGACAAGGCGAGACACTTTCGTGCAATCTCTTCAACATCTTCTTAATGGAGATACTAATGAGAAAGTCATATGCTGCTGGCGTATGCTGACGACATAGACATCATTGGGCGAAATTTGCGAGACGTTACTGCAGTATTTTCAAGAATCGAAAAGAAATCAGCGAAGGTGGGTGTTGCTGTTAATGAGGGCAAGACAAAATTGATGCTGTCAACGAGTAGAGAAACGTCGCGACTTGGTCCGCACTTGAACGTTGACAACCGATTTAATTTTGAAGTGGTAGATGAATTTGTCTACCTTGGATCCGCCGTGAACAAGGACAACAACGTCAGCCTGGAGATAGATAGGAGAATTGTGCTTGCAAATAGATGTTATTTTGGGCTCAGCAAGCAGTTTAGGAACAAAGCCCTCTCTCGACGTACAAAAGTCCAGCTATTTCACACTCTCATTTTACCTGTCTTGACATATGGCTCCGAAACTTGGGTCATATCCCAAGCGGATGGAAAACACCTGGGAGTTTTCGAGATAAAAATTCTCCGTAAAATATATGGTCCTGTTAGGGAAAACGGCGAGTACCGACGTCGCTGGAACGCAGAGCTATATAATCTCTATTCTGACGTGGACATAGCTAGACGAATCAAAGTGGGCCAATTGCGTTGGCTAGGCCATGTTGTCGGAATGGATGAAGATGAGCCAGCGCGAAAGATTTATGATAACGTACCCGATGGAAGCAGGAAAAGAGGACGACCAAGACTCCGCTGGAAAGACCAGGCAGAAGAATCCCTCCGTATCCTTGGTGTTACCAACTGGTTAGAAAAGGCGAAGGATGGAAGAATATGTTGAAATTTGTTTAATTTGTTTGTTTAATTAATATGTGTAAGACGTCTGACCTGACCTCATGAGGTTGTAATATAGTCAATAAAAGTATAAAAGTAATGTTTTTTTTAAGAAAAGGTACTATTTTTAATAAGAAGTACTTTTTGTAAGAAAAAGCCATAAGAGTATGACTTTCTTTTTTACAAAGAAGTACTTTTGTAAGAACAGGAACTTTTTGAAAAAGTGGTACTCTTTTTAGGAAAGGTAATTTTTTAACAAAATTTACTTATTTTCAGAAAGCCTACTGATCTTAAGAATAAAAGGTAATATTTAATTTTTAAGAAAATCTACTTTTAAGAAAAGGAAGTTTTGTAAGAAAAAGTATTTTTTATAACAAGATATTTTGTGTGAAGAAATGTTTTTTTTAAGAAAAGTTATTTTTTTAGAATTGTTCCTTTCTTCAAGAATAGGTAAAGTTTTAAGGTTAGATAGATAGTAGATATTGTCCTATTAAATGCGACAAAATTAAACCATACACATTGTACAATATTTAAAAATTATAGAAACATAAGAAAATATCGAATTGATGCAGCAAGGGGTGGGGGAACTGCTATATTAATCAAGAATAACATACAGTACTACAGTTACGATAACAAAAGTAGATATTCGCTAGACGCTTTAGAGACATGCGTCATAAAGATACCTGTTGACTGCGACCACTTTTTAGTTATTACATCTGCGTACTATCCGGCCGGCAATATAAATTCAATATGGGCAGACTTGTAAAAACTATTTGATTTTATGAATCTTCAAAATTCAGATAATTACTATGTACTAGCGGGAGACTTGAACTGCAAGCACACAGAAACACACAGAGTAACGCAAAAGGCAATAACCTAAAAAACGTCAACATCGAATTCCTTTCACTTCCAACATGTTTAACGAAGCCCGCTTTCCTTAGCCGTAATCATGTCATAATGCCTTCCATTGAAACCAGCACACTTCACATGGGCATGACTATGACAAAGCCAACATGAAAGAACACAACCCTCATATACGTCCCTGACTGTATAAATCTAGTAATAATTACCAAATCCTAAAAGTGTTGAGAATAATACTGGGTTGTATACTCGGTTATGGCATAATATAGTTAACAAAAGTTGTTTAAAATTTTTTCATTTATCCCCCTTCCCGCAACTTGCGATAAGGAACGCCGTTCCAAACAGAATAAACGAAGGCTCAGACGGTTAAATGGCTTGTGGTGTTACTTTAGTTTTTGTGTATGTGTTTCGTATATATGTACGTGTGCTACTAACGTGAGAAACGATTTAGAGGAAAGGAACTGGAAAGGGCAACATCGTGAAGCTCTTTGTCTGTCCGAGCCACAAGTAACTAATTCACGCTTGGCTTGCTTGAACTAGAGTTGCATATAAATATATTGTTTGTGTACCATCGCATAGTTATAACCAACGCATAGCTGAAACCTTCTGAAAACAAAAAAGCGAGAGGCAACAAAGAAAGGAGAAGTAAAAGAGCAGCAGATTCTCATTTCATAAAAAATTAGTGCATTCAATGAAGGTAAATGTAAAAAGCGTTATTTAAATATTTTAATTTTTTGTGTTAGTTACACAGTGCAATACGAAAAATATAACCATCTTTAAGCAAACCGATCAAAATTCAAGGAAATAATTAACGACGAAAATGTCCCAAAGATCTCAATAAACAACATTCTAGAACATATGTACTTCCTAGGAATGATTCTTAACAGAGTTTAGGTAGCGCTTAAGTAGCGTTTAGGCGGCAGCAAAAGTGAAAAATTTCCTGATAATTTTTAAATTTCACTGTGTGTAATTTTTTAAGTCATGGAAATATAATCATATACGGACACCACTACGTGATAAAATACCAAAAAAAACCGGTGTCTCCCAGTTTTGCCCAAAGTCATGGACTTTTTTATGGGCCCCCAAAGATTTGGGGCCTCGGTGCCATTTTTGCAAAAAAGTGATCATTTTGTCAGGCTCATATCTTGCAAACCGTTCGGGATTTTGATTTACTCTCTGAAGAATAAAAATTGTGAACATATAAAATCAAAAAATCTTCATCATCAAGGTCGCACAAAACTTTACAAAATTCGATTTTTGTACTCTTTCCCCTGTTCAGGTCCATAGGTAGCAAACCGTTCAAAATTCTAAGAAACAATGGACTACAGAAATGTACCCAAGATCTCAATAAACAACTCTCTAGAACATATGAACTTCCTAGGAATGATGATAACACCGTTTACTTCAACATTTAGATACTATGCTATCTCACCGACCGCAGCAGCACAGGCAAAGCAGTAAGCTCAGCACACGCAACAAGGGATGCAGCACACAATATAAAAGCGACGAGAGCTCAGCGGTGAAAGTTATAGAGAAAGTGCTACAGCATAATTCGCACACAACATTGGCAACTGACAATTTCAATATGCAGTGTGAAAATATTGATTTATTTTGATACGGTTGCGGTCATCAATTCAAAAGTAAAATTTCTGATAGCCATAGAAATGCAAAGCCATATCACTACCGTCTATGTCCTAATAAATTGGTTCAGCTACCATTCCTTGTTGAGAGTCCTCAGGCACCCTAACTGTTTTGGCATCTGCGACCACGGGAGTTGCTACAGTTTTTGTGCGGGGAAGTTTTTAGATTAAAAAGGTGTTCCGGGATGTTCGTCTTAGGGCGGTCTTACGGGTTTTCTCCTATTGATATCCTAACACCGGCCTCATGGCTTTGAAATAGTTTTTTATATAAGAAACAAATGCTATTATGTAAAATCACAAAAATTTTGTCACATTTTTAATTGTTTAATATACTTTCACAAAAACTTCCCACAATTTTGAATAAACTTCAATGAGAATTATGGGAAATTTCAGTGAAATTGACAGTAGTACAGGGCAGCCCCTAGTGAACAAAGTTGACAATGGTAGCGCTATATCTATTATTTCCTTTATCTATGCCCAAAACACCCCCAAATACACATTTAAGTAGAGGTCCAGTATCTAACTCGGTTATTGAATATTAAAAAAACCCGATTTCGAACAATCCGGGAGCTCGAAATTCATTTTAGAACTATGGTTTCTTCGGCAAACTTTCTTCAAATGATCCATAGAACAAGAATCGCGATAAGCCTTTGTAGCAAAAAAATGTGACCCACCCTAAAAAACCCGATTTCAAAAAATCCGGGAGCTCGAAATTCATTTTAGAACTATGGTTTCTTCGGCAAACTTACTTCAAATGATCCATAGAACAAGAATCGCGATAAGCCTTTGTAGCAAAACAATGTGACCCACCCTAAAATATATACATGGTTCCTGCGGAATATGTCTGCAACGTGTGTGCTTGCAGTTAAATACTAACGTTTTTGTTTCAGTGCAACTTTGAACCAGTTCAATGGATTTTCGTAATAATAATTTTTGGCGGCTTAATTTTGCTGTTGTTTTGCTGGTAAGAAGACAATGATGAATCAAGTAAAGTCACAAAATTTTTCATAATTTTGAACTAACATCATGAAATTTTTTTTTCCTGATTGAAGAATGTAAATCGGTTTGATAGTTGTGCTAACAAGCCATTCCCTACAATATTTTTATTTCCTGCCAATGTATGGTACGTAAAACTTGATATTTGGCATCCGTACATTGTACCTGTCTGTGGATTAAATACAATTTGTTGACATTTTCACATTGCGCTTCATTCCAAATACACAAATACAGTCTTGTCACGTTGGTTTTAAATACCTCTATTTATGTCGGAATGTGTATTTTGTTCATTAAAGTTACACGCAACACACAGTTGTTTGCAAAAGTTGCTTCATGACAGTGTTGCATGCACCAAGTGCAGACAGCAGAATGTAATAAAACTGCTGAACGTAGTTGCGGTAAACACAGTTTGTCGGCTGGGTTATTTATACGCGTATTTGTAGTTTGAGCGAACGATACTAAACGTTAACAGTTGCGTAGTGAGACTTGGGCATATCTCCGAGTTTGCAAAAGTAGGAAAAGTTTAAGAACAAAATAAGAAAACATAACATTAGACAAGGACAACATACTGGTATCTTCTGATGTAAAGGGTGTATCAGTAAGACTGCACTTTTTAAATTTAGTGTAATTTTTTTTGTGCAAGTGGCAACTCTCAAATTTGGCAGCTGTCACATATGTTTATTCGGATTATTAAAAATTAATCGCCATACGAAAGTACAACGCATTATAATTCTGAAAACTTGTTGGAAAAATTTGGAAAGTTATGCTGAGACCGCTAGCAAGCTTCGAAGAATTTTCAGTCGAGAAAGTGCACCTAATGAGTCAATCATTCGAATAGTGGTCAAAAATCACATGAGGTGTTTAGGGGACACCCGGTTGGAACGAACCTCGTTTCGCTATATCTTATGTTTTATTTAGTTCCAATACGCCTAAGGCGTCCGTTGAAAAATACGATAATTTAAATGGATCTTTAAGAAAAGATATTTTTGTTAAATTGATAAATTTTTTTTAAGATTGTTTTTTACATAATATATTTTTTTGTAAAAAAAGTATATTTTTATATCCTTTTTGTATGAATATGTATTATATTTTCCCGAAAAGTTATTTTTGTTAAAGAGAGGTACTTCTTTTATTAAAAGCTAATGTTTTTTTTAACAAAAGGTACTATTTTTAAGAAGAAGTACTTTGTATAAGAAAAAGCCAGAGTATGAATTTTTTTTTTACAAAGAAGTACTTTTTAAAGTTGTGTTCTCTTTTTCAAAAATGGTTATTTTTTTAAGAAAATTCACTTATTTTCAAAGAGCAGAGCACTATTTATCTCAAGAAAAGGAAAGGTATTACTGATATTTGCTTTTTAAGAAAATATACTTTTAAGAAAATAAATTTTTGTACGAAAGGTATTTTTTCAGAGATTTCATTACAACACTGTGTGAAATTTTTTAAGTCATGGTCTTTGTTTGGTCTTTTATCACGCAGTGGTGTCCGTAAATATTTTTTCGTGTTGCACTGTGTAATTATAACCCGATATTAAACCCTGAATTTACTAAAATAGTAATTCTTTTGCATTTGCATTAGATAAGGTAATCCAAACTAAAACCCAATACAAATTAAAAAAACCCTGTGAGCGTAATATATCAAAAGTATGGTTCATTTTATTTAACTGTTAAAATGGTGCTTGTATTTTGGCCACCCTGCATATCACAGTTTGACTACTTTAACATTTATCGGATTTCCCGAATAAACTTCGCGGGGAAGCGGAAATTGAAAATCAGCGAAATGTACGGGAATTCCGGCCCCTGCTTTCAGGGGATGCATTGTGCAAAAAAAATATCTTCGACTGATTTTCTGAATAATTTCAATGGAATCCTGTGACAGATAAAACAATGAGTTGTCGGTTCATAAGTGAGTGCATATCTAGAATTTTGTATACTTTTAATTTACTGAACTCTTAAAGTATTACAGAACTGAAAAACCGTTAAGATCATCTGAAACATAAAAGAAGGATTTCACTATATACAATAGCACAAATGCGTAGAAGATTTTGCATGAGAGCATGAAAACTACATCACCGCCTTTGCTGGGTATGTCCTGTGGAGTAATGTATATACATTTATGAACAAATGAGAGAGCAAGAAAATTTAACAAAACGTAGCAACAGTGGAGGTTATAAAAATGAGCAAAGCGTTAAGGCTAGTCACTGTTTTAATTGTGGATCGACGGACCATATGCGAAAAGAATGTCAGTCTCAGACAAAATGTTTTAAATGCAATGCCAGTGGACATATTTCAAAAAACTGTACATCATCAATAAAGAGTGTGCAGGTGGTGAAAAACCGCAGGAGGTTTAAGCAAATTACTCTCAATGATGTTGTGATCGAATGCTTGGTTGATACTGGGTCTGATGTGTCGATATTGAAAAACTGCGTTTACGAAACACTTACAAATGCTGAAATAATGCAATCAGCGTCAATGCTGCGAGGGCTGGGGAATATCAGAACGTTGCCCCTGGGTGAATTTGTGGGAACGGTGGTTGTGGATGGCGCAAAGACAGAACAAAAATTCATTGTGGTGCCTGACGACAAAATGGAATATGATGCGTTGTTGGGGTACGATTTTTTGTCAAAGTTTTTCATCACGTTGGACGATAACGGATTCCGGTTTGCAGTGCCGTCAGCGCGGGAAGAGGAAACAGCGCTAAACGAGCTAAGTATTTATAATATTGTCGAAACCAAAATAAACATAGACACTCCCCCACAGTTTGAACCGCTAATTCGATCGTTGATTGACACCTACCAAAACAAGCTGGAGAAGTCGACCGGAGCAAGCCATTCAAACCGCAGCCAAGCCGTCACTCTCCTGCTGAGTGCGAGGTGATAAAAAAGCAAGTTAACGAATGGTTAATGAATGGCATTGTACGCAAGTCTACCTCCAACTTCGCCAGTAGAGTGGTGATAGTCAAGAAGAAAGATGGTTCCAACAGAGTCTGCGTAGATTTTCGTCAACTGAATGGGATGGTGCTAAAAGATTGTTTCCCTGTACCAATTATCGACGATGTGCTCGAGAAGCTGCAAGCTGCTAAAATTTTTGTTGTGATGGATTTGGAAAATAGCTTTTTCCATGTCCCGGTTGAAGAGTCAAGCCGAAAATTTACATCGTTCATAACACGGGAAGGCCTTTACGAATTCAATAAAGCGCCGTTTGGGTTCACCAATTCACCTGCTGCGTTTATAAGATTCATCAACTGCGTCTTTCAAGATCTCGTTGCTGATGACGTTTTACAACTTTATATGGACGACATTATCATCTATGCGGAGACAGCAGAGGAATGCGTTCATAAGCTAAAGTGTGTGCTGGATGTAGCTTCACAGTTTCAACTGCTCACTAAATGGAAAAAGTGTCATTTTATTCAGACGAAAATAAATTTTCTTGGTCATACAGTAGAAAATGGAAGAATATGGCCAGGTCAAGAAAAAACACACGCCGTAAGACACTTTACGATTCCAACAAATGTGAAAGCTGTGCAGTCGTTCTTGTGTTTAACAGGTTTTTTTTCGCAAATTCATTAAAGGATATGCCCAAGTAGCCCGCCCGTTAACTAACCTTTTGAAAAAAGATGCTAAATTTAAAATCGAGGTTCCTGAATTAAATGCCATCAATCAGTTGAAGAATATGTTATGTTGCGAACCAGTACTGAGAATTTACTGTAGAAATGCGCCCACAGAATTACATACAGATGTCCCCGAGCGACTCTAAGCGTCACAGTTACATATTAGAGGTCAAAGCAGCTTACCTGTCGATTGAAAAGTTTAGACACTACCTTTTGGGTATAAAATTTACTCTGGTGACCGACTGCGCTGCGCTTAGCCAAACCATTAAAAAGAAGGACGTCCCGCGCGAAGACGCCCAATGGATTTTGGCTTTACAGGACTACAATTTCAATATTGAGCATCGAAGAGGAGACAGGATGAAGCATGTGGATTGCCTCAGCCGTTACCCAAATGTCTTCATAGTTGGAACTGAAATCGCTGCTCGTTTAAAAGTAGCCCAGAGAAATGATAATTTCATAAAAGCGATCTTGGAAATTTTAAAAACACGATCATATGAAGAATTCAAGTTGAAAGGGGAAATATTGTACAAACATGTTGATGGTAATGATCTGTTTGTCGTGCCAAAATCGATGGAATACGAAATAATAAATAATGCACATGTCAATGGTCATTTTGCTGTACGAAAGACTATGCACAGTATACAACAGCAGTTTTGGATTCCTCATCTAGAACACAAAGTGTCGAATGTCGTTAACACCTGCATAAAATGCATTATTAATAACAAGAAGCTGGGCAAGCAAGAGGGCTATCTAAATTGTATAGATAAAGGCAGTCAACCTCTACACACCCTTCACCTCGACCATTTAGGCCCGATGGATTCCACAGCAAAGCAGTATAAGTTCATACTCGCAATGGTCGACGGGTTTTCAAAATTTGTATGGCTGTTTACAACAAACTCTACGGGATCGGACGAAGTCATTAAAAAATTGCAAGATTGGTCAAACATCTTTGGGTTGCCTACTCGCATAGTAAGCGACAGAGGAGCTGCGTGTGTATCAAATGCTTTCGAAAACTATGTTGTCGAAAATCAGGTTGAGCATGTTTGGACAACAACTGGGGTGGCTAGAGGTAACGGTCAAATTGAAAGGGTAAATCGTGTTATACTCTCAATATTCAGCAAGCTGTCTGCAGAGGATACTTCAAAGTGGTATAAGTTTGTGCCACAAGTACAGAAGGTAATAAACTCCCACATTAATTGCTCTACAAAAAAGTCGCCGTTCGAGATAATGTTCGGAACAAAGATGCATACGAGTGTTAGCGATAAACTTACAGACTTATTGGAGCAGGAGCTGTTATATGAGTTTGACAAGGAAAGGTTTAAAATGCGTGAAGAAGCTAGGTGGCAGATAAAACAAGCTCAAGATGTATATAAGAAGAATTATGACAAAAACCGTAAACGTGAACATGTCTACGTAGAGGGCGATCTCGTTGCAATTAAAAGTACACAATTCGTGGCAGGCAGGAAATTGGCAATCACATTCCTTGGGCCATATGAAGTTGTTAAAGTGAAAAGAAATGGTCGTTATGATGTAAAAAAAGCCGCACAAATCGAGGGTCCCAATATAACATCCACAAGCGCAGACAATATGAAGTTGTGGAAATATGTAGAACATAACGAGGAACTGCTGTCGTCTGGGACAGACGATGAGGATCAGGATGACCGAATGTAAGATGTGATGGTAACCCTAGCTGAAGAGGCATTGGTTGAACGAGTGCGAGGAGGACTTAAGACGACATCGAACAGTCGTTACTTTTTGTTTTTAAGTTGTCATGTAGTCAGTTGTCGTAAAGAAGCTGAATTGTTAAAGTCGCTATGTAAAGTTTCAAGCAAGTTAAAGTTGTCCGTTGAAGCACATATTACATATTACACTGCGTTGTTATAAAGGAGCCCAATTGTTAAATTGGCACCAAGTTGTTAATCCGCCGTATTCTTTCTATAATTATTCTAATACCATCCTTGCATTTTGTTAATTAATATTATTAAAATATATTAATAATCACCACCAATAAAATACTCTACATATATACCACCGTGTTCTGCAGACATGCAGCAATACAGTGATGTAAATATCAGCCGAATCGGTCCACAAATAACCTTGCAAATCACGTGTAAGGTTTGAGTAAAAACTGACACAATTTATCAACAATCTCACTAGAAACAATAAGGGTAGTAGATATTATATGAATCAGTACTTCGCGGTGACTACCTGCGTTGAGTTACGTTATTTAATTGGTACTTTACAAAACGCAGCGCAACGTGTTTGATCACTTCAGCTGCCAAGTTGAACACGCCACAGTTCTTCGTGTTTGTTGAAAAATTACAAATTTAAAGAAAATTGTCGATCGAGGATGTGCAGATGGAAGAATTTTGCATTTCGTTCCTTATATTACATAAGTAGTTGCCAATTTCGACTGAAATGCAATCGACGGATAGAGCTCAAACCTTTTTGTAATAAATAATTCAAAATTATATTGTTTACTCACTGAAATTCTTATTACATTAATAAAATTAGAAATGGAAAGTTCAAATAAATAATGCGTTGCGAAACTATTATATTTAGTTATATTTAAAAAAAATATAGACATCAGTTGATGTTGACAATAATAAGAAAAACAACCAATACATTACAACCTATACATACCGCCAAACGTGTTTTTGAAAAGACAAACAATTTAATATAGATGGAAAAATTTATATAGACATATTTATAATAATTTATATAGACATATTATAAATAATAGCAATCTTAAAATCTGTTGATCTATTGAAATAGAACTAATTTTGTTAACCTTTTTCATTCTTTTATTTCAATCAATATAACTTTTCTAAGCTATAAAGTTTAATTGCTTATTTTAGTTGGGCAACTCTATAAACCACAAATGCCAGTGACAGCTTTCGTAAGCGAATGCAAACGCGATGTGATGTATAAACTACCATTTTTTTACTTTATCGTTCGCGTTAGATTTTGCGTTTACGTTCACTTTCGGGACTTTTAGAATACTACCCTAAGAGATATTGTCAACCATAAAATCACGTCCGTTCACTACAAGACGATGACATCGAATGACTAAAGGTTCAACGGACCTTTCGTTCGACGACGGCCACCTCGCTCAGTGATGGCGACACTATCTAGTACTTAGCCATGAAAAAGCATCTCAAAATACCGTTCGGAACCGGTGAACAACTGTAGGTCCCAATCAGTGAGTGTACAACTAAAACTCGCACAGCTCACTAGTTTGTGAGAAGCTATCCCAAATCCCTTCATGGAATGTAACGGGAATCCATTTTTTTTATGAAATTATAACATTTAATAAAATTAAATAAAACACTAATAATAATAATAAAAAATTAAAAATTACAAAATTGTTAATTTATTTTTAAGTTTTTATATTGGTTTACAATATTTAATACTTGGTATGCCCTCCTTTGTTTACCACAACTTCATAAATTCTGGTTTGCCTAGAATTGTAGAGAGATGCAAGATTAGTCAACAACATCTCGGTCCATGCTGTGTTTATCGCTTCAATGATCTCATCTCTATTTGAGATGTATAAACTTTCCTCCTGTATAAACTTTGCATGTTAGCCATATTCAAACATTTTCAATAATATTTAGGTCCGGTGAATATAGCGGCCACGGTAATATTTCGATATCCTGGGTCTGAATCCAATCCTTATATCCTGGGTCTGAATCCAAGCCTTTACAACGCGAGCAGTATGGATGGGAGCATTAGCAAGCTGAAAAATAAGTGAAAGAAGAACAAAAGTGTCCTGGAACTCGATTAAAGCAGTTTGGAGTAAGTCTCTGTAACTGCTTCAAGACATTCGTTCATTCACAAAAACCAAACGGGAAGCGCAATAGTAGGATATGACACCCCAAACCAGTACTCCTCCTTCTCTGCTATGATGGCGACTTGAAATTACCCTTCTCAAGTCGTTGAATTGTTGACCTTGAGGCACACTCCATGACATGTGATCCTTCGCAAACTCTAACCTCTGCTGCTTGGGGCGAGATGTAGTGGCAGGGTTATCTGTAATTTTCTGTGCTTTAGGAACCTAGACGTTTTTTAATTTTTTTCCTGCAATGGCTCCAATTTTATTTAAAGTCATAATGGAATTCGAAGACAGTTGAAGAATTTTGAGTTTATCTCGTACTGCAATCTTTTTGAAAGTCTTTCCTCTGTACCGCGTTCCGAACTCCGTAGTAGTACTCTTTAAATAGTTGTTCACCACTTTTGGACTTTGTATGGAATTTAAAATTTTGAACTGTCAGTTAGTTGAAATTTGGCGTTATTCTGTTTAATTAAAACCGGGGTTTTCAACCAAAACTATTCGTCAAATGTTCCAAAAACGTGTGTAAATCAATAAATATTTGAAATATCTGCACCGGGGTTAATCTAAGTTAACACTGAAAATCAAATTTTTTACAATTGTTTCCGAAATCCGAAAACAATAGGGAAAATACCGTTTACTTCAACAGAGTCTATTGGTTTTGTTGTTATTACAAAAATATAATACCCTTTTTTCCATGGCATTAATATAGTTTTGGTGGCATTTGATGGAATGTCATAATGAGGAAATACATATTATATTTCGAGCGAGACTATCCTATGCTAACAGAGTGTTCATCATTTAATAAGGAAACAAATTTAACAAAGAGAAGGCGCCATTGTAGACCCTTAGAATGTTTGGATGAAATTAGTTTTATGTCTTTCTAAGGCGATTGAGCCATGTCCGTCTGTCTGTCTGGCAGGCTGATCAATACGACAACTGCCGCAAACCTTTACCGATCACAGTGAAATTTTGTCAGTAGCGATTATTCCTCCAATCTTAGTTTGAAATTGAAAATGGGGGTTTTAACTGTATTACCTCCCATACAATTATGGTGCCTCCCATACAATAGATTGGTAGTCGTCTGGTTTGTCAATGCGATAAGTCGCGTGAAATACTTCCGATCTTACTCAAATTAGCTATTAGACAAGGATGATTCTGCCACGCCCATGATGGTACTTTCCGTACATAAGTTGTTAGGCCGTCTGGTTATTCTGGTAATACCAGTCTTCCATAGAAAATGAATCGTTTTGCCACACCTATTCTGGTACCTCCCATACAAAAGTTGGGCGGATAAACGTGATCCTCTCGTAAACTATCCTCTCGATAACTCTCGTAAACTACCCAGCAAAAACAAAATGAAGTAGTTCTAGTAGAAGTTATTATTTTTGTACATCTTCTGCAACATTATGCGCATTTTTAATGCAATTTTGATTCTGATTAAAAACAACTCCGAAAAATCTACATTTGCATCACAAATCATTATGATGCAAATTTATTAAAGAGTTAAAGGGATAGTGGACAAGTGCAAAGATGCCTAAATATATTACTTGTTTTTGACGTAGAATACGTCTTACCTTACGGTATGAGGAGTCATGTCAGGTTTTTATTGTTGTAATCTTTATTTCATTGAATTTGAGGAAACGGCTAGATGAATTTTTTTAAAATTTTTTTTGTAGGTAAATGAAGATGTTATCTTTCGTTTGATATACATTTCATATTGGTTGATATATTTCTAGTATTTTAATTTCTCAAATGAAAATTGTTTAAACACATACACTCAAACATATGTGTGGTGTTTGGTTGAGTGTTTTTGGTTGCTCAACATTGCTTAGGAACATGTATCTAGTAAAAAGTGAAACGAAAGGCAAACTAATGTTGCTTGGCAACATGTATCTAGTAAAAAGTGAAACAAACAGTAAGCTAACGTAATAAAGCTTTTTTGCGAAAGCTTCAATAAAGCTGTTGTAACAATAATTTTGAATTGTAAAGCGTAAAGCTTTCACACAACGCTCGAATGCTAATGCGAAGACTCGATAAGGTAAACCTTTTTTAATATTAGGGCGGCCCTCTCAACATTCGCAGAACTTATTTCAATAAAAATATTAATTAAAATACATAAATTAAATTAAGTTTAAAAAAATTGAACATAATATTTTTTTTTTAAACGGACTTGAATCAAATGCCGTTGGTAAATATAAAAATTACAGCAGACAGTTGTCCGAGGCCTTCGGCCACGAACTGTCCCTGCAGGCTGTGTCAGAGACACGGCCATTAAGTTTAACGTAGAATACGCCATCCGATAAGACAGAAAACATATATAACAATAAATTCATTTGCTTATATTATTTATCATTTATTGTTATATATGTTTACTGTCTTATCGCATGGCGTATTCTACGTTAAACTTAATGGCCGTGTCTCTGACACAGCCTGCAGGGACAGTCCGTGGCCGAAGGCCTCGGACAACTGTCTGCTGTAATTTTTAATTTGTATTTACTTTCTTTCTAATCGCTTTTCATTTCCTTTCTTTTATTTTTTACGTGTTGACAGAAGCATTTGGAGTACTAATATAAGGTCAATGAATAAAATAATTAGTTATTTAAAAGGTTAAAAAGTTAAGACCTAAAGTTGTAGCTTAAAGTCATAACTTATTGCCAAGTTTAAAATGACAAGAAATTTAAAAATTGTTGAAATAATAGTTTTGGTTGCTCGTTTGCGGACGAAATGTAGCATAAAAATGTTAGCATAAACTGCTCTTCCAAACAGTCTAATAAGAAGAAGTGCTGCGTCGGACAAAGCCATATTAAAAAAAGTACTTCTGCACCTAAATTAGCACTATATCTTACCAAGTAGTTGTGGCGCAAATTTTACTTCTTGGTATACTCTTTTCTGGCTGGGTACGATCGATCATAATGAAATTCGGTACTAGGTAATGATTTCCTAAAAATTAAAAGCTAACTACTGTACCACGCCGATTTTCGTACCTCCCTTACAAAATTTGGCGGGCTTTCCGGGTGGCCGAGTCGATATCCCCCGTAAATCACAACCGATCTTAACAAAATTTGGTGCTGATCAATATTTGGTCAAACGCTACTGTGTAATGTCAAATCAACAACTTCGCAATGCCCATTTTTGTACCTCACATATAAATATTGGGCGTACATTGGGATGGTCCTCACTATAAATCCTCAAAATCACATAGAATCCTAATATAGTTAGGCATTGAATAATATTTACCGCAATGCCACTCTTCTATTGAATATTGTCACATTTGACACCCTCACCTCAAACTAATATAACCACAAATGCGACAATGTCTTTTTGAAAGGCAACATGTTTAATGAAATAGACGATTTTGTCATTTATTCACTTTCATCACGTGAAATAGGATTTGACAATGTTAGCGACTTGGACATAAAAGATTTTAAAATAAATGTACACATGGTGGAATTGAAATGTATTCTAACTACTTTATATTCAACAATAAATCAATAACTCTGAAACAATTAATTGTACTTTCAGTATATAAAATAATAAAGTTATAGAAATCAAAATATTTCGTTGGAGTAGAAGGTTGTATATTTCCTTGCAACTACTGGTAAACCGTATTCTGGTAGTACTGGCAGAGCGCTGCAGGTTGTTACATCGCCAGCTTCTGTCAGCCAGTATTGCTTTCTTAGGACCGTCACAAATTTCTTGCTGAGCAGTTATTGAACTTTTTCTAATTTGTCAGCTGACGCTATGCAGTTTTTGTTTCCAATTATTATTGTTGTTGCTATTTGGGTATTGCAATTTTTGGGGATATTCAAGTAAATAAAATATCTTCCGAAACCTCTTTGAATATGTAACAACAATGGTTTGAAAACAATTACATCTACTTTTATTGACTATTTTACAAACTCATGTGGTAAGACGTCTTACACATATTAACTAAACAAACAATTTAAACAAATTTCAACATATTCTTCCAACTGGCTCTATCCTTTGCCTTTTCTCGCCAGTTGGTAACACCAAGAATACGGAGGGATTCTTCTGCCTGGTCTTTCCAGCGGAGTCTTGGTCGTCCACTTTTCCCGCTTTCATCGGGTACGTCATCGAAAACCTTTCGTGTTGGCTCATCCCTATTCATTCTGATAACATGGCCTAGCCAACGCAATCGGCCTACTTTGATTCACCTAGCAATGTCCACGTCAGAATATAGAGTACATAGCCCTGCGCCCCAGCGATGTCGGCACTCGCCGTCCTCCCCAACAGAACCATATATTTTACGGAGAATTTTTCTCTCGAAAACTCCCAGGTGTTTTTCACCCGCTTGCGATATGACCCAAGTTTCGAGAGAGGGCTTTGCTCCTAAACTGCTTGCTGAACGCAAAATAGCATCTATTTGCAAGCACAATTCTCATATCTATCCCCAGGCTGACGTTGTCGTCCATGTTCATGGCGGATCCAAGGTAGACAAATTCATCTACCACTTCAAAATTAAATCGGTTGTCAACGTTCAAGTGCGGACCAAGTCGAGAGGTTTCTCCAGTCATCGATGCCCACATTAACAGTAAGACCACCTTCGCTGATTCCTTTCCGATTCTTGAAAATATCTATACTCCAGAAATATATGGCTTTTCGTGTTAATGGTCTTGTTCGTATTTACTGCAGCCTTTCTCATTATTATCTCCATTAAGATATTGAAGAGATTGCACGAAAGTGTGCCGCCTTGTCCAAGTCCTCGCTTGGTACAGAATGGTTCAGTGAGGTGTCTCCCCACTGTCACTGCTGATTTGGTGTTGGTCAGCGTCATTCTGCAGAGGCGGATCAGTTTTGCCGGAATACCAAGCTCAGACATAGCTTCGTACAGTTTTCCCCGAATGGGGCTATCGAAAGCAGCTTTGTAATCGACAAAAACGGGGTATGTATCGATTTGCTTTTCGTGGGTCTTTTCCAGGATTTGGCGTAGTGTGAATATTTGGTCAGTCGTGGACTTGCCCGGTCTAAACCCACACTGATAAGGTCCAATCAGGTTTCAATAATTGGCTTTAGTCTTTCTCATAATAAGCTCGACAAGACCTTATACGCGATGGATAAAAGAATGATACCGCGATAGTCGGAACAGACACACGGATCACCCTTTTCGAATACAGGACATAATACACTGAGACCCCAATCTTCGGGCAGCCATATACCGCATATAAGTTGACGCATGTGGGCCAGCAGTCCGTCGTCACCTGCCCTACAAAGTCCAGCGGGTAGGCCATCCGCACCAGCGGCCTTATCATCGTTAAGACGGGAGATCCCCGTTCCAATCTCGTCTTGGTTGGGGAGGGTGGTAACATCTACTTTATCTTCCACTATTATTACCCCCTGATCTTCAGCGGAAGAATCTGAGTGAAGTAGTGCTGAAAAGTGGTCTCTCCATCTCAGTCACCAGATTCCCATTCTCGGCCCGTTATTCAATCTTTTTACCCTCTGGAAAAACGTTCGGGATTCTACATTCATCCTTCACATTTCGGCTTTCCCACCCTCTCTCTGCTCCCACTGCCATATTCTCCGCCTAAATAGTCGGCTTTCCTTCCTTCCCAGCTTTCCGTACCGCTCACTCGCAGCACGCGTTGTAATTGACTGTTTCGTTGCCATACTTCTTTCATCACTACTACTTCATTTTCATCAGTTGCAACGCGACATTCTCCGTCGAACCATGGCTTATCCTACCGCTGTCCTTGATAGCCAAGTTCAGTCCCCGCAGCGGTTTCCAAAGAATGGGAAGTGGGTATTCTGCCCTAGCAGGAGAGAGAGTTTCTGTCGATAGCCACCAGGTAATGATCCGAGTCGATATTGGCACCTCGAATCACACGTACATCCATTTCACTAGAAGAGTGCCTGCCATCTATTACCAAGTGATCAATCTGGTACTTCGTCCGTTGATCAGGAGATATCCAGGTCGCCTTATGAATGTCCTTATGCTGGAATCGTGTGCTGCTAACTACCATGTTCTTTGCAGCGCCAAAGTCTATCAGTCTTATTCCATTATCGGAGGTGGTATCATGTAGACTGTGATTACCGATGGTTGGTCGAAAGACACTTTCCTTTCCCAATTTGGCATTAAAATGGCCTAGAATAATCTTAATGTCGTGGTCAGGGCAGCGTTCAGATACTTCCTCCAAACGCTCATAAAATGATTCTTTGACTTCATCATCTTTATCCTCTGTCGGTGCGTGCACACAAATTAACAAGATGTTGAAATATTTCCCTTTGATACGAATTGAAGCTATGCGGTCACTCACTAGCTTGAACCTTGAATCTAGGTGTCGTAGTCTCTTGCCAACTATAAATCCGCACCCAAATTCGTGCGTTCGGCCATGGCAGCTGTAGTAAGTACTGAAGTTTTGCCTTCCGGTGCAACCATATCCTGTCCATTGCATTTCCTGGATCGCCGTGATGTCAGCTTTACACCTGTATTCCAGTATAGCGTTCGCATATTCCAGGTACATACCCTCAAATCATGGTCCTTATAACGTTTGCGAGGGTCGTCAACAGTTGGGGGGTTTCTTTGTCCATTATATTTTTCGTGTATGTAGTTTCATTGCTAATATAACGGTGGCTGGAGGCAAACCCAGCCCACCGTGTTTCATTTTACCCACTGCCAGGATGATCATATTTCAGCCGCTCATTACGGATAAGACGCTGACCAGAATGCAGTGTATCGAAACTGGATTTTGGTCTCTTCAATTTGAATCCGCCGTTGGCCACGGGTGTTGGCTCATCCGCCTTCAAAGGACAGAAGAGTATGTCCAATACTTCGAAGAGCTTCTGTGACAGAGTCACCTAATAATCCTGAGACGTATCAGCGATCGCATTACCACTCAGGCTGCTCGTTCGTTTCGCCTTCTCACTTTAGCTAGCTAACGGACGTTTCCGATAAGCCATTGCCCAGGACATACTGCGTGGAAGTAGTGAGCTACTTGGACTACCCAATGAAGGAATCGTTTCTGCCCACTCCCAGCTGAATGGCTATCAGAAACTTTCCACCTCCAAGGACAGTCCCATGTCACATGTCCCGAAAACAAGTGGTTAGTAAGAAAACGTAAGCCTATGACGTCGGCCGGCGAGTTTTTTTGTATCAGTCTTGCTGGAAACTTAAGTATTTAAAGTTTTTTTTAATCCTGATAGTATTAAGCATTTATTCAATTAGATTACGTTGTATTTTATGTTCAACAAAATAACTCTTGTGATTTTCTACGTTCAACTCTAAAACTGTTTCATTTGATTAGTTTGTTTGTTGCTTAGCGACCGTAATTGTTCCTCTTACAGTCATAATATTGCATTAATCATGAGAAAATGTAACACCATAAATTTAAATGCAAATTGTAATAATTACATTGGAATTGAGACCGAGTTTCGGCAAAATTTGTCCGGCATACGCAATATTTGTCAACTAAAACCGTTCAAACTAACCTGTTCTATCCTAAAATTTGCATTGATTTAAATGTATAGATTACAATTGCAAAAATAATTCAATGATACTACGATGATACGAGTTGTCCCAGCAAAATTTATTTTGACTAGAATTTTGGATTTAAAACTTTACCTCTTTTTAAATTCAGATTTGTCTATTGTTGGTAACTTAAACAAATAAACACTACACAAATAACCCGAAAATGGGCTGAAAAGGTCCACAACAACAAAGCGCAGCACTCATTTGTTTGTTTGCACATTTTTGGTAGAGTGGATTCGTCCCAGTGAAAACCAACAACAGTCAGACAGCCAACGAAGCCAGTATAGAAATTTCAGTCGGGTCAACCGACTTAAACATAACCTCACACTAAGTTATGCATTAAGTCCGAGTTCCACTAAAAAGGTTTATATTTGTTGCTCAGTTACACGAACGGGTGTGGAAAATTCGCCAATGTTTAATATTATTACATTGTATCTAATACCTAACCAAATTATCATCATAACTATTTTTGAGGATTTATCGTGACTAGCAGATAATTGTCCCCCAACATTTGTATACGAGGTACGAAAATGGGCATGACGACATTTTTCACTTTTAATTACACTAATTACATCACCAATTACCAAAACGGGAGTGGCAAAACGAGTCTTTTTTTCATAGAAGAATGGCATTTGTCTGAATATTGTTTAATTACAAATTTCATAAAGATTGCTTCGGTTTTGGATCACGGTTGTCGATCGTAATTTGTTCTACTACTACTACTATTTTTTACATTGCTGTAAACATATGGCAATAAGGAACACAAAACGAAAGAGGAAAACAAAAAAAAAATAAAATCGTATTAAAATGTGACGATTGTTGTGAAAATACCATACAAGTGTTGTTTTCTATTTCTCATCTTCGGAATCGGAAGATGAGTCATATTGCTATTATGAGAATAAGTATTCGTGACAAAAACAAAGTCGTGATCCACGTTAACTTCATTTCGATGATGAAGTACTCGATTTCGAATGCGGTAATTTGCCCCAGGTTACTAATACCAAATGTCAACGACAACCCTGCATTTGTATGAGACCTAACCTAGGTCACTAAGGACCTAATGTGGCTCATTCTATGCGTTATATATTTTTTCCAATAAAAATTATATATAACACCGCCCCTATGGGTGAGGTTATAAAAGAAGACAGAAACTGAATGCATTTGCAGTACAATTTATTGCCCCGAATAAACGAGTGTGTATTCCTTTGTGAACGATGCTGGTGTTGCTGTAGTTGTTCTTGTCGCCGTTGTTATAGGCCAACTCATTGTACACAACAAAGAAACATTTATTTGCTGGCCTCACTCGCTTCGGATTTACTTGATTTTTTTGGACAGTGGAGGTCTAAATGGGCAAACTTTTGGGAACCAATAAAATTTGCATATTCCTACGATGGTAATCAATGCAATCAATGAAAAGTAAACTAAAAGTATTTGTTATCATTAATAAATATACGCAACACAACAACAGCATGTATGCACACTAGGGTGTATTGAAACACACTTTTTTGCAAACGATGCGAATTGAAGAGCTTATTACAGAATTGTGAATCTTATCCATTGGCCCCATACCGATGCGTCATTAGAGTATTTCGGAAAAAATATATATTTGTGGTCCATAGAGGTTTTATCGCCACAAAGTACACAATGGGTAAACAGAAGATTTCTTTCGCATACAATCAAATTTTTTGGTGTCATGTATTAAAATTAACTGACATCCTAAATCTTGACATCGATATTGAAAACCCTAATTCAAAATTAATTTGGGTGGCAACTAGGGAATGCAAATTCCCGGACTTTAACATTTCCCAGGAAAGCTGTAAAATTAAATCCCGGGAATTTCCGTTTGAATGATGAGTCCCTTATTTTATAACTTTTTTCAATTTGTTTGGTCAATTTTGTACCACAAAAAAGAAAAAAACAGTACAAACATCTTACACGATGTACTTATGTGAATTACAATGTGTTACGAAATCCAATATTTGACGAATATAAAGTAAAACTGACGAGGATGTAATTCTGTTTTCAATTTGCCATCCTAATTTCTTTGAAACTTACCGCCTAGTATGGATTGTGACGATAGGCGGCTGCATTCTCTTGCTTTGCAAATATTACAATTTTGCAAAAAGTGATACCACGCGCCTATCGACTTTTCGCAAAATTATTACAATCACAAAGCGGAAGGTGTTGCCTCTGTTTTTTTTTCGGGGTTCGTAAGCGCCAACAAAATTGTTGGCGGCAGTCGTCAGATGTTTGAGATTTATCATCGAAAAAATAAACAAGTCTATACAAAATTAAAGTGTTTTATGATTTTGTTAAAATGTGAGTAGTAGTAGTAGTAGTATATGATTTTATTAAAAAAGTTAACAAAAATTTTAATAGTGTTACTTCTTAAACTAAATCATAGTAAGACATAACAAAAATGTTGTGTGTCTGATTGGCATATCGCAGTTAATAATAATAATAACAAACAATTTTTTTGACTGAAATACATTTAGGTTAATATGATAATATTTAATATTTAAGTTACAAAAGCAATTCATTTAAATTGTGTGAAATTCGGATAAAATGAGATTTCTATACTTAATACAATTCAATAAATACTTATATAGACGCATGTAATCTTTGCCATTTAGAACTTCATAAACCTCTTCAATTGACAAAAATCTTTTACCAAGGAACTTTAACCGATAACTAGAAAAAATTGGGCACTTGCCTATTAAATGATTAGTGTTTTCCTGTTCATTACAGTTGCAAAGGGTGCACATATTATTATCGTTGCCATTAAAAGCACGAGCATTCAAATTTAGCAGGCCGCCTCTAGCTCTTAGAACCAAGCTTACGAGGTGTGCTGAGTTACTATCGCAGAAGTAAGGACGAATTTCATGTTGCAATGCCGGGTACATATCATGGAATTGAGAATTTCTGGCACTTACCAAGAAATTTTCATGCTCAGTGTTTCTCAAAGATTGAATTATTTGATTGTGAAGATATTGTAAATTAGTTCTCCAAATTTCAGTATCCAAAGTGAACCCGAATTGACTACATAAAGCTTTCCAATGTGGCACCCAAAAAGAGTTTTGTCTGATAGACTCTTCCGCTAACAATCGTGGCAGTCTACTTACAGGCAAGTTTAAGGTTTTTCTGATATAACTGAAATGTAAGTTGAGCGTTTCCAAATAGAGTGAAGATATACCGGTTTCGATATGTAACATATAAGTGGGGGTGTTTTTAGGCAGATATAACATGTTCTTTAAAAAATAACGTCACAATTTCTCCACTGCATCAAAGCTGCGGAAACCCCATACCTGAGCACCATAAAACATAATTGACTTCGCTGCCGAATGAAAAATTTTAAGTTTGTTCGAAAAATTAATTTTAGGATCATGAATATAATTCAGCCAGTTGGCATTAATGGCGGTTTTAGACAATGCTAGCTTAGATTCCAAATGTTTTTTAAAAGACAAATTGAAAGCTAGATTGATACCAAGGTACTTGTATTCGTTCACTACATCTATCTCATTGTTTCCAAACTTCCAGCGAGTGTTAAGGCTAACCCTTGTGCACGTTCTAAATATCATTATTTTGGATTTTTCAAGATTTATTTTCAAACTCCACTGATTACAATAATCATACAGAGTGTTGATCATATTCTGCAACACAATTGGAGAATCTGCAAGTAGTACTATATCATCGGCATATAATAAAACTTTAACGTTAGTCCCCCAACTGCAGTGCCGCCTGGTAAATAATCATGTAGATCGTTTAAGTAAAGAGAAAATAAAACCGGGCTTAATAGGCATCCTTGTTTAAAGCCTTGCGTAACTGTGAAGGAACTAGAAAGTGTTTTGCCATCCCAAATTTTACTAGTTGTATTGGTGTATAATTTCTGCAGCACGCGTACTATTTTCTGAGACAGCCCTAAACAACATAGTTTATAAAATAACAATTTTCTGGGGATCATATCAAAAGCAGCCGAGAAGTCAACAAAGAAAGCATATGTTTTCCTATTCTGCTTGAAGTTTAGATTAACAATAGACGATAAATTGAACAGATTATCTGTTGTCGAATAATTCTTGCGAAAGCCAGCTTGAAATTCATTGATGACATTATTGCAGAGTACCCAGCTATTGATACGGTTAAGTAGTAAGCCTGTGAATGTTTTATACATTGTATCAAGAAGAGATAATCCTCTGTAATTTGTCACCACATTAACGTCACCCTTTTTGTACAAGGGGATTATAATTGAGCTACGAAACGAGTCAGGAAAGTCTTCACGCAGAAAAATTATGTTAAATAAAGCTAAAACCTCTTCCAGAAAACGTAAAGGAGCATTTTTATAGAATTCGTAACTAATACGGTCTTCGCCAGGCGCTTTGTTAGATTTGGCCGTTTTCAGAACTATATCAAGTTCTCGCATCTCAAAGGGTGAATCAAGAAATGGATCAATAATGTTGTTTATAGGAATATCAACATCGCAGTAAAGATCTTCCTTTGATAAAAGCGTCTCAAAGTACTCATGAAAATGAGAAATCGTCAAATTATTTCCTACCTTAGGACGACAGTTTTTCAACGAGTTAGATAAATTCCAAAACTCACTACTGTTTCTCACTGAATTCAATTTATCTATGTTATTTATTTTAAATTTTAATTTCTTTACCTCGCACAGTTTCGAATATTTAGATCTGTTGGTTATATAAGCGATTCTATCGAAATCCGTATCTGTTTTACGATATATATCTAGTTTATTAAACATACGTTTCCGAGTATTTTCACATTGAGAATCGAACCATTTATTTCGGGGTTCAAAACGTTTTCGATGGAATTTATAATCAGCAGCTACACGGATTTTCCCAGTGCATAAATTGACTTTCTCCTGAATAGTAATTGGAGATTGTAAATATACTGGATCGACAAGACTACTTAGTTTTCTGTTATACTCTGCTATATTTCTAGAATTCCAGTACAGTTTTTGAGGAAGGGACAAATCTCTGACTTGGTGATTGTTTTTCGAACATATCGACACTACAATCGGCATGTGGTCCGAGTAGGGCTTGCTAGGGACATTAAAATGTGAGTATGAAAATCATTTTAATTGAGTTTGTTTTATTGTAAAAGTCCATAAACATAAAACCATAAACTATTTGTTTAAATTTATTTACACTACGCATAAAACAGCAGTGTGAAAAATTATAGGTGCAATTAAAATCGGATAAATATTTTATGAAGGCAATAAAACCGACTTAATGAGAACGAAGAAGATGGTATATTTGTATACTGTTAACATTTTGTTTAATATTGTATAAATTTTGTTTAAAACTTTCATTTTGGACACATACTATTCTATTCTATTTTCACTTCATACGTTTTCAAAATCTTAATGATACTATACATTTGCTCTCGCATGTATGCAACTGCGGTTTTGTACGCATTCACAATCGGATACAAAAGCAGATCCAAAATCTATTCACAATAGTGTGCTGTCAAGCGCCTACAAATGATAATATCGTCAGCTAAAATGCAAAAGAACGTAACTACAATTTTCATTTTGTTCAAAGGAGTTGAAAAAAAAACTGATAAATTAATACAAAAAATTCAGTTTGCCAGTATATTTTCGAATCTTACTGAAAGTAAGACTTAACTTTAGCAAAAGTTGGAAAATTTGAATTGAAAAATTAATTCCTCACCCTATTACGAGGATTGTTTTTTCTCCTGGAAATAGAAATTAAAATTGTAGTTATGTGGTTTTGCATTTCTGCTAACGATATGAACTATCGCCTTTTTCGATACACTTGCATTCGCCCATCACCAAAAATATGATAATAAGGCGGTCACCTAACTTTCTCACCAACCATATCTAAATCAATAGGTGACCTGGATAGAAATAATGCATTTCTGACAAATGCATTACAAATGGTTAGCGGCGACAACTTTTTTTTAATTTTCAACGCTTTGTGGCACATTCTGAAGTGAAATTATTGCTGTCGATTTCGTACTTAAAGGTTTAGTTTAAATTTTACAAAGCTTGAATATATGAACTGCGATGAACTTCGGTCTAAATGCGACATAATGCCATTATTTTAAGAAAATTAAAAAATATCGAATACGCTAGTCCCTGGAAAGCGGGACTATAAAATTAATGAAATTCACGGGAAATCCCGGAATTAATTTTTAAGAATGCATTCTGCCCCTAAAGTCAGCTGATTGTTTGATTTTCTTTTGTCACAACTGACGGTAAACTTCAGCTGACTTTGACCGAATGTGCTTTAAAAGGATACAAAATAAATAAAAAGTGCTATAGAAGACATTAATGCCAGTGCTTCCCCACTTGTGATGATGTTCAGTAACATAACTGCACACTATCAGGTCCTTGCTATTTTCTTTCTCTGGATACGCCATTGATTCTCAGGCACCTGGTGGCGCTTCTGCGTCTTGAGCCATTTATACCGAGGCCAACCAACTGTGGGAGTTGCCTAATTCCAGTCTGGCTGCTGCGACATCTTTGCTACTGATGTCCCAGATGTACCAAGATCAAGAATCATACCCCACTCACCCATGGTTCCTGGATTACGGTCAGACCTGTTCTTCCTTGAGGCAAGAGCTTTGGAGAGGGAAGTTTAGCCTGCAGAAGTCGGGGCGTGGTCAGGTTAAGCCACCATCGTTACATCCGCTTAGTCGTCCATGTCGCCGCGCAGCTCTTCTTTAAGTGCCTCATCCGGTCCAGTGATGAAGAGCTACTCCACACATCCAAGCGCATCGGAAAAATTTGGACCGCTACAATACTCCAAATACATCTAAGACACTTGCGATAGGTTCTTCTAACGATGCTACGCCAGAGTTATGTGCTGGAGAATCTCACACGTTGTTCGTCTTATCTCGCTTGCACACCATGAGTTGAATGCTACTCAATCAGTGCGAGATCATGCCACCAGACTTGACGTGGTGAAGCAAAGTCTGGGTATTCAGTATAAAATCTGCATGCCTGCGATCCCCATCCCTTCATCCAATCGAGCGACCTTCCTAGTTTTAGTGGATTCCAGTTTTGTTGCCGCTTTATGATTGAATCCGCATTGGATGGTGTTGCCGGAATTCATGCGACCGAGATTTCTCCTGGTCAGATATCACCTATTTTCATCAGAGCGCAGCGATAGCACTCAACAAAATGGTCATGCTGCCATGATACCAGCATGCGTCGTCACTGTGGAGAGATGGACCCAGGAACTCTTTAAGGACATCATATATTACGATGACTTTCCGTTTCCTACTGTACTCCATTTGTTCTTAGGGATGTTGCCCTCTTCAGTTCCTCTGTCGATGACCGACAGTACCAAGACGTTATTGGCGACGTTACCAAAAGATTTTCGACCAGCGTCTCTACTGATCACCTTGGTCCTTTGGAAACCAGCGGTGTATCAGCCGAGCGCAGCCTCTTATCAGACTGCAATACCTTGACTGCTATATCCTGTTGTTCAGCCAAACGCCGGGGCTATATTACAGATTGACACTGCTTACAGGTCAGCGTCGAAGGATAGGCCTTGTCCAAAACTCTCCGGGATTCTGAGAGAAGGTGCTGATCGTTGTACTTCTTTTTTGAAGAACGAGCGAGATTACCATCAGTAACGGAAATACGTGGTAGTACAACTGCCTTGAAAGAAGTTGGATCACCCGACCTGTTGCCAGACACAGGTCGCGTTGTATCATTGTCTCCTTTGGAAGCCTTGAGTGCTTACCACCAGGAATCGAAGAACCAGATAGTACAACCGCCTTGTAAGAAGTTGGATCACTCGCTCTTCTGTCAGGTATAGGTTTCGATCCATGTGTGCCTGTAGTTGTCGTCGTCGTTTTTGTTTTAGTTTTCCTACCATTTGCCTACCTGTCTTGATATGCCATTCAAGACATTCATTGCAGGGGTTTAATGTTTACATTGTTGTATTCATTGTTAAAGTCATAGAGAAATATTTTTATTTGCACCACAAATCCGTGGAACACTTGCAAAGCACATAGCGAATGAGAGAAATCTTTAATTTTAAAAATTTATTTATACAAATAATTGTATTGTATTGTTTATTTATTGGATATCATGCACAATAAGAACAAGTCTTATAATTAAAGTACATGAATTATAAATTTTAGTATATTTGAATAAAACAATGTTAGAAATAGGTTAAATAAATAAATAAATTAAATTTAGTTAATTAATAATTAATAAACTAGATATGTGGACTAATAAAAATGGCATAAAGAAGAGGACATTTAAACAATTATATGACATATAAGAACAAATAGTAAGAGTAAAATTAAAGTTTTTAGGAAGAAACAAGCAAAAATTACAGTGACAAGGGAATAGACTAGATTTCATTCAGTATTATAATATTTATGAATTTGGGACCTAAATTCTTTAGCGTTGCTGATAATTTGAATGTTATGTGGAAATGAGTTCCAAAGACGAATTGAATAAATAAAAAAATGCCATTCAGAAAAAAGATAGCGATGTGTTAAGGGAATTATATTTCTACCTCTATTTGACCTAGTAAAATTTAATTGTCGGTAAAGATAAAGTGGTATATTCTTAGAAATTGTTTTATGAAGGTAGACGAGGATTTTAGTCTTCAACAGGTTGTCAAAGGAAATGCCATAAAGTGATCTAACGAACTGGTGTACAGAATCATATTTTTTCAGACCGTAAATATACCTAATAACACTGTTAAATATGACGTTAAGATTCCGTTTACTTGACGAGTCACAGTTTGCAAAAAGTTCACTGCCGTATAGAAGTCCTGGCATTATGTACGACTTAGCCAAGAGTAATCTTATATGAAAAGGGGTATATGCTTGAGAAGACCATAAGGTTCTCAACTTCGAATAAGCTTGTCCAACAACTGAGTTAATATGGTTCGACCAGGTGAGTGACCTGTTTAAAATGATTCCTAGATTTTTAGTCTGCGAGACGATATCAATTTTATCGACACTTATTGCTATATCAAAATTATAATTGACACTGTTAAACGATCTGGAGTGAACCACAAGACATTTTGATTTCCTGAGATTAATAGCAAGTCGATTGGCTGTTCAATTTTTCAACATTTTCGATGATTGAAGATAGTGAACTACTTAAGTAGATTTGCACGTCATCAGCATATAAGTGCGCTTCGCTGTATGACAGTTGTTGTGGTAAGTCATTTATATAAGTTAAAAAAAGCAGAGGTCCCAAATTCGACCCTTGGGGTACTCCTCGTGAGATAGGCAAAATATTTGAAATGTTATTTTTCGTGAAAACAGATTGGGAACGACCAGAAAGATAGGATTGAATTAAATTGACGGCAGTAGATGAAAAACGAAAAAATACATTTAACTTTGAACACAAAGTTGTGTGGTGTACCATGTCGAAGGCTTTAGAGTGGTCCAGAAGAACCAGAAAAGATATATGGCGGTTCTCTAAGTTTTGTCGTAGACTTTCCGTGATCTTAAGCAATGCGCTAGTACAACTATGATCTGGGCAGAATCCAGACTGGTTTTCAGGCATTAATGAATTAGAATAAATGTGTGCACTCATTTGTTTATGAAGTAACTTTTCCGGGACTTTGGAAAGAAAACAGAGAATTGCAATGGGCCTAAACTCAGTGTTGGTCTTCGGTATTGGTATTATTCTGGCGTGTTTCCACATTGTTGGGAAAGTACTGGTCGTAATTATTGTGTTGAGAAGGTGAGTAACATAAGGTAAAATAGAGAGTATAATTAATTTAAGAAACCTCTGATCAATGTTGTCAGAACCAATAGAGTTCGATTTCATAGCTAATATACTGGATAAAACTTCCGTTTGTTCCACACAAGCAAATTCGAAGCCAAGTTGCTCATTATGAAAATGCTGTTCAAAATTATAGTAGTTTTTATCTACTGGAATATTAGGTACATTAGAAAATGATCTGTTTAAAGAGTCAGCATCCAAGTGACAATTATTATCCTTCACCTCTTTACCTATACCAAATATTTCGAATAGTCTTCATTTTCCGTTTGGAATCCAGCGCAGAGCTAAATTGGCGAAAGTAATATTCGGTTTTGGCCATTCTAATTTTCCGATTTACGTCAGTCCTAGCAGCACGGTATTCTTCCAACAAATCAGCGGTTTTGAAGCGCTTCCACCTCATATAGGCTACATCTCTAATATTAGTAGCATCTTTTACCATTGCACAAAACCAGGGTCTGGATTGAGCCTTAATAATCCGAGTTTTAATGGGGACAGCACAGTCGTAAAGATTGATAATATTTCCGTGAATAAAACCAAGTTTGTCATCTACTGATATCATGGAGTAAATCTGACTCCAATTAATTTCATTGAACAACTCCTCTACTACACTATAACTTACATTCTTGAAATCTCTATAAGATATAATTTGATCAAAATGCTGGATTTCGAAGTTGTATGTCAAGAATATTAAATCGTGCTTAGAGTAAGCCGGGACTGATATCTGGTCATAGAGAAGTACACGAGAAGTGTCAGAAACAAAGAAAAGGTCAAATAGAGTGTTCGAGGTTTGTGTGTAGTGAGTCGGAATGTTAGAGTTTGTTGGAGAGAACCCTAGAGGAAGCATATTATCCAATAATAAAGATTCTGAAAGAATGTTTGAATTAAAATCTCCTGATATAATAATATCATTGAAGTGTACAGTTGTAGTTTCGAGCATGTCGAAAAAATCACCAAAGTTTATACTCCTGTTACTCGAACACTTCATTACAGTTTGATTTTTTCACTTTTTTAATCAATTTAATTGGCAAAATTTACTCCCTGTCTTTTGTGCTTTTGGTTTGATCTCATCGCCACCCTTTAATGTTGTCTTTTACGATTTTTGTTGTTAGGGCCTGAATTGTACCGGCGCTTTAAAATGCCACTGGCTCTAACTTTGTTTCGTAGACGCTTAACAGCGCCACGTCAGCTTGATTTATTATGTCAGCACTTAAGAGCGCTTTATAGTTTTTGAAATAAAACAAGCCAACTGAATTTCGGATGGTTGAAGTCCATTTTCACACATAAATTTATTTATAAAATTGTTCTCCTCATAAACTAAAGTATGGACATTATCTACCTTAGTGTACATTGATTGTACATTACACCCTTACCCCATAAAACAAAAATAATTTTTATATTCTTCTAAAATTTAGTTTTTGCAAATAAGTTCATTAAATTCTCGTTACAATTCAATTAGATTTTTCAATAGACCATTTTTTAAAATTATTTTTATGCCGTTTTTTATTTTCTCATGAAATAAATTATTCTATAATGATTGAATAATCTCAAGGGTCCTACGGTATCTATTGATATCACCTCAAAACTTGGCCCTGGCTTTTCTGTCATAACAAGCTTTTCCTTTGTAGGTCTGGTTTGTTTGCACATCTTGCATTATGTACATTTAGTATGGAATTTTTTTTATCATTTTGTGCATATTTTCCCACGTGTAACGTTGTTTTAGTTTCGATGTAGTTTTTCTGACACCTAGATGCCCTCCGTGTGTAGAATTATGATAGTCAGCATTAAGTCCCAATTGAACATCTTTATGGAGTATTCTTTTCGATTCTTCGTAAAGTAAAATTCCAAACCAGTGTTCATTTCAAACTGTATTTCATTATATAACCTTTTAAAATCGTCAATAGTCGTAATATTAAATATAGTTATCATCGCTCTTGCTCAATGCGACCTCTTCTATAGATAAATTCATCATCTTCGATATTAGCTTCTCCAAAGTCAACTGCGAAGTTGACGGATTATTAGCGCATCTAACTATATCTTCCCTCTCTTGAGCTTCCTTTTAAGTGTTGCTATTGCTTATACTTCGGTGGTGCAATTGTTAGTATGCGCGGCTCTTGTACATCAGAACGTGGGTTTGGACCCTGCTCATACCACCTTATATTTCTTTCGACGACTGTCACCTCGCTTGGTGATGGCAACAATATCGAGTACTTAGCCATGAAAAAGCTTCTCAACATAATGTTCGGAACCGGTGTAAAACTGTAGGTCCCAATCAGTGAGTGTAAAATTAAAAACTGCACATCTCACTGATTGTGAGAAGTTCTCCTCAATCCATTCATGGGATGTTATGGGACACCCCTTTTTTTTGCTTATACTTAAGCTTTCTTGAATTCTGATATACATGTACAGACCCACACAAAAAGTTCATAAGGTTTTTGTTCGGACGTATACTGAATTCCGCTGTTGTTCTAATCTATTTTTCCCTACATGTTTAGAGTAATCGCAAGTATCTTTACCTCTGCCCCTTTGCTGGTACATATCATAATATTCGTTTGGCGCAGAGGTCTTGAATCCGTTGGCATTAAAATCTCACGCTCATCGACGTTGAAAGATATTGTGAATGTTTCAGAATCTATTCTACTCATACATTTTGTTAAAAGATCTCGTCATATTATTCCATTTTTGGAGCTGGAAAATCCTCCACAACAATATGAAATGTATTTCAAAACTTAGAGTGTGCAATCGATAGCAAATTTGATGTGCCTAAGGATTCTTTCGATATTCCAGTTAGGCTAGCTGTGTTTTTCGTGTTGATCTATTTAATATTTCAAATGTGTATTTATGTTGACGCAGCATGGATTTATAAACGCGCTTACGTTAGCGGATATGTTGAATATTCTTGCGGTTTAGAACTTCTGGGTAGTGTCCTCCGCTTCGAGTTTCCCTGATCGCCTATATAATTGAACTATCGTTGTTATTGTTACCATAATGACCGCTGTTTGAGTTTATGTCATTGTTATAGATGTTATTATTGTAGTTTTTGTAGCCTCTTAGCCTGTTTCTCGGTGTCGAATGAAAACATAAGCGAACGAAAGACAGTCACTCGAATTCGATTCAATTTGAGTTTCTCCATCTCTTAAGTATTCGTTCTTATGCACTTGCGTCTGTCAATTTGTATGTGTTACGTAATTACGCATATATGAATTGCCAGATCGACATTTTTCATTTGATTACAATTTCCTTAAAAAATACTACTTTATTGTATAGGCTTGAATACAACCCTGCCGATCTATTGATACCGATTGTCAGTGAAAAGCAAGCAAAACAAACAAGACAAAGTAAACAAACAAAAGTAATATAACAAAATCGAAAAAGTTAAATCCAAATGTTCCCCCATTCCTCCTCCACCGGAAATTTGTTGGCTCCGACAACCGGCACTCCGCTGCAAACTCTGGGTTTTTTACCCATGTGGTAGACTAGTGTTGTCAACTCATTCTAAATAGAGGGACCTAATTTTGTATGAAAACTTTTACGTATTCGAAATTTTCTTTAGTGAAACCCAAATCAGATTTCTTTCGCGTGCAAACGTTGCGAATGCATTCTTTCGACATCGAGAAACAGGCCGTTATTCTTCGCCGTTATTGTTTCTAAAATTGTTTGTTGTAACCGTTCTGATTTTTGCCCCTGTAATCAAATTTTGTTTTTTATTTAATTTTTTTTATATACATATTATATTTAATTTTTATTGTATTCCTTTTTCGTTTTAATTTCTTTTTTTATTTTATGAGTGTGAAAGTGTGGCGGCGCCATAACGCCGCTAAAGCCGCACACCTCAACTGTCATCTGACATCAGATGACCGCGACCCGACATGCTCACCACACCCTCATTAATTACACCATGAGAAATTTTAAAATTCATGGTTGTCAGCCGTGTTTATTTACATACACCAACGGCTAATTTCCAGATGATACATAGACAAAACAACCACTAGCTACCAACACTGGCATAATATTAAAATTTTCGAGGCGTCATCGTGTCATGCCATTTTTGATCGAACAATTTTTTGATATCTGCGAACCAGGCAACATCGTGCTAGTTTAACTAAGAAGCATTTTTATTAACCAGTACGCAGCCCAAGTGAGTAACCACAATAAAAAGGAAGCCACCAACAGACAGTTCCGCAAGGTAGGAATCCGCCGGCGAAGGAAAAAAAAACACCCTGGAATTGAGACAGCCCGCACTTTGCTCGTTATTACGCGTGCCTATAGCCGACTGTGACGGCAACATCGTTACCATTGGCCAGACGCTGCCGTCGGCCAAGCAACCGGCACCACTTTGTGCCTTAGTGACCCCGGATTTGCGCTACTCCAGGCGAGAGCCCCCTAGGTTTGCATCCACTCCCGAAGGCAGACAATTACCGCCGGAAGTGGGGCACCAGCGGGCGCTCAACGCCCTGGCCACCGGGCAAGCGCCATATTACCAGCGCCATACTTCAAGCGCCATCTCATCTGCGCCATATTATTTGCGCCATAAAAACCGCGCCCCATCATTTGCGCCTTTTAAAAATTTGCGCCTTAAAAATTTGCGCCTTAGACAAATTGCGCCTTAAAAATCTGCGCCATATTATTTGCGCCATAAAAATCAGCGCCACATCAATTGCGCCTTAAAAATCTGCGCAATATTATTTGCGCCATAAAAATCAGCGCCACATCAATTGCGCCTTAAAAATCTGCGCCATAGTATTTGCGCCATAAAAATCAGCGCCACATCAATTGCGCCATAAAAATCAGCGCCACATCAATTGCGCCTTAAAAATCTGCGCCACAGTATTTGCGCCATAAAAATCACGCCCCATCATCAAGCGCCATATCATCTGTGCCATAAAGAAATCCGCGCCATTAAGAACCATCGGTGCCGAAAGTCAGTGCCAAAAAGTGTTTTATATTCCGCGCCAGATTCAGTGCTGCGTTACGTGTCGGGTGTCGATACAGTGCCGGCTGCGTGTGTGTTTTTGCTGCTTTTATCCAGCGACAGGGACAACTAAGCAAAAATCCGTGTCCGTTCTGTCCACCCGGAGGAGTTCAACAAGACAGGGGCACCCAGAAGCCCAGAAGCAAGAATCCAGGGCCCGTTCTGTCCGTCCGTTCATAGTCAACCACATCAGCCACAGCCAGGTTCCTTCACCAGCCATATCCAGATTCCATCACCAGCCATAGTCAGCTTCCATCATCAGCCACAACATCTATGGTCCAGTTATCACCTCACCCCCATAGTCAGTCCCACACCTTATCCCTGCTGAGTAAAGGTAAGTCCGTGCATTTTATTCCCCTTACGGACCGCCCGGACCCGTTCACCTAAGAATGGACGTTAAGACTTAGAGTAGAGTAGGGTAGATTTGTAAGCGAATGATGTTTATAAAATAAAGAAAGAAAAAATTTGAAAAGAAAGAAGAGGAAATGCATACTAAATTATGGATTTTCAAGAATTAAAATAACTTTTGGAATAAGAACGAAATTTATAAGTGGAAAGATATTGGAAATAAGAAAACTAACCGAAATGGAAATTTTGAAAATTTAAACTTGTAAAGCGGTCAATATGAAATACAAAAATTAAAAAGGAAAGAAAAAACCTAGATCAACAGGAATAACAAAACCAAAATAATAGAGTTTCAGAAATGAAATAATGAAATATAAGAAATAAATGAAGGATAGTCAAAGTTAAAGTTTAAGGATACTAGCGTTAAGAAATTAGAGTAAGAAAATTGTATAAAGTGCGGCTATCTTAGGTTGTTGGGGATCCGCATACTCCCTAGTGGCCAGGTTTGGCTTTCAGATCTGCCATATTTAACGGACAAAATGACCTGCGGACCTTGACTGTGACTGAGTATATATATTTTTTCTTCTTTTAATATACTTTGTGTTTTTATTTAAGTATTTACACCCATGCGAATTGCCTCTGGGTATATAGTTTCGTGCGCGATAAACTAGGTCGGCCTAGTAGTGTTCGTTTTTTATAGACCATCGGGGTCTAAATAAGTTAGACGTCGCGGTATCAGTGCTCGGGCACCATAGTCGTTACGGTTTCAACCTTCGGGAATTTTCGCGTTCGGTGAAATTCTGGACAGTGTCACTAGGGCATATGCCAGTATTAGTTGAGATACCCCTGTGGTTTTAAGGTGTCGCTCTGCATAATGTCAAGATTAATTTTGCATGTTTTTTTTTTAATTTGATCACCCTTGTTAAGTAAATTGTTAGCATTTTAAGAAAAATTTCATATAATATGATTAAGTCACTTAGCCGTTTGGGGCTTATTGTTTTGCTCCGTGGAGATTTTTGTAACCACTGAGTGAGCGCTTTGCCCTTGTGGCACCCATTTACTTTCAATTTTTGTATTGAGTTAGTTTTAATGTAGATTATAATTATGAATAAATTGTTGTTGAAATTGAAATTCTGGTGCGTTTTCGATATGGTTAATTAAGCCAAATGTTATGGTAAGATAGAGGGTATGTTAGGGTAATTGGAGAGTGACACATTTTGTTTTTGGGACACTGCAGACGCAGCAGTGTCATGTTGAAGCCTGTTGGTGCTTCCAAAGGGAGGGTTCCAGCTGGCATCAACACCAGTCAGCTATAATTACGCGGTTTGGGAGTAGTCCCTTAAAACTTCTCTAGAACAGAACTACATGTTCGCTTTTCGGTTTGTTCGTTTTGTTTGTCTCTACTAACGATGATTATCTTTGGGCTCCTTTTATTTAATTTTATGTCGCGAGAATGTTTGAGTAAGCTTCAGTATGTATTTATTGTTCTGTGGCAGACTGTTGATGTGCTTGGGAAGTGGAAAGATCCCCCCCGTCCGGCGAGTTACCAGCCCGGCTTAAACGCATGGCATACTGAGCGCCCCACTAGTCCAGCACCTAAACTCTTTGATCAACTTAGCCTAATTGCAGTCTGTGCCCATATGACAAAAGTTTTTTAAACTTCAAAGACACACATTTGGTCCATTGGTCTATGTGCAAGTACACCTCTGACTATATTGACATTTAGTCTTTTCTGTTGCTTATTCGTTTGTACATCTTAATTTGTGATGTTTCAAAATTTTTATTTTTTCTTCAAATATATTCGGCTCTACTCTGTAAGGCGTCGCCGCCTCAGACTCGTTGTCACTTGTTAACGACGTCGTTGACACCTCACTGAAAAATCGGTACTTGCTAAGGCGTTGCGGACAGTGACGACTGTGTATCGATAATTTGTTACCAAAAAGTAACATAAACTGCAGTTTGCCCATGTAGGGTATGTACATGCATTAGCGCGGGTCAAATTGTATGGAACGATTTTTTTTTTGATGAAGCGTATAGCAAAAACGTAGTCTATAGGTGATTCTGAGAAATTTTGCTCAAGTGACAATAGCTCTAAGTCGGAGTAGAATAAGTTAATTTTAGGCTATTTTTCGACAAAAAATTCCTAATATCTTTACTAAAAATAAAAAAAAATATTGGTATCAGTACAGATTCTGAAAGGTGATAAAAATACCTTTCAATCAAGTCCACATTGAGAATCTACTATAATTCTATCCGATTTTATGACGAATTCAATTAAATTATTCTATGTATATATGGAAAAATATATATTTTGAAGTTTTGGGGGGCTCCAAATCCGACTTAGAGCTATGGTCTCTTGAGCAACATTTCTCAAAATCACCTATAGATTACGTTTTTGCTATACGCTTCATCAAAAAAAATTAACCCGCCCTAACAAACATATCGTCACCTAAAATGCGAAAGGTCGTAACTACAGGAGAAGGAATAAACATTTAGGTTATTCACGAAGGGCTGATTAACAGTGTAACCGCGTAAATGATTAACTCACCAACAACAAAATATATGGAAATATTTTCATCAACTTCGAGCAACCCTTGCCTTTGGGAAGTGATTAATAGAGTATATGATTGTTTGTAGTGTTGGAAAATACCACAACTGACAACACTAAAAACGGGAATTTTTAGCATCTGATATCTCAAATTTGATATTTAAATATTGGTAGCATTGTTGTTTATGTTGCTTTTTTTGTGCGAAAATATAAATATCAACAAAAATAAATATCAACAACAAATATCAACAAAAGCAAAATCATAACATTTGCACCGTATACATCGCCGATTACTTACCTTCAATTGATTCAATTTCCAAAATACTCAAATGGACTCTGAAGTCGATTATTTCGTCTTTTATGCTTTGCTTACGCATTATAAAATAATTTCAATTGTAAACAAAAATTTAATTTATCGAAAAGCTGATTGAAAACAGCTGATAGAAAAACGTAATCAAATATGCGACTAAATAACATATAAGGGTGTTCACGCAGCACAGAGATTATTTTTACTCTTTTCATCAAATATCCTATTAATCAGCCCTTCGTGAATAACCTTTTCATAAATATTTCTTAAAAACAAATTTTTTTTCATTAATTTGTTTTTCAGAAACAAATCCGTCTTTGTTTTCAGAGCTTGAATCTAAAATTTGGATATTAAGTTTTAAGTAGCCTTTAATTTATAACGTTTATTCCTTCTCCTGTAAAAAACTGAAACGTGTAGTTACGGCCTTTTGCATTTTAGGTGACGATATGCAAAACTATTAGCGAACGCATATTTGAGGTTTTGCACAACCAAGAAAAAACTATTACCGAAACGGAGATCGTATTTTAGTCAAAGAAAAATCATTGTCGTGTTTTTTCTGTCGAGGCACAGACAACGCAAATCCAATTTGGATGGGTTTTCAGAAATTAAATCGCTGAATTATCTAAAAACACATAACAATTTACAAAAAAAAATCCAATGAGTGTTCGAACTCACGGGCGATGTGTTAACACCTTTTTGCTACACGGTACCTGTTCGATTTCTATGAACACATTCGTAAATGTTACATTGGAAAATAAAAAACAGCGTTCAATCATATGATGACGTTACAGTTAAATAATATTAATACTTAAAATTATTTAAAGACCCAGTGCAAGCACATGTGTCATTATTTTCTTGCTCAATACTTTTTGTTTTATTCCCACAAAAGTCAAAGAATGCAAAGCAACAGACACTTGTACATACATACATACATTGTTATATTCGAACGATATAACCGAAGATCAACATAAAATACTTTTTTAATATTACTCCAAATTAAAACACTTCACTCTCGGCTCGCCGATATCGGATCGCCTTAATTTTTAGCCTAAACTCTTCGTCGAAACCCGCACTAGCTTTTTAATCCAAAAATTAATAAAATCGGCTATGAATTTCCGGAGAAAATCGCGTGGGAAAATTATATGAAAATCGCCCAATAATCACTTTCAATACCGACTGCCAAGCAACGAACAAACAAACGATGATTTACTCTTACAAACCTAACACTTGCGTATGTATTAAATTTATAGTTTACTGCCCTAGAGGCGCGCGTATAGATGTTAACACATCAATTAAATAAAAACGAAATTACAATTTTCTAAAAATATTATTTATTGTATACTTCAATTTTCCAATATTATTTGCGCACGGACCCGTCTGTGTCGCCACACAGATAATAATTGCTTTTCAAACTGTATTAAATTTGCACCTGCTTCTTCCATTGGGGAAAGTTGAAGCAGCTCATATCTGCCTCCACCTGTTGCGTTACATTGTGCATTTTTGTTGGATATTTGCTTCTTCAGTTTAAATTTGATTTCGTGTTTTCTGGTGGAAGAAAATTTGAATCCAATAAATGACAAAAAAAATATGTGTATATACTTACGTATATAGATTTAAACATTTTATTCCGGTGTGTCTTTTTCTTTATTGTTGTGACTGGGTTGTTTTGGAGTTTTTAGAGTGGAGTTCAGCCTCAATCAGGCGCGGATCTAGAATTTTTTTCCGGAGGAGGTCACAGGATAGAAAAAAATCAACCCGTAGAAAACAAAGTTTTTGACTATAAATTCTTTACTCTAGACTAGTGATGATCAAAAATTTAAAAACCTACCACTTGTGCCGACAACGAAAAATGCTGCTGACGCTCTGCTTCCGTACGTACACAATGCTCGTTTGCTGCTGTGGGCACGGTGCACTCTGAGAGCAAACGTATGTGTATCGACACAAAAAGGCAACAACAAAGCATATAAATCAAAATCAGTTTTGTGCTTTCACGCATGCATATGTGCTTTCTTAGTATTAGTGTGGCCATCAACGTGGCCCTAGGGATCTGAAATTTTAATAGTTGATTTTTTGATTCCAATTTTTTTAGAGTGCAAAAAAGTAAGTTAATTTTTGGTCGTTTGGTTAGTTTCAGGTTTCTAAGTTTGTACAAACTAGGTTTTGTTCGTTTTTTTTTTTTTGTTTTTCGGTTTGCAAAATATTGTTTCAGCTCTATTTTTTGAAATGCGGGCTGTTTTGGGTGGGGGTCATGACCCCCGTGACACCCCCTTGGATCCGCGACTGGCCTCAATGGCCAATATATGCTCCCATAGTTTGCTGGCCAGAGTTACAGGAGCCTTTAATCCATTTTAGTCGCCTGAAGGGAATCCTTCACTGTCGCGTAACAGTGCGTAAGGATAAAAAGAAGCGCGTGATACAGTGTCACAATTGCTAGCACTTCGGCCATGTGTCGACCAAATACGGAATGCTGTTCCGGTGTGTCCAATGCAGCGGTGAACATGGCCCTGGTAAGTGCACTAACCCTTCCAAGGAAGTGAAAGTGCAAATGGTGCCAGCTACCGACCCGGTCACCGTTCTGATTTCGCGTGTAGTAGGCTACACGCTGAAATGCGCCAATTGTAAGGTCGATGACTAGCTCTAAGAGCTACGCAAAGCGCCAGGCCTTCCTCGCCAAGCTGGAGAAAGCACAACCTGCCGAAGTGGCGTTACCATGGCACCTTCTGGAGCACCGGGTCACCCTGAAGTTAACTCCGACGCACTGTGGTATTTTGGCTGCAAGAACCCCCTTTTTCGAGTGTAAAGTATCAAAAATGTAATGATGCATTTTGTAAATTTCGATCATTTTATAGTAGAAATTTGACTTTTATTTGGAATGATTGGTTAATTAAAAAAAAAAAGGTAAGCCGTGGCCCCCTAATTTTTTTGCAAGTGTTCAGCTATCATATTAGGCTTTAATTATTTATATAGATATAAGTGCTGCTTGGCATCGATCAGAAGCTACAAAGGCTTAAATCTGTTTTTTCGAAAATCGTGAAAAATTAAAATTGTTATATGGGCGTTGATTTGATTAAAATTTCAGTATAATTGAGGACTCAAATGCAACCACTGGTAGTAATTTTTATTAATATAGATATGAAAATAAGGAAAATACAACGATTTTTAGTTTTACGTTATATGGGAGGTAGGCGTGGTTGTGGGCGGATTTTAACAAAAATGTATTTTTCATCTAATTTGGCAATATGAGAGATGTGTGCCACATTTCAAACCCCTACCTCGATTCCTTCGATTTTTTGCAGCAGCTTGTATGAAGAAATCCCACTGTGCGACGTGCCGCAGCGCTCGGTCTTTTTGTTTAAATACTGCCTGTATTTGGTTATTTCCCGGCGGCTTTGAAGAAATCGGTTGCGATCCCTATTCCAAAGCTGGGTGCTGACCCCAAGAGGAGTGGGAGCCAAAGGCCGATATCGCTTCTGTCGCCCCTTGGCAAACTATTCGAGAGCTTCATCTTGACTAGGATTGTTAGGACGGCTGAGGATAAAAGGATCCTCAAAGATAACCAATTTGGATTTCGGCGAGGACATTCAACGTCTCATACGCGCATGGTCTTCGGTGACTATGTGACTCGAGCATTGAACAAGAGATATGCCACCATCGCGGTGGGTCTTAGTATAGCCAGAGCATTCGTTTCGGTCTGGCAAAACGGAATCGGGTGGTAGCTAGTTTCCTTAAGGGACGCAACTAAAGCCGGAGATGGATTCTGTAGCGTTAGAGATGTTGTGGCGGGAGTTCCCCAGGGTTCAGTCCTGGGTCCTGTACTCTACAACATCTTTACCACTGATTTACCAGAACCGCCTGTTGGCGGGCTGCTACTGGTATATGCTGACGACTTACTTGTTGACATGACGGGAGCAAGAGCCAGGAACAGGAACTCCATAAACTGAGTACCTGGAGGTTCTGACGAGATATCTGGACAAGTGGAGGCTTAGGCAGAACGTTGACAAATGTGAGGCTGCCATTATCAAGGGCAAACGGCGAAAACTGTTTCGTAGCGCGATGACATTTGAACCTGACCTTTGGGTTGGGGACTTTCGAATTGGAAATGCCGAGGTTCTTAAGTACCAAGGGGTCCTTTTCACGACGTATTGTGAATCCCACCTACACATTGCCCGGATTGTGGTTAAGGGGAAGGGGATATTCGCGAGTTACCTCAATGACGAACGAAGTTAGACTTCTGATATACCGACAGATCATTACGCCTATCATATCCTATGCCTTGCCAGTCTGGTTTGGATCACTTCCCACCAGATGGAGATGCTGAGAATATGGGAAAGAGGCATACTTGCGAGCTGCGAGGGCTTGCGGAAAATAAGAGCTGACGATGGCTCATGGACTTCGCTATCCTGTAGGCAGATTTACGGGGTCGGCCTCTGTAGACAACGCCTTGGTTAGGAATAGTCTGACCATGACGTGGATTCGACGAGACCGCGTATTGGCCTTGCGGGACTGGATAGGGACGGGTTATTATTTGTCGACGATAGGCTATAAGGCGATAAGGACAGTTGACATTGGCGACACAGTGTACAACAATGTAAAGTGACAGCGCCTTACCTGTAAATAATGCAAATATATAGTGTAAATAGTTCTTTTAAGTATAAATAGTGGTATTTAGTCTTTAGTTGTTAGTAGTGTTGATTAACCCCTTTTTAATAATACTTTCTTGTGGGTAATGCTTGTCAGTGGGATAACTTGTTATTGTAAGAAAGATATGCGAGCAGCTACGCAGCAGTACGTAAGCATATTAAGGTAGAGTAAGATAGTTCTGTAAATATGATAGAAATAAGCGTATCGAATTATTAATGTTAGATTTAAATCATTTTTCCATACCATTAATTAGTATCAATAAAATCAAAATTTGAAAATGTATGAAAAATGTGAACGTTGTTCTTGCGAATATCTCTCCATGATGAAACTGTAAACATAACTGAATACAATGAAACAAATAGAGATCATGACATACTACAAATGGGCGAAATGTCACATAGAAACAGGTTTCGTATGTCGTGGGTAATGAGTTGCCCTGGGTTACCCAAGGCAACCCATTATTATTGCCGTGGGGAATGGGTAGCGATCGTTTACCCATTACCCAAAGATTTATATCCAAATTATCCCAAATTATTCCATACGAATTGGACTACTTTATGAAAGCCCCTTAGAAACCAGCAAAAATTGTGTATTTTTTCGATTAGACGCTCCGTTTCCGAGATATAGAGATTATTCCTAATTTTTTCATATTTTCGATCAAAAATCGTCGTGGCTAGCTACCCATTATTTTCCCCATTTCCCTGAGGGTAATGTGTACTCGTGATGGGTAATCCCTCATTTTCGTGGGCAGCTACTCATTATTTTCTCCATACCCTGTGGGTAATGGATAAACGTTCATTACACATTCCCCACGACGATGTGTATGGGTTACACATGGGGAGTAAATACGAACTCTGCATAAAAAACATATTACTCAAGTTGGAAAAGCCTTTATTAAATACGCATTCCAAATTGGAATTTGAATGCATTTTAATTTTAAATTTAAAGGCGGTTGCCAAATTTAAACAGCTATGACATTTTGTGGGTAAAACACGAATAAGAATATTCAATTCAATCCAATCCAACCCAATTCAATTCAAATAAATTAAACTCAATTCGATTCAATTCAATTCAATGAAATTTCTTTCAATTCAATTGCGTTCAATTCAATTCAACTGAATTCAATTCAATGCTATTCCCTTCCATTCCATTCCATTCAATTCAGTTCAGTTCAATTCAACTCAATTCAATTCAATTCAATTCAATTCAATTCAATTCAATTCAATTCAATTCAATTCAATTCAATTCAATTCAATTCAATTCAATGTTATTCCATTAAATTCAATTCAATGCAATTTCTTTCAACTCAATTCCATTCAATTCAATTTAATTCAATTCATCTGAATTCAATTCAATTCAGTTCAATTGAATTCAAATCAATTCCATTCAATTCAATTCAATTCACTTAAATTCAATTCTATGTTATTCCATTCAATTAAATTCAATGCAGTTTTTCAATTCCATTCAATTCAATTTAATTCAATTCAATTCACTTCAATTCAATTGAATTCAATAAAGATTGTGTAAATTACAGATATTCAAACCATGAGCAGATTCAAATGTATCGAGTTTAGCACATTCTACTTAAAAATAAGGTGATTACATGTGTAACATTTTTAAAGCCTTATGCCCAGTATCACAGTTGAAAATTTTCGATTTAAATGGACTTTAAATGCCCGACTTTTGTCATTTAAATGTCATTTAATAAGAAAATTGTCTAAACATTTTTTAAATTGAGCTTTTAAATGACGAGTGTGAAACTCTAGAAATATTTCCTCTAGAAATACTTCGTACATATTTAGACGACCCGACAAAAAGTTTAGAAGTTCTAATATAATTAAAAATTTGTTTGCCATCTGCCCCACTGTGCGATGTGGTGATACATTTTGGCAATCCTGTATTACATCATAGAGCAAACCTTTCTAATATCACACATTTGTTAAGCAAATGACATATTAAATCAAAAAGCTGTGGTTTGAGTAAATACCCAGGAGCAGTCCAAAACGCTTTTGAAAAACTTATAACCTAAAGACATAAAAATAATTTCATGATATGCACACCAAGGTCAAGATTTCATTCCCTATGGCTGTCACTATATAAATGTGTCCTTGCTTAAGAGCATTAAATGTATGTTTATGTCCTTGTTTGTAAAAACCTCTCAACTTTACACAGATTTTTACTACACGTGATATATGTAGATACATTCCAATCATATGAATGTATCTGAAGCGTGGCCATCTGAAGTGCATGGAATACGTTCATTCATTCACTCACATAGCTTCATTCAGATTCAACTGCTGAATATGAATTTTGGGGGGGACATCGTGAAACCACTTCCTTTTAGTCTAATTAATTGAATTTTATTTGTACAACTGTTGGTCATTTATTTGATTCGTAGTGCATTTATGGTAGAGTGTACGTTCATGCAACATCAACATCAAGAGCATTTGGGAGTGTGTGTACATGTACTCACTAGAGTGCAGTAACAAGGACACCTAGCTACTTTTGAACCCGTGTTGCACATGAAACCAATACCGAAGCCGCACCATCCGTATCAACTATGTGATGGAGGCGGCAATACATGCCAATCAACATACCTCAATTAATCACAGCCCCAGCCATTGTGTTCGCGTTGTAGCAACTAAAACTTCCAAACATAAATTGTATGTTATTTTAAGGGCTACGAAATACCAACTAACATAAGGTTTAATGAAAAAAAAATGAATAGTTTTAAACTCACAATAATATAAATTTAATGTTCATAATTCGTCCTGGCTTCACATTCGAGGCACATATCTCCCGAAAGCCAATTCGCCAAACTTTTCGCTGTGTCAATTACTTGACACAGTTAGCGAGTTAACGGAAATAGGTTAAGGTTAATGCTTTCTGTTATTGTGTTGGATTTATCGAGTTTTCAGTGTATGTTGATAATTAGGGATATTCAGTCGATACTAATTAGTATATTTCAAACACAACTTAGAGTTTGTATATATACGATTGATGACATATCGATGGAATCGAATTAAGTCAGGTACCAATGGTATCAAGTCAGACATCTCATGAGGATCTTGTCACGGAATTCGAAAGCGGGCATGCCAGTGAGTGTGCCATTATTCCAACCAACACCAACCATTTTTCAATTAGAAACATTTTCCTTTCCTTTTTAGGTTGTAGTTTGAACTAAAGCTAACAAAATCGGTCATCAAATTCAGACTCAATAAGGTAGAATAGGTGTTGGCGGCAGTCGATAAACGACTTGCTTAGACTTATTAGTTCATTGTGTTACCCCGGATTATCGAGATTAATGCCCCACCGGAGAACCATTTTGTTTCCTTCAAGAAGCTGACGATGTTGTGTCTACGCCTATTTACGACAATTCTCCCAGGTCTATAAATAGGTAGGATCCCATAGTAGACATTATCCATTGCAGCGAAGATGTTCAGTGTTCCCCGCCCTTACAGCTTTTACAGAAGTGGTAATCGTTATGTGTGATTCTCTATTGTAATGGGCAACTACTTGACATCTCCATTAATGTGAAACACAAATATCAAACAGAACCGTATTATTTCAATTCAAGTAGTGTCAAGCACAGCACACAACCTAAATATAAACTACCTACACTGAAAGAATAAAGCTTCGCCGTATGGATTTTCGTTAATGTGTTTACGTTGTTACAGTGCACAGTTTCGTATATCAGACAATTTGGTAGTCGCTGCAACGAAAAATTTCATATATGATTTCCTTGACAATTTATTATTTCGTTGGTGCAACAACTTACTTTTCGTTCCTGCAACAATTTTATTTAATTTGAATTGTGTAGGAAAATGAGTTAACATTTTAAAAAAGGAAGTGCATGAGATTTAAACAATTGATATTTGGTGTATCTCTTACTTTTAATTGATTATTTTTATTATTTTTTTATTTTGGTGCTTTTGCGACGCAACAATTTCGTTATTGCAATGAAACTAAGTTTCATGCAGATAAAGAGAGAAAAGCCGTCAAAAACACGAGTGAGCATAAAATAGAGGCCAGCACGAGGAAATTGTAAGCGTGAGTGCTGGGTCACGTACACATCTTAAATCAGTTCATTTTCAACAACCGAAAGTGGTAGACATATTTCTCCGCCGGAATAATTTAAATAAATTTTTTTAAAACAGACTAGCTCAACTTAGTAAAGTAATAATATTTATTCAGAAAAATAAATTGTGTGAATTCGTGTGTTTGCTGTGATCGTTTGTGTAAATTGTGTATCTATAAATGGAATAGATAAAAAAAACAGAATGCAAGGAGCAGCACGACAGCAAATAAAGTGACGCATCGATATCAGAAAAACCATCCCGAAATATGTAACTGAACATTTGTGTGTGTGTATGAGCGTGACGGTACAAATCGTGACAAAATGTTCCTGTTTTGGTGTTTTAACCATAATTCGGTCGCGCCTGTTTCGCTGTACTGTTATTTGGGTTCGAAGTCAATGAAAACGAAGAAGTGAAATGAACAAAGTGTTTCAAGTAAGACGATCATAAAAAGTAACAATTTAACGTGCAATGAAATAAATCCAATCGAACTTTTAACAAATTTGGTCAAAATAAATAAAAGAGCAGTTGAAGAAAATGCCTACAGAGCGATCACTGGCTTAATGACGGGAAAATGTGGCGCTACAATTGAACGAGAGAACCCTCAACACAACACCAATTGCATAATTTAAGAAAAAAATGTGGCTCTATGTTAAAGAACATTTTGAACATTGATCAATTGGAGTGATGAAATCCATAAGGGAGTAGAGATTATGTTCATGGTAAATACAGACATACGTAGATTTGTACATATCTTATATAGAAATCTTAATAATAAATTCCTCGTATTTGTTTTTAATTGCAGGACCTGAGTACAACGGCCTCAATAACACTCAACCCCTCGACTACCATAATCTTTCTCCAGACGAGTGGATGGATATAACATATTTAGCAAATTCAGACCAAATTCAATTTTTTTTTATCAAAACACCTGCAATGTAATGCTAACAGTGTATTTATGTACGATAAACAATAAATAATTTCAAACACTTCAACACATTCATTACAGCATTGAAACAAAATCATTGCAGCAATGAAATAATTTCACAGCATCAATGAAACAAATTCATAGCTGCAATGCAAAAATTCATTCAAATGAAAAATTTATTTTGTTATTTTTTTAATTTTTTTTATGCTAAACAATACATTTTTTCCAGCTCAATATTTAAAATTTTGTATTGTATTTATAAGATATATATTGTATTTATATATTGTATTTATAAGATATTTTTATTTGTAAATTTTAATTTAAGATGAATTTTGAAAAAATTATTCCACCTCCAGCTGGACTTATAGTAGCGGCGTAAATAAATATACATACATAAACTTAAGCAATGCAGCAACTTCACTGCTGTAATGAAACCAATTCATTGCAGCAATGAAATAATTTAATTTCAAGAACGATACTTCTTCATTGCAACAATGAAACATTTTCGTTGCAATAATGAATGAAATTCATTGCAGCAACAACCATATGTTCTTCGCAGTGACGAACAATTTGCAGTTGATGAACACATTTTCGTAGCGGGAATGAACACATTTTCGTAGCGGGAATGAAACTTGTTGTGGTGATGAACATTTTCATCCCTGTGGCGATGCTTTTCCGTTCAGTGTAGATACGAAATGCATATGTGTAGAAAATACAAGATAACATGTACCGCATCCGTTTTGTATTGTAATCTCGATCTCGAAACAATACTCGTGATAAAATTCTCTTCCTCCATTAAATTGTTTCATACAACTATTTCTTAAGTTTTAATCAGAGTAAGAAGAGACATTCATTTTCCATTCGCACGAAAAATTTAAATCGGCAAGGGAGTTTAATTTTTAATGCTCTGAAGATTTAAATCTTTTAAATTCCCGAGTTTTATTTTTAGCTCGGAAGCCGAATTTTTATTTTCAAAGATTTTAAAATAATGGTCGCTCCCGATTTAATTGAAAAAGAATGATACGCGGGTCAAATTTCATAATAAAGGGTTATCCATTTCGTGGTTTCAAAAGTATAGGGCTGGAATTCGACATCTGTCAAACTAAGTTGTTAAACCAATTTTTTTTCTTTTCAGTTGAAAGTCTGACATTGACGAAAATGGATCGCTTAGCTATCACACAACGCATAAAAGTTATTAAAACCTACTACAAAAATGGTGATTCTGGCACAGCCACATATCGTGCTTTAAGAGGAGATTATGGTTTACATAATCGTCCAACTACGCAAGCAATTGGCAAAATTGTGAAGAAATTTTAAGAGACTGAAGCGGTTACAGATATTGTTGGCCTGTGCATCATCGTTTCGCCGACAATGGAGTTAGGTTTTAACTTGGAGATTGCCACGCTAGCCTGCAAAAAGTTTTAAATAACGATAATAAAACCGTCTCTTAAAATGCGTTTGTTGTACCCGATAAAAATTGTTTTAACTAATTTTGTTCAATGCATTAAATGCAAACACATGTGTTTTTCAATAAATTTTCAAAATTACGAACAGCATGCTCGGTGTTAGATTCAAACCATCCGCAACCCAATGCTTTTACCGTTTTTTGTCCCCTTCTTGCCTACATACACTATTTTTAACAAGTTATAAACCATTCCAACCCGAATTTCCATATTTTCTATCATCCATTTCATCCACGTTCACTATTAGTAACACATTCCCAATCCTTCCAAACGATTTTTCTCGCATTTTGAAATTTTACGCCTTTTTGACATATTTATCACTTTTTATCCACATATTCTATTTTTAACATGTTCCAAATGATTTTCCCGCTTTTTTTACATTTTATCCATTTTTGACATATTCATATTTTGCTCTTTTTATGTACAAACACAATTTTTAACAAATTCAAATCATGTCATGTACTTTAGTTTTTTTTTGAATTCTTAATAAGTTTTACCTAATTTGACACTTTTTGAAGTTCAACCATTTTTTAGACAATACACTATTTTGAATAAATTCCCAATCAGGACAACCTAAATATCTGGTTATTTAAATTTATACCTTTTCTATCCCTTTTTAGTTGCAAACACTCTTGTTTACCCCAACGTTGCCCTTTTTCAAGTTTTACCCTTTCCTGCCCCTTTTCACCCTATAGTATCTTTGTTATACATATTCCCAATGATGCCAATTTTTTTTGGCACTTTCAAGATTTATGTTTGTTTTACTCTTTTTACCCCTTGTTACGTCTTTTACCCACGTGCACTATATCTAACATATTCCAAGTCATCCCAAACGATTCTCCTCGCATTTTGAAGTTGTACCTTTTCATGACTCTTCTACAACTTTTTACCCACACACATTATTTTTAATAAATTTGTAATCATTTCTAAATATTTTTGCCGTTATTGCAAGTTGTATCAATTGTCACAATTTATCCTTTCTATCCACGTACACTATTTTTAAACATTCCAAATTATTTTTGTTGCATTTTAAAGTCGAACTCTTTTTCGCCAATTTTTACCCTATTTTAACCACGTACACTAAAATTAACATACATATCTCCCGTCATTGTCAAAAACAAATTTTGGTCTGCCTTTAGTAGCTTTATTTAATCTTATATTCCAATTATTAGTCGACCTCTGATAGAATCATTCCATACTAACGATCTCATTATTTGTGGGTTTTCACCACTTACTCGTATACTACATATTTACTTAATATAGGTACATTTCCAATTGTTCCATCCCAGTTTTTTGTATTTTTATAATTCTGCCCTTTCTGATAGACATTCATTATTTCCTGCACCTTCCACAACATTCCAATCGTTTTTTGACGCAGTTGCCTCTTATGTATATTCAAATTCGAACAAATTCCACTCGCGTGCCGAATAATTCGGATCCTCTTCACTATAAAGCTCTCACTCCCTGGAAAATACAAATTAAACTCCGAATCGAATTTTTATTCTTTATATTTGATTCGCTCGGGAGTGATTCAAATAAACAAAAATTTTACAGTACAAGCATGAAGTGAATCACATTCCTGCGATAGTTACAGCTTAGTCTCTGAAGTCGTAACTAAATATTTTGGTGTAGTTTGATTAATATCAACCGATAATGCCAGTGATGGGGTTACAGAAATCGCATTAACAATTTATTATAATTGAACCCCATTTCCCATCATTGATGAGAACGACAAACGGTATATGAGAACGACAAATTTCATTTTGTGGCTCATCAGCTTTGAACGAAGTAGGGTCACGACTAGAGTGCCCAAAACCGAAAAAGCGGTTAACCGGTTTTTGCTCTTAAGAATTTATAAGCAAGGTTTAAATTTTCAAATATGATATGCTAAGTTATAAATTTCAAAATGATTTTATGACTTGAATAAAAAACAACTAAAAATTTGTTAAGAATTAAGTCGGTTTTCCAAACATATTTTTTTAAATTCAAAAATTAAAATTATTTTATAAATAAATATTTTAAACTTAATATTTAAATGACCGATAAACAAATGTATTTTGTAAGTGCTATAAGTGTAATTTAAATTAAAGTAAAAAACCGAAAAAACGGTTCCACCAGTTTTTGACAAAATTAAAACCCGAACACCGGTTTCTTGAAAAAATGATTTTTCAAACAACCCGAAAACCGGTTTCTTGAAAAATAGAGTTTTCGAACAAACCGAAAACAGGTTTCCAAAAATCCCCTGCTTGTTGCACACTCTTGTCACGACGCTTGCTTTCACAAAATTGGTATACTGTCAATACTATTGCTTTCCACATATATTGATTTTAACAGATTCAATCAAAACGTTGATTTGATAGAATAGTCTATTAACATCCTTAGGCATGTTACCATATATATTTTTAAAAACTTCCTTGTAAAAAACTGATTTTTGGAGAAAAAAACTGTTTCAAAAAGAGAAGAAGATATTTGTGTTTTAAATTCAAATTCTTTCATTTTCAAATATAACACCGTTCTACACACTTTTGCACACATGAGGAAGACCTATCTCTAGACTAACGGCTTGGATCATGGTTGGTTGGTTGGTTCACGTGGTTGCTAAAGATATTTATTTAGCATCAATTAGTGTCTTGGGACACCGTTTTGCAGACCACATCACTCCGGACAGTCTAATGTACAGTATCTATATCCAACCTATTAATCGAAGGTACCTCATTAGATCCCCTAGATCTATCTCGTGTATCTGAATGAGGTTGTGTAGGAAGGGGGTAGGAATAGGCATCTGTTCATTAGAGCCAGACAACTACAGGTAAGATGTTCCACCGTCTCCTCCTCCTCTGTGGTCACTGTATAGGAGATTTAGTCGTCTTGCGTGATTACCGATTGGCCAAGGCCCAGTCAGCACGGCAATTAGCCTTGATTTTGGCTAATCAGGGAGTTAGTCCTGCGAATATTATATTCTGGCCATGTGTTTCTGGATATGCGGCACGTTTTCGTTCTATCCCATCTAGCTTTAGGTCGTTCAAAGTAATGCAGGAAAATACCTTTTTTGACCGACCGTATAGGCGTTGTGACTGACACAATATGGAGTTCGGTGGAAGAGCATCCTGCCCTGGTTAGTTCGTCTGCCTTTTCGTTCCCAAGAAGGCCATTGTGGCCTGGTATCCACTCAAGAACCACATTCACATTCACTAACGATCTTAGATGCAGTATTGTTAGATTTAAGTGATAGGAGAGCCGCTGGCTATCAACGAATATTCCAGTGTGTTGTCCGTTGCAGTATAAGTTCGGCGCAGGCATCCTTGACGACCAGTACCTCTGCTTGGAAAACGCTGCACTTGTCTGGGAGTTTGAATGATAAATTCATTCTTGCCTCTTCGGAGTATATATCAAACCGGTTCCACATTCCATTTTGGATTCGTCCATAAATACTTTGGTGTCGAAACCTGTCAGCGGTTCCCCTTTTCCCCACTCTATTCTTCTAGGAAACCTGACATCGAATAGGTTACCGAACATCAATGAGGAGGTGCAGTAATCGGTGGTTTCATTGAGTACTATTGGGATTGTCAGTAGTATTCTAGCATGACCACATGCGTTGCTCTTCCAGATTCCAAGAGCATTTAGTCGGGTGGCGCTTCAGGCCGCACTAGCTGTTATGTGAAGGCTAATTACTATAATATGAAGCATTGCATTAACCCTGCTGTTAGATTAGGACCATTTGGTCCAAATTTTTTCTGTTTTCCCTTGTAACTTTGGAACGGTGATATATACTGACTAAATTTTTCTGCTAATGGGGTCTTTTAATAAAACAATGTTATGTGCGAAAATTAAATTTTCTAACTTTATTCAGGACTGAGAAAAATACAAAATGACGAATCTTAGATTAGAGGACCATTTGGTCAATAGTACATTTTTTCATTACCAACCGAATGTAAATTCATGTCAAATATTTAGAAGATGTTTTTGATATGTCAAATACTTGCTTTAGAAATTATTGAACCAAAATAGTTACAAAGGATAAGATAAAATTATTATTTTGGATGAAAATTCCAGTATGGACCAAATGGTCCCTCAACCTAAGATTCGTAAATTTTTTCATTACCAAGCGAATGTAAATTCATGTCAAATATTTAGAAGATGTTTTTGATATGTTAGCGGATGTTTTTGATATGTCAAATACTTGCTTTAGAAATTTTTGAACCAAAATAGTTACAAAGAATAAGATAAAATTATTATTTTGGATGAAAATTGCAGTATGGACCAAATGGTCCCTCAATCTAAGATTCGTAAGTTTTTTCTAATCTAACAGCAGGGTTAAGGGCTTGAGCTGGACATGTCCTGTTATGCCGATACAAGTTGATCTCTGAACTCTATACAACACTTTCATGGTCTACGTCTTCCCCGCGACAGGCCACCATACCATTGCTCCGTAGGAGAGTATAGGTCTGATTATACCGGGTTTTTCAATAAGAGCGCTACTTTTTTAAATAAAACAAAACCGGGTTTAGATACCAATGAAATTCTTTATTCCTGTGAAAGTACGTTCGATGCCATTATGTATGGAACTCGATTTCTTTTGCATGGCCACCACGGGCACGCTTGCAGAAGTCCAGACGCTGAACCCAATTTTCGACGGTTTTCAAGCATAAATCGGCCGATACTGCTGCAATTTCACGTTCGATATTCGTACGAAGTTCATCAATCGTCGCTGGCTTGTTGGCACAGTCCATAGACTTGACGTAGCCCCACAGGAAATCAAATCGCACGACCGAGGTGGCCACTCGACTGGGCCATTTCGTGAGATAACACATTCACCAAACTTGGTTTCCAATAAATTGATTGTGGCATTCGCTGTGTGGCCACAAGCCGTTCTGTTGGAACCACATGTCCTCCAAGTCCATATTACCCAATTGGGGCCAAAAATATTCGGTTATCATTGAACGGTAGCGATTCGCATTCACAGTAATGTGCCGGTCTTGATCATCACCGAAGAAGTACGGCCCAATGACGCCGCCGGCCCATAAGCTGCACCAAACCGTAAATTTTTCGGGATGCAATGATGACTCATGGATTACGTTTGGATTGCTGTCTGACCAATAACGCATATTTTGCTTATTGACGAAGCCATTCAGCCAGAAATGAGCCTCATCGCTGATTGTTGATGCCACTTAAAGTTGAGGCCACTGACTTCAAATTTCGGTAGTAAATTTTATTAATTTCGACTCGTTGTTTGCTCGTATATCTTTCCATTATGAAATGGCAAACCTTACTGAAGAGAAATGTCAAAAGAGCGGGAAAAAATATGGCGTCGTTTGCTGTCCCTATCGATTTACTTTTGTAGAGTCTCTGTTGAAAAACCCTTTACTAGTATACATCCGAAGCATAATTTTCGGTCGAAGACCCCATCGGCTTCCGAACATTTTCCGACATGGTGCGGTGCGCGGTGCTCTGTGTTACTCGTCCTGGATAGTTTAGGGTCTAGAATCACGCTCAAGAACTTGGCGTGAGCTGATAGCCGAGGAGGATTAAACTTTGGTATCTTGGTTCTCGTGGTAAAAAGCATGACCCTAGTTTTCCCTGGATGCACTCCAAGACTAATTCCAATAGCCCAATCATTAAGTGATTTCAAGGCCCCATACATGATTTCGCTTAACACGGATGGGAACAAACCAGATACTATTATTACTACGTCATGCACATACGGATATTGTCCAATTTTAGTAGTATTTTGCTGATCACGAGTAACCAAAGTAAGGGAGAGATTACTCCACCCTGAGGACTTCCCCTATTCGTTCGCTTTGATGACTCGCTGTTGCCCATAGAGGCGTTGAAAATTTTGTTCTGTAGCATTGCCAATATCCAACTCTTGAAGAATTTTTCAACGTCTATATCTTCAAGATCTTCTATAGCCGCTGAGCTCACATTATTGAATGCGCTCTCTATATCCAAGAAGGCCGGGAGGGTATATTGTTTGTGTTCTTAGGACTCTCAATAGTTCTGACGACTTCGTGCAGTGGCTGTATCGGTTGAGCGGCCTATTAGATATGCATGTTGACTGTATGCGTCAATTAGCCTTTCAAGCGTTTTCGGAAGAAACGATGGGAGACTGATCGGTCTGAAATCCTTTTGGCTCTCATGACTCCGTCTTCCCGCCTTGGGAATGAAAACCACCCTAACCTGGTTCCAACTCTTTGGTTGGTAGTTCAGAGTCAGGCAAGATCGGAATATGATACAGAGCCAAGGTTTAGTTATGACCTCCGCGCTTTGCAGCATTTTTGGGGCTTGGATCATAGAGAAAGAAATTAACTAGATGTCTCACATATGTCCGTGAATATGAATTAATGGGAAGATTTCTAGGTAGAGCTTGTAGCCAATATTTAATATATATTGTAGTTTTGAAAACAATATAAAGTAAATTTAGAAAAGCCAAAGTGAAAGAAGTTTAAAAAAGAACATTTTCATAAATATAAGTAAGTGCATTTTCTTAAAAAAAAAATAAAAAGTAAAAAAAAGTACCTATTCATATTTTTAAACAAAGTACCTTTTTAAAAACAAACCTTATCTTAAAGAAGTACTTTTGGTTAAAAAAAAGTAAATTTTCTTGCAAAAAGTACATTTCCTTAAAAAAGTATTTTTTTTAAATAAGTACCTTTTCGTAAAAAAGTAAATTTTCGTACAACCAATTGCCTTTTCTTAAAAAACTTCCTTTTTCATTAAAGAGTACGTTTTTGGTGAAACAAAATAACTTTTCTTGATATAACTACCTTCCCTGAAAAATGTACTTATTCTTAAAAAAAGGACCAATTCTAAAAAAAATTTCCATTTATAAAAAAAACTTTTCTTCAAAAAAATACCTTCTTTTAAAAAGTACAAAAATAAAATAATACCATTTCTTTTCTTTTCTTGAGGTAGGTAGCCTTTCTGAAAATAAGTAAATTTTCTTTAAAAAATAATCTTTTCCTAAAAAGACTACCACTTCTTCAAAAAGTACCTGTTATTAACAAAAGTACTTCGATGTAAAAAAAATTCATACTCTAATGGCTATTTCTTACAGAAAGTACTTGTCCATAAAAATAATACCTTTTCATATAAAAAACATTAGCTTTTAACAACAGAAGTACCTCTCTTTAAAAAAGGACCTTTTCGGGAATATATAATACATATTCTTACAAAAAGGACCTAAAAATATACATTTATAAACAAATACATTCTATAAAAAAACAAAAAAAAATTCTTAAAAAAGTTTATCATTTTTCAAAAAGTATATTTTCTTAAACATCCATTTAAATTATTGTATTTTTCAATGAGCGCCTCGGGCGTGTTCCAACCGTGTGTCCCCTGACACTTCACGTGATTTTTATTTATCAAAACCTTATGATATTTTGCAAAGTCACACAATTTTCATCGATTTTCAAACACCTCCTCCCACTTTCGTTTATTCTAAATTTAACAAACAAAAACACAAAAAAAACCTGGAAAAAGGAGCAAATTTGCAATAACATATTTATTTTAAAACCCCTTCTCTACTTAAAAGTGATTCGTAATAATATCAGGGCCAGCAGAACATATTGATTTAAATATGAACTTAATTTTTAATTGACTTATTGAATAAAAATAAGAAGAAAGAAATTATTTTACATTTTATAATTATAATAATTACATCTTATTTTTTAAATTATATCTTAATCTAAAATATGCAAAATGTGCTGATCTGAGAACCATCTCCAAGGGAATGTTTACCTAGAAACTTTGTTGTGATCTTAAAGTTGTTGCGACAGCAATCAATGTTTTGTGTGTGTTTGTGAGGGTCGCAAAAAATATTTCCACTTTACAGATTTCGAATGGGAGACGGGTTTAAATTTTGTGATAGATGAATCCATGATAGATCATATAACTTTGGTTTAACCTGATGATGTAATATTACATGCTTTACGCATAAAAGTTGGTCTCATCTGGAGCTTTATACGAACACTAAATAAAGAAATTGTATCATTTAAGATGTTGAAACAAATTTTTCCAAAATTAAAACTGTAGCTCCCAATCAGTGAGTGTAAAACTAGAACGCGTACAGCTCGCTGGTTGTGAGAAGCTCTTCCTTATCCCTCATGGCATGTAACGGGAAGTACTTTTTTTTGTAATCACTTGCTACTTTTATTTTGTCTGCGGGAGTCCAACGAGAGACTAATGGTACCTAACAACTAACGTTGGTTATCCAGGGTAAAGTTATTACTATTTACAAATCATCAAAAATGAAGCTGAAATTGTAGGCTTCAAATATATAGAACCTGAAATTTTTTAAGATAAAAACGATTATTTTTCTACAATTATTTTCTTTGGGCCTACACCACAGGCTCAGCCTACAGGCCCGCGAATTCTAAATATGGCTCTGATCCTACCATCAGTACTCGAAATGTGAAATTTCTAGTGTATACTTAGCAAATTGAAATCTCCAATCATAACGATTCAGCCATGATGAAATGGAGAATATGACCGTAGCTGATTTCATTATTTTCATGCCGTTTTAGCCCGGAGTTTACCATGCAGAGATTTATAACATCAGGATGCGATACAAAAAAATGTCTGATGATGTGTGCCAATAGTCGCAACAATACATAATGCACTCCCCTCTTGTAATTTAATCATGCCACCAACAGTTATAAATCTCTCTCGTGGTATGTACGTGGTATGTTCCAGAGTGTTCCTTAGCGAATTCAGCAACCATTTGTCATGAGTTGTACCCGCAACAGCTATGTGATACGTTTATAAATAAGATGTTTCATTGATCCAGCAAACTGGTAGATCAATGAAGTTACATTACCAAACTCAAACTATCTGTCGACATTCAATTGCTAGCTTAACACACCACCAACTGTCCGTTGACATTCAAATGATAATTTGGCCAAAGTGTAATTTTCGTAACGAACGTAACATTTATATGTATATAGATAAATATACGTATAGATATACATATTTCGAAATTTTCTACCATGAAATTAGAATGTATTAGGTTGAAATAAACCGAGTATAAGAAGAATACTAAATAAAATATACGCTAGTTGATAAATAATTAACAGTAATCCAGTTTTCGCGATACATAGGTCGTGCTAAAATGCAGGATTTCTTTTAGTTGATACTGAAACCGCTTCAGAAATTTAAACCAAAATAGAAAACATTGCGAAACCATTTGCTAATTTTAATAATATTTTGTAAATGTTCCCGATGGATTAACTTTCAACGAAAATTTCATGCAAATAAATTTTGACACTTTCATGAAGTGAAGGGTGATAAAACACAAAAACTTAAAAAAAAAAATTACTAAAACGATTTAAATTTAGTTGGCAACGATTTTTTATTTGTAACAATTAATATACAATGATATGTAATTGATAAAAGAGGACCCGTATCGAAGACATTTTATTAACAAAAACGAACCCGAAACGGATTCGAATATGAAGTCATTGCGAGCCGGATATGAAAATGTAGACAAGCGGTTCGCGTTTTCGAGGGGAATTTCATACGCAAACGGAAGAAGAAACGGATCCGTCTCGAATTCGTAATGGATTCATATGGCACACTGGAGAGACAGTGTTGTGCAATAGTCGGAAAATAGATCTAATTGGAAAATGCATATATTGATGTGTTTTTCAAGGTTTGTACTAAAAATATTATTATTAATGTACTTAGTTTTGTGTACGTATATAGTTATATGTAGTTAAGAAAACAGCAAACCAACATGGCTGAATAAGTAGATAGCAGTTAAAAATACAGTTTCATTAGTAATTCCGAATAAAATGTGTTAAAACAAATTTTCCCCATATCCGATGTAGAGTATTTCGACCATTAGGCAACTCTAAATTATTGTGTGTATATCGCGATTGAGGGAAAATAAATTTACAAAACGCAAATAAAAACATTAACATAAAAACAACCGTCCTCCATTCTACTGACATGACCTAGCCAGAGCAATTGCGTTATTTTTATCCGCTTGACTATGTCAATGTTGCGATAAAGCTCATGCAGCTATAGGGGCATACATTTTTCGGAGTATTTTTCTCTCGAAGGCTCCTACAGATGTTTCATCTTCTTGCGATAATACCCAGGATTCTGCGCCATAAAGCAAGACAGGTTGAATGAGAGTCTGGTACAGCTGGACTTTTGTTACTCGAGAGAGGGCTTTATCTCTAAAGTGCTTGCTTAGCCCAAAATAACATCTATTAGCATGCACAATTCTCCGCTTGATCTCAAGGCTGACGTTGTTGTTTTTGTTCACGGCAGATCCGAGGTATATAAATTCGTCCATTACCTCGAAGTTATAACGGTTATCAACGTTCACGCTTTGGTCTAATCGCGTGGAGGCCCTGCTCATTGAAACCATTAATTTTGCCTTGTGCTCACTTACTGTCAGACCCGCATTTGCTAACTCCTCCTCAATTCTCGAGAAACCGCAGAAACTTTTCTAATTGTGCGCCCAATGATATCGATATCATCAGAATACACGGGCAGCATGTGACTTATGCTGCTGCTAGTTTTGTTCATGTTGACTGCAGCTTTTCTCATAGTGATCTCCATTAAAGAGATCGCACCATAAAAAAAGGTTGGGTAAGATCCTTACCAACTTTCACTGCGGATTTGGTGTTCGTCAAGGTTATCCAGCAAAAGCGTATGAGTTTTGCAATAATACCAAGCTCAGTTTCTTCCTTATTAGACTATCGAAAGCCGCCTTATAATCGACCAATAGATGATAGGTCTACGATTGGTAGAATGAATTTGGTAGAATTTTCGGGCTTTGTTCTTCCTTCTGTATGCCTCAATTTTCTCACTCTCGCGCTTTCTACACTGCCGTTTCTGATGCCTAAAGATATGGTTACCTCCTTTCTTTGTGCCCTATAGCCTCAGTCGCAGCTCGCGTTACAATTGACCGAATTGACTGCAGCGTCCTTTTCATCACTTGCAATGCGACACTCCTCATCGTACAATGGTTTGTTGCGAAGCGGTTTTTCAAAACCAAGTACGGTTGTTGCGGCAGATTTTATAGAGTCGGAAATGGGTTTCCACTGCGCTTCAGGATTGTCATTGGTAGGGGGGTGGGTTCTGTGCCAAAAATTGCGACAGCTTCCTTGAGTTGGCTGTGGCTATCTCTGGTAATTGCAGCTTTCCGATGTTCTATTTAATCTCGTGCGAACCTTTGCTGCTATCTGGTAGTGAACACAATCATACAAACAAATATTTACCGTACCGAAAATCATCGATTGTAGTACCAATTCATCTCATTTTGCCTTGTCCTATTCCAATCTGTGTTCGCATAACTTCCTCGAGAGTGCACGCAAATAAAAACAACGTTTATTGCTCGTTTGCCACAACAATACTTTGATTGATTTGTATTAATTTATTAATCGCAACCGTTTAAGTAGTTCTCCCAAATAAACTCATATATCGCAAATGTGTATCATGTTGTTGCAAACGAGATCTCGTTTGCATTAAACGAGTACAAAATTATATTTGTCGCAAGTTAAACACCGTTTGCGATAACTGAAATTAGCCATTTTTCTAATGAGAGCACAGATTATGAAGAACGTAAATTTCTCTCATTCTGTCGACTGTATACACAGTCCACTCGTTTGACATACACACTCAAGCGTTGTAGTTTGCTGCGCATTTAGTTGTTATTTGAATGCAAGGCGAGACGGACGTGTTAGTAGACACTGAAAAGATAGACAAAAATTCCAACCTTTTTTAAAACAAACTTTATGGGTAAAACCAAAATCATAAAAGTTGCAGCTTATGGAAACCATAAATATAAATTTTAATGTACAAGTAATGTTGTACTGCGTAGAGTAACTACAACTACAACTCGGTTGCTGTAACTACAACTCGGTTGCTGTAACCGAAAGAACAGTTGGTGGAACCGTTTTTCGTTTATCACAAACGTTTTTTCAGCTTTAATTTTTCATAACTCGTTTACTGCAAACGTTTTTAAGTTCTCGCAAACGTTTTTTTAGTTAGGATCAACTACAACTCGGTTGCTGTAACCGAGGGAACAGTTGGCGGAACCGTTTTTCGTTTCTCGCAAACGTTTTTTTCAGCTTATATTTTTCATAACTCGTTTGCTGCAAACATTTTTCGGTTCTCCCAAACGAAACGACATGTATGGTTTAACAGAAGTTCGCTTCTCCCAACTACAGTCCCCAAACGAACTTCAGTTATCTGAGATTTCGTTTGGGAGGAACGAGTTTTTTCTTTGCGTGTGTAGAATTACATTCTATTATCCAGTTGCATCCATGCAACTGCTGACAAATTTACCTATTGCATCATTCATGGTTGCGAGCTGTTCTGTTTCTATCATAAGTTTTACTTTATTGATGGCACTGTTCATGGTCATGGCTTTTACAGCAGTTTGTGTTGCTTATTTTGTTGCCAAGTCGCATGATAAGCCGTCTGAAATGTAAGCTCGTTCCAATGCTGTGGTAAGGGCTTCTATTTCCCTGGAATAAACGTTGGCAGCCGATAAACCCTCAACTGATTTACCTTTCACAGAATCTGACAATTTTGTAATAACTTGCTGTATTGTTGACTCATTTTGAAGTAAATTTCTGGCATTAACTTTCAGTTTTGTCTTAATTATACTGATGACCACCTCCTCAGGCGTGCCTTTAAGCGTATCCACTGAGGAAAGTGCATCTCAAAATTATCATAAATTTTCTGGTTTCCCATCAAAATCAGGAATCAGCCTAGTGATAGTGTTAAGGAATTCAATAACTGTCTGTGCCACCTTGTCTACTTTCGCATCCGAGTCAGATTCTGCCTCTCCCGACATTGCCTTAAATTGGGCTGTTCCCTTAGGAGTAATCGTTATATTTCCAATGTTATGGGTCACATTCCGACCAATGTTGTACCTAGCTAGTACTAACACAAATAAGACCCTAAGGATCTAATATGCCTCTAGAGCTTGTTTCATTTGATGAGACAATCTTTCTTATATGCTCCAAATAACTGACAATAATGCCAAAGCGATTTCTCATTGTCCCCCTTGACGAATGTACATACATTTAGTAATACACTTACAGAAATCGCTAAAACGCCCTCCTGTTCGTATCTCGGAAACGGAGCGTCCAATCGGAAAAATAATAAATTTTTGTTGGTTTCGAAGGATTTTGCATAAAGCGGTCCAATTCGTAGGGAAGAATTTTATTTCAAAAAAACGCCAAAATAAGAAAATTGCTAAAATAAAACAGTTGCTATAACTCGACAACGGTGCATCCAATCGAAAAATAATAGAAATTTTACGTCCGATGGAGGCTTTAACCAATGGGTGTCTTTAATATGGCATCACTTTTATTTAAATCGCTAAAAGAACATATTTAAATAAAAAAATCGATAAAACGCCCTCCGTATCTTGGAAACGAAGCGTCCACTCGGAAAAATTAGAAATTTTTACTGGTTTCTAAGAGTTTTTCTTAAACTGTTCCAATTTGAATGTTTTTCCAAAAAATCGCTAAAATAAAAAAGTGGCTATAACTCGGAAACGGTTCGTGATGAATAATTCCCTATTTTTGTGGGTAGCTACCCATTATTTTCCCCACTACTCTGAGGGTAATTGGTAGTAGTGATGGGTAATTCGCCATTTTCGTGGGTAGCTACCCATTATATTCCCCATACACTGTGGGTAATGGGTAAACGATCACTACCCATTACCCACGGCAATAACACGGAGGAAATACGACCAATTTTTTGGCATAGTACCACGTGATGCGCCATGATGTTTTATTAATGAAAAGCATTATCTTGCATCATTTTAAGAAAAAAACTTCACCCACCAAACGCATTTTCTAAATCAATACAAAAAAAAATTAAAAAAAATTTAAATTTAAGTAATTTTATTTCATATCATAACGAGTTATTAAACTTCATATACAATGGTTATATTAAAAATAAAACACAACAATATCATAGCATCCATTTAATTACTATTGTAGGATAAAAATTTTAAGTTTAAAGATTTGCAAAATGGGTATATATCCTGGACAATTTTTATTGCATGTTCTGCACAAATATTGCTCCTTTGCTGATTTTTGATGAATGAATCATCTTGTACCCAATGTTTAAGAAAGCATTTCTTGGTGTTTTCGAATCTTGCTAATGATAGGTTTAAAAGCTGAATATTATCTTCGTTGAATTGGTGATCTGAGAACCATATATCGTACCATTGACAGCAAATAAAATCACAAATTGGGTATAACTCAGACCGATATTTTGGTATTAGTATAAAAGCTAAAAGTGCCCTCGAATTCCATCGTGCATTGCTGATCGGCGGAATAGTTTTAAATTTTATAAATGGAAACTTTTGGTTTTTTTTGAAAATATCTGAATGCATTTCCTAATTCAAACAGATACTGCATATCATCGCGCCACTTTATGTTTTTGGTGTCTATTTTTTCTTTATTTTGGGTATAGCTTATCTTGAGTTCGTTGTAATTGTTGATTAATTCTGGTATAAAATTGTAACATATTTCGGGAGATGACGTTTTTCCTCCGAGCAACTCATCCATAACGTGCCTTAATATTAAATCTAAAATATGGTGTTGACAACCAACGTATTGCGGCGTATTCAATTTAATTGATTTAAAATAGTTTTGCAATTGAATAACTACTCCATTTTTATTCCCTGTGTTTACTGCTGTTGTATCGCAAATTATCATTTTTATGCATTCGTAAAGTTCGAACTTACTAAGAATATCTTTTATTCCATGAGATATAGAATTCGCTTTTCCATCATCCAAAACCAGTACTCCAAGGTAGATTTCTTTACTTTCATTTTTTAAAACTATCACCTGAACTTCTTTACCATTTATTTTTTTGCCATCAAAGTGCAGACACCAATTTTCTTCTTTTAACTGCTTTTTTAATAATTCTTCTTTTTGTTCAGCTGATTTCATAACTGCCTTATATATAGCTGGTTGCGAAGGTGTGGAGATTTTAATTCCAGATTGAGCCAATTCCTCACAAATTTTTGCAGCCTTTCTTGTACTTATATGAACTTTGTTCACAAGCTCCACAGCTGGAACTGTAGATTGTGGATTCCGTGTTAGTCGTGCTGGAGGTTTATAATTATCCGATTCTGATGAGGAAATGTTGTCTTCAAATGTATAACTTGATAATGATTCCAAATCTATTTCTTTTGATTGGAAATCTAGATCTTCAGATTTGAAATCTGCCACTTCGTTAGTTGTATTAAAAATGTCTTCAAAATTAACACCACTTTTTTGCTTTCGTGAATATTTATGATAAAGTTGAATTAAGTTTTCCACTTTTCTTTTCACTGATCTTTTAGTAAGTTTTGGAATACTCATCTTTTCCCATAATGTGTGTAATTCACCAGATATTGTAACATATCTTTTATTTTTACTTTTTACTGATTTTGCTAAAGCATTAAATCTTCCAATTATTATCTTTTGACTAGGCATTTTGTTCAATTCGTATAATTGGGTCTCTATATTGGGAATCATTGTTTCTCCCAGATTTTGGAATTTTTTTGAACCACTATTACACTTTTCTTATAAGACATATTGAAATGCAATGAATCACGAAGCCAAATTATTAACAATAAAGGTGACTATACTCGAAAACGCGTCGAAGAGGCTAAAATTTCCATTAAAACTAAAATAAAGTTTGACAAAATTGTTTTTTGTTTTCATATTCATATTCTGAACTTCATCGCTGTTGGTGGGTGAACTTTTTTGACGCTAGCGAAAAAGTAAAAACGTATTTCTTCATAGTTTTTAATGGCCTATTGGACTATAGTATGCCAATTTTGAAATTCGCAAAAATTGTTAAAAAGTTATAGCCCTAACTAACACTATCAAAAGTAAAACAGCAATATTCTGTAACAACCTGCGGGGTGGGTTAACTGGCGATTTAAAACGCAACTCGCGCTATATTCTATACATTAATCGACGTGTCTTTTTCATAGATGCAGTTCGTCGTCAATAGCGGCCATTTGGTCCGAGATCTCGTTCGCCCGTTTCCTTCTCAAATGAACAATCCCTCCTCCTCTGCTATGTTTAGGGTTGTTTGCCGCATTGGTTGTTGGTATCGCCGTCAGTCTCTTTTCAGCGATTTGTTGTTGTCGTAAGCGATATTGTAGTATGGATATTGGTTGTGGTCCTTGTTGTTCTTTTCCCAGATGTCCTTCTGGGGTTGTCATCTCTTTCTTATTATTATCTCTGGGCCAGACAATATCTTTCGTTCACAGTCCCCGGAGTGGATTGGACTGAGGACTGGATCTTCAGTATCTTCCTTAACGGTACTCAGCTAGGAGCAGCCCAGAATAATTAAAATGGAGCTAGTTTCTTGCATGACTTGGCAACATTTCCATGTAAATATCCCCGATGCATTAATTGAAACAATTGATTTATTAGTTTGTTTCATTTTCTTTATTTGTTGGAAAAACCAATAATAGTTGGGAAAACAGATTTAATTGGGAAATGATATTGTCGATGTGTTTTCAAGGTTTGTACTAAAAATATTATTATTAATGCATTTAGTTTTGTGTATATATGTGGTTAAGAAAATAGCATTAATAAAATGTTAATTAGTAAATTATAGTACATCTTTTAATTTTTTAGTTTTTCGATTACTATTTGTATTCATTTCATGAAAGTGCTTGCTAATTTGGGACCATGATTACAGGAAAAGGGTTGAGTACGAATTTGGATTTGATCCCACCCAGAATGGGAAAGCTGTTGAGCATCCCGCCATTCGAAATTCCTGAGGATCACTTCGAATCCGAGGAGCTGTGGTATCTAAGAAAGCAGCAGACGAGCTGCCTTTGATCTGATACCAGCAGGCAGTAAATATGGTGGATGTTGTGTGGTGGCTCGGAGGAAAACAAGACCTGTGAACTAATGCAGTGGGACAAACTCTAAATTAGTCGATTCGAAGATGTTAAAACAATATTCACTGTATACAAAAAATTAGACCAACAACAAAAACGAGCGCATGTGGTGTGAGGTGGATATCTAATCATTAACAATATTGAGACATGTAATACTTCGGGGGATGACATTCAAGAACTCTAACGAATATTTTTGCTCGGTACGAACTTTATATAAAAAACATATATAAATATATAAAAACAGACTACCAAGAAGACACAGTAGTCAGTCCACTGAGGAGTCTTTGATTAAATTTTCTTTCGAACAGAGTTTGAACTCTGCACCCACGTACCTACAGATCATCAGAGATAAATGCCTACAGGAAAAGTTAAATGAAAGAAATTTAAAATTTATGTCTGACAAACAAAAATTGCTTTATTCTGTGTCGTTTGCTGCAATATTCTAAAATGAAAAACGAAAATGTTTGTATTATAAGTTTGTTTTTTATCGTAATTTAACCTGTAGTCTAAATATTTATTTAAATTAAACCAAACAATATTTGGACACTATTGGTTCTGTGGTCGAATCCGATTTTGATTGTGCTGCAAGTGATGATGATAACGTAGCAACAGTAGCGGCCAAAAAATCAACACACCAATTGCGAGAGGATATTGGTTGGCATTTTGCAATAAAAGATGATAAGGTTGTGCAAACAAGATATGCACATATAAATGCTGCCATTTGAGGTGACTAAATATGGAGATAATACTCACACTATGAATAACAGTTTTTTGATTTCCAGTGAATGTTTGCATTTGTTTAAGGGTTGTTAGTTTGTGTTGCGTGTTACCACAACTGATAGAACAGTCATATATTTATACCGTAGAAAAAATTCCAATTAGTACAAGGTGCATGCAATAATCGCACCAAATAAAAACTTCCATAAAAACTTATCGGTTTTCAAAAAGAAAAGAAAAGCAAGTTCTCAAACAGAATTAAGTACTTACATATATAAGTATTTACAATACTCAGCGAAATAAAAGTCTGTATTCCCGCTTTTTGATTTTCTTCCCGTCTTTCCAAATGCAATTTTTGCGTAAATATTAAAATCAAAGATAATTTTAACAGACTCGTTAAAATTTGGCAGCAAATCGTTCAACTCAAGTTTAAACTAATTAATTAAAATCCCCAAATTATACTTTCTTACATACAACTATTTCTCCAATATAACTAATGACCAGCTTTTAAGTGTTTAGCTGACTATTGGATTACTTAATCCTACTTGCAAGTTAGTTAGACATGTCATCACTTGAATTATTACTGAAAAATACATAATTTTTAGCATAACGAAAAAGACTGGAGTTTCTTTCCGTCTATTACGTTCTCTCGATGACGACGAGGTAATATGCCATTTCATCGAGTTCAAGCTGCTTTTGTATTTTATTCTTTGTTTGGATATTAAACGAACAGAGATAAAGGGATACATTTTTCATATTCATAATTTTGGCGACCCGAGTTTGCATTTATCAAGCGGTAAATCAGGGGTATCTATGACACAGCTGATAGTCGAGTACGCAATTAATAGAGAACAGCGCGATAGGCGAGAGAGCGAAAGACAACCAAAGCCATACCACGTAGCAAACTAAGATTAAATAGTGTTTGATGGATACTAATGACACCTGGATTATGTTTTATATTGGTTGCATAGAACAAAAATATGCATTCCCTTCTATTTCTATCCGTTTTATGCCCAACCAAAGAGTAAAATTCAACAGCAACTCGAACTCGAAGAAATGGCATACTAACGACGTCATCGAGAGAACATAAAGCGAGGGATAAAATCTCTTGTCAATTTAAAAAAAAAAACTAAATAAATGGTTTCCCATTACATCCCACGAAAGAATTGGGGAGAGCTTCTCACAACCAGTGACCTAAAGTATTAAACCGGTTCCGAAAGGTATTTTGAGAAGCTTTTCATGGCTGTATAATCGATAGTGTCGCCGTCACTGTACGAGGGGACCGCCGCCGAAAGAAATTTAAAGTGGTCTGAGCAGGGATCGAATCCAGGATCTCATGTACAGGAGGCGCGCACACTACCCATTGCACCAGCGACGGCCACACTCTTGTCTATTTCCCTATGTTTTAACACAGATTTCCAGTTTTAAAACGAGCGATTTATTGAAAATTCGGATGGCGAGTCGAGTTTTTCCGTACCTTGATAAAAATGAAATCATTTCCGCAAATACAGGCAAAAATCTATCATGACCTTTAACGGGTTAACCATCGCATTATAGGAAAAATATGTTTCATTTGTTTTTAAATTGTAATTGAGTATCGTATACGGAGAGCAAAATTAGTTGCGATAATTAATTTGTTATTTTTTAATACACTAATAAAAAGACGATAAAACTACGATTAGCATTAAATTTTCACATTTTCTCAGCGTAAGAAAAGCCATACGATTTCGATACGCTTGAAAGATTTAAATCGATAAGAAAGTTTAATTTTGAATTTGTTGATGATACCCAGCCTATCGGAAACACTTTTCCCATGATATGTACCAAAAAATTTCATTCAGCGCTGATTCCATATTTCTGTTCATGCTTTGTGAGGTTCCAAATTAGTATGATAATTGCATTACAAAAACGCAAATATTTTCTAAACCCCAAATGAACCCATCCTGAAATTTGTACATCTTTAAGAAAAAAGTATGCCAAACTAAGAAAATTAAGAAATACGTTTCCAGGATATTCAAGGGCAAAAGACATTGTCTAAATTTTGATGTCCTTGGCCCACAAGGACATGCCATTATCATTCATAAAAAGGAGGTCGAAATCTACCAGGTGATACCAAGATCGTTACAATCTGATGTCGCATTCGAAAGTTATTCCAACATGAACAGAGCTACCTCTTTACAAAAACACTGAAGATAGCCGAGTTTAGGCAGCTATGAAACATGAACCCTGTGGAGTTTCGACCTAAACCCAACGTCATTGTAAAAGTAGAATATATGGTTGAATTTTCATCGAAATCGAAGGGGGTCGGGTCAAGATCTGCGTCGAAAATTTTTGGAATTACCCTAAATTAACGTCACCTCTCTGTATGAATGCATGCATGCCGAAAAAACTTTGGATTGATTTTTAGCCCTTTTCTCGTGATCCAATCGAGCTAAAACTTCGCAGGCAAACTAATGGTGACGCCAGAAATTAACCGCAAAAATATGGGCGAACAAAGGGGCGTGGTACCTCCTATACAAATCACAAAAGTATTTGAACAAAATTGGGTATTCTAAGATCAGCTGCAAATATGGGCGGGATTGGACAAAGGGGCGTGGTCATATATAAAGGTTTTATAGTCAAAAACTATGTTTTTACAGGTTGGTTTTTTTAACCATTAAATGTCTGTACATTAGGCCAGGCCGAAACAAAAATTCAACCTAGCAAACAAATCATTGTATAAGTCAAGCAGAATACACAGACATATTTTCAGGAAAAAACAATTGACCCCTTAACCTCCCACAGGCACTTGAAGTAAAAACGAGATGCAGTTTCACATTTTGGAAAATTTTAATACAATTTGGTGGAATTCTGAAATCTGTAAGGATGTTGAAATGATTCATAAAACCCTTTGCTGAATGAAAAATTTAACTTTGCTTTAAATTTCAGAGTAGAAAACGTAGTATTTTGCTGTCTTTGCTCTTTGAAACTGTAACTACACAATTTTGACAACCTAGGAACAATAAATGGATTATAGAGAAGAAGTAATTGCCGATATAGCGCATTACGAATATCTTCAGAAAGTGTTACAGGTTTCCGTCATTGGGACCTAAAATCGATGGTATCAGCATTTTAACTTAATTAGGAATAATTAGGGAATAATTAGGGAACCAATTTTTGATTGGGAACTTGTTAATCTGCTTGTTTCAAACGTATAGAAGACCGTTGTGCTACACATTGAGGTCGCACATTAAGGTGTATCGAAAACCAAAATGTATCTCAAACTGTTTTGATTTCGATACACATTTGTGTGGAATGTCAATAGCGGCCATCTGTGAGTAATAAACTACAATATCATTGACTAGCAACTGTGTTAAAAACCGAAACCGAGAAACCGGCGAAACTGGATAACCAGGTTTTTTGCAATTAACCGTATCCCGGCATTTTACAACCAGTAATTTTCTAATAAACCGAAGACCGGGTTTTTGACGTCGGTTAATCGATTTTTCGTCAATTTGTGTTGAATAACTTTACAAGACTTTTAAAAATAACATTTCAGGCATGAAACTTTTTTTTTAAATCGAACATAGTTCTAAAATTTAAATAAGTTTAATGTGAGTATGAATTAAACTTCTCAATCTAGTCCGTATACGCGGATACAGGTGTGGAGATACCAGTAATGTACCTCCTAAACCGCTTAAGAATTTTTGCTGAAACTCCAGATCTAGGAAGATGGTGCAAATCTGCAATGACTGAGCCTCCAAAGTCGATACCCCCAAGAACGTATACCCAAGTACAGGTGTACTTGGTGCAATTTTAATGCAATTTTATGAATTGACTACATAACCAAAGAATGCTTTTATGTTGGTAATGTAAATGTATGTGTTTTATTTTTATATTGTAATAATAGGTAACATTAATATTATAAAAATTATTTATTATAACTTAAATTATATAATTTCGCACACAAACGAATTGCTTGAATGCTGCAAACATATTGCCCGTTTACATAAAGATCACAAGTTATAGGTACATCTTCTGTGTTCTTCGCGAATATAACACATGTTGTAACTTCCAGCCTGGGGTTTATTTCCCCGCCCATCAGCTACTGCAGACGATGATGGTAAGGCGTCAGTTCTTTCTTATAAAGTCTTACTTATAAATCTCGCTATTCCAAGTTTCGTGTTGAAATTGCGCATTTCCTGAACATTTAGTGACCGGTCTATAATGACCGGCATTCAAAGCTCCTTGTCGAGCTGGCGAAGAAAGCGTTTACGCCTCAATCTACTGAATATTATGTTAGTATTATTTTCAAAATCCTCGCTTAGTGACGGCGACACTATCGAGTAAATTGGCATTGAAAAAAAAGCTTCTCAAAATACCGTTCGGAATCGGTGTAAAACTGTAGGTCCCAATCAGTGAGTGAAAACTGGAAAGCGCACAGCTCAGTGATTGTGAGAAGTTCTCCCCGGTCCCTTCATGGGATGTAATGGGAAACCATGATTTTTACCATTATTTTCAAAATATATGATGTTCGCCGACAATGTCGTCAAATCACTCATATTTAAAAAATAGATATAATGGTCAAAGCGGCGTCTGTCTTTTGAAAGAATATTCTCCAAGTAATTGGTCCATAACGTTCACTCCTCCTTTTGTTCCATTATAAAATTCAATGATTTCTGGTTTGCCGCTAGTGCTGATGTCATCGTCATCATAAATTGATCATAATATAACAACTGCCTTGCTTTTGAGCAAATGGAAATGTTGGGCATAAAACCGAAGACCGCCGACTCCACGGGGCGATCTTTATGTACCAACAATTCTTTGGGTATAAACGACTTATTTTTTCACACAGTTCCAACCGCTGTCAAATTCGTGGACCACAAGTTTTGAAACAAATTGAGGTTTATAAAAAAATGTTCATTGTTATGTTACGTCCGTTTCCACAAAAGCGGCTCACTAAATCCTTAACAACGAGTTCACCTTAATTTCTTTCCTGTCCCGTAACAGCTTGGCCGGTATATATTTGCCCGCGAAGTGGGTAAGAGTTTTTTGCATCACATAACCACCACACTCTGATACTGTACTTTGCCGGTTTGCATGGAATGTATTGCTTCAAACGGGTACGGCCCAGATAGGGAAACAACTAATCGTCCACGGTAGGGTTTCGACTCGGTTTGTACAAATGTTAGAATAGAGCAAATGTAAATATGTATGTATTCGTCAGAGTTGGAACTTTAGAGCTTTGTAATTTGATTGACATTTTAGAGTACACAATGTCAGTAAAAAAAAGTTGACTTTTTTGAATGTTGACAAAATAGGGTGTTGACGTTATGCCGATCACGCTGTATTCTTATGGCCACTTAAAATGTTCGTAAATATATTCAGCTACAAAATCGCATTACAAAAAATTGATTTTTCTTCGAAAATATAAAGAAAAAGGAAAACAAATTGATGCTGGCCACACCTGTACTTGGGTATACGTTCTCGTAGTAAAAGTTGGGAATAAGGGCTAGGGTTAAGCACGAATTGCAAATTGGAACATGATTTTTATTTGAATTGAAAAATTAACATAATTTTAAAATGTAAATGCAGCACTGATATTTTGAGATTGAATATACGATTGGGATTGACATTTTAAAGTTCAATATAAGTCAATCTACTTCAACACAATTCACTTAACTCAATTCAATTCAAATCAATGCAATTCAATTCAATTCAATTTTAATTCAATTCAATCCAATTAAATGCAATGCAATGAAACTCAATTCACTTCAATTTGATCGATTCAATTCATTTCAATTCAATTCAATTAAATTCAATTCAACTCAATTCAATTCATTTCAATACAATTCAATGCAATGCAATTCAATTCAGTTCAATTCAGATCAGTTGAATTCAATTCAATTCAATTCAATTCAATTTCATTTAATTCAATTCAAATCAATTTAATTGAAATAAATTCAATTCAATTCAACTCAATTCAACTCAATTCAATTCATTTCAATTCAATTCAATTCAATTCTATTCAATTCATTTCAATTCAATTCAATTCAATTCAATTCAATTCAATTCAATTCAATTCAATTCAATTCAATTGAACTCAATTCAATTCAATTCAATTCAATTCAAATCAATTCAATTCAATTCAATTCAATTCAATTCAATTCAATCCAATCCAATTCAATTCAATTCAATTCAATTCAATTCAATTCAATTCAATTCTATTGAATTTTATTCAAATGTTTTCTATTCAATTCAATTCAATATCCGTCATTAGCAAAACCGTAGTGGAATGCTGTTGGCTGTCGATATTTACGACATCATTGGAGCCGAATATTAGTGGGAAAATGGTCTGCACACAATCAATAAATGTCTTCGGTTAGTGACTTGTGTAAATACACACCGCAGTGGCTTAATGGGCTAGACGCTGCTGAAGATGATGCTTCACAAACATCGAAACGATCGTCCAGCGAATGTGAGTTCGAATCCCACCCGCGCCATTTATATTTTTTTCACTAACCGGAGAAAACATGATCTCTTACAGCCTTAAAGGAAATTACAACTTTGAATCTGAAAATAGTTGAGCTCCAAGTAGTACAACCGCAGTTAAAATAGCGAGGTACAAATCATACCAAACATATTTAAAAAACTGTGGTAGAATTTTCAAAAAACTATGTAGGCACAACAATTTAACGATCTAGGCCCAAAGTATGTTTTCAGATAATGTAATGTGAATATGAAAGTTATGTGGTTCTGTCTACAGGTCAACCAACCAATTTTATGTGGTTAAATCGTTGGTAACAATTCGATGTTTAACCACAATTTAAAAAAAAGCGGACCCTTAAGGTCTTAATTAATTTGGATATTAGATAATATTTTGCGTAATGCCACTCTGATAGTAGACACGCATTTACCACGACCTTACGTGTAAATTAAAGGCGAATATACACCATTTTTAATGGAACTCGGATCCAATGGATGACCTAGGGTTAGGTCATGTTTAAGTAGGTTCACCATACTGAAATTTATGTACTGGTTTTCTTTTCATTGATTGTATTGGCCGCCATCATATGACTATGAAAGTTTTATTTTTCCCTAAATTATTTCAATCAATATAAACAAAATTCCACAAAAAAAATCTGTATACCGAAACAAGGGAAACAGACCTGCAAGAACTGACTGCTTCGTTTTGTACTTATACAATGAGTTGGCTTTTAACCATGACGCAACAAACACCAACTCTAGCATCATTCAGAAAAGAAGTAAAATATTTTTATTCAACACAATAAATTGTACAACAAAATGGAATTTGTCTTTTTTCGTTGATGTTGTTGTTTTCATAGGGTCGAATCCACTCTACCTTAAACGTGCAAACAAACAAATAGTGGTTCTTATTGACTTTTTTGGTTGATTTTATGGGTCTTTTTGTTGTGTTTATTCGTTAAAGTGGGAACGGGAATTCATAGAGCAGGGAAATTTTAAATCGCAATATATTTTTGCAGCAAAGAAGTGCTGCAGCTAGGAACTGTCGTCATTTTTTTGTTTGTGTTCTGGGTTATTTTTAGGTAGTTATAGTTCCTCGTGAGCTTAAAGGTGAGTCTGTTTAACTTACTTTCATTGGACGATCGTCTCATATAAGAAATGTATTTATTTTATCAATCCTAATAGTTTTCAATGAACGTTTTATTAATCGATTTGGGTTTAATCCCATCAAAAGAAAATTTGATATGCATAGGTTGCTTAATGTAGATAAAATAAACACATACAAATATATTGAAAGACGTACTCTGCCATATTTTAGAGTATTTTAATTTATATACGAAAAAACTCGTAAATATTTAAAATTGGTAAAATTTATTTCAGTTGCCAGATTTAATGTAAAGGGTTCTTCAATAAGAGCGCTACAAAAGTTTTTTTTTAAATAAAACAAAACCGGTTTTAGATACCAATGAAATTATTTATTCCTGTGAAAGTACGTTCGATGCCATTATGTATGGAACTCGATTTCTTTTGCATGGCCACCACGGGCACGCTTGCAGAAGTCCAGACGCTGAACCCAATTTTCGACGGTTTTCAGGCATAAATCGGCCGATACTGCTGCAATTTCACGTTCGATATTCGTACGAAGTTCATCAATCTTCGCTGTCTTGTTGGCATAGACCATAGACTTGACGTAGCCCCACAGGAAATAATCTAACGGCGTCAAATCGTACGACCGAGGCGGTATCGACTGAGCCATTTCGTGAGATAACACGTTCACCAAACTTGGTTTCCAATAAATTGATTGTGGAGTTCGCTGTGTGGCTTGTGGTGCCGTCCTGTTGGAACCACATGTCCTCCAAGTCCATATTATCCAATTGGGGCCAAAAATATTCGGTTATCATTGAACGGTAGCGATTCGCATTCACAGTAATGTGTCAGTCTTGATCATCACGGAAGAAGTACGGCCCAATGACGCCGCTGGCCCATAAACCTCACCAAACCGTAATTTTTTCGGGATGCAATGATGGCTCATGGATTACGCTGTCTGACCAATAACGCATTTTTTCCTTATTGACGAAGCCATTCAGACAGAAATGAGCCTCATCGCTGATTGTTGAGGCCTCTTAAAGTTAAGGCCACTGACTCCAAATTTCGGTAGTAAACTTTAATAATTTGGACTCGTTGTTGGCTCTTATATCTTTCCACGATGAAATGGCAACCCTTACTGAAGAGAAATGTCAAAAGAGCGGGAAAAAATGTGGCGTCGTTTGCTGTCCCTATCGATTTACGTCTCTGTTGAAAAACCCTTTACGGCCTAAGCCACGATCTTTCAAAATTATGTGCATTCAAAGTCAAAACATTTAAAAGTATTGCTTGGTTCTTCAAAGAATTTTTTCATTATTTTTTTAACATTTGCCAACGTAGCATTACGTCGAAAAGAAAAGATTTCTTTCTAGAATATACTAGACATTTGTAGGGAAGGAGTCTGTCTTTTAAAATATTTTGCTTAGGCACTCTTTTGCAGCTCACAATATGCTACAGAGTGTCAAACTATACGACTTTGTGAACGTTCAACGTTTCAAGGCTTGAAAGGTTTAATGCTTCTGAGAATTTTCTTCATAAGGCCGGTGATGCGTGTTTTGGGTAATTCCAAAAAAAAATCGACCCAAAAACCATACTTTTGAAATTTTATACACTGCGATTTTCATGAAATTCGACACCTGTGTTCTATTGGTTGCTGTCATTATAATAACGTTCGTTTCAGGTCAAAATTCCTCGCCGTTCATGTTTTATAGCTGTCAAAAAGGGCCCATCTGCAGCGTTTCTGTGAAGAGATAGCTGTGTTCATGTTGGAATAACTTTTGAATACGACATCGGATTGTAACCATCCAGCAATCACCTGATAGTTTGCGACCTCCTTTTTAGGAATTAAAAATAAAAATGACAGGTCCTTGTGGGCCAAGGACATCAAAATTTAGAAAATGTCCTTTGTCCTTCAATATCTTCAGTATCTTTTGATTTTCTTCATTTTATTTTTAAAAAATCCCTAAGTAACAACGTCACTGAAAGGCCTATAATTCCAACAACAAGAAGAAACAGAAGTTTACCACCATGGTGCTATACCACGAAAAAATTCAACTCTGTGATATAGATTAAAAACTCACCTCAAGCACTGCAACAATGCGAGAATGCATGAGGAAAAGAAGAACATGGTGGGCAAATTCTGTCTGTTCTTGTTGTTGGAATTATAAGCTTTTCAGTGCTGTTGATACTCAGGGATCTTCGATCGACACTAATTCGCACATGTGAATTGCAGAATTGAGTTTGTATATGTGACTTGCTCCACGAAAAGGGACCTCTGCGCCGAAAAGAAGTTATTGAGAAAAACGCGTTTAAAAAAAGCGCTTCGTTTTTCCGTGTTTTGCGCATAGTTATGCGTGGTTATGCATGGTTATGAGTAAAATTTTGATATTTTTGTAATTTTGTACCTTTGATATTGAACTTTTTTTAAATTTCAAATATTATATATATTATCTGTTTATATCGCATTTTTAAATGTTTTCATTAATTATGTTCATCTTTACAGGTGATTTGTAAAAAACTAAAAGACATAGAGACAGGCGGTTTGCGGCATTTGAAAGAGCGTTTTTTACCTATAAGAATCACTCAAAAAGTAAAAAAAAATGTTTTCGGTGCAGAGGTAACTTTTCGTGGAGCAGGTCACATATCTACGATTGATGATCAACCGATGGTGTCAATTCAGGCACAGTAGTTAGGCGTCTGGTGATGAACTTGTCACGGAGTTCGAAACTAGTCATGCCAGTGAGTGTGTGTTGAGTTGAATTGTCTATTATTTCCAACAAAAACCAACCATTTTTCAATTTGAAGAATGTTCATGACTTTGTAAGCTTGTAGTATGAATATCTCATACATTAACCAAAAACTAACAGAAATCAGTCATAAAAATTCATATTCAAATAATGGTAAATTTTTTTCTGAAAATTTTGTATGTGTATACTTGACCAAAAACAATTTTTTACTAACCAAACCCTCCCTGGAGCTTCATCTTTTTAGGGTCCAGCCTACCGGACACGCGTAAAACCTTTACCCTTACTATCTTCGGTGAATCCATCAGTACCTCAGAAAACTTCGCGAGTTGTAATTTTTCACCCAGATATCTAAAGTTTTCTGCTCATTTGGAGACATTCTACAAAAATAAGTTATCGGATTTAGGGACCACGGCTATCATACTTTGCCGCTATCATAGTTTTAAGTCAACGGCGGCGGCAGTGTCGCGCCTTCCAAAATTCCAAAATCTTCTTTCCATTTTTTAAAAATCACGACGGCCGAGGAACGTGAAGTAATATTTGGAAGAAAAAGATACCTATTCGATTATTTAAATATTTACCAAAAACCATCCACGTACGTATGCACTTTAGCCGATGTAAGCCAATGATAAAAGACGTAATAGCGTTTATTTTACGCCGTGAGCGTCGCTATTATCGGTTGAGGCACAAAAACTACAACTCTCTGGCCCCTAGTGAAAATTTGTAAATTTTAGGGGTTGGTTAGGGTGCGACATGTTAACTATTTAAATACAGATATGATGTTAAACCGTAAAAAATGGGTGAAAATGAAGCCCTTTTTGCGATTTTGTTCAAATATATTGCTACCATAGTCCGCATGCAGACTGTCATATTCCCCATGGACGTGACTCTTATTTCAAATGTCTTTACGTACATGTAGTTGTACTAAGAAATATGCCAGAATTGTCATTGCATTCGAAACATTCTGAAGAAACTGTTTTGGATTCTTTGTTCACTTTGTGGCCATTTATCAATGCTGGCATAAAAAGTGCAATAAAATATGCTATATTGACATTTAAGCGATTTTTAACCAGCAAATAAATTAACCAATCCAACAAGTGAGAGCAAATATAATCAATACACATTCAAATTCCTGCCTCGAGTTCCAAATGCCTGCTTGGTTGCATTTTCTGCGGCAGTACAGCTCAACGTCGATGATGCTGCTAGTGACTCACCCTCATCTTGCTGGTACTTTGTGCTACCAATTGAAGTTCTAAAATTTGTATTACCCTTTACCCACATTTTCAACTTTGTTGAGGTGATTTCGCGTTGAAAATTATTATTTCTGCACATTTGATATAACCATAGAGTAAACATGTAGTAGATACACAAATTCACACATGAAATTGAAGAGAATTGTCGTCCTTGCAAGTGAACGCTGGATGATAAAACGCATTGCTTTATTAATAGCCGAATCAAACATTACTACAAACTTCCACAAAGGAAACGTCAACAGCATTTTGCGTACTAGGACAGATCGTTTATTTTTTCAGTAGGATAGATCGTTTAACTACTATAAAAATGTACAACAACAATAAAAGGCAAAAAAAGTTAAACATATCGCCCCTAACTACAAAAGGGTGATAACTGAAAATGATCAGATTTTTATGTTTTGCTTAAAAACAATAACTAAGGACCAATTCTATTCACTGTAAAAATCTGTCCTCATTTTCTCTTTCCTTTCGTCAAACAAATTCCATATGAATGTGTCAATTATTGAGAATTTTCATACATTTTTTACTTAACCACTTCAGTTCTTTGTCTCTACTGAAAATTTGCAAATGCTGAGTTATGACTTTAGTATTTCACCAAAACGGAACGAAATACTGAAATCCACAGTCTTGTAACTCCACCTGGTATAAGTCAATTTGCACCGAACATATCTCATTGACACATACCGCACTTCAAAGAGTGTGAAACGAAACGCCAAATGAGAGAAAAAGCATCTCTACACCATTTTTAGTCTATTGATATTACATTTCGCATTGAGACTTTTGTCGGCCGAGACCGTCCGCCTCTCCCCATGACGTGCATTACTTTGTCGATGAAGGAAGACAGGTTCGATGGTATTAGAAAATCTTGTTAATTTTATTAACTAGTATATTTTTGTCCACAACGTTTTAATTTTGTTTCTCGTTGCAAATGCAACTGTGAAAAATCTTGGTACTAAGGAAGAAGAATTCGCTAAACCACTGCGATACCACTGGAATTGTTGCATTTGATTTAGTATAGTATAATATATATATAGTATAGTGATAGTTGGGACAGCCAAGAAAGACGAACTTGATTAACTTTGATACTAGGTTAATATACACAGCGTACAGAAGTTTTATTTGTAATTTATATTATTCTACCCCAATTGACTTCCCATCATCTTATGCATTTTCGTTTTGTCCTTTTACACTGATAACTTTTTCACTGAAAGGCAGAAAAGGGAGTAGAAGCTGCAAAAGCACCACAATAATGTTGCCAATGAAATACCTACAACTAAAAATTAGTTAAAAAAATTAGTGGCGTATTAATGCTACTGATGCTGGTGTTGATATTTCAGTATTTTTTGATTTGGCTCTTTTCACTTCGTTACTACTTCCACTAGGATTTACTCGCGGAAAATCCTTATATTCTATTAGGGATTTCAAAATAAAATACTTTTCACCAAAAATACTTTGACCATGACTTCTTCAAGGTGAATCAACAAAAATAAACTAATTACTAGTGCGAAATATTTATAAAGGCATAAGGTTTATTTAACTATTGTAAAAAGTTTCGTAAGCCGTAGTATCTCCATTATCACTGATAACTTCTACTAAGCGTCTTGGCATTGAGGTAATCAACGAATGAATATGCGCAGGATCAGCCATTTCCCAATTTCTTGAATTGCTACTCTTCGATCCTTGACATTCTTCAACTGGCGCCCTGGGTGGTAAACTTGGGTAGGTAAAATAGACCAGAGGTCCTCGATCGGATAAAGATCAGAACTAAGTGTAGGCCAGTCAAGAGTTGGTATTATTTCTGGACTCCAGAAACTTTGGAGTGTTCTTAAACCGATGCACTGCTGTGTTGTCCTGCTGGATGATAAATTCTGGGGCAATAGTCGAATATAATACACGGAGTCCATTTTTGTGAAAATAAAACATTGTGGAGTGGTTCCCCTATATATCATACCTGTCCAAACCGTAAGGGACCCACCGCCAAAATTTCGTCGCTGACGCATAATTTTGGAAAAATCAGTGGAACGCCAATATTTTTCCGAGCCATCAGGTCCATCCAAATTCAATTTTTTCAATCGGCAAATATCATTTCTCATCCAAAAATCTGTATATTTCAGCGAATTTAAATCTGGCTAATTCGTGTCTTGGTTTGAGACCAAGTTTTGCATACTTTTTCCCATATGAAAGTTTCAAGTCGGGGTTCATTATTTGTTGACCACCACCCAAACCTGCGCCCTAGCTCAATTCGGCAATAATTTCCTTATCACAGAAGTTTTCGTTAACAGCAACCCTTTGATCTCGCTTTTGGCGCTTTCACTGCTCAGCGGAGTCCCTCCTGGTCGTTTTGTGTTTCCACATTGACCACCCTATTTTATAAAATTGTCAATGACACAGTTAGATCTTTTCAATCGCCTCAAAATTTCCCGATTGGATAGCCCTTCATCATGATAATCTTAAAAGTATTCCCTTTCTTCTTTAATTAGCCACTTTCCACCAGGTATTCTATATAAATTGATTTTTTTTAAATTTACCGACGCTAATTTTAAAACAATAAAATAAGAACCAAAAAAACTCAGTTATGTTTAAATTCCTATTTACTACTGTTCGAATACGGGTTCTTTTCCATGTTGCCTTTATACAGGGTGATTCAGGAAGTTCCGGACAAGTTTCTGCAGCGTATTCCTTGGCTCATTTCATGAAGAAAAGTCCACTAGGACCATGTCCGAAAATGCAAGGGTGCGAAATGATAGCGGGTTCAAAATTTTCGGATTGGTGGTCGGAGGGTAGTAGGGTAAAGTTGCTAACTTCTGAGCCAGTGGTCGGATTTTTTTGTTTTGAGGCTTGTCGGAAAGGTCTTTAAGAGGCCTTTCAAAAGTAGAAAAAGTCAAATCGCCGAGCTACAGAGCTTTCGGAAAAAAATGGAAAAAAAATTCACATAACCTCAATTTGCTCAGCCAGATGGCAAAATGATGACCTTAAAGAACCGTTCCAAACTTATGACCTTTTTACTGAAATTCAAAAATGTTTGTTTTTGTTTTTGGAAGCGAAATAACAGCACACATTTATTTGTTTTTGTAAATTAACACGTCTAAGACTTTATTTTATTAAATATAAGTTGCCTGCCATCTGGCTGAGCAAATGAGGTTATGTGAATTTTTTTTCCATTTTTCCGAAACCTCTGTATCTCGGCGATTTGACTTCTTTCCTACTTTTTTTTATTGATTCTGAAAGGTATCTTAAGGACCTTTCCAACAAGCCCAAAAACAACAAAATCCGACCACTGGCTCAGAAGTTAGCAACTTTACCCTACTACCCTAATACCACCAATCCGAAAATTTTGAACCCGCTGCCATTTCGCACCCTTGCATTTTCGGACATGGTCCTAGTGGACATTTCTTCATGAACTGAGCCAAGGAATACGATGGAGAAATACTTAAATGTATTTAAAGACCAGTGAAAAATTATTTAAAGACCAGTGCAAGCACATGTGTCAATATTTTCTTGCTTAATATGTTTTGTTTTATTCCCACAAAAAACAAAGAGAATACAAACAACTGACATATGTACATACATACATTGTTATCCTCGTACATACCAGCGATTCGAACTCTGCAGTAACGAAACGCACCGTCGAACTACCCAAAAAGTGCTAAAACGTGCTAAATAACGAAAACGATCAGAAAAATCTCAAAAGTGCTACAACGTGCTTAATAAAAAGGTACCCAATAGGTACAGGCAGATTTTAACAGTTCTAGTAGGTTGGCCGTCGGTGGTGCAAAGGTTAGTGTGCGCGGCTCTTGTACATGAGATCCTGAACCTGAACCCTACTCTGACCACCTTCAAAAAAAATTTTTTTTCGGCGGCGGTCACCTCGCATAGTGACGGCGACACTATCGAGTATATAGCCATGAAAGAGGTTCTCAAAAAATATCGTTCGGAATCGGTGTAAAAAAAACTGTAGGTTCCAATCAGGGAGTAAAAACTTGAAAGCGCACAGCTCAGTGATTGTGAGAAGTTCTCCCCGGTCCCTTCATGGGATGTAATGGAAGCCATTTATTTTTTTGATGTGTAAACATCTATACGCTGGGGGTAAAAATCTTTTTCATAATACAATCACAAATTTAGAGTAAGATGTGCGATGTAATCGTTAAGTAGCGTTCACAATGGCGGCAACGAATTTGTAATTCAAGCCTTCTCGTTCCCACTCACAGTATTGCATATAATGCCCTCTCATGTTTTTCGTGAAATTGGAATTCAAATTTGTCATAGAAGTAGGTTCTACTTCTACTTCAAATTGGAATTTGTTCGAATCAGTGTATTCTACTGACCGCAAGGGGCGCTCTACTTCGAATTTTGTTTTAAAACTTGAAAGTATGAATGAAAATGTAAACATTTTGTATCAAAACAAACATTTTAATAAATAATATTATTTGTAGAATCTGCCAATAAGAATAATTTCACATATAATTATAATTTTTTATTACCAAGAATACAACACTGTCGCTGGCTTTCGGACAAATCAGCTGATGCAAATGTGAAATGTGTAGTTGTTTGTAGTAAGTGTAGTTCGCGCCAATTTTATTAATAAACAAAGAAAAAAGTTTAAAAAAAGCTGACATTTTCATGTTTATCGAAACCGTCCAAGGCCATGACATATTATGGAACATAAGTTTCTAAACATTTCTATAGAAAAATTTGAAAACATTTCTAAAGAAAAATTTTAAAATATTTCTATAGAAAAGTTTTAAAATTTTTCTATAGAAATATTTTAAAACTTTTCTATAGAAAAATTTGAGAATATTTCGCGTTCTAGTTTTACACTCACTGATTGGGACCTACAGTTTTACACCGGTTCCGAACGGTATTGTGAGAAGCTTTTTCATGGCTAAATACTCGAAAGTGTCGCCGTTACTAAGCGAGGTGATTGCCGTCGAAAGTAATTTTAAGGTGGTCAGAGCAGCAATCGAATCCAGGTTCTCATGCACAAGAGCCGCGCACACTGCCATTGCACCACCGACGGCCGGGTTTAGCCACTTCTTAAAAGTTATTTTTGGGTGTCTTTCGACCCAAAAATTTATAAGTATTAAGCGTCCTGTAAGACCAGTGGTTATAATGCTGCCAAGGGTAACAAAAAACCTCATTGGTAGAACGCTGAGCTTCAGGATCAAAGATCGTCCATTAGGCGACTTTTTAATAAGGCCAAAAAGACCGGCGACCAAAGGAATTGGGACGTTTACAAGATTCGTTTTAATCTATGTAAACGTGAATTCAAGAATGCTAAACGGAAATCCTGGCGAAACTTCTGTGAATCCATTGAGGGAACCAACCAGACTGCACGCTTAAGATGCGTGCTCGCTAAAAACCCACCGTGTGCGGGGTTCTTGATGAAAGACGATGGAACGTGGACGTATTCGCCTGAAGACTCTCCTAGCTTAGAAACTCACCTAGCTTAGAAAAAGTTCGCTCAATAGTGAGCAGAAAGAATCTGCTACGGGCCATTTGATGCTTTAACCCCTATAAATCGGCCGGACCTGACGTGATAATTCCCGCGCAACTACAGGAGGCACTATACCTATCTTGTAGTTGGTTGGAGGCAATCTTCAGGAGCTGCCTTACGCTGGGAGTCATTCCTAGCATTTGGAAGCAAACCAAAGTGGTTTTCGTCCCGAAAGCGGGCAAATGCTCGCATGTCAAACCAAAGGACTTTAGACCAATCAGTCTATCATCCTTTTTTCTTAAGACATTTGAAAGGTTACTGAACACTCACGTTCGAAGTAATCTTACACAGAATCTACTATCGAGTTCTCACCATGCCTATATCAAGTGCAGGCCAACTGAGACGGCTCTCCACTCTATAGTCAGCATAATGGAAAGCTCTCTTGAGAATAAGGTTTTCGCTCTAGGGACCTTCCTGGACATCGAGGGAGCCTTCAATAACATTCAACCTTCGGCGATTCTTACATCGATGCAGAATCTAGGAGTCGACACCTTAGTGACACGCCTAAAAGGGAAGATTCTGGTGGATAGATCCGTCAAAGCTGAATGGGGTGGAGTTACAATTGCTAGGGCCGTTAACAGGGGACACCGCACGGGGGAGTTCTGTCTCCACTATTATGTTTAACTTCTGCCAATGAACTGCTTCTTTAATTGGACAGGGCCGAATGCCAGGTCTTTGCCTATGCCGATGATATTGCGATCATCTGTACGGGAGGAAACCTCAATTTATTTAGCATTCGAACATCCAGCCTACTTAGTCTGATTTCGAACTGGACCGCTAACAATTGACTATCACTTAACCCACTTAAAACCGAGCTTATGTTTTTCTCTCGGAAATATAAAATACCCGCATTTGAACTGCCGTCAGTTAATGGGGTGCAATTACAGTTGACGGAAAAGGTAAGTGACTGGGAATAATTCTCGACAGAAAAATGTCTTGGAAACCGAATGTGGCGGAGAGTGTGAAAAAGGTGTCTGTTGATCTTTACTGCTGTAAAGGGGCGATAGGAAAGCGCTGAGGACTGTCTCTCAAGATCACCATGCGGATTTATACTGCAATAGTCAGACCAATACTTCTCTATGGCATCGTAGTTTGGTGGAAGTCCCTCCGAAAGAAATATATTCTGAATTGCTTGATGAATTAAAAGATCAGAACTGATTAGTGCTATCCTGAACATCTGTACTCCTGAGATCATGGCCGAATCGGCAGCGGGCTACATCCCTGGTGAGAATCAGAGATTGTGATGTCATGATATCGGGGCATTCCGGACACACTGAATTACTACACCGGATCAACTCTATTCCCGTAAAAACGGACTACTGTATCCCCTACCTTCTACCAGCGACAAATCTAAGGACTTATATTCCGAACAGGAATACCTGGGAAAAGCCACTGGAACGGGATACCAATAGTATAAGATTTTTCTCGGATGGATCAAAGTTGGACGAGCAAGTAGGACCTAAATGTAAATATCTCCTTCAAGCTGCCTGTAGTGTATTTCAGGCGGAAATTACCGCTACTTACCGAACTACTGAAAAGCAGTGTCACAACCCTCCGGAGAATATGTATCTACACGGACAGCCAGGCTGCCATAAAATCCCTCGAAGCCATGTATGCTACGTCCCTGACGGTGAAAGAATGCCACCCATTACTTAGGGTGATGGCAGAGTATTTTGACATCAGGTTCACCTGGGTACCGGAACACAGCGACATTCCAGGCAATTGCCTACCGGATGCGTTAGCTCGACAGGGCACTACGGCACAGGTTCTTCCGGCAAAAGAAGGTGTTAGTATGCCAACACCTGCCGTTTGCAGATCAGGCAGTGGGCCGATAATATGTTCAAGGACAAGTGGAGACTTACTTCAAGTTGCAAACAAGCCAGGGTCCTCTGGCCACAGGTGGACAGGAGGAGGACTAGACAACTACTTAACTTGCCGAGAGGCAGGTTATCCACAATGATAGGAACACTTACGGGACATTGTCTAGTAGGAAAACACGCCCTAAGATTGGGACATAGAAACTCCACTCTCTGTAATGCTGCATGGAAGAGGACGAGGAAACGACGAAACACCTTCTCTTGGATTGCCCTGCTCTGGCAGGACTGAGAAGTAGGATATTCGGAACACATCTAGTTAGCACCGTAGCCCTGCAGGATATTCTTATAGATAAATTTATTGAAAGGGCAAGTTGGCTGGACGACTAGTCAATAATTGCTATGGAGGAAACTGCAGGTATCACAATGGGCTTCTTTAGCCTAAGTGTGCTAGACAGCATGCTGTCTTGCAGGCTTTTAAACCAACCAACCAACCAACCAAGCGTAATAACCAATACAAAAATAGAAGTATACGGTCAATGATGTTAAACGGTAAAAGCGCAAGAGAGTTTAAAATTTTTTAGCAACTTGCTGTTGTATAGAAAACGGGCTAAAGGGCTAAATAAAATCTGAAAACGCGTGCACATTACGCGTTTTTCCAAAAAAGCGCCAATGAACTTTTTTGGCGTTTTACAAGTTAGAAAAGTGCTAAATCTAGCCCCAAAAGAGCCAAGTTAGCATCACTGGTACATACGCTACACAAGTTTACATAATTTTCGTTGCTCTCTTTCTATCTCATTTGTATATATGTACTTCTGACCACGTCATCATTCTCTTTGCTCTGAGAGTACTCCGCACCCACACAAGACAACTATTCGCTGCTGCTACATCAGTGTGTGTTTTTATCGAAGTCTGGAAATCTGTGTTTCGCAGTCGGACAAATCTGTTTCTTATATAGGGGTGGGCCACCCTTATCATTTAGGGGTATGAAAAATAGATGTTGGCCGATTCTGAGACCTACCCGATATGCACACAAAATTGCATACAAATCGGTTCAGCCGTTGCGGAGGAGTTTAACACCAAACAATCTGTGATCGCTGTCGGTTAAAGTGTATTCGGATGTTTTTACTTTGTGAGTTAAGTCCCTACCCGCGCCTATAGATGTTAACACATCACTAAAGCTTAAGGGCGAGTGTCACACTCGTCATTTAAAAGCACAATTTAAACGCTCACCGGCAATTTTCATATTAGATGACATTTAAATGACAAACATCGGGCATTTGAAGTACATTTAAATGTAGAATTTTCAACTGTGAGCAATCCAAAATAGAAAATTGAAATGCTAATGACAAGAAACCAATGACAGAAACTCGTGAATCACTCGTGAAACTCGTGAATAACACTGTATTCAGTATAATGCTGTATTCACCAGTATAATGCTATGTTATCACTGAGTTTTTATGTGTTCCCCCTTACTGAAATTCGGGACGAAGTCTGTTGGGTTACAATTACATGATTAGTGTTGTGTGATGTCTGGTACAGTAACGAACATATTTGGAATCTAAAATGTTAAATTTCAGTTTTTGCACTGACTTTTGTTTAGTTTTGTGCTAACAACATGATTATTTTGAGTAGTTGTTTCAAAAACACCGCAGCATTGGTAACACGGTACGGTGAACATTTTTTAAATTGACTGAAATCGTTTGGTAAAAGCAGTTTCTCAAAAACATTATTATCGCACTGGGAAAAATGTTAAATTTTGACATAAAGTTACCATCATTCTTTCTGTGTTTACATTAATTGTTTTTTTTACAGAAGCTTTGCAAACAAACAAATGTACCTAGAGTGATTTCATTAACAGCATTGTTCGAAATTTGTCAATTTTGGGCAAATTTTCATGGTGGCCTTTTTGGGGAATTTTTCATCTCTCTTGGAGAATTCTTCATTTGGGGCATTTCTCCCTTTTTTTGGTATTTGGGACATTTCTCATTGAGCCAAGCCCATCCACTTGCTTCAAAATGAGCACATGGGAGTGACAATTTAAAAAATTTTAAAATACATCAACATTTTGTGAATCCATATAAAATTTTTATTAATTAGAGTATGTGTTTGGAAAGTTGTCAGGAAATTTGTTGGCTACAATTTCATCAATTTCAATGGCTACAATTTCAGCCCAATTTCTATAGGTTGATCCAGAAAATGGTGATAAATATAAAATATTTAAAATTTTCTTAGACGTTTCGAAATTTTAAAGAATTTTCTCTTTGTCTTTTCAGAAAGCTATTTTACAAAGAATTATGAAATGAGAAAAGAGCAACCCTACCGTCGAAGGTGGCATTGTAAAGATTCGAATTACTTCGGATTTATTGAAATAAAATCGGGAATAATGCCCTGATCCCCAGCAGACAAAATCTGTGGACAGCACAAACAATTGGCAAGATTAGAGGCACAAAACAGCGGGGTTTTGTGGCACCACTTCCATGTGTTTTCATAATTTCTTGGTTTGACTGTCGAATAAATCGAATGACACAGTTTGTAATAGGTTGCGCTCTTTTTTTGTTTTCGTTGGTAGGATTCGGTGGTGCACTGGTTAGTGTGCGCGGCTCTTGTACATGTGATCCTGGGTTCGAACCCGGCTCTGACCACCTTAAAATCCCTTTCGGCGGCGGTCACCTCGAATAGTGACGGCGACACTATCGAGTATCTAGCCATGAAAAAGCTTCTCAAATTACCGTTCGGAATCGGTGTAAAACTGTAGGTCCCAATCAGTGAGTGAAAACTGGAAAGCGCACAGCTCAGTGAATGTGAGAAGTTCTCCCCAGTCCCTTCGTGGGATGTAATGGGAAACCATTTATTTATTTATTTATTGGTAGGATTGAAGTCTTTAAATAATAAATTGAACCACACAGAAAATGGCAAGAGTGACCTCTATAGCCCTGTATACACTTCTGTACCCATTTGGACACATCCGTAGAACACTTTTTCATTTTAATTAAATTATTCCCAAATTCTGAATTTCCCCTATTAGCATGAAATGGTGTGCTAAATTAGTCCCTTAGGTATGTTATAGCCTATGATTATCAGGATTTCTTGCTTTTTAGTTTGTTTGTAGCCATTTTTTGTTCTACCTATTTATTCTACCTAGGAACGGACTACAACGTAATCCAAGTATGAAAAGGCTTGTAACCAAGTGATATTCGGATACAATCTCAGTTGCTACAATATATCCCAGCAATAACAATCGAAAAGTACAACATTTATTTATAAAGACGTGGAGAGCTTCAACTATAAAAAGTATTTCAACACAGAAATCAGGAATATGTTCAAAGTTACAAAGTAAATTTAAATACCTGCAACACCGGAATACAATTGGACTCAGTAAAAATTATCAGTTTTTGTGAAAAATTTAAAAAAAACTTACAAGAATGACAAAGATGTATGTTCAAGATGAATATCTCAAATGTGGGTTGTTGATGTGTTAACATCTATAGCGGCGTATAGGGAGGACTAAATTTATCAAAGTCAAAATCTGCTAAAACCAGATTTTATGCTGCTGCTAAAACCATCGCAGTCGACGATATGGTGACATACTAATACGTCAGCTACTTCGGACAAAGTATGTGTGATGTTGCCACGACACAGCAAGCACAAATAAATCACCAAAATAGCAGTAGTAGTAGTTGTTGTTTTTTATTATAGTGAAAGGTAAGTCCAATAACATGTGGGTGCGGAGCACTTTCAGAGCAAAGAGAGTAATGACGTATTATACGTATATAAAAATGAGATAGCAAGAGAGCAACGACAATTTTGTGAACTTGTGTTGCGTATGTACGAATATAACAATGTATGTATGTATATACAAGTGGCTGTTGCTTTGCATTCTTTGACTTTTGTGGGAATAAAACAAAAAGTATTGAGCAAGAAAATAATGACACATGTGCTTGCACTGTGGGTCTTTAAATAATTTTAAGTATTAATATTATTTAACTGTAACGTCATCATATGATTGAACGCTGTTTTTTATTTTCCAATGTAACATTTACTAACGTGTTCATAGAAATCAAACAGGTACCGTGTAGCAAAAAGGTGTTAACACATCGCCCGTGAGTTCGAACACTCATTGGATTTTTTTTATAACGGGTTTTCCAATTTGGGGATACGATTCAAATGTTTTTATGTAGTGTGAAGTACAATCGATACAATTAAGTTCTGAATAAAACGTCTTTCAAATGGCCTCCACGACTTCTTTTGGAGGAACGAATTGGATGCACTTTTCCAATAAATCAAATCGTATGTCATGAATTGCACGTTTAATATTGACTTCTAAATCTTGAAGAGAGTCTGGTTTATTGATAAAGATCAATGACTTCAAATAACCCTACAATAAATAGTCTAATGGTATTAAATCTCAACTTCTTGGAGGCCATTCAATGTCGCAATTTCTTGAAATAATCGAATCTCCAAACCATTCTCGTAATCATGACGTTTACGGTAGTCCAATGGCTTCAGTTCTTGAGTGATAGCAATTTTATTCGGATGACAGCCGAAATCCTTTCTCAAAAGCCGCCAGGTTGTGGATTGAGACAGTCCCAATTGCTGACAACGTCTTAGAATCGATATATTGCGGTCTTCAGCAACACTTGCCTGAACGGCAGCAATATTTTCACTACTTCGAGCGGTTCTTATTGGCACTTGAACATGGCACTTGAACATGTAAAGAAAATGTACGCTCGTAATTTGCAACAATACGACGAGTAACGATCACAGTTGGACGATTATTACGACCATAAAATGGCAAAAGTGCAAACAAAGTTGCAATTGGAGAACGGTTATTTTGATACAAAAATTTAACAATTTGTAAACGTTGTTTTTGCGTATGTCTGTCCATGATGAAATTGTAAACATTACTGAATATGTACAATGAAAAAAATTGACAGATTATGACATAATACAAATGGCCGAAGCGTCACTTAGAAATTATAGCACTCAAATTGGAAAACCCTATAGATCAACCAAACATGGCCCAGGAAATACACTGAATGTTTCTTTTCAGATCTTTCTAAAATCATCTTGCGTGCAATGAGCAACTTGCTCAAAACTACTTGGTGATTAGGCTAAGGAAACTGTAAGAATGTACACAACCTAATACCCATAGATAAATACATATTTGCAACAGTTCACAATATCCTTTATCACGGAGAAAATGTCCTTAAATATCATTTAGTACCACTTGAAGGTGAATCAGAGAAAGCCCAGGAAAAAATTTAATAAGTGCTACATATTTTATGGAGAGCACAATACCATACAAATTTTAGGAAGTTTCACAAACCAAGATATATTTACCCAGGGCGTATTTCTTTGCTTAAAAATTCAAATATTTTATTATTAAAATAAAAAAATAATTAAAAACAAATTAAGTTACAGTGTTTTATTTATAAATGCACTAAAAACTAGAAAATAATTTGTCTCTTAGCGTCAATAAGTATATTCTTCTTCATGATGGGGTTGTACAATGGTCCGCCTACTTAGAACTTCAACAACAATGGTCTAGATACTTTCAATAAAGAGCGTAATTAAAATGAATTAGTTAATAATTTTCTAGGGATCTCTCAAATAAAACGCTTGCATTTAAATTCAAAATGGTGACATTTAACTTTGACACTTAATTTGACATTTAATTTTGTCACCATTTTTAATTTAAATGCAAGCGTTTTATTTGAGAGATCCCTAGTAAATAAATTTTTAATGTTTTATTTTTTGATGTGTTAACATCTATAGGCGCGGGTACGGCCTAAATTCACAAAGTGAATACATCCAAACACAATTTGTCCGACTGCGCTCACACAGATTGTCCTACAGCAATCACACATTGTTTGCCGTTAAACTCCTCCGAAACGGCTGGACCGATTTGTATGCAATTTTGTGTGCATATCGGGTAGGTCTCAGAATCGGCCTACATCTATTTTTCATACCCCCCATACATACCCCGTGGGCGATTCGGTACTAATGAGCCGCGGGCGATTCGCTAAAAACGACTTGCCGGCGATTCGCTTATAATGAGCCGCGGGCGATTCGCTTATAAAGAGCCACGGGTGATTCGCTAGTAATGTGCCCCGGGCATTCTTTTTGGCGAAAATAAGGTTGACAAAAAATGCATTGATTTTAATGATATCTATTGTTTTGATAATTTAAAATGCAAAGCTTTTAATTTCATTAATATTGTTAATTAATTAATAATAATTTAATATAATAATTAATAAATTTATTATATTTTAAATTACTTTATATTTCGGTCCTTACGATTTGCGAGGCGGTCGTTTGCATGGACGAAATGTTGCTGAAGAATGTGGTGTATATTGGTTTCGTCAGCACCGACAAATTTTTCTTGCCATACTTCTATTAACAAATTTAAAGATAAAATAAGTATTAAAGAAAAAACCCAACAAGAATCGTATAAAATCCAGACCTCTGAGTAGTGAAATGAAGTTCATGCGTTCAATCGTTTGCTTTGTCTTGGTCCCCTTCCAAGTAAATTTTATCACCAAGTCGTCTGTTACTACCCGTTTAATGGCAGCTCTGGCAAAACTTGGAGCATCAGCGCCTCCAACTCTTCATGATTCGTTTCTGAAACAAGTACAAGTATTTGCATATATTAGATATCTATATATTACATATAAAAAAAGGTATTAACTTACAAACTCCGCAGCCATTCCGCTATTTTCTTGAAGTTGCACGTCAAATTTTCGAATTTCACTTATTAACTGATTTCACTGATTCACTTATTAATTTATTTCTTTTTGATACTTTCACAGATCACTTACTCGACTGAAATGACAATTTTGCTAATTGTTCTAGAAACCAAATATTTATTTTCCCGTTAAAGATTCCATCGAAAATTATGAAAAAACAGTGATGACTCAACTCAAAACGATAAAGAATGCAAAAAAAAAACTATTGCGAGGAAGATTTCCAGTTACTTGTGTACGCTCGCGTATTCATCGCTCAGTTGTAAGGCATAGGCGATGGCGCGCGATTCAAATCGTAAACGTCATCAAAATTTTAGACAGAATTAAGTGTTTTCAGCAAAAATTGGACTTACTTGTGTACGCTCGCGAATTCATCGCTTAGTTGTTAGGTGTAGGCGATGGTTAGCAATTCGTATTCCCTGAGAAGGATCGCGTAATCACCGCCAAACAAACCATCGCCTAAAAATCTCAAAAATGCTTGCAGGGGTATGTACGAACATAACAATGTAAAGTAAATCGATAGGGACAACAAACGACGCCATATTTTTTCCCGCTCTTTTGACATTTCTCTTCAGTAAGGTTTGCGATTTCATCATGGAAAGATATACGAGGAAACAACGAGTCGAAATTATTAAAATTTACTACCGAAATTTGGAGTCAGTGGCCTCAACTTTAAGAGCGCTACGTCCAATTTATGGTCGGCTCATTTCTGGCTGAATGGCTTCGTCAATAAGCAAAATATGCGTTATTGGTCAGACAGCAATCCACACGTAATCCATGAGTCATCATTGCATCCCGAAAAAATTACGGTTTGGTCCGGTTTATGGGCCAGCGGCGTCATTGGGCCGTACTTCTTCCGTGATGATCAAGACCGGCACATTACTGTGTATACGAACCGCTACCGTTCAATGATAACCGAATATTGTTGGCCCCAATTGAACAATATGGACTTGGAGGACATGTGGTTCCAACAGGACGGCGCCACAAGCCACACAGCGAATGCCACAATCAATTTATTGGAAACCAAGTTTGGTGAACGTGTTATCTCACGACATGGCCCAGTCGATTGGCCGCCTCGGTCGTGCGATTTGACGCCGTTAGATTATTTCGGCTACGTTAAGTCTATGGTCTATGCCAACAAGGCAGCGACGATTGACGAACTTCGAACGAATATCGAACGTGAAATTGCAGCAGTATCGGGCGATTTATGCTTGAAAACCGTCGAAAATTGGGTTCAGCGTCTGGACTTCTGCAAGCATGCCCGTGGTGGCCATGCAAAAGAAATCGAGTTCCAAAAATAATGGCATCGAACGTACTTTCACAGGAATAAAGAATTTCTAAAACCGGTTTTGTTTTACTTAAAAAAAACTTTTGTAGCGCCCTTATTGGAAAACCCGTTACATGTGTCTTGTCTCTAAATATTTTTAAGAGTTATTAAGTATTAATATTATTTAAATGAAAGGTCATCATATGATTGAGCGCATTTTTAAATTCTTTATATTAACTTCACCTGTATGTATGCATGTATACCGAAAAAAATTTGGATTGATTTTTAACCCTTTTCCCGTGATCCACTCGAGCTGAAACTTCGCAGGCAAACTAATGGCGGCGACAAAACTAATCTATCAAAATATGGCCGGGATTGGAGAAAGGGGCGTGGTACCTCCCATACAAATCACAAATTAAAAATCCAATTATATCTGCTGCTGTTAACGGTATTTGAACAAAATTGGGTATGTTGGTTAGGTTTACATATTCTAAGATCTACAGCAAATATGGGCGGGATTGGACAAAGGGCGTGGTCATATATAAAGAATTTATAGTCAAAAACTATTTTTTTCGGGTTGGTTTTTTATTATTGTGAAAGGTAAATCAATTAAAATGTGGGTGCGGAGCACTTTCAGAGCAAAGAGAGTAATGACGTATTATACGTATATAAAAATGAGATAGCAAGAGAGCAACGACAATTTTGTGAACTTGTGTAGCGTATGTACGAATATAACAATGTATGTATGTATATACAAGTGGCTGTTGCTTTGCATTCTTTAACTTTTGTGGGAATAAAACAAAAAGTATTGAACAAGAAAATAATGACACATGTGCTTGCACTGTGGGTCTTTAAATAATTGTAAGTATTAATATTATTTAAATGTAACGTCATCATAAGTTTGAACACGGTTTTTTATTTGCCAATGTAACATTTACTAATGTGTTCACAGAACTCGAACAGTTACCGTGTAGCAAAATGGTGTTAACACATCGCCCGTGAGTTCGAACACTCATTGGATTTTTTTTCATATTCATGTATTATCATCCAAATCTGACATGTGTGCAAAATTTTAGTTCGATTGGTCAACTGCAACTGTGTTAAAAATGAGTTACTAGATTTGAACAATACAGACTGATTTGAACAATACAGACTGACAGACAACAAAGCAAATTAATTAAAACACTGTAAAAACAAGAAAAATGAGAAGCAGCAAAAAGTGTAAAGTTTTATTAGTTTATCCTAAAGTCACATGTCCTATGAATAAAATGAGATATGGATCATAAAAATCGATGGACGCGTTTCGCTCTCTTCACAATTTCGTGAAGGTCATTTTGTCACGAATTGTATTAATCATCTTATGCAACCCAAACAAAAAATCGCAAATTGAATCTTCATTATGAGCTACAAATTGAACACAAGGAGTGCTATTTATTCACACAGTATATAAAATGTACCAGAGTTTACATACAAAATTTATATACATACATATATCATGTTCGATAAAGTTCCACCAGAAAGTACATAAATTTCGTCAAAAACTTACAAAGAGTACACAAAATGTATCAACAAATCACATCAAAGGTACGAAATTATACTAAAAAAAGTACCTAAAAATACTTAGATGTGTACGCAAAAGTATATAAAGTTTATCAAAACATTGCATTACGTGCAGCAAGCAGACAGAGCCGAAGGTGTTCTTGTGAACCCTGTCGAATCATGGGAAAATTTCGGCTAATATATATTCTTGAGAATCGAGCTAATCCTCGGCTTCCTTCTCCACTTTAGCTCCTACTACTGTCATTGTTATTTGTACCCAGTATTGCATTGGAATTCTTCTTCTTCAAGAAAACCAAATAAATAATATTTTATACAACTTTTTATATATTTTGATTAAAATATTAACTACCTCTTATATTTACGTCATAATTTTCGAAACCTTGTGGAAATATAAGGAATGTAGTGACATAATTATATGGTTTTCATACAAAAAACTCTAACACTCAAACACTAACACTTTTTTCGGGGTTATTCTTAACTTCCAAAATTATACAAGTTAATGACATTGACATTAAATTGAAATTTTCACATTGAGTTTTAAATGCTCTATAACACAGTGAAACACGAAAAAATATAACCATATACGGACCCCACTACGTCATAAAAGAGCAATTTTGCCCAAAGTCCTCCAGGTATTTTTTATGGGCCCCCAAAGAAGTGGGTCCTCGGTGTCTTTTTTGCAAAAAAGTGATCATTTTCTCAAGCTCATATCTTGCAAACCGTTTGGAATTTTGATTTTCTCTCTGAGGCAAAGTTGTAGCTCTTGTCATAAACATATAAAATCAAAAAACAATTCATCTTCGTGGTCAAAATCGCGAAAAACTTTAAAAATGAGCGAAAAATCGCCCAAAAAGCGAACAAATTTACTTCACGAAAAATGCGCCAATTTTCTTTGGCCTGGTAGGGCTTACAGCGCTGATTAAAACCCGAAGGTTTTTTTAAGGAGGCCGATCCAACGTCTTGAGATATAGGCCTTTATAAGTTGAGTATATAATCGCTTATATCTCACCCATTTCTGATATAAGCGAAAAAAAAGATTTTTTAACCTCACTTTTTTAATAAAAATCTGGTTTTCTCAAAAAACAGCCCTAGTAACCTTATTTCTTCCTAGACTCAGTAAAAGACAACACTTCAAGCTTTTTTTAAGGTATAATACTCCGCATTAACCCTTCTAAGACCGGAGATAGTGAGGTTTTTCTAACAAAAGTACTTTCTGGGAGCCAAAATTTCGCTTAAAAACAATTGAAGTGTAAGAAAATAAGCGATTTCTTAAAAAAAATGTTGATTTCCAAACCTTTAAACGTAAATAATTGTCAGTGAGGAGGCCGAGTGTGTGAGTGCACTGTACCTTCACTGATAGTAAGTGGATTGTAACGAAAATTCTCAAGCTGGTGGGTGAGTTTTCGTGCCCAAACTATCAAACAACTACCTGGAAGCAAACATCTGCATTGAATTCACATAAAAACAACCCAAAATATACAAAAATACCTGGAAAAACATTGTAGCCCTTGTCATAAAGATGAAATTGTGAACACATAAAATTAAAAAAACCTTCTATCAAAAAACTACGTGGAAGCAAACATCTGCATTTAATTCACAAGGGACGCAACACACAATATAAAAGCGACACGACGCTCACATCGAGGCATTACACAGCGCGACGTCAACGAGAGCTCAGCGGTGAGAGTTGTGAAAGTGAAAGTAAAAAAAGTAAAAGTTCTACAGCATAATTCGCACACAACATTGGCAACTGACAATTTCAATATGCAGTGTGAAAATATTGATTTATTTTGCTACGTTTGCGGTCATCAAATCAGAAAAAATAGTTCTACAACATTGCAAAAGGAAAATAATCTTTTAACTAGTGCATTCAAGAAAGCATATATAAGTTGTTTTTCGACGAAGAAGACTTGACCGGTGAAAATTATACGCCTAATACAGTGTGTCGCCAATGTTATAACAATCTCATAGCATGGTTGAGTAGAGGCAAACATAGAATGAAGTATTGTAAGCCGGTAAACTGGATTAATCTCCCAGGTGATCATGAGGAAACCAGTTGCTATGCATGCGCAAATTATACATATGGTCTAAATCGATATGCTGAGAGGAACAAAAGTTATAAAGCAACTGTAACAGCCACACTACCAGTGCTTGCACCTGAAAATTTTTTTGTTCACCAAGGCCGCCAACTCCAGATCGTAGCACAGAATGTACAGGAATGACTAGAGCAAGTGGTGTTACTAATGAAGATCCATTTGATACCGATTATGAGTCCCAACAGGGAAGAGATGGACCACAACTAATAACACAAATGGAAATGGATTTCATTGTGGCCATATTGGGACTATCGCAGCGACTTGCCATATTTTTGACAGCGTTTTTAAAGCAAAGAAAACTCACACATGGTAATATGAACTCTGAATTTCAGAGCCTCTACACTCTAAGTGATGACAATTCGTTCGCCTACTGCAACGATATAAAAGCTTTGGTGGTACAAATGGGAATGAACTACATCGCTAGTGAGTGGAGATTATTTATTGATGGTTCTGTTTCAAGCTTGAAAGCAGTGTTGTTGCATGTGTCGAACCGAAAACCTTCCATTCCGCTAGCAATGGGTATTAACATAAGAGAAAGCTATGAAACATTGAAAGTTATAATGGAAAAAATCAAATACTACAAAAATAAATGGAAGATTTGCTGTGATTTGAAGGTCATCAACATTTTGCAAGGGATCATCGATAAGGGCGGCTTTCCAAAATTCTTTTGTTTTCGCGATTCGCGCTCACTTCTGGGATTCGCGGTCACCTATGAATCAATACCAATGTAATTCGTAGAGACCAAGAGGAAGTGTGGAGGAACAAATGAAACAACATAAACTGAGGAATCCACCTTTAATAGACAATACTCAAGACATCTTGCTGCCACCGCTCCACATAAAATTGGGAATTGTTAAAAAATTCATCGCAGTGGCCGTTGTAAATTGCCCAAACGCATTCGACTATTTGAAAAGCGTTTTCGCAACGCGTAGCGATGACAAAATTAAAAAAGGTATTGTAGTAAATTTAAAACGAATTTTTGTTCACCTCATTGTACTACTTTCACTTTGTTAATGTTTTGTTTCGTACATAATTTCCCTGACATTAGAAAGCTATTCAAGAGTAACTTTGAATCATTGCTTCATGATTATAATCATTCACCGGAAGCAAGAGAATGGGTGAAAGAAATGCTGCATTATTTTGAGATAATCGGCGTATCGATGACATTAAAGCTGCATTTTCTTCATTTTCATTTTGACGATTTTATCAAACAACTCCCTACCGAATCCGATGAGCAAGGAGAACGGTTTCACCAAACCACAATGCCCATGGAAAAACGGTACAAAGGCAAAAAACTCGACGTATTGCTTGCAGAGGTAATATCAATTTTATTGATGCATTGTTTTGCATTCCTTTTTTGATTTCTTTTCTAATTCATTTCAGGTATGTTGGTGGAGTCACAAATCACCCTGTATGATGTTAATGAAGTATCTGAAAAAGAAAAAGCTGATGATGGAGGCCAGTCTGGAAGTAACGTGCCTGTGGATACCATAAGTTCTGAATCAGAGTCAGATTCGGACGATTTGGTTCCAGAACTTAAGAGAGTGCGATTTGCCATCAACATTATAAACATAATACGAATATTTTTTTTTTATAATTTTTGTAATAGATAGCATAGTATTGTAGTGCCATCCCTGCTGAGACTACTACTACTACTGCTACTACTCTTTGTTACAACCCTAACTCTAAATGTCAACCCATACAACCTAAGGACTAAGATTAATAAAATCAGTAATAGTATAACAATGAAACCTGCAACACGCCTTTTCGCTTACGGGAGAAGGCTTTATGGTATCTCAATGTTGAAGTAAAGAAAAAACAAATGAAATTAATAAATTTACGGGACATTTTTCACTTTTGCGGCTATCTAAGGGCTACCTAAACGGTATTAAGAATCATTCATAGGAAGTTCATATGTTGTTTATTGAGATCTTAGGATCATTCTTGTAGTTGATTGTTTCCTTGAATTTTGAACGGTTTGCTACCTATGGACCTGAACAGGGGAGAAAAGGTAAAAAAAAGTGAATTTTTTAAAGTTTTTTGCGATTTTGACTTCGAAGATGAAGTTTTTTTATATGTTCTTTATGACAAGAGCTACAACTTTGCCTCAGAGAGTAAATCCAAATTCCGAACGGTTTGCAAGATATGAGCTTGAGAAAACGATCACTTTTTTGCACAAATTACTTTACTTTGGGCAAAACTGGGAGACAGGGGTATTTTTTTTTTGCTCTTTTATCACGTAGTGGTGTCCGTATATGGTTATTTTGCTATGACTTAAAAAATTACACACTGTGTAATTAACCTTTGACGGTTTCCTTTAAAATTAAGACATTCGTAAGGTTGCGTTGAAGCGCCGATTGTTGGTTGTTCAAATGCTTATATTGCAAATCAGTGAAAGAACGACAGCAATAAAAGAATGGCAATATTGAAATAGCGGCAACAGTTAGCGGCACACTCGAGCACTGCAGTTACCCGCGATTATTCAATCACGGTTATTAAGTCCCCGCGCATAAAATATCGCTCATTTCTAGTAAACCGCACGTAATCAGGGATATTCATAACACAGCTGATCGACTACGATATGTAGTAGGAAAACGATAGAAAATAGAGTGCATAGGCGCGAGAGCGATAAGCAGCCAGACATAAACAATGCAGCAAACTAAGTTAGTGTTTGATTGATACTAATGACAGCTAAATTATGATTTATTTTGGATTGCGAAAATAAGCATTCCCTTATATCCGTTTTATGTCCACCCAAAAAGAAACAGACAACAGCAACTCGAACTCGATGAAATGACCTAATGCCTCGTCGTCATCGAGAGAACGTTGAGGAAGAGTCTATGTCTATTGCTCTATGATTTAACATATTGTTGGCAACGTCAGGTCTGTTTAACTCTAGCATTCGAAATCAAATGACACTTGAACATCTGGGCTTAGATCAAGAAGCGAAAGGACTGCTACAGGACAGAAATAATACAGAACTGAATATGGAATATTTGCACGAAATATTCCAATCAAATTAATAATAATTTATTTTTACAGTCAACTAAGTAACAACAAATGTGATAAACATTAAATAAAATTTACTATTTATACAAACAAAATATGTGTGAATAACTTATTTTAAATTGTTCGAAAAGCGATCGGCCATATTACTCCAGGGTAGAACCGATTCTTCTGAAATCAGTTCTAGAACTAGTTTTCCAACAGACATGAATTATATTGAAGTTACATCGAAGGTTTTCGGAAACTAATTTCAAGAAATGGTTAAAAAAAATAACAAAAAATGACATGAGGTGTTAGGGGACACCCGGTTGGACCGAAGTTCTTTCGGTATACATTTTGTACTAGCTAGGTCCAACCCGCCTAAGGCGTCGTTCGGAAAAACTTTTTTAAGAATAATTTTTTTATAGAATTTATTTTTTTTAAGTATATTTTTAGGTCCGTTTTGTAAGAAGATTACTAGTGGATTGGATCGCGCCTATGGCGCCCCGTTCGAAACATGCTTTAATTTTAATCGATTTTTAATAAAAGGTAATTTGTATATATATAAGTGTTCAAAAAGTGTGACAAAAAAGAGTGACAGAGTCAGTGAGTCAGCGATGAGCGTAACTCTTTAAGAAGATATTTCCCCAAAAATTTAATTTTTTAAAGAGAGGTATTTCTTTTATTAAAAGCTAATGTAGTTAAAAGCTTAAGAAAATGTATTATTTTTAAGATGAAGTACTTTCTGGAAGAAAAAGCCACAAGAGTTTGAATTTTTTTTTACAAAGAAGTACTTTTTGTAGAAGCGGTACTCTTTTTAGGAAAAGGTCAGTTTTTTAAGAATACATACTTATTTGCAGAAAGGCTACTTATCTCAAGAAAAGAAAAGAAAAGAAAAGGTATTATTTTATTTTTAACCTGGCATCGTGTGTCACGGATTGACAGGATGTTAATAAAAAAAGAAATTAAAGCCAAATATAACGCCTTTCAAATTGACCTTAAATTTCAAATATTTTAGAAACTTCGCTATAAAGCTGCTCTCAGTTGTATCGGTGACTGAGCGTTTTGGTTTACTAAACTTTAGCATTATTTGTATACGTCATTTAAATTGCTTCGTTTACTGCTATTGTTGTATGTGGTTTTTACGTCTAGAGTAAAATTCATACCTAGAGCAGTGACTTCTCTCAGTAAACTAGCTAAGTTTAATGTGGTTGCATATGTACGTAGCATGTTGAAAATTGTTGCTTTAATAATACCAGATAGAGGCAATGGTCCAAAACAACCAACAATAAAACAACAACGGAATTGCGTTTTGTGTGTTGCAATTATTGTGTTAAATACAACACAAATGTATATAAATGCATATAAATCAATAAAAGTCGACAAAGAACTGCAAAATACATTTAAATTTTACAGTTCTATACCAAAACGGAATGAAAAGGTCAAGTCAACGATGCTTGTAACCCCACCTGGTTTAAGTCAATTTACGTTTATGGCACCGACTTCACCACAAAGAGTGTGAAATGAATCGTCCGATGAGAAGGATGAAGACTCTAGGTGACATTACTTTATATTTTTTATATGCTATATGTGTGTTAAATTTTCAATAAATTTTGACATGTGCCGTCCCGCCTTATGACTATCAACTGTTTGCTGTTTGAAGGGTGTACATAATTGAAGGGGTAAGGCCTCTACAAAAATACGATTTTGTCTCGGTTCCAGAAAAAATATCGAAATATATTCATCTCTTTAAATGTCAAAATATTCAACATTTTCGTTGTGTGAATTTTATTAATCAAGTTTTAATTTACGAACCATTGAAGCTCGCGGCGTCTCGCAGTGACGTTTCCGTTTGAAGTAAATTTAAACTCCAAAAGTTTCTTCTGATGTCGAAATATCACCACCTGTTTAGTTACTTCAGATTTCTTAAATTCATGTCTCTATTTCAGTTTCTGTTTTTGTGTGCTATTCATTTGAATTTCCCCCATAATATATCATGTAACTTTTATTTGTTTTACTTGAAATTTCCGTTAAAATACGTTGATCAGAAGATGAATTCAAAAAGGACGGACTAGTAGTGTATTTGTTATTGGTATTTATCCTATTATTCTGAGAAAGACATGAAGCTTCATTAAAAATTCTAAGCGGATCGTCGAATATTTTTTTATTAACTTAATGAAAACTAATTGTATTGATTCTCGTTTACGCTGCCTGAAAATCGAATTTAAGTTAAGGACACTCACGGGCATTCTGTTTGATGACAGATGTGACCTTTAGCGCTGATTTGGGATGAGAAAATTTGTTTGACTAAACCGGGAGTATGTGCATTAAAACATTTATTTTATTTAAAGTAGTTAGATAAATAACAAACTCGATGTGGCTCCCCGATTGCAACAAGGATACTTTTGTAGTGTATGTAGATTTAATCAGTAATTCCTTTGAGGTATTTTCATGGACATGTATAAATTATTATAAGTTTGTTTCCTAAAGTATTTTGAGTATTTATACGTGAAGTGCTTTAAGTTAAAAACTGCAAAGCAGTGCACGGAAGGAATAGCTAGCAATTGATATACAAGGTGGCGCAAAAGTAAACTTCCGATGTGTTTTTTCTGTAATTTAAAAAAAAAATGAAAAACTTTGATTTTTCTTGTGGATTATTTTTATTTGGTCTTTTAATTTTTTTACATCAAGTCGAGAATATGATGTCATGTAAATGGCCGCCGCCACAGTTGATTGCCATTTGAGCCCTTTTTATGGCATTTTCCATCACTTTGGCCAAAACTTCCGGCGATACGTCCTCACATTGTTGACGGATATTGTCTTTAAGAGCTGCAAGAGTCTGAGGCTTGTTGACATAAACCCGCGAATTGAAAAAGCCACACACAAAAAGAAGTCTGGAGCGGTCAAATCAGGCGATCTTGCTGGTCAGTGCAAATCGCCAAAACGGGAGATTAGGCGCCCTGGAAATGCATCCTTCAACATATCGGTTGTTTCACGTGCAGTGTGTGCCGTAGCACCGTCCTGTTGGAACCACATGTTTTCCAATCCCAATTCATCAAGTTGCGGCAAAAAAAACTCGTTGATCATTGCTCTGTAGCATGGCACGTCGTCTGGTCGATGTCGACGGCGCTTCCATGACATCCTCGGCTACAGCAGCAAAAGTTGTGCCAAAGTCACCGACCGATTATTGGTCAAATAAATATTCAGCAATAGTCCGCGTTCTGGAGCAGTGTAGCGTAACATCGTCAAAGACATTTTCATACAAATGTGGCAAAAACGTGGACGACGAAGTAAGCGATATTGTGAATGCTCATATCGTTGACGACGAAGTCAGCGACACCGTGACTGCTCTTGTCGTTGACGATGAGGTAAGCGACATCGTGAATGATAAAATCTTTTTGTATACTACTTTTACATATGCCTGCAGTTTTTTAAATAATTAAAAACAATAGTAAATAAAAGTAATAAATAATTCAAGTCATTAAAAAGTAAAAATAAATTAAAATTCTAACTCAATTATTATATTTGCTTCCACTTGTTATTATTTTATTTCTTTGTAGCTGAAGACAATACTATAACTGTTTATTTTGTTTTTGCTCCCAAAAATGTAACGTAATTACAAGAGAACCAGTCCAACAGGTTTTATCGACGACAACGTCCAAGACATCGTCGCCCACAATGTCGTGTTTACATACAAATTGCTTCAAGGCTCTTTGAAGATAATGTCACCACAGGTACTGTGGCCTGCTGGGATAATGTAACTACCTTTTGGGTTAGTGTATTAGTAGACTGTGTTTTGATAACAGAAATTGAATTTCTGTCTGGCCCAATTTGAATTTGAACGTTTGAATTGTATAGACTCTCAAGTATTTCAGAAATTACACAAGCAAATGTGGCAATTTGAAATATAGTATGAACTAGAGTAAAAACGAAATTAAATAGTATAACGCACCATATTGGAACGAAAATGATAAATTAAAAAATTTGGAACAACTTTTTTTAACCGTATTATGCTATAACCTTTGACCGCCGTTGGTGCAATGGTAGTGTGCGCGGCTCTTGTGCATGAGAACGCGGGTTCGATCCCTGCTCTGACCACCTAAAAATTTCTTTCGACGGCGGTCACCTCGCTTAGTGAAGGCGCGACTATCGAGTACTTAGCTATGAAAAAGCTTCTCAAAATACCGTTTGGAATCGGCGTAATATTGTAGGTCCCAATTAGTGAGTGTGAAACTAGAACGCGCATAGCTCACTGGTTTGTGAAAAGCTCTCCCTAATCCCTTCATGGGATGTAACGGGAACCCATTTATTTTTTTTATGCTATAACCCAGTATATAGCCCAGTATTATTGTGCATACTTTTAGGAGTTCGTGGTTTAGCGTTTGAAATTTGTACCAATTCGCTCTGTTATTTTATTTTAATGCATACACTGTACAGTCAAGGACGCCTATGAGGGTTGTTTTCTTTCATATTGGCTTTGTGATAGTCATGCCCATGTGAAATGTGCTGGCTTCAATGGAAGGAATTATGATATAATTGCGGCTACGGAATGCGGACTTCGCGTAACATGTTGAAAGTGTAGGGAATTCGGTGTTGACTTTTATAAGCTATTTAGGGAGGCCAAGAAAGGATTTCAAAATTTAAATTATTTAATTTGTCTCTATAAGTTCGAAACTTAAATCGTTGGTGGATATGTTTGATTCTTTTAAATGGCCTGCGAACGTGGGTTCGATCCCTGCTCTGACCACCTTAAATTTCTTTCGACGGCTGTCACCTCGCCTAGTGACGGCGACACTATCAAGTATTTAGCCATGAAAAAGCTTCTCAAAATACCGTTCGGAATAGGTGTAAAATTATAGGTCCCAATCAGTGACTGTAAAACTAAACGCGCACAGCTCACTGATTGTGAGAATATAGATGGGATGTAACGGGAAACCATTTATTTTTATTTATTTATTTTAATAACTTATATTTTTTTTAAATGAATTGCCCCCAGGTCGGGCTCCGGTGTATATTTAATAAACATCTATGTTGCATTTGTACAGTTTTATAAATGTAATTTGCTGAAATAAATTTAAAATTACATAAATATTGTATTATATAGTATATGTATGCTAAAATCTTTGGTCTAATTAAATCTATTTTTTTTGTATAAAACAATAATTTTAAGATAGCCACCTCAATTTTTTAGTTTTTGACGCTAGTAGTGCAATATCTTTATGCGATATGTTGGAAAAGTACGTTGTACTTTTTACTGCTTTAATATTTGCCCATCTGTATGATATATGGCGGGAATTCCATTTATATCCTCGATATATATTTGTTTGTCCAGGTATATAAACTCCTCGGGTGGGGCAAACCCTTTTCGTAATGCATCCCTTAAATAATTTGCATTTGTTTAGTAGGGAGGCAGTATTGAATTGTTTTCATGTAATTGTCAATTCGAATTACATTTTCCCTTGACTTTGTGCTGTTCTGTGCAAAGAAGTCGAGGCTCTTAAACATTTCCTTTCGATTGTCCTTAATTTTTCCATGACCCCCGGCGATACGTTGAACCAGACAGGAGAACCATTTGTCATGACAGGACGAATTAACGTTTGATACATAATAGTTTTGACACGGGAATTTATATGTTTATAATGAAAAATACGCCTGTATACTTTATAAAAAACTTTCCTTGCCTTTGAGACTATGTCCTTTATATGTCCATAAAACTATAAATATTTGTCCAGGTACACCCCTAGATATTTAATTTTGTGTTTGTTCTCAATGCTCGTATTGGAAAAGTTTTATTTGATTCCGAATTCCGTTTTACGTCGTTATTACATTTTCCTACTGGTGGCCGAAATCCAGTCAGTGTTTATTTTTTAAATGCCAACCAAGGGCATACTACTTGACCATGTTGAATGAGTTTAATATTAGATATTGTCTTATCGGCATGATAAATAATAACATCATCTGCGAATGCCGACTCGTTTGATTATTATTGTTTTCATCGAAATCCTTATATGAATGAATTGATTCCAGAAAAGCTCCTATTGCATCATGTATTTCCTCTTGGTCACGTATTACTAGCTTGTCCGTATTATCCTTTTCTAGATCTTGCGTGTTTATTCCAGCTTTTCTTAGTATATTCCTTTCAGATTCGTGCACAACTATTTTATTTAAATTGAGAGGTTTCATTTTTTAAATATTTTCCTACCTTGGAACATTATTACTGGATCTCTATGATCTAGTCTCTCCAGGTTTTCCTGAATTTTTTTATTACCTACTTATTAATATAAAATTTTCATTCAATAGTTTTTTAATCAGTTTGAGTTTTGCTTGTAAGGTATTTAATGATGTCTTTTTATCATCGTTAATATTTTACTTTTTTCTGAGTGTAATTTTTTAATTATGCTGTTAGAAAATTTTGAAAAGACATCTTTGTCTTTAAATTTTGGTACCGTACTTTCAATGGCCTCCGATATTAGAAAATGTAATCTAGTTATATATACATCTATTTCATCATTCGTTAAATTTCGATAGGTCGATATAACTGTTTCCAACTGGATTTTCTGCATTACCACCTTCTAACACTTTTTCCAATTTGTCATTTTAAAGTTAAATGTGAAAGTTATCCCCTCATTCAAAGTTGTCATAACATTCGGCTCACTCTAAATTTTCACAATTAATTTATCTGCGTTGTGGTCACTATCGAAATCCAATGTCTTAGGCAGTTTGAAATTTCGTTGACTCTTAATATATTTAGCCTGGAATCCGTTATGTATAAATCGTGGTAAGAGCCGGATGGAGGAAAGGATGGTGCTACAGAAGTGTAAAGCTCGCACCTGAATTCTATTTCGTTTTCCGACAACCATTCTTTTAGGCTATTGCCTTTTGCGTTATTAACAGTATTACCCCATTCTGTGTGCTTGCAGTTCAAGTCTATTTGAATTTTGCAGATTCATAAAATCAAATAGTTTTTGCAAGTTTGCTCGTATAGAATTTATATAGCCGACCGGACACACATCTAATAACTAAAATGTTGTTGCAGTCAACGGGTATATTTATGGCGCATCTCTCTAAAGCATCTAGCGAATATATACTTTTGTTATCGTAACTGTATTATTGTGTTATTCTTGATTAATAAAAAAAGTTTTTTATTTTACAAAACATACCTTTTTTTAAAGATCCATTGCAGTTACCGTATTTTGCGACAGGCTACAAACACGTTATATTTTGATCCAAACCACAACAAAAGACAGATATTTCAGCGTGTACAGATCTGCTACATATATTTGTAATAGTTCGCCACCTTGGAAAAACAAGGTTCTAAGTGCATTAGATAAATCTTGAGATACCCCATATTAAATCCACGTTGTTAACCAAATTACTGCAGGATACTATGTAGTTAGATATTTTTTATATTAGATATCTCGCAAACGATAAGATATATAATAATGGCAATAGCAATAACTGAATGGGCATGCCCATTTTAGTACGATGAGGTATGCAGCTTAAATTATCAACAATTTTCAGTTAGAACCCTGTTGTTCTGAGGTCGCTAAATATTTTAAAATTCAATTGAGACAACAACAACATAAGAGAAGTATAATTAATTGTATTAGGAATATACCACAGAAAGGAAGAAAATAGCCGAATGGTTAAAAATTTGATATTTTGCGCTTTGTTTACAAACTGTGGCCGTCGGTGGTGCAATGGGTAGTGTGCGCGCCTCTTGTACATGAGATCCCGGGTTCGATCCCTGCTCTGACCACCTTGAAAAAAAAATCCTTTCGGCGGCGGTCACCTCGCATAGTGACGGCGACACTATCGAGTATTAAGCCATGAAAAAGCTTCTCAAAATACCGTTCGGAATCGGTGTAAAAACTGTAGGTCCCAATCAGTGAGTGAAAAATTGGAAAGCGCACAGCTCGCTGGTTGTGAGAAGCTCTCCCCAATCCCTTCATGGGATGTAATGGGAAACGGTTTTTTTTTTTTTTTTTTTTTTTTTTTTACAAACTTTCACATTCGACTTATATTTATATACTTCCCAGATGTATCTTGTTATACGTTTTGGCATATTGATTTACAAGTTATCCCTGGACAAACCAAGTTTAGTTGTCGGACAGTGTAAGACCAAAATCCCAATGCAACAGTAATTAATTGCAAAGAATAAAACACTGAGCTGCGGTATCACATTTTACCGGATCAATGCTTGGGTTGGTAGCATGATTTCTGTCGGCTGCTGCTACTGGAAGAAAGGAGTTGTGCGCCATTTCTTCATATCCATATTCAACATTATCCTTTGGCGAATATCCTGTCAAAGTTGATGGTTGTTGCTGATTGATATGGCTCAAATGATATAATGTAAGGGAAAATGTCAAAGTGAAACTGACTCAACGAATGATACAATGACAACGGCCGAATATTTACTATTAGTATGCATTTGAGATTGTGGATTAGTTGGTCGGAAAATGTCAAGTGGCGGAGGAATTTACTGCTAGACATGAACTGTTCACTGGCAGTCAGCGAGTAGCAGACGTCACAGACGGAATAATAATGAAATGCAACCGTGCTCCTTCAGTGCTTATGCCGGCTCCAGCATCAGCAAAACAAAACAAGCATCCACCCTTGATGACGCCTGACACATGACATTGGCCAGGGGACAGAATGACATGACCATCATAGGCTACGATGCTTATATTGGCTGACTGGCCTTGTTGTATATGGTACAGAACATATATACTTATATATTTTACCCGTTCATATGTACACACTTTGTCTATGTCCTTGCCTGTATTTCTTGTTATGTTGAATAGAACACAATACTGATAGTCATACGAGTATACTTCATTTGTTCTTGTCCAATCTCAGCGGTAGAATTTGCAAGGCGTTCTCATGGAATACATTCTCTTCATTTCCAAAAATAGTCTAGAAGACGTTTTCAAAGATCTTTTAATGGAACCGATAATGCAAAGCTACACTGAAAGAAAAACGCTTCGTTTCAAGGATGGAACATTTTCGTTAATGTTTTTACGTTGTTATAGTGAAAAGTGTCGTATATACGACAATTTGGTAGTCGCTGCAATGAAAAATTTCATACTTGACTTCTTTGACAATTTTTCATTTCGTTGCTGCAACAACAAACTTTTCGTTCCTGCAACAATTTTATTTAATTTGAATTTTGTAGAAAAATGGGTTGAAAATTAAAAAAAAAGTAAAGGCATTTTGGAGGTTTGTCAACATTTTTAGTTTACGAAACAATTTCGTTATTGTAACGAAACTAATTTCTATGATGGTATCGACAGAGAAGCAGTCGAAAAAATGAGCGAGCGTAAAAAATAGGCAGCAATAGAAAATGATGATCGTGAGTGGTGGGTCACGTACACACCTTAAATCAGTTCCATTGCAACAATTGAAAGTGGTAGATATATTTCTCCGCCGGAATAATTTAAATAAATTTGTTAAAACAGAGTAATTAGTTATACTTAGTACTAACCTTTTATTGTGAAAACTAACTTGTGTGTGTATTTATGTGTTTGCCGTGATCGTTTGTGTAACTGGTGAATCTATAAATCAAATAGATAAATAAACAGAATCCAAGGAGCAACACGACAGAAAAGAAAGTGACGCATCGATAGCAGAAAAACTACCCCGAAATATGTGACTGAACTTTTGTTTGTGTGTATGCGCGTGACGGTACAAGTCGCAATAAAATGTTCGTGTTTTTGTGTTTTAATCATAATTCGGTCGCGCCTCTTTCGTTGTGTTGGTATTTGGATTCAGAAAAAAACGAAACATACATTTGTGCGGGCAGTCGAAGTCAATGAACACGAAAAGTCAAAGAAACAAAGTGTTTCAAGTACGATGAACATAAAAAATAACAATTCAACGTACAGTCAAATGAATCCAATCAACATTTTAACAAATTTGTTTAAAATAAATAAAAGAGCAGTTGAAAACAATGCTTACACAGCGATCACTGGCTTAACGACGGGAAGATTTGGCGCTACAATTGAATATCAAAACCCTCAACACAATAGCAATTGCATGATTTAGTAATGAAATATATTCATTACAACAATGACTCAAATTCGCAGCACTAATGAAATAATTTCATAGCAGCAATGAACAAATTCATTGCAGCAATGAAGCAAATTCCTTACAAGAACGATTCGTATTCATTACAATAATGAAACAAATTCATTGCAGCAATGAAACAAATTCGTTGCAATAATAAAGCAAATTCATTGCAGCAACAATCATACTTTCACCACAGTAACGAACAATTTCCAGTTGATTAACACATTTTCATGGCGGGAATGAAACGTTACGTTAGCTCACTTTCGATGACGAAAGTTGTTGGGGTGATGAACATTTTCATCCGTGTGACGATGCTTTTCCGTTCGCTGTATTGCTCCCCGACCTACTATATATTAGGTTTAGTTCCGTAAGAACATCAGAAACCTAGAAGGCCTTTTCTTTCCTTCTGACACTTTGGAATACTGTTTGATGACGTCAACGCGTAATGATGTACCATAACACTATCTTAAACCTCAACATGAGAGAAACACTGTTACCACATTTGCATAAAGTGACGTCTTAGATTTATTTGAGGATAGCACGTACAAGAAGTAACTGCTGGCCATCAGTGTTTGTTTTATGGAAATAATTTATATTTAGAGATGCCATTTGATTAGTGCTGTCTGTCTTTGTAGTGAGAACTGCAAGTAATCCGTTGTGTACAGAGTTATACCAAGCACTGCATGGACCTGTAGCAGTGTAATCAGTTCAGTAAAATGTACCATGAAACACATCAAATCATTCGGCAGATTTGTAATGGAGTGAATTTAAAGCTGGTATAGTATTTTGGCACAAGAGTAGGATAGTTTCATGCTAGAAGAATGCAAGAGGTGTAACGTACTGCAGACTCAATATAATGCAAGTGGTTTATATATCACAAACCAATTGAAATGCACCGTTTAACTGCATCATTTGGTAAGCAGACGCCATTTCAAATATCTTGCTGTATTTTTGGAATAAGACTGATAGAATTCGCCACTGCAAAGAACATGGTAGTTAGTAGCACACGATTCCAGCACAAGGACATTCTTCGTCCTGATCAGCGGACGAAGAACCAGATTGATCACTTAGTAATAGATGGCAGGCACTCTTCTAGTGTAATGGATGTGCGTGTGATTCGAGGAAACCGCTACTGGAACTGAACTTGGCTGTCGAAAACCGCAGAAGGATAAGCCATGGTGCGACGAAGCATGTCGCACTGCAAGTGATGAAAAAGACGCTACACGCATGTCTATTCTAAGTTTAAGAAGGGATCACACTTTTATTTTTTTTTGTAATAATTTCTTGTTCTTTCATTTTATTTAAATTGAAATATTTTTATTTATAAACCAGTTCCATACGTCGTGTTTTTTGAATGAGAACCTCAATCGCATCATCGTAGAAATTTTTTGTATTTTTTAAATATTTTAAAAAAGACTTTTCTATGGAAATTAAGGCTAACTCTGAAAACCTTTTCTCTAACATTTGGTTTCTGCAATAAGTCTTAATTCTCTTAAGTGCTGGAAGAGATCTCTCAACAGAACTTGTTGATACTGGAATTGTTAAAATTAACATGCTTAATTTAAATACTTCAGAAAAAGTATCCGACAAAACAAAATTAATTAAATTACTTGGTATGTCAAAAACAGCAATGTCGTAGAAATACGAATGGGCATAAAACACAACTAATTCGTTTTTTAATTTAATGAAATCAAAAAAATTTCCATAATAACTTTTTAAGCTCTCAAATGCTTCAGTCAGAAATATTTTTATATAACTTGCATATTTTTCTTAAATTTAGCAATTCTACAAATTTTAAATATTGTAAAGATTTGAATCTAGTTTCCATTTATTCAAACAGTGTTTCAGTTTTTTGATTGTATGTTTTTTATACCTCAAATCGAAATTTTCAATGTTTTCTCCACGCTTTAAACTTACTCGAGCAGTAGGTTTCGTCATAATTAATATATTATCAAACTTTGATTTGTTAGCTAATATTTTCTTCTTAGTAATTTCAATATGTTCGCAGCAATATTGAATACCAAGAGTTTTTTTTGGAGAATATCAAACAATACATCAGTGTATGGAAAAATGTCGTTACAGGTATTTAGAATGAAAACTGTATTAAATGAATCTAAAAACAGCATAAATCCCCTAGCTTGAACTGGATCCGCACCCCAATTATCAGGATCTTCTATCATTTCTTCAAATACTGTTATTAGATCTGAACGATAAGTGTGGACTATGTTTTCAAGTCTAGAGGAATAGTTCCATCTTGTTGTTGTCACAGTAGATATTCTTCGCTTTACCACCTGATCTAAGAAATATGTTCTTTTGGTGGATTGATTAAAAAAAGCAGACAGCCCTGATAATGTTACAAAAAATATTTTGGTTTATTGTATTTTGGTTTATTGTACAAAGTTTACAAATTGCGATTAATCTAAATCTAACACATGAGCATTACAATGGATAAAAATAACATTACAAACTTTTTTTATATCGGTTGTATCATCCAACATTACTGCGATAAATAAGGATTAATTTAACTCTTTTTCGATATTATTTAACATGACTGTACCAATAGAGTTAATTATATCGTTTTGAATGGGGTTGGAAGTGCCTTTAAAAATCGTGGATGTCGATAAATGACGATCTAATTTACTATAATTTTGAGCAATAAAGTGTAAAATTTTCACATAATTGTCGGAATTTTCTTTTTCATCGTTACCTCTAAACGGAAGTTCCCGTGCACCAAGAAATCATACTGAATCGACTAAGCGTTCGACTACATTTCGGTTTTCAGAGACTTGTTCATTATGTCTCGATAATGAAATGCGTTTTTGTTCGTCAAGTAAAATGTCAATTCGAACTTTTCCAAAGGTTTTTAATGCCAAGGTGTTACTAATGTGAACTTGGGACGTTTGATGTTTTATAATAGAAGCAGTAAAATTATTTAAATAATTATTACCTGTGGTCCAAACACTTTTCTCATTTTTAGAAGCAAAAAGCAAAGTTTTGGCGTTGGCCTTCCATTTTTAATTATTTGAGTTGTTTCTTCGACTTTTAATCGTGAAAAAATACTATCTAAACAAATTTGAATAGAGCATCCACATATCATTTTGCAATTTGCGTTTGATCTCATTCACAGTCAGATGTAAAATGAATATTCTACATACAATTATCTATGGTTCAGAATTTCTGTTGCAAACAATTTTGTTTGTATGGGAGTGTAAGCAAATATAAGTACATATATACAAATTGTTCTCCTACAGCATAGCACCACTGTTAAAAGTTTTACAGTAATATTCATAAAGAAAACTAAAACAAGAACGACAAAAAATGTTAAGTAGTACAGCTTGTAGCAAGAAAAGAAAAAATATGTGCAACAGAAACACACACAATTGTATTATAAATTAAAACAATGAATAAATGTTGGATATATACACTGCACGTCACATGAACAGGTGCAGTGTTTAAGCAATCATTTTAAGGTTGCTGCTCTCAAGATAACTCATGGAAAGGATTATGTTGTACTTTTTATTAAAGGTTTAACAATTGAGAAAAAGAGTGTAAACAAAGAGTAGTCGAAAAAGTTCCGTTAAATGTAATCTGAGCTTCTTTTTGTTATTTGTCAAATAAAATGTGTATTATTTTTGCGTCACTTGAATAGGTGCAGTGATTAAAAAATTAAAAAATTTAAAAACAGAATTAATTTTAATTCTAAATAGTTTTCAATAATGTGTACTTCCGCCCTTCGCTAAAATTATTTCATAAATTCTGTTGGGAAGGGAGTTATACAGTTGCGATAAATATTGTAACGAAATTTGCGACCATCCCGATTGTATTGCTGCAACTAAAGAGTCTCGGTCATCAAATTGCTGTCCAGACTCAAACACTTTCCGAGACAACTATCCCCACACGTTTTCCATTATATTTATGTCCGGGGAACATGGTGGCCATGGCAGCAATTCAACATTTTGCTCGCTAATCCACGTTTTAGTAACCCTTGCCGTATGGATAGGAGCATTATCCTGTTGGAAAGTCCATGGGATGGGTCCAAACAACTCTTGAAATTTTGGAAACGCCGTTTGCAGAATAGATTTATACGAATTTGCTGTCATTTTCGTGGTTTGAAATTCCAAGTCAATGACTCCATAGAACGATATCGCGCCCCAAACCATTACACCACCTACTCGACTATGCCGACGGGCTAAAAAACGTTCTTCCTTCCTCAGATCATGGAAATAGTAGTTAAAGCCATCGGGTCCATCAAAATTGAACTTTATTTCATCTGAGAAAACTACTTTATTCCACTTACTCTTCCAAGTCATGTGTTCTTTGCAAATCCTTATTCAATAGCTCCAATTTCAATAGTTTTAAATGTTCTGCTGCATTTATAATCCTTCTGACGGTAGAAATACTAGCACTGGAACCACTCTTTGCTTTGATTTTTGCAGCAGAGTCACTAGAATTGGAGGCTATTCTTAGAATATTTCGCCTTTCCGCAGCTTTTGTGGCCACTGTTTGCCTTCCCTTCATGTTTTTGCCATATTCTTCATTATTTCTTAAATAATTCCACACAACGTTAGCACTTTTATGAATTTTCGTAGCAATTTCCCGGCCGGACAGACCTTGGTCATCATAGGCATCAATTGTTGCCTTTTCTTCTACCGTTAATGATTTTCCACGGCCCATTTTCAATTAAAACCGATAGCAAATTATTTTTATGTCTTGGTTTTAAAAAATTCAGATCTATTTGGTAGTCAAATTTGACACAAATGACCATGCAAACACTTTTTAATCACTGCACCTATTCAAGTGACGCAAACATAATACACATTTTATTTGACAAATAAAAAAACGAAGCTCAGATTACATTTAACGGAACTTTTTCGACTTCTCTTTGTTTACACTCTTTTTCTCAATTGTTAAACCTTTAATAAAAAGTACAACATAATCCTCTGCATGAATTATCTTGAGAGTAGCAACCTTAAAATGATTGCTTAAACACTGCACCTATTCATGTGACGTGCAGTGTATATGTCGCTGAAATATTTTTGAACTTTAGGAAATAATTATAAAAAAAATATAACACCTCCGCACCTTAGAAGGATCGTCACTGGCTGAGAGTGTGGAGAAACCGAAATGTGCAGGATGAATGGTGCCTCCCGAAAGTTTCCAGGTTATGGGAGGATCGGACAACGGACCTAATAATGGGCTGCCCTCCTGCAAGGACCAGAATGGGAATCCGGTGACTAATAAGCAGTCTGTGCTCAAAATGTGCAGAGACCACTTACTAAACTCAGATTCTTCCACTGAAAATCAGGATGTAATGATAGTGGAAGATAGTGTAGACTGTACCTCCCCCCCCAACCAAGGAGAGATTAGAACGGCGGTCTCTCGGCTTGAGGATGGTAAAGCCGCTGGTGTGCATGGGCCACCCGCTGGACTTTTTAAGGCAGGTGGCGAGGTACGGCTAGTCCATGCGACTTATATGCGTTATATGGCTGGGGGAAGCTATGCCTAATGATTGGTGTCTCAATGTTTGGAATATCCTATATTCGAAAAGGGTGATCCGTGTGCCTGTTCCGACTATCGCTGTATCAGTCTTTTAGCCATCGTTTATAAGGTCTTGTCGAGCGTATTATGTGAAAGACTAAAGCCAATTATTGAACACCTGATTTGACCTTATGATTGTGGTTTTAGACCGGGAAAAAGCAATATGTTGCTGGCGTATGCTGAAGACATAGACATCGACAGGGAGAAATTTGCGAGAGGTTACTGCATTATTTTCAAGAATCGAAAAGGAATCAGCGAAGGTTGGTCTTTCTGTTAATGAGGGCAAGACAAAATTGATGGTATCAACGACTACAGACATCTCTGGACTTGGTCCGCACTTTAACGTTGACAACCGATTTAATTTTGAAGTGGTACATGAATTTGTCTACCTTGGATCCGCCGTGAACAAGGACAATAACGTCATCTGGAAATAGATAGGAGAATTTTGCTTGCAAATAGATGCTATTTTGGGCTCAGCAAGCAGTTTGGGGACAAAATCCTCTCTCGAGGACAAAAGTCCGTCTATATCAGACTCTCATTTTACCTGTCTTGACATATGTCTCCGAAACTTGGTTTATATCGCAAGCGGATGAAAAACATCTGGGAGTATTTGAGCGAAAAATTGTCCGTAAAATATATCGTCCTGTTAGGAGAAACCGCGAGTACCGACGTCGCTGGAACCAAGAGCTATATAATTTATATTCTGACGTGGACATTAGGATAAATTAGGATAATTGCGTTGGCTAGGCCATGTTATCAGAATATATGAAGATGCACCAGCGCGAAAATTTTTCTATAACGTAGCCGATTAGTGTATTCAAAACCGAAACCGGTTTATCGAATTCCGGTCGGTTAACCGTATGTCGGTTTCCTAAAAATTGCTATTTTCAAAGAACCGGTTTCAACGGTTATTTCAAATTGATTAACCGGCTTTTACACAACTAATATAACACCGCAGAATTACACACATAAAGCATTTTTCATAGCTCGTTATGATTCCTGGCCCCATCAGACAGACACAAAAGACTTTGCTGAATTGGTTGTCCAATGGGATTAGGAGTCATATCTGCCAACTCCGATTTACATCTAAGTTCTGGATGTAATGACAACACAGGTGGTATGTTAGCTGAAATGCATAATGCATCAAAAAAGAAGTACAAACTGCCCAAAGGAATATTTGCAGAACGATGATTTTGCCTAATTGGGTAAATCAAATCAAATGTGTATGAGAAAATTTGGAACTTGGGCCTCACGATGGCTAAAAGACTGATACCGCGATAGTCGGAACAGGCACACGGATCACCATTTTCGAATACAGGATATTCCAAACATTGAGACACCAATCATTAGGCATAGCTTCCCCATCCATATAACGCATATAAGTCGCATGGGCTAGCCGTTCCTCGGCACCTGCCTTAAAAAGTCCTGTGGGTAGCCCATGCACACCAGGGGCTTTATCATCCTGAAGCCGTGAGACCGCCGTTATAATCTCGCCTTGGTTGGGGGGAAGTACAATCTACACTATCTTCCACTATCATTACATCCTGATCTTCAGTGGAGGAATCTGAGTTTAGTAAGTGGTCTCTCCACATTTTGAGCACACACCAAATTCATATTCTGGTCCTTGCAGTCCATTATCAGGTGCGTTGTCCGATCCTCCCATTCCCTGGAAACTTTCGGGATGCAGCATTCATCCTGCACATTTCGGTTTCCCAACTCTCTCTGCTCCCACTGCCATTCCCGCCTAACTAGTTGGTTTTTCTCCCTTCTCAGCCTCTTGTACCGCTCACTCGCACCACGCGTTGTATCCGACTGTTTCGCTGCCATGCGTGTAGCGTCTTTTTCATCACTTGCAGTGCGACATTCTTCGTCGTACCGTGGCTTATCCTTCTGCGGTTTTTGACAACCAAGTTCAGTTCCAGTAGCGGTTTCCCCGAATCACACGTACATTAGACTGGCCACTAAAAATAGATTTCCAATTGCTGGGCGGAAAAAGTTTGCTTTTGATGCCAAATGCTTAGCATTAAAATTTGGTAGCGACCGGAGAACGTTTGAGAACGTGAGAGAAGAGTCACGAAAGCGAAAGCACGATGAGTCTCAAAACGTAGATATTGGTAAATATTTTTAATTTGCATTGTATAATACATATCAATTATTGGAATGAATGAATATCTAACTTCTTTTGTGATTTCATTCAGCGATTGAAGAAAACGATAGTGCTAGTGAAAGCGATAATATTTCCGACGACAACGATCCAACAATGGACGTGGACGATTATGACACTCAACCAGAGGAAAGAAGAGGCCGTACGCAATTGATAACACCACGTCTTTCAGCCGCTCTGGGTGATGCTAAGGTTTCCGATAGAAAAGCAATACATATAATAATGGCAGTGGCAGAAGCCTTCCGTGTCAACGTTGATGAGCATGTTGTCAATCGAACGTCTCTCCAAAATTTACGAAGAAAGCACCGTGAAAAAGAATTTGAGAAGATTCAGGCCGAGTTCGTCGAAGACGTAATTTACTTTACTTTTGGTTTAATTTTAATTATATATATATTTTTTTCCGTAGATAAATAGTGCACAATCATTAGTTGTTCATTGGGATGGCAAATTAATGGAAGCAATAGTTGGTAAAAAAAAGTTGAGCGAATCGCAATTCTCGTCAGTTATAAAGGCACCGCAAAATTTCTCAGTGCATTAATTATAGAACCCGCCACGGGAGAGAATATTGCGGGCGCTGTTCGTAATGCTTTAATCAGTTGGAATATCATTGATCGCGTTGGTGCGATGAGTTTCGACACTACTTTTTCAAACACTGGTCCTAACAATGGTGCAATCGCATTCTTACAACAATATTTAGACCGGAAATTAATCAAACTTCCATGTCGTCATCATATTTTCGAAATTGTCTTGAAAAGTGTTTTTGACTTGAAATACTCAGCGACCAGTGCACCCGAAGTTCCTATTTTCAATCGATTTGCAGAAGCTTGGGACAATCTCAATCACACTTCATTCAAATGCGGTCTTTGTCCGTTCAAAAATAAGCGAAGAGGATTGTGATGAAGTCAAACATGTCTGCTATCAAAATTAACAAAAAGATCAAATTCGCGCTGATTATAAAGAATTTCTACAGCTCACAGTCGCATTCCTTGGTGGAAACGGTGGCAATTTTCGGAAGTGTAATTCAACGTCCCATGCAAGGTTTATGGGAAAAGCAATTTATTGCCTGAAAATATTTCTTTTTCGCGAACAATTCAAATGCACAGGTAGACAATTGAGCGCGCTGCGAGATGTATGTATTTTTCTAGTTCGACTATATGTCAAAGTCTGGTATGGATGCCGAAATGCCATCACAGCTCCAAATCAAGATCTACAATTTGTAAAGGACTCGATCGCATACGCTGAAACAGATGCAGCAGTGTCCAACATAGTTCTATCAAAAATCAAAAACCATTTGTGGTATCTAGCACCAGAAAACGTTGCTTTAGCATTTTTTGATCCTTGCGTTTCAGATGAAGCAAAGCGCAAAATGATCAAATGTCTCCAATCAAGTGAACCGAACGTAAACCTATTGGAGAACCGTCGAATTGCAAACGTTGAAGTTTTACATTCCAGTTCATTGAGCGATTTAGTATCATATAAAACAAAATATTTTTTCACTGCATTTGGTTTGTCTGCCTGTTTTTTGGAAAAAGATCCATCGTTATGGGAAGAAGATGATGACTATCAAGTCGCTTTGGAATTTTGTCGTAATTTGTTCGTCGTAAATGATGCTGCCGAACGTTTACAATCGAAAGTTTACAATCGAATCTTAACAAATGACGAAAATGAAAAACAAATGGTATTTCAGTTCGTCGAGTCATATCGTCAGAAATTCCCTTCACATAAGAAATCCACACTCACTTAAATTTGCTTGCATTTAGTATTTTTCAGCTATAAAATTGTCTAACTTTGATATTTTTCATTAAATTTTGGATTTATATAGCTCGTTGAAATGGTAATTTAATTGGCAATTCGACTAAATATTAAAAATCAACAACTAAAACTAGTTTTATGTATTAAAATTTACGTATTTCAATAAAAACATCGATTTTTCCCATATATTTCGGTTTTTCAAACTTTAAGTCTTGGGCGGCAGGCTCAAACGTTCTCCGATCGCTACCAAATTTTAATGCTTAGCATTCGGTATCAAAAGGAAACTTTATCCGCCCAGCAATCGGAAATCGAAGGAATTTTCTATAAATAAGGGCCAGTCTAACGTAAATCCATTATACTAGAAGAGTGCCTGCCATCTATTACCAAGTGATCAATCTGGTTCTTCGTCCGCTGATCAGGAGATATCCAGTTCGCCTTATGTATGTTCTTATGCTGGAATCGTGTGCTACTAACTACCGTGTTCTTCGCAGCGGCGAATTCTATCAGTCTTATTCCATTATCGGGGGTGGTATCATGTAGACTGTGATTACCGGTGGATGGTCGAAAGACACTTTCCTTTAGTAATTTGGTATTAAAATCGCCTAGAATAGCGTTCATATACTTCCTCCAGACGTTCATAAAATGTTTCCTTGACCCCATCATCTTTGTCGCCTTGTGCACACAAATTAACGAGATGTTGAAATATTTCGCCTTGCTGCGAATTGTGGCTATGCGGTCACTCCGGTTTCCTCCTTGCGCTCGAATATTTTAAACAATATACATCTATGCGTCGATATTTCATTGATCGTTGTTGACTATTTGGAATATCGTCTCATTAGCGTGTCCACTTTCGTCGTTCGGCTTACTTAAACATTCCGTGATCGATTTAAACTCTGCCTGAAATATCAGGAAGGCAAGTACCGTTCAATATTTATTTCCATTCTTCCATTCGTCATAGATCTGTCACACCGTGAGGCTGCACAGTGGTTCAGAATCAATTTCCATCCGTATAAATTAAACTCTTTTTGATCTAGCAACATTTCTAAGTTCTGCAAAAAACCGATTTTAGGCAACGAGCACTGATTATGGCCGTATATCAACATTGAAAATTGCACAGTCGGATATATTTCTGAAAAATATCCAAGATTGCCTACTTTAGCATTTTTCGATTTCCAAGAAAACAAAAATTTTGTTTTTTTTTCTTTTTATGTTTTTGGTACATATTTTGATATAATTGTTCATAATGCGTACCAAAAATTTAAATTTTTTTCGCATTACAGAATTGTGAGAATCGAAAAATGTTGATATCTTTTTTCGAATTTCTAGCTCTGTATCTCATTCAGTTTTAGAGATATTGCACTCAATTTCTGTTTGTTATAAAGAGTGATTAGTTTTATTTACTATAGCGGCTAAGATTTGTTTTTAGTAATGACTGTTCGGAAGTACAAGCTATTTGAAAAATATCGTCGTTGGAAAAAATTGAATTTCGACTAAAATAACTTATTTTCGTCAAAAGCGTCCAATGATAATGATACACAGTTGGAAAGGCTAATCTGGTCCCCAATTTCACAGGTTAATTTTAATTGCCGCCCGATGGAACACAAACAAAATAGTGCTAATTTAATGAAAAAATTCTGAATTTCAATACCTAATGGTGAATAACACTGTGTGTAATTTTTTAAGTCATGGCAAAATAACCATATACGGACACCACTACGTGATAAAAGACTAAAAAAAAAGACCCGTCTTTCCCAATGTCATGCACTTTTTTTTTATGGGCCGCCAAAGATTTGGGGCCTCGGTATCATTTTCGTAAAAATGTGATCATTTTCTCAGGCTCATATCTTGGAAACCGTTCAGAAGTTGTAGCTCTTGTCATAAAGAACAAAAATTGCGAACATATAAAATCAAAAAAACTTCACCTTCCAGATCAAAATCGCAAAAAACTTAAAAAAATTCGATTTTTTTACCTTTTTTCCCGTGTTCAGGCCCATAGGTAGCAAACCGTTCAAAATTCAAGGAAACAATCAACTACAAAAATTTACCTAAGATCTCAATAAACAAATTTCTAGAACATATAAACTTCCTAGAGATGATTCTTAACACTGGTTAGGTAGCACGCAGAAGTGAAAAATTTGCCGAAAATTTTTTAATTTCATTTTTTTTTACCTTTTTCTCCTGTTCAGGTCCATAGGTAGCAAAAAATTAAATATGCCTGACCAGAACCATGTGCATTCTTCAGTCTATGTTGTTGTATTTGTTCATCCACACTTCCTCTTGGCCTCGACGAGTTACATTGGAATTGATTCAGAGGTGAGCGTGAATCCCAATTACAAAGAAAACAAAAGAATTTTGGGAAGCCGCCCTTATCGATGATCCCTTGCAAAATGTTGATGACCTTCAAATCACAGCATAGCTTTCTTTCATGTTGATACACGTTGCTAGCGGAATGGAAGGTTTTCGGTTCGACACATGCAACAACACTGCTTTCAAGGTTGAAACAGAACCATCAATAAATAATCTCCACTCACTAGCGATGTAGTTCATTCCCATTTTTACCACCAAAGCGTTTATATCGTTGCAGTAAGCGAACGAATTGTCCTCATTTAGAGTGAGAGCATCTGAATATCAGCTTGTCGTTTGCGGTACGCCGTAGAGTTAACATTAGCATGTGTGAGTTTTCTTTGCTTTAAAAAAGCTGTCAAAAATATTGCAAGTCGCTGCGATAATCCCAATATGGCCACAATGAAATCCATTTCCATTTGTGTTATTAGTTGTGGTCCATCTCTTCCCTGTTGGGGCTCATAATCGGTATCAAATGGATCTTCATAAGTAACACCACTTGCTGTACTCATTGCTGTAAATTCTGTAGTACGATCTGGAGTTGGCGGCCTTGGTGATACAAAATTTTCAGGTGCAAGCACTGGTAGTGTGGCTGTTGCAGTTGCTTTATAAATTTTGTTCTTCTCAGAATGTCGATTTAGACGACATGTGTAATTTACGCATGCATAGCAACAGTTGCATCATGATCACCTGGGCGATTAATCCAGTTTACCGGCTAACAATACTTCATAGTACCTCTGCCTCCACTCAACCATGCCATGAGATTGTTATAACATTGGCGACACACTGTATTAGGTGTGTAATTTTCACCGGTCAAGTCCTCTTCGTCGAAAAACAATGTATATGCTCTTTTGAATTCACTAGTTAAAAGATTCTTTTCCTTCTGAAATCTTGTAGATGGTTTTTTTCTGGTTTGATGACCGCAAACGTAGCAAAATAAATCAATATTTTCACACTGCATATTGAAATTGTCAGTTGCTAATGTTGTGTGCGAATTATACTGTAGCACTTTCACTTTTTTACTTTCACTTTCACTTTATAACTTTCACCGCTGAGCTCTCGTTGACGTCGCGCTGTGTAATGCCTCGATGTGAGTGTCGTGTCGCTTTTATATTGTGTGCTGCGTCCCTTGTTGCGTGTGCTGAGCTTACTGCATTGCCTGTGCTGCTGCTGTCGGGGCATGATCGCGTGATACCTAAGCGCTACCTAAACGGTGTTAACCCTTGGACAAACACATGGTTCTGGCCAGGCATATTTCATTTTTTGCTACCTATGGACCTGAACAGGAGAAAAAGGAAAAAAAAATGAAATAAAAAAATTTTCGCCAAATTTTTCACCTTTGCGTGCTACCTAAACAGTGTTAAGAATCATCTCTAGGAAGTTTATATGTTCTAGAAATTTGTTTATTGAGATCTTAGGTAAATTTTTGTAGTTGATTGTTTCCTTGAATTTTGAACGGTTTGCTACCTATGGACCTGAACACGGGAAAAAAGGTAAAAAAATCGAATTTTTTTTAAGTTTTTTGCGATTTTGATCTGGAAGGTGAAGTTTTTTTGATTTTATATGTTCGCAATTTTTGTTCTTTATGACAAGAGCTACAACTTTGCCTCAGAGAGTAAATTCTGAACGGTTTGCAAGATATGAGCCTGAGAAAATGATCACATATTACGAAAATGATACCGAGGCCCCAAATCTTTGGCGGCCCATAAAAAAAAGTGCATGACTTTGGGAAAAATTGGGAGACACGGGTCTTTTTTTTTTAGTCTTTTATCACGTAGTGGTGTCCGTATATGGTTATTTTTTTCGTGTTGCACTGTGTAACTAATTTTTCCTCAAGAACTTTAAAAAATTAGGTACGGAGCTAAAAAGTTGATAAAATTCTTTTTCGCAAATTGGTATTATTTGTAATAATCTCAGTTCTTTTGGTTGAGTTCTGTCCCAAACATCCCTTACAGCTAGTGTATTCAACACCGAAAAGTGATATTTTCGAAACACCGGTTTCACCGGGTATTTCAATTACCCGTTTTTTTCGGCTTTTACACCACTGCTATAACAATGCAGAATTGCTAAACTAAATCCTTTTCATAGCGGACTATGGTTACTAACCCCATCAGACAGACGCAAAATACTTTGCCAACGAAATATGTCGCCTATAGTTTTCTGAAATAAGTTGTCCAAGGCAATATAAGTCATATCTACCAACTCCGATTCAGATGGAAGTTCCGAAACGAATGACAACACAGGTTGTGTGTTAGCAGAAATGTATAAAACAATAAACAGTATTCACTATCCAGAAAGAAGTACAAAACGTCCAAAGGAATATTTACTCAACGATGACTTTGCCATGTACTATTTGGAATTAAACACCCACTTATATCGAAGCAGATGACCAATTTGACATTTATTAAGTGGCAGAAATATTAAAAACTTTCATTACAATTTCTGAGTCTTCAACTCAAACTGTAAAAAATCCACGAAAACAGTTCGATAGAACTAGAGTTCTATCAATTAGGGTCCTTATTGAACAAAAGAACTCGTCTACGTACTCGTCGAGTGGAAAATATTGCCACTGTAGCTGCAATGCTGAAAGTTTACGCACTTCTTTGCGCAGAATTTTGAATAAAGACCTCGGTACGAAGACCGATCCGATGCGTTTTCACTTTTTTTTTTTACCGAAAAAAACTTTTCCGATGAAGCTCATTTTTACCACGGGGCTACGTTAACAAACAAAATTGTGGCATTTCGGGCTCGGAAAATCCACACGTCGTCGAAGAGTAGGCGATGCATCGAAAACCCGTGACTGTTTGGTGCGGTTTTTACCGTGGCGGCATCATAGATCCATTTTTCTTCGAAAATGTGCAACAACTAGCAACTTTTAGCACAGAACCCAGCCCCTCCTGATGACGATCCTGAAGCGCAATGGAAACCCATTTCCGACTCTATAAAAACTGCCGCAACAACCGTCCTTGGGTTTGCAAAACCACTTCGCAGCAAACTATGGTACGATGAAGTGTGTCGCATTGCAATTGGTGAAAGGAACGCTGGAACGCCTCTCAATTGCAACGCGAGGTGCAACTGAGAGGTATAGGGAGAAAAGGAAAGAGTTAAACCGTCTCTTTAGCGGCGAAAGCGCGAGAGTGAGAAAATTGAGATATACAGAAGGAGGTACAAAGCCCGAAAATTCTACCAAAAAGTTAAAAACGGAACTAATGGAAAAAGGAGCCGATGGATTACCGGCGGAGCTGTTTAAGGCTGGCGGCGATGAGCTGATAAGGTGCATGCATCAGCTCATTAGCAAAATTTGGTTAGATGAATGCATGACCGGCGATTAGAGTCTCAGTGTACTATGTCCCATATTTAAAAAAGGAGACCCGAGTATCTGTGCCAACTACCGTGGAATAAGCCTTTTATCCATAGTATATAAGGTTCTATCAAGTACAATGTGCGAAAGACTAAAACCAATTATCGCTGACCTGATTGGACCATACCAGTGTGGCTTTAGGTCTGGAAAATCGGCAACCGATCGCCTGCCCGGCGCCATGACCGATCCCGTGAAAACTCCAGCAAATCGTTAATGGCCACATGGCGATGGCCAGGTCATCTGCATGAAACCATACAAAGCAACGGCGACGCCTTCGCTGAAGGGCTGGTCATTGACTGAGATGGTGTTCAATGGTCTCCACCTCCTCTTCATCCGCATAAGCACGGCAGTAATCAATACCTTTCGTAATCCAGTTGCGAGTGAAGCCTCCAGAATGACAGTGACCCGTGATAAACCCAATGCGAAGCTGCAAGTCAGCCTTGCCCAGTCGTAGAAGCGACTAAGACCTCCCCGAACCCACTGTTGGACATATATGCCTTGAAATCCTGCAATCCACTCTGGCCAGCCAGGCGGCGATCGATCAAGCCATACTGGTAACAGATCGGTGGATTTGCAGAGGCAATAAATCTCAAATCAGCAGAAGTACATTCCGCTTTAGCAAGACAGTCTGCTTTAACGTTCACTGTGACATCCCTATGTTCCGAGACAACAGATTTCTAGCTTGCCGAGCACTACACTGCTCAACATGTTCTTGCAATCCCTAATTTCAGTTTACATGTGTGTGACCTAATCGTACTGGGGGCTTGCTATCTGTCAATGCAGATGACGAATTCACCCGATGAATACAAGCACGAGTCCATTATCTTAGTTGATGCTCGCCACGATTTCCGCTTGGAAGACACTGTAGTATTAGAATAAGACTGGTTAACGCATTTTAATTTTCTGTACCATACCTTGCATTCTGCTCGGTATGACAACCTCTCGTAAAACACTACTGATCTGAATGCAATTTTGTATTAAGCTATACTTCGTCAAACACATATCAGTTACTGAAAAACCTTGATATTTCCATGCCCATTAGGTCTGCCCATAGGTCTGATTGATCGGCAGAACAATTCCCGTATTTGAAAAATAATGAAAGAAGTAATAAAATGAGTTCTTCTTACAAATTGAGGTATTCTGACCAAGTTTAGGCGTAGGATCCGAATTGTATATGGCAGATAGGTAACAACATTTCAGTTTACAATTTAAGTATAAAACAATTACAAAAATCGACAAGGAAACCTGTTGCCAAACTCGAAAATTTAAAAATCTGATAAAAACAATTTAAATTTTCAATCAATGCTGGCAAGTAGTGTGAGTATCCTAAAAGTAATAAAATTACATTTATTCCATTTTCCTGAGGCCTTAGCTTAAGAAAAGTTGAAAATCTACATATTGGCCCATGTTCAGCTTTCCGAATTGTTGCGAAAGTGAAATTATTTCACAAAAAGGGTGTTTTTGACGTTATTTTCACAAGACATTTTGTGAATTGAAAATGCCATTTTCTGTATCAAAAATAATACAAACTATGTAAAAAATAACATTACAGAATGGAAGCCGAGTATATTTTTTCTTAATTTGTTTGTTCAAAAGTAGAAGTTTTTTAAGTACTTAATCGCAAAAAGTCATTAAACAAAATTATCTAAAAATTTTGAAATTTTTATTCTGTTGTCATACCACATTTATACCATTTTATGCAAATCAGCTATGTATTGGATGTTCGGACATCCAAAGTTGCCAGAGGTTTATTTATTTTTAGAATTATATCGCAAATAGATCAGTACTATAAACACGACGGCATATGTACGGCAAGAATGAAAAAACTATTATTTTCTATGCTTTTAAATGAGTAAAGTTTATAATTATTCGCTCAAAGTCTAAGTGACTAACAGTGGCAACTCTTTCATATGTCATTTTGTTTTAGCAAGTAATAAACAAGGAAGTTGCACGAAGAAATGTAAGTATATATTTTAATAAAATTTATGTCTACGTATAATTATTCATATGTTATTTGTGTTTACAGGGGAAAACATGAGACAAGAAGGCAAGAGAAGATATTTGTAACTTTCTGTTTGTTTTTGTCTTTTATCATTTTTTACAGCCAAGCATATGTTTTGCAATTACGCTTTGTAAAAATGGGGTTGGTGAAGATCTAATTGGAGTCAATCTCTGTGGAAGATATGAGAGAGTACTCTTACTAACCAAAACAAAGTCAGAGAATTAATGTCTCTGATTTTGTTGCTTCACAATAATGGTGAAGCAGGAACCCAGTTCGTAAGAATACAGTTCAGAGTAGAAAATAAAACACAGAAATGGATTAGAGAAAGGTTTGGATTTGTTTTATTTTCTTGGATTAGATTTGGGGAACGTCTTACCAGTATCAGCTCAACAATGAAACAGAGCGCAATATCTTTTAGTTCAGCGGAAACTGCAAAAAAAGAGTGACAATCAAGTTAGTTGGGTATTTGTATATCTGTCAAGTTTTTGTATCTGGGAATTTTTACATTGATTTTAGGAATTCATGGATATGAGGACGTTCATATCTCTTTAATTTCAAATGAAAAGGAGTTTACAGTTTAACGTAAACATTGCCGGCCGCCTTGCAGTATGGCTGCAATACAGATTAGTGTATGGTTGCAAATACATTTTCTTTTTGTATATAAGTATGTACATACATACATATGTATAATGAAAAAATATAATGAAAAATGAATCTAATGAATCTGTAGGAGTTCATTATAGTCTACAATAATTCAATTATTTTTACATTGCTATATGGTAATTCACTAAAGTTTTGATTATTTAATCAAGAAAAAAAAGAGATTTTTTTTGATGTGTTAACATCTATAGCGGCGTATAGGGACTAAATCTATCAAAGTCAAAATCTGCTAAAACCAGATTTTATGCTGCTGCTAAAACCAGATTTTATGCTGCTGCTGTGTGTTTGGCTGTTTCGTTGCTGTTGATATGGCAAACATGTGGTTATGTGACACACGTATATGTCAGCTACTTTGGACAAAGTATGTGTGATGTTGTGTGTTTGGTTGTTTCGTTGTTGTTGCAATGGCCAAACAAAGCGAGTCATTTGATGTTCAGCATTGCCCGGTGTATACAAAGACAAGTAGAAACGGTGTTAAGTTCGGCCGGGCCGAAGCTTATATACCCTCCACCATGACAATTTACACTCACACTCTCCACTATTTGCATTCCCTTAAGCTAGGCATAGACGAACGATTTATTGGTGCGATTTGTAAATTTATTGCTGCGATTTATTGCATATCGTTTCTCCACACACGCTCGAACAAATTATAATTCGGCCGACGTTGATGTGTAAACATATGCTACAAACATACGCATGTTCATTTTGTGTTTGAACTGAAATGGCGAAATGGCTTAAGATTTGCGCAGTAGCCCACACACGGATGATTTGTTCGCAAATTACCCCACAGACGTAAAAAAGCGACCACAAACCCAACAAATTGGTCGGATTTATCGTTCGTCTATGCCTAGCTTTAACAGTTTTTATTTTAGGTACCCCCCCTACACCCGCCACGCACACACACACTCCACGACACAGCAAGCACAAATAAATCACCAACATATCAGTAGTAGTAGTAGTTGTTGTTGTTGGTGTTGTTTTTTTATTATAGTGAAAGGTAAGTCCAATAACATGTTGGTGCGGAGCACTCACAGAGCAAAGAGAGTAATGACGTATTATACGTATATAAAAATGAGATAGCAAGAGAGCAACGACAATTTTGTGAACCAGTGTAGCGTATGTACGAATATAACAATGTATGTATGTATATACAAGTGCCTGTTGCTTTGCATTCTTTGACTTTTGTGGGAATAAAACAAAAAGTATTGAGCAAGAAAACAATCATACATGTGCTTGCGCACTTGGCTTTAAATAATTGTAAGTAATAATATTATTTAAATGTAACGTCATCATATGATTGAACGCTGTTTTTTATTTTCCAATGTAACATTTACTAATGTGTTCATAAAAATCGAACAGATACCGTGTAGCAAAACGGTGTTAACACATCGCCCCTGAGTTCGAACACTCATTGGATTTATTTTATTTTTTTTTTAATTGATAGCGCACTAAACAATATTATGCCGAATTCCGTATTTATGGCCGTCGGGAGGCCAGTTCGGATAATAATGGCTTCTCTTATAATGCGGGAAAATATGTCTACGCCCAGAATGACATCAACGGAGGAACATTTGTAGTATGATTTGTCAGCTAGAACCAAATGCTCGAAGTAGGGGTGTGACCTCGAGTCGAATAAATCGATTATCGAATAATCGATTTTTTTTGTTTCAAGATGAATCGATTTCTACAAAATCGATCTTTGAAAAAAAAAATAATCGATTTTTATATTTATTTCGATTTTTTTATACGAAAAAATACCTATGTATTGGAGAATTTATTTTATGAAAAATTGATTCGAATGAAAATCATTAAAAATAATTATGCACAGAAAAAAACTATAAAAAGTAATATATATAGATTCGAATTATTCATTTACAAATTTTCAGTACTCTTAAATATTTTATTCAATAAAAGTAGCACAAAGCAACAAGAGTAAGTAATACAAAACAATACAAAAACAAAAAATGCAAAACAAATCACCCTTTAAACCTTATGTTTAAATTATAAAAAAACTAAAGAGAATTATTTTTATTACAAATGCTCAGTATATCGTTAAACATTTGACTAAATTAAATTAACTGATGACTATCAATAGTAAATACAACGAAAATCGTTTGGTTTTAAAACTAAAAAACACAGTAAGTTTTTCCTTCAACTTTGAGTTTTAATGAGAAAAAAAAATTTATAATTGCTACAAATGTTTTTAGTATCACTTAACATTTGACTAGAATTAAAATAATCTAAACCGATTAGTTTAATTAGTAAATAAATAATTGTTACGTATTCAAATTAAAAAAAAAAAAACAATAAAATGAAACCTTTCTCTAAACTTTGGATTCAAATATATACAAAAACTTCAAGAAATCATTGCCATAAGTCTTCTGATAATGAGTTTAAAAATAATAATTTTGGTAATCGCTTTCCTAAAATACGGTTTCGAGTTTTTCTGACAATATTGCCTGCTTTAGAAAATAACCTCTCAGCTGGTGCTGAAGTAGCCATCACTGAGAGGTGTTTCAGAGACAAGTCGGTTAATTTGGGGAAAGTTCCTTCAGAGCTTCTCCATACAATGAGAGGGTCCACCTTAAGATTGGATAACGGTGCAGCAATATATAAGTCTAATTCTGTATTTGTGATCGTTGACGAGTTAGCTGCCATTATTTTTCCATGATGTACCTGCCATATATCTTGTTCGTCGACGACCACTTGTGATGATACAGATGATTCAGAATGAGCCACTGCTAGAATGTCGTCATTTGTGGTGATCGAACTCAAACATCGATTAGTGTAATTAATTGTTTTTGACAAGGGTAATGGTTCATCTAAATGAATTTTTTTGAATCTAGGATCCAAAAATGTTGCGACCGAGAAAAGGTGAACTTTTTGGATGTTTTCAAATCTTTTACTTTATTCGGTTTGCAGTGAATCCTTTAACTGGTTTGCCAAATCACTGGTTATCGTTGTTGCGTCTAACAGAGTTCTCAAGCACTTGATAATAGGTATGGCTTTGCTAGCTGTCACATATTTTTCAGCGCTAATTTCTTCGGTGACATTACGAAAAGGCTTTAAAACTTTTCCAATTTCTTTCAGCAACACAATTTCATTAGCTTGAAGCATTTGAGGTGCATTCGGGTGGTTTAGCAAAATAGATCCTATTGTACTGCTAATTAGCACAAAACGTTCAATCATCAATAATTGTGAGTTCCATCTTGTAGATACGTCTCCTACCAAATGCTTTAATTTTCCTTCTGCAACTTTTTGCTGTATTTGCAACTGTCGAAGTTCTTCAGCACCTACACCACTTTGGTGGAACCAAGTCACGATTTTTCGGACTTTATCCAAAAATAGTTTTACTTCAGTAGAATTCACAGAATTTTCAACCACTAAATTTAGTGTATGTGCTAAGCATCGAATATGTTTAGCCCGACCAAAAGTTATTTCAATAGCTTTAACTATGTTACTGCTATTATCAGTGGTAACACTAACAATTTTTTCATTAGGCAAACCCCAATCTTCACACACTTTCAAAATCATGTCGGATAAGTATTCTCCAGTGTGGTTGTCATGAAGTGGTTCACATGCGATGCTCATTGACTTCATTTCAAAGTTTTCTATAAAATGCACTGTCACACCTAAAAAACTTCTTAACTGCATATCTTTCCATTCATCTATTGTAAGACAGACATTTTTAATACATTTCAATTTTTGTTTGATTAGGGTTTTCTTTTCTTCATATTTAGTATCAATGAGATCTGTGATAGTTTTACGACATGGAACCTGGTACAAAGGAGCCACAGTCTTCATTAACTTTTTAAAACCTGTTCCTTCTACAATACTGTAAGGTAGACTGTCCCGGCATATCATTTCTGCGATGGTTTGCGTTATTTGTTTATTTTTATCGCCATTTGTAGCATATGCTGAAATTTTCAAAAATGCAGCTCCAATACTTGTTTTCGCCCGTTTAGGTGTTGAAGATAAAGTCACATCTTCTGTTGATGAGCATTGCACCATTGTTACCTCGTCAGCTTGTAAGACAGCGGAATGTTTCCTTTCCATATGTTGTTTTAAGTTTGTAGTATTACTGCACGTCTTTAATTCTTTTGGACAGTATTTACATTTTGCAGTAACATTATCCTTATTCATTATAAAATGCTGTCGCCAGCTACTTTTGGGTGTTTTACCAGTGGAAGACATTTTTATGCTTTATAACAATTACTTTGATTCCTCAAAACTTCAAAGATAAACACAAACACAAAAAGAATCACAATGTTTCAGTCAGTACAGATGGCGCTAATTTTTTGATCGACTTGCTTGCATACAAGATGTATTTATTTACATGGTGATAGCAGGAGGTGTTGTTGTTGTTGTACGGCAACAAGACCACTTCGGCTGTGTCAAACACATCAAGTACATTTTGTACAGAATGAAAACAAAGAAAATAAAAACAAAGCAAAATAAGCATGTTTGACATTTTGGAAGAGGTAAACATCACGGTCAGCTGTGCTCTTAACGCCACCATGTATAGATACATCTTGCTTGCATACAGCAAACTTACTTACCTATTTTTTTCATTCATCATACAGATGGCACTAATTGCAAAAATCGATTTAAACTGTGTAATTTATATAATCGATTCATTAAAAATCGATGTTTGCCATTAATAAAATCGATTACCAAAAATCGACAATACGAAAAAAATAATCGATTAAAGTAAAAATCGATTATTTATTCACTTCCGTAGCTCGAAGTGCTTGCGCATGGATGCGGGCACTGTATCATTTGGCGTCCTGGTGCAAATTCGGTTATTGACTCTCAATGTCACTTCCAATGTATAACTGGTGTCAACCATTGATTGTAAAGAGAGCGGGCAAATTACTTCGCCATCTAGCTCCAAGGTAGTTAAGTCGTACTTGTCCACCAAGGTTTTAGAGATGCAGCTGATTTTGGAGCCGGAGCCCAAGAGGCATCGAACATTGTGTTTGCTGTTTTTAGCTTCGATCTTTACTATTGCCGTTGGTAGCAATGTTATTATATTCTGCTTCAATATTGCAGACAGTGAAGCTGCATCGGGCCTGGAAGTTGACTGTGCACGGTTTTGATGAGTAGATGCTGATATCGACGGACGCTGTATTGGAGATTTGGATGCAGCTCTTATAGATGTGCGAGGTTGTGATGATGTTTTTTTTGTTTCCCGACTCAGCCGTGGATGAATATGAAGTAGGGAGTGGTGGTTCTGGTTGCAATACCGACACCCCGTTTTTGTGAAACACGCACCTTCCGAGTGTGAATGTGCCAAACAATTTCCACAATAACCATACTTGTTGACCACATCTTTCCTCACCGAAATGTTCATATCTAAAATCGTCGGCATGTTCTTAGAGGATGCTTCTTACTGCACAGTCTGCAAACAAACTTATTCCCACTGTTGGTTTTACTCAGTTGGCGCCTGGTATTACGCATAATGCTAAGGAGTAAAGGATGGAGAATTATGAGTAACATACCTACATGAATTAAAGAAATAAAGAATCAGATTAGAGTTGTTCGGTAAAGTTCACCGAGAATTAGGATGGTAGAGCAACTAATTTAGTGCTAGGCCTATTAAGGGTTCCCCGTTGGGTTAAAATTTCTACAACACGGACGCGATTATCGTGGCCGGGAAAAACCTTCTGGACGCGACCTAAGCGCCAGCAGTTTGGAGATAAATTATCTTCTTTACAACGACCATCATATTCTCTTTCAAATTGTCGTCTGGATTCTTCCACTTGGTCCGTTTGTGAAGGTCTTTCAAATACTCGTTTTTCCAACGAGTACAAAAATTCTGGTGAATAACTTTGAGTCTCTGCCAGCGGTTTCGGATTGACGTAGGAGCCTCTTGAATATTGGGATCGATTGGATTAAGAATTGGAGATCCGATCAAAAAATGGCCAGGAGTTAACGCCGTAAGATCGGAAGGATTTTCTGATATAGGAGATAACGGTCTGGAAGTTTGACATGCCTCGATTTTGGATAAAAGTGTGCTAAATTCTTCGAAGGTGTATTTGGAGACCCCCGCAATCTTTTTGAAATGCTGTTTAAAGCTCTTCACGCCAGCTTCCCAGAGGCCGCCCATATGAGGAGCTCGAGGAGGGATAAAGTGCCATTGGATATTTTGGTGGGCATAATTTGATGTAACTTCTTGCATGGAGGTTTCCAAAATTCTTTCTTAAGATTGGCCGATGCACCTACGAATGTCTGACCATTATCAGTGTGTAAATGGCGCGGACACCCTCGTCGGGAAGTAAATCGACTGAAGGCTGCCAAAAATGCAGGCGTAGAGAGGTCTGAGGTTACCTCTAGATGGACTGCCTTGGTGGAGAAACATACGAATACACAAACGTATCCCTTTGTCACCCGATATGTTTTCCGGTGTATGTCTTTATTTCGAATCGGCCTGCAAAGTCCAGGCCAGTATGCGTAAAAGGTCGAAATATTTCACCTCTTTCTGGTGGTAGGGCTGACATGAGTTACTGTTGGCAAATTTTCCGATAGAGAATGCAGGGTTTGTGCTTGTGAATAGTTGTTTTAATAAGGTTTTGAACTTTAGGGATCCAGTAATTCGTACGGACTAGTCTCAGTACCAACTGGTTTCCACCATGTAAACTTATTTCATGGATGAAATTCACGAGAAGTCTGGAGAACTGACTGCTATATGGAAGTAGGATTGGATGTTTCTCATTGCATGTTAATGCGGGGGAGTATTTCAAGCGCCCGCAGATTCGCATTATTCCCTCTCCATCTAGGAATGGATTAAGGCTCTAAAGTGGACTGGATTTAAGGATTTGCTCTTTGGATGATAATGACAAGTATTCCTTAGGATATAATGCCTGTTGAGTCACAATTATTAACCGATTTCGAACAAATTGGATTTCCGAGCAAGATACGGTGACTGACTCCCGATGATAACTTGAACGATATCTCGAATGCGTGCTATGGAGAAAACGGAATACATAAGCCAAAACTCTAAGAGCCCTCGGAAAATAAGAGAATCGTTCAAGAATATTAGCATAGTTTGAAAAGTACAAGAAGTTCACTTTTATGGTTTTCTTTTCCAAAGCTGTGTCTTCAAAAATGTCTTTAGGTTTATATACTGGCGAATATAAAGGCTCTGACAGCCATTGGGGTCCTCTCCACCAAAGGTTAATTTCAACCAATTCTTGGGGCAGAACACCGCGGCTCGCTAGGTCAGCAGGGTTGTCTTCAGATTTTACGTGAAACCATTCAGAAGGATTTGTTACTTGAATAATTTTGGATATTCTGTTGGCCACAAATGTACTCCAAGTACCCGGAGGTTTTGCCAACCGAGACAGCACAATAGTGGAGTCTGCCCAACAACCAATAGTGTAATTTTTGATATCTAATTGGGGAAGTATAGTGTCGATCATATCAACAAGAGAACCGCTCCACACAACTAGGAGCCACTCTTGTCTTAGATAGCATAAGATGAGTGTGCATGGAATTTTCCTTGGCTACACGGATATAGAGCGCCGCAGCATATGCCTTTTCTGATGCGTCACAGAAACCGTGGAATTGAACATCGCAATCTGGTGCAAAACCAACCCATCTAGGAATTTTCACAAGGTTTATTTGATGGTGGTTGGTTAGAAAGGTTTTAACATACAAAGTGTTTCATCAAGCAGGTGGTCATCCCAATCAGTATTATCTATCCAAATCTTTTGCATTATGATTTTTGCTAAAACTACAATTGGGGCCAACCATCGTGCCGGATCAAAAAGCTTTGAAATTTGTGAAATCAGTATTCTTTTCGTATATTTAGTTACAACGGGAAATGGGGTTAAAAAAAAATAAAAACAGTTAGAACCCGCATTCCAGCGAACACCTAGTGTTTTAGGAGAACTACTGTCATCTAGTTTAAGAAAATTTTCATCAAGAAGGTGTTCCATCGGAATATCCGTCAGTATCACTTTGCAGTTCGCTGTCCATTTTCTTATAGGAAAACCTGCTGACTTAAGAGCACGGATTAGCTCCTTTTTAGTTTGAATTGCAGATTGCCAAAGCATCATCTACGTACATAAAATGTTTCAAATGTGACTTGCTACGGGATATTTATCACTGATATCGTCTGCTAACTGCAAGAGTGTGCGGATGGCCAAATACGGGACACAATTAACTCCAAAAGTGACGGTGTTGAGTTCGAAGTCTCTAAGGGGATCCGCCGGACTTGTTCGGTAAATTATTCTCTGGAAACTCGTATGGTCAGGATTGACCAGTATCTGCCTATACATTTTCTGGAGATCTCCACTGAAAACATAACGGAACAATCGTCACTTTAAGATAAGCACTATGAGGTCAGTCTGAAGGACAGGTCCTGTGTACAAAACATCGTTCAAACTAATGCCATTGGACGTACGAGCCGAGGCATTGAATACCACACGAACCTTTGTGGTTGTGCTCTCAGGTTTAACCACAGCATGATGTGGCATGTAAAAATGTTCCGAAAATTCGCATGCTCTTGAAGGTGTAACTGGACTCATATGACCTAATGCGATATATTCTCGAAGAACATTGTCATATTCCCCTTTTAACTCAGGATTTCTCAAAAGACGAACTTCATTTCTATAAAATTGAGCCAAAGCGCAATTTCTAGAATGTCCAAAGCTGAATTTCTCTGGAAATCCCTCTTTAAAAGGAAGTGAGACAATGTAACGTCCCTCTTCAGTACTTTTAGTACTTCTTGAGTACAAATCCTCGAATATTTGGTCAGAAGTTAACCAGAAATGTTTCCTTGGAAAGTCCTCCAACTCCTAAAAGCGAGAAATTTATTTTTCTAATGAAATTTTACAGGTTGATAGAGAACAAATAGTGTTGGATGGTATGGGCCCCATGAGGATCCACCCAAAAACTGTTTCCTGGGCCATCAAGGATCCACAAATTTCACTTTTGAATCCAGGAAGCATAATAAATGGAAGAATATCCCCACCTAAGAGAATATCTTCGCGCTTTCATGAAATTGTGGGTCTGCCAATTTTAAATTGGGAAGATGTGAAAACATCTCAATGTTTATAGCACGTATTGGCAGATTCCCGGACAATTGTGGTACAACTAGTGCTGTGGTTTGGATTCCTATATCCTCATGTATGGTGGAGCTCAACGAGAATGTGCATTGTTTCTGGACATCGGCAGAATGTGAGTTATTTAAACCGGAAATTTTCGCCGAAATGCGCTTAAAAGGCAATTTGAGACAGTTAAAAAGTTTCTCAGAAATAAATGTCCCTTCAGAGCCTGAATCTATCAGGGCTCGGGCCGAATAAGCTAATCCCGCGTGGCAAACAATAACCCTTGCTGTACCCAAGAGAATGCGTCTAGAATCGGATGAAAAATATGTTCGGACTTCATTTGATGCTTTAGTGGACTGTAATTGATTAGATGGAACAAATGAAGCAGATGTAGAAGTTAGATTAGTACTCGTATTTGGATTTTTACCAATGTGAGTCAAGTTCCTTGTGATTGCTACACTTCCAAGAGTTGCATTTGCTTTTGCAGTTACGTACCGAATGCCTTTTTAATTTCAGCAAGTCTTTGAGGCTGCTCCATCTTAAGAAATTTTGGACACTTTCGAATAATGTGACTGTCTTTTGGACAGAATCGACATTTAGTTTCACTAACCTTGGTTTGAAATGCATGAAGGCCCTTGGTATTCTCTTTAACCCTTTGGGTAATCTTTGGCTTTGACTGAAATTCGTTTTTTAAATCTGACACAGACTCTAAAGTACGATGTATGTTGGTTAAAAGCGCATCTAGCTGTGACCATTTTGGAATGATCGTCTTTTCACTTAAGGTGTGTTCCCAAAGAATCAAAGTGGAGTCAGGAAGTCGATTGGAACAAATAAACACAAAAGGAGGTTCCCAGCTCGTGACATCAATTACAGTCTGAGAGCTGATATGCAAGAGTTGATGTCTCTTTGGAGTTGCTTAATACCACTTGCGGATTCAACTGTTATAGTTTTATTCTCGTAACGTTCACAAAGATTACACCATGCTGAATTAAACCCATCGTTTGTCAATGGACTTCGAGATACTATGTCATAAGCTTCGCCCTGCGTTAAATGAAAGAGACGCTCGATAGGACTTAACCTGGATTTTTTTACGCATAGGGCTGTAAACAAATCGCGAAATGTAGGCCAAGAGGAGTAATCGCCATTGAATACCGGAATTTCACAAGGTGGAAGACTGAAATTGTGTTCTCTATTTACATTGGAAGTATTTGCTTTTGGAGTTAAATTACAAACAAGCTCGCTATGCTTCGTAACACAGCGGCAAAAGGTGACATAGGAGCTGTTATACTTATCCTTTACAGTCTCTATATCCTTTGCCCCATCCTCCTCGTCGGCTTCTTCTCTATTTTGAATGTCCGATAAACAAACTTCGTACGTCTCCTTCAATGCCCTCCAAATAGATTTTAATTCATCCTTGTGTGTTTCAATAGCAAACACTGATAGTTTGTTGTCATTAAACGCCGCCTCCAACTCGACCAAACTGTTAGTTGTGCGGATAAATCGATCAAGAGACATACTGTAATGTAAATACTGATCTCGAAATTAAGAGTTAGGGACTTATTGTGCGAATCTGCCAAAAATATTCACGGGCTTGCCCACAATATTTTAAGATTTAATTTGTAGATGGTTAAAAATTCGTAAACAAACGAATTGTAAGTAAAATGTTAGGAAAGAAATGTGTTCAGCTAATAAGAAAACGACTTTCACCTAAATGCGACAAGAATCAGCAAATTGGAATAATAATATTACTGTTCGACAATATTGTATCTAGCTGATCGTACCTATATTTATTAACAGTAGTGTACCCTCTGCCGTTTATCTGCGTACAGAAAGGTACTAGATGGAACAAAAAACGTATCCCGAGGATTTGAAATCTGTTTACAAAAATAAATATCTGAAATGACGACATCAGTTAAACTCATTTGAAAGCAAATCATATGTTTTACAGTGCCATCATATCCAGAAAACTCTCAGCGGTCATTGACCTAAGAACAACTGGAATATCGTCTACTATGATGATGAATTCTTTTCCCTTCTGCAGAGTGTGTGGAATAAAGAGAATGTAGATCAGAAGTATGTATGTATGTCAATACCGCAGAGGAACTGCCAAATTCAATGGAGATGATAGATTAGGCCGACTGTACTAAACTGTTCACATAAATTTCAAGTACATAATTAGTATTAGCAACCTAAACCATAGTTGTCCTAATAAAGCCGGGCGATGGATAGATTATTAAGGAACTACATACGTTCAATTAATTTGATCAATTTATGACGTACGTGCAGATATTATGATGTAAATACATATTGTGTACGGATCCGCTTTAAGAAACGAAAAATGAGGTATAAGTTCACAATCTAAACTTCACTTGTGAATGTCGATGTTGAATTCGCATAGTACAAAAATGTACAAAAGTATGATTTTCCCAGTACCGATAATGATAAGAGAATCCGAGTCTATTTATTCTTCCAATTTGAGAGCGAGTGATAAACAAGACATATGCATCTATATATGTATATATATGCTCTTAATCGTCATTAGGCGACGAGACAGTTAAAGAAAGAGCGTGATATTTCAGTTCCACCCAGTGTTGCCAGATAAAGTCGGTCACAAATCGTCAAATTGGAGGTGCAGAAATCGTCAAATCGTCAAAATAATTTTTCGAAATCGTCAAAAAATCGTCAACATTAAAAACTGCAATTGCGGTACCAAATTTCAATATTTTTGTGGGGGGAAAACAGTAAAACAAAGCAATTAAATCAATATGTTATAGTAATATTTTTAAAATTCATATATCTTTATTTAAACTCTATTTCGAAATTTCTTCAACTATTGGTCAAAAACAACGAATAGAGTTGACAAATATGTGTACGAACACAATCGGAGCGATAACGTAGGCGGTGCACATTTTTACACGTATTCTTTTGGAAGAAAAACAAAAGCTGGCATTTGACGTCGCTTCTGGCGTAAACGACAAAAAGTAGAATTCTTTTTATTTCCCTAGCATGAAGACGCAGAATGTTGGCGGCAAAGCTGGCATTTGACGTCGCTTCTGGCGTAAACGACAAAAAGTAGAATTCTTTTTATTTCCCTGGCATCAAGACGCAGAATGTTGGCGGGCTTAATACAAAAATTGGTATGTGTTGAAAAACGTTTTTCTATTTTTCTGACAATTAAAATTAAATTATTTAAAATTTCTGAAAGAAATGTGAAGAGGAATTGTAAATTTGTATTTTATAGGGTAAAAAAGAAGTGTCGATGCAGTTTTTGTCCTTCATGAATAATTTTCATTAACCCCTAATTGGCTGACCCCCGATTCAATTGTGTGAATTTGATTAAACGTCACACAGATAATATTTAGGGTATTTACATACATATGTATATTATTGACACGGTATGTTTTATATATTAATATCGTAAGTTTTTAATAGTTCTACACTTCCTCAGTCCGTCTACAAAAATGAAATCTCGATAATTCTATTATTTCAGAAAGTGTTTAAATATATATAGCTGTCGCTCCTGCGTTACCAACAATTTCACTTTTGGAATAGACTAAAAATCGTCATTCCAGAAGCTGAAATCGTCAAATCGTCATTTTATGTTTTTGTGACTAAATCGTCACTTCTGGCAACACTGGTTCCACCATATCACAAAGGAGAACTGTGAAACAACCAAAACTAGAACGTAGTGATATCGAACTACCTCTTAAAATGTAACAGCGCGAAAAGAATACGCATTTGGAGGCTAACTACCGAATTACAAAGTGTGGAGTATAAGAGAATAAGTTCCATCTTTCTGTAATAACGAAACGCTCATACATACATATTTGGATTCTGTTCATGTAAATAGCAGAATGGGTATGAAGATATAGAGCCCGCTGTTAAAGACAATTGAACCGCACTGAGAAAAAATTTGCGTAAACTTTGACTTTTCTTTTCTATTTCGATGGAAACAAAAATTACTGGACGACACTCGTACGGATAGTCAGGATTTTACCTTTTCCTTTTCAACACACTAATCACTTTTCACTTTAAAGTTGAGGGGCATTTACTTACAAAACAAAAATCCGGCGCTCCAAAGGTCAATTATTTCCAGTAAGTGTAGGATAAATGCCCTACTGTCCAATGTCAGCCAATTATATGTAAGTTCGCCGCTGCAATTTTTCCAGTGATAAATGTGCTTTGTGCTAGCAGCACTATTTCCCGCTCAAAATATTTTTGCAAAATTCTTATTTTCTGCTGTTTCTTGTGACCACATGCGCGTACATTATGTCATAAATATATGATTCCAAAGAATAAACCCAGACTTTTTTGTAAACACGTTGCTGCCGTTAGCTCTTGAATTTTTGGGGAGAGATTGCTCTCAACAGCTTCAATCAGGTTCGCGATGGACCAAATGTTAAGTTGACAACTTAGCTAAATGGGGTTGGTGAAGATCTAATTGAAGTCAATCTCTGTGGAAGATATGAGAGAGTACTCTTACTAACCAAAACAAAGTCAGAGAATTAATGTCTCTGATTTTGTTGCTTCACAATAATGGTGAAGCAGGAACCCAGTTCGTAAGAATACAGTTCAGAGTAGAAAATAAAACACAGACATGGATTAGAGAAAGGTTTGGATTTGTTTTATTTTCTTGGATTAGATTTGGGGAACGTCTTACTAGTATCAGCTCAACAATGAAACAGAGCGCAATATCTTTTAGTTCAGCGGAAACTGCAAAAAAAAAACCCAATGAGTGTTCGAACTCACGGGCGATGTGTTAACACCTTTTTGCTACACGGTACCTGTTCGATTTCTATGAACACATTCGTAAATGTTACATTGGAAAATAAAAAAACAGCGTTCAATCATATGATGACGTTACAGTTAAATAATATTAATACTTAAAATTATTTAAAGACCCAGTGCAAGCACATGTGTCATTATTTTCTTGCTCAATACTTTTTGTTTTTTTCCCACAAAAGTCAAAGAATGCAAAGCAACAGACACTTGTACATACATACATACATACATTGTTATATTCGTACGATATAACCGAAGATCAACATAAAACACTTTTTTAATATTACTCCAAATTAATACTCCAAATTAAAACACTTAAATCTCGGCTCGCCGATATCGGATCGCCTTAAGTTTTTGGCCTAAACTCTTCGTCGAAACCCGCACTAGCTTTTTAATCCAAAAATTAATAAAATCGGCTATGAATTTCCGGAGAAAATCGCGTGGGAAAATTATATGAAAATCGCCCAATAATCACTTTCAATACCGACTGCCAAGCAACGAACAAACAAACGATGATTTACTCTTACTTACCTAACACTTGCGTATGTATTGAAACTGATAGTGTTTTGCCCTAGAGGCGCGCGTATAGATGTTAACACATCAAAAAGAGTGACAATCAAGTTAGTTGGGTATTTGTATATCTGTCAAGTTTTTGAATCTCTTAAATTTTACATTGATTTTAGGAATTCATGGATATGAGGACGTTCATATCTCTTTAATTTCAAACGAAAAGGAGTTTACAGTTTAACGTAAACAACGGCCACTAAAAAGTAAGTTCGAAAAGTGAAGTCTGAGAACACCAAACTTGAATACTTGTGAATTTAAAATGCTTTGTGAAATAAAAATGAATCGGAATGCAGCACATGGGTGATTGGGTAGGTTTCAGAAAAAATTAAAGACAACACTGAAAGAATGATAATAACTTTTCGCAAAAATCATTAATTTTTTTTTTGTAAGTTGAAAAAAAACTTAAAATTTGAGAAGTTGCGCTTAAATGACGGTTTGAGATAATTTAAAATTCAACGTGGCCAGAAACCATGAACTAAATAGGCGAACAAATTTCTGAGGAGTGGTGTGCCAGCATACGTATATGCACTGTTGCCAAAAGGTCTCAAAAAAGTAACAAGAGGTAAATAACTGAATAAACAAGTAAATCAAATTTCCAAAAAAAAAAAAAAAACTGGTAAACAAATTTTTAAAATCACATTTTCTTGGAACAAAGAGTTCACAGCACAAAAAAAAACAGAAACCATATGTACTAACTACCTAACTACTAATATTCGTACAGACTAAAATAATACATAGATACCAGATTTTAAGAGTGTTTTTCTTATATTTTGTAATACGGCAGCCTTGTGTCATATTTCCAAGGTTTCCAGAGATATCCATATTTCATACATTTAAAATAAATGGAACAGAAAATGTGAGGAAGTTTGAAGCGAACCACATACGTGCCATTCCTGAGCTTTGATTAGGTTGAGAACATTTCCGATTACGTGCTCATATTGCACCTTTACTAGACCACCGCGATGTCATTCACATATTCAAATTTGTTGTGTGCTTGAAGTTAGTTTAAAATTAAAACGCAAACACGACTGAGAACAAAAATGCTGCCGAATTTCAGCAAAACTAAATAGTTTCCCTTGTTATTACTTTTATTTTGACAACCTTTTCGTTCCAAAATCCAAACTATATTTTTGATATCATACACGAACTTCATCGTTGCTGTATACATCACTATCCTGGTGGAAAAGTTTTTGGTAGACTGACATCGGTTTCACAAGCTAGATAACAAAGTACCAATTATGACCACGATCATGCTCAGAACTAAGTAATGATGAGTGAGTGGTTCGGTTAAAAAACAAGAAGATGGGTTTCCATCGATATCTTAGTGCTACGGTGGGGTTAGGACATCTATAAATCCAAACCCTATGAAAGTGCATAGATGTGGTATCAGAAACCCTGATTTCGGGTTAACTTCATTATATTGCAATTGCATTGCAACTTTCGACGATATTGTAGCTCTTTCCTCATTTCATAATTCTTTCTAATATGTCTCACAGAAACAATTCACCAATTCTCCATAAAATGGCGAAACGTCAAAGTAAATTTTAAATATTTTATATTTTACAACTAAAGAGTTTTAAGTTTTGGAATTCTTCCGATTATTTTGGAGTCCTCAAAGTAACTGTTTTTATATAAAAAGCAACAAATTATATAAGCAAACAATTAAAAAAAATGGTAGAATGTTGTGTTTCTACATCCATTGTGTGGCTCTAGATATAATTAGGGTCGAGAAGTGCATTTTGGTAAGATGAGTGCATGCCCGGCGATTGGAGTCTCAGTGTACTATGTCCCATATGTAAAAAAGGTGACCCGAGTATCTGTGCCAACTACCGTGGAATAAGCCATTTACACACAGCATATAAGGTTCTATTAAGCATAATGTGCGAAAGACTAAAACCGATTATCGCTGACCTGATTGGAAAATACCGGTGTGGCTTTAGGCCTGGAAAATCGACAACCGACCAGATTTGCACGCTACGCTAAATCCTGGAGAAGACACACGAAACACAAATCGACACCTATCATCTATTTATCGATTATAAAGCGGCCTTCGATAGTCCGATACGGGAGAAACTCTATGAAGCAATGTCTGAGCTTGGTATTCCTTCCAAACTCATACGCCTTTGCAGTATGACCCTGACGAACACCTAATCCGCAGTGAAAGTTGGTATGGATCTTCCCGAACCTTTTGAAACTAAGCGAGGCCTCAGACAAGGTGACACCCTATCGTGCGCTCTCTTTAACATCTTAATAGAGATTATTCAGAGAAAAGCTGCAGTCAACATGAATAAAACCATCAGCAGCAAAAGTCATATGGTGCTCGCGTATGCTGATGATATAGATATCATTGGACGCACAGTTAGAGAAGTTACTGCGGTGTTTTCGAGAATTGAGAAGGAGTCAGGAAAAGTGGGTCTGACGGTAAATGAGGACAAGACAAAATTAATGATTTCAACGAACAGGGCATCCACGCGATTAGACCAAAGCGTGAACGTTGATAACCGCTATAATTTCGAGGTAGTGGACGAATTTTTATACCTCGGATCTGCCGTAAACAAAAACAACAACGTCAGCCTTGAGATTAAGCGGAGAATTGTGCTTGCGAATAGATGTTATTTTGGGCTAAGCAAGCTCTTTAGAGATAAAGCCCTCTCTCGAGTAACAAAAGTCCAATTATACCAGACTCTCATACAACCTGTCTTGCTTTATGGCGCAGAATCCTGGGTATTATCGCAAGCAGACGAAACATCTGTAGGAGTTTTCGAGAGAAAAATACTCCGAAAAATGTATGGCCCTATAGTGCACAACGGCGAGTATCGGCGACGCATGAATCATGAGCTGTATGAGCTTTATCCCGACATTGACATAGTTAAGCGGATCAAAATAACACGATTGCGCTGGCTAGGCCATGTCAGTAGAATGGATCAAGACGAACCAGCACGAAAGGTTTTCGAAACCGAACTCGAAGGAAGACGAAAAATAGGAAAACCAAGACTCCGCTGGAAGGATCAGGTTGACGAATCCCTGCGTACACTTGGTATTGCCAACTGGAGCGATAAGGCAAAAGATCGAACTGGTTGGCGATATATGTTATCTTCGTTTTGTAAGGTCCCTGACCCCTCGAGGTTGTTCGTGACTGGATAAGTAAGTAAGTAAGTAAGTGCATTTGCCAAAGTTATCAAGAAATGTGTAGGCTACAATTCGTTCGCAGAGAGTTACCCCAATACGTACATGAGGTGTTAGGGGCCACATTCTCAAATGAATACATCCAAACACTGTTTGTCCGACTGCGATCACGCATTCTTTGCCGTTAAACTTCTCCGAAACGGCTAGACCGATTTGTATGAAATTTTGTGTGCATATCGGGTAGGTCTCAGAATCGGCCAACATCTATTTTTCATAACCATAAATGATAAGGGTGACCCACCCCTATATAGAACACAGATTTGTGCGACTGCGAAACACAGATTGTCGGACTGCGAAATAGTAGTATTGTGTTGGTGCGGAGCACTCTAAGAGCAAAGAGAATAATGACGTGGTTATACGCATGAATGAAAGAAATAATAAGATTACGCCAATGGTGCTTAAAAACTGTTCTCTCTCTGCGCATCTACGTCACGTTAGCGAGTATGCATTAGTAAATTGTGAAATATGTATGAAGATTTAGGAAAAACTATAAACTCAGAAGAAGATCTGTTGGGATTGAGATGTTAGGTACTTCATCTCCGAGCTTGTGACATATATAGCCTGCAAGATTTTCTAGCCCATCGTACGCCATTTCACTTATCTCATCATGCCCGCCCTTTTATCATTGGCTTCGGTACTTTGGCATACACTGGTGAATATGGGGCTTATATGAAAACAGAAACGTTTTTTATATATGCAGAACATTATTTAAAAGAAACATTAAAAACGGTTACCAGTTAGTGATTTTTCACTTCTATCTAAATCGGGTGTGTCGTCCACTTCGACATTAGCGGAATGGGAAATCACACCGCCAATACGCCATTACAATTTTGAGCTTGTAGCGTGCAATGTGATGGAGTGGCTGATATCTTCTTCTGTCAAATTTGACTTTTTCATATTTTTAAATTTTTCTATTTGGCCGTTGGTAAAAATGGTTCAAAGCTTGGAGTCCAATTTTTTTAGCCCATAGTTAGCCTTCGTAATTTGTTTTTGCAAAGTTTCTACGTTAAATTGAAGAATTTTCATAAATTTTTCAATTTTTTCTTCCTGGGCCTGCAATTGACCAGCGCTTTTTTTCTTGCTTTTTAAGAGCTTTATTTTCTTTTCGAAAAGATTAACTTCAAATCAAATATTTTATGTGAGTACATATTTAAAAAAAAACTTACATCTCCACCTTAAGAACGTTGAATATTTGAATATTTTTATTCGTTCGAGCTTATATTATTCGATCTTTTAGTTGTTATATTTTCAATAATTGTCCGGTTCAAGATCAATAACTATTAAAAAGTACTTTTCTATAAAAAATATTAAAAATAAATGTGTGAAATTGATCATTATGGTGGATGGTTGGGAATATAGCTATTTCAATGCCCTCCCAGGCATATAATCAGCTCCCTTCTCCACAAGTATTTAGGTATATCATCACATATTATACGGATAAACAAATCTCAAGTAAGCGAGAATTGTCTAAACTCCTACTTGTGCGAAAACATCCACAGCAATACTTTGCCATATCGATCCATATTCAAATTTCGGTACAGATTGCAGAAGTTTCCAAGCACCATCTTCAGCTTTGTTTAATTCAACTTCCTGTAGTCGTCATGCAGAATCTGCAGCGAGGGATTTCTTCAACAACGTGTTCACAATCTTTTTCTTCTCCCTTTTTTCGTTTCTCGAAGCCCTCTGAGCGCCGAGTTCAACGCTTCCAAGCGAATCAGTGTAGATCGTTGGAACTGAATCTCGTTTTAGTAAACGATTTTTGGTAAAATTCGATTTCAAGTAAAACTAATCAATTAAATCGAAATGAAACTCTGCCATGATTTTCACACGTACCCATGTCATACTGTAAACTATTATCTATGTCCAGCGTTTTAAAATGGAGCTTACATAACAATTTTTTGAGTTAAAATTTTTTCCACGTCTGCAAAAACTAACCCGTTGCTTTTATAAATCTTTGTTTGCCGGAAATACAAAAAACCTTATATTACACGCTTTGCTTTCATTATTGCTAGTGCATTTTGCTACAGCACACTTAATTTTTTTCTTTAACTAAACTAAATTTTAAAACTTATACTTATTTTTTTTTCGACTTTTCTCCTGTATTTAAATAATTCTTTAATTCTAGCTTGAGGTCTTCTTATATTATATTTATTCCATACTTCGCCTCACCGTTGGCTAGCATCATCAGGAAGTACAAACATAAACTAAAATTCAATCAACCTTTTTCCCCGAATTCTGGAATTATTCAATTTGTTGAATAGGAATTTTTTTTATTTTTTATATTTTTTTCATATAAAAGTTTTCAAATAAATTCTCTTATTCCTTTACTTTCTCATTCAACGGTACCAACTGAATACAAAACAAATTTCCGCTAACCTGACGTCACAGAGAGTGTGAGAGAATTCATTCAAACACAATCATATTATCTTTCATTCATGGTTATACGTATATAAAAATGAGATAGCAAGAGAGCAACGAAAATTGTGTGAACTTGTTTAGCGTATGTACGAACATAACAATGTAATTATTATGTACATGTGTCTGCTGCTTTGCATTCTCTTTGATTTTTGTGGGAATAAAACAAAAAGTATTAAGGAAGAAAATAATCATACATGTGCTTGCACAGGTCTTTAAATAATTTTAAGTATTAATATTATTTAAATGTAACGTCATCGTATGATTGAAGGCTGTTTTTTATTTTCGAATGTAACATTTACTAATGTGTTCATAGAAATCGAACAGGTATCGTGTAACAAAAAGGTGTTAACACATCGACCGTGAGTTCGAACACTCATTGGTTTTTTTTATAAAAAAAGAATATTGATAGGTCCTTTTTGTAAGAATACTTACTTACTTACTTATCCGGTCTCGGACAACCCCGGGGGGTCAGGGACCTTACAAAACGAAGATAACATATTTCGCCAACCAGTTCGATCTTTTGCTTTATCTCTCCAGTTGGCAATACCAAGTGTACGCAGGGATTCGTCAACCTGATCCCTCCAGCGGAGTCTTGGTCTTCCTATTTTTCGTCTTCCTTCGAGTTCGGTTTCGAAAAGCCTTCGCGCTGGATCATCTTCATCCATTCTACTGACATGGCCTAGCCAGCGCAATCGCGTTATCTTGATCCGCTTAACTATGTCAATGTCAGGATAAAGCTCATACAGCTCATGGTTCATGCGTCGCCGATACTCGCCGTTGTGCACTATAGGGCCATAAATTTTTCGGAGTATTTTTCTCTCGAAGACTCCTACAGATGTTTCGTCTGCTTGCGATAGGACCCAGGATTCTGCGCCATAAAGCAAGACAGGTTGAATGAGAGTCTGGTACAGCTGGACTTTTGTTACTCGAGAGAGGGCTTTATCTCTAAAGTGCTTGCTTAGCCCAAAATAACATCTATTCGCAAGCACAATTCTCCGTTTGATCTCAAGGCTGACGTTGTTGTTTTTGTTCACGGCAGATCCGAGGTATATAAATTCGTCCACTACCTCGAAGTTATAACGGTTATCAACGTTCACGCTTTGGTCTAATCGCGTGGAGGCCCTGTTCGTTGAAACCATTAATTTTGTCTTGTCCTCATTCACCGTCAGACCCACTTTTGCTGACTCCTTCTCAATTCTCGAAAAAACCGCAGTAACTTCTCTAATTGTGCGCCCAATGATATCTATATCATCAGCATACGCGAGCAGCATGTGACTTTTGCTGCTGATGGTTTTATTCATGTTGACTGCAGCTTTTCTCATAATGATCTCCATTAAGATGTTAAAGAGATCGCACGATAGGGTGTCGCCTTGCCTGAGGCCTCGCTTAGTTTCGAAAGGTTCGGTAAGATCCTTACCAACTTTCACTGCGGATTTGGTGTTCGTCAAGGTCATCCTGCAAAGGCGTATGAGTTTTGCAGGAATACCAAGCTCAGACATTGCTTCATAGAGTCTCTCCCGTATCGGACTATCGAAGGCTGCTTTATAATCGATAAATAGATGATAGGTGTCGATTTGTTTTTCGTGTGTCTTCTCCAGGATTTGGCGTAGCGTGAAAATCTGGTCAGTTGTCGATTTTCCAGGCCTAAAGCCACACTGGTATGGTCCAATCAGGTCAGCGATAATTGGTTTTAGTCTTTCGCACATAATACTTGATAGAACCTTATATGCTATGGATAAAAGGCTTATTCCACGGTAGTTGGCACAAATACTCGGGTCACCTTTTTTAAATATGGGACATAGTACACTGAGACTCCAATCGCCGGGCATGCATTCATCTAACCAAATTTTGCTAATGAGCTGATGCATGCACCTTATCAGCTCATCGCCGCCAGCCTTAAACAGCTCCGCCGGTAATCCATCGGCTCCTGCGGCTTTGTTGTTCTTAAGCCGGGCAATAGCTGTTCTGACCTCGTCTTGGTTAGGAGGGGGGCAATCGACGTCGTCGTCCATATTGTGATCGATTGTCCCATCGTCATCGGATATCTCAGGTACTAGTAGCGCGGAGAAATGCTCTCTCCATATTCCCAACATGCTCTGCACATCTGCGACGAGATTTCCGTCTTTGTCTTTACAGAAGGGGGGCCCTGAACCATGTCCATTAGTTCCGTTTTTAACTTTTTGGTAGAATTTTCGGGCTTCGTTCTTCCTTCTGTATGTCTCAATTTTCTCACTCTCGCGTTTTCTCCACTGCCGTTTCTTACGCCTAAAGAGACGGTTTACCTCCTTTCTCTTCTCCCTATACCGCTCAGTTGCAGCTCGCGTTGCAATTGACTGAAGCATTACCATACGTGCAGCGTTCTTTTCGTCATTTGCTATGCGACACTCTTCATCGTACCACGGTTTGTCGCGAAGCGGTTTTTCGAAACCAAGTACGGTTGTTGCGGCAGTTTTTATAGAGTCGGAAATGGGTTTCCACTGCGCATCAGGATCGTCATCGGGAGGGGGTGGGTTCTGTGCCAAAAGTTGCGAGAGCTTCCTTGAGTAGGCTGTGGCTACCTCTGGTAATTGCAGCTTTCCGATGTCCAGCTTCCTCTGCGTCTGGTTTCGTACGATTTTCGCTCTACTTAATCTTGTGCGAACCTTTGCTGCTACCAGGTAGTGATCAGAATCGATGTTAGCTCCTCTGATCACTCGTACGTCCATTACACTGGATGAGTGCCTTCCATCAATTACCACGTGATCAATTTGGTTCCTAGTTCTTTGATCAGGGGATACCCAAGTAGCCTTGTGGATGTCTTTATGCTGGAATCTTGTGCCACTGATGACCATGTTTTTTGCCGCGGCAAAGTCAATCAGTCTCATACCGTTGTCGGAACTGTCAGCATGAAGACTGAAATTGCCAATAGTTGGATTAAACACATTCTCCCTTCCTACTTTGGCATTAAAATCTCCTAGTACAATCTTAATGTCATGGCCAGGGCAGCGGTCATACGTTTCCTCTAGGAGCTCATAGAATATGTCTTTGGCATCATCATCTTTCTCTTCTGTCGGGGCATGCACACAAATTAGGGAAATATAAAAATATTTCGCTTTTATGCGGATTGTGGCTATTCGTTCACTCACAGGATTGAACCTAGAGACTAGATGTCGCAGTCTTTTGCCAACTACAAATCCACAACCAAATTCATGTTTTTTTTCATGGCAACTGTAGGATATATCGCAGTTTCTTTTTCTTGTGCAGCCATGTCCTGTCCATCGCATTTCCTGGATAGCGGTAATGTCAGCCTTATAACTTTCGAGGACATCTGCCAGTTGGATACTTGCACCGGATCTATATAGAGTTCTTACATTCCAAGTGCATATCCGTAAATCGTGGTCCTTATAACGTTTGCGGGGGTCGTCAACAAATAGGGGTTGTTTATGTTTTCTGTTTCGTTTTTGTATTTTCACTGCCATTATGAACGGTGGCGGGAGGCAAACCCAGCCCACCGGGTTTTTGCATTTTACCTACTGCCAGGATATTTGATTGCAGCCGCCCATTATGGATCAGACGCTGACCAGGATGCGATATGTTGAACCTGGATTTTCTTCTTTTAGTTTCTATCCGCCGTTGGCCCGTATGTTTGGCTCATCCGCCTTCTAAGGACAAAAGAATATGCCCGATTGTTTGATGAGCTTCAGTGACATCAGTCACCTACTATACCTGATTTGATGCTCATTTGTTTCGCCTTCTCACTCTAGCTAGCTAACGGAGGTTTCCGAAAAGCCATTGCCCAGGACATACTGCGTGGAAGTAGTGAGCTGCTTGGACTGCCCAATGAAGGAATCATTTCTGGCCACTCCCAAGTGAATGGCAATCAGAAACTTTCCACCTCCACGGACAGTCCCATGTAAGAATATGAATTATATTTTCCTGAAAAGGTCCTTTTTCAAAGAGTGGTACTTCTTTTATTAAAAGCTTACGTTTTTTGAAAGAATAGGCACTATTTTTAAAAAGAAGGACTTTCTGCAAGAAAAGCAATAAGGGTATGAATTTCTTTTACAAAAAAATAGTTTTTACTTAATCAAGAAAAGAAAAGGTATTATTTTATTTTTAAGAAAATGATTTTTTTTAGGCAAAGATATTTTTGTTAAGATAAAGTATTTTTTTGAGGAAAATGTGTTTTTAAGAAATTGGATTTTTTTTAGAATTGGTCTTTTTTCACGAATAGGTAAATTTTTAAGAGTTGGTTCTTATCTCCAGAAAAGCTATTGTGTTTCACAAAAAGGTAGTCTTTAAAGAAAACGTAGTTTTTTTTAGAAAAGGCAATTTGTTATAAGAAAATGTACTTTTTTATGACAAGGTACTTATTCAAAGAAAATTACTTAAGAATATGATGAATATGTTTAAGAATATGAATAGGTATTTTTTTAGAAATTTAAATTTTTTTAAAAAAAGGCACTTATATAAGAAATTTTTTTTAACCTCTTTCAATTTGGTTTTTCTAAATTTACTTTTTGTTGGGTTCAAAACTACAATATATACTAAATATTGGTTACAGGCTCCACCTAGAAAACTTCCCATTAAACAAGAAAGCAAAAGTACATAATATAGTTGATAATACTGGGTTGTAGAACAACATGCGATAAGGAACTTCGTTCCAATAAAAACAAAAACAAAATATTAAAATCCACTTACAATATGGGCCTTGTCCCAATTCATGGAGCTGTGATATATACCAAATTCTCACTCTCAATGTTATACCCTCCTATGCTAGAACAAAACTTTTCCTTCACTATTGTACAACATTCCATTTTCCATCAGATTGAGTAGACCCATGGGAGTTAAAGCCCCCGATTTTAATATATTGTTAAATTCCTCTACATGCAATTGACACTCGCCAATAAGAGCATTTTCCACGATATTTTCGCGGCACCTCTCAAGGGACCTAATGGGTAGCTCAGTTATCCAGACATCAATCCTTGTAATATTTGCTACTTTTCCTTTCTCATATATTCTCTTACAAGACGGACTAGTCCAATACCCCATACTGTCAACTTTCGTCCCTAGAACCAAGCATTGTCTGAGAATTCGCCTTCCTCTTTTCTGAGCCTTTCCATTTTGCAGGTGCTTATATACGACCAAATAGAGAATGCATAGGAGATCGTAGGTCTTCAAATTAGTTTGTAGCCCAGTAGTCTTACGTTTTCGCTTAAACCCTTTTTCTGCTCAGTACTCTTGCATATAACGTGTACACCTCTCTCGTCTTCTCGAATATTTTGTCGACGTGGTCTCTAAACTCCATATTTTCAGAGAATCTCACTCCCAGATAGTCCATTTTATCGTTGTTTTGTTTTACGTCCCCTCCGATTTGTATCATTGGTGTATATCTTCGTGCATTTTTATAGAGGTTACCCTTTTTACCATTGGCTGCCTCGAAATATATTTCTAGCTGTTCCACGTAATTGTACACTATATTATTCGACGTTTTCGCCCTAGCATGTGATGGTGTTATTAAGATGTCATCTGCGAATATCAGGATTTTTCCCTCATTTTCTCGCTGGGGTATATCTGATAAATATAAGTTGTATAGCACGGGGCCCAGGATTGGCCCCTGTGTGAATTGCAGCCCTCTAGTTCTACCTAGAGAGTTCTTCTCTCATTAGGGACTCTTTAAATCCGTGCTCTACCGGCATTATATACACGATTCCCTCTTGCCACACAGTGTCAAATGCCTTTTCGAAATCCAAACCAATTGTAATAGTTAACTTCCTTTTGTTAAACCCTCTCATAATTTTTTCCGATAAAGCCATGACTGCATGGCCCGAGGAAAGCCCTTTCAGAAATCTGAATTTAAAGTCTTTCAGTATCTTCTTTGTGATCGTTTATTCTTTTAAATATGAAGCGCTCAAATAACTTCCCAACATTTGAAAGCAGCGGAATTTGGTTATAATTACTCGCATCCGTCGGGTCTTTCACCGGCTTAAGCACTAGCGCTTCCATTTCTTAGGGAAATATCCCACGTTCAAGCAATTATTAAACAGAAATTCCAGGTGCTTCCAACTTCCCTTATCTGTTTTCTACAGCACATAATTTGGTACTTTGTCCGGGAAGATCCGGTATTCAATCTTCCACTTTCGTTTATTATTATGAGTCTGGTATTTGTTGTCATTAAGTCGAGGTTCCGTCGGCCTTTTTTACGTCTGTGAACATTTTCATAGGGCTGTACTCTTTTATCGCCTCAATTGCCGCTAGTTTTCCAGAGTCACGAGGACATGCAGCTGCAGCTGTGTGGATGCTTTCTAATGTCCTAGAAATCACATTTGCCTTTCCTCTTTCATCCTCAGCTAACCGTCCATCTTGATCAACCATTCTGGGTATTTTCGTCCTCTTCGACAGTCCACCAAACCGTTTCACGCTTATCATCATCATTGGGTTCAGTTTAATTTGCTCGAGTTTCGCAATCCAATGTTCATCCTCGAATTTTGCGATGAGCTCTTTTATTATTTTCTTCAAACTCAGTATCTTAGCATGGATGGTATTTTGCCTTATGGAGTCATTAGTTCTGTGTGCCCTGCTGTTCAGTTGCTTTTTCTGTCCTATTAACTGCATGATGTTATCTGACAGTGTTGTTCCCTTTACTGGTTTGGTCTTTGGTATAGCTGTATTCATCGCCTCTCTGTATGCCCTTCCCGTCACCACGACTGCACTTTCAATTTACATCATCGTTTTCACTGGTAAATTTATGTTAGATACTGAGTTCACTACTCAGCTTCTCATTAATCCGCTTTCCGCCTGTACCTCAATGGCCGTATGATCGGAATCATAATCCGGGGGTTGATGTTCCGTCCGTTGCGTTGCTGTTCTATTGAAACAAGTCCTATGGTTGTAATAAATATGTTGATATATGGCACGCGTCTTGTTGGTCCTACTGTTCCTCGTATGTTCAAAGTTGAGCATGTTAGCAGCCATTCCCTAAGTTCTTTTCCGCCTGCATTGGTGACATTTCCTCCCCAGGAGGGATTTTTCGCATTCAAATCAGCTTCTATTATAACTTCACATGATCCTGCGGTACTATCTAGAATTTCGAGGTCAGTGGTACTCAACATTTCTTGAGGCCTCAGATAGAGAGGCTTGAGTATTATTTCCGTGCCTTTCTTATGTCTTCACACGGAAAATTGTACCCTCAATGCAGTCAATATCCGCTGAGATTTTCTCACCTCTTATGTTGTCATGAAGGCATATGGTCATTTATTCGATCCTGCCTGTAGGTCATGTAGCCTTTTAGCTCAAAGTTATGTTTTGGCGACAGATTATGTTCTGCCAGCATGAGTATATCTGGTTTCTCGTCATCTGCAAATATCTGTAAATTGTGCCTTTTGCATTTGGACACAATAGAATTTATATTTATATATATTCATTGAGTCATTGATCTTAGTACGGGATTATTCCTCAGCAAAATCGCCAATCTTTCCATACAGGTGACTATATATCCTTTCCCAAGTATCTGGCGCAGTCAGAGTTCATTCTCCCAAGTAGCTCATTAGCTCTCATCATTTGGCTTGTTCCACTGTTTCCGAAACGGTTTGGATGTAACCACCTCACAATTGCCCTGCCGCTTAACGCGTTTGAATGGCGTAGAAACTCTACTTGGTATTGTATCCGCTCTTTCGCTCTGTGCTCTTCTCTCATCCAATCTCCGTTTGAGCTCTTTCCTCTTTGGACAAATTTGCTAGCTAGCTACGTGGCCCTCTCTGTAAAAATTTGCACATCTTACTGGCAGTCCAACTGTTCGCACTATCTTGACAGTGACTGCATCAGTAGTATCAATTTCCTCCGTGTTCAGTTTCCTTTTTGGTACTTTGCAATTGCCCGGCCATGGGACAGGCTACATTTAACGCACCTGTATTGCATGCTACAATTTGACGACACGTGGTAATACCGCTAGTAGTTACGGCACTAAACCAGTCCTCCTCTCCTATAACATCCCAGCGCCCCTCGGTACTGGAGAATAAATCTGATGGCAAAAATAGCATTGAAATCCGAATCTTGACCAAACTGGACTTGCCATCCGCCCCCGTTGAGTTGTATAACGTGCTGTACCATGCACTGCATTTCCAAAGATGCAATATATTGTTTAACGTCCTCTATTTCATAGGAGCTCGAGAGCACATTAATTACAACCGAGAGGGGCTTTAACTCCGATGGGGTGTACGTGTAATAGTTTCTATTTTCTCCTTTAAAGACGTCACATACCTTTTTGTGGTCTTCTATATTATTTAGTCTTAGATCAATCATGTTCTTGTTAACGATTTTCACAAAAAGAGATAATGCCGTATCGGTCCTTTTGTTTGATTTGCCATATTCTTCACGTCACTATAGTATATTTTAATTATAGGTGGGCTGGCCTTACCTTTAGTTCTCTTATTTTATAAGTATTCCACAATCGGTCTTCTTGGTTGGTTGGTCGCCTTCGGACTTGCTAGTTGTTTAAGCTCATTTTCTTGTACTCTCATTGTGCCTCTGAGTCTGGGAAATTCTTCATCTCTAGAGCTTGCTTCGTTTGTGCCATAGCGATGCTTCTTCCCTGTAACGATATTCAAATCCGAATCACTGTCTAAGACAATTCCGTGGTTTTCTTCATCTTCTAAGACGGAGCCATAGGCATCGGAATCCATCATAGCTTTTGACGTAGAATACGTCTTACCTTACGGTATGAGGAGTCATGTCAGGTTTTTATTGTTGTAATCTTTATTTCATTGAATTTGAGGAAACGGCTAGATGAATTTTTTTAAAATTTTTTTTGTAGGTAAATGAGGATGTTATCTTTCGTTTGATATACATTTCATATTGGTTGATATATTTCTAGTATTTTAATTTCTCAAATGAAAATTGTTTAAACACATACACTCAAACATATGTGTGGTGTTTGGTTGAGTGTTTTTGGTTGCTCAACATTGCTTAGGAACATGTATCTTGTAAAAAGTGAAACGAACAGCAAGCTAATGTTGCTTGGCAACATGTATCTAGTAAAAAATGAAACAAACAGTAAGCTAATGTAATAAAGCTTTTTTGCGAAAGCTTCAATAAAGCTGTTGTAACATTAATTTTGAATTGTAAACCGTAAAGCTTTCACACAACGCTCGAATGCTAATGCGAAGACTCGATAAGGTAAACCTTTTTTAATATTAGGGCGGCCCTCTCAACATTCGCAGAACTTATTTCAATAAAAATATTAATTAAAATACATAAATTAAATTAAGTTTAAAAATATTGAACATAATATTTTTTTTTTTTAAACGGACTTGAATCAAATGCCGTTGGTAAATATAAAATTACATTATTCGATTTTGGTTTAACTTTTTCTTATAATTTTCAAGTTCTGTTGACAAACTCTCAATTTTCTCATTTTGTATTCTCACAGTTTCTTGTAGATTTTTAACTATTTTTTTTAATATCTACACTATCAACTTCATTGTCCGAGGATACGTAATCTTTTTCCTTCTCCTTTTACCATTTACTTTTATTTCCTCCTTATCGGAATCCATTTTTCTTTACTTTTCCTTTAACATTGGTTGCGTTTATGGCGTTTGTGTCTTAAGTTTTTTTTCAAATGTGCCACTACGCTCATCTCATAAATTTGATGCACCTTACTGGATCACTTTATCTGCTTGTGTCTTAAGCCTTTTTCAAATGTGCCACTACACGTTTCTCAAGGATGCCCTTAAGCTCGGCCTCCGGGCGATTTTTCCTTTATAATAATAACGCTGTGCGACACAAAAAAAAATATGGGGTTCTGTTAGCGGATTCTGGTAGAAGGTCTAAAAAAATATACGTGTATCAGCGTTTTGCCAAATCTGATCAGATTTTTTTTAGGGCGGGCCAAAGTTTCCGCCCCTCGGAACTTTCCTGCACCATATCGGCATGCAAAATTATGTTTTCCTTACTTCTGAGGTACAAAATATGTTCAGAAGTTTTATAGAAAAGATTCAGATAAACATTTTTGTGGAACAAATTAATTTTCAAAACTCGCAAAAAAAACTGCTCGAAAATGACGAAATGGCGTGGTCAAAATGTTCTACAAAATTATCGCCATAAAATTTCACTGTATGTGTCCGAACACTCCAAAACACAAATCTTAGCCCAAGTGGTAGATAATAAGCAAAAACTAACTGCCTTCTAAGGGTTAATAATGAATTTTGTCATTTTGCTGTTTCCATTAAAAATAGTCTACATAATATAGTGAATTTTGTCATATTTCATCTTTTATTTAACACTTGGGCTCTCCACTTACATTTTACGAATTTTCCAAAAATTTGTTTGGTCACTTTCAAAATTTTCTTCTCTTTAACACAATTTTTTTATTTTCCGGTGACCACTTGTCACTTTGAAGTCAAAACACAGAACGTGAGGCTCCACCTTGAAAACTTCCCATTAAACAAGAAATTTTCCAACATATGTTAGTCTAGACATAAACCAAAGCAAAAGCACCCAATATAGTTCATAATACTGGGTTGTAGCATAATAGTGTTAAAAAAATTGTTTAATTTTTTTTCATTTATCGTTCATTTTTCGTGTTTTGGTTACAAGCAAGCGATTATCGCTTGCTAAGTTGCAAGGAAAACGGCTATTTAGCGATAAGTAATTTAATTGAAAAATATGAAAATGGGTTGAAAACGGTAAAAGATGTCAAAAAACAATTTGTTTAAACTTAGCGAAAATGATTCGCGTCGCTAAGTTCTCGCTAAGTCGTCGCTAAGTGTTTCATACAAAACAAGCGATTTTATAAGCAAGCGGTGTAACCAAAACACGCTTAATATGCGTCAAAATTTACTCGAGTAGCTTAAAATTCCTGGCTTCGAGTAAGAAATTAATCGAGTAATTTATACCGGTTATCGAAGTAACCGAGAAAGTGAATATAAAATTCTCATTCAATAAAATATTATAATAAAGGGGTTATTAAATGTATAAAATGGCAGGTTTCACGACATCTCTTTTTATTTACCACTCAGGTCATTAAGGTGGAATGTATGACGGACCACATATGCAGATACGTCTAGCAGATAATGGAACGTCCTTTCAAGCAATTTCAATACTCAATATATTAAAATATCAAAGTATGCATGTATGAAATATTAATCATGACATGTGAAAATAAAAAGCAGAAGTCATATGTAAAATCAAATGGTATTTCGGCTGTCTATTTAATTTCGTTCAAAACTTGGGAGAGTCTAGTCTGCAAACAATGTATTTACATGTCCTAATTTTTTAAAGTTCTTGAGGAAAAATTAGTTACACAGTGCAACACGAAAAAAAATAACCATATACGGACACCACTACGTGATAAAAGACTAAAAAAAAAAGACCCGTGTCTCCCAATTTTTCCCAAAGTCATGCAAAGATTTGGGGCCTCGGTATCATTTTCGTAAAATGTGATCATTTTCTCAGGCTCATATCTTGCAAACCGTTCAGAATTTACTCTCTGAGGCAAAGTTGTAGCTCTTGTCATAAAGAACAAAAATTGCGAACATATAAAATCAAAAAAACTTCACCTTCCAGATCAAAATCGCAAAAAACTTAAAAAAATTCAATTTTTTTTTACCTTTTTTCCCGTGTTCAGGTCGATAGGTAGCAAACCGTTCAAAATTCAAGGAAACAATCAACTACAAAAATTTACCTAAGATCTCAATAAACAAATTTCTAGAACATATAAACTTCCTAGAGATGATTCTTAACACTGTTTAGGTAGCACGCAAAAGTGAAAAATTTGCCGAAAATTTTTTAATTTCATTTTTTTTACCTTTTTCTCCTATTCAGGTCCATAGGTAGCAAAAAATGAAATATGCATTTTTACGAAAATGATACCGAGGCCCAAAATCTTTGGCGGCCCATAAAAAAAAAAGTGCATGACTTTGGGAAAAAGTGGGAGACATGGGTCTGTTTGTTTCTAGTCTTTTATCACGTAGTGGTGTCCGTATATGGTTATTTTTTTTCGTGTTGCACTGTGTAATACAAACTAATGGGTAACGGTTGGTCGTGCATTGGTTAGTGTACACGACTCTTGTAAATGAGAACCTGGGTTCGATCCCTGCTTTTTTGTCGACGGTAACCGCGACACTATCGAGTAATTAGCCATGAAGAGGTTTTGAAACCGGTGTTAAAGAGTACACGCGCAGCTTACTGATTCAGAAAGGACGTAGTAGAAAAATTTTTTCTTTTTTATACATAAATAGACACTTTTCAATTACCGTTGACGGGCATATCGCTCACAATCGAAATATGAGTAATTTAAAATTTAGTATTTTGCTATTAAACTATTGCCCATAATCTCACTAGATAACTAGGCGGCGGGTATTCGTTCTGCTTCAGAATCTGAGAGAGGTGCCTTGCTTAGGCCGTAGATATCTCTGGTAATTGCAGCTTTCCGATGTCCAGCATTCCATATGTCTATTTCCCTACGACTTTCGCTCTTTTAACCCCTGTACGAAACTTTCTTGCATCCAGGTACTGATATTAACTACTCGCATCACACTTACGTCCATTACACTATAGAGTGCCTTCCATCAATTATCAGTTGATCAATCTAGTTGTTCGGTATCCAAGGAGACTTATGGATGTCTTTATGTTGGAATCTCGTACCACTGACAACCATGGATTTTGCAGAGGCAAAATCAAACAGTTTGATTCCGTTATCGGAAGTGATGGCATGTTGATTGAATTTGCAGATGGTTGAGTCAAAAACATTTTCCCAGCCGACTTTGGCATTAAAATCACCTAGAACCTCTGAATGTCATGGTCTGGGCAGCAGTCGTATGTTTCCTTTAGGCGATCATAGAACATGTCCTTGGTGTTATCGTCTTATTCTTCCATTGGGGCATGTACACAAATTAGCGATATGTTAAAGTATTTCGATTTTATGCAGATAGTAACTGCACGCTGAAAAATTTGTCTTATTTTTTTGTTTGGATGCAAATATAATGTGCTTGTAGCTTGTTGCAAATATACTATACTTTTTCCCAAACACGTTGTGTTTCCTATTCGTTATATGTTTGAAACATAATGATTAATAGGCTATAATATATCTTTCTGAGACCCAAATGAAGTTTTGTTTGATGAAAACTGATAAAAAAAAATAAACGAGACAGACGATAAAGAAACAAAAAGACAGCAGATCTTCAATTCATGAAAACAGTGCTTGCAAACATGTAATTGTTTCCTGTAATATGTTGCTGGGGCCGTTATTTTTCAGTACGTATACGTTCACTCACGGGGTTAAACCTTGAGACCACATGTTGCTGTCTTTTGGCAACTACAAATCCGCAACTAAATTCATGTTTTTTTCGTGGCAGCTGTAGTTCTTCTTCCTTGTACTGCCATAGCCTGTTCATCGTATCACCTGGATATCAGTAATATCAGCCTAATAATTCTCGAGGACATCAGCCAGTTGGTTTGTGGCACTGGATCTGCATAGGGGTCTAACATTCCGAGTGCATATCCGTAAATCGTGGTCTTTATAACGTTTGGGGGACCATCAACAACCAGGGGTATTTTATGTTTATAATTTTCATTTTGTATTTTCATAACCAACATAAAGCTGGCAGAAGGCAAGCGCAGTCCTCCAAGGTTTTGCATTTAACCTACTGCCTCGATATTTTGTTTCAGCCGCCTATTATGGATAAGATTCTGACGAGAATGCAGTATGTCGAAATTGAATTTTTGTTTCTTCAATTTTGATAGGCGTTGGCCAGTAGTGTTGGCTCATCAAAAGAATATGTCCTGCACTTCGAAGTGCTGCAGTGACAGGGTCACCTATGTAAGTTTAGAAGCATCAGTTATCGAATAACCAATCAGGCTGCTCATTCGTTTCGCGTTCTCACTTTATAGTGTTAATAGAGGGTTCCGATGAAGCCCGCAACACACCTCCCACAACACACCATTCAGTCCCATGAATTGATTTGTCCTTAAAAACAATATGTGGACAAACAGTAATTTTATTCTTTTATTTACATATTTTCATCATTTCTTTGTAAAAATTCTGAATAAAATTCATAAAAATGGTAACTTTTCGACATTTGAACATCTTAAAATTGGTCGAAAAATTAACTGGTTTACAAACCTGTATTCACATGCAAGCAAATTGCTCACCACAGCATATTATGTAGAAAATTCAAACTGTACGCTACTCTGGTTTAATACTAACCAATACCCTGTAGCAGCCCTGTCAAACTTAATCATTGGCGTGGGCCAAAATGGTCAGATATAATAGGACTGTTTTTTTTGTTTTCCCTGCTAAACTAATTACTCGAGCACTTTGTATGTGGAGCTAAACGATATAAAGCGGCTCCACATACAACGTCGCCGTTTAGCGGGAAGCAAAGAGGCACCCTTAATATGCCTCGAGCTATTATACCCAATTATAAGTCGGGCAATCACGCTGAGAACGGTACGGTTGGTCCGGTTACGAATGATTGATGCCAGCAAACAAGTTTTAATTAATTAATCGCCAGCGCAATACCGATTCCAACGTTTTAAAACAAGATCGGGAAATTCAACAATATTTCGACACAGTCCAGGACCCAACGCCTATTGAATTGTATGAAATTTGGACAGATGGTTCTCCTAGTCCATACGAATTCTATGGCACCATAATTGAGTCAAAACTCAAAGTAGTTTTTGTTCTATGGTTCGTTGAAGTAGGTATTGTATGGCATTTTCTGAAAAACGATCTGACGGAAAAATGCCATATCTTTGGAATGCGTTAATGGATTTGAAAAGGCCTAAGTTTCTTCTTTTTAAATACGGAGAGAGAGTGAAAATCGGTTGATAATCAACTAACTTACACGCTTAAAAGTGTGCAAACATACGCAAACCGGGTTTTTAACGGGTTTTCAAGATTTAAGGGTGTTTGGGAAATTGCACTGCCAAATTCTTGTTTCACTCGACAATACCTACAAGAAAAATACTATCACTTCCCAGGTACATCTACTTTAGTAACTACTTGAAAAATTGAGACTAAAAGAGCAAAACTAGAGCAGTCTTTACCAATCCTTATGTATCTATTGATCCCATGGAGATCGCATTTGGAAATTTTACTATAATGTAGAGAAAAAATGGACTTTAATTTTGGTGGGGGAAAACAAATATTAAAGATACGTTATTCGAGGATATAGGATACTTTGGAGTTTTGAATATCATTGAACCACAACGACATGACTGTTGTATGGGCTATTGGGCTTTTGCAAGCTTTAAAATGATATCCAAAATTTTGAAATCCATTAACGCATTCCAAAGATATAAAATTTTTCAGTCAGGTCCTTTTTTCAGAAAGTGCCATAAATACCTACTTCAACGAACCATAAAACAAAAACTACTTTGTATTTTGATTCAATTCTGGTGTCACAGAATTCGTATGGACGAGGAAAAACTACTGTCCAAATTGTATACCAATCAATAGGGGTCGGGTTCGAAATTCTGATTTTTGTGTAGATTTTTTTGGAATTACTCTATAACAAAACACGACGGTGTTCGAAAGGCAACCTTGATGGGTATAGCCGTCAATATACTATAAACAACAGCGATAGTTCCAGGTAAAATGAGGATGGATTGAATCTAAATGACGCAAGGCAACCTTTACAACAGAAAATGGATCATAATATGGGACTTAACTAAGACTCGTGGTAACCTAAAATAACGGTACAATGATGCAGGCATAGTGTTATTCGACAAGTACCGACTTTTTGGAAAACGAATTCGCCAATGCTAAAACCTGGGCCTTGTAAAATTTGGAATGTAATTTCATTTTAAAAAAATTCTAATAAACACTTCAAAAATTATGATTTTATTAATAATAATGAATTAAATACAACATCGTTATAATGACATCCACGTCTTGCCCTTCAGTACCTCATTCGGTTTATCCATTTTTCCAGTACATTTTCGATTGTTTGGGTCTCTAATCTTGAACTACAGCGCTGATTTCGTATTTCAAGATCTCAATGGACGACGTGGGGGTTTCCTGAGCCCCAAATATGATACCGAGCCGGCGGCTTGGCACACCCAACTGTTCTTCTGAGTCGATAGCCGCAACTGATTTCATCGGCTTATATAAACTTGAAAAACGATCCGGCCACACACTAAAGCCGGCGATACTCTCCTTTACGTTTAGAACACAAAATTTTACTATTTCACCCAACAAATGATACTTTTTCTGGTAGTTCTGGAAAAAAGTTCGTTAATTATTGGGAAGGAAATGTGCGAAAAAATAGTAGAATTAGTATAAATTCAAACAGCAAAATTACTATGCACGCGTTATAGCATAAACGCCAGTGAAACGTCACAATCAAACCAGTGTTAAATTATTAGACGATTTGAAAAATCTGATTGAAATAGAAGACAGCAGAAACATTCTTATGAGCTGAAAAAGTTTTACGTAGAAGAGTTTATCAGCCGAAATCGTCAGTCTAAAAAGAAGCTACAAATATTTAGTTACAGAGAAGCAAGTGTATAGGCACGGAATAGAATATAAACAAAATGTTGTTTGCTAAATAGTTCTAATAGATTGTTTGTTCACTCTGGTCCCTGATGATTTTTTATAAAGAAGACGGTTTGGAAAGAAAATCTTGCTTTGACAACAACAATTTCTATAAGAAAACTATCACAAAAAAGATGTGTATGTATATGAAAAGTTTGACGTCAAAGATTTCTATATGAAAACTTTGGCAACAGTAACTTGTGCAACAAGTTATACGAATGCGCGTCGAAAGTTCAGCCGCCGGTCAAATTCTGAAACTCCGCCGCCGTCAACCAGAAAATGCTCCAGCCGCCGACAAAGTGGGTCGGCTTTGAACCCTGCCCCGAGGTGAAATGATCTTCAACGGAAAATATAATTTTTCAGTAAAAATACTCATCTTTGGAACTCAGAATTTTGGAAGAAAGTTTTTAATATTTTCCAATTTTTTTCAAGCGTAGAGCGACGCATTTCGCAAATTTCTAACATTTAACTAATAATCTTTTACTTCATATGTATCAAATTGGCCGTCAGCTTCGAATTAACGGGGGTGTTAAAATGTAAAATTTTAATGATCCACCGTTTATTTTTAGTGAGGAAGTAAAGATAAATTTCAGTGGCAGTTCCAGGCATATCTGCTATAAGCGTTGGAATGGTAGCGAACATGTAATGATATGGGCTGCTTCGTCAATAATATGATATGTACCAAACGTCAGACGTCAATAATATGATATGTACCAAACACAATGAATGCAGAAACAGTGAGATATTGGGTGTAATATCCAAAATTTGCTGCTATATGCATAAGATTATGGATCTTCATGGTTTGCGAACAATTAAGTTGCTTTCCAGTTAAACAATTCCAAATGTTCTAAAGATTTACTTCGGAATTCTTTTGTTATATCTTTAGAAATAGTTCAAATAAAATGTTGAAGATTCGTTACATTCTCTCGTTATATATTACAGATATATATTGATTGCAAATATAAAGCATGAGCAAATTCATCATGAATGACAAATTTTAATTTTTATAGACTCAACCACTATTAGTTTATTCTCTGAACGAGTACGTGAGACTAATTTTTGTATTCTCGTCAAAAGCGATCAAGTTATGGAAGAAAGCTATTTGAAAAAAAACTGTTAATAATTAGGCCGCAAATAATGTGTGGCGGGGCAAGTCTTTGACAGACCTGCCCCATACCGTATGAAACATTTCCTCAAAATGGTACCTGTTTCAAATGAATGCGTATATAAAACTCAGTTTGCTTCTTCTTTAGCTATTTCTTTCACATTGTTGCTTTTGTAATTTATTAGTTTGTAACATCAACATTACACCTTGCATCGTTTTTCTTGCTACATCCGTTTACACGGACAGTTTGGTTATCTGATTCACACATTCTGCTACCAAATTTCTGGTACTTCTTATGCATCTATCTGTGGTCAGCAAGAATATATTGCACTGGCATTTTTGAAATGATTAACAGCCCCAGAACTGCAATAATGCCATGAATCCGTCGGAAGCGGAACTCAATGAAAATCGCTGAATTGAAAGGAAAAACTATAAAGTTAGCAAAAAAGTGGGTTTCTACTGCAACCGGGTAGTTAACACACATATGTGTTAATACCTACATGTACTATATGATGAAGAAAACTTCTATATTGTAAGATTGCGCTAGTATAATTTTAAATTGTTAGTGTAAAATATTGTGTTAATAGTCATAATAAATCATACAACTTCTTAAATCCCGATGAAGTCATACGACTTTAACTCGGCTCTATGAAAAATGCAACAAATGAAGAATTCCCCAAAATAATTGAAAAATTCCCCAAAAACGCCAACATGAAAAAAATATTAACTTACCTTCAAATCTAAGTATTCAACGTAAACGACAAGTTGTTTGAAACATCCATGACGCACAATTTGTAATGTACAGTCAATTAAATATTTCCTTCCCCTATCGGAATGTTCACTTTAATGATATCGGCAATGGCCTACAAAACGAGGTATTTTGTAGAAATTGCAGCTTTAAAGAATATGCTGTATTTTTAGTCAATCCATAACGCTTCCAAATGCTGTCCCGATTAAAAGCTTCCAGTATTTCAACAGCTGATTTTGGAGATTTCACGAATACTTTTTGAGCTCAATACTGTAGGCCTCTTGAAATTTTGTCGAAGCAAGTCTTTGAATCGTGAAGACTTGAAAAATATATAATTATTTTTCGAAAATAACAACAAGAATGCACATTTTGTAAAATTCTACCATATTCCTGAACGGTTGTACGCAGCACGAACACAACTTAATGCAACGTTTTCACTAGGAATATATTCCATGCGTCCAAAAGACTACAATGGAATATTTTAGCAAAAGGGCGTGATCTAGCAAGCTCTTCTTGCATTTGCGTATTCTATATTATACGTTTTAAATTTTTGAATTTTCGTAAATGTTAGTATCAGTTCGCTGAAATAAAGGCGATTATTCGAATGTATGCGACATATCATATCGGTAGTTGGTTTATATTGATCTACAAGATTTTTTGAATGTTCATGCTCACGCATTTCAATTGTTGTTCCTGCAACGAATATATCAATTGTACATTTTGGAGAAAAAAGTTTAAAAATGTACTTTTCAAACCAGCTCATACATCAGTGAACATAATATCGCAACAATGGTACATATTCATCACATATTCGTTGCAGTGACAAAAATTTTTACTAAAAATATAAAGTAAAATTTTGCCAATCTCATTAATAATTTAAAAAAATTTCCACATCCGTTCGAACTTTTAAAATAGATATTTTGGAGAGTTTTCAATCATTATATAACGGGTTTTTCAATAAGAGCGCTACAAAAGTTTTTCTTAAATAAAACAAAACCGGTTTTAGAGACCAATGAAATTCTTTATTCCTGTGAAAGTACGTTCGATGCCATTATGTATGGAACTCGATTTCTTTTGCATGGCCACCACGGGCACGCTTGCAGAAGTCCAGACGCTGAACCCAATTTTCGACGGTTTTCAAGCATAAATCGGCCGATACTGCTGCAATTTCACGTTCGATATTCGTACGAAGTTCATCAATCGTCGCTGGCTTGTTGGCACAGACCATAGCCTTGACGTAGCCCCACAGGAAATAATCTAACGGCGTCAAATCGCACGACCGAGGCGGCCAATCGACTGGGCCATTTCGTGAGATAACACGTTCACCAAACTTGGTTTCCAATAAATTGATTGTGGCATTCGCTGTGTGGCTTGTGGCGCCGTCCTGTTGGAAGCACATGTCCTCCAAGTCCATATTATCCAATTGGGGCCAAAAATATTCGGTTATCATTGAGCGGTAGCGATTCGCATTCACAGTAATGTGCCGGTCTTGATCATCACGGAAGAAGTACGGCCCAATGACGCCGCCGGCCCATAAACCGCACCAAACCGTAAGTTTTTCGGGATCCAATGATGACTCATGGATTACGTGTGGCTGAAGATGATTTTCCGATGAAAATCCGAATCATTTTCAAGTTGTTGCTCAGCCAATTCACGAATATACGACGCTTATGGTGGTCAAGCGGCTTCAGTTCTTGCGTCAGTTTGATCTTGTAAGAATGTAGGCCAAGATCTTTTCGCCAAATTCGCCACAACGATGTCCCAGAGATGCCCAACGCTTGAGAACGACGTGTGAGAGACACATTTGGGCTTTCTTGAACTGAAGCCTCAGCGGCAGTAATATTCTCGATACTACGGGCACTTCTTTGTCTCACTGGCACGGGAACATTTTGTACTGTGCCTGTGGATTCAAATTTTTCCACTAGACGCTCAATTGTTGATCTGGTAGGACGATTATGACGACCATAAATTGGACGTAGCGCTCTTAAAGTTGAGGCCACTGACTCCAAATTTCGGTAGTAAATTTTAATAATTTTGACTCGTTGTTGGCTCGTATATCTTTGCATGATGAAATGGCAAACCTTACTGAAGAGAAATGTCAAAAAAGCGGGAAAAAATATGGCGTCGTTTGCTGTCCTTATCGATTTACTTTTGTAGCGTCTCTGTTGAAAAACCCGTTATATATATAAAACTGTAGCGTGACTGACTGATTCATGAGCGCCCTGGCCAAACGGCTAACGGTATGATAATGAAATTTGGACTGTGTACTCGTTTTGGGGTAGATATGCGAGATAAGAAGGGTTTTCTCAAATTCGTACTCTTAGGGACAAAAATGGGGCAAAAGTAATACAAATGGTACTACACTAAAATCCAAACGGCTAAAGACAAAATCACGAAACAAAATCACCTCTTTATTTATTTATTTCATCAGTTAACACATAGAAACGTGGGAAGAAAGTGACTTTTAAGAATTTGTACATTTGGGGAGAAAAACGGGGCAAACCGGCACAAAATTGGTACAACCCTAAATTCCAAACGGCTAAAGGCAGATTCACGAAACGTGATGTGTACATTCGTTTTAACGCATACAAACTTTTAAAAAAATTTACTTTTAGGGAGAAAAATATGGCACCCCGAGACGAAAATGGTACCACTGTAAATACCAAACGGCTGAAGATGAAATCATGAAATTTGGGTTGCACATTCCTCTTATAATGCAGACATAGGAAGAAACGTGATTTTCAAGATTTACACTTTTAGAGGTACAAATAGGGCAAACCAAACGGTTGGTGATGGAATTATGAATTTTGGGGAGTATATTTCAAAATAAATGGTACTTTTTATGTACTTTTGTTGTACTCTTTCGGTACTTTTTTGGTACCATTTTTAGTACCTTTTGTTCCTTCTTTTCTATTTCCCTTATACTCTGTTTTTGGAACGAAGTTCCTTATCGCACGTTGCGGGATGGGGGCTAAATGAAAAAATTTTAAACAACTTTTTTTTAACCGTATTATGTTATAACCCAGTATACAACCCAGTATTATTCTGCATACTTTTAGGATTTGGTAATTATTACTAGATTGAATAATGGTTGTCTGCTTGTCGGGTACAAATTGTTGTTGGTCCAAGAGACGAATTAAAAATAAACGAATGGATAAAGTTGTTTGTGTTCGTACGGGTTTAAAGATCCGTCGCATGAATCTAAATGAATTTAAAAATTTTAACAGTCAGGGATGTATAAGAGAGTTGTGTTCTTTCCTGTTGGCTTTGTGATAGTCATGCCATTGTGAAGTGTGCTGGCTTCAATGGAAGGCATTATGACATAATTACGGCTAAGGAAAGCGGGCTTCGCTGAAAATGTTGGAAGTGTACGGAATTCGATGTTGACTTTTTTTAGGTTATTGCCTTTGCGTTATTAACAGTATTCCCCCATTCTGTGTGCTTGCGGTTCAAGTCTCCCGCTAGTACATTGCAGTTATTCGAATTTTGAAGATTCATAAAATTAAATAGTTTTTGCAAGTCTGCTCGTGTTGAATGTATATTGCCGACCGGCTAATATGCACATGTAATAACTAAAAAGTTGCCGCAGTCAACGGGTATCTTTATGGCACATGTCTCTAAAGCGTCTAGCGAATATCTACTTTTGTTATCGTGACTGTAGTACTGTATGTTATTCTTGATTAATACAGCAGTTCCCCCACCCCTTGTTGCTTCAATTCGATATTTGCTTATTATTTTATAATTTTTAAATATTACATGGTTTAATTTTGTCTTATTTAATAGGACAATATCTACTATATACCTACTCTTAAAAATTTACCTATTCTTGAAAAAAGGACCAATTCTAAAAACTCTAAAAACCATTTTCTGCAAAAAAATATCTTGTTGTAAAAAATACATTTTCTTACACAAATTCCTTTTCCTAAAAGTACATTTTCTTAAAAATAGAATATTATCGTTTTTGATGTGTAAACATCTATACGCTGGGGGTACAAATCGTTTTCACAATACAATCACAAATTTTGAGTAAGATGTGCGATGTAATCGTTAACCAATCGTAAAGCGTTATCAAATCGGTGTGAGCTATGTATGAGTGGATTAGTGTAATCATACGCGGCATTCAATATACTCAACACCATCTAGTGTGCAATAGTAGCTACTAATTTTTACTAATTGTCGTACATTATGTTATCGTAGGCAAATGAAAACAAATAAATAAAATGAATACAAAAACATTTAATTTTAATAACTTCTAAAAAGACTTTTTGCACTTTTAATAAGAAATGTACTAAAACAAAGCAAAATAAGGAAAACTAAAAACTAAACTTGTCAAACTAAAAGTCTTCTTCGTCTTTGAGATTGCCATTCATTCTTAACAGCTGCATATAGGCACCATCTAGTGTGCAATAGTAGTTACTAATTTTCGAAAACCGTTGCTGTAAAATAACTAAAGGGTGTTTTTCAAGCTCGATAAAACTTCAAATTGTAAAAAAATAACACAAAAAATTAAATTTTAATAAAGTTTTTTTTTTATTCGAAAGATCAATACGTGGCATTAACATTTGAAAATGATTGCGGGCATATGGGCACCGCGGCTGTTCTTAACGAAGCGCATTCTGGACGTCCAATTTTTGGCCACTTTTTCGAGTACTGCTGGCCGTATTTCACGAAGAACACGAACAATGTTGGCCTCCAAGGCGTCAATTGTTGCTGGTTTATCAGCATAAACCAGTGCCTTCACGTAGCCCCACAGGAAATAATCGAGAGGTGTCAAATCGCACGACCTTGGAGGCCAATTGACAGGTCTATTTCTCGAAATCAACTTATCGCCAAATTTTGATTTCAATAAGTCGATGGTTGCGATCGCCGTATGGCTATCATTTAAGGAAATAAGGTCCAATGATGCCACCAGCGTGTAAGCCGCACCAAAAGGTGCATTTTTCTGGATGTAATGGAGTCAGGAGGGTCTCTTGTGGATTGGTCTCACTCCATATACGGCAATTTTGCTTATTAACAAACCCGTTAAGCCAAAAATGAGCCTCATCGCTGAACACAATTTGGCGATAAAACAACGGGTCAGTTTTCAACTGAGTTTCAAAGTAAATTTGGATAATTTTGCAGCGTTGTTCAAGCGTGAGTGTATTCATGATGATATGCCAGAGTATACTGAAACAAATAAAAGAAATTTTTTTATTAAAATTTAATTTTTTGTGTTATTTTTTTCAATTTGAAGTTCTATCGGGCTTGAAAAAACACCCTTTACATGCATTACTTTTCAGTAAACAGCTGATTAATAACTTGTCAACCGCAACAAATACAAAATAATAAAATATTTTACAAAACACCAAAAAAATTATAACTCAGAACATAAAACAACACAAAGTGTATCAAATCTGAATGGAGGTAATGTTAATTCTAATAAAATTTCTATAAGATTCCAATATAAATTAAGACAAATTTTATAGAGCTCAGTAGAAGAAAGAAGAGCCAGAAGCGGTGCAAATCAACGGGCCTATAGAGCGAGGAAGCACATGCGCATGGCTGCAATGCATGCTCAACAACAACGAAACGAGGAACAACAACAACAGGAGCAACTACCACAACATGATCAACTACCGCAGCAGGAACATCTGCCACAACAGGAGCCACTACTTCAAATCGACAATCCACAACAAAACGTAGAAGTAAGAAGAGGTAGACTCACTGCATATCAACGGGCCTGGAGAGCGAGGAATCACATGCGCATGGCTGCAACGCGTACACAACAGCAACAACTAAACGAGGAACAACAGCAACAGGAACAACTACCACAACAGGAGGAATTACCACAGCAGGAACCACTGCCACAACGGGAGCCACTACTTCAAATCGACAATCCACAACAAAGCGTAGAAGCAAGAAGAGCCAGAAACGCAGCATATCAACGGGCCTATAGAGCGAGGAAGCGCATGGCTGCAATGCGTGCACAACAACAGGAGAACATACCACAACAGGAGCAACTACCACACCAGGAACAACTGCCACAACAGGAGCCTCTACTTCAAACCGATAATCCACAACAAAACGAACAACAGGATCAACTACAACAACAGTTGCCATACGAAAATTTCGCAGATCATTATTTTGCTCATCAAAAATTTAAAATAAATTTTACTGAAATACTTTCGGATATGCAAACGCTGTGTGTGACAGATTGTGGTTTAAACATGATATGAAATCCATTCCTGCTGTGTGTCAAAGCATTATAAATGAGCATTTTCATAACTTCGACTTTTCAATTACGCGCATTTGCAGTACGTGCCACAGCTCATTACGGGTAAACAAAATTCCTTCGTTTTCAACATCAAACGGATTCAAATACCATACTCGCCCAGTGCACTTGCCATCTTTAGACATAGTGACTGAGCGCTTGATCTCTCCAATATTGCCGTTTATGGTAATTAGGCGATTGCGTCATGGACAGGGTCAATATGGAATATGTGGACAAATAATAAATGTACCGGTTAATGTGAATAATATGGTCACGGCTTTACCACGCAATGTCGATGACGATTTCGCAATTAACGTACACATTAAACGGAAACAGATTCACAAGTCTAGCTATGTTATGGGAATGATAAGGAAAAGTGTCGTCAAACTTTGGCTGCAATATCTTATTAATACACCTATGTTTGGTTCTATAATATCACAATAGATAATTCTTTTTTCAACAACGATAACACTAATTTGTCAACAACATCAAACACTGACCAAGATTTAATTAGTGAAGCTATTACAATAGACGATTCTTTACACGCACAACAACAAACTTTGCTTTGGAACGAAGACAAACACCTATGTTTTGCACCGACTCAGAACAACACTCCAATATCTATTATCTTTGACGAGTATTGTGAAGAATTATCATTTCCATCTAAATATCTTGGCGAATTCAGGAATTTTAAAGAAGGCCTTAATGTCATTCCTTTTATGATAGCCAGCAGTGAGCTCCATAGAGCAGATAGATTTGGAGTAACTCCATCCCATTTACTCTACGTGGCCATGAAGATAATGCGTCTTCGCATTAGCAGTTCCATCACAATCCCTTTCAAATATATTGGATTAAATACAAATGCAACCCGGGCTGGCATGGAAAATCCTAACTTTTTACATGGTTGCATAGACAAGAATCTGGCATTTTTAAGGTCAATCCCTAATTCCGTTTACTACTGGGCACAACGAAAGCGTGACTTGTTTGCCATGATAAGACAGCTTGGTAAGCCAACCTTCTTCCTCACATTGAGTGCAAACGAAATTGGATGGCCAAACTTTGCAAACTCATGTCTTTGCTGTACAAATTAAAAAATACTGGCGCAGATATTGATGAGATTACACTTCAGAATATCGAAGATCCCGTGACATGTGCGATTTATTTCAACAAATTGGTCAACACACTATAATGGATATTTTGCAATCACCACAATTATGCCCTTTTGGGAACCATTATGTTAAACAATTCTTCAAGGTAATAATTCACTATACACTGAATTCATTAAAATCAGGGACCGTAACTAGTATTCCTTTTTTTATAAAAGTCAGATGATAACAGTTATTTTTGATTTTTATTGTTTAGAGCAAAAATAAGTTATTTTTTGATTTATAATTGTTCGAACAAATATAAGTCTAAATAAATATACCTATTATAATAACAGAATTGACTTTCAATATTTATTTTAATGTCATCAACTTCATACGCACTGCTACTACTTAACAAGCAGAGGATTAGCAAAGCAGATCACTACTAATCCCTTTCAAAAAATATCTTTTATTTTTGCTCGAAAAAATAGAAATCAAAAAATAACTTTTATTTTTGCGTTAAAAAATAAAAATTACTTATTTTTGCTCGAAAAAATAAAAACCAAATAATAACTTTTATTTGCTCGAAAAAATAAAAATCACAAAATAACTTGTCTAAACTTGCATTAGAGGTAATAATATTAATCGTTTTTTTGATGTGTTAACATCTATACGCGCGCCTCTAGGGCAAAAAAACCCAGTAGTTCAAGGGACTGTCGCTCAACCGGTCTTTTTGCCAGCCCCTACGTGCCAGCACCGGTCCATTGACTGACCACTTGACCGGTCACATTAACATGTGGATGTGCTAGGATGGGGGCAATTGCCACCGACAGATCACTATGAGACAGTTCATTAACCGGTCCCATGTGGTATATCATTATCCTGGCACCTAAATAACAGTCTTTTAGCTAATTGTCTTCAGTCTAATTGTCTCCTCTACGCATCCCTAAGGAACACACAAGCGTAAATTGGCCCGGCTATTTATAACTTGAGAACAGTAAAGGGACCGGTCTAAAAATAGGGAACTTTGGGTCGGCATTATAGCTAGTACTTTGTGCACATCACTGGGAAAAATGGGTACATTGCCACAAAAAATACTAGCGGGAACTATCAGTTTCAATACATACGCAAGTGTTAGGTATGGAAGAGTAAATCATCGTTTGTTTGTTCGTTGCTTGGCAGTCGGTATTGAAAGTGCTTATTGGGCGATTTTCATATAATTTTCCTACGCGATTTTCTCCGGAAATTCATAGCCGATTTTATTAATTTTTGGATTAAAAAGCTAGTGCGGGTTTCGACGAAGAGTTTAGGCCAAAAATTAAGTGTTTTAATTTGGAGTATTAATGTTGATCTTTGGTTATATCGTACGAATATAACAATGTATGTACAAGTGTCTGTTGCTTTGCATTCTTTGACTTTTGTGGGAATAAAACAAAAAGTATTGAGCAAGAAAATAATGACACATGTGCTTGCACTGGGTCTTTAAATAATTTTAAGTATTAATATTATTTAACTGTAACGTCATCATATGATTGAACGCTGTTTTTTATTTTCCAATGTAACATTTACGAATGTGTTCATAGAAATCGAACAGGTACCGTGTAGCAAAAAGGTGTTAACACATCGTCCGTGAGTTCGAACACTCATTGGATTTTTTATTATTATTTATTATTTGTATTACGTATAATCGAAACTAAAATGAAATCCCGAAAAGTTTCATCTCTATAACGAACTGTACCCAAAACTACTGTGAATTACACTTTTTCGACGAGTTGTAAGCCGACTTTTGGTTAAGTGCACGTCTTTTTACACTCAGCCGCTCCGGTATCAACCAGTCGAACTTCTCTTTATCACATTTTACCTTAATAAAATACTGTACGTTTTATAACGTTTTGGAAAGAATTGCATTGGTGTTAACTTAGTTATTTGAAGGTAAGAATTACACCGCCGCAATTCATTGCCCCAACAAACGCTAACTCATTTGTTTGTTTCTGCTAAAATAAATGGCCAAATAATTTCTCGCCACGGAGAAATTATTTGACTCAAGCTTTTTTCTCTTAGCGCCGCAAATACAGTCCACAAAGCTGCAATTATATTCATAACTTTTATTTTTGCTCGAAAAAATAAAAATCAAAAAATAACTTATGTTTACTCGAAAAAATAAAAACCAAATAATAACTTTTTTTTGCTCGAATAAATAAAAATAAAATAATAACTTCTTTTTTTGCAGGAAAAAAATAAAAATCAAAAATTACTTTTATTTCTGCTCGAAAAAATAAAAATCAAAGTTTTAAAAAGCAATATATTTTATCATAGACTAGTTCAGAAGGATCAGTATGGTATACTTGAATCAGTTTTCCGACATTTACTCCTATATGCTTTTTTTGTTTTAAAATTTCAAAACAACAATGATTAAAATGTCTTTTACAATTTCTTTAATTGTAGCGCATAGAGTTCCAGCATAGAAGAAGTCCTCATGCGCATATACTTCTGTGGCTAAATGATGCACCAACCAATGGCATAGGTGAAAATTCATCAGATGCTGTGAATTTAATTGATAGATTAGTATCCGTTAGATCTATAAATTCTTCTGGACTCATAAAGCTGCAACAACACAAGCATACTTTTACTTGCACCAAAACAAATAATCGCAGATCTACTGCCCAAAATTGCAGATTTGGAGCACCTTTTATGCCCAGCAAATCGACAGTCAGGGCGTTTTCGGAAATGCATCACTGCAGAGCATCTGATGCGCAACTGTGATGCGTTTGCACTGCTGATGCCAATCAGCTGATGTAGATGCTTGATTGTTGCTTATTTTGATTTGCAATTCCGAACACGAAAATATTTCAATGGAAAATTTTTTAATAAATTTAATTTGTGAATTGGATGATAAGCCAAGATAAGCCAAACTTTTAAAGAATAAAAAAAGGAATTTGTTATTACAATTTATGTGCGGAAAAAACGGAGAATTCCAAAAATGTTGTCCTTATAATCAATTTGTAGGTCCTAGCACACACCTCGACTCTAAAAAATTTTAAAAATGGTAAGTTTTATAAAAAAAAATTAATTAATATCAGATTCCGTACTTCCTCATTCGTTGCATCAGCCATTTTGCTACTGCGCATTTTGCGACCTATTTGCGCATCATACGCTGTGTTGATTACTTTTAGAACATGCGACTCTTGCAGTGTTGCAAAGTGTTGCTTTTCGAACGTGATGCGCATCAGATGCTCTGCAGTGATGCATTTCCGAAAACTCCCTCATTCTCACACCAATGCCCACAACAGATTCTACAAGAAGCAGTTTAAGAATTATATACATGCGCATGTGGAAATCACTCGAAGAAAACTATTACGAAAGTATTGATGAGTTCTTAGAGGCTCACAATATCTCACCCTATGATATGTACTTGAAGATACTTTCATCTGGAATCACCAGACCTATGGTTTTCCTACAACGAGAAACCTATGAAAAATGGGTTAATGCTTTTAATCCTTTCATATTTAATTTACTGCGTTCTAACATGGACTTGCAATTCATCACAGAGGAATATTCTTGTGCAGCTTATGTTGTGGAATACGTGAATAAAACTAGCAGGGGAATAAGCAATCTGCAACAAAATATTCTTAAAACAATGGATGAACATCCAGAGTTCGACATAATTGAAATAACGAGACAGCTTGGCATTAATATGTTAAATTGCGTGGAGCTCACAAGCCAAGAAGCTGCTTGGTATTTATTGCGTCAGCCCATGTCACAAAGCTCATTTAAAATTATTTACATCCCAACTTCATGGCAGGCAGAACGTGAACGAGTACGGAAGACAAATGCTGAATTGGAAAGAGCAGAGATAGATGGCGCTTCATGTGATATTTGGAAGGAAAAGTTGTTTGATAAGTATCAAAAACGTCCTGCCGAGTTAGAGGATGTCACCTTGGCTCAATTGTCTGCTCACTACACGTTTAATAAGGGAGAATGGAAAAAACGCGAACATCCTCGTATCATACGTTATCGGAATTATGACGCACAAGGTGAAAATAATAATTATGCAAGAGAAATGGTTACATTGCACTTGCCTTTTCGTGATGAAGAAAATGACGTTCTCGCAGAGCACAAATACATTCAATTGTATGATAGCAATGACGCGTTAATCATGCAACGTCGACATGAATTTGAATCGTCATTGGACATCGCGAAAACACTGGAAATATGTAGAAACCTATGCACTGAGAACGATGCAGATAACCAAACTGTAGAAGATTTAAATGCCATTGCCGCACCGGCTTTAGAAACGGATGCTTTTGATATGTTTTTACGTGATGCTAATGCGGATGTCAATACAGATATTCGCTCAGCCACACTGAGCCGTTTGGGAGCTATAGTAAGAAAAAGAGACAATATCATGCCAAAAGAACGTTTCATTTCATTAATGCGACAAACTAATACACAACAAAAAGGACTACTGCTACATGTCATCGATCATATTATTGATTCAAATTCCGAAATAGAAGCAATACAAATATTTTTAACTGGACCTGCTGGTTGTGGTAAAACGTTTGTAATACATCTGTTGAAAAAAATTTACAACCGTTTTTCGAATGTAGAAATGCCGTTCAACTCATTTTTAACCTGTGCATCTACTGGTAAAGCAGCTGTTCCTATAGACGGAACCACTATTCACACTGCTTTTAAAATAGCTATAGCAAGAGAATCGGGGCTTTCTTTTGAAGTTTTGCAGCAGTTCCGTGGCCTTTTTAAATATATCTCTACTATCATAATTGATGAAATAAGCATGGTTTCGGCAGAACTTAACGAAAAAGTTGATTCACGTTTACGACAAATTACTGGAGGTGATACTCTTTACGGCGGTAGAGATCTCCGCCAATTGCCACCAGTGCGTTCTACACCCATATACATATAAACAAACGCGACAAAGTTTAGCAGGCTCAACTGTATGGAGAAGTTTACAATTTTATGAACTCAAGGAGGTAATGCGGCAGTCGAATTCAGAATTCTCTAATTCTAACAAAAGTCGGCAACGGCGAAAATCTGAACGAAGACCAGCAAAACTTAATTGAGTCTCGATTTTTTTCAAAAGAGATAGTTGACGAATTGTGCGTAAGCGGAATAAGACTTTTTTTTAAAAACAATGAAGATGTTGTACAACATAATCAGTCCATATTAAGTATGGCGCCTAATAAAGCAATATCAGTTGCAATTGATTGGTTTTCCGGGTACCATAACGCAGAACAGTTGGCATTTTGTCGTCAAAAGCTGCATAAAATGCCTGTTTTAGAAACTGGTGGTTTGCCATATGTACTAACCCTCGTACTCAACAAACCATACATCATTACCACCAATATAGATGTCTCCGATGGTCTTGCTAATGGTGCAATTGGCGTATTGTCATTCATCGAATATACAAATCACACGGTTAATAATATTTTGGACGAGGATGAATTGCAGCATGATGTTGGCACAATAATACGACTTTGGATAAAGTTTGCAGGATCAAACAGAATTGGCGCAAAAATTAAAAGAAAAAGTGTATATCATGCAGCCACGTTAAACATTGATCCTGGTTTAGTTCCTATTGGTCGCAGAAACTGTTTAACGCATTGAAATAATAACAGGACCATTTCTGTAAAGCGCAGTCATTTCCCACTTCTCCCTGCTTGTGGATTGACCATTCCTAAGTCTCAAGGAGCAATATTTGATGAACTCGTATACCATTATGACAAAAAACATGATCAACAGCTGGTTTACGTAGCTTTGTCGCGAGTCACAACAATAGAGGGCATTTTTTTAATGGCTCCACAAAATGGACAAGTATTCCATCATGGCAGAAGACCCACCAAGAATTTGGACTCTCTGAGACAGGAATTTGCAAGGCTTTCAACTACCAAAATGGAAACAGTACAAGACACGGCTTTACAATTCCTCCAATCGCCCAATATAACAACGTTAATGTCTTTCAGCACATAGTGCTGACCTTCAAGACGAAGTAACAAAACATTGTAATATATTATTGCTAACAGAAACTTGGCTTGAAGAAGACACCACAATTACCATTCCACTGTTTCAGTGCTGCAATCAGTACAAAAGATCAGGACAACGATCTGGGGCAGTTGCGATTTAAAAAAGTTGTCAAAACAATGAAAATGAACCTACATACCAGCTTAATACCTTGAGATTACAAACAACTTTTCCATGCGGAAATTATACAATAGGGGATATGTGTTGCAGTGAATTCCAATTAAAATCCGGTTTGAAAATGCATTGCATTTCTCCTGGTCAAACAGTACAAAATATTATAACATATCTTCATTACGTACTGTTGCCTTACACAGAAGCTGGTGCACGACAATTGGGTAACAATCTCCATCTCATGCCAATTATTATGGGTGGAGATTTTAATACAAATTTTGCAAACCCACAGTCACAAGCTTTATCAACATTTTTATTTGACGTTTTCCACTTGCATATGAGCAATTCTCCACAAACCCCCACAACTAACAATTCCACTACTATAGATGCAGTTTTCCATAGATTTTTAAATACAATCGAGTCAAAAATTTAAATATGTATCTTATTTTAGTTACCATAAGCCAATATTAACTATTTGTCCTTAAGGCATTTACCATAGATGGGCACTTTGCAGTACTACTAAAATATCAGTAAAAATAATTCTTTAACTAGTAAATTTTTACTGATTACTAAAATTTTTTTCAGCAATTTTTATAAAGTGCCTACATGATTATGATGAGGTGCATTGAATTTTCAGTAATCAGTAATGCCCGATTACTGATTATTATGAATACGGCCCTATGATTTGACTGGTAATGCAAATTAAATTTCATTATCAGTAAAAATTTACTGAATTTTTTCAGTAATCAGTAAATTTACTGCTTACTGTAATTTTTAATGCAGAACATACATATATACTGCAGTGTGCCCATTTACTAACCAAATAAGTTAAATAATATTGAAAGTTTTGATACTTTTAATTGATTAATTAAAAAAATATACTAAAAGCATAAGTACTTCCAACTTAAAAAAAATTGTTCATTACTAGATGTTTACACATCTCCCCTATGATCGCACTCACATTCATTTTTTTTCTTGAGATAATTAGGCTTTCTGAAAAGAACTAAATTTTGTTAAAAAAAATAACCTTTTCCTAAAAAGAGTACCACTTCTTTCAAAGTACCTGTTCTTACAAAAGTACTTCTTTGTAAAAAAAAAGTCGTACTCTTATGGCTTTTTCTTAGAGAAAGTACCTCTTCGTAAAAATGGTACCTTTTCTTAAAAAAAAACACATTATCTTTTAAAAAGAAGTAACTCTCTTTAAAAAAGGACCTTTATAATACATATTCCGGTAAATATCATACATATACTTTCAAAAACAACCTAAAAATATAATTTTTGACGCAACTTCTCATTATGGCCTCTGCTGCAACAAGTAGTAGATAGTGGCAAGATAGGGGCCATTTACACTGTATTCGTTACATAAGAAAGTGGATATCTTTCGTTAAATTTTAATTTAAAAGTTTTTAAAGTATCATGTTGGTAAAATCATGAACGTAAAAAAGTTCGAAAGAGCTTAAAGGTGCGTTTAGACTATGCTAATATTTGTTCAAAATCATTAAAATTTTGTTTGTCCTAGTGTAAACACTCGAATTTGTTAGCCACCAAATATTTTTCGACTGTTTGTTGGCTAACAAAAATCTTTGTTTGTGAAGAAAGCTTTGGATAGTGTAAACACTTTATCAGCACGTCGCAACAAATATTTGGCTCGATATTTTGTTTGTTCTCGTAATATTTTTGGCGGAACAAACAGCGACAAATAATTGAGGGGCCTAGAGTCAAAAGTGGTCAAGTCCAAAAAAATAAAAATTCGAGATATTTCGCCAAAAAAAAAATATTTTGTTTTTCTAACTGTCTACGAAGTCTTAGGTTGAAAAACAATTTTTATCTTTATTTTTCATTGTAATTGATAATTTTTACAAGTAATGAAAATCAAAACTGGTCAAGTCCAGCGAGTTTAGTTTCAAAAGTGGTCAAGTCCATTTATTCAGTTTTAAAATGAACAATATCTTGTTTTTAAAAGTTAAATTAGGATGAGAAAACACTAAAATTGTAATTGTTTCTCTAACAATAAAATTCCTCGAATATTAATACCGTTTATCAGTATGTAACATTATTAACATTATTTACTGTCATATCTCGTCATAATCAATAATTCATTTTCAAATTTGACCAAGTCCATCATTATTGAATCAAAACTGGTCAAGTCCAACGGCTTTAGTTTCAAACGTGGTCAAGTCACTATATTGAGTTTCAAAACTAGTCAAGTCCAATCAATTTTTAACGATAAAACCGGTAATTTATCAGAAAAAATCGCCAAAAAGTGGTATGCAAATTGAACATTCGACGACAATCATAACTACTATTTTCTTCTTGAATTAGAAGCAAGGTAGAAGCATTAGCATTAAAATTAAGGCAATTGGTACACTGGGGGTCGAAAAAGTACAATTTTATAATCTCGATGGTACAAAATTGAAATTCTCATTTTCCATCCCTGATGAAGAAATATATGACAACAACAAAGAGTAAACCAAATTTGACAATTGTAACTGATAAGCGAAAGATAAACAAATGGAAATCAGCTGACAAACAAATGAAAAAAGTTCAGTCAGCTGTGCTTACGCTTCTACCTTTTAATAAATATACCTTGCACACCGGACAAATAAAATTATTAGTATAGTGTAAAGGGGTATCCAAATATTTGTACCAAACATGGCTGACACAGAATTGTCTGTTATTTGCGCAAATAAAATTCAAACAAATATTAGTGCAAACTAAACCCATGCCCAAACATTTGTCACAAACCATACTATTAGCCCAAACCATTATTTGTTGTGTTTGGACAAATATTAGCATAGTCTAAACGTACCTTAAAGATTAGGTTATTTTTGAGGTTAGATGGCCTGTTTCCGAATTTCAAGTAATTTCTTAATTTAGCACTTTTGTTTTGTTTTCTTTCTTTTTTTAGAAAACATTTTCCCATGTGTACAAAAGCTCTTCTTTTTTTGATTTCATACACTGTGTTTGCAGATTAATGTATTACAATGGTGGCGAATTTAAATATTCAATCGTGTGATATCTTTCCCTCATACTTTAGGTACCATGTTGGCAGGACTGATCTTTAATCTATACTTAAAGTGCTTCGAGTTTACTATCATCCTTTCCTTTGTGAGCGATCAAAGTGCTAACTTGTGACTCTAAAGTGAAGTGAGGTAAAATTAAAATATTTTAAAATTAGTGTAGAAAGAGAACAATTTATGGAACTTAATTTAAAACGCTATAAGTACACAAGTGCAATAATAAAAGTGAAAATAGTTTGAAAAAATCTGTTTTAAAAAGAGGTAAGTAACACACTTATATACTTTTATAACCACTTGGCAATAATTTTAAACAAATAATATTTATATAAAATATATTTTAAAAATGCTATTGTTATACAAAGAAGAAAAAATACAGATTGAAAAAGGAAATAGATTAACTAAAAAAATGCGCAGGATGGGTTTCATTTTTCTGAAACCGAACGTTTTTCGTAAAAGAAATTCATTGGCCACTCACATTTTTTTGACATTAGTCAGCCGTATTCGTCAGTTAAAAATATTTTGCGTTTTTAAAAACCATTATATTTTTTTTAATTTATATATTTTTGATGTGTTAAAATCTATAGGCGCGGGTACGGCCTAAATTCACAAATTGAATCAATCCAAACACAATTTGTCCGACAGCGCTCACGATTGTCCGACTGCGATCACACAGGTTGTCCAACAGCGATCACACATTGTTTGGCGTTAAACTCCTCCGAAACGGCTGGACCGATTTGTATGAAATTTTGTGTGCATATCGGGTAGGTCTCAGGATCGGCATCTATTTTTCATACCCCTAAATGATAAGGGTGACCCAGCCCTATATAGAACACAGCTTTGTCAGACTGCGAAACACAACTTGTCAGACTGCGAAAAAACACACACTGATGTAGCGGTTACGAATAATTCTATTGTGTGGGTGCGAAGCACTCTCAGAGCAAAGAGAAGAATGACGTGGTTATACGTATGTATATAAAAATGAGATAGAAAGAGAGCAACGAAAATTGTGAACTTGTGTAGCGTACAGTGTTGCCAGAGACCGTCTAAAAAATTATGCCAAATGTCCTCAAAAATTATGCCGTTTGTGAAACAATTGTGATAAAATTGGCATTTTCGTCATTTTGAAATTCTGTGACCGGAACTCACAAAGTCATTCCAAGAAATGGGTGGTTATGCGCATTTCAAAATGTAAACAGCTGTTATACCTAACTGGCCGTCGGTGGTGCAATGGTCAGTGTGCGCGGCTCTTGTACATGAGATCGTGGGTTCGAACCCCGCTCTGACCACCTTCAAATTTTCTTTCGGCGGCGGCCACCTTGCATAGTGACGGCGACACTATCGAGTATCTAGCCATGAAAAAGCTTCTCAAATTACCGTTCGGAATCGGTGTAAAACTGTAGGTCCCAATCAGTGAGTGAAAACTGGAAAGCGCACAGCTCAGTGATTGTGAGAAGTTCTCCCCAGTCCCTTCATGGGATGTAAGGGGAAACCATTTATTTATTTATTTTATAACTCTTGAACTTCAAAAGAAGTATTATTATGGTTTTAATTTGCTATATCATGAATATCAATTTCATTAAAAAACATAACCCAAAATATTTTCTGAATTTCTAACATTTTTCAGCTCCAGTAAATTTCACATTTTTAAATAAATCTTTAAGAAAATCCATTGTTTTTAACGATTTCTCTCAATCTTTTGGATAATCGCTTTTAGAATCCGATCCACTTAACCTAGGGAACAGTGACTAAATCGACTACTTTACGGAGGCATCATAGTTGTTGCAAACAAGTTGAATAAGAAACAGTATGAACCGTTTTGTGAAGCCCTTGCTTTGCCGAAAATAAGTTCACATACGTGTGCAGGATCCCTAAAATGCGGAATTATACCACAAAATACCGATACATATTTCAGAAATATAACTTTTACAAAAAATAAGTTAAGGCAAATTTAGTACGAACAATTGTGCCGTTTCAAAACAATTGTGCTAAAAAATTACACTTAAATTGAAAAACTTTGCAAAACTGTTGGGGAAATTGTGCTAAACGGCACTTGGCATAATTTTTCAGAAAACCAGAGCTAAAACCAAAAAAATTGTGCCAAACCGGCAGAAATTATGCCAACATGGTAACAATGGTAGCGTATGTGCGAACATAACAATGTATGTATTTATTTAGGTGTGTCTGTTGCTTTGCATTCTCTTTGTATTTTGTGGGTATAAAATAAAAAGTATTAAGCAAGAAAATAGTGGCACTTGTCTTTAAATATTTTTAAGAGTTATTAAGTATTAATTTTATTTAAATGAAAAATCATCATATGATTGTATGCCTTTTTTAAATTCTTTATATTAACTTCATCTGTTTGTATGCACCGCACCGAACCGAAAAAACTTTTGATTGATTTTTAACCCTTTTCCCGTGATCCAATCGAGCTGAAACTTCGCAGACAAACTAATGGCGACGCCAAAAATAAACTGTAAAAATATAGGCGGGATTGGATAAAGGAGCGTAGTACCTCCCATACAAGTCACAAATTAAAAATCCATTATTTCTGCTCCTGTTAACGGTATTTGAACAAAATTGGGTATGTTGGTTAGGTTTACATATTCTAAGAACTGCTGCAAATATAGGCGGGATTGGACAAAGGGGCGTGGCCGTATATAAAGAATTTATAGTCAAACACTACGTTTTTGACGGTTTTTTTTATTATAATGACAGGGAAGTCAAATAAAATGTGGGTGCGGAGCACTTTCGGAGCAAAGAGAATAATGACTTATTATTCGTATATAAAAATGAGTTAGCAAGAGAGCAACGAGAATTTTGTGAACTTGTGTAGCAAATGTACGAACATAACAATGTATGTATGTTCATGAGTCTGTTGCTTTCCATTCTCTATGTTTTTTGTGGGAATAAAACAAAAAGTATTAAGCAAGAAAACAATCATACATGTGCTTGCGCACTTTTCTTTAAATAATTGTAAGTAATAATATTATTTAAATGTAACGTCATCATATGATTGAACGCTGTTTTTTATTTTCCAATGTAACATTTACTAATGTGTTCATAGAAATCGAACAGGTACCGTGTAACAAAAAGGTGTTAACACATCGCCCGTGAGTTCGAACACTCATTGGATTTTTTTTAATTGAAATTGAAAATTATTGCAATAAAGAGAAAAACGATTTGTGGTGAAGGGGTTTTCACCAAATTGATTCAAATAAACAGTTTTCTTTAAATACATATCAGTGGCCACCTCGAGGTGGTAGGTATTCGTTTTGGTTATCCACCTATTGCACATGTTGTTAAAAATAATTTTATTTTGAATCAAAAAAGCTCATGAAAATCGGATAAAAAATATAAAAGTTATTAAACTTTGTAGGCGCAAAAATATGCGCATATGCGCACTTCTATTTTTAAGCAAATGCAATTGAAAGCTTATCAAATAAAGCCGAATAATTATTATAATTTTCCTGCAATTGTAAAAGGCGTGGTCGTCGGTGGTGTAATGGTAGTGTGCGCGCCTCTTGTACGTGAGACCTTCGTTCGATCCCGGCTCTGATCACCTTGAAATTTCATTCGGCGGCGGTCACCTAGCATAGTGACGGCAACACTATCGATTAATTAGCTATGAAAAAGCTTCTCATAAATAAATATTCCGTTCGGAGCCGGTGTTAAGCTGTAGGTCCCAATCAGTGAGGCTCAGTATAAAAAACATACAGCTTACCGATTGCGAGAAGCTCTCCGCAATTCCTTCATAGAATGAAATGGGGAAAAAATGTTATGGTATAGGAACAAAGTTGAGTGTTTATATCAAATAAAATATGCAATTAAGTCGATTTTCCGATTTATTTCAGCATTTACCCTTAAGAAAAGTATTTGTCAGATAGTTATTTATAGTTTTTTTTTAAACTCAAAAAATTCTATTAAAAACACGGCCTTCCGAACAGCCTTTTTTTTAATTACTTGAAAAAAGGATGTAGTACTAAATATTAAAAGCAATAAAAAGTGAAATTTGCATTCAAAACAAATAAGCACTTTGATCTGATCGAATAAGATAAGATCTAAATCAATACTAAATCAATCAAGATAAGATCTAAATCAATACTTTTGTAGGCAGGACAAAATCTTCCGGACCAGCTAGTAAATAGATAAAATAACAATAGGAGTACAACTATTTTATAACATCTTCGGCCCTTAATATTGATAGACATTTACTGTACATATTGAAAATTCGATTTTTTGGTTTTGGGTGACTTTTTTTCAAAATATGTTCAAATGAAACATCAATCCATTCTTTTCACATAAAAGTTCATCCAAGTACGATACAGGCCTACTAGGTAGCAAAAAAGTCATATCCCTAATATTTATAAATACTACAAACAAAAGATTTGATATCGGTTTTGCCCTGTTTAGAACATCGTATTGAAATTTTAGTACAACGCGAACTAGCGCAAATTTCAAAATAGCTGAAAACAACTAAAGATTATATTATCAATCTGATATTTAAATCAGAAAATTTTTAAATCTGAAAAAGCTTAAAATGTTTTTTTTTTTGCAGAATAGCCCAGAAAAAAGAATGTGTCATGATGTGCTTTGACATGTTTTAGAAACCTTAAAACCCTTTTCATATGATACTAATTTTCCATATGATACTAATATTGTGTACATTGTCTATAGTTGAAGTACAAAATTCTCTGAAAAGGTAAAAAAAAGTTAATTTTTTAATAATGGTCCAGCTCCGGAATCATAATGCTAGACACGAAATATTTAGGGAATCCTTATAAAAAACACCAAGGTACATTTTGAGGTGTGGACAAAACAAAATTTTTTTGTGTGAGTCGGTCTAATGTATATGTATAAACGCATCTGTCGCTGTTGATGACAAATATTTATATATTTTGCCGTTGGATTGCATATTAATATTAGACCATGTTAATGTTCAAAATAAACTTATATTTATGCATACGACGCATTTACTCCTAGTAAAAACGTGTATATTCTAAAAAGTTATATTATTATTTTTTCCTTCAACTTTTTTTAAAGATTTAACTTTCCGTGGTAACGATCACCCTCACACTTCATAGAAAGAGCAATTGAGATTGTTTAGGGATTCCAGGGAGCAGACTGAAACTACTTGTTATGGCGTACACGTGACCATCAAGAAAACTTTTAACATTTATAAAAGAAACAATGCTAACACAGTTCACATTGTTGTACATGGGTAGGTGTAACATCCTGAATGCAGATGACGCCAAACTTCTCCAGTTTACCATTACATTCCATGACGGGATCGGGGAAAGCTGCTCACAATCAGTGAGCTGTGGGGTTTCTAGTTTTAGAGACACTGATTGGGACCCACAGTTTTATACCGGTTCGAAAGGCAATTTTGTAAGTCCTCGATAGTATCGTCATCACTAAGCGAGGTGCCCGCCGTCAAAAGAAATGTAAGGTGGTCAGAACCCGTGCGCACTTACCATTGCACAGCTGACTGCCACAGCTGACTTTAGCAACGAAACCAAATTTTTTAGAGAATTTGAATTTTGTATAACATTACAATATCCTACAAAATAGGGGGGAAAAGCCGTCTAATCAATTGAAAGTCGAGTACTGGATATATCGGGGTTTCTGGGCAGTTTAAAGATGACCATATCTTGCAATTTTCACCGTCCTTGTTATTAGCGGCTATTTTATTTGTATTCGCTTGTGAATATTTGCATCTTCATATTGAGTTTTAAATATTGTCTCACATGCTCGATCTGAGTGCCGCAATTTGCCCATTCTTGATATGGCCAATAATTCATATGCATTTTTGGTAATACTATACTTACATGCAACCCCAAACTATATAATACATAGAAACTAAGTTAGGAAAAAATATATATAAAATATGAAATCTTAAATTCAAGAGATGTTTTCCTCCAATTGGGAAAAGAATGCATTTAATATGGAATAAGGAATATTCGGAGAGGTATAGAGGAAAATAATATTTTAATCCATAATCAATATTATTCCAGACAATACTTTGTATAAAGAAACTTCATATTCTAAGCACTATTATTATCGTAGATTTTAGAAAACTGCAGTTACTTACTTAGTTACAAAAACTCACAGATATGCACATGAAATAATAATCACCAGTATATTGATTAAAATTAAATCACGTATCTTGTGTGAACGATGTATTACATTTCACACTAGTGCTCGTTGCCAAATGTGCATATGTTAATGTCTTGATACCTTTAAGTATTGGAAAATGTTAAATATTTCATACTAAACTTTTAATTATACTATTACCTGAGTCTCATAATACATTGAAATGTAATATACACCCTTACGTAATACACCCTTATACACCCTCATATAAGAATGTACGACTATAGATAAAACATCGCCTTAATCTTGATTTGCCGTATTTGGAACGAGAAACCCTCAAATTTTACGGCACACTGATCACATTTTTATATCTTCATCGGCTTCAGAGACATAGACTATTGCTTTTGATGTATAAGTCCGATAGTAATCAATTTTTACCGTTGAACGAAACAATAAAGTCGTTTTTCTCAAAACAGCAATTTAGCGAGTTTGTATACATATTTGAGTTTAAAAATATTACCAAGTACATAATATCAAATAATTCAAAGCTTTAGATCTTCTAAATGGGGAAATCGTCTTTATTCATTTACGAAACAATCGAAACAAATATCTTATACCTACACAATAAATATACAACAACAACAACTATTTCGTATTATTGGATTCAAGCAAATGAGACTAACCCGATTTCAGTTGATATCAAAAAGGGTGTTTCTAACGCATTTTACCGGGCTCAATCAGCACTGTCGATCTGTAGCGGTACTATATGTTGACCAGAAAGTAAAGCACTAATTTTTTTTTTATTAATTTTTTAATTTATTTATTTATTAATTTTTAATATACTTAAGCTACAAATAAACAAATAGTGCATGATTGGAATATTATATGCACTGTTCCCAAATGGGACTCTCAAGCATATTATAGATTGACAAATTTGTATATTAGATTTTTTTCATCTTAAAATATATACATTTTACGTTTGTAAATTCAGTACAATAATATATTACTTGTAATGAAAAATATATACAAAAACATCACTTAACTTTCGATAAGTTTATAAAACAATGTCACGTAGTTAAAAAGAAGTAATTAGTTTGAAATCCACCAGTATTTTTTATTATTCATTTTCATGTTGGGCATACTTATATCAAATCTTATATCATTATTTGAAATCAAGTTTATGTCAAATGATTTGTTGGTGGCTCGTCTATACAGGTGGTAGAATTTAGGTACGCCCAAATGGTTTTGAGTGTAATTATTTTTATCTAAATATAGAAATGCTTCCGGAGGAACGTATCCCGTTATCAGTGTGTTTTGTATATAAAGATCGTCCACATAATATGGAGCCATTATTAGATTGTTCGTAGTATTTTCCATGCAATTCAACATATGATTTCTTCTCAATTTAATTATGAAGTTATCTATTCTATCTACATTTGCATGATTATATAGTCTTATATTTGATATATATTTAGTGTAATTACTATGGTGAGATCTATAGAGGGCGGTACAGGATCTCAAACATTTTCTTTCAAATTTCCGAATTTTCTCCATGTATGACGGTGAAATATTAAACCATATGTTACATCCGTACGTTACAATTGGGCGAATCAAACACTTGTATAATAAAATTTTCACATCTTCCTGGATGTATTTGGAATAAAACATATAGTTATACATATTAAAAGCTTTTCTTGCTTTCTCTAGTTGCGAGTTGACATGATGGTTGAAATATAAAAATTTATCTAGATGAATACCTAAATATTTTACCACATCTTTAGTGGGTATTACTTTATTATTTAAACATGATTTAATTTCGAATTTTTTCCAATTAGTTCTTACATTGTAATTACATTTGCCAACGGGTGGCCTAAAAAGTATTGATTCGCATTTGTCTATGTTTATTTTCATTTTCCAATCTGTTGCGTATTTTTCTACTAAATCGTATGTAAATTGTAATCTTCTATTGATATTAGCAATACTATTATCTGGGTGGTAGATTATTATATCGTCTGCAAACCCTATTATATTCTCCACAGTATTTAACAGTTCATGGATGAAAATGCTAAAGAGAATCGGTGCATTTACCGTTCCTTGTTGGAGGCCGTTGCTCATTTTAAATCTCCTAGAGGTTAAACAGTTTTTTCCACTTATTACGAATTCCTTGTTGCTTACCATTTCATGCAATAATAACACAAAATGTATAGGGAAGCTATATTTTATTAACTTGAATATCAAGGCAGGTAACCATACGCTATCGAACGCTTTTTCGACATCTATAAGACACGCCCCGGTGTAGAAATTTTTGTTCAAGTTCCAATTCACATTCGAAACAAGAAGATTTATTGCGTGGACTGTCGAATGTTTAAATTTAAAGCCAAATTGTTTGTCACAATTAATATTCTCAGTCTGACAGACATTTATTATTGCATTATTTGTACAAATTTCAAAAACGTTACTTATGTTTGCTAGTAAACTAATGGCCCTAAAGTTTTTCGGGTCATTATTGTCTTTACCTTTTTTTGGTAAGAATACCACCTTTGCTATTTTCCAAGAGTTTGGAAAGTATGCATTATTGAGAATATTGTTAAACAATGTTAGATATTCAAATATTAAAATGGGTGGACTTTTCCTTAATATGCAGTTTGGTATGTAGTCAATACCGGATGACCATTTGGCTTTAAGTTTTGAAAATATAAATAATAGATCCTCGCGAGTTATGAACAAGTTAATAGTTATGGTAGAATCTAGTTCATTTGCTTTTCTATCTTCATTAAATTGTATTAGACGGGTTTGATTATTTTCGTGCCTTCTTTTTGTTTCCAAAAACGAAGAGAATCATTCAACAACATTATTGTGAACAAGATTAGATGTGTCAATATCTTTTTTCGAATATATTGATTCTAAAAAAGCCCCTGTGACGTCTAATATATGAACATTTTCCGTTACCATATACTTATTGGTGATTAAACCTCTATCTAATGCCTGAGGGTCGATGTTTACTCTGTGTAGAAGATTAACATCGTCGGGTGAAATTTTCAATAAGTTTACTTCGTACCCGGATATAGAGTAATACACTCCGGTTCACTTATTTAAAGGCACTAAAAATTCCATATTCAGCAGCCTGTAATGAAATGGAAATGGAAGCTAGACATCTTGAGATATAAAAGCAATTATGACAATAGTGATTTCTTGGTTGGTTGAAATGGCTGCAAGACAGCACGCTGTCTAGCACAATTAGGCTAAAGAAGCCCATTGTGATACCTACAGTTTCCTAAATAGCAACCATTGACTAGTCGTCTAGCCAATGTGCCCTTTCTATTAGACCTACATGAAAATCCTGTAGGGATACAGTGCTAACTAAATGTGTACCGAATATCATACTTCTCAGTCCTGCCAGAGCAGGGCAATCCAAGAGAAGGTGTTTCGTCGTTTCCTCGTCCTCTTCCATGCAGCATCTCCAGAGGGTGTAGTTTCTATGTCCCAATTTTAGGGCGTGTTTTCCTACAAGACAATGTCCCGTAAGTGTTCCTATCATTGTGGATAACCTACCCCTCGGCAAGTTAAGTAGTTGCCTAGTCCTCTTCCTGTCCACCTGTGGCCAGAGGAGCCTGACTTGTTTGCAAGTTGAAGTATGTCTCAACTTGTCCTTGAACATATCATCGGCCCACTGCCTGTCCTGCAAACGGCAGGTAGAGATTGGCATACTAACAATTTCTTTTGCCGGAAGAGCCTGTGCCGTAGTGCCCTGTCTAGCTAACGCATCCGCTACGCAATTGCCTGGAATGTCGCTGTGTCCCGGTACCCAGATGAGCCTGATGTCAAAATACTCTGCCATCACCCTAGGTGATGACTGGCATTCGTTCACCGTCAGGGACGTAGCAAACATGGCTTTCAGGGATTTTATGACAGCCTGGCAGTCTGTGTAGATACATATTCTCCGGAGGGTTTTGCCACTAATTTTCAGTAGTTCAGCAACCTCCAGTATGGCGGTAATTTCCGCCTGAAATACACTACAGTGATCAGGTAGCTTGAAGGAGATATTTACATTTAGGTCCGGTGAGTGGACCCCATAGCCTACTTGCTCGTCCAACTTTGATCCATCCGTGAAAAATCTGATACTACTGGTATCCCCTGCCAGTGACTTTTCCCAGGTATTCCTGTTCGGTATAGAAGTCCTTAGATTTGTCGCTGGTAGAAGGTAGGGGATACAGTAGTACGTTTTTACGGGAATAGAGTTGATCGGGTGTAGTAATTCAGCGTGTCCGGAATGCCCCGATATCAAAACGCCACAATCCCTGATTCTCACCAGGGATGTAGCGGCTGCCGATTCGGCCATGATATCAGGAGTAAAGATGTTCAGGATAGCACTAAGTGGAGTGCATTATTACCTTTTCTTTATTACCTTTTCCGTCAACTGTAATTTTATATTTCCGAGAGAACAGGATAAGCTCGATTTAAGTGGGTTAAGTGATAGTCCGTTGTTAGCGATCCAGTTCGCAATCAGACTAAATAGGCTGGTTGTACGAATGCTAAGTAAATTGAGGTTTCTACCTGTACAGATGATAGCAATATCATCGGCATGGGCATAGACCTGGAATTTTGCCCTGTCCAATTCAAGAAGCAGGTCATTGACAGAAGTTAACCATAATATTGGGGACAGAACTCCCTCCTGCGGTGTCCCTCTGTTAACGTTCCTAGCAATTGTAACACCACCCCATTCAGCTTTGACGAATCTATACACCAGAACCTTCCCAATTAAGCGTGTCAGTAAGCTGTCGACACCTAGATTCTGTAACGACCTAAGAATCGCCAAAGGTTGAATATTATTGAAGGCTCCTTCGATCTCCAGGAATGTCCCTAAAGCGAAGACCTTATTCTCAAGAGAATTCTCAATTATGCTAACTATAGAGTGGAGAGCCGTCTCAGGTGACCTGCCCTTGATATAGGCATGCTGAGAACTCGATAGTAGATTCTGTGGAAGACTACTTCGAACGTGAATGTTCAGTAACCTTTCAAATGTCTTAAGAACAAAAGATGATAGACTGACTGATGATAGACTTTGGTTTGACATGAGAGCATTTGCCCGCTTTCGGGAGGAAAACCACTTTTGTTTGCTTCCAAATGCTAGGAATGACTCCCAGCATAAGGCAGCCCCAGCAGATTGCCTCCAACCAAATACAAGATAGGTATAGTGCCTCCTGTAGTTGCGCAGGAATTATCCCGTCAGGTCCGGCTGATTTGTAGGGTTTAAAGCATCTAATGGCCCATATCAGATTTTTTCTCGTCACTATTGAGCGAACTTTTTCTAAGCTAGGTGAGTTTCCGCCTAGCTATTCTGGCTGATGACCAGTACTCCGGTCATCGTTGGGAAAGTGGGTATCCAGGGGAATCCCTACAGACTCTTCAGACGAATACGTCCACGTTCCATCGTCTTTCATGAACAACCCCGCGCACAGTGGGTTTTTAGCGAGCACGCATCTCACGTTCCCTCAATGGATTCGCAGAAGTTTCGCCAGGATTTTCGTTTGGCCTTCTTGATTTCACCTTTATATAGATTAAGACTAATCTTTTAAACGTCCCAATCCCTTTGGTCGCCGCTCTTTTTGGCCTTGTTAAAAAGCCGCCTAATGGACGATCTTACATTCTGAAGCTCGGCGTTCCACCAATGAGGTTTTTTGTTACCCTTGGCAGCATTATAACCATTGGTCTTACAGGACTCATTGAGCACGTTCCTGCACACATCAGGAAATTTTCCAACTAGTTCTTCCAGCTCTGGCACATTAGTCGGAATATTCGGATGGTCACCTAGGAGTTTCCTTAGGCGCCCACGATAGGCGTTCCAGTCCGTTTTCCTATAATTTTTAAAAACTTCCTTTTTCAGAGGTTCGATATTTATGTGGAACTGTAGATATCTATGATCAGAAAGTACGCTCCAATCGGATACAGTCACATAGTCGTAGCCAAGTAGTAAAGTTAGGTCTAGTACTTCCCTCCTAACCGAAGTTATGAAGGTCGGTTCCTCGCCTCTTTTACATATAGTCAAGGTTTCGCTTATAATGAAATTAAAAAGAGACTCACCTCGATCATTGGTGCCGGTACTCGCACATATTGTGTGTTGATAGGATGAAGGTCCTGTATCCATTGCACCTGATACCAAATATACGATCACTGACGGTCCATGGTTCTTGTATCAGGGCCACATCGGCTCCACCCTTCGCAAGATAGAGAATGAGGTTGGCAGATGCTGCCTTACTGCGATAAAGATTTATCTGGAGGACTTCCATCGTCTAGAGGATCTTCAATTCCGGGTACCTCGATCACGGTCGTCTCGTGATCACCCTCGCTAGTGATGGATCCATCTCGGAGCCAGGTAGAGCGGCCCCATAGGTCAATGATGCTGTCACTGTCGTCATCCATTAGTGCTTCTTCAGCATCTACCGCCGTTTCAGGATGCTTTCCAGCATTTACAGCTGTGACTTCCGACTTCGACTCGGCCAGTTTGCCACTCAGCGTATCCACGTATCCACTTTGTATACTCTGAGGGGTACACTCATGAACCCAAACCGAATTTGGCCTTTGGACTCCTCAAGGGGTTTTAGGGAATCCTGGTTCAGGACAAAAGCTACCTGCCGGAAGGTTCCTACAGGATCCTCAACCTTGGCCAACTTCCAATCCTTTGCAGGAATGGAAGGATTGCAGTGGCTAATGATCTTTAGGATCTCCTGTGGGTCAGTAGGTGAGTTTGACGGGACCCAAACCCTAGCCCTTGGTCTAGAAGGTATATCCTTCCTATCCACGGCTTTGAGTTTGGCCCCCGGCCAAACCTCACCTACTTGACTCATGGCGGAGTTATACAAACGCGCTGCTCGTTCATCAGAGCAGCCGATCAGTTTAATACTACCCTGGAACCATCCCGCGTCTTCGCAGATTGGCACAGGACCATGGTTGTCGTTTACGATGTCCAAGAATACCGTAAGAAGGGCTCCTTCTAAAAAGCACCATTTATCCTTGGGGATACGTCCATCATGGGAACCTTCATCCAAGACGCCAATGATTTGGCTGGCCTTCGCGACATCGCTAAAGGACCTGCCGAGCACTGGGTGGCTTTAATGCCTCTTAGATGAGAGACCAGGTTTAGTATCCACCTCCACTGAACGCTGTCTTTTATTAACAGCCAGTGGAGGCTTTTCCTCTACAGACTTGGAGCCCTCACAGACGCCCTTAGCCCCCACCAAAGTGTTTACCTGTGCAGGAGTGAGTGCGGCGACTGGTCGTGCAGAGAGTTGTTTAACCAATCTGGTGGCCAATCGAAGATCAGCCCTCCGCTTCCGGGTGGGGCAGAGATTTTTAGTTTTCCCCGTAGTTGGGGAGGGTTGACCACCGCCCGCGTTATTCGCAGTTGCAGAGGCCCCGTTGCGTGTGACTGCCGAAGACTTACGAGCACTAGTGCTCGAGGAAGAGCCCGTAGGCTCGGGGGAAGTTATAGGTTTTCCTGTGGCCGAAGACTTTTTAATGTTATCGTCCATGATTGATTTGGGCCTCAGCTTGTAGCCGCTAGAGACTTACTGAAATTAAAATGCATAAAGATTTTATCTATGTTTTTATTATTTCCCACACGGTTTGAGTCACCCAAGTTAACAAATCGCACCCTATCTACAAAAGAGTCATAACTCAAAATTTTCAAATTTTCAGTAGAGCCAAAAAACTGATGTTGTTAACTAGAAATATGTATGAAAATATTGAATTATAGACATATTCATACGGGACTTTTTTGACCAAAGGGAAGAGTAAACGACGTCAGATTTTTACAGCGGATAGAAATGGTCCTTGGTTATTGTTTTCAAGCAAAAACTTAAAATCTGAAAATTTTGAGTTATGACTCTTTTGTAGGTAGGGTGCGAAATGTTAAAAAACTGCTTTAAGATTTCTAGTTCTTTATGATTTGCTTTCATTTACATACGCGTGGTTCGTCCCAGAGAAAAGCTGTTTGGAAAATATACAGATTACACGTAGTGCTTCAAACCTCTAATATAAAAAATGGCGCACGGTCCACCAGTAAAGATTTATTGGCCGTCATAAATTGAAGATATTTTTTTTTGGCACTTTTTGTATTGTGGTTGGGAAAATTATTGGCCTTGACCAATGGACAAACTGAATATTGTTCTTTGTAGTTCTAACCATTACCAACATTCTATACTATACCAAGTAGGTGTCACTTTTATAGGAGGTTGGATAGTCACTCGTAATGTCCTAATTTGACAGAAAAACGACTTTTTCGCGATGTTGGCCACTGTGGTTGAGTATATTGCGTGAATCCATTTTTTTCGGAATTACATCAAATAGTCAAGAGCGCGTTTGAAGCGCGTCGTTTCTTCGTACTGCACAAATTTGGAAAAACTGCATCGCAAGATTTTTGAATTTTTGACACTTAACGGATATTAATATCCGTGATATGCAAATCAGTAGAAAGTCTATGATTATAAATCATCTAGCAAAATCAAGTACCATCATAGTGCCCTTTAGGCGGGTATTTTGGTACTTTTATATCTAGAGTATTTTCAATTTGACGTCGAAGGCGCTGGTTAGTCTGTGGTATATTTAATGCCACATAAGAATGGCATGTGGTACACATTTATAGTTTGGTCATTTTACACCCATTTAAATATATTTTACGCCCCTAATGTGTCGCCAATTGGCATCCAAGGCGCTGAATGAAATCCGTCCAAATACACGGCAATCGGAGGGATTAATCACAACTCAGTACTGCATGCAGCTTGATATTTAGGTTGACAAATAGCACTAAATTCATAAATCACCTATTAAAGAAGTAATACATACGTGCCTGATAACACGCTTTTAACAATCGACTTTGAAGGAAAAGAATTAATTATTTGCTATCATTGACCTTTTTCAAAAATCTGGATCAGGAAGTTTATTGGAATTTTTGGCTTAAATCGGTTATCAAATACGGACCGTACAGACTTCCAACAAAATATCATTCGGGACTACCGTGTGCTGGAACTTTATAACATTATTTAGTTATGATGATAAACAACATATACATATATACTTGTTTTTTTGATGTGTAAACATCTATACGCTGGGGGTAAAAATCTTTTTCACAATACAATCACAAATTTAGAGTAAGATGTGCGATGTAATCGTTAACCAATCGTAAAGCGTTATCAAATCGGTGTGAGCTATGTATGAGTTCTTAGTGTAGTCATACGCTGCATACAATATACTCATCACCATCTAGTGTGCAATAGTAGCGACTAGAGGCTAGCGCGAGATGAATTGATTGAGTTGTGATTTGTGTGATACTAATACATTGTCATGTCATGCATGTTGTTACTACTTGGTATACATAGGAATTAGACGGCAATGTTACGTTCGACTCAAGTAAATCAATCCAACGTTTTCGAACATGAATCGTTTTACTTGAACATGAATCGTTTTACTTGAGTGTTGCATGGTACATACGTCCACTCATCCAAGACTGTATGGATGACGTTTTGTCGCCCACACTGAATTTATGTTATTCTAACGTTTGATTTGTGTGCACACGATTGTAATTAAAAAAAGGGAAAATGGAGAATATTGATGTTTAAATTATCGCAATTAATTATTTTTCACTTGTTTTCTTAAAATATGTACATTTTCTTTAAAAAAGTATTTTTAAAAAAAAGTTAATTTTCTTAAAAAATTACCTTTTCCTTACTTAATTGTTTCTTTTTTTATTTTTGAAATGAATTCCTTTTTTATGTTGCTAAAGTAAATCAACATACATAGATTGCTGGTAGTACTACACGTATCACAACACAGTTCAACCCAATCATTGGGTAGTAATAGCATCGTATGACTCGACGGTTGCGTCGCAATGACTACTATGAGTGGGTTTACGTGTAGACATGGCATGGCTCGAACCACTGCTGGCGTCGGCCTTACACACACAACATAACATTTTGCACGATGAATTAAATGAACCGAAACGTGCACTTGTGCTAGCCCTTAGTAGCGACTAATTTTCACTAATTGTCGTACATTATGTTATCGTAGGCAAATGAAAACAAATAAATAAAATGAATACAAAAACATTTAATTTTAACAACTTTTAAAAAGATTTTTTGCACTTTTAATAAAAAATGTACTAAAACAAAGCAAAATAAGGAAAACTAAACTTGTCAAACTATAAGTCTTCTTCGTCTTTGAGATTGCCATTCATACTTAACAGCAGCATATAAGCACCATCTAGTGTGCAATAGTAGCTACTAATTTTCGAAAACCATTGTTGTAAAATAACTACATGCATTACATTTAAGTAAACAGCTGATTAATAACTTGTCAACCGCAACAAATACAAAATAATAAAATATTTTACAAAACACCAAAAAAATTATAACTCAGAACATAAAACAACACAAAGTGTATCAAAGCTGAATGGAGGTAATGATAATTCTAATAAAATTTCTATTAGATTCCAATATAAATTAAGATTATAACATATCTTCATTACGTACTGTTGCCTTACACTGAAGCTGGTGCACGACAATTGGGTAACAATCTCCATCTCATGCCAATTATTATGGGTGGAGATTTTAATACAAATTTTGCAAACCCACAGAAGCAAGCTTTATCAAAATTTTTTTTTGACGTTTTCCACTTGCATGTGAGCAATTCTCCACAAACCCCCACAACTAACAATTCCACTACTATAGATGCAGTTTTCCATAGATTTTTAAATACAATCGAGTCAAAAATTTAAATATGTATCTTATTTTAGTTACCATAAGCCAATATTAACTATTTGTACTTAAGGCATTTACCATAGATGGGCACTTTGCAGTACTACTAAAATTTCAGTAAAAATAATTCTTTAACTAGTACATTTTTAATGATTACTAAAATTTTTTTCAGCCATTTTTATAAAGTGCCTACGTGATTATGATGAGGTGCATTGAATTTTCAGTAATCAGTAATGCCCGATTACTGATTATTATGAATACGGCCCTATGATTTGACTGGTAATGCAAATTAAATTTCATTATCAGTAAAAATTTACTGAATTTTTTCAGTAATCAGTAAATTTACTGCTTACTGTAATATTTAATGCAGTACATATATACTGCAGTGTGCCTATGTATTTACAATATTGAAAGTTTTGATACTTTTAATTGATTAATTAAAAAAATATACTAAAAGCATAAGTACTTCCAACTTCATTACTAGATGTTTACACATCTCCCCTGTGATCGGACTCACATTAATTTTTTTTATCCCATGCATAACTAATTTTACGACCACTTTGTATGGGTACCTAAGTAATTTTAAGCAACACCTCATACAAAGTGGTTGAAATTTCTTCAATCTTTATATTTAGAAATATGATTTACCATAATATTCGTACCTTCTCCTCTTTCAGTGAATTACACAAAGTCGCAGACAGAGCGATACCCTGCGGTGTACGGAGCTGCATCAGCGTAATCAGATGGAATCGTTTTACATCAGATATTTCATAAGACACAAACAACACAAATGCCTATTTACTTGATTTTGGAGAGACTGCATGATAGAAGAAATCAGTACGGATGCAATTTGTCTGGTTACAAAATGAAACAAACTGATTTAAGTGCACCATTTTCCTACATCCCATGGGCGATTAATTAAGTCCAGACAATTTCATCATTTGTTGTTACTTGATGTTGCTTCCATTATGAACAATTAACCTTTTAATTGTGAACAAATGACATAATCGCCACAAATTTATTGAATATTGTTAGGGCAGATATTACAATCTCTAAATGTACTAATAAATGTGGAGGTTGCGATGTTTCTTCAACTATTTGATTATTTTCGCGATTCGGGGCACCGTCTCCGAGTTAAAGACGTATTTTAATTTAATGATTTTCATATGTTGGCGTTTTTTTGGAAAAAAAATCTTACATATGAATTATACCACTTTATCAAAACCCTTAGGCTTCGGAAATATATTAAGCATTGAGCGATGTTTTCTCGAGCAGGGTTGCCAGAAGCTATCTTAAAAAACATGCCAAAAAAAGTGAAATTTGCACAATTTCGTAGACCATACATATACGAGAACCCTCACTCATAGAGATAGGGGCATATGACATTTGATACGGAAAGTGTAATGAATGCATAGAATAAATTATATTAGATCTATGTACCAAATTCGTTTTGGGACTTTTTAAGACTTTTGAGCCATGCCCGTCTGTCTGTCTGGCTAGTTTGGTCAACACGGTAACTGCCGTAAACCTATTTAACGATTACAATGAAATTTTGTGATTGGCATTTATTTAACCAATCTTAGGGATTGCAAATGGCTGTTATGACCACACTCCTTCTTTTACATCCCACACAAATCGACATATTTAGTATTTAGTGTATGTGATTAGCTTCAACTCAGATATTGATTAATAATCTGTAAATCTGTACTTAACTGGAGAAAATTGGCGAGGTCTCTACGTCCAAAGTAGATCGGCTGTCCGGGTTATCGATATGACAACTCGTCTAAAATACTTCCAACTCGTGTAAAAACTAATTACACTATGGAACATTTTTGGGATTATTGTCTGGGGGGTGAGAAATTCCAAGTCAGGGTGATGGTACTAGGTCAGTCTAGTAAAACCCTCAAAGGGTTTGGCGTTCGTATGTGTCAGTTTTTTTTATGACCTTTAAAATTTTTTCCTTATCTTGATGTTTTTTCGCTTAGTTGTAACATTTTGGCAAAAACGTAGTTTAACATAACTCGAGAACCACTTGTCCGATTTTGCTAAAACAAACTAAAAAAAATTTAGAATTACAATTTCCTTAATCCGTTAACAGTTTTGCCGGTAAAAATAAATTTGTGGAGAAAAAAAAATATTTTTTTGCCTAAAAATTAAAATTTTTTTTTTAAATTCATAAAAAATCCAAAACGGAAAAAAGGATCAAGTGTTATTAATTTCATGTAACGTCACATAACCTATGAACAAAATGCGACATAGATCATAGAAATCGATTAACGCGATCTGCTTTTATTTACAATTAAGTGAAGGTATCCCATTTTGACAAGAATATTGATATTTGTTTTTATTCAAAAAAGTGTCATTTACCGCCTTTTTTATAAATTTTCCCCAATAACTCCAGACTTCTGGCCATAAACTACTAAACAAATTAAGTAAACATTTTTATAATTTTTTATTTTTATTTTATTTATTTATTTTTATTTATTTTAATAAATATTGCCTAGACTTTTTCGATGGTGGTTGTTCGGGACTAGTGGCATCGCATTCATCGCTATCATCAGTTTCTGAACCACACATAATGTCAATGTGTGACTCCACTGTTGGCCCTTCTGCATCTCCTGAAAATTCTTTATCATCAAGATCATCCTTGTCTTGCCACACAAGCTTACTCCACCAGCAAATTTCCGCAATTATTGCACTCGGCGACTTTTTGCCTCTATATCTGTAAGTTTTTGTTTTATTAAAATGAGTTTGAAAAAATAAAAAATCAGTATTACCTCATTTCAAATGGCATAGCAACTTGATGATAGCGTTCACCTTGTTCATCAGATTCGGTAGCCAATTGTTTACTGAAGTAGTCCAGATGATGATGTAAATATCTAATGGATTTTCAAGGACATGTGGACACCAATTTCCGAGAATGCTCTTAACATCCTTGCGACAGAAACATCGTAGTTGTTAGAACGATGCTTTCCCAACAAGCCTTCTATTACTTCTTTGATTGCCTGCCATGCATTCAATTCAGCGTCAATCAAAATATTGTTGAATGCGTCACTTTTAATCAGCTTTCGTATATCTGGACCATTTACTACGCCTGATTGGAAAAAATTAATGTGTTAAGATGGAAAATCATGGGAAATGAATGTGATATTATAACTTACCTTCTTTAATTTTACTTTCGCTGAGTCTCGGGTAAATTAGTTTCAAACACAAGAAAACTTCATCTCTTTTGGCGACAGTTTTGATAAAATTCGTAACAATTCCAAGTTTAATATACAGTGGAGGCAGCAATATCTTCTCCTTCGGCACTAGAGGCTCACGAATAATATTGGCCGTTTGTAACCTGCTGTGCTCTCTGAGTTTCCATCCGTGGCATGCATATTGGTCACCGAAAAATCGTGTGTCCCAATCGCACAAAAAGCACATATATTTTATATAGCCGCTTTGAAGACCGCAAAGCATTGCTACAACTTTTAAATCGCAGCATATGCGCCACATATGTTTGGCGTAGTTAACCATTTTTAAAATATTTTCCAGTGCATCATATGCTTCTTTCGTTTCTGTACTATAGGCGATTGGAACTGAAGGTTTTTTATTGGTCTTATGCAGTAAAACCGCCTTCAAGCTGAGTTTTGAACTGTCAATAAATAATCTCCAGTCATCTGCTTCATATTTTATTTCCATTGCGTCCATCAATTTTCCTACATCCGTGCAATATGCAGAAGTTTTTTCATCATTCACAAGGAATAAACTTTGGAGTGTTGCCTGACGACTTCGATAAGCTGTGACTTTCACACCGGGTGCCAACAAATTGTCTGATTTCAAAATGGAAGCCAGCTCTTCCGATTTATGCTGTGTTAATTCCAACTTGGCAACAATTGAATCAAGCTTATTTTGATTTATTAAAATTGGCTCATTGGATACTGATGGCTCATATGGGGGATCATCACGTGCATGATATGTCGGAGCAGTCGTAGTAGCGAATATATCTGGGCTAGAAGCTTTTGGCACAGGAGTGTGGTCCGAATGAGGCAATGGTGTTGCGGCACTTGCAACACCAACGTAATTATACGATTTTCTTATCCTTTTTGCGGCTCCTTTATTCGCACATGCATAGCAATTCAATGGATTGTGACCTTCGCCAGGATTAGTCCAAGTCATTGGGATACCGAATGGCATACTTTCACGTCTTCTATTTTTCCAATCCATTAGACGGTTGTAGCAGCTTTTACACACTATATTTGGTACCCAATTTCCGTTCACTATAACATTTTTGTTGAAGTACATCTCGTATGTTTGAACAAAATCAGTACTGAAATTTCCCCTTTTTTTACGTGTTGAGACATATTGACCACAGCAGTAGCAAAAGCTATTTAAATCTGGTTTGCACAGTTCCATATTCTGTTCAGTTTTGTTCACTTTTAAAAAACTGGAGAAAAATCACTTTTACTGTTCGCGTTCGTCGGCACTTGTTGAATGACAAAAATCACAGAACCAGTGTGAGAAAGAGAAGAAGTATAATGACAATGCATGTTTTATGTGAACATTACAGAACCAGTGTTGCCACATCAATATTTCTCTTTTAGTACAGTAGAAAAATATCAGAGAGTTCGGCTTGTGAGTGTCAATGTTTTCTCCAAATAATGTTGTGCATATCTGGAGCAAATTTTTGAAATTCATACATTTACCTAATTGTGAATAAATGAGAAACGCGTGCATCGATTTTCATGATCTATGCCTTTTTTTCTCATGACTTATGTGACTTTACGCGAAAGTAATTAGTTTTGGCACTTTTTTCGATTTTGGATTTTTTATGAATTTAAAAAAAAAAAAAATTTAAATTTTTATGCAAAAAATACTTTTTTCCCTTCATACAATCATTTTTAACTTCGAAAGTGTTGCACATATAGGAAAAATGTATAGAAACAGATTAGAGAAATTGTAATTCTTAATTTTTCTAAATTTGTTTCATCAAAATCGGACAAGTGGTTCTCGAGTTATGTTAAACTACGTTTTTGCCAAAATATTACAACTAAGCGAAAAAACATCAAGATAAGGAAAAAATTTAAAAGGTCATAAAAAAAAACTGACACATACGAACGCCAAACCCTTTGAGGGTTTTACTATACTGACCTAGTACTATCACCCTGACTTGGAATTTCTCACCCCCAGATTGGCTGTTGTACTGTGTTATCTGTCAGATCAGACATGAGCTAAGTGTTACCATTCACGAAATAAGCACAAGTTGAAAAAAAACGGTAGATGGCGGACCCGTTACAATACGGTCAACGTACTAACCAACAAAAGAGTCATTTAAAGTACTAAAATAATTATATCAGTTTAAAATTTTTAATTTTTATCATTACTTGCTTATATTGCTTAAGCTATACAATTGCAACTACAAATATCCAGAGTTTTAGATCAAATCATTTTCAATATTTGCATGTACTATTAAAATTAAAAGTGTTTAATTGATATAATTATTTTAGTACTTTAAATTACACTTTAGTTTTGATCTTAAACATTAAGAGTTTGCAGAATATGGCTATATGTATTTAACTATATTTGGTAACTTATAAGCTAAAAAGCGACAAAATTATAAAATATTACATTTCTACAACAATTTTAGAGTACTAAATGCAACTTTTGTTGATTAGTGTATTTTACAAAGTTATCAAGAATTTTGTGGGCTATTATGTCTTCATAACAGTTACCCCAAATTATTTACCGTGTGCTGGAGATATACAAAAATATCAAATTTGGTTTGACGGTTCATCATTTGACGAAGTGAGAGAGTATTTTTTTGCAAAATGTATGTTAGTCAACATTATGCAACGATGAAAGAGCTTCATTTTTGTGGAAGGTTATAATGAGATATATGTAACGGTTTAGAATATATTGTAGTATAATCAGACGTACAGCATGTATTCTTGGGTCTATAAAAACTAGGGCATGGGATCAGAGGGCTTTCTGGGTATTATATTTTTTCGAAATATTAATAGGTCGATGTAGTCGCACAGGTAAACCTATGCTTACATCATAAACTGGAGCGAAGTATGAAAACATACATTTAACGTTTAAAATTTTTGTAAAGTAAATTATGTTTATTTTGTAAAAAAATAGATTAACAATTGTTATATGCGAATGATATGATATACATAATTAAATGAGAGCTTCGAGACGTTGCAATTCTAGTCGCTTTTCTGTCAAACCTTTTTTGTCATTAATTTTCTTCAGCCTTTCAAAAGAGAACGGTTCTAAAAATAACCCTTGAATCGACCGTACTCGTGAGAGGGCAACGTATTTCATTCCCAATGCAAACTCAGTATTTCCTAGATCAATCACAGCTTTATCCAACGTTATTCCCTGAGATCTGTGTATGCTTATAGCATACGCCGGCTGTAGTGGAAACTGCTTACGGGTATATGTCTGTGCACCTTTTTGAAACGATGCTGTTATTGGCACAATGGGTAGAATTTTGCTATTGTTGTACATTGGAAATAAGAGTCAAATAACACATTTTGGAAATTCATCAACGTATGTGCTATCTCCTGTAGGTGTGTATAGAATGTCCGTAACATGTCCGCTGGTTCCGTTACATAAACCTGCAGCAGTAAACAGATTTTGCCTCAGAATAACCTGTGCTCCCTTATAAAGATGCAGCTTGCAACATAAACCTTTTGCTTCATCATTAGAAGCTAAAGCGCCTCTTGGATCATTGTGAATTGCTTGAATTATAGCTATTGGTTTTCCGAGAGCTCTAAGTTTTTCCTCATTGTATTCTTCAATTTGTGCATTTGTAGAGATAAGTCGTAGCACATTTGCAGTAGCTGAAATAGTGGCTTCGTTATTCAACATAAATCTGGATTGCAGAAGTTCATAGTCATGCAAAGAAATTTCACCCATTGCAATGCGTGATAAGCAATCTCTAAAACTCTCCTGTTCAAACCCAATCTGACGCATAATTTGGGTTAGTTTGAATACTTTTTTGATGTGCCTGTATACTATTTTTCCTTGAATAGCGATCAGGTTATTGCTTTTAGGCACACCATATAATGGAATATCGCCAACTGGTTGGAGTTGATTGAAATCACCGAAGAAAAGCACAATAAACCCTCCCATTATTTCATTGAGCGGCTTAGCTAATCTCAATTTCTGGTCCACTTTCCCTAATAATTTCAATCCGATCATTGAAAATTCATCGATAATGATAATTTTTATAGCAGACATATCATCTTGAAACTGTCGCAGTTTCTCTGATGATAATTCACGACCGTTGTATGTTGAAATTCGTAATGCACTGTGTAGAGTGTGACCATTTATGTTATTTGCAGCTACTCCTGTAGGTGCCATCAACAAGACTTTGTCAACTCCTTTCTGATTTACAATTTCATTGATAATGCATGACTTTCCAGTTCCAGCAGAGCCCATGACCAATGCTAATCGCTCTGATACCTCATTATTCAATGCCGAATGCACAAAATTCACAACATCAGACTGCTCGATAGTCAACGTAACTGTTGTTCTTGAAGCAATACTGCAACGAGTAAATGAATCTTTGGCAGATTTAATGAAGTTTAAGTTACTAAATATATTGGGATATTCTTCCAATCCTTCATTCCAGTTCATTGCTCGATCAATCTCCCGATAACCTAGCTCTGTTTGTTGAGGGACTGCTGCAGGCATCACAGCCGCAAGCACCATCCATTCATGTGGATCATGTTCGTTCTCAGGAACATCTACATCTTCTTCTTCAGTAACAGAAATTGGTGGCAATTCCCATATGTCAATTGGCATCGCTTCAAAACTTTCCTTCCACGTCTGATGTGTTTTCAGTTGACTCATATTTCTCCAAGGTATGTAACACAGAAGCTTTTGCTTGCAGAATATTTCGTCTGTTTCTTCGGACTTTCCAAAAAAACTTTGGGTATTACTTGGACAACTCTTTCTGTTCGATAGCAACTGCCAGATGGTGAATAGTTCTTAGCGAATTGAATCAGCGTTAGGCTGCTCTTGTTTTCATGGCGGTTTGCATATGCAGTCAGTAGTTTATTCGCAACTCTTGTATCGTCATTTGAATTCACTCTTGTTAGTTGAATATACTCCTGTGAAGAAATGTATAGTTTGACAAATTGTCGAGTAGAATGATACAAAGTTTGACCCGTTAATGTGTGTGTTACTTCACAAACTGAAATATCTCGTTCAGATATCAATTTCATTAGTACCTTAATGACGACTTTGGTTGCTGAATCAGTTGGATTCAACGTAGCCACAATGTTGCTGAAAACCTCTTTGAAACTCTCTGATTTTGGCTCACTCTTGGAAGCATATTTAGTGATATAGCTCACGATTGCATACTCAGATGCAATGACTTGACAATCCGAATTAGCACGCCATAACTGGGCCACAAACTTGTTGTAATCATTCAGCAAGCAGTCATTCCTCTTTGGAGTAAAAACAAAATTACCTCGATCATCTCAGAGTAGAGTTGATGCTGATGCAAGCGGCTTGGGGAAACCAAAGCGACAACGTAGATCGTTTCCTGGTCCTCTTAAACAATAAGCTGTTGAGCAAGAAGTATGTCTTTGGACACGGTTAAGTAACTGTGCTAATTGCAAATCGTCATTTAAGTCAATTTCTTCCATTGTTAGCCTTGAAGGATGATACATAGCTTTTTCAGCTGCAGGATATGGATTCCAAGCACTAATAAGATCGTCATAAAAAGATTTAGCAGTTAGTAACTCATCAGCATTCATTGTATGAAATGTTCGAACGTCAGGTGCACCGTCAATCCAAAATACTCCATTAATATGTGGACTGCCATGATGCTGGTACTCAAATCTGTACCAGTAGTCTTTGATTTTCAGTTTCTTGCGTAACACCAAGACAAACAACTCAACCCGCTTTCCGAAATACTCATCAGCAATCAGAGGATTTTTTGATAATAAGTGTTGCATATCTCTAGCAATAGTAGTTTCTGTTTTGCCACTTACGTCATAGTCAAAGTGCTTGACTAAACATTTCCACCAAAAATCTGCAGCACTAAGTGTTAGAAAAATTGTTGGTACTCCTAACTGACTAACCATTGCCTCTAACTCTAGACGACGCTGATACCAATAAGGTGAAGTTCCTGTTATTTTTGAGCCAACGTAAAGTAACCTCTTTAACAGTGAAGGATTATTGGCTACTTCAGTCACCAAATCAGCAACAGACCCCGTGAAGTTACTGATATTCGCATAGATAGTTCCTCTTTGTAGTGAATCATGCCTTTGTATTGTATTGAGGCAGAAATATCGGAATCTTGGATCTTGTGCAAACCGCTTGTCAGAATGCCTCAGTAACTGCTGAGTCCATTCTCTTAATGTAATTTTAATAGGACGTGTTGCATCGTGAAAATCAGCTATACCGTATGGAAAGAGATGTGGGAAAGCTTTAACAATGTAACCAGCGTGACGAAATTCATTCACTGGATTTGGATTAGCAGTAGGCCAGTTGAGAGATGTTAAGAAGTCTTTATAAATCATGGTGCATCGACAGGTTTAGTTGTTGTTGTGGTTTTTGTTTTTATACTCATAATGATGATTACATTTTCATGATGATGAAGTTTGTGAAGTTATAATGAACTTTATAGGGTAAGGAGTGCTTCTACGGTTTATTTTTTTTGCGCTATAACCACCTTTGTATCAATAAGAATTTATTGCAAAAAAAAATTTTTTAATCGCACATATGGTCAACCCGTGATGCTGTTACGAACATTTCACATATCAAGTCGTATTATAAGGAGCTACGCTCCAACAAATTCAGATGATCAGGGCCAAAATCGAGTGGGCGTTTCTGATACCTCACCAATGGACTTTTATAATTTTATGATTTCATTGAGGCCCTAATCAAAAACTCCTAATTTGTCGCACTGTGTTATCAATAGTAGCTCTCTCTAGGGGGCGATACAAATTTATTGACAGCTGATACTTACTTACTTATCCGGTCTCGGACAACACCGGGGGGTCAGGGACCTTACAAAACGAAGAGAACATATTTCGCCAACCAGTTCGATCTTTTGCTTTATTTCTCCAGTTGGCAATACCAAGTGTACGCAGGGATTCGTCAACCTGATCCCTCCAGCGGAGTCTTGGTCTTCCTATTTTTCGTCTTCCTTCGAGTTCGGTTTCGAAAACCCTTCGCGCTGGTTCATCTTCATCCATTCTACTGACATGGCCTAGCCAGCGCAATCGCGTTATCTTGATTCGCTTAACTATGTCAATGCCAGGATAAAGCTCATACAGCTCATGATTCATGCGTCGCCGATACTCGCCGTTGTGCACTATAGGGCCATACATTTTTCGGAGTATTTTTCTCTCGAAGACTCCTACAGATGTTTCGTCTGCTTGCGATAGGACCCAGGATTCTGCACCATAAAGCAAGACAGGCTTTACTCAGGCTTTATCTCTAAAGTGCTTGCTTAGCCCAAAATAACATCTATTCGCAAGCACAATTCTCCGCTTGATCTCAAGGCTTGACAGCTGACAGCTGATGCTGCTTGGAATAGATAGTGAAAAATATAACTTCATTTACCCTCATTTTGAGAATTGACGAACCCACATATATTCTATTGATCAGTTACCTAAAGTATCTTCAAGCTCCAGATTTTGTGCAAGTGCAGATGATAATATTTTTTCCAGGGGCAAAAATACGTCTGTACTTCAGTTGCATAGACAATTTAATCGATTATTTTAACATTTTTAAATGTTAACATTTATATAGTGAAGTTTTAACTATAAAACCAACTTCAATATCAGGTAACTTTGCAACCAAAATGATAAATAAGGTTTCAAACGAATCTCTAAATCTGTGTTGTGTATAAAAATATTATTTATATCAATAAATAGTTTTTAAAGAACAAGGATCCCTTTCTGGCATTGTCTTACTTTTTAAAAAGTAGAAATTTAATTTAGTTCCATATATATTTTTCTACATTTTTGCAATAAAAGTACAAATGTATGTAAAAATATGGAATTTTATATAAGCCATTAATTCAAATATACATTTTGCTGGTGTAGCTGGTATTAAACGCGAAGTCAGGGGGTGTCCATGCCACAGCTGATCGTCATTGTAATCGGTGTTGGATAGCGAACAGGGTATAAGAGAGAATGAGTAAAAAGCAACTAATGGATGATTTTTTAGCAACTTTCTTTTTGGCAACACTGTTTTTGGCAGTTTGGGCGAACTTCTGAAGCGACTATTCTGAATCTTGTGGGATTGTTCGATTTAACGCCTTTAGATTATTTTTTGTGAGGCTCTGTTAAGGCTCGTGTCTATAGGGACAAGCCCGCAAGAAGCCGTGGTCAACATTCACATGATATCATCTTTTAACATTGAATTATATAAACCGTTCTATTGACTCAAATAAAGATTTAATACATTTCTCTAAATTTTATGAGTTTTTTTTTAATAAAATCCGAAAGCTCTTTAAAAATCACCCTTTATAAACAAACCATGCAGCAAGCTAAGTTTAAATAGTGTTTGATTGATACTAATGACAGCTAAATTACATACGATGTTAGTTTCATTGCTCCAGAATACGCATTCATAATTTTTGTTCGTTTTGTGTCCAACCAAAGAGTAACATACAACAGTAACACGAACTCCGCGAAAATTCCAACTACCTCGATGACGTAAGAGAACGCTAAGAGTGGAATGGAAACGTTTATCTATTACTCTATTGCTTTCTCTGTAATGACTAATTACCATTGCTACTCGGCACCTAAAGTATAACCGCCCCGCCTTATTCATAAAAAGTTGTGAGAGGTTTGAGAGATGTTTTTTGTATGATAAATTGTCTCTCAAACCTCTTCTAACTTTTTATGAATAAGGCCGTAAATATTTTGTCAACACAATATATTATCCTCTTGGGGTAAAAACCCTTTTATTCCTGATTTATTGTAGTTCAATTGCATTTTTGATGTATGAATCCAGGTGTAGCCATTGGATACGTGTATCCATGAATTAATTTTTATATATTCATAATGATTATTCATAATTTAATAATGAATAGACTTACAAACTAACAACCCTTGCAAATCATTGAGTTATTTTTTATCAAGATTCGTGCTCTCTGAGAAAATTGTTACCACAAGTTACGTAAATTTTATGGTCGTCATAATCGACCCACCGAGCAGAGCAGCCTCGAAAATTGTGATGAAATTTCCCATCAGCGTCACTCTATTGGACGGATATCAATCGGCCAACCCATATGCGTACGATAAGAATATTGTTGCTGTATCCGCCAGTGTTAATGAAGATCGCGTAATGTCCATCAGCTGTCGATCGCAGCAAGTGGGTTTGTATTTTTTGACCACCTGAAGGATTTTACGTTAGGACCTCAGTCTAAAGCCATGCGAAATACAGCTGGTGTAGGACATCAAGCCGGGCGCCTTAATACAATGCCATCTTTTCGGTGAATGGACCTTAGAGAAGCTCGAAAGAGATCATATTTTTAATCAAAACATTGTCTTCAGCGACGACGCTCATTTTTGGCTCAGTGGGTACGTCTATAAACATAACTGCCCAATTTGGTCCGAAAAACAGCCAGAGGCTATTCAAGAACTACGCATGCACCCTGAACAAAATGCACTGATTGGTGCAGTTTATGGGGTGGCGGCAACCGTACTTCAACGTTATGATCAAAGTCGCAAGGTACCATTCGATGATCACGAACTTTTCTTTCACAATATGAAAAAATTGAGCATGGTTGACAAGTGGTTTTAACATGACGGTGCCCTATGCCACACCGCACGAGTTACCATCAACCAACTGACAGTCGAGAATGGTGAGCAATGTGTCTCTCATTATGGCGCTGTCAATGGTCGCCTTGTTCCTGCGTTTTTACCCCAGTAGACTATTTTTGTGTCTCGTCTACAGGTACAAGCCCACGATTGCTGCCTTGGACGACAACTTCACAAGTGTCGTTGGTCTGATGCCGGCGGAAATATTACAAAAACAGTAGCATGCATTGTTTTATCGAACCAAATAAATATTTCATTCAGTTGTACACATTTTCTGTGTTTTCTTCATTTTAGGAAAAAAAATCACCCTTTACTTTATAACGACCAAATTCCCGCATGTGTTGGGCAAAAAACGAGACTGTGCAAGTGGCTCATATTCCACACCTGCTAACGCTAAAACCCCTGTGTTGTGACCTGGACAGCCTCACCCACAAAGTCTTGTTTAGTGTTGCAAATATAATAACCAAAATATTGGGTTTCCTGTTGTTCCCGTTACATTATATCCATTGTTCTGTATTTTTCATTAACTAATTCTTATTCTCATTGTTTGTGTTACGTGTAACACGTTCTCTGCTTGAAGATGGTGAGAAAGGAATTCGAGGTTTGTGCTCCTCGCTACAGGGAAACAATGGTGTTTCTAGAGCCAAACAGTAAATGAGAATATTAAAACGATTCGGTGGTGTAAGTAAGGAGTTGTGCCAAACATACTATTTGAAACATTCGCCCCAAACACCTGCTTGCCAGGATGTCTTGGAAGTTGTGTCGGTGTGACAGTGGCATTTTGAGGAATTTTTACGATACCAGGAAGCCGTATCGAAACTACCAGCTAACACCTCGATGTATGGTCGGTCGTATTTAAAATGTGTCAAACTAACAAAGCTTTAAATTTACAGCTCTATTAATGAACTCGTTGACCTTTGGGGAAATACAGCACGGAAGATATTAACGTGGCGCCGAGCTGCAAAATGTACACGAGAATTAGTTGACAAAAAATATGCCAACGGTTTAATAAGGGGTACGTATTGGAATACATCGAACATTCATGTATCGTATGGAGTTTACAAGTGCTTATATACGAGTATATACATTACTCCACAGGACATACCCAGTAAAGGCGGTGATGTAGTTTTCATGCTCTCATGCAAGGCTTGTACTGTTTCGAGTAGTTGTTAAATATTACGCAAAATCTTCTACGCATTTGTGATATTCAATATAGTGAAATCCTTCTTTTATGTTTCAGATGATCTTAACGGTTTTTCAGTTCTGTAATACTTTAAGAGTTCAGTAAATTAAAAGTATACAAGATTCTAGATATGCACTCACTTATGAACCGACAACACATTGTTTTATCTGTCACTGGATTCCAATGAAATTATTCAGAAAATCAGTCGAAGATATTTTCTTTGCACATTGCATCCCCTGAAAGCAGGGGCCGGAATTCCCGTACATTTCGCTCATTTTCAATTTCCGCTTCCACCCCGAAATTAATTCGGGAAATCCGGGTAAATTGTAAAGTAGTCAAAATGTTATACGAGTATGCAGGGTGGCCAAAATACAAGCACCATTTTTACAATTAAATAAAATGAACCATACTTTTGATATATTACGCTCACAGGGTTTTTTTAATTTGTATTGGGTTTTAGTTTGGATTACCTTATCTAATGCAAATGCAAAAGAATTACTATTTTTAGTAAATTCAGGGTTTAATATCGGGTTATAATTACACAGTGCAACACGAAAAAATATTTACGGACACCACTGCGTGATAAAAGACCAAACAAAGACCATGACTTAAAAAATTTCACACAGTGTTGTAATGAAATCTCTGAAAAAATACCTTTCGTACAAAAATTTATTTTCTTAAAAGTATATTTTCTTAAAAAGCAAATATCAGTAATACCTTTCCTTTTCTTGAGATAAATAGTGCTCTGCTCTTTGAAAATAAGTGAATTTTCTTAAAAAAATAACCATTTTTGAAAAAGAGAACACAACTTTAAAAAGTACTTCTTTGTAAAAAAAAAATTCATACTCTGGCTTTTTCTTATACAAAGTACTTCTTCTTAAAAATAGTACCTTTTGTTAAAAAAAACATTAGCTTTTAATAAAAGAAGTACCTCTCTTCAACAAAAATAACTTTTCGGGAAAATATAATACATATTCATACAAAACGGATATAAAAATATACTTTTTTTCCAAAAAAATATATTATGTAAAAAACAATCCCAAAAAAAGTTTATCAGTTTAACAAAAATATATTTTCTTAAACATCCATTTAAATTATCGTATTTTTCAACGGACGCCTTAGGCGTATTGGAACTAAATAAAACATAAGATATAGCGAAACGAGGTTCGTTCCAACCGGGTGTCCCCTAAACACCTCATGTGATTTTTGACCACTATTCGAATGATTGACTCATTAGGTGCACTTTCTCGACTGAAAATTCTTCGAAGCTTGCTAGCGGTCTCAGCATAACTTTCCAAATTTTTGCAACAAGTTTTCAGAATTATAATGCGTTGTACTTTCGTATGGCGATTAATTTTTAATAATCCGAATAAACATATGTGACAGCTGCCAAATTTGAGAGTTGCCACTTGCACAAAAAAAATTACACTAAATTTAAAAAGTGCAGTCTTACTGATACACCCTTTACATCAGAAGATACCAGTATGTTGTCCTTGTCTAATGTTATGTTTTCTTATTTTGTTCTTAAACTTTTCCTACTTTTGCAAACTCGGAGATATGCCCAAGTCTCACTACGCAACTGTTAACGTTTAGTATCGTTCGCTCAAACTACAAATACGCGTATAAATAACCCAGCCGACAAACTGTGTTTACCGCAACTACGTTCAGCAGTTTTATTACATTCTGCTGTCTGCACTTGGTGCATGCAACACTGTCATGAAGCAACTTTTGCAAACAACTGTGTGTTGCGTGTAACTTTAATGAACAAAATACACATTCCGACATAAATAGAGGTATTTAAAACCAACGTGACAAGACTGTATTTGTGTATTTGGAATGAAGCGCAATGTGAAAATGTCAACAAATTGTATTTAATCCACAGACAGGTACAATGTACGGATGCCAAATATCAAGTTTTACGTACCATACATTGGCAGGAAATAAAAATATTGTAGGGAATGGCTTGTTAGCACAACTATCAAACCGATTTACATTCTTCAATCAGGAAAAAAAATTTTCATGATGTTAGTTCAAAATTATGAAAAATTTTGTGACTTTACTTGATTCATCATTGTCTTCTTACCAGCAAAACAACAGCAAAATTAAGCCGCCAAAAATTATTATTACGAAAATCCATTGAACTGGTTCAAAGTTGCACTGAAACAAAAACGTTAGTATTTAACTGCAAGCACACACGTTGCAGACATATTCCGCAGGAACCATGTATATATTTTAGGGTGGGTCACATTGTTTTGCTACAAAGGCTTATCGCGATTCTTGTTCTATGGATCATTTGAAGTAAGTTTGCCGAAGAAACCATAGTTCTAAAATGAATTTCGAGCTCCCGGATTTTTTGAAATCGGGTTTTTTAGGGTGGGTCACATTTTTTTGCTACAAAGGCTTATCGCGATTCTTGTTCTATGGATCATTTGAAGAAAGTTTGCCGAAGAAACCATAGTTCTAAAATGAATTTCGAGCTCCCGGATTGTTCGAAATCGGGTTTTTTTAATATTCAATAACCGAGTTAGATACTGGACCTCTACTTAAATGTGTATTTGGGGGTGTTTTGGGCATAGATAAAGGAAATAATAGATATAGCGCTACCATTGTCAACTTTGTTCATTAGGGGCTGCCCTGTACTACTGTCAATTTCACTGAAATTTCCCATAATTCTCATTGAAGTTTATTCAAAATTGTGGGAAGTTTTTGTGAAAGTATTTTAAACAATTAAAAATGTGACAAAATTTTTGTGATTTTACATAATAGCATTTGTTTCTTATATAAAAAACTATTTCAAAGCCATGAGGCCGGTGTTAGGATATCAATAGGAGAAAACCCGTAAGACCGCCCTAAGACGAACATCCCGGAACACCTTTTTAATCTAAAAACTTCCCCGCACAAAAACTGTAGCAACTCCCGTGGTCGCAGATGCCAAAACAGTTAGGGTGCCTGAGGACTCTCAACAAGGAATGGTAGCTGAACCAATTTATTAGGACATAGACGGTAGTGATATGGCTTTGCATTTCTATGGCTATCAGAAATTTTACTTTTGAATTGATGACCGCAACCGTATCAAAATAAATCAATATTTTCACACTGCAGTTGCCAATGTTGTGTGCGAATTATGCTGTAGCACTTTCTCTATAACTTTCACCGCTGAGCTCTCGTCGTTTTTATATTGTGTGCTGCATCCCTTGTTGCGTGTGCTGAGCTTACTGCTTTGCCTGTGCTGCTGCGGTCGGTGAGATAGCATAGTATCTAAATGTTGAAGTAAACGGTGTTATCATCATTCCTAGGAAGTTCATATGTTCTAGAGAGTTGTTTATTGAGATCTTAGGTACATTTCTGTAGTCCATTGTTTCTTAGAATTTTGAACGGTTTGCTACCTATGGACCTGAACAGGGGAAAGAGTACAAAAATCGAATTTTGTAAAGTTTTGTGCGACCTTGATGATGAAGAGTTTTTGATTTTATATGTTCACAATTTTTATTCTTCAGAGAGTAAATCAAGCCTAACAAAATGATCACTTTTTTGCAAAAATGGCACCGAGGCCCCAAATCTTTGGGGGCCCATAAAAAAGTCCATGACTTTGGGCAAAACTGGGAGACACCGGTTTTTTTTGGTATTTTATCACGTAGTGGTGTCCGTATATGGTTATTTTTCCATGACTTAAAAAATTACACACAGTGCAATTTAAAAATTTTCAGGAAATTTTTCACTTTTTGACCGCAACCGTATCAAAATAAATCAATATTTTCACACTGCATATTGAAATTGTCAGTTGCCAATGTTGTGTGCGAATTATGCTGTAGCACTTTCTCTATAACTTTCACCGCTGAGCTCTCGTCGTTTTTATATTGTGTGCTGCATCCCTTGTTGCGTGTGCTGAGCTTACTGCTTTGCCTGTGCTGCTGCGGTCGGTGAGATAGCATAGTATCTAAATGTTGAAGTAAACGGTGTTATCATCATTCCTAGGAAGTTCATATGTTCTAGAGCACTGGTTCCCAACAGGTGGTCCGCGGACTCCTGAGGGTCCGCAAGCCATGTCAGAGGGGTCCGCAGGATATCATTAGGTTAGACATTACAAAAAACCAACCCGTAAAAACACTATTGTCATGCAAAGAGATTGGCAGTGAACATGAGCTGCTTCTTATTCATACCGTAGTAAGATGTTTCTCTCGAGGTAGGATTTTTTTGAACTTAGAGATGAGGTTCGTGTCTTCCTTCTTAACACCAAGTACGCAGACTTTCTCACTGACTTTTCTTGGCTTTGCTCAACTGCCTACTTAGCTGATGTGTTGGAATGTGTTAAACTTAAGTTTGCAAAAGAACAATGTAGACATGTTCAAAGTTGAAGATAAGATTAGTGCTATGGTCAAAAAGGGTCAGATCTGGGTGGTACGGAATTAAAAGGAGTCTTTTACTAAAACAAACAATTCCTGGAGTCTCCAGTGGAGACTTTGGCTGAACAGATAAAGAGAAACTTAGCCGAGTATCTACACAGTTTAGCCACCACTTTTAGGCAGTTTTTCCCCGAACCTGGCGAGAGTTGGATTCGAAAATCTAAGGCCTCGCAGAAGAAGAACAAGATCAACTTGTGGATCTGTCTAGTTATGGTACAATGAAGAACATTTTTAATGGTGAGAAAATTGCAGACTTCTGGGCTACAGCACGCAAGGATTACACAGAACTTGGAGATAGTACAATGAAAAATATGCTTCCATTTGCAACTACCTATCAGTGTGAACAAGCATTTTCCTCTCCATGTGCTTAATGAAAAACAAGTACAGGAATCGGTTTGGCATGCGGTCGGATTTCAGAGTGAAAGTATCAAGATAGGAAGCAAACATTTCAGAAATATTGGACTCAAAGATCAGATTCAACTCATCTCATTAATAGCTGAAAATGAAAACGAACTGTATACTGATGGATGTGCATACTTATATATAAAATCCAGATAAAAAAACTTGTGGAATGATCGAGAATTGAATAATAACAATAAAGACAAAATCGAACAATTTCTAGCTATAGGTTTAGCAATCAGTGGGGGTCCTTGTCATTATAGCAGATGTATGAGGGGGTCCTTGGATAAATATTGTTGGGAATCCCTGTTCTAGAGAGTTGTTTATTGAGATCTTAGGTACATTTCTGTAGTCCATTGTTTCTTAGAATTTTGAACGGTTTGCTACCTATGGACCTGAACAGGGGAAAGAGTACAAAAATCGAATTTTGTAAAGTTTTGTGCGACCTTGATGATGAAGATTTTTTGATTTTATATGTTCACAATTTTTATTCTTCAGAGAGTAAATCAAAATCCCGAACGGTTTGCAAGATATGAGCCTGACAAAATGATCACTTTTTTGCAAAAATGGCACCGAGGCCCCAAATCTTTGGGGGCCCATAAAAAAGTCCATGACTTTGGGCAAAACTGGGAGACACCGGTTTTTTTTGGTATTTTATCACGTAGTGGTGTCCGTATATGATTATATTTCCATGACTTAAAAAATTACACACAGTGAAATTTAAAAATTATCAGGAAATTTTTCACTTTTGCTGCCGCCTAAACGCTACTTAAGCGCTACCTAAACTCTGTTAAGAATCATTCCTAGGAAGTACATATGTTCTAGAATGTTGTTTATTGAGATCTTTGGGACATTTTCGTCGTTAATTATTTCCTTGAATTTTGATCGGTTTGCTTAAAGATGGTTATATTTTTCGTATTGCACTGTGTAACTAACACAAAAAATTAAAATATTTAAATAACGCTTTTTACATTTACCTTCATTGAATGCACTAATTTTTTATGAAATGAGAATCTGTTGCTCTTTTACTTCTCCTTTCTTTGTTGTCTCTCGCTTTTTTGTTTTCAGAAGGTTTCAGCTATGCGTTGGTTATAACTATGCGATGGTACACAAACAATATATTTATATGCAACTCTAGTTCAAGCAAGCCAAGCGTGAATTAGTTACTTGTGGCTCGGACAGACAAAGGGCTTCACGATGTTGCCCTTTCCAGTTCCTTTCCTCTAAATCGTTTCTCACGTTAGTAGCACACGTACATATATACGAAACACATACACAAAAACTAAAGTAACACCACAAGCCATTTAACCGTCTGGGATAAATGAAAAAATTTTAAACAACTTTTGTTAACTATATTATGCCATAACCGAGTATACAACCCAGTATTATTCTCAACACTTTTAGGATTTGGTAATTATTACTAGATTTATACAGTCAGGGACGTATATGAGGGTTGTGTTCTTTCATGTTGGCTTTGTCATAGTCATGCCCATGTGAAGTGTGCTGGTTTCAATGGAAGGCATTATGACATGATTACGGCTAAGGAAAGCGGGCTTCGTTAAACATGTTGGAAGTGAAAGGAATTCGATGTTGACGTTTTTTAGGTTATTGCCTTTTGCGTTACTCTGTGTGCTTCTGTGTGCTTGCAGTTCAAGTCTCCCGCTAGTACATAGTAATTATCTGAATTTTGAAGATTCATAAAATCAAATAGTTTTTACAAGTCTGCCCGTATTGAATTTATATTGCCGGCCGGATAGTACGCAGATGTAATAACTAAAAAGTGGTCGCAGTCAACAGGTATCTTTATGACGCATGTCTCTAAAGCGTCTAGCGAATATCTACTTTTGTTATCGTAACTGTAGTACTGTATGATATTCTTGATTAATATAGCAGTTCCCCCACCCCTTGTTGCATCAATTCGATATTTTCTTATGTTTCTATAATTTTTAAATATTGTACAATGTGTATGGTTTAATTTTGTCGCATTTAATAGGACAATATCTACTATCTATCTAACCTTAAAAATTTACCTATTCTTGAAGAAAGGAACAATTCTAAAAAAATAACTTTTCTTAAAAAAAACATTTCTTCACACAAAATATCTTGTTATAAAAAATACTTTTTCTTACAAAACTTTTCTTAAAAGTAGATTTTCTTAAAAATTAAATATTACCTTTTATCCTTAAGATCAGTAGGCTTTCTGAAAATAAGTAAATTTTGTTAAAAAATTACCTTTCCTAAAAAGAGTACCACTTTTTCAAAAAGTTCCTGTTCTTACAAAAGTACTTCTTTGTAAAAAAGAAAGTCATACTCTTATGGCTTTTTCTTACAAAAAGTACTTCTTATGAAAAATAGTACCTTTTCTTAAAAAAAACATTACTTTTATACTTTTATTGACTATATTACAACCTCATGAGGTCAGGTCAGACGTCTTACACATATTAATTAAACAAACAAATTAAACAAATTTCAACATATTCTTCCATCCTTCGCCTTTTCTAACCAGTTGGTAACACCAAGGATACGGAGGGATTCTTCTGCCTGGTCTTTCCAGCGGAGTCTTGGTCGTCCTCTTTTCCTGCTTCCATCGGGTACGTTATCATAAATCTTTCGCGCTGGCTCATCTTCATCCATTCCGACAACATGGCCTAGCCAACGCAATTGGCCCACTTTGATTCGTCTAGCTATGTCCACGTCAGAATAGAGATTATATAGCTCTGCGTTCCAGCGACGTCGGTACTCGCCGTTTTCCCTAACAGGACCATATATTTTACGGAGAATTTTTATCTCGAAAACTCCCAGGTGTTTTCCATCCGCTTGGGATATGACCCAAGTTTCGGAGCCATATGTCAAGACAGGTAAAATGAGAGTGTGAAATAGCTGGACTTTTGTACGTCGAGAGAGGGCTTTGTTCCTAAACTGCTTGCTGAGCCCAAAATAACATCTATTTGCAAGCACAATTCTCCTATCTATCTCCAGGCTGACGTTGTTGTCCTTGTTCACGGCGGATCCAAGGTAGACAAATTCATCTACCACTTCAAAATTAAATCGGTTGTCAACGTTCAAGTGCGGACCAAGTCGAGACGTTTCTCTACTCGTTGACAGCATCAATTTTGTCTTGCCCTCATTAACAGCAACACCCACCTTCGCTGATTTCTTTTCGATTCCTGAAAATACTGCAGTAACGTCTCGCAAATTTCGCCCAATGATGTCTATGTCGTCAGCATACGCCAGCAGCATATGACTTTCTCATTAGTATCTCCATTAAGAAGATGTTGAAGAGATTGCACGAAAGTGTCTCGCCTTGTCTAAGTTCTCGCTTGGTACAGAATGGTTCAGTGAGGTCTTTCCCCACTTTCACTGCTGATTTGGTGTTGGTCACCGTCATTCTACAGAGGTCAGTTTTGCCGTAATATCAAGTTCAGATATAGCTTCGTATAGTTTTCCCCCTATGGGGCTATCGAAAGCAGCTTTATAATCGACAAAAAGGTGGTATGTATCGATTTGTTTTTCGTGGGTCTTTTCCAGGATCTAGCGTAGCGTGAATATTTGGTCAGTCGTGGACTTGCCTGGTCTAAAACCACACTGATAAGGTCCAATCAGGTTTTCAATAATTGGCTTTAGTCTTTCACATAATATGCTGGACAAGACCTTATACGCGATGGATAAAAGAATGATACCGCGATAGTCGGAACAGACACACGGATCACCCTTTTCGAATACAGGACATAATACATCTATACTATCTTCCACTATCATTACCTCCTGATCTTCAGTGGAAGAATCTGAGTGGAGTAGGGCTGAAAAGTGGTCTCTCCACATTTTGAGCACACACTGCTTCTCAGTCACCAGATTCCCATTCTCGTCCTTGCAGGAGGGCAGCCCATTATTAGTACCGTTGGTCGATCTTCTTACCCTCTGGAAAAACTTTCGGGATTCACCATTCATCCCGCACATTTCGGTTCTTTCACTCTCTCTCTGCTCCCACTGCCATGCTTTTCGCCTAAATAGTTGGTTTTCCTCCCTTCTCAGCCTCTTGTATCGCTCACTCGCAGCACGCGTTGTAACTGACTGTTTCGTTGCCATACGTGCAGCGTCTTTCTCATCAGTTGCAATGCGACATTCTTCGTCGTACCATGGCTTATCCTTCTGCGGTTTTTGATAGCCAAGTTCAGTCATTGCAGCGATTTCTAAAGAATGGGAGATGTGCTTCCACTGCGCATCTGGGTCTTCGAGAGGGGGGGTATTCTGCTCTAGCAGGAGAGAGAGTTTCTGTCGATAGGACATTGATATCTCCGGTATTTGTTGCTTGTCAATATCCAGCTTTTTTTGTGTTCGGCTTCGTACGTTTTTCGCCCTGCTCAATCTCGTGCGAACTTTCGCAGCCTCCAGGTAATGATCCGAGTCGATATTGGCACCTCGAATCACACGTACATCCACTACACTAGAAGAGAGCCTGCCATCTATTACCAAGTGATCAATCTGGTTCTTCGTCCGTTGATCAGGAGATAACCAGGTCACCTTATGAATGTCATTATGCTGGAATGGTGTGCTACTAACTACCATGTTCTTTGGAGCGGCGAATTCTATCAGTCTTATTCCATTATCGGAGGTGGTATCATGTAGACTGTGATTACCGATGGTTGGTCGAAAGGCACTCTCCTTTCCTAATTTGGCATTAAAATCGCCTAGAATAATCTTAATGTCTTAAAAAAAACATTATCTTTTAACAAAGGAAGTACCTCTCTTTAAAAAAGGACCTTTTCGGTATAATATAATACATGTTCTTAAAAAACGGACAAAAATATACTTTTTTTTTTAAAAAATACATTCATTAAAAAAAATTCTTAAAAAAAGTTTATCATTTTACAAAAAGTATCTTTTCTTAAAGATCCATTAAAATTATAGTATTTTTCAACAGGCGCCTTAAGCGTGCTGGATCTAACTAGAACATAATATATAGCGCAAGAAACTTCGTTCCAACCGGGTGTCCCATGACACCCATGTGATTTTTCACTGATCAAGTTCTTTTGATATCCTCTGTCCGATGAACCAGTGACGACTGAATACATGAAATTAAAACTCAATACATCAGCCAGAATTAGAAACGCTGACTTCATCTGCAATTTACACGCAAATTCAGGAATATTTATGAATCAGTCACTGAGAGAATAATGCTAACCGACAGATACACACTTACAAGATATACACACTCGTTGCCCCTTTTGTATTATATTGCTCTCGATAGAGCATAAACAGTGAAACAAACTCGGCTGTCTTTGTATCACAAAGGTCGCAAACATATATGTTGTGACATATTAATCATTGTGTCTCAAACATGTAATATTGAATAGCAAACACAATGCGTTTGGGGACAAGTATATTATATTTGCGACGAGCTCCAAACACATGTTATATTTGCATCCAAATAATAAAAAACGACAGATTTTATAGCATGTAAGACTACAAATCATATTTATTTCGTTTATATGTTTCCGATTATGTTTATTTTATTTATTTTGTGGTATTTTTATTTGCATTTTGCCTATAATGATCCTTCATAAACGTTTCTCTTCGAAATGCGTGTGATGGGTAAGTTGATATCAACTTCAAAAAATTTATACTTATCGTACACCGGGAAAAAGAATAAAAGGCATGATTTCGTCAATGCATTTCGAGTATGCATTTTTGGAACAAAATGTGCTTCATCCATAATTTAAAAATATATAAAACATACTGTGACTACGTTTTATTTAGCTTTATTTATTTAAAGACGAACCTCAGGTTATTTTAATTCAAAATAAAATTTTTGATACCTAATTTGTTTCGGAAAAAAGAAATCTAGAGCACAAAACAAAACTTGACTATTCCACTCAGCCGCGTCAAAACTAGATTATTCCATTTAAAATTTTGGATTTATTCAAAATATATTACACGGTGTTACAAAAAATAGATTTTTTTATGTCCTATGAACCAACTGCGCATATTCGGAAAGAGGGGAAAAAACAAAAATACACGTGTATCGTCGATTTTCATGTACACGTCAGAATTTTTTTTTAAGTTTGAAGTATAAAGCTAGTAGTGGCCTGTGTGAAAGGCTTTGGACCGATTTTTAACCCTTTTTCAGTGATCCAATCGAGCTGATTTTTTGCAGGCAGACTCGTGGAAATGACTGTATCACGTCAAATTTTTTAAAATCAATTTTTTATCAATTCTCAGATTTTCCCCAATTTTTATTATTTTTGAAAAAAAATATTTTTTTCACTTTTCTTAGCATAACTTGAAGGGACTCCAAATTTTTAAACTACTTAAGCGTTACGAAAAAAAAATTTTTTTGACCCATCCTACTCGATATAGTTGTAGTTAATCAATAGTAACCTTCTAACACTAAACAGTTTTTGACTTTTACAACACTTACAACTGGTCTGACAGATGAAATAAGGAATTGCAAAATTGTTTTAAGTTCTGTTGTGCAAAAACGTATTTGTATATATTTCATCTGAAAAAAATGCAGTGTCCGACGCGAAATAACTTTTGTTACGTTTGTGGCTTATTCGCACCAAGTAAAAATTTGAAAAATATTACTAAAACAGTGGTGAATTCGTTTCAGAAAATAGTTAAGACTGCTTATGTTCCTTACTTGTGGTTTACTCCGGAAGTCGTGTGAGACTATTGCTACAGAAATTTGTGCAAGTTTACTAATGGAAGGTCAACAATAAAGTACGCTGTACCAACAATTTGGCTATCACGCACGGAGCACTGCAATGAATTGTGCTACTTTTGTGTAACTTTTGCTCAAACAAAAGGGTACCAATACATTCACCGCAACAAAATTCGCTACGCTAATGTAGAATCGGTAATTCCAGCAGTTCTATACTCACCAGAAGAGCGTGTAGCGGCTTCAGTGGACATTTTTGATAATGTTCCCGAAATAAGCGATGCAGAATCAACAGTTGTACCAACACTGCTATCAACTTTTCTTGCATCGAATGCGAGATGCGAGAGTCCACAAGTATCGGAATTTGTGGCAACACCCAGTGAAATTGGGACTGCAATGCCGCATTTAATAACGCATTTAATAACGCATTGAATACTGTACAAAGAAATGACTAATCTTGTCGTCTATAATAATGCAACAAAGTTTCAGGTTAAATATATAGGTGCATTTCTAAAAAACAATTTTTTCAAATTGTGCAAAAACACAAAAAGTGGAATAGTCAAGTTTTTAAAAGAACCTCCTCAGTTGATGTCGACTTGAAGTCGCTGCAACTTATACACAAGTCTAAGGGCCCCTCTACTGTTTTGTTAGGGACGAACCAGTTAGTGGTGGAGGATCTAACGAAGTAGCATCATGCATATGGATATTTTTTCATATGAATACTTATCTGCGTAGAAAGTAGTGATTTCATCGGATACTTGTTCTGGCCGGAACAAAAACAACGTTGTCAGCGCAATGTTTGTTTGCTCTTCTTTTAAATAACTGTGGAGTTACTGTAGAAGTTAGAATATACATTTCTAGAACCAGGCCACACTAATTTTGAAGTGATCACAGTGTAACTGAACGTAAGAAGAAATATAATAAGTTGGATATATTTCATCCCCAAGATTATAATAACAGCGCTACTCAAAATAAGAAAACTACAATTTATGTTGTTAAAGACTATAAACTGAGAGTAATACCTGAAAATACAATTTCTATCTCAACAGAAAAAAGAAAGATTTCATACTTTTTATTAAAATCTTAAAGTGACCGAGAAAGCTCACATTTATATATACGACTAGCTGACCCAAAAAACGTTGTTTTGCCTTCAAATTTTATTTTCATTGAAAGTCTGGTCCCGTTACAAAGTCGTGGTCTCGCGATATTTCTAAGAAGAATGATAGTTGCACTGCACCGACAAACCAAATTTTGTTCAAATATCTTCAAAAGGGGCAGAAATAATGAATTTGTGATATCGGACCCCGTTGCACTTCGTTGCAACCAACCATAAAAGGAAATGAAATATTATAGATTGTTTTAAAAAAAATGAATGTATTGTATTTCAAAATTATTAATGTCAATCCAAAACATTTTGATGTAACGGGTTTTTCAATAAGAGCGCTACAAAATAAATAAAACCAAACCGGTTTTAGATACCAATGAAATTCTTTATTCCTGTGAAAGTACTTTCGATGCCATTATGTATGGAACTCGATTTCTTTTGCATGGCCACCACGGGCACGCTTCCAGACGCTGACCCCAATTTTCGACGGTTTTCAAGCATAAATCGGCCGATACTGCTGCAATTTCACGTTCGATATTCGTACGAAGTTCATCAGTCGTCGCTGACTTGTTGGCATAGACCATAGACTCAACGTAGCCCCACAGGAAATAATCTAACAGCGTCAAATCGAACGACCGAAGCGGCCAATCGACTGGGCCATTTCGTGAGATAACACGTTCACCAAACTTGGTTTCCAATAAATTGATTGTGGCATTCGCTGTGTGGCTTGTGGGGCCGTCCTGTTGGAACCACATGTCCTCCAAGTCTATATTATCCAATTGGGGCCAAAAATATTCGGTTATCATTGAACGGTAGCGATTCGCATTCACAGTAATGTGCCGGTCTTGGTCTTGAAGTACGGCCCAATGACGCCGCCGGCCCATAAACCCCACCAAACCCTAATTTTTTCGGGATGCAATGATGACTCATGGATTACGTGTGGATTGCTGTCTGACAAATAACGCATATTTTGCTTATTGACGAAGCCATTCAGCCAGAAATGAAATTCAAAAATTGGACGTAGCGCTCTTAAAGTTGAGGCCACTGACTCCAAATTTCGGTAGTAAATTTTAATAATTTCGACTCGTTGTTGGCTCGTATATCTTTCCATGATGAAATGGCAAACCTTACTGAAGAGAAATGTCAAAAGAGCGGGAAAAAATATGGCGTCGTTTGCTGTCCCTATCGATTTACTTTTGTAGCGTCTCTGTTGAAAAACCCTTTACAATATTTTTCGTTTGCCGATTTGAAGCGAGCACAAACAAACAATTTGGAGTTCCAACTCTTGAGCAGGCCACGTATAGCTGTCCATGTGAAAAGCACGGCTCCTCCAAATTTAGTCCGCATATTTGAAGCGTTTGCCCTTGAGCCTTATTGATGGACATGGCAAATGATAGACGCATTGGGAATTACAAACGCTTAAATTCAAATGGCATGTCTGTTGGAATCAGTGGAATACGTGGTATGAACACAATTTCACCTTTCGCTGTTCCGGTCAATATTGTGGCTTCAGTTAAATTCGACATCAATTTTTTTTTACTGCTAATCTTGTGCCATTGCACAGTTTTGGTGAATATAAATTTCGCAGTAAAATAATTGATGAGCCAACCTTTAAATTCAAACAATGCCGTGGCATACCAGGTGGTTCCAATGAATTCAAAAATTCAATTGGTTAATTCACTGCATCATCTGCATTCATTTATATGATGTCACTGCACCTTGCAATTTTTCTTGAATCTGATAATTGATTGCATTGACGTGTACATTTGTTGGTGCCAGTATTGCGCGTTCTCTCAACCAATTGTGATTCCTGTAATTTTGAACAATATTTGAAAATACACTTTCAATCAACTCTTCAGTTGATTGGAGAATGGTACAAAAATTGTTCGGCAATGTAATCATCCATTTGTATTATCGACTCGAACTTTGCCATTTCCAATATCTAACAATTGCTTCGAGAACCGATCTGCAGATTGGTCGTTGTGCAATTGAACGCGCGTATTTATGTTCAATGTCAATTTTTGTACATGTCGCCACAGAAGAGATGACTTTATATCGCGAGATTGAAACTGGTCTCTAACAATTACAATGGCCACTTCATCAATTGTTGGTGCATTAAATCGTCTCGCATGCTCTCCAAAGGGCGTTTTGTCAGTCCTGATAACGATTCTGTGATCATCAGATGGCATACGATCGAGAGTTCAGAAACAATTTGTCGCCTTGCACGCGCTGCAATTCTACAACGCCGATGCAATTCACGATTTGCATCTCCGATAAAATAGATTTGCAAAAATTGATTGAGCATCAGGATATGGCAATAAGGAACCAGCTCGATGATAAATCTGGCCTTGAATCTGTAACAATTGTGAAATGTAAATAGATGCTGTGTCAGAATTCTTGAACACATCAAAAAAATTTCTGCACCGATAGCATTTTTCATATGGTATATAAGCAGCATATTCCAAGGTGTGCGAAGTTAGCCCCCCATTTTTGGAAATAAATATTTTTGAAGATTGTTCTGAATTGTTCTAGGATTGTTCTACATTGTTCCAAAACAATGATTTTCTAAAATATAATTTGTACCGGTAAATCGAAAAAAACCAATATTAAACATTGCACCCCATTTTTGGAAAATCGAAATTTTTGCGGTTGTTCTGGGTTGTTCTAGTTGTTCTAAACATTGTTCCAAAACGATGATTTTCTAAAATATAATTTGTACTGGTAAATCGAAAAAAACCAATTTTAAAGTTGCACCCCATTTTTGAAAAAAAAATTTTTTGCGGTTGTTCTAGTTGTTCTAAACATTGTTCCAAAACAATGATTTTCTAAAATATAATTTGTACCGGTAAATCGAAAAAAACCAATTTTAAAGTTGCACCCCATTTTTGAAAAAAAAATTTTTTTGCGGTTGTTCTAGGTTGTTCTAGTTGTTCTAAACATTGTTCCAAAACAATGATTTTCTAAAATATAATTTGTACCGGTAAATCGAAAAAAACCAATTTTAAAGTTGCACCCCACTTTTGTAAAAAAAAATTTTTTTGCAGTTGTTCTAAGTTGTTCTAGGTTGTTCTAGTTGTTCTAAACATTGTTCCAAAACAATGATTTTCTAAAATATAATTTGTACCGGTAAATCGAAAAAAACCAATTTTAAATTTTAGAACATAATTTGATATCGCTCGAATAAAAACTTCCAGCCGAGTTTATTCTTCATTCAATGTTTTTTCAACTTTCAACGTATTCGTGCTAATACAAATCTAGTACAATCGTCAATAAACCAAGAACAACCAACGACGTCCATTTTTGTTTCCAGCAAAAGTTCGAAAAGAGTTGAATGGAAGACAAATTTGATCGAAATTTTCTGTTCCGGCCATATAAAGCTTGGTTTCGGGTTGTTCTAGTTCAGTGATGGTGAACTTTTGCCATAAGTGTGTCAAAAAATCTTTTGAAAATTTTTAAACAAAGTTCGCTTGTCACCCACCTATAAATTATAAAAAGTTGAAAATAAAATTCCTTTCGTACTAAACATATACATTTTTTATTATAATTAGTAAATATAAGTTTTTATTAAATAATTTTTAATTTATTGTGAAATTTGTTGTTGTTGCTCCGATGCGAATGTAGTAATTCTTGGTGAATATTTTGTAACTTTTAATGCCACACAAGCGGCAGATATATCATTTCCAAGACGATTTCTTGTAATGGGCTTAATAAAATTCATTGCGGAAAATAACTGCTCACTATTATAAGTTGATCCAAACAGAGCGCTGTAGCAATTTTCATTGATGTGAATGAACTGGGAATTGAGTTCCATACTGTTAAAATTAAATTTTCTATTCTTTCTTCTGGTAATGATGATGATTTATCGGTATTCTCATAACTTTCCTCTAATTTACAATTTAATTCCACGAATTTGTTTCTCCATATTACACTATTCCTGAACTCAACTAGTTCCATTTCTAAATTTTCGATATTAGTGTGAGTGTGAAGTCACTTATATAGCTGGCTATTACAAATGTGTGAAAACCAAGGTTTATAAATATGTGAGTACGTACGAATGTGTAAAAGTAACAAAAAAAGTAAAAATATTCAAAAAAATCAACAAATTTCAAAAATTATATGTCCTGAAAACCCGAAAAGTGCGTGTCACGTAAATTCTGTCATTCTGTCAACTAGAACAACCGCAAAAAAATTTTTTTTCCAAAAGTGGGGTGCAACTTTAAAATTGGTTTTTTTCGATTTACCGGTACAAATTATATTTCAGAAAATCATTGTTTTGGAACAATGTTTAGAACAACTAGAACAACCTAGAACAACTTAGAACAACTGCAAAAAAATTTTTTTTTACAAAAGTGGGGTCCAACTTTAAAATTGGTTTTTTTCGATTTACCGGTACAAATTATATTTTAGAAAATCATTGTTTTGGAACAATGTTTAGAACAACTAGAACAACCTAGAACAACTTAGAACAACTGCAAAAAAATTTTTTTTTACAAAAGTGGGGTGCAACTTTAAAATTGGTTTTTTTCGATTTACCGGTACAAATTATATTTTAGAAAATCATTGTTTTGGAACAATGTTTAGAACAACTAGAACAACCTAGAACAACTTAGAACAACTGGAAAAAAATTTTTTTTTACAAAAGTGGGGTCCAACTTTAAAATTGGTTTTTTTCGATTTACCGGTACAAATTATATTTTAGAAAATCATTGTTTTGGAACAATGTTTAGAACAACTAGAACAACCTAGAACAACTTAGAACAACTGCAAAAAATTTTTTTTTTACAAAAGTGGGGTGCAACTTTAAAATTGGTTTTTTTCGATTTACCGGTACAAATTATATTTTAGAAAATCATTGTTTTGGAACAATGTTTAGAACAACTAGAACAACCTAGAACAACTTAGAACAACTGCAAAAATTTTTTTTTTACAAAAGTGGGGTGCAACTTTAAAATTGGTTTTTTTCGATTTACCGGTACAAATTATATTTTAGAAAATCATTGTTTTGGAACAATGTTTAGAACAACTAGAACAACCTAGAACAACTTAGAACAACTGGAAAAAATTTTTTTTTTACAAAAGTGGGGTCCAACTTTAAAATTGGTTTTTTTCGATTTACCGGTACAAATTATATTTTAGAAAATCATTGTTTTGGAACAATGTTTAGAACAACTAGAACAACCTAGAACAACTTAGAACAACTGCAAAAAAATTTTTTTTTACAAAAGTGGGGTGCAACTTTAAAATTGGTTTTTTTCGATTTACCGGTACAAATTATATTTTAGAAAATCATTGTTTTGGAACAATGTTTAGAACAACTAGAACAACCTAGAACAACCGCAAAAAAATTTTTTTTTCAAAAATGGGGTGCAACTTTAAAATTGGTTTTTTCGATTTACCGGTACAAATTATATTTTAGAAAATCATCGTTTTGGAACAATGTTTAGAACAACTAGAACAACCCAGAACAACCGCAAAAATTTCGATTTTCCAAAAATGGGGTGCAAAGTTTAATATTGGTTTTTTTCGATTTACCGGTACAAATTATATTTTAGAAAATCATTGTTTTGGAACAATGTAGAACAATCCTAGAACAATTCAGAACAATCTTCAAAAATATTTATTTCCAAAAATGGGGGGCTAACTTCGCACACCTCATATTCCATCTCTTGCACAGCACGACGTTAAAGTCGTGCGTTCGTCTCGATGCTGAATTTAATGGATAGTTGTACTTGATTTTATTGTAAGCGTTCCTCTACACTTTGCATTCTCCTTTGATTAAATCTATAGGTAGAATTACGAGGACGTCGACCTTTAGTTGATCGTCTTGTTGGTGGCATTTTTTTTCTAAATCAATGAAATCTATACATATAAAAATAAGTGTACATTTTGACATTTTTTGCACTGAACACCCTTCAAATCACTTTTTAAATTATTAATACTTACCAATATTTTTGAAAGTAATAAAATTCCAATTGGAATGCAGTAATTTATGACCGGCTGTATCAGAAGAAAGTGATTGGCAAACATGTGCATTTTGACAGGTTCATCTGTTTATCATTTGTATGCTGTCAATCAAATGAATGGGTGTATGAATGAGTTTGTGTATTAGGTTGGATTAAAAGCCATCCTCATTGCATGTTCTACAAAGCGTATTCAGCCATTTTTTATTTTATTCAGCCGTTCTCGAGTTATGGAGTGACAATCAAAATGTACGCTTCATTTTATATATATAGATATTAACGACTCGGAAATCTAGTAAAAATAAAAATTCAACAAAATGTAATTATTCTTTAGTTTCCATTATTTTGTTTGGTGAAATATTTAGACTTTTGTTCTTATAGAAGTTAACACATTGCCCAACTCATTCGGCTAACGAAATATGCTGACACTGCGTCTACCGACCTACACGCGCAACACATTGGTAACACGTTGCGCAACTCATTCACCCAACGAAATATGATGACACCCCGTCTGGTAACTGACACGCGCAATGCTGGTGCAATACCCCGATGGGAACAGCGAACGACTGCATAGTGGGAACCACGACGTCAGCAATTATTAGGGTAGCAAGTAAGTTAGATATTAAGAAATATTTCTGTCAGAAATCAGTCTTAATCGAGATCTTAACCTTGTAAGTAATAAACTCGTAAAACTAAGAAAAACGGTCTTTCAATCAACCCTTGGAAAGGGGCCAGTGGCCGGCCCCCAACTTTAATTTTTTCGTGCTCCCTATGGGGATCACGTTAACTTAGATATTCAATAAAATGAAAAATAAATAAATGGTTTCCCATTACATCCCATGAAGGGACAGGGGAGAGCTTCTCACAATCACTGAGCTCTGCGCCTTAAAGTTTTCACTCACGGATTGGGACCTATAGTTTTACACCGATTCCAAACTGTATTTTGAGAAGCTTTTTCATGGCCGAACGAAAATTGTCTTTTTTTTTAAGTTGGTCAGAGCAGGGTTTGAACCCAGGATCTCATGTACAAGAGGCGCGCATTCTAACCATTGCACCACCGACGGCCACATTAAATAAATTTAGGAAATTATAAAATTGTTCAGTACTGACTTTCCATTCATTCACTTGCCTGTAAAGGAGCATAAAAGAGAAAGTAAAACAACAAAATATTATCGAAATATTTTCAGCGAATAACATCTTAAGTCATCATGGGCGGCTGCATTAACCACAATATATTTCATACAAAACTACTAAATTCATTGCCTGAAATATAATGTTATTTTCATTCATCTACTGGACTTTTCCCTTCTGAGATTTTTGTCTGAAAATTGTACACATAACATATAAGTCTATTAAGAAAACAAATTTTACAAATGGCTCCAGGCACGCAATGTACTTAACAAAATCTGTTTTGAGATATACTCGCTTGTTTTGTATAAAGCACTTAGCGAAAACTTAGCGACACGAACCATTTTCGCTAAGTTTAAACAATTTTTTTACATCTTTTACCGTTTTTAACCCTTATTCATATTTTTGAGTAAAATGTCTTATCGCTAAATATCCGATTTCTTTGCATCGAGCAAGCGATAATCGCTGGCTTGTAACCACAACACGACTAATATATTGGTATGCTCAACTGCTTTCACAACCATTTAATGATGCCATATCCCATTATTTTATTGAAAAATTACATTTTACCCAAGATACCCATTCCCATTTGTGATCGCAAATTTGAAAAAATTAGAAAAAATGTCTATATCGCGGAAAAGGAGCTTCGAATCGAAAAAATAAGACATTTTTTAGGCTTTCTAAGGGTTTACCATAAAGTGGTCCAATTCGGTGGATTTTTTTGTAAACGCCAGGTACTGCACTCAGTGCTATCCTGAACATCTGTAGTCTTGATATCATGGCCGAATCGGCAGCCGCTACATCCCTGGTGAGAATCAGAGATTGTGACGTTTTGATATCGCGGCATTCCAGACACGCTGAGTTACTACACCGGATCAACTCTATTCCCGCAAAAACGGACTACTGTATCCCCTACCTTCTACCAGCGACAAATCTAAGTACTTCTATTCCGAACAGGAATACCTGGGAAAAGTCACTCGCAGGGGATACCAGTAGTATCAGTTTTTTCACGGATGGATCAAAGTTGGGCGAGCAAGTAGGCTATGGGGTCCACTCACCGGAACTAAATGTAAATATCTCCTTCAAGCTGCCAGATAACTGTAGTGTATTTCAGGCGGAAACTGAAGTACTGAAGTGAAGTTGGAATCCGAAGTACAATCTTTGAATCTGACGCCACTATTGACACCTTCACACACGATCAAAAACATGTCATTTGTCTGGAGGAACTACTGTTGATATATGATATTTTTAAATTATAACATTTTGTATATGGTTACCACCAATGGGTTACACAACAAATCGACTTGGGGAGTGGGTAATGAACGTTTACTCCTTACCCACAGGTTATGGGGGAAATAGTGTGTAGCTACCCAAGACAACAGGAAACTACTCTGTAGGATTATCCATTACACATAAGCGACCTTTACCCATTACCCACGGCGATGGGTTACCCATCCCCATTTTTGACCGAAAATGTGACAAATTTAGAAAAAATGTATATATCTCGGAAACGGAGGATTCCAATGGAAAAATAAATAATTTTTGCATCAAGCAAGCTGCGCAAAAAAACAAGATCAAATTGTGCCAAAGTACTACGACGCGCTGAGTTTCTATACGAAGAGCGTCTTCGTGCTAAAACTCTTTCTTCTCACAGGGGAAGTAAGAGCTTTTGGTCATTTGTTTAGAGAGTAAAGAATAGCAGTTCCTATTCAATTCCAACTCTTATTAAAGATGATCATATATTTACTGACCCGGTTGATAAGGCTAACCTCTTGGCTGAAATTTTTGCAAATAACTCTTCTTTGCCGGATAGCAATTAACCACTCCAAGTGATTGACAACATATCCAGCTCAATGGCTCAGATATTTTTTCGAACACGTGGGGTTAAAAAGGTTCTCGCAGAGCTCGACGCAAATAAATCCCCGGACCCGGATGGAATACCAGCACTAGTTCTCAAAAAGTGTTCTTCGACGCTTGCTCGTCCATTGCGCAATCTTTTTAATCTCTCATACAGTGCGGGTATATTTCCTTCTCGTTGGAAAGTTGCCAATGTTCAGCCTATCCCGAAAAAGGGTGAGGCTAGTAACGCCGTAAACTACCGGCCAATTGCAATATGCTCTACAGCCTCTAAAGTGATGGAGACCATGGTAAATTACCATCTGGTCAATTATCTGGAACTTAACAGTCTACTAAATGGTCGACAGTATGGCTTCCGCAGAAACCGTTCTACTGGTGATCTGATGGCGTTCCTCTCTGAACGGTGGACTCGGTCTATTCATAGACTGGGAGAAAGTAAAATAGTGGCTCTTGATATATCCGAAGCTTTTGATAGAGTTTGGCACGATGCACTCGTGTCCAAGGTTAATGCTTTTGGTTTAGGTAGTAACTTCTCTCGATTTGTATCGAATTTTCTCAGGGATCGCACTATACGCGTTGTCATAACTGAGTGGGGTAGGTCGAATTTAATGAGCGTATCGCACAAGCGCACGAATGACATGTCCCTGTCACCTATTTCTATGAATGGTGTGGACGTTGAGGAATCAGAAGCTCTTGAAGTTCTTGGCATGAAACTACAGTGTGATGTTCGGTAGAATGATCACGTATTTAACGTGTCCAAAGAAGCTTTCAAGTGCTTAGGCTTTTGAAAGCGGCATAAGAAATTGTTCACCTCATCTGATCTCCTCAATATATACATTTTATATATTAGGCCGAAAATGGAATACAACTCTCATATTTGCGCTGGTGCCCCTAGATCCACATTGGAGCTTCTGGACCGCGTACAACGGAGAGCGATGATGCTTATAGGAGATAGCAGGGTAACCAACTCTGTTGCTTCCTTAGAGCATCGTCGAAACGTGAGTTGCGTATCACTTTTGTATCGGTATTTTCACGGTAAGTGTTCATATGAGATACACGCCTCTATTCCGGAGGTAAGAGTTTTTAATCGCGCTTTTCCAGTAGTTCACATCCATTTGTTATTTCTTGGCCTGTGGATAGAACTACTCACTACAGGGAGAATTCGTTTTTTAGCCGTACAGTTCGTATGAGGAATAAACTTCCGGCGGGTGTATTCCCTAATTCTTTCAATATCGGGAGACTCAAATCAAACATTAACAAACATTATACCCTTTTTCCTCCCGCCTCTATCCCTACTTCCTAAGTTCATTACAATCCACGGTTAATGTGAAAAAAAATCAGTGCTGATCTTTGAATTTTCATCAAGGAATTCAGAATATATTTCTTTTGGAGGGACCTCCACCAAACTACGAAACCATAGAGAAGTACTGGTCTGACTATTGCCAAATAAATCCACATTTCTCTCAAAAGTTATTCCTTGACTTTTTCCTTTACTTGACCTTTTCCGTCAACTGTAATTGCACCCCATTAACTGACGGCAGTTCAAATGCGGGAATTTTATATTTCCGAGAGAACAAGATAAGCTCGGTTTTAAGTGGGATAAGTGATAGTCCGTTGTTAGCGGTCCAGTTCCAAATCAGACTAAGCAGGCTGGTTGTACGAATGATAGGTAAATTGAGGTTTCTACCCGTACAGATGATGGCAATATCATCGGCATAGGCAAAGACCTGGCATTCAGCCCTGTTCAATTCAAGAAGCAGTTCATTGACAGAAGTTAACCATAATAGTGGAGACAGAACTTCTCCCTGCGGTGTCCCCCTGTTAACGCTCCTAACAATTGTAACACCACCCCATTCAGCTTTGACGGATCTATCCGCCAGGAGCTTCCCAATTAGACGTGTCACTAAGCTGTCGACTCCTAGAATCTGTAACGACCTAAGAATCGCCGAAGGTTGAATGTTATTGAAGGCTCCCTCGATGTCCAGGAAGGTCCCTAGAGCGAATACCTTATTCTCAAGAGAGTTTTCTATTATGCTGCCTATAGAGTGGAGAGCTGTCTCAGTTGACCTGCCCTTGATATAGGCATGCTGAGAACTCGATAGTAGATTCTGTGGAAGATTACTTCGAACGTGAATATCCAGTAACCTTTCAAATGTCTTAAGAACAAAGTTTGATAGACTGATTGGGAGAGCATTTGCCCGCTTTCGGGACGTAAACCACTTTGGGATGCTAGGAATGACTCCCAGCATAAGGCAGCCCCTGAAGATTGCCTTCAACCAACTAGATTGCCTTCAACCAAGATAGGTATAGTGCCTCCTGTAGTTGCGCGGGAATACTCCCGTCAGGTCCGGCTGATTGGTAGGGCTTAAAGCATCTAATGGCCCATATCAGATTCTTTCTGTTCATTACTGAGCGAACTTTTTCTAAGCTAGGTGAGTTTCCGCGTAGCTCTTCTGGCTGACGACCAGCATTCCTGTCATCGTCTTTCATTAAGAACCCCGCACGCGGTGGGTTTTTAGCGAGCACCCATCTTAAGCGTGCAGTCTGGTTGGTTCCCTCAATGGATTCACAGAAGTTTCGCCAGGATTTCCGATTGGCCTTCTTGATTTCACCTTTATATAGATTAAGACTAATCTTGTAAACGTCCCAATCCCTGAAGCTCAGCGCTCCACCAAAGAGGTTTTTTGTTACCCTTGGCAGCATAATCACCACTGGTCTTATTGGACTCATTGAGCGCGTTCCTGCACGCATCAGTAAATTTGCCAACTAGTTCTTCCAGCTCTGGAACATTAGTCAGAATATTCGGTTGGGAACCGAAGAGTTTCCTTAGGTGCCCACGATAGGCGTTCCAGTCCGTTTTCCCATAATTTTTAAAAACTTCCTTTTTCAGAGGTTCGATATTTATGTGGAACTGTAGATATCTATGATCAGAAAATGAGTGATCAGAAAGTACGCTCCAATCGGATACACTTACAAAGTCGTAGCCTAGTAGTAAAGTTAGGTCTAGTACTTCCCTCCTAACCGAAGTTATGAAGGTCGATTCCTCGCCTCTATTACATATAGTCAAGGTTTCGCTTATAATGAAATTAAAAAGAGACTCACCTCGATCATTGGTGCTGGTACTCGGCCATATTATCACTCGCTGCATGGTACACAGAAAAAAGTTCAAATCCTATTCAATTACAAAATTTGTTGGCTAATTAAATTTGTTACATATTTTGCGCCAGGAAACAATTTAATAATCTAATTAGGTCTAATTTAAAATCAAAAGTAGATAGTCTAAAAAAATTGATTGAAAATAGTAGGAAATTGAAATACTAGTTAAAATACTTCTTTCTAGCCATCTCATTGATATTATGCTTATCTCTGAAGCAAACTTCACTAAAAATGAACTATACAATTATACAAAACTACAATCCTGCTGGTACGGCAAGAGGAGGTACTGCAATTGTTATACAAAATATCAGACGGAGTCTAACGAATGAATTTAGAGAAGAAATATCCAGGCCATCGTCATAAAAATGGTAGTGAAATCTATGTATTGCCCACCCTCATGTGGTACTAAAAAAAAGACGTCACAAGGTACTTAAAAACCCAGGGATCACTATTCTTTGTCGGTGGCTACGAACCAACTCTGCGAGTCGCGGTTGAATGACGCAAGAGGAAGAGAACTCTACAAATCAATAAGGGCCAATCATCTAACTCGCTTACCGATCGAAAAACCAACGTATTGGCCTTCTGATGCGAGAAAAAGTCCAGACCTAACCGACTTCTCTGTCCTGAAAAACGTAAATACAAATTTATATCTCCATGGTTAGACTTGCCTTCTGACCATTCGGCATTAACTACTACAATACAATCCAAAATACAGGATGTTTTTTATGCTCCAGGCCGCTGTTTTTTGAGCGCCAATTCTGTTTGGTTGGCAAATGTCAGTTTGTATTTGACAGTTGTGCAGACCAGCCGATAACAATTTATTATGGGCCATCTAACGCGTCAACAACGAATTGAAACATTTTATCTAAATAATCATTCAATTGTAAAATCGCGAAGAATTTTTCTGGTTTTTTTTTGGTTTAAATAATGTGCCGAGCAAGTCATTGTAAAGAATTTTGAAACTTTGTATACACTGCGAGACAGAGTGAAGTCTAACCGAATGTGCAGCATATGTGCCGCACACATTTCTAAATAACAACATTATTGAAGACAGTGGGGCAATAACACCCGTAATATGCCAAACTGTAATGCAAAATATCGTTAAAAGAGCACACATTTGCGAAGCGGCCAGAGGCGGCCATTTAGCCGATATTATATTTCATAAATAATTGGTATTGTTTGGGCTGGTGCCCTTTTCGCTCACCTCTTTGTTGCGTCTACGTTGGCCGGGAACTTGTACGTCCGACGTGCAGTGGATGTGGTTGGTCGGGAATTGCCTGTTCCGACGTTCCACAGGGGGCCACAAATGGATAAGAAACACACTTTTTTTTTTGTTTTTTCAGTAGTATTGGGCGCGTCCCACGTACTACACTTTATTTTTAATTAAATTTTTTTTTTAAAAACAAACTTTAAATTTTCGGGGCTGATGTGCCTGTTGCCTCTTCTATGGTTTTATACAAAATGTAAACATCACGGGCCACACATCAAATTCGTGACGCCGTTGAGTAAATGCTTGACAATCACAAGCAATAAGTTCCTTAAAGCCGCTGAGCGATATCAACCGCTGATACAATCAGACAGGTAGTGACATAGAATAATACATATATAGATAAACTTATTCTCTCATCTGACGTTTCATTTCACACTTTTCATCGTAGGTTTGTGGAAATGAGAGCAATTAAATTTAAAATTACGTTACACCAGGTGGAGTTACAAAATATGTTCACTTAAATTTTTCTTGTCGTTTTGGTGTAGAACTGAAAAATTTAAATATATTTAGCACTTTGTTGTTGACTTTTATCGTTGGTATATATTTGTATTGTATTTAACACAACTAGTTTGCCACAAAAACACGAAATTCGGTTATTGTTCCTTTGCTGATCGCTGTATACTATTGCCACTATCTGGTATTATTGAACCCATATTTTCCACCATCCAATGTTTAATTTATTGAGCGAATAAAAGCTTCTATGGTATGTATTATTCTATTGGTAGTGATGGTTGGGCGACAGGCACATCATCAGCGACAGGCGTAAACATCCTGCCCACCTTGCGATATATCGTCTATCCGATGTATCGCAACGATTAATCTTACAGATTTGTCTGTGCCTTTTTTTTGTTTTTAGTTCAAAAAATTCAATTCAATTCAACAAAAATTATTAATTAACAAAATAATGAAATATAACAAAAAAAAAATATGAAGCCTGTGTTAGATAACACGGGCGCATAGGTCAGACGTAGAATACGATTACGATTTATCTTTAATTTTTATGTTAAAAATTTAGGATAGTTTTTAACAAAATTTGGGTACATCTTATATCAATTCGATGCACTTTTGAAAACTAGTGTAAATACTGCATGTGGCAACACTGGTTCTGTAATGTTCACATAAAACATGCATTGTCATTATACTTCTTCTCTTTCTCACACTGGTTCTGTGATGAACACATAGATAATCGTACTGCTCTTATGATGTTATAATACATAAAATACAAAGCATATGAAAATTTATACAAAATTTGAAGAAGTTAAATTTTGATTTACTTATAGAATCAAAAAAAATATATCTAGCAATATGATTATTTAAATACAAATCAAAAGAAGACATATTAACTATGTTACGACCATACTTGAATTTTCTTCAATGCATGCATAAAGTATTAAAAACTTATAATGAAAGTGACAAACAATTTCTAAAAATTTTGTGCTCCAGATCAACACCCCTACCTTACCGTATAACGTATTCTACGTTAAAAAAAATCCAAGTATCAAGGTGAGTAAAAGAAAGGCAAAAAATTAACAATTTAAATAAGATAAGTGACGCCGACTGCTCCCCCTCCTGGCTGAGACACGGTTAGGTTGACTTCAGACGTTCACATGATAGTGATCGTTCTCCCCTTCACCGAAGTATGCCGGGCCAAAGACTGTGGGTTGTATAAAGATTTGGCCGGACTTCACTGCAGCTGGCCCCTTAAAAACTTTATGGGCTACATCAGCCCCGAGCACCATAAACACGTAATACTGCCTCCACCACCACTGGTCTGCGTGGTGAACACCTTGGAGCAACGGATGCGTGGCTGTCCAGTCCCGTTCAATTAGTTTAATGGGTGTAATGGCCAATTCGGTGTCCAGCACAGCACATCGTACTTCTATGGGTGGACGGTCATATTTGCGGTGCTGCAGTTTGGCTGTCGTATACTCCTGTCTTACTTGGCATTGGTAGCGAGATATGGAGTCCTGAGTAATGCAGGAAACAGCACGGTTGGGGTCGATGAGGACCCGGATTTCCTTCTTAGCCCCCATCACATCCATGTGCAGGCGCACAGTCGCCGTCATCGGCCATAGGGTGCAAGAGGCTGTGGTGCTCGCGCTGGCACAAAATGCAACGGTCCTTGCTCTTGCAACGTTCACGTAGATGCGATTGTGCAATGCAGTTGCGGCACAGCTTGAGGGCCACCACCTTTCGCCGTTTCTCCAAAATGGGTAAGACCAAAAATTTTGTGCACTCACGCACAGAGTGCAGGCGCTCGCAGATAGGGCACGGGTACCTTTCGTTGAAGAGCTTATTCGACATTGTTGTTTCCTGGAAAGATAAACACATTAGTATGGCGTATGGTGAAGGGTTTAGGGGAGAGAGACAGGATTAGCAATCATTTAAGAATCACGCGGCAAAAGGACCATCTTATGGATAGGCCTTTTAATGGTGCCGTTCTGCGTTCGCAATTCAGCGACACGGACACGGTTATCAGAACCGCGAAAGGCTTTTGTAACACAACATAGACGCCATTCAGTGGGACACAATGGTTCCTGTCGGATTACAACCAAATCATTCTCCTGGAGATTCTCTTGAGCAACCTTCCATTTAGTACGTTTTTGAAGCTCTCTGAGATACTCTTCTTTCCACCTGAGACACAACTCTTGCTGCATGGCTTTCACCTTTTGCCAAGAGCCTATCAAAAACTTCCCTGGAGTAAGTGCTGAAAAATCATCAGTTTCATTGGACATCGGACTAAGTGGGCGAGAGTTGAGACACGCTTCTATCGATGCTAACATGGTGGACAATTCCTCAAAAGTGTATTTGACTTGACCACTGATCTTCTTAAGGTTGGTCTTAAAACTTTTCACCCCAGCCTCCCACAAACCTCCCATATGAGGCGCGGAGGGGGGAATAAAGTGCCAGGAAAGCTCTCGATGGCCAGAGACAGCTTCGTCTCGTAGCTCTTTGATGTGAGCAACAAAATCAGCGCTAATTTGCCGAGCTGCACCAACAAAGTTTTTCCCGTTGTCGGAGTAAATTCGGCTAGGGCAGCCACGGCGCGAGATGAAGTGCGTCAATGCGGCTAAAAACGCAGGGGTAGAGAGGTCACTTACGGCTTCCAAATGAATCGCCTTTGTCGAAAACCAGACAAAGAGACATACATACCCTTTCGTAATACGACAGTATCTACCGGTGAAACTCTTGACCTCAAAGGGGCCGGCGAAATCGACACCTGTCATATTAAATGGGCGACTAAGGTGTGGCCGTCGGTGGTGCAATGGGTAGTGTGCGCGACTCTTGTACTTGAGATTCTGGGTTCGATCCCTGCTCTGACCACCTTAAATTTCTTTCGGCGGCGGTCACCTCGCATAGTGACGGCGAAACTATCGAGTATGAAAGCTTCTCAAAATACCGTTCGGAATCGGTGTAAAATTGTAGGCCCCAATCAGTGAGTGAAAACTGGAAAGCGCACAGCTCAGTGATTGTGAGAAGTTCTCCCCGGTCCCTTCATGGGATGTAATGGGAAATCATTTATTTTATTTATTTAAGGGTGGTTCTCTCTTCAGGCAGATCTGCCATAATTTGTCCCTGGTACTTCTTTCTATAAATGATACATTCTTTGCAGTTATTAAGGGCAACTTTTGCTAGATTTTTCACTTTCAAAATCCAACATTCTAAACGGATGGTATTCAGTACGAGACGTGAGCCCCCGTGCAACGTAAGTTTGTGGATGAACTCGACATACAGTCGTGCGAGCCGACTACCGTAAGCTAGAATAAGAGGATGTCTTTCACTATAGGACAAACTCATAGTAGACCCAAGTCTACCGTTCGCTCTGATAAATTGAGATTTCTCCAGAAAACATGTGAGTGTTAGCAACGGGCTACTGACTGGAAGATTTTTCTTTTGCGATAGACACGCATGGCTCAAAAATCCACCATGCAAAAAATTGGCAAAGGAAATTGGGCTCAAGTAGTGTCACAAGATAATCATGCCGATCTAGCAACCCGGGGGATGATCGCTTCTGAACTTAAAGACAATAGTTTATGGTGGCACGGACCAAAATGGCTCTCACAAGAGAAACATTTGTGGCCTAAATCGTGTCGGGATTTTGTGACGTCAGAAGAATCTAAAGGGGTTCAGGTATTTGTTGCTAGATCTTCTCCAGATGATGATGACATTTTAAATCGTTTCTCATCGCTGCCTAGGGCTCTTCACGTCATCGCATATGTATTTCGATTCTATAAGCGAACTAAGCTAAAAACGGCAAGAGAAAACACTGACGAAGGGATTCGTGTATCATCTGCAGAGTTGTCATTTGTTAAGAATCGACTATTTCTATTATCCCAACAGCGTCACTTTCCCGGCTTTTTGAGCCACGCCAACACAATTGTCGAATCCGTCCATAAATACAGTGATGACACAGCTGGCACTAATTCCGGTATTAGGCTGCCCACCATTCTGGCCAAAAGAACTGCTCCACATAATTCTAGTCTTGGGAGCGACGGGTTTGTTATAGGAGCAACTTTTGTCTTTGATGTTAAGAGATTTGTGCATATTTTATTCCCCATCTGAATTCTTGCATAGAAGGCTACTGCATAAGCCGCCTCTGATGAATCACAAAATGCGTGATACTCTATTAAACATTCTGGTGAATAATTTACCCATCTCGGTATTCTGACCAAATCTCTTTCCTGATAATGAGATACAAAATTCTTCCATTTCTGCAGAGCTACGGGTTTTATATCGTCGTCCCATACTGCTTTGTCTAGCCACATGTCCTGCATGATAATTTTTGCCGTAACGACAATTGGTGCCAAAAATCATATCGGATCGTACAACCGAGCAACAATCGAAATAACTTCTCTTCTCGTGTATGTATATTTAAGTGGCAGCTCCTCTGTGACGAAGAAAAAGTAATCACCAGCTGCATTCCATTGAAGACCCAATGTCTTTGCGGTAATTGCTCCATCGAAACACAAAAAATTAGAACTTAAAAGATTCTCTTTGGGCAGACCTTTCAGATTTTCCATCCATTTCCATTTCCTTAGCTCAAATCCTCCTGAGTTCAAAATTCCGATCAGCTGTTCTCGAGCCTCTAATGCTTCTGTCATATTATCTGCACCTACTAAAACATCATCCACGTACATTGAGCTACTTATTATCCTCGCTCCTATTGGGAATCGATCTTTTTCATCTTCTGCCAACTTATGTAATGTTCTAATGGCCAAGTATGGGGCACAATTTACGCCAAACGTCACCGTGTCCAACTCATAATCGCCTATTTCCTCCTTGTCCGAGGCACGATAAATCACTCTCTGGTAACACGTTTGATCCGCGCTCAGCAAAATCTGCCTATACATTTTAGCAATATCTGCTGTGAAAACGAATGCAGAGAAACGCCATCTTAACATGAGAGCCACTATGTTTTCTTGCAGAGATGGTCCTATGTAAAGTGCGTCATTTAGACTTTTGCCATTTGAAGTCAGACTTGATGCATTATATACGACCCTCAACTTCGTAGTCGTGCTTTCAGGCTTGAAAACTCTATGATGTGGCAGATAATAACTCGGACCACTTGCAGAAGGCTTTATCTTTCACATGTGGCCCATATTTAGGTACTCTTTCATGACTTCGTCATACTGTTTTTTATGTTCGGGCTTTTTCATCAGAGGCGTTTCGTTTCTGAGAAACTGGCGTAGAGCAATGTGCCGATTTGGGCCTAACATGGAAGCATTTTCCTTGAAGGGCAGATTTACTACATATCTCCCATCAGATCGGACGGTCGTTGAGCAATATATCTCCTCACATTTTTTATCATCTTCAGATAAATATGGCTTTTGAGATATCTCCTCCAACTCCCAAAATTTCGTCAATTGCTCCTCTATGGTTGCTTTCACCAAGTGGCAATATGTGACTGATATCGTTGGGCCTACAGCATTCGTCGGGCCTGTCACAATCTACCCAAAAACTGTATTCTGAGCCACTAGGGAATCCATAATTCCTCGCTCAAGTCCATCTCTAATTATGAATGGATACAGATTGCCTCCTAAGAGCATATCTATTCGACCACTCTTATAGAATTCTGGGTCGGCATACTCTAGCTCGGGCAACTGCAAGTTGTTGGGAGCCTTTAAAGAATGAGTAGGTATATCTCCAGTTACTGCCTTGATGCTATAGTAAAAGTGGACATTTTCTTCGATGTGCTCACTCTTTCGCCACCTAATCCTGTGACCTCAGCCAATACAGGAACTGTGGGCAATTTAAGCATTTTTTGAATCCTTTCAGATATAAAACTTTCATCTGAGCAAGGATCTATCAGGGCTCGAACCTCATATGTGGAACCCAAATGTACAATGTGCACCCATGCTATGGCCAACATCACGTTTTTCGATACTGTAATGTGATGAGTCTGAACCACTCTGCTTGTGCTCATATTTTCAGTGGACTGTATATCATTAACTCTTGACAAACTTTGCTGTTTTGAGTCGCCATATTGGAGGTTTGATTGTCCTTCTTTTTTGCAAAATCTCAATGCAGAAGAGTGTGGTGCTTCTTTTGGCATTTAGTGCAGCCATTTGCCTTTGAGCAGTTGGCATACATATGCCCAACCCACAAACAATTGAAGCAAAAGTTAAACTTTCTCAATGTTGCAGCGCGATTCTTATTGTCCATACTTAGAAATTTAGGACACGAACTTATTCTGTGTGACTCTTTACACAATTTGCATTGAGCCACTTCAGCTTTAGTGTGATGTGATCTTGACTTATTCACGTTAGAATTCGACTGCTGATTATTTTGAGAAACTGCTTTAGAGTTATTGACCCATTGTTGATTTATACCAATTATATCTGAAACACTCTCCAACGTGTGAAATCTATCTGTTAAAAATTCATTCAACTCGCCCCACTTCGGTATTTCAGTTTTGTTCTTCACCGACTGTTCCCAGAGATGTAAAGTTTGTTCAGACAATCTTGATGAATACAGAAACACAAAAATAGGATCCCATGATTTAATATCGATCTTGAACAACTCGAGTACAGACATGTAGTTGTTTATATCGCGTTGAAGTCTTTTAACTTCTTGAGGAGAATCATGCTTGCAGGGAGACATGTTAAATAACAACCGTAGTTGTTATTTAACCCTCCCCCTGGGTTTTTGAAATAAATAAAAGAGTTTCTCAATAGGGCTAAGTCTGGCGTTATTAATATATATTGCAGTAAACATGTCCCTAAAGGTGGGCCACGTTGTATAGTCACCGCGAAAAACACCAGTGTCACAAGGGGGTACATGAACCGAAAAATCTTGCCTTGGAGCCTCTGATTGCGGTGCCACATCTCCCGCATGAGCTTTCTTCGCTCTTGATATAAGGTTTACGCATCTTATATAAGTCTTATGCACCAGATTATGTTTTGCGTAAACTTTTTTCTTCTCCTTTTCCTCAGTACAGCAATCTTCGTACACGGTCTTGTACTTTACCCAGAGCATCTCTAGCTCGTTCCGTTCGCTCTCAGTTCGCTCTCTATCGAATACTCCGAGAAGTTCTCATCCTTCAGTCTTGTTTCAAATCATGCCGCCTCCTCCACAGCTTCCACAAATTTTTCCATCGCCTCCTGATTTTCTCAATTTCCTTAAATTGGGCCCCAATAAGTCTTCAATTGCTTTTCCAAAATTTTCCTTTATATTTAAAAAAAAATTTTATTTTTTTTAAACGAGTCACCTTAACGGTTACTTGTAGATGTTCCGTCACGGGTTTTCACCAAATATTCTCCTATTTGCGGCACTCTAATTTTCAGAACTTAAGGCAACGGCGTGTCAAATATTTTCCAATACGAGGCACTCTAATTTTCAACTTTCGAAATTTAGAAAATCTTTACACCAATATTTCCCAAAATGAGGCACTCTAATTTGCAATTTTTCGAATCTTATAGCGTAGACAGACGACAGCGTTAATTTGCACTAAAAGCTCACTAATGTGAATTAACATTTTGGTATGACAGACGACAGTTTTTGCATTTAGTAAACAGCTGTTTGTTTGTAAACAACTGTTTGTTTGTCAATTATTTTTTTGGACTTTTATAAGAGATGCAGAGCCTCCGCATCACCATCACACCACACGCTTCGCTTCTTTCCCCTGGAAATCTTAAAATGGAAAAAATGCGTTTCGATTTTAAATATTTCTCATTTTTTTGCAAAAAAAACAATTAAAATAACTCACCACACGCTTCGCTTCTTTCCCCTGGAAATCTTAAAATGGAAAAAATGCGTTCGATTTTAAATATTTCTCATTTTTTTGCAAAAAAAACAATTAAAATAACTCCCTTTCCTGACTTTGAATCCATTTTCAATTGACGATAGCAAACAATTTGACAACAGCTGATTCAAGATGTATCAAATACATGGTGATAGCAGGTGGTGTTGTTGCAATAACGTCCACTTCAGCGGTGTCAAGCATCAGTACATAAAATCAACAAAGCAAACAATAAACACAAGAAAGTTCCACTACCACTGTGTTCCGGCTATCACCTCTATGTATAGACTCATCTTGAGCTGATTGATTGTCGACGGTGTTGCCATATTGAAATACCTAAATGCAGTATAAATGCACTCTGATTTCATGCATTTACGCCAAAGCTAATACATGTTGGGACGGGGATAATTCACAAGTTAATTTGAATTAAGACTGCTAATGCAAATTAACGCTGTCGTCTGTCTACGCTATTAGGAAATCTTTTTTACAAATATTTTTCAAAATGAGGCACTCTAATTTGCAATTTTCCAATTTTAGAAAATCTGTACACAAATATTTTCCAAAACGAGGCACTCTAATTTGCAATTTCTCGAATCTTCTGAAATCTTTTTACAAATATTTTTCAAAATGAGGCAGTCTAATTTGCAATTTTAGAAAATCTGTACTCAAATATCTTCCAAAACGAGGCACTCTAATTTGCAATCTCGTATCGTAGAAAATCTTTTTTACAAATAGTTTCCAAAATGAGGCACTCTAGTTCGCAATTTTCGAATTTTAGGAAATCTTTACACAAATATTTTCCAAAATGAGGCACTCTAATTTCCAATTTTTAGAAAATCTTCACACAAATATTTTCCAAAATGAGGTACTCTAATTCGCAATTTTCGAATTTTAGGAAATGTTTACACAAATATTTCCCAAAATGATGCACTCTAACTTGCAACACAACTGATGTAAGACAACTGTCGTAAGAACGAAAAAATCTCAAAATTTGTAAAAATTTTTGAAATTTGTATCTCAATTGGGCATCAAGTTGCTTTAGTGCACTTTTCTTTCACCAAGATTTCCTCACTTTTCTCCTGGGCGATTAAACTCCACCACTGTTGTATATTCTTCCGAGATTTTTAAAATAACTGTACCCATGTTTTGGGCTTCCAAATAATCCCGCATACGAGACACTTTAATTTGGAGCAATATCTGTTGACAATTTTAAAATTAAACTTTTAGTGTGAATTTTATTTTATCGTGCAATCAATTATTGCCACGAAATGTTTCCGCCAAATTTCCTTATTCTTCCTTCTGAAGAATGAAATAAAAATTTTCCTTTATTTTTATTGGAGTGCCAATCTACGCTAAATGTCAGTCGTTCTTTTGTTGGTACCCTTTACTAAATTTCGGTACTCAACACACGACAAATATGAAATGCTTCATGCACTATTGGTGGAAACACAATATTGTGCGAGCAAAAGAGATGAACATAAAGATCTCAAGTGGCGCCAATTCCAAATTACATATATACCCCAACGGTACCTATATGTACTTGCCCTTGACTATGTCGTGCCCTAGTGACCGAGATTGCCTAACAGTGGATGTGGTTGGTCGGGAATTGCCTCTTCCGACGTTCCGCAGGGGGTCACAAATGGATAAAAAACACACTTTCTTTTTTTTTTTGTTTATTCAGTAGTAGTGGGCCCGTCCCACGTACTACACTTTATTTTTAATATAATTTTTTTTTTAAAACAAACTTTAAATATTCGGGGCTGAAGTGCCTGTTGCCGCTTCTATGGTTTTTTGATGTATACAAAATGTAAACATCACGGGCCACACATCAAATTCGTAACGCCGTTGAGTAAATGCTTGACAATCACAAGCAATAAGTTCCTTAACGCCGCTGAGCGACATCAACCGCTGATACAATCAGACAGGTAGTGATGGTTGGGCGACAGGCGTAAACAGGTATAAACCAAATTTCTTGCAATAAAATATCAATGAATAATATTGTACCGTTTAAGATTTGTTAAAAAAAAATTACAGCAGACAGTTGTCCGAGGCCTTCGGCCACGAACTGTCCCTGCAGGCTGTGTCAGAGACACGGCCATTAAGTTTAACGAAGAATAATACATTAGTACATTAATGTTACAATTAATGTTGCCAAGCAACATTAGCTTGCTGTTCGTTTCACTTTTTATTGGATACATGTTCCTAAGCAATGTTGAGCAACCAAAAACACTCAACCAAACACCACACATATGTTTGAGTGTATGTGTTTAAACAATTTTCATTTGAGAAATTTAAATATTAGGAAGATATCAACCAATATGAAATGTATATCAAACGAAAGATAACATCTTCATTTACCTACAAAAAAAATTTAAAAAAATTTATCTAGCCGTTTCCTCAAATTCAATGAAATAAAGATTACAACAATAAAAACCTGACATGACTCCTCATACCGTAAGGTAAGACGTATTCTACGTCAAAAACTTCGGCCTGGAATATAAAATACACCCACTTACAAATCACTTACAGCGTGTACCTGTAGAAACAAAATGCTCAGCCCATGAAGACTCAACGTGCAACTGATGTTTTCACACTGAGGTCAGCTTGAACACTGAATTAATTTTTCCACATTTTCCACTCTAATAGGAGGAAGAGTAAAAAAGTAGACAATTTCTACACAATCTCACAAACATACGATTCCTTTACAGTTGAAAAAATGGGTTCTCATTATATTCCATGAAGGGATTGGGGTGACCTTCTCGCAACCAGTGAGCTGTGCGCTTTCTAGTTTTACACTCACTAATCGGATCTACAGTTGTACACGCCGTTTTTTGAACAACTTTTCTGTTTAACATCAAACAATCGTTTAATAGAAAAATATTGCCCAGAAAATTTGTCTGTGTATTAATGATTCGAATATAGACCACCAATTAAAATTTCTCCAAGGAAATCTCCCAGGATACATTTCAGTTTTCCACTACTACAAACACTTAATGCCTCTGGTTCGAAGGCTGGCGTAGAAAGCACATTTGACACGTATCAACATTAAAGCATTTTCCGCAGCTAGCCATTCTGTCACGACGCTTTAAATCTGTTGCAACCGTCGAGTAGTTCCCTGGTTACTCTTCGCCATTGCAATTTGTTTGCGTTCACCCGGTGTCTTTTTAACATGTGTGTTTTCCATTACTGAGGAATACTTGAACGCAACTTTTTAGATATGTATGTTTAGATGGTAAAAGGTGTTAACTTGAACAAAGTGAAATACACCAACACTTAGGTCTGATGGCCAAGTCGCTTTCGTTGGGCCTTTTGAATACTTAATAATGTTTCAACCCTGTTTATGAACCTGCTGCTGCGTGCTTTAACGTTTCTGTAGGAGGATGTAAGGTAGAGCTGACACAGCTATGTACAACAAACCAGAGTGATTGAAAGAGTGTTTTCGATGGAACCGTTTAGTTTCGTAAATATTTTAAATTCACTTGATAAGAGTAAGTTCATGCCAAACCGGATACAAAAAAAACCTCCATGACTCCGATTTGCGGAAAGCTCTATAAAACATTCTTCTGTTAAATCCATATTATACCTGCCCCAGGAATAAATTCGCAAACATTTATTTACAAAGATTGATACAGGCATTTTAAATTCGGAAATGTTTTGAAAAGCCTTTAAATATGTGTATCAGGGGGGCACTGATTTTTTTTTTTGAGCGAAGGGTCGCAAAGAATTTGTATTGAGGAGTTGATTATGGGAACGTCAAACTTTTTTATACGAGAGTACTTATAGTTCCCTACCGACCGTTGAAGTTTCGATTCTTAGTGCATTTGTGGGAAAACAAAATATATTTTGGTCACGACGAGCATACACAGGAAAATATAATTTCAGCATTTTTTTACAGAAGCTTGACCGAGACTATGTTTCACCACCACCGTTACTTCCACCTAATCGTTGGTGTTACCAAGAAGCTCATCTTCAAGTGACTCATCCGCTCGCGTGATGAGCAGCTTCTCCACGCACCCAAGCGCATCACAGAAAAACGTTAGTATCCTCCAAAAGCATCTCAGAAACTTGCTATATGGCAGGTTCATATACGGCTACCACACCAGGGTTATCGGGTAGGGTATATTTCACATTGTGTCCGTTATGGATCTTGTGCACCCTAAGTTGGATCCTACTGAATCGTATGAGACCCGGTCACATGACAAGGCCACCTGACAGAGACTCGGAATTCAGTATAAAAACGGCATCCCTGCGATCCCTATATACACCAATCGACCGTATTGTTGCCACTTTATGTTTGAATCCGTATCGGATGATGGTGTCAGCATCCATGCGTGAGTCCTGGACCGAGACGGGATGTCATATTTTTTTACAATATCAAGTGCCGCATCCGACCAGATTTAACCTACTTTCATCAGAGCGCTGTGATAGCAGAGATACTCAACAGAGCGCTCATCACTGAAGCGCATTAATTATATGCGGCCCTAAAACAAACCTGCGTTGTCACAATCGGGAGATTGAACCGAAAAATCCCTGAAACATCAGAATGAGACATCAGATTGGTGACCGCTAGTACCAAGCTGTCCTTAACGACGCACAGTGTGTCCTTCCCATACATTCGATGGCCAAAAATAGAAGGAGTTGTACGAGAGTAATGAAATTTGGCACGAGTCCCTAATATAATAGAATTAAGAAAATTTCAAAGTATCGACAAAATTGACCACGCCCATCGCCCACCGCCCATACAAACTAAAATCATTTTTGGCTGTTAAAAATTAACTATTGCTACAAATTTCCTGAAAATTGCTGGAAGAACATATCTATGCAACACCTTTTAAAAAAAAATTATTTCATCAACATTGACCACGCCCCTCGCCCACCTCCCATACAAATGATATTTCAAAAATGGCATATCTTCTGTAAATTTATAACTAGAATGTTTATTTTTCGCAAAAATGCATACAGCATCTATTAAATGCTGTTTTGAAAATATGAAGAAAATCCGCCCACTGTAACACCCGCCCCCCATACAACCCCCATACAAAAATTTTACAGTTCACTCTATTTAATTTATTAGCAACTTTTTCACATCTTCGTGATAATCTAATTTTTTAAGCTTCAATTTCGTTCGTAATGAATTGATGTATGGGTCGGAGGATATCAACAAATGATGCATTACGTCTTCGTTAGTTGAACAGCGCCCAGTCTTGCGCGAGTTATAGATATAGCCTATAACGTTTATAGTCTTTGTTCCTCGCTTCCTGCGCTTCTTCTGATAACATTCCTTTGAAAAATAAACCATATGTTAATTCATAATGTATGAAACAAATCGTATCTTTAACCTACCTATAGGTAGAATGGCCTCAGATACAATTTTGCTACCATGTATCAAAACTTTATGCACTGTGATAGGCATGTAGTACCATCCATACAAATCAATGTACAATTTTGCTGTGTCTAAACAATATTTTTAGAATGACTATATGAACTGCTACAATTTTAAAAGACTCTACACATTGCGTGTAATAGTAAGTGACGTTATTATTCATTCAATCCCAACGTCTTTAATAGCTCAGTGGATAGAGTTGGCGGCTGGTGTGCGAACATCTGGAGTTCGAGCCCAACTCATGCTGAAGTTTTTATTATGGTATGTAAAAATTTATTTTAAAAAAAATAATAATTGATATGATTTGAATTTCAGTGTACGAGCACTTTATACACAATTATCTTACAAATATACTATTTATAGTAATAGACATGCACACAGGCAATACAACAACAAGCAGTAACGAAAGAAAGAGTGCGCAGTTGTTTATGCACGCGTAAAATAACGCATAGCGCATATTTTTTACTGTAATTTTTTGGTTTTCCATTGTTTTTTTGCCCGCGGGCAAATTTCGGCAGAACTTTTTTTTGGAATCTGTTAGCTGAGACCCTCAGCTTTAATTTGGTATAGGACTCCATGTTTCGCACTGCTTCGCACACAACTAAAAGTCTAACGGAAAATCATAAATGTTTATTTTTTTTGGCCCAAAATAAAAAAAAAATTAATTTTTTTTTTTCAATTTTTATTTATTTATTTTTAATTTACATAATGCTTGATGCCTATTTTAAGTGAAAAAAATTTCTATAAGGTACACTCGGTGTATAGTTTATAAGTAACAAGGTTTTAAATATGACATAGAAAACTAACCCATTTGAGACTTGTTCACATATGTCAAGTTTGCGCTGCTCGGGACAGAAAACCAATGGAGATATTTGCATAAAATTTTACACACATGACCTTTAGCTAGTTTTTAGCCATCTGTGCAAAAATCATCAAAATCGGAGAGCAGGTCCAAAATGATTTATTGCCGCAGCGGACGTCAACATTTTGGAAACCACCGGTTCATCAGGCGAGCGCAGCCCTGTACCAGATTGGCGTTCTTTGGAAGTGGAAGCCGACAGATTATCCTGTTTTCCAGCCAGACTCCGTTCCTATTTTAAAGATTGAATCAGGATCCTGCGAGAAAGTCGCCGATGTGGTGGAAATAGTGCTGCCTGATGCAGCCAGTGAGAAGTTGGGATAACCGTGACTAAAAGCGGAATTTCTCTGGGCAGGTTGGTTTTTATCAACAAATTGAAGATTGAATAAATTTGGGTAATGATGCCGCCACTAAGCGAGGTGGCCGTCGTCAAAAGAATTGTAAGGTGGTCAGAGCAGGGGTCGAACCCACATTCTCTCGCGCAACAGCCGCACACACTAACCGCTGCACCACCGACGGCCGCATTTTCACTTTTACTAAACTGTAATTTCTTTGGTATTCTTAGAAAACCGAGATGCAGTTGCAGTTGCAAATTTGATGTTATGTTAAATGTGTGCACGTTCTGTGATTAAATACGGTTTTCTTTTTCCGGCAAATTAGTTACTCCGGGAAAATACAATTTATTTTTCGATTGCCCGGGATTCCGGAAGATAAGAAAACTTACAACGAAAAAGTATTTAATAACATATATATTATTAAAAATCCTTTATGCATAAACATTTGCATATTTATTTCAAAAATATAGAATAATGAATACGTAAACAAATGAAATTTGTTTGCATTTCTCTCAGCAATTTGGTGACATTCGGCCTGGTGTGATATGATTGCTAGATGTTGAAAAAGTATTGTTTTACTAACAGCAGAGAGAGGTATTAATTGAAAACAACCAACAACAAAACTACGGATCCACCTAGAAAACTTCCCATTAAGCAAGAAATTTGCCAACATATGTTAGTCTAGACACAAACCAAACCAAATGTGCCCAATATAGTTGAATATACAGGGTTGTAGCATAATCGTGATAAAAAACAACTTTTTATGAATAAGGCGATTATACTCGTAGTGTATCGGCCTTAATAATAAAAAAACATTAAATTAGCGCGAAAGAATTCATCAGGTTATGAAAGCTTTAATAATTGGCGAAGGTTTTATTAGCCCCGTATTCGTAATGAGTATTTTAACTACGGAACAGATAATTGAGTGACAACCCAGTTTCATGTATTCTCACAGTGGTTGTGATGTAAAAACAAGTTGAATGGAAAGAACTATTCAATAAACAGATCAATTAATATTTGCTATATTCGTAAATTTGGAAGAAGTTTCAAAAAATTATACTGCATTGGATTCCAGTTTTGGTAGTCGAATATGAAACCGGATAATAGGTTATAGTTTCAATGTTTTTAATTTCTATACATTACATAGTGAAGTCCATATTGGTTAAAAATTTTAAAAATTGGAATGAAAGTATTTGATGGCTTGGAAGGATACTGTGGCATTATTAAATCTTCAAATATACCCAAAAAAGATCCACGTATTTATATCGCATAAATATTTATGTATGGCACGCGTGAAATGTAAAAAAAATATTTCTTTTGTGTATTAATGCGGTTAATATATGGGAAAAGAAGGGTTAAACGTTCAATAAAAATGGCAACGTTAGAGAACTCTTAACAGAGGAATTTTTCGATCATGAATAAAATTTTTGGGCTTTACAATCTTAAACCTTTATCAAACCTATGACAACTTTTTTTGAATAAGGCCGTATGTGTGTAAACGAGAATAGGAATTTGAGAAATGCCCGACACTATTTTAGATAAATTTTGTTCATTACATTGTGTCAATTCTAGATCAATTGCAAATTTTACATCAATAAATTTCATATTTATTCTAATTTAATCCCTGACAAACTTTATGTCGTGGTATATGAGAAATAAGGAAACACCATTAATTCCTAATACGTTCATCACCTTGTTTTCTTTGCCGCTAGAAGATTGTTGCCATGTTTAAGGAGGCTATGTTTGTAAGCAAAATATTTGCTCTGGTGGAATCTGATATTGCATGGAGTGTAAGAGTGAATTGCTACAAGTATCTCAGTAAATGTCTAAATGTTGTATGACAATATCTTGGTAAGGATAGTTACACACACCGTGTTAAAGCTGTCAGTTGTAGAAAATGGGTTTAGAAATGACACCCAAAAATTTTCAACTTAGTTTCGCACACAGTCTGTTCAACAAACCTGCAACTTTGGACTTATACATATTGGAGTGGGAAGAATTTAATAGATATTCATCTTTTTGTTTTCATAATAGCTTTTTAACTACTGACCATTAGTATGATGAGGGGTTAGCGCAGATTTTTGCTCCTAATGGTCAGCAGAAACGTCTAATATTACTTTTCAGTGTATTTCTTTTTTCTAAAGTACGTTATATCTATTTATCTGCATACTATTATGGTAAACAATATGAAACGTTTGAACTTTGCGGAATTTTCGGTCGTGGAAGTACAACTAACGTGTTAACAATTCGAAGAGTAATCAACAAATTTTAAGAAAGTGGTTCAATTATGTCCGGTATGTCTCCTTTGCGTCGATGTACCGGTCGGGATCTCGAAAACACTACTCGGCATCGTACACAACAACTTCACATTTCGCGAAACGAGTTTTAACGAAACATCTCCACCTCCACGTGTACGAGATTCAGCTCAATCAGGAGCTCAAATCAGAACACGATTCACAGTGCCGGCAATTCGTTCCATAGGTGACGGAGCCATAGATTCGCTCCTCGATTTATTGAATGAAGGGAAGCGAACTTGTGGAAGTTGTAAAATTTAACTTCAAGAAAAGAATTCTGTCGCTGAGGTTTGACATACACAGCTGAACTTGTTACTGTAACTTGTTACTGTGAATGTGTAACTACGAGAGCGGATCAATAAATCCGTGACTTTTTGAATGAAACACAGTTTTTTTTTGCAAAAAAAATATAATCTCCTTTTAGCTCAATACACTTAGTCCAACGTTTCTCCAACTTTTGTATCCCTTTCAAAAAGTAGAATTTTTCGTGGTCCATAAAATAAATCTAAATCTCTTTCCACCGAGCTAAATCCTGAGAATATGGCGAATGAGGTACCAATTCGTAGCCTTATTCATGGAATTTTGCCACTGAGGCCACACCCGTGTGCTCCCGTGAATTTATGGTCAATTGAGAGTAAACGCGGCACCCATCTTGGAGACAGCTTTCTTAAACCCAACTGATCATTTAAAATCGAAACCACACTACCATATGAAATGCCTATGGCATCAACAATCTCACGCACTTTTACTCTTTGGTCGGCCAACACCATATCGTGGATTTTGTCGATATTTTCGGGTGTATTGACCTCAATTGGTCGTGCAGAACGTTCAGCGTCATTTGTACTTGTTCGACCATAACGAAAGTCAGTTAACCACTTTTTTACCATAAAAATCGATGGTGCAAAGTCCCCATAGTATTTATCAAGTTTTTCCTTGGTTTGATTGACGGTTCTTTTCGCACAAAATAAAGTTTAAAGAGCACACGAAATTCACTTTTTTCCATTTTTAAAAAAATTCAGAAAGTTGTATGTTTTGAACAGCTGTTAAACGCAAAGTAAATGACGGAACTTGCTCAAAATTTGACAGTAGTCTATTAATAGCTGGTACTTGATGGGAGCAGTGATACTTTTCATATCATTACGAGGAAATTCGAAAAGTCACGGACTTATTGATCTGCCCTCGTATATGAACATGGTGAATGCACAAAATTAAAAATGGGGGATTTTGTTCGATGTTCGCCCAATTTGTTGTAATTAAACAACTGAAAGAAGTTCGTGTCCTCATGGAAGAAGCTCATAGTGAAACGTTAGTTGAGACGAATAACAAATCTATGTATAAATTAATCTATTGACGAAGCAATAGATCCCCCATAGGGTTGGGGGTATACATATATCATTTATTTCGGAAAAAATTTAACGCATAGAAGAAGACATATTAGACCCTTAGTATCATTGGTCGAAATTAGTTTTGCGACTTTTTAAGAGGATTGAGCCATGTCCGTCTCTCTCTCTGGCTGGTCAACACGATAAGTGTCGTAAATCTTTACCGATCATATCGAAATTTTGTCAGTGACTGTTATATGATTGATCACACCTCTTCTGGTACCTTCCATACAACGGCCTATTTAGTACAAAATCATATTTCTTGTAAAACTTTGTCCTGATAGATGCGGTTAACTTCAATTAAAACATTGGTTAATAATCAGAAAATGTCTACATAATTGGAAAAAATGGTCAAGGTTGCCACTCGCATTCTGGTACCTCCCATACAAAAGATTGGTGGTCATTCAGGTTGTCAACGCGATAAGTCGCATAAACGCTTCCGGTCTTAAAGAAATTAGGTATTATGCTTCATGTCACCAAACAGCTGTCACCAATTAAGACAACAGTGATTTTGCCACGACCATTTTGGAACCTTCCATACAAAAGTTGTTCAGCAACATAACAACCGTAAATCATTACCGATCACAATGAAATTTTGTCAGTCAGAATTATTTGTTCAAACTTAGTTTGGGATTTAAAATGAGAGTTTTGCCCACGTTCCTTCTGGTACCTCCCATACAAATCGACACATTTAGCATAACAACATGTTTCTTCTAAACCTATTTTCTGGTAGACGTGATTAGCTTCGACTCAAACATTGGTTAACAGTCTGTAAATGTCTACTTAACTGGAGAAAATTGGCCAGCGTGCCACGCCCATTCTGGTACCTCCCATACAAAAGTTTGGTCGACGTGCGGGTTGTCAATGTGATGAGTCACATGAAACCGATCTTAATGAAATTGGGTATTATGCTTTATATCATGAAATGCCAGTTACCGATAAATACAAGGGTGATTTTGCCAAGCCCATTTTGATATCTCCCATACAAAAGTTGTTTGGACGGCTGGCTATTGGGCAAGATATTATTCTTCATATCAGGAAATGCCATTCACCGACTAACACAAGGGTGATTTTGCCACTCCCATTTTTGTACCACCCATACCAAAGTTATTTGGCCGGCTGGTTGCTCGGCAAGGTAACTCCCGCAAAACTGACGCAATATTTGTGAAATTTGGTAGTAGACAAAATTTGGTGAAATGCCACTGTCCTATGAAAAATTAATGGTTTTGCCACGCCTATTCTGGTTCGTCCCATACAAAAGTTGGGCGAATTACCTGTTCATCGACACGATAACTCGATAACACAATGCTGGTAACAAATTAACTACTGTGCCACGGCTATTTTCCTACCTCCCATACAAAACTTGGGCGGTTTTCCAGTTGGCCGACTCGATATCTCACGCATACGACAACCGATCTTAACAAAATTTGGTATTGATCAGTATTTTGTCGAAAGATACTGCGTCATAGCAAATGAACCATGTAGCCATACTAATTTTTGTACATCATATAAATATTGGACAGACAATTGGCCGGTAGTCACGATAAATACTCACAATCACTTAGGAACCTAATTACACATTTAGCCCAATACAACTCTGATATTGAATATTGGCACATTTGCCACGCCCATTCGTTCAAGGTATGGATGAATATACGTGTTTTCTTAAGACAACTTAGACGCAATGGATAACGCAATGGATAAGGGTATGTTTAAGTCGGTTCACCAGACTGAAATTACTGTACTGGTTTATTTCACAATACGTACCTATCCTACTTTACAATGCAATAAAATTGTGCGTTTTATTTTTAAATTAAATCGCGCACTTTTATTGGAAAACTTTATATTTCCCTTGGAATGTAATAATAATCGTCTTAATGTGAGAATGATTTTGGTTCTCAGAACAACTGTTTTTAGAAATGCACTGTATATGTATGAAATAACTTTCAACGGCAACAAGGCAATACAGTAGATAAATAACAATGGTTGTCATTTTAGGTAGAAAGGGTCTATAAAATGGCATGCGTTTTTGGTAAAAAGAAAATTGAACGGAGTCAACTACATAAGCACTGAAATGCATTAGCCTGTCTTTATGCACATCTGAACCAGTATAAATATAAAAAGCCACAGACGACGGCAAAGGGACAACAGTCTCCATTGTATTTATAGTTTCTATGGTATGCAACATGACTTACATATGTTGCAAGTATAGAAGAGAGTATATAAGTGTGGACAATACATTCTGTTCTAAACTGAAAAATATAATCGTACTAAATTATAGTTCTAAATATGCTCAAATTACGAGTAAGTACACAAAATTTACAAATTCATATAAGTTTTGTCATAAAACGAGGAAATCAAACTCAGTGTTAGTATATTTTTACTTAATTTCGGGGGTATCTATGCCACAGCTGACCGACATGGTAGATGGAAATTTATAGAAAACAGAGTACTTAGATTAGGAGAATGATCGATAAGCAACAAGAAATAAACCACGCAACAAACTAAGTTTATGGGTAGTATTCTAAAAGTCACGAAAAAGTGAACGCCAAAGTCAAAAATGGCGACTTAATGTCGTTTATTTACTTGTTTTGAAATTTCAAATTTATTATTTTATGCTAACGTAAATTTAAATATACTATTATGAATCTCTGAATTTCATACTTTTGTATATACACAACTGTGTGTACTGAAAACTTTTTTTTTCTGACGGGGCACAGTGCTTTGTCCCAGTACATCGATGGAACAAAAAAAGAAGGAGTCGTCCTAGGGTAATAAAATTTGGCAGGAGTCCCAAATATAATAGAATTAAGATAATTTCAAAGTATCGCCCATACAAACCGAAATTATTATTTGCTGTAAAAATTTAACTATTGCAAAATAGCATTTCATCAACATTGACCACACCCAACGCCCATACAAACCGAAACTATTTCTGGTTGGAAAACTTGAACTATTGCGACAAGTTTCATGGAAATTGGGTGAAGAACATATTTATATGCCACCTTAACAAAAAATATAATTTTATCAACAATGACGATGCCCACCGCCCATAAAAACTGAAAGTGTTATTATTCTACGCAGAAACCAAAAGTGTTTTCAAAAACACTTCTACAGTAGCAGCAGATAGGGACTTGTTCTTATTTTTCCCTGGTAGATAAATGTATAAACTGTAAAAAACAAAAATAAAAAAAAATAATTAAAAAAAAAATAAGTTACAGTGTTTTATTTATAAATGCACTAAAAACTAGAAAATAATATTTCTCTTAGCCTCAGTAAGTATATTCTTCTTCATGTGGGGTTGTGCAATGGTCCGCCTACTTAGCACTTCAACAACAATGGTCTAGATACTTTCAATAAAGAGCGTAATTAAAATGAATTAGTTAATTAATTTTCTAGGGATCTCTCAAATAAAACGCTTGCAAATTTGGTTGTTTTTAGATCCTCGTTATGTTTAAAGTTGTAATTTCCTTTAAGGCTGTAAGAGATCATGTTTTCTCCGGTTAGTGAAAAAAATGTAAATGCCGCGGGTGGGATTCGAACTCACATTCGCTGGACGATCGTTTCGATGTTTGTGAAGCATCATCTTCAGCAGCGTCTAGCCCGTTAAGCCACTGCGGTGTGTATTTACACAAGTCACTAACCGGAGACATTTGCATTTTACATTTAAATTAAAAATGGTGACATTTAATTTTGACACTTAATTTGCCATTTAACTTTGACGTTTAACTTTGACATTTAATATTGACATTTAATTTTGACACTTAATTTGACATTTAATTTTGACTTTAACTTTGACATTTAATTTTGACACTTTATTTGACATTCAATTTTGACATTTAATTTTGACACTTAATTTGACATTTAATTTTGACATTTAATTTTGACATTTAACTTTGACATTTAATTTTGATATTTAACTTTGACATTTAACTTTGACATTTAATTTTGACACTTAATTTGACACTTAATTTGACATTTAATTTTGACATTTAACTTTGACATTTAATTTTGACACTTTATTTGACATTTAATTTTAAGCCACTGCGGTGTGTATTTACAAAAGTCACTAACCGGAGACATTTGCATTTTACATTTAAATTAAAAATGGTGACATTTGATATTGACACTTAATTTGCCATTTAATTTTGACATTTAACTTTGACATTTAATATTGACATTTAACATTGACATTTAATTTTGACACTTAATTTGACATTTAATTTTGACTTTAACTTTGACATTTAATTTTGACATTTAACTTTGACATTTAATTTTGACACTTAATTTGACACTTAATTTGACATTTAATTTTGACATTTAACTTTGACATTTAATTTTGACACTTTATTTGACATTTAATTTTGACATTTAATTTTGACATTTAACTTTGGTATTTAATTTTGACATTTAACTTTGACATTTAATTTTGACACTTAATTTGACACTTAATTTGACATTTAATTTTGACATTTGACTTTGACATTTAATTTTGACACTTTATTTGACATTTAATTTTGTCATTTAATTTTGACACTTAATTTGACATTTAATTTTGACACTTTATTTTGACACTTAATTTGACATTTAATTTTGTCACCATTTTTAATTTAAATGCAAGCGTTTTATTTGAGAGATCGCTAGAAAATTAATTAACTAATTTATTTTAATTACGCTCGGTATTGAAAGTATCTAGACCATTGTTGTTGAAGTTCTAAGTAGGCGGACCATTGTACAACCCCATCATGAAGACGAATATACTTATTGAGGCTAGGAGAAAAATTATTTTCTAGGTTTTAGTGCATTTATAAATAAAACACTGTAACTTAATTTTTTTTTAATTATTTTTTTATTTTTAATTTTTTAGTAAATAAATTTTTAATGTTTTAATTTTTTTTCATATTCTTGTATTATCATCCAAATCTGACAAGTGTGCAAAATTTTATTTCGATTGGTCAACTGCAACTGTGTTAAAAATGAGTTACTAGATTTGAACAATACAGACTGATTTGAACAATACAGACTGACAGACAATAAAGCAAGTAAATAAAACACTGTAATAAAAAAACCTCATATTTTGTATTATTTTTTTTATTTTATGAAACTTTTATAATTTTTGCGTATCAAATAAAAAATGTATGCTTTTTGAAGCCGCAAAACAGTATGATTTTATATATATTTTTTTAAGTAATATTTTTTATTTATTATGTGTATAAAAAACCAAGTAAAACGACAAAACTTTAGTCAATTCAGATAAAAATTAATTTTTGGATTTTTTTCGTGAAACTGCTCGAAACAAGATTTTTGTTAAATCACGAGGAAGACTGTGAAAAAATTATTATTTTGTTATTCGTTGGATCGATGGGGACCTATTCTTTTTTCATCTATAAGACAGATGTATAGACTGCCATAACACCCTATCGGGTAAACAGATTTTAACTAAAATTTACCATGTAAAAGTTTTCAATGCAGAAAATTGTATGCCTAATTTGAAGGAAATTGAATAACGAATTCTGGTACCTCCCATACAAATTGTAAAAATCTCGATAATTTGTCCTTTCTAGTTGTTTGGATGCAAATTTAACGTGTGTTTGGAGCTTGCCGCAAATATAATATACTTGTGTCCAAACACATTTTCTTTGCTATTCAATATTACATGTTTGAGACACAATGATTAATATGTTATAACATATGTGTTTGCGTACCAAATATATCTATATTAGTTTGCCGAGTTTGTTGCAGTCTTTATGCTCTCTTGACAGCAAGAGAAATAAAGAGGGACAACGAGAGAGTCTATCTCGTAAATGTGTATCAGTACTTTTGCATTATTCTCTCCGTCAATGATTCATAAATATTCCTGAATGCGCGTGTAAATTGAAGATGTCAATGATTCTTATTTTGGATAATGTATTACGTTTCAGTTTCAGTCGTCAATGGTTCATAGGACAATGGATATTAAAAGCGCTTGATATTTCCAAATATTTATTAACTAATTAAAGTAAAAATATTCTTCTACAAAATAATTCATATTTGACTAACAAGTAAAACAGTAATTTTAAGCACAATTAAAAAGCTTAAATATAAAAGAAGCGGAACAAAGCGGAGAAGAATTTCCATTTTTATAATAGATTAAAGCTTAAACTAATTTATCATGGAAAAATATTTCACCGAATTTTATGTTATTTTTTTTTTGCCATCAAAAATGAGAAGATTTCGAATATTCATCCTGAAAAAGCCAATTTTTAAAAATCAATTAAAATTTTTTTTTAAGATTTATACGAAATAAAAAAAAATAAATTTGTACCGCTTCTTACCTATCGAAAAAATAGAACATAATTTAATTTCTTCAACAAATGTACTTTTGAAAAATATTTTCCTTCAACTACTAACGAACGAAACTTAAAAATCAAATTATTTAGCATACAAATTGCTCACTTTGAACTGTTCTGGAGAACAAAAAATCTATTTCTATGGCAGAATCGTTGCTGATTTTTTTAGCCACGCTATAACCTTCAAAACGATACCAAACAAATGTAATTCCAACCAAATCAGATTTCTGATTTTTGTCCATGAAACGGAGCAGTGATACTTCGAATCCCAGTGTATTTTGGCAATTTAAAAATTTCATTTTTTTCCAATATTGGGCTCAAACGACGTGGCAGAATGAGCAGACGTATATAAATATACTTTAAAAATTTTGACAGAGTACTTTTTTGAATTTAAAATCTTGATGGGGAATATTAATTTTATGAAAATACAATGAAATACATAAAGTAATTATTATTTAAAGTGAACTCGCGAAACTGCCCAAAAAGTTCGCGAAAAATAAAAAAAAATCAAGACTCAAACAGATTTTTTTTCCGAATTTCTTTTATTTGCTAATCGTTTTTGCTCTTGAAATATTTCTGACTTAAATTTAATTTTCGGTTTTTAATATAATATTTCGGTTAGAATAAAAATATAGTTGTTGCGATGGTTTCGTCGGGTTCTCAGTCATCTTTGCAACACTTTGATTTTGACCCTGCAAATTGTAGGTTTTTGTTTGGTGGCTAAGTTTGGTGGCCTAAGTATGTCAATAAATAACTCACCACTTTTTGCAAAAAGTATTTGTTCTTTATACAGCAATTGTGATTCCGGCGTGTGTTCTAAAATTAGTAGTTTTTTAATATACGAGAAACAACATAAGTGATTAAAAAAAGAAAAAAGAGCTTTGGACCACGTCGCAGTAATACATTTTGGTCCATTTCCGGTGTATTTATTGGTGAAAAATAAAACTAAACTAAAAATTTCCACGGAGGCAAACACGAAGCAAAATCCGAAATATTCAAAAACGTGATTAAAAAATTGTAAAGCATTTGTTCAAAAACTACAACCTCTATTGTTTCACATAGAAGAGTTAATGAATTACTAGAAACTCTTTATACGAAATATTTATGGTTTAGATATACACCAAGTACGAAAAAATCTGGAAAATTTAATCAACAATCGAACTTTTAGAACGAAACTATTTGACATTGCATGTTGTAAATGTACAAAATATAATTTATGCATTTGTGTAACATCAGCAGTTTTGCAAAATGTTGGATTAATATCAGAATAATATCAGACAATCTGTTTATTGACAAAGGAAAAATGCAAAGAGCAATATCCAAATCAAGAGCTAAAGTTCCCAATTTTTATGACGGTATTGATTTATTTGGATTATAAAGGGTCCGCCAAATAATTTTTTTTTTTGAAAATTCTATAAAAAAAAACTACTGACTATTTTCTCAAACTTCTTTTTTTATTTGAAAGTACAATCCTTCCGGTTAATAATGGAAGATAATTTCATTCAAATGGCTGCCTCGGCTGGCCAGGCAGTATCCTACACGATTGGTCCAATTTTTAAGCACATTATCGATTGTGTGCAGCTGTATTTCACCAATGGCTTCACGAATATTGTCCTTTAAAGCGTCAATTGTCTCTGGCTTTTCGGCGTAACACTTATCACCCCACAAATAATAGTCCAACGGTGTCAAATCGCAGCTCCGAGGTGGCCAAACGGCATCAGCTCTGCGGCTGATAATGCGATCTTCAAAAATAGGGCGCAAAACATCGAGTGTAGCTTCGGCTGTGTGGCACGTAGCGCTGTCCTGTTGAAACCAAATGTTGTCAATATCCTCCTCTTCAATTATTGTGAACAAAAATTCGTTCAACATGGCCCGATAACGATCGCCATTGACTGTAACGGCCACTCCTTGCTCATTTTCCAAGAAAAATGGCCCAATTATGCCTTTGGACCAAAATCCGCACCAAACAGTGACTCGTTTTGGGTGCATCGGCTTTTCAATGCATGTGTGCGGGTTTTCTGTGCCCCAAATGCGACAATTTTGCTTGTTTACATACCCGCCAAGACCAAAATGAGCTTCATCTGAAAAGGTGATTTTTTTGGCAAAATCGGCATCTTCCATAAGTCGATCGCAGGCCCATTTTTCCCATATTTCCCAGCGTTGTTCAAGCGTGTACACAACCAAATTCGTTCAGCGGAGGGATGAAACTAATTATCTGTCAAATCAAACATGAGCTAAGTGTTATCATTCACGAAATAAGCACTAGTTGAAAAAAAAAAGTTAGATAGCGGACTCTTTATTTAGACGGCCGTAAAGACAGAACTTTAAGTAATGTCAAGTGTAATTCAAGTTACTATAGCCAAACCGTCATTGAAGAACACATAACAATAATATAATCGATGTATTTAGGCCACGTTACACCAATGTCAAGTACAGCAAAAGCAATAAATGACTCCATCCAGTGTAGTTCAGTATTAAAGCAAATCCGTTGTTTATACAAGGACCACATCATTTATTTAAAATAATACAATATTCGAAATATATGCCTGACAAATTAAAATCTACTATTCGTCCGGTCATATGAAGAAATGTTTATTTTGGTCGTCCGGAAAACCTCTTGGCTGCAATTCTATGTGACGATAGGTTTGAAGTTGGCGAAAGGTGAAAAAGCTTCTCAACATACCGTTCGGAACCGGTGTAAAACTTGAGGTCCCTATCAGTGAGCGTAAAACAAAAACGCGCACAGCCCACTGGTTGTGAGAAGCTCACCCTCATCCATACATGGGGTGTAACGGGAAACCAATTATTTGATTTTATGTCAACGTAACCTGAATACATATTTAATTATATTTACGGAATTAAAGAAATTCGCAAACAAATCTGTTTGAGTCGTGATTTTTTTATTTTTCGCGAATTTTTTGGGCAATTTTGCGTGTTCACTCTAAATTATAGATACTTTATATATTTAATTGTGTTTTCATGTCCAATTGAACAACAATTTGAAAAATTAATATTCCCCATCAAGATTTCAAAATGCCGCCATGTAAAAAAAGTAGTCTGTCACAAATTTTAAACTATATTTTTATATGTCTGCTCAACCTGCCACGTCGTTTGGGCCCGATATTGGCGAAACAATAAAATTTTTTTTATTGCCAAAATACACTGGGATTCAAAACTTCAACGGCCGATAGGGGACTAAAAGTACCCTCGTGAAAAAAAAAGATTGACGTTCCCGTTATCAGCTCTCCAATAATTATCTTTTGAGACCCCTCGTGTCTGAAATTCCGAAAAACGCTGTTTCAGTACACCCTAATACACAGTTTATATTTATAACGTAAAATTAAGTTAAAATTTTACAGTTGATCAATAATGTTTGCCAACTTGTTCCAAAATATGCCTTCTAGCGCTGGTTCCCAAATTCTAATTGTATTTAAAACTTTGTACAAATATAAATACAAAAAAATCAATGAGTGTTCGAACTCACGGATGATGTGTAAACACCTTTTTGCTACACGGTACCTATTCGATTTCTATGAACACATTAGTAAATGTTACATTGGAAAATAAAAAATAATAGTTTTTTTGTATACATCGGGCAATGCTGAACATCAGACTCGCTTTGTTTGGCCATAGCAACAACAACGAAAGAACCAAACACACAACACCACACATACTTTGTACGAAGTAGCTGACGTATACGTGTGTCACATAACCACATGTTTGCCATATCAACAGCAACGAAACAGCCAAACACACAACATCACACATACCTTGTGCGAAGTAGCTGACGTACAGACAGATGTACATACACACATTATTATGTTAATACATACGCTATAGACACAATTTCGTTTGCCTCACCCCTGCCACACCACTCTTTCATTGCTCTCTTGCTCGCTCATTTTTGTTTAACACGTCATTATTCTCTTTCGCAGTCGCAGAAAATCTGGTTTTAGCAGCAGCATAAAATCTGGGTTTAGCAGCAGCATAAAATCTGACTTTGACAGATTTAGTCCCTACGCCGCTGTAGATGTTAACACACCAAAAATATATCACTTCACTCTTGCGTTCGCTTACAAAACAATCACTGACATTTGTGGTTAATAGAGTTGCCTAGAGAGATTAGAGAATGTTATCTTGAGAGAACAAAAGAAGGTTAGCTCTATTGCAATAGATAAACAGATGTTAACAATACTATTGTTTATAATACTGAAAATACACTTGTGTCAGAAACACTAGTGTATAAAAACACTAGGTTATTTTGCGATCCAATGTCGAGTAAATTTTCCAATTTATATTAAATTAGTTGCCTTTGCAAGAAACACGTGTATTTAAAATGTATTGTTTCTTTTGTTTATTAATATCTTAACATCAGCTGATGTTTAGTTTACGTTGTAAATTAAAATATAATAGAATGTAATAAGGAAAATTCAAATAAATAATTGGGTTGCAAATTATTAATTCGAATTTTCCATTTTTAATTTTAGTATTTTAAATATGAATTTCAGTGACTTAAACAAAATAAATGTGTTTGTCAACAAGTTGTCAAAATGTGGTTGGCGTTTTTTGATTTTCTAACATGAGAAATTTGGGTTATCTGGGTCCTTAATTGTCGGTCCACAAAAATAATTGCACTGTTAAATGTGGGAAAAATACCATTCATTGGATTACCCACACTTGCTTGTTTTTAGTTTTCCCTAAATGAATCGGTTATATTGGCCACGCGAGTCCCTTACATCCGTTTGAAATACAAAGAAAATATATTCCGTGTTCTTATATTTTTCTCTAACTTCGGCTTCTGCGTTGACCAAGTCCAGAACGTCGTCCGAACTCCGGCAGGTCAGTCAAGATTTGTGTCCATCTCTGCCGTTAACAAATCAAATTGCTCAGCTGTTGTTTGCTTTTAATTCGTAATGAAATAGAAAAATATAAAGTACTTAGAAGCAATGAAATGCAAAATAATACCATCTGCCAAGCCATGTTCGACATTTTTCTATCAATTTGGAATTTCTTCAACTAACGCGAGGATTTATGGTGTGTTGAGTTTGACAGTTGAAGTGACTGAAAGCGTTGCGATGCGCTTTGTGAACCACCCCTTAAATAAAATAACTCAACGCGGGTAGGGTTTTATAAACTACCAAAACGACAAAAGTAACTCGAAGTTAATGATTCACGACGCAAGCCCCGTATTCAGTCAGTTCTTGCAAAATTATCGTAAGAAATTTTGTCATTTATCTCAAACCGGATAATTTTGTTACGGAGAGGTACCACCTGTCTTTGATTTCCCATGCAAGTAACTATTTTTAGTGTATGCGGTGTTACTTTTAGTTGTTAAAACTATCGAAATCTAAAAATTTCCGTCCGAAACAATTATCAAACAATTGTTTTCGTACGAAATAACTTGGCGTAAAAACCATGTAATTGATTCTGCCTTTGAAATTTTCGCAAAGAGTTGAGTACCAAGGAAATGAAAAGTGAGCGATATTTCCGCTTCATGACATTTTCGTTAGTTTTTATACTTTACAGGTACTTTTTCTGGCAACGCAAATTTCATAAATGCAGAATACCGGGCTTTATAGAATAACACACTAACTAATGTTGGATTGATGCTAATGACAGATATATTATATTTTCCGTTGGTTGCGTCGAAAGCTAATACGCATTCCCTTTTATTTCTGTCCGTTTTATGTCCAACCATAAGGAAATACAAAAGAGCCGATATGCCCCTCCTGTTGACGACGAGGAGGTAGTAGGCCACTGCATTGAGTTCGAGTTGATTTTGTAATTTACTCTTTGGTTGGACGGACAGAAATAAAAGGGAATGCGTATTTTCGTTCAGTGCAAACAACATAAAACAGAATTTAGCTGTCATTAGTTTCAATCAAACACTATTTAAACTTAGTTTGCTGCATGGTCTATAATCCCTATGTCTTCTTGGGTCTCTCATTCTACATCATTCCCTAGTATCTTTTTGATCAGCTGTGCCATAGAAACTAGTTTTACACTCACAGATTTGGACATATTAGGGAACTGCAAAGAGATGAATTTGTCTGACCGGGTGCTACCTCACATGATTCAGGGTTATGCCTGTAGCAACTTGCAAGCTCTTCTTGATAAATTGTGCCCTTATGCCAACTAATGAGGTGGTCACTAGTCGGGAATTGTGTACATTCCAAGCTGCCTTCTGTCGTCATTGACAGTGTCTAAATAGTCGCCACGAAGAGGGACAAAAAGTCTTGAGTAATGACTTTTGCAGAAGCTGTGGCGATGAGGATGAAGTGGACTCAATAGAACACTTTGTATATCAGTGGCCCGTGTTTCCAGAAAACGGCGGGCTAAACTGGGCTTACATTTCTTTGGGCAGTTAGCTAATTTGGCTGATGCCAGCTTCCGCCAACTCATAGGCTTTTTGAAGAAATCAAACTGATTCAACAGGAAGGACTAGGATGGCCGAAGTGAGCCTGAGATGCAGGCTACTAGTCTAACCTTACCTTGGCTTATAACTCAATAATGACTATTCGAAGGTAGCAGAAATGAATAGTATGTTGAAACCTATTTATTATTCAAATGTTACGATTATTATTCAAATGCAGCGATTACCAGGTGCAAGTAAATTCAGTAAAACATGGGTAAAATAAAACAATATAAATCCAATTACGTATGCGTTCCCATGAATATTTGTTTATGCATATTTTAAAATTTGCCGCCAATTTTATTTTGCTGTTGATCGTGTAGCTAGTATTACTTTTGGTCTATGATTTTCTCTTCCAGTTGCAATAGCGGAAGCAGAAGTAACAGTCATGACATGGCACATCCTTTGCTGCAAGCGTGTGTTGTTAGGGATGGCAATTCGGTTATTAGTACTGTTTATAGTGCCATATGTATGTCCTACAATCATTGGTTGCAATAGTTTACTTTATATTCATTTGTTCGATTTAAAATGTCTGAGAAATATTAGAAATTAGACAGAATAGTTACATTTTATAATGGTCTGATTTGTCCTCGGTAGTTTTAAAGTAAATACTTTCCCATTACATCCCAAGAATGACAGGGGAGGGCTTCTCATACTCAGTGAGGTGTGCTGTTTCTAGTTTTACACTCATTGAGTGCAGTCTTGCTCCGGTTCTGAACCATTTTTTGAGAAGCTTTTCCATGGCTAAGTTTGTAATGCCTAGTGTCGCCGCTGTGGTTCAGAATCGATTTCCATCGGCCAAAATTCAATATCTTTTGATGTCGTAAACATTTCTAAGTTCAGTAAAAAACTGTTTGTTGGCAAAGAGCCAGAGATTATTGCGATATATAAACATTGAAAATCGCACAGTGCGGTATACTTCAGAAAAACTTCCACAGTTAACTACTTTCTGTTTTTTCGACTTTCAATAAAACAAGTGGTTTGTTTTTTCTTTTTATGGGTTTTAAATATATTTTGACACAATTGTTCACAGTCCATGCAAAAAATCAAAATTTTTCGTATTACAGATATTTGGTTATTTCGGTTTAGAGATTTGCACTTATTTTTTTTATTAAAAATATGCTTTAATAGTTTATTTATTTATTTGATTGGCAGAACATTAAGAATACATTTCTTTTATAGTTCAATTATAAGGCATAAGTGGATGAAATAATTAACGATTTTTTTTCAACTAGTGCTTATTTCATGAATGGTAACACTTAGCTCATGTCTGATTTACAAGATAATTAGTTTTATCCTTCCGCTGAACGAATATGTATACGAACATGTATACGCTTGAACAACGCTGGGAAATATTGCGACATTACTTTGAAAAGTGGGCCTGCGATCGACTTACAGAAGATGCCGATTTTGGCAAAAAAAACAATCACCTTTTCAGATGAAGCTCATTTTGATCTTGGTGGGTATGTAAACAAGCAAAATTGTCGCATTTGGGGCACAGAAAACCCGCACGCATACATTGAAAATCCGATGCACCCAAAACGAGTCACTGTTTGGTGCGGATTGGGCCATTTTTCTTCGAAAATGAGCAAGGAGTGGCCGTTACAGTCAATGGTGATCGTTATCGGGGTATGTTGAACGAAGTTTTGTTCACAAAAATTGAAGAGGAGGATATTGGCGACATTTGGTTTCAACAGGACGGCGCTACGTGACACACAGCCGAAGCTACACTCGATGTGTTGCGCCCTGTTTTTGAAGACCGCATTATCAGCCGTAGAACGTTTTGTTTGGCCAATCGTTTGGCCACCTCGGAACTGCGATTTGACACCGATGGACTATTATTTGTGGGGTGCCCTCAAAGATAAGTGTTACGCCGACAAGCCAGAGACAATTAACGCTTTAAAGGACAATATTCGTGAAGCCATTGGTGAAATACAGCTACACACAATCGATAATGTGCTTAAAAATTGGACCGATCGTGTAGGCTACTGCATGGCCAGCCGAGGCAGCCATTTGAATGAAATTATTTTCCGTTATTAACCGGATGGATTGTACTTTCAACTAAAAAAAGAAATTTGAGAAAATATTCAGTAGTTTTTTTTTATAGCATTTTCAAAAACAAAAAAGGCAATTTGGCGGACCCTTTATATTCTATTTATATACAGGGTGATTCAGGAAGTTCCGGACAAATTTCTCCAGCGTATTCCGTGGCTCATTTCATGAAGAAAAGTCCACTAGGACCATGTCCGAAAATGCAAGGGTGCGAAATGGCAACGGGTTTAAAATTTTCGGGCTTGTTGGAAAGGCATTTAAGAGGCCTTTCAGAATCAATAAAAAAAGTCAAATCCCCAAGATACAGAGCTTTCGGAAAAACAATGAAAAAAAACCATAGCCTGAATTTGCTCAGCCAAATGGCAGGTAACTTGTGTTTTTTCTGTTGAAAGATAGCCATACCCCTAACCTTTCCAAAATTGACCTAAACGAAACCCAGAGGTCTTACCGTTCCCAAGTTATGGCCATTTTACTGAAATGCAATGTTTTTGTTTTTGGAAGCGAAATAACAGCACACATTTATTTGTTTTTGTAAATTAACACGTTTAAGATTTTATTTTTTGCAATTTTTGGCTGAAGAATCAAACACATAAGGAAAAACAAACATTTGATGTTAAATGAAGTTTTCTATGTGGTTCCCCTTTCCTACTAAGCACAGTTGCAACCGTTTGCGAACCACAACTGCCCAAGGGTCTTAAAAACCTATCCAACCAGCCCAAAAACAGAAAAATCCGACCGCTGGCTTAGAAGTTAGCAACTTTACCCTACTACCCTCCAACCACCAATCCGAAAATTTTGAACCCGCTGCCATTTCGCACCCTTGCATTTTCGGACATGGTCCTAGTGGACTTTTCTTCATGAAATGAGCCTAGGAATATGCTGGAGAAATTTGTCCGGAACTTGCTGAATCACCCTGTATATATTCTTCTCAATATATGTACAGGGTGTTTCTTTTAAACTGAGACGATCAAATATCTCGAAAAATTGCCACTCTACGGAAAAAATGCCCATAATCAAAATTTAATCATACCGCGGGGGAAATACATTAGTGCAAAAAAGATAGTCCCCCACCACCGGCTTTGTATTTTTTATTGCAGATACGGATTCTACGACTAAAAGTACGTATGATTTGAATGAAATATTTTGTTCGGTTCATGATATATGGCGTTATAATCGACGAAATTCAATTTGTTCAATTTCTCCTTCTTGGAACACACGCATTCGATTGTGCAATAGGTTTGAAATAAAAAACGTCACGTAATCGTTGGAAATACTCGAAATTCGTCATCAATACAATTTACTAATGTAAATGGTAGGTGAATTCAATAATTTTAGCTTAAAATAAGGGTTCAAAATGACGGTGTGCGACTTCAATGCATTTATTAATCCGCATTTCAAATGATTGTACACAACTGAGAAGTGTGTCTGGTTGAATTTCAGCACACGCATTTCTGATTCGCTCAATCATGTTCTCACGTGTGGCTATTTTTCGAGATATTTGATCGTCTCAGTTTAAAAGAAACACCCTGTATATTCTTCTCTTTTACTTTCCAATAATTAAACTGTACATAGATTTAAAAAAACAGACTAATGAACATATAGGAAATAAAACGAGTAAACATATTAGAGATAGTGAAAGCTGATGAAAATAAGAATTAAAATGAAGAGAGAGCATAAAGTTAGTTGGTTGATTTGAGTAAATGAACGAAAGGATTTTTAAAACTGTTTTTTCTAGTTCTACATTTTATTTCAATTGGTAAAGAATTCCAAAGCTTAGTAGCGTTTACGAAAAACAATCTTCCCGTGTTCAATAACTTGTGCTTCGGTATTATCAGAGTCATATTTCGCGAGGACTGTCCAAAAATTAGCTTCAAATACAGGTATAAAGGTGTTTTATTGCAAAAAAAGTAGGTTTCTCATTCGCAGATAATTCTCCAAATCACAGCCTAAAACCAATTTTCTCCAAGTAGTAACACTACTAAATCGACTTATTTCATAAACATGCCGTGCGGTAAATCTCCGAATAGTCGTTTATTAAGGGTAATATTAATTGAATATAATGTGTAGACATTCTTAAATATCTAAGAACAAAGTATATCTTCTTGACCGTATTATTTATGTTGTCTTTGGAACTCAGAGATGAGTTGACATAAAATCCTAAATACTTGACCTTTTTGACATACTGTAAAGCTGTGTTTCCAAGATGAATGATTGATTGGCAATTGACTTATATGAATGTTCGAGCTATTTATGGGTAGAAGATTCGATTTCGCAAGATTTAACAGTAGTTTGTTTTCCTGCGACCATTTCCATATAGCATATAAATCTTCGTTCATTTGACAACACATATCTTCAATTAGTCCTATTCGAGTAGAAATATACAGTTGTATATCATACAAATTTTAGGACATGATTCACATTTAAATAAAAAAATTTTCATTAGTTGTAGTGTTGAATCTGAGAAGCCAAAATAATATTTTAGCTTTTGGCAGATCTACTCTGTCGAAGGCCTTGGAAAAGTCCAGGAAAAACATAAATGACATATTACCTCCATCTAACTCCTCTCTAAGGTCATCCAGTACTTTCATAACAGCTGTTGGATCTCATGTACAAGAGGCGCGCACACTAATCATTGCACCACCGACGGCCAAAGAGAGCTTACTGCAAGAAAAATAAGTAGAACAAATGCAAATAAAGATTCGTTTAATGTATAGATATCTATAGATAACGTAAAAAAATGGTGTCCCTTAACATCCCATGAAGGGATTGGGGAGAGCTTCTCGCAATCAGTGAGATGTGCGCTTTCTAGTTTTACACTCTCTGATTGGCACCTACAGTATTACACCAGTTCCGAACGGTATTTTGAGAAGCATTTCCATGGCTAAGTACTCGATAGTGTCGCCATCACTAAGCGAGGTGACTGTCGTCAAAAGAAATGTAAGGTGGTCTGAGCATTGATCGAACCCACGTTCTCATGTACAAGAGCCGCGCACACTAGCCATTGCACCACCGACGGCTAACGTATTGATATGTAATGTAAAGATACCGATATGCTGTAAATATACATTTTTATTTTTCAGAAAAATTAAATTAAAAACAATTTAGTACGAAAAATTTTTGCGTTTTCAAAACAATTGTGCTAAAAAATTACACTCAAATTGAAAAAAATTTGGAAAATTATTGGGGAAATTGTGACAAACAGCAGTCGGCATAATTTTTCAAATAAAGGGTTTTCCAATAAGGACTTGACAACTTTTTTTAAAATAAGGCGCAAGCCATTTGGATATTTCCAAAACTTTATGATCGACTTGAAATGCAATCAAAACATTTACGAATGGAACTCGACTTCGTTCATATGGCCACCGCGCTCAATTCGTTGGACCCAATTTTCGATAACTCGGTCACGCATTTCGGCCGTAACGGCCGCTATTTCGCGTTCAATGTTGGCACAGTCCTGTTGAAACCACATGTCGTCCAAGTCCATGCTTACCAATTCGGGCCAAAAATAATCGGTAATCATGGCGCGATAACGATCGCCATTCACAGTAATGTGACGATCGTTATTGCCGACGAAAACATATGGCCCAATGACGCCGCCGGCACGCAACCCGCACCAAATAGTTATAAAGGGGTTTCAATAAGAGTGCTACAAAAGTTTTTTGAAATAAAACAAAACCGGTTTTGGATACCAATGAAATTCTTTATTCCTGTGAAAGTACGTTCGATGCCATTATGTATGGAACTCGATTTATTTTGCATGGCCACCACGAGCACGCTTGCAGAAGGCCAGACGCTGAACCCAATTATCGACGGTTTTCAAGCATAAATCGGCGGATACTGCTGCAATTTCACGTTCGATATTCGTACGAAGTTCATCAAGCGTCGCTGGCTTGTTGGCATAGACCATAGACTTGACGTATCCCCACAGGGAATAATCTAACGGCGTCAAATCAATCACTGGGCCATTTCGTGAGATACCACGTTCACCAAACTTGTTTTCCAATAAATTGATTGTAGCATTCGCTGTGTGGCTTGTGGCGCCGTCCTGTTGGAACCACATGTCCTCCAAGTCCATATTATCCAATTGGGGCCAAAAATATTCGGTCATCATTGAACGGTAGCGATTCGCATTCACAGTAATGTGCCGGTCTTAATCATCATGGAAGAAGTACGGCCCAATGACGCCGCCTGCCCATAAACCGCACCAAACCGTAAATTTTTCGGGATGGAATGATGACTCATGGATTACGTGTGGATTGCTGTCTGACCAATAACGCATATTTTGCTTATTGATGAAGCCATTCAGCCAGAAATAAGCCTCATCGCTGAAGATGATTTTCCGATGAAAATCCGAATCATTTTCAAGTTGTTGCTCAGCCCAATTCACGAACATACAACGCTTATGGTGGTCAAGCGGCTTCAGTTCTTGCGTCAATTTGATCTTGTAAGGATGTAGGCCAAGATATTTTCGCAAAATTCGCCACAACGACGTCACAGAGATTGCCAACGCTTGAGAACGACGTGTGAGAGACACATTTGGTCTTTGAACTGAAGCCTCAGCGGCAGCAATATTCTCGACACTACGGGAACTTCTTTGTCTCACTGGCACGGTAACATTTTGTACTGTGCCTGTGGATTCAAATTTTTCCACTAGACGCTCAATTGTTGATCTGGTAGGACGATTATGACGACCATAAATTGGACGTAGCGCTCTTAAATTTTAGGCCACTGACTCCAAATTTCGGTAGTAAATTTTAATAATTTCGACTCGTTGTCGGCTCGAATATCTTTCCTTGATGAAATGGCAAACCTTACTGAAGAGAAATGTCAAAAGAGCGGGAAAAAATATGGCGTCGATTGCTGTCCATCGCCTTCAATTCTTGAGTCAGCTTGATCTTGCATGGGTGTAAACCACGATGTGTACGCAAAATTCGCCATAGAGTGGTTTGGCTATGCTCAGTTCTTGAGAGCGCCACGGAATCGACTGGTTTGGATCGTTAGCTACTGACGCCTGAACGGCAGCGATATTTTCGTCACTCCGACCAACCCGTTGCCTCACTGGCACGGCAGCGTCACACAATGAATATGTAGACTCATATTTTTGCACTAAACTTGTTATTGCTTGTCTACTAGGGCGGGAATAACGACCGAAAATTGGAGTTAACGCTCTTAAAGTTGCGGTCACCGACTCTGAATTTCGGTAGTACATTTTTATAATTTACATACGTTGTTCGCTCGTGTACTTTATTTACCATGATGAAAATGTTGAGTTTACTAAAAAAAAAGGAAAGTAACAGTTAGATGATCAGTGAAATAGTGCATTCACAAATTAAATTCAAAATTGTCAAGTATCTATTGGAAAACCCATTACAAGTACTCGTACCAAAACCAAAAAAATGGTGCCAAAACGGCACAAATTATGCCAACATGTTAACACTGGTGTCATTGACATGGGTACTCCCCGAATATCTACTGTTTTAGTATCACATAGAGTGTCCACAAACCCGTAATTTTTTAGAAACCGGTTTTCGGTTTGTTCGAAATATAATTTTTTCAAGAAACCGGTTTTCGGTTTATAATTTCAGCAAAAATTAAATTGCATTTGTTTAGCGACCATTTCATATACTTATTCGTGTTCCAAAACTTGTAATTTCACAACAGTATTTAATTATGACAATTACGTTTAAATTTTAAATAAACCAGTAAAGAAATATCAGTCGGGTGAACCGATTTAAGCATACCCTCACCCTAAGACATCCATTGCTACCGAGTTCTATTAAAAAACAACCTTATGTTGAACGAAAGAGGGCAAGTGTGCCCATTTTCAATAGCAGAGTGCCATTGTGCTAAATATTATCAATATTATTCTAAGTAATTTTGGAGATTTATCGTGACTACCAGCCAATTGTTACTAAAATGGGAATGGCGAAATTGTTCATTTTTATAACAGAGTAGCTTGAGACAAAATATTGATCAGTATCAAATTTTGTTAAGATCGGTTGTGGTATACGATGCCAGATTTGAAATCAACAAAAAAAGTACATCGAGGTAAAAAGGCAGTACAATTAAGAAAATAATAGTACACTTTCTCTTATTAATAAAACATAAAGTTCAGTACAGAAAAATAACATTTTAAGTTAAGAAATAAAACAAAATCAGCACATAACAGTAACAATTTATAAATTAAAGAAAAAAACGAACAAACTAATAGACCACAAATATTTTTTTTAAATAAAAACTAGTCAGGTGTTTCACATTCTATATTAAAAAATTTTAATACTGAATATAACCTTCTTGTTTTAATTATTTAATAATCAAAGATATTATTTTACAACTTTTTGAACGAATTACAAATATTTATAGTTTTTGTGGTCTTGATTAAATATTCCGTTTTTACCATTTTCTGTTTTTAAAAAATTTACAAACACATTACAAGTGTACGTAAAATTAGTTTTGTAATTCGTTTTTTAAATTTTGAATTAGAAGTTTATTTAGTTTCTTTCTCCAAAAATTAAACATCAAACTGAATTTTCTTTCACATGCCGCATAGAAAGAGGAATTCTAAACACAAATTTTCAGATGTTTCCGAAATTTGGAAATGACCCACTTCTAGGATCTCTTTCAATTTTTCTTTAACTGATTTTTGTTTTGGAATATTTTCAGAAAAAGCTTTTAAGGATATAAATTCGTCAAAGAGTTAATCCCACCCAGCCAGTTTATTTGATTGAATATAATTCAATTACGCCATGAATGAAATTAAATGTTTAAATTAAGGTTATAAAGGGAAAGTTTTTCAAATTTGTTATTTTAGTAAAAAGGTATTCTATGTAAATACTTATATACGATTTTCGGTATGAATAAGAAGTAACATTTTCGAATTAATTGTTGGTATAACAAACAAATGTATAAAAAGAAGTACAGAGGCTAAAAAGAAGTACTTTTGCGTACTTCTTTAGGTTCTATGCAGTCAGAAGTACAATTAGTGAAAAAAAGTACGCGTACTGCTGAAAACAGTACGTCTGGCAACCCTATATACGGGACATATCGAGTCGGCCAACCGGAAAGCCACCACGCTTTTTTATTGGATGTTGGAAATCTTTGTCTAGTACCGGATTTCATTAAGATCGATTGTAGCTTTCGAGAGTTGTCGTGTTGATCAACCGGTCATCCGCCCAACTTTTGTGTAGGAGAGACCAGAATGGGTGTGGAAAAAACCACTCATTTTCCGTAGAAGAGTTGCATTTGACTAAACTTTGTCCCGTACAAAATTTCAAAATGATTGACTCAGTTTTGCTGGAGTTGCCTTGCCGAACAACCTGCCGGGCGAACAACTTATGTAAGGGAGGCACCAACATAGGCGTGGAAAAATGACCCTTGACTTAAGCCGTGACATATAACCTAATTTTATTAAGATCGTAAATGATTCACGCGACTTATCGCATTGACAACCCGGGACGATCACCAAGCTTTTGTATGGAAGGTACCAGAATGGGCGTGGCCAAAACGCCCATTTTCAATCCCAAACTAAGTTTGGGCAAATAATAGTCACTCACAAAATGTAGTTGTGATCGGTAAAGATTTACGGAAGTTATCGTGTTGACCACCCAGCCAGACAGACAGACAGACGGACATGGCTCAGTCGTCTTAAAAAGTCCCAAAATGAATTTCTTCTAAAGATACTGAAGGTATGTATGGCTCCTTCTATGTGTTACATTTTTCCGTATTAAATGATATATACCCCCATCCCTGGTTATACAATTAAAAGTTTTATTCTAAGTTGCATTAAACTGATTTAAAATCGAAAATTTCATGTATGGAAATCTTGCTGAGTTTAAAATCTTTATTTATCACCTAATTTTAATTTTGAAATTTGAAAAAATACTTGAAAAGCTACAATAGTTCTTAATTAATTTTTAGTTAATTCAAATTCAAGTCATAAAATCATTTTGGAAAAAAAATTTATACCATATAGGATCAATCAATAGAAATCATATTTGTTAATTTCAAACTTTCATTTAAATTCGAAAATCATAACATTTATTATTACACTCTAGTATCAGCATATTTTTGAATTGTGTATAATAGTACCAAAGAACTTTCTTGCCATGTCTGTGTGTAGGCTTGTGAAATGAGTTTGACAGTATCTGTTATATCCTTCTGCCCACTTTGGTTATTTTTTACCCGGGTTTGTAGCTGTGCTGTTTATGTGTGTAGTGCTAGCGGATGGATGACGTTGTTCTTGTTGTTGTTTTTCGTTTTCAATTTATTAAAGCTCACGCACGTGGTTTATCTTTGTAACATTTTCGAATTTTGTTGGTGCGGTTCGTGTTGCCGTCGCTACTGCTAGTGTTGTAGCCTTTGCTCGTTGCATTCATTTTTTATATAAAGCAAATTAAATTATCACTTTTGTAAGCCTTTTTGAACTCAGTTCATGACTCTTACTTTTCATCACGAAACACAGTGGTACCGATTGCAAAAAAAGGTAATAATATCAGAACTTTAGACTATTAATCAATTTACTTTATTGTATAAGTAGAATGTAGTGGACATTTGCAGGGAAGGATTAAGGCTTTCATAACACTATGCAACAAAATTTAGGGTTTGGGGTTTAGGCATCACACAAGGTGAGTATAGTAAAACCTCAAAAATGTAGACCACTTTGTGGTTACACTGTTTTTTATGGGCGTGGAAAGTTTGAATTTTCTTATCCGATACTGTCCGAAATAAATTTAAAAATCGAGTATAAATATTGAATTGAGCGAATTCTTGCGATAACATGTCTGCAGTGAAATTTTATGCCATTTTTGATTTTACTTTTATTGGAATTTTGCGACATTTTTTGAAATGGGTTTTAGGACATATAAACAATAAAGAGAAACTTCTTGAGCAATATATAAGTATACGTATTTGTTTGACAATTATGGAGTTCACATGGTGTACTATTGTGTTGTATTTATCTTATATGCTAAAATAATACAACAGTTGTAAATATATTGTTGGTATTCTTCATGTAAATATATTTTACGACTATACAACCTCAGCATGTCTGTTTTTCCAGTGTACTATGTTGTATGTTCAGTATCAGCTGTTTTTTGTTTACTATTTAATCAGATATATTGTTGTGTTTTGAAGAAATTTTGCATTTTTCTACAACATTAACTCAAGACTTAATTTTGATTATTAAAATAATAAAAAAAAGCAAATTGGACAAATGGAAGGAGAAGAAACTATCTCGGTATGTTTTTGTGCACAAACTTTTCACACAAAACCGTAAAATTTTTATCTTTTTCGCTTCTTGTTGGCATTTTTTAATTTTTTTTTAATAATTTTCTTTTGTTGCTTGACGTTTTTATGACTTATGATTTAGCACATACAACATGCTGCTCACATGCATAAGTCATATGTACTAATTTGTTAAATATGACTTTACGACTTATGACGTTAGGAGACCATGTGAATTCCCTAAATGTATTTGCAGAACATAGTGTGTTCAAAATAAACCATTTCAGGTTTAAATTTTAAAATTTCAAGATTTAAATTTGCAAAAAAAAAAAGACTAAAAGCACATATGCAAATTCAAGATGAAGGATTCTCGTCTGCGAAATCCTCTAGTAAAATCTATTCCACAATAAATTGGTAGAATATTTATATAGTTTTCCGGTTGTTTTGGTGCAGTTTTCTTGACCTTGTTTCAAAAAATGACAAAAAGAAAGCCTGAAAATAAAGATACAGAATTTTGTTCTATGACGACCCATTATGAAATTTAATGAGAAATTTAGAAAAAAAATTTACAGTTTAGTGTAAATTTTTGGTACTCTTTTGATGAAAGGACCCTTTAAACTTTGAAATAAAGCATTGTAATATTCCACGAATTGTCTAATTTCACTCCAGACATGTTATCACAGGAATTCGCTCAATTCAATATTTATACTCGATTTTTAAATTTATCTCGCACAGTATCGGATAAGAAAATTCAAATTTGCCACAGCGGTCTACATTTGTGAGGTTTCACTGTACACACCTAGTGTGATCATTTGGCGTAGGAATCGACCACACCCAAAATTGGTGTTGCACAGTGTAATCTATTATGATGTACCCTGTTGCAATGCGTAATATCCTACAGGCTGCCAAAATAAACTACTTTGGTGATGTTCAAAGTTACAAGGCCTGTAACTTCTAAACTTATAAGCCGCTAATAACACTTGTAACTTCTCAAAATTATTTATTTTCCAACAGCATAGCCATAGATAAATTTATACAAAGATCTGTCAACTAGCTCATCGGTTTAATGATTGAAGCGAAGCGAACTTGTGGAAGTTGCCAGTTTGAACGTCAAGAGAAAAATTCTCTCGCTGAGGTTTGATAAACACATCTGAAATTGTTAGTGTGAATGTGCAAAATATTTAAATATATGAACATCGTGAATGCGCAAAATTGCAAATAGAGGGTTTTGTGCGATGTTCGCACAAATTGTTGTAATTAAACAGCAAAACGGTCGACAGAAGTGCTCGTCCTCATTGAAGAAGAGCAGAGAGAAACTTCTGATGATACAGATAATCTGTATATATATAAAAATCTCGTGTCACAATGTTAGATTAGACTGATTCAAAATGCAAAAACATTAAAATCTTGTGCTCCACAAGGCTGCCCCTATTCCAATCGATAAAGTAAGTATATATTGCAAATATCACACTAATCGGACAATATTTAGAGGTCGCTAGAAATTTACGATTTTTCGGGGTTCATGTGAAATTTAGCCACAAAACCAAAAAGTTGAAATTTCTAGCGACCTCCAAATATTGTCCGATTGTTCCAATTTTTGGTATGCACACTTCTTTTGATGAATGAAACTGGGGCGGCCTTGTGGAGACAAAAAAAATTGCATCTGCATATCCCATACATTCTTGAATCAGTCTAATGTTAGATACCTTACTCCTCCGAAACGGCTGGACCGATATGTATGAAATTTTGTGTGCATATCGCGTAGGTCTGAGAATCGGCCAACATCTATTTTTCATACCCCTTAATGATAAGGGTGACCATGCCCCATTTCAAAAATCGCTCTGACGGCTTTTCTAATATACCGATTGTTATGAAACTTTCACAATGCGGTACTGATTTGGAAATGTTTGGATAAAGGGGCGTGGCACCGCCCATACAACTTGAAATTTAAAATGGTTGTATCTCATGAACTATCAGAGGTAAGAAGATGAGATTTTGTATATATGTTGTTGGTACAGTATGAATTACAGCCAGGTTGTAAGTAGACGGTGCCACGCCCCCTTTCCAAAAATCGCACTGACGGCTTTTCTAATGTACCGATTGTTATGAAAATTTCACAATGTGGTCCTGATGATCTACTGATAGTCCTTGGTTATACTTGGTAGTGATTGGATAAATCAGCTTGGCACCGCCCATACCATTTGAAATTTAAAACGGCTATATCTCATGAACTATCAGAGGTATGAAGATGAGATTTGGTATATATGTTGTTGATACATTATGAATTATAGCCAGGGTGGTAGTGGTATGTACCAGGCCCCTTTTAAAATAAACCGTTATAGCAGTCATAATAATAGTTTGATCGTCCTGAAAATTTCACAGTAGGTTACAGTTGGCCTACATATACGAACAGGCTATTTGGAAGCAAGTTGGCAAAAAGGGCCGAGATGCTGCCCACACGCGTCAATATTTGACTATTAGATATACTAAATCAAACAATTGCCCGTAAACCAGGCACAACATATTTCAATGTATGTCAAAAAATATATGGCCGCTTCGATTTAACCGTACGATGCATACCCAACTTTTTCTACGAGAACACACACCCGGGATAAGTTTGTACCTACTAGCTTATTTAGGCTTATTCTAATGTTTAAATGGTCCAATTTCATTATTTTTTGTTTTTAAATGCGTATAATAATATTTTACAAATATTTTAGTTTTTGTTTCATGAAAATATTCTACCTGCTTCAAGAGATATACTCAAAATAGGTCACGGGATAGCCAAATGTTGTGTTTCATATTTCTGATGAATAGAAACCAGTGCGGACCATCTAGGAGCACCGAAATGTTATCAGTAGAGATAACATTCAAATGTTTTATGAGCCTGGATATGGCGGACATAATTATGCGTTACACAAACAAAAAAGCAATAGCAACGTATAATGCTAACAACATAAGGCACCCCGTTGCAATTCCAAAGTCATGGAAGTCACTGACGGTATCAGGGTTGTATGCATTTTTTGACATACTTATTATGTCTGGCGCATACCATAGCAATTTAGAAAGTGTTCGAGATTTGTGGAATGTCAAAAGCTATCCTCTGTATCGCGCCACGATGGGAGCCAACCGTTTTTCTTCAATATTGCGATTTATAAGGTTTGACGACGCAAACACTCGGGCTGCACGCGCACAAACTGATAAAGCAGTTGTGGCTCATAGTGAATGCAAATCTTCATGCACACTAGAAACACAGTGAAAACTTCACCATTGACGAACAATTATTTCCTTTCCGTGGACGCACACGGTTCACACAATACATACCATCAAAACGTGCAAAATATGGTATCAAAGTTTGGTTGATTTGCGATGCCATAAATGCATATCCACTGCACGGTCAAATTTATACTGGCCAAGCAGCGTCCGGAGGTGAAACGAACCAAGGGGATCGAGCTGTGAAAGATTTGGCTAGCAGATACCAAGAAAGTAGAAGAAATATTACAATGGACAATTTTTTCACAACGTTGCAAGTTGCAGGACTTCTTCTCACCTGGAACCCAACAATCTTTGGAACTTTGCGCAAACGCAAGACGAATATTCCAGCGGAAATGAAGGCGCACAAGGACAGACCAATTGGTTCATCACTATTCGGCTACAGAAAAAACGTGACGAAGTGTTCTTATGTTCCACGAAAAAATAAATCAGTGACGCTGCTTTCGTCAATGCATTATGAAGGCGAGATAGCTGAGGGTGGGAAGCCTGAAATCATAGAATTTTATAATATGGCCAAGGGTGGAGTTGACAAAATGGACCAATTGTTAAGTGAATATCCTACACAACGACAGACGAAGCGTTGGGCATTGTCATTACTTTTCAACCTGTTGGACATAACGGCTCTTGCAGCGTATATAGTATATGGAATGAACAACCCCATGCTGCCTGCTAAATCAAACAAGCGTCAGCAGTACCGTCCCAGCTTGGATGAAGCACTGTGCATGCCAATTATTGAAGAACATACACTAAATCGGCAAGTCACGCGAAACTTCTCCACTAAAATAGCGATTGAGTCATATTTCAACCGCCGCTGGAATAAATGTTGAACACGGAACCATCGACATCTGCCGCAGCCCGATGCTAAAGAGACAAAAAGGTGTAGAAAAACCAGAAATGTGTGCGGCAAATGTAAGAACCCAATATGTTTTGAACATTCGATCACCAATACCGACTGCATAATATGTAACGATAATCCATATTTATAATATGTAGTTTAATAATTTTAATTTTTCAAATAAAATAATATAATTTAAACACACTATAAAATGGTTTGATGCCTTTTATTTTGATATAAACTGGTGTGGTACAAACGTATCCCGGGTGTGTGTTTACGTATGTGACGACTTTGGAAGCTCGTAGCTCCTGAACCACTTATCCGAATTGGATCAAGTAACCTTTAAAAGATTAGAAATTACTTATGCTTTCTTGACCCGAAACCTCTATGCCCTAAGCTAAGCCGTTCCTGAGGTACCGCACTGCAAAGTTGCAAGTGGATACATTTGTACCCGGGTGTGTGTTCTAGGGTTAAATCATTTTTTCTTTAAAGTTCAATGTTTCTAACTTAAAAAAAAAATTTGAATGATATCGGCCATATATCTTTTGAGATACCTTGAAATATGTTCACAACTGCCAGGTGTACGGACAATTGTTTGATACAGTGTAGGAATGTTGATATGATGCAATTACTGATATGATGCAAATTACTTTTTGGGGAAAACCAATAAAAATACGGCTATTAAAAAGGTCAGACTATGACGCTAAGAAAGTGACCATAGGTACGAATGAATATGAATATCATTGAGGTCAGTTTCAAGAGCATCCTAAATACCGTAATCCCAACAATGCATTTTTTAAAAAAATGCAGAATAATCTTATAGAGGCTACTATAATCACTGGAAATTATAAACGAACTGATGTACTGATTCCACGCATTCCCATGATACCTACAGACATGCCCATCGATTTCAAAAGATTCCAGTTTGTTGCACGTTCACGTGTATGTAAACCGTCCGACCAATATATGGCAGATGGCAAAACTAGACATATTGTATATCCTAGAACACTTGAATAAATAGAAAAAAGAATAAAAAAATTGTGATTCATTAAAATTACAATTCAGGGGTAGCGAAGCGCAACGGGTACAGCTATTATAGTATAATGAGAAAGCTTTTTAAACAAATCAGCACACGATCGAAATCTAAACAAATACTTCTAACAAATAGTTATTTTACATTCTACAGGTATATTTGCCCATTGTCAACTAAACTAGACATTATTCCGTGTCGGAACGCCAGCAGATATATTCATTTACTGCAAACATAATGGAACAAAATAATTTTGTTCACCCATTGAAGGCATAACGAAGTTTGCCGGGTCCAGCTATACTTAAATATGTATAGATATATAGATAGATATTGATTACAGGCGCTCCTCCTAGAAACTTCCCATTAAACAAGAATTTTCCCTCCATATGTTAGTCTAGACACAAACCAAACCAAAAGTACCCAATATAGTTGATAATACTGGGATGTAATAAAGTTGATAAAAAAAAGTTGTTCAATTTTTTTCATTTAGCCCATAACTTCGTTCCAAAAAAATATCGAAAAATATCTACGCATTTCCGTTTTACGCACACTTTTGTGATGATGTGTTTTCCTATATAAAATGTGTGAATTCATTTGTGGCCATGACATCATTGAATACTTTTCGTCGGCAGGGCGAAGTCTGCTGGGTCAGCTAGTAATAATATAAATTTAGATTGACAACAGCGACCTTAACAACTCTTCATGCTTTTTCATAAATTTGTTAAATCACGAAAATGTTCAATGTTACTTTAAAGTTCAGATCTATTAGATGAAATGGATATGTCATCACATAGAAAAGGACGAATCGCAGCAAAGAAAATTGGAAATCTTTTAAGTTTGATATTTCTGATTGTTTTGTAGAAATATAAAAACACTTAAGAAAATATCGACACGTTCCCGGCAGAATGTATTAAGCGACAAAATGGAAATTGTTCAGGAAACGAAAAAAAACTTTCTTTCAAGTAGCTGATTTGTATTATTTTTTCGGTTATTACCATTTGATTTTCTTAATAACTCATGATGTGACATTCTCTGTATATCGAAATGTGGAGTTTGGCGTAAATTTTGAGAATATGGAAAAAAGTCATTGTGGCCAAGTATGTCGCTTAATACATACGGGTGTGTACATATTTTATGACATTAAGACCATTCAGATACCGACCTCTATAAAGTCAGTCTGATTGAACCAAATGCTATGAAGGCCTAAGAGATGACAATTTACAAAAAAAATTGTTGCCGAACAATTCTAATTTTTTTTTCGAGATTTGCCGTATATTTACCAGCCAATTATACGCCCAAAATTTGTATTGGCCGTGTTTGATGAAATGTTTCTCAGAACCTGATTTTATAAAGGTCGGTTGGTATTTGCGCGGGATATCGCGTCGACTAGCCAGACATCTGCACAACTTTTGTATGAGAGGTACCTGATTGGAAACGTAAAAATCGTATATTTTTATACACTCACCCATAGGGTTTGGGGTATATACTCGTAGCCTTTAATACGAAAAAAAATTTAACACATTGAAGGGGTGATTTTAGACCCTTAGTATCTTTGGACGAAATTCATTCATGATTGAGCCATGTCCGTTTATCTGTCTGACTAACTGACTGGCTGGTCAACACAATACCTGCCGTAAATCTTTACCCATCAGAATGAAATTTTGTCCGAGACTGTTAAAAGTCCAAATTTAGCTTGGGATCAAAAATAGGCATTGTAACCACACTCCTTCTGGTAGCTCCCATACAAATTGATACAATTGTTGCAAACTCATGTTTCTTCTAAAACTTTGACCTGGTTTATGTGTTAATAATCTGCCAGTATCTACTTAACTGGAGAAAATTGACAAGGACCGTCCGGTTTGCCGATACATTGTATTAATTGAATACAAAGTACAAACTTTAAGAAGAAACTTGCACTTTAGCTCAAGATTAGTAATGAATCCCTAATATTGTGGGAATAATTATAATTATAATTACAAAACAAATCGAGGTTTAGGGCCAAATGTTAACAAATTTTATTTTTCGATATTATGTAGATACCGGCGTGGCCCGTCTGTGGTGCAATGGTTAGTGTGTGCGGCTTGGGTTTGAACCCTGCTCTGACCACCTTAAAATTTCTTTCGGCACCGGTCACCTCGCATAGTGACAGCGACACTATCGAGTCTATAGCCATGAAAAAGTTTATCAAAATACCATTCGGAATCGGTGTAAAACTGTTGGTCCCAATCAGTGAGTGCAAATTGGAAAGCGCACAGTTCAGTGGTTGTGAGAAGTTCTCCCCTGTCCCTTCATGGGATGTAATGGGAAACCATTTATTTATTTACTTATGTATTGACCGTCGGTGGTGCAACGGTTAGTGTGCGCGGCACTTGTGCATGTGAACGTGGGTTCTATCCCTGCTCTGGCCACCTTACATTTCTTTCGCCGACGGTCACCTCTCTTAGTGCTGGCGACACTATCGAGTACATAATCATGGAAAAGATTCTCAAAATACCATTCGGAACCGGTGTAAAACTGTAGGTCCCAATCAGTGAGGATAAAACTTGAAAGCACACAGCTCACTGGTTGTGTGAAGCTCTCCTCAGGATGTTATGGGAAAATATTTATTTATTTATTTTATATTAAACTTCAATGTTATTCAATATATTTTTATTTTATTTCGTTAAATCCTTTTAATTCGCTGTTGTTTCACCTAATTGTTGCGAAAAAGGGGACGCCCAAAAATTTCACATCAAAGGGATGCTCCTCCCCCTCACCCCTGTGAACATGTGAAATAATGGAAAAAGCCTCTTGAACTTCAGTTAATGCAACGGAAACAAAAACAGAAGCAACGTTAAAAAGACAAACCAAAGTAGTGGGCCGTGCTATTGTCCGGATGTCGACGAAGGACCATTCCCTGTCATCAAGCGATATTCGGAACAAAAGTAACTCTCAATGTGGATTATATTTAACAGACAGGCGCACCAAAGACGCTTGAATAGCGCTCAGCTGATTGGGCTCGCAAGCCGAAAGAAGACACTTCTATCAAGAAACAATATTGCAAAGCGTTTATTATTTGCTCGCACCCACAAGCCTAAAGACCTCTCATTCTGGGAAACAGTACTTTGGAGTGATGAAACCATGCATGGTTTTTTTTTAATTAGCATTGGATTTTAATTTGAATTGCCTTATCTAATGCAAATGCGAAAGAATTACCATTATTCGCAATGGCAATTTAAAAATTTTTAACGCCTTAGCGTTCTAGGCTAGGGAATTATTAATTGCAGAAAAGCATGATCTGTTAGGTCGTATGAAAACTAAAAATCTTCTAATAAAATCAATTGCAGATCGAATCATACAAGAAATTATATCCTTTTTATTCCACAAATTTTAATTCATTCGATTTTACCGTTCAGCTAAAGTCTGGCGTATGAGATATAGCTGGCATTAATAAGCAGACAATTGGAAATGTCATCCAAATTTTCGGTTTTTTAAAAAGAAGAATAGTTTTAATGTTTAATGTAATTCCGCAAAAATATCGACACAAAAATCTGTATTTTCGATCCCGACAAATTTTGATTGGTTTAAAATTTGGACAGTAATTTGTCCTCGTCAATACGAATTCTATCACACCAGAATTGAGTCAAAGTATTTTTTGTTTTATGCTCCGTTAAAGTGGGTATTGTATGGCACTTTCTGAAAAAAGGACCTGACTTTAAAATGGTATAACTTTGAAATGCGTTAACGTATTTCAAAATTTGGATATCATTTCAAAGCTTGCAAAAAGCCGCTTTAATAATAGTCCATACAACTGTCATGTCGTTGTGGACCAATGAACTTGAAACCCCCAAGTATCTTTTATCCTTAAATATCCTGGAATAAAGTATCTTTAATTTTTGATTTCCCCCACCAAAAAGAAAGTCCATCTTTTTCTCTACACCATAGCAAAATTGCATAATGGGCTCTCCATGGGATGAATAGATACACAAGGTTTGGTAAATACTGCTCGAGTTTTGCTGTTTTACAAGGTGGCGCAAAAGTAAACTTCCGATGTTTTTTGGCTGTAATTTAAAAAAAAATTAAAAACTTTGATTCTTCTTGTGGATTATTTTTATTTGGTCTTTTAATTTTGTTTACATCAAGTCGAGAATATGATGTCATGTAAATGGCCGCCGCCACAGTTGATTGTCATTTGAGCCCTTTTTATGGCATTTTCCATCACTTTGGCAAAAACTTCCGGCGATACGTCCTCACATTCTTGACGGATATTATTTTTAAGAGCTGCAAGAGTCTGAGGCTTGTTGACATAAACCCGCGACTTCAAAAAGCCCCACAAAAAGAAGTCTGGAGCGGTCAAATCAGGCGATCTTGCTGGCCAGTGCAAATCGTCAAAACGCGAGACTAGGCGCCCGGGAAATACATCATTCAGCATATCGGTTGTGGCACGTGCAGTGTGTGCCGTTGCACCGTCCTGTTGGAACCACATGTTTTCCAATCCCAATTCATCAAGTTGCGGCAAAAAGAACTCGCTGATCATTGCTCTGTAGCGCTCACCATTCACAGTAACCGTTTGGCCCGCGACGTCTTCGAAGAAAAAAGGTCCGATGACTCCTCCAGCGAAAACAGCACACCATACAGTGACTTTGAGCGGGTGTAATGGCTCTTCGTGGGTTACACGCGGATTTTCAGTGCCCCAGAAGCCTAAATTTTGCTTATTTACGTACCCACTAAGATGGAAATGGTTTCATGATTATTTTTGATGAGAAATCATCTTCCTCTTGGTGGTGATTAAGGATGGCTTGAGCGTATGTTAGACGCGATTGGCGGTCAGCAGCTAACAGCTGATGCACCGTCTGGACTTTGTACGGAAACATCTTCAAATCTTGTACCAAAATTCGCTGTAAAGACCGTCGACGGATACCCATTTGCGTGGCACGTCGTCTGGTCGATGTCGACGGCGCATCCATGACATCCTCGGCTACAGCAGCAATATTCTCTGCAGAACGGCTACTCCGGGGTCTGCCACGCCTGGCAGCATCTCGTGTTGTGCCAGTCTCTTCGAGGCGAGCGGCTAAACGTCGCAGTGTTTCACCAGTAGGCGTTGGACGGCCAGGAAATCTGCGACGAAATTCACGTTGTGCCAAAGTCACCGACCGATTATTGGTCAAATAAATAGTCAGCAATATTCCGCGTTCTGGAGCAGTGTAGCGTAACATTGTTTATTAACGTGTCTTTCGCATGTGTTTACTACACAAATGTCAAAACAGAACTGACATTAGGGGCCAATCGCAAAATTTATAGCATTTTCTGATAGGAGGATTACTTTTGCGCCAAATTGTAGTTTCGAGTTTTCATGTAGTGACTACGTATAATACAGTTACAAAAAATACTAAAGTAGAAATACCTGGGAAGTGACAGTATTTTTCTTGTACGTATTGTCGAGTGAAACAAGAATCTGCTTGTAAAATTTCCCAAACACCACCTAAATCTTGAAAACCGGTTAAAACCCCGGTTTTGCATACGTTTGACCACTAATAAGCCTGTAAGTTAGTCGATTACACTAGCCAACAGTCGTTTTGTTATTTGGTTCTAGCATAGTTTTTCTCATTGATTTTGACCTACTAAACACGAAAATGAGTTTTAAAAATTTTTCTGTTGATTGCTTTTCGAGATACAAATTTTTGAACTTTTTTTTTTAAATTTTTGGAGGTACACTTACAATTTTGAGCATATCTTTCGTCTTCTTTGACGTATTTGATCCTACTACTACTCAAATTAAAGCAAATTGAGCCGTCTACAACTCATTCTCAGAAAATTTTCAAATCGGGTGAGTAGTTTTGATGTTGGCGGCTTAAAAAGGTTAAAAAACTGCGTTTTTTTAGTAAAAATGTGGCAGAAAAATTCATATAAAAATTCATATAAAATATAAAACGCGATGCTAACAGCGATTTTGGTTTTTTTACGTATAGCTGGCATTTTTCCAAAGAAAATAAGCACTTACTTAACAAAATCTGACAACAAATGGCGGACTTATAATTTTTTTGGTAAAACACCGAAATTCCGCTATTTCACGATATTTTGATTTTCATTATTTGCACAGCTTACCTACCCAACGGAAACGAATAAATGCATTTGAACTTAATTTAAAATAAACAAATTAGTCTTAGTATATTATTTTTTAATTTATTTAGAGCACTACATACTCAATGTATGGCACAATTAGAAATGGATGTGCCAGGTTAGCTAAACTAACGAAATTAACCAAATCAACGCCCATAAAAAATGAGTAGAAACAAAGATATAACTGTACATTTTATGCCATGTGGAAAAACAGCTGACTTCTTCTTTGTTTTTTGTATTCGCTGCAATTGGTCTCACGTATTAGGGTCCAAATGTAGTCACCCATCATAGCCGTGTCATAGATGCCCTGATAGCGTCGTTCCATAGCCTTCAATTCCTGATGAAAGCGCTCGCCGTGTTCGTCGCTCACGTCTCCTAAATTCTCAGGAAAAAAATCCAAATGAGAATGCAGAAAGTGTATTTTAAGTGACATGTGCACTCCTACCCAAAAATGAAAAAAAAACGAGAATTAAAACGCTATTTAAATTAACATTTGTTTCAAAAAAAACCTACCCATTGCTTCATAGCTCTTTACCAGATCCTCAACTATGTCCTTATAATTATGGCTTTTGTTGTTTCCTAAAAAGTTTTCCACAACAAGCCTGAAGGAATTCCATGCTGCGGCTTCGATGGGTGATAACAGCTTCGGGAATGTTTCATCTTTCAACATTTTTTTTATATCGGGTCCTGCGAAGACTCCTTCTTTAATTTTTGCCAGCGAAAGGTAAGGGAAAATTGACCGTAAATAGGCAAAAGCTTCACCTTCTTTGTCCAATTTTTTGGCAAAATTTTTTATCAAACCCAATTTTATGTGCAGCGGCGGAAGTATTATATTTTCACGGTTCTCTATTAGTGGTTTGCGCTGAACATTCGCTTCTCCAACTACAGGTTTCGTTCGTTCCGGCCATTTTTTTTGAATATAATGCTGATCATCAGCGCGGCTATTCCAAAGGCACAGAAAACAGCAATGTCGCGTATAGCCTCCTTGGAGTCCACACAGAATGGCCACAACTTTGAGGTCGGCGCATATTTTCCAATTATATTTGCTATACTCTATGCATTTCAGCAAAATGTTCATAGTTTCATAGTTCTCCTTTGAATGAACCGCATGAGCAATAGGAAGAGATGGCTTTTCATTCCCATTATGTAAGAGAACTGCCTTCAAGCTCTCTTTGTTGCTGTCAATAAACAACCTCCATTCATTGGGGTTGTGAATTTGGTGAAGCTCTTGGAACAAGCCGGAAATGTCGCTGCAAAAACCTATTTGGTCTTTCTTTGTATAAAATTTTGCATACTGCTGGTGACGCTTCCTGTACGCTGTTACTTTTACTTCTGAATCCGCAAATCCACACTGTACCATCCGAGACGCAAAAAGTTCGGATTTCTCCTTAGTGAGACCAAAATCGCGCACCCAATCGTTTAGTTCGGCCTGTGACAGTAATTTTCGCTTTCTGCACGCCCCAAATTCGCTTGCACTTGACTCGGACTCTTGATCTGACGATTCTGCTTTTTGAAGAGATGCACCAGTGCACACTGGATATGGTACATCATTCGAATGTGGTACTGGAAGTGCAAACGATCCCACTTGAGCGTAGTTCCATTTTAAAAATCTCCCTACCCCACTGTTTGTGGTGAGGCAAAAATAACAGTCTGTGGAATGGCATAGCGGCTTTTTCCACATCATTGGTGTATCGAATTTCATATGGAGCCTAAAATTAAAATAAATTACTATATTTGCTTTGCTTAATGTGTTTAAATAAAAATTCTTACCTTCCGCCAGCTGCCCAGTTGGTTAGGATTATATAGCAAAGATCACATAGCGACTTAGGTGTCCATGATTCTGTGATATTTGGTGAAATACCAAAATAATTCAAATAGTGCAATTGCACTGCTGGAGTAAACGTGTGTGCGTGATTATTCTTTATAAACTCGCCACAAACATTGCAGAAATTGTCTGGATTGTTCAAACACTCGAACACACGTAGTCTTTTACTCATTGTCTTACTTGTTGGGTAGGTATTATATGCACTTAAATTCAATTTGTTTCACTTTTTACTCGTACTACTCGCGTTCGTAGACACTTGTTGAATGACAAAAAACGATAAATGAACACCTATAAATACTATACCTGGCTATATACCTGATTCAGCAAGTGTGCGTTTCAAATTGTGGAAAAGTTTCCAAATAATGACCACTCACAAATGTGGGGGGAATTTCTGTAAAAAAATCCGATACAGGTAGCCATCGGGAAAACACACATCAATAAAAAAGTGTAATTCCCTTTAATTGACTGTGAACGAAGTAGCAGTCATAAAGGGACACGAAGAGCGTCCACGCACATTCAGAAGCGTATATTACTCTGCAACCACAATCATAAAAATTAAATAACTACTATTTGTGTATTACTTATTTTTTTTTTAATTCTGAGAATCATAAAAATTACGTAAACGTTTTTTCCAAACAATTTTGTACATGTAAAGTGGGTTTGCCAAAATTCGTATCGTAAAATGCACCTGTGTTTCTATGTTCTGCATTTTCATTATACCATTTTCTTAGAAACATCGACGAAACGTCCCTACGGTATTGTAAATAGGTTTTTAACAATTATGAAATATTTGTGTTATTAATATTAATTTAAAAATTTTATCAAAACTGCTAAGTGCTGTGACATTTGAAAAAAATTTCCAAAAAAAAAGACATTAACCCAGGGTGGTGACATTTTGAACAGAAGTAACTTATGTATAGGAGCAACTGTTCCGTTCTATTCCAAAAGGATTATAAAAAACTTGCTTTTTCGATCCCTCCTAGTAGGTTAGCTGTGCAAATAATGAAAATCAAAATATCGTGAAATAGCGGAATTTCGGTGTTTTACCAAAAAAATTATAAGTCCGCCATTTGTTGTCAGATTTTGTTAAGTAAGTGCTTATTATTTCGCTGTTAGCATCGCGTTTTATATTTTATATGAATTTTTATATGAATTTTTCTGCCACATTTTTACTAAAAAAACGCAGTTTTTTAACCTTTTTAAGCCGCCAACATCAAAACTACTCACCCGATTTGAAAATTTTCTGAGAATGAGTTGTAGACGGCTCAATTTTCTTTAATTTGAGTAGTAGTAGGATCAAATACGTCAAAGAAGACGCAAGATATGCTCAAAATTGTAAGTGTACCTCCAAAAATTTAAAAAAAAAAGTTCAAAAATTTGTATCTCGAAAACCAATCAACAGAAAAATTTTTAAAACTCATTTTCGTGTTTAGTAGGTCAAAATCAATGAGAAAAAGTATGCTAGAAACAAATAACAGAGAAAATTTTGTTATTTGTGACCTAGTGTTATCAGCCGATTTTCACTTTCTCGCCGGATTTAAAAAGAAGAAACTTAGGCCTTTCAAAAGCTATATACGTTATCTGTGTGTATTTGTCCACCAAACAGATATATTTAATTTTTGCGCCATTTTTCAATTTCGCCGATGATTTTACACATTATTTTTATAAAGAAACCATAATAGTCTTGAATTTATTCAAAAGGGACGTTTCCGAATGAGTAAAACGCAACTTTGTTTTTAAAAATCCGGAACTAATTGACTGAGTTATTGAAGTTTTTATTAAAACTAAAGCTTTACTTTACTTTACTAAAGCTTCATGATACTGGTAAAATTTTATAAAAACAAAGAATAATAAATTTTTGTTTAATAAAAACTTCAATAACTCAGTCAATTAATACCGGATTTTTAAAAACAACGTTGCGTTTTACTCACTAGAAAGCGTTCCTTTTAAACAAATGCAGGTATATTATAGATTTTTTACAAAAATAATGTATGAAATCATCGCCGAAGTTGAAAAATGGCAAAAAAATTCAAAAATATCTGTTTGCTGGACAAATACACACAGACTTCTCATATTTTCTTAAAGAACATAATAATCGTTTGAAAGGCCTGAGTTTTTTCTCTTTAAACCCGGTGAGAACATTAAAATCGGTTGATAATCAACTAACTTACAGGCTTATAAGTGCGCAAACGGACGCAAAACCGGGTTTTCCTGATTTTGGGGGTGTTTGGAAAATTTCACAAGCAGATTCTTGTTTCTACTTTAGTTTTTTGTGTAACTGTGTTATACGTAGTTACTACTTGAAAAATCGAAACTAAAACAGCAAAACTCGAGCAGTCTTTACCAAACCGTATGTATCTGTTGATCCCATGGAGATTCCATTATGAGCTTGTGCTATAAAGTACACTGAAAGAATAATGCTTCGTCGAACGTATGAAAAATTTTCGTTAATATTTGCACGTTGCTGCAATGAAAAGATTCGTATATCAGACAATTTGGTAGTCGCTGCAACGAAAAATTTCATATATGATTTCTATGCAAATTTTTCATTTCTTTGCTGCAAGAACTTACTTTTCGTTCCTGGAAAAATTTGATTTAATTTGAATTGTGTAGAAAAATGGGTTAAAATTTAAAAAAAAGAAAACACCATGCGATTTAGACTATTGATATTTGGTGTATCTCTTACTTTTTATTGATTATTTTTATTATTTATTTAATTTGGAATTTTTACAACATGTATAGTTGACGAAACAATTTCGTTATTGCAATGAAACTAAGTTTTATGAAGATAAAGAGAGAAAAGCAGTAAAAAAATGAGTGAGCGTAAAAAAAGCCAGGAAGAGGAAATGCGAGCCTGAGTGATGGGTCACGTACACATTGATTTAAGATTTGCAACAACTGAAAGTGGTAGACATATTTCTCCATTTTCTCTACAGCAATGAAACAAAATCATTGCAGCAATGAAATAAGTTCATAGCATCAATGAAACAAATTCATAGCTGAAACTTCGATACAAGAACGATACTTATTCATTGCAACAATAAACAAACAAATTCGTTGCAATATTGAATGAAATTCATTGCAGCAACAATCATACGTTCTTCTAAGTGACGAACAATTTGCAGTTGATGAACACATTGTCGTAGCGGGAAAGAAACTGTACGTTAGCTCACTTTCGATGACGAAAATTGTTGGGGTGATGAACATTTTCATCCCTGTGGTGATGCTTTTCCGTTCAGTGTAGAGAAAAAGATGAGCTGCTCTACCATTCCGTTTGATGCACCTGACGTAAATTCTTCGTGGTTGCTAGATAACTTGATCAGGTTGAAAGCCTCAAATAAAGCTGGTCCTGATGGTATCCCGGACTTAATGTTGAAATGTCAAATTCTCTCAGCTTAACGCTGCCTGTTTTATTTAACGCTTCGTTGAAGCTCGATTATTTACCTGTGGTAGAGCTCTTATACAATCCCTCGCCACTTGTCTGGTAGTTTAGAAAATGTTGCAAGTTATAGGGGAATTGAAAAATTGAGTGCCATTCCTAAACTTTTTGATAAGTTAGTCACATAGGTAATTTCTCATCATGTATAGTATATTCGACGGGTTTCTACAAATAGAGTCAAATTATATACAGAAAAAGATTAAAATTGGCTTTAATTACCAAATTCTCATTCTCAATTAAATTCTTGTCTGATATTAAACATCGAATTTTATTTTTCAGTCAATGGTTAACAATGACTTAACCACCCATATGATTTTGACAATCACATTACTGATTGTCGATATGAGAAATGTAAGATTCAAAACTCAAATTTTCAACGCAACGTAATGCTGAATTCGGAATCCGTAGGCGAATATTAAACAAATAAAGAACAAATTATTTAGGTTTCAACGTATATTTTTAAATTTTCTAATTTCAAACGGGTATTATTCTTACAATTGCCGAATTACGGATATACATTTTGTATTGGTACACTGAACGGAAAAGCATCGTCACATGGATGAAAATTTTCATCACCCCAACAACTTTTGTCATCGAAAGTGAGCTAACGTAACGTTTCATTCCAGCTATGAAAATGTGTTCATCAACTGCAAATTGTTAGTTACTGTGATGAAAGTATGGTTGTTGCTGCAATGAATTAGCTTCATTATTGCAACGAATTTGTTTCGTTGCTGAATCGAATTTGTTTCATTGTTGCAATGAATAGGTATCGTTCTTGCAAGGAATTTGCTTAATTGCTGCAATGAATTTGTTCATTGCTGCTATGAATTTGTTTCATTGTTGCAATGAATAGGTATCGTTCTGGCAAGGAATTTACTTCATTGCTGCAATGAATTTGTGCATTGGTGCTTTGAATTTGTTTAATTGGTGCAACAAATTTGAATCATTGTTGTAATGAATATGTTTCATTACTAATGAATATGTTTCATTACTACAATGATTTTGTTTCATTGCTGCAATGAATGGTTTGAAATTATTTATTGACATTTGTACATAAATACAATGTTAGTATTACATTGCAGGTGGTTTGATAGGAATTTTTTTAATTTTTTTTCGAAAATCTTTTGCTAAATAGATTATTTTCATTCCATGTTGAAACACTCGTCTTGAGAAGATTGTTGTAATCGAGGGGTTGAGTGCTATTGTGGCCGTCATATTCAAGTCCTGCAATTAAAAACAAATACGAGGGATTTATTGTTAAGATTTCTATTTAAGATATGTTCATATCTATATCAGTACTTATCATGAACATAAGCAATAATCCCTTAAGCTCTAGAACCACATCATTGTTCTTTTGAATCATGCAATTGTTGTTGTATTGAGGGTTCTGTCATTTAATTATAGCGCCAAATCTCCGTCATTGAGCCAGTGATCACTCTGTATGCAATTTCTTCAACTGCTCCTTTATTTATTTTGACAACATTTGTTAAAATTTTGATTGGATTCATGGGATTGGACGTCGAATTATTATTTTTTATGTTCGTCGTACTTGAAACACTCCGTTTCTTTGAATCCAAATACCAACAAAACGAAACAGGCGCGACCGAATTATGGTTAAAACACAAAAACTCGAATATTCTGTTGCGATTTGTACCGTCACGCACACACAAATGTTCAGTTACATATTTCGGGGTAGTTTTTCTGCTATCGATGCGTCACTTTCTTTGCTGTCGTGTTGATCCTTGCATTCTGTTCAATTATTTATTTGGTTTGTAGATACTTAATTTACGCAAACGATCACAGCACAGACATAAATATTCATACAATTTTTTTTTTAAAAAAAAAATTTAAAAGATTATTACTAAGTATAGTCTGTTTTAACAAATTTATTTAAATTATTTGGGCGGAGAAACATGTCTACCACTTTCGGTGTTTGCAAAGGAAGTGCCCACCACTCATGCTCATCGTTTTATCTAGCTGGCCTCTTTTTTACCCTCGCTCATTTTGTCGACTGCGTTTCTCTCATTATCGTCATAAGAATTAGTTGTGTTACAATAACGAAATAGTTTCGTCAACTAAAAATGTTGACAAACCTCCAAAATAAATAAATAATAAATATAAACTATTAAAAGTAAGAGATAAACCAACTATCAGTAGTTTAAATTTCGTGCCTTTATTTTTTTTAATTTTTAACCCATTTTTCTACAAAATTCAAATTAAATAAGGAAATAAAAAATTGTCAAAGAAGTCAAGTATGAAATTTATCGTTGCAGCGACTACCAAATTTTCGGATATACGACACTTTTCACTATAACAACGTAAAAATAGTAGCGAAAATGTTTCATCCGTACGACGAAGCATTTTTCTTTCAGTGTAGACATGTTTTTTATTGCCTGTCTAGCTCTCAGGTTTTTTTCATGTTGCAATCAAATTAATGGAGAAAGTGGAAGCTGCAACAAATGTAACCTATTTTAAAAATATGTACATATATGAATTTTGATCATATCCCCATTTATTATAAATGTAATACTTCAACGTTTTATTCGTAGCTACTACGCAGCCTGCATTCCATTGGCCATGGCTGGCTGGAAAATGTTAATATAACGGAAGTGTTCTTGGGTAATGATGTCATTATACAAGAATTACCAACTGCACAACTGTTTTTCCACCTCATAAAAATTTCCATTGTAAGAAAAAAGAAAACTTTTCTCAATAAAACTCTTGAGCACTATTTTTTAATAAGACTTTGAGTACGAGTGGAGTAAAACAGAGTGGATAGCTGCATTGGCGATTTGGTTGTGCTGACTGGCTGCAACATGCAGAACTTTAGCTATCCTTCGTTTACGGTCTTCTCCTGAATGACCTTAACTTATGTTCTTTAACTGATTTTTACCATTTCGTTTTAATTCTATTGTTGGATAAAATGTTGAAAAAATAAAAAAAAATCAATAAAAGTAAAAGCGAATAACTTGGACTTGGACACTTGGACTTCACCTAAAGATTCACAACATTTCCAATAAAATATAAAGTGCATTTTATCAAGTGGATGGCCGGACGAAGCATGCATATCGAATATGCATAACTGCCACTTTACTCAGCTGCATCCTTTAATTAAAATTAATATTGAAGTTAAAACGAATCCTGGATGGTGTTTGCCTCCTTATACGATGAAGAGTCGTTATTATAATGACTGAAATGGAAATAATTAATTGTGCATGTTTGTTCGAAGGCAATTGACTTTCCTTCCCCATTATACATTTGGGGTTTGGTTGATGATATATTTGTTTCATGAAAATTTATAAATTGGAAAAATTTATATTACACATCACCAGAAACAAAATTTTGAAATGTAGCAAATGTCAAAAAAAAATCATATTAGCACCTTGATTGTAAATACTATTATTGTCTCCAAAATAGATTCGAGATGATGAAAATCGAAATGTGCGCATTGGACGAATCAACGGTTCTTACTAATGGGTTATCTAGACCCACAAATAATAGACTTGCGGATATTACAGATAAAAGATTGGGGGAGATTTTGCTATTTATCCCACGACACCGAGCGACACCCTTCATACATGTAGTTTACCGCAAAAATAAAATGTGCTGGCCAAACCTAAGTATACCCAAGAGGAAGAGCAGGCTAATACCGGCGCATGGGAGCGTATCAAGAGATGACCATCATTAAACCACATCGGAGTATGAAGGCATTTCTTATAAGAGGCATGATTAGTGTATTCAGAATCGAAACCAGTTAACCGGTAAACCCAATTCCTTACGATTAACCGTACGTACGTTTCGTAGAACCGGTTTCACCGGTTATCTCATGTCAATTAACCGGTTTTTATACATCTGATAAAGCAACGTAGAATTGCAAAACTAGTGGCAAAAAAGTCTTTGCCATCGAATTATTTTGGCGAGAATTTGCTGAAATAAGTTTTCCAATAGCAACAGAATTCATATCTGGCAACCCCGAAGAAGATGTGCGTAATTTGGCAACCCTCGTAAAAGAGAACCAATAAGTGGTACAATTCACTCAAACGTATTTCTCTCTCGCGTCATATCTTGATTATTTCATACTTTTTGCATAGATTATTTAATTTTTCTTCAACATGGTTGGAATTTGTATAAGTATAGTTAGTGTGGGGTCACACATAGCTATTTTACTTGCGCAAGTGTTGAGTCTTGCTCGTGTAATGAAATATTCAATGAGTAGAGTTAGAGAGAGAGAGCAGAGAATGCTTCACTCGTTTTGTTTGTTTGCATTTGTGTGAAGAGAAAATTTAGTATATCTTTTTTGATGTAAGTTTAGAACTTATGATAACACAGGTAGTGTGTTTGCAGAAATGCATAAAACAATAAACAATATTTGCAATTGAAGAAGAAGCAGGGATATTTACTCATCTATGATTTGCCTAATTGGATAAGTCAAATATAAGGACAGATAAAAAAATGGTTTCCAATAACATCCCATGAAGGGATTGGGGAGAGCTTCTAACAATCAGTGAGATGTGCGATTCCTAGTTTTAGACTCACTGATTGGGACCTACAGTTCTACGCCGGTTCCGAGCTATATTTTTGAGAAGCTTTTGCCATGGCTAAGTACTAAGCTAGATGACAGTCGTCGAAAGAAACTGAAGGACGGTATGAGCAGGAATAAAACCTACATTCTCATGTACGCGTGCATTAAACACTGCACCACCGACGGCCGAGAACAGATAGGTTGAATGAAATTTATAAATCTAGGGTGGGCCGTGTAAAATTTGGAATATCAACCCCCCGCAATTTCGAAGAACATGACCAATTTGAATTTATGACGTGACAGATTATTAGTTAAAGGTTAGAATTCTATGAAATGCTTTACAATTGAAGAAAATTGGAAAATACTAAAAAGTTTCTACCAAAAAAGTTCTAAGTCTTCAACTCAAACTGTAAAAAATTTACGAAGTAAATTCGATAGAAATAGAGAGACATCAACACAGTTTGTGGCAGCGAGTTCGTCAATCCGGGTCCTTATTGAATAAAATAACTCGAGAACATGCTCGGGCAGTGCGTTCACAGGCAAATATAGCCGCTATAGATAAAAGTGTAATCGAACAGCCATCAACATCAACTCGCCACCTTTCGCAGCAATTGACTATTTCACGAAATTCTTTGCACAAAGGCTTCGGTATGAAGCCTATAAAGTCCTCTTAGTTCAAGAACTGAAGCCTAGTGAACATCCGATGAGTTTTAGATTCGCTGAATGGGCCAAAGATCGCTTAGTTGAAGATGAGAATTATTACTGAAAAATCATATTTTCCTATCAAGCTCATTTTCACCTCGGGGGCTTCGATAACAAACAAAATTGTCGCATTTGAGGCTCAGAAAATCAACACGTCGTCGAGGAGAAGTAGATGTATCTACAACGAGTGACTATTTGGTTCGGTTTTGGCATGATGGCATCATAGGCCAATTTTGCTTCGAAAATGAGCAAGGTTACCGTCAATGACGAGCGTTATTGTGCCTTGCTCACCGATTTGTTGTCTCCAAAAGATGAAGACTATGACATGGACGACGCATGGCTTCAACAGGTCGGATCTACTTGCACACACAGTCAACGTTACAACCAATTTTCTCGTGCTATGTTCGACACCGCTTATTCAGCCGAAACTTGAAAGTCCATTGGTAGTTCGCAGCTGCGATTTGACCCCGTTAGACTATTATCTCTGGGGCGCCGTGAACGATAAGTGTTACGCAAACAATCCCGAGTTCATAGAGGTCTTAAAACACGAAATAGAGGTCCCACCAGTCGAAAATGTACTGACGAAGTGTGTAAATCGAAACAGATAATGCGTAGGCCATTTGAACGATGTTGTGTTTCTTACATAAATATCAATGAGGGGTCTTTCCAATAAAAAATGTCTTCTTATTTTGTTTAAAGCGAAATTATATTCCAAATTTTACATGTCCCACCCTTTAGTTTCACATTACATTCCATGAAGGCATATGCTTACACACTCTGATTGGGATCAGCAGTTTTACACCGCTTCCAAATACTTTTTGACAAGCTTTTTCATGGTTATGTACTCGATTGTCGATCTCAATATTGAAAAAGATTAAATTAAAAATAAACGATGTTTGTGAAACGCACATTTACCATTTTGTCATTAAACCCGAAACCGGGTTTTGAGCGGTTTCTATACCTCGGTATAACCGAAAACAGGTGTCGCGAAAATGGGATTATTCGAATAAATCGTAAACCAAAATTTGTAAAACCCAATTTTTTGAATTCACTAGACATGGTCCAACATTACTGGATAACGATTTTACCCTTACAATCAAGACATTGTTTAAAAAATACATATGGAATGGACTAATGAGTTGATATTTGAATTTACAGGAATGAATAGTCCCTGCTATATCTAAATACACTGAGGTTCGGAAAATTGGAGAACTTATACTAAATTTATGGATAATTTATATGTGAAATCCATAATATGAAATGGTTGTGTGGCTTGGTGCAAAGTAAGTTATCCTGGAATCTACTATACTTGAGCCAGGGAAGAAAATAAATTCTTCATTGGGTATTTTCCTACAACTAAAAAAATAGCGCACTGAATTGTCTAAGCAGACGATATTTGAAGCGTTGATACAATCCCATTTACATTACATGACTTACATGTGCATATAGTGGAAGTGGCAGTTTGATAAAGTTTCTACAATAAATTCGAAACAAGTCTTCTGAAATGTGAGCCGAACAATATCGAAGATTTATTATTTGTATAAATGTCAATATTAGTTGCCAAATTATTTAGATTTCACAAAACCAGAAAGTAAGGTTAAAATAATTATTAAATGGAAATGAATTCTATTAATCAATCTTTAAAATGGTTTCTCGGACCTATTTTGAATCTGTGAATCTTTCGGACCTATTTTGAATCTGTGAATTATGTGTTTGTATTCAGGATTATACGAGATGTAATAAAAATATATAAAGATATATTTAAATATCTAACAGAATACTTTCAAATACTTGAAAAAGGGTTCTTTAAAAAATGTGTTTACTAAAATGTACTTTAATATGTAAGATCTTCCTACTCAAAATCGTTGAAGTCGTTTACAGCGTATCGGATTTACAGCTATACGGAGACATGGACAAACATACAGATAACTAGTACAGAAATTTCAGTCGGATGAACCGACTTAAATATACCCTCACCCGAAGTCACCAACTGCGATCGAGCAGAGTGGCATTGCGCTAAATATTATTCAATCAATACCCAACGTAATTACCTAAGTAATAATCCTAAGTGATCATGGGCAATTATCCGCCCAATATTTATATGGGAGGTACCAAAATGGGCATGGCGAAGTTATTCATCTGTTTATTTAACACTATATTGCACAAAATATTGATCAGTGGTTTTCTGGAGATATCGAGCCGGAAAGCCTCCCAACTTTTGTACGGGAGGTACGAAAATGGGCGTGGAGAGTAGTTATTCTTTAATTTGTAGGAAAACATTACGGAGTACCGAATTTCATTAAGATCGCTTGTAGTCTACAATAGTTATCGTGTCGATCAGCCGGTCATCCGCCGACCTTTTGTGTGCATTTCACTAAATTTTGTCTAGTATCAAACTTCATAAAGTTTGGTTCGGTTTTGCAGGAGTTACCTTGCAGAACCATCAGCCGTCCTCAGAACTTATCTTGGTAGGGCGTGGCAAAATCACCTTTGTCTTAATCGGTGACTCGCGTTTGATGACATGAAGCCTGTAACCTAATTTCATTAGGATCGAAAGCGTTTCACACGACTTGTCGCATTGACAACCCGGACGACCACCAAGCTTTTGCATGGGAAGTACCAGAATGGTCGTGGCAACCTAGCCAATTTCCTCCAGTTAAGTAGACATTTACAGATTATTAACCAATGTTTTAGTTGAAGCTAATCACATCTACCAGAGAAAAGTTTTAGGAGAAATGTGACTTGTTACTAAATGTGCCGATTTGTATGGGAGGCGTGGCCACAATGCCAATTTTCAACCTCAACTTAAGTTTGGACAAATAATGGTCACTAACAAAATATCATTGTGATCGGCAAAGATTTACGCGAGTTTTCTAGCCGAACAGCCAGCCGGCCGAATAAATTTGTATTGGAAGGTACCAAAATGGACGTGTCAAAACTACTTTTGTCTTAATCGGTGACTGGCTTTTATTGACGTGAAGCCAATACCAAATTTCATTAAGATCGGAAGTGTTTCACGCGACTTATCGAATTGTCAACACGGACGACCACCAAGCTTTTGCACGGGAAGTACCAGAACGGGCGTGGCGACTTTGCTCATTTTCTCCAATTAAGTAGATATTTACGGATTATTAACCAATGATGGAGTTGAAGCGAATCACATCTACTCGAAAAAGGTTTTAGAAGATACATGATTTCGTACTAAAAGAGTCGATTTGTATGGGAGGTACCAGAAGAGGAGTGGCCAAAACGCCCATTTAAATCACAAACTAACCATGGACAAATAATGGTTACTGACAAAATTCCGCTGTGATCGATAAAGACTTACGGTTGTTATTGTGTTGACCATCCAGCAAGACAGACAGACGGGCATGGCTCAATCGTCTAAAAATGTCCCAAAACGAATTTCGTTCTAAGATACTGAGGGTCTAACATGGCTCATTCTATGCGTTACATTTTGTTCCGTATTAAATGATATATACCCCCCCCCCCCCCTTATGGGTGAGGTTATAAAAAGTTTCGGAGGAAAATAATAGTAATAATGTTCGTAATATTATTACTGAAGTGACGGAGCACAGTGGGCCTATTTGCAAAAACAACGGTAATAATACCACAACTTTTAAAGTATTGTTCTGATCATTTTAAAATGTACTAGACCCTGTATAAACACAGTTGGTGCTACAGTGTTGACTACCTTGGTGCTGTTGAAGTTTTCAAAGCTTTCTACTTTTACAATTATAGGCCGATTACAAAGATATTCTAATTTACGAGGATCTACTATGCAAGATAAACAAAAAATACGCTGAGTGTTGTGGAATATCTTTTACCGTTATTAATATACTCGCTAGCAAATTTAAAAATTCTAATTTCTTCATTGACTTTTTTCAGACGTTTATTAATAACACGGACATTTGAGACAAAAACAATATTTCTGAAAACACCACTAAATGGGGAGCCCTAAAGAATACAGGGTCAACTTTTTTTAGTTACCTATAGCCGCTTAGAAATGCGTACTTCTCATAGTTGGTATAGTGGAAAACACTATATTTTCCCGACAAGGTAGAATGATTCATATACAGTTTTCTTTAATTTTTACTATACGAACTTGAAAATTTTTCTGAAAGACAAGACTTTGGCAAATGCGCTTAATGTAAAATTGTGATCAATTGAGAATGCACCCTACTGTACAATAAAAATAAAAAATATAAAGTATATAAAAAATCCTGCCGGAATTTTTGTCAAACGTCGAAATTGAAAATTTGTTAATGTTAATGTTGTCTAGATATAGACTGGTCTTGAGCTTGAATAATGTATTATAAAAAATGTACTATATATATGTTTCAATAAAAGTTATTTGATTTTTAATTTGCCCTGGACACCAGAATTTTTGTCCATCCGTAATCAACAAGAGATTCCCAAAGTAGTATCTTAAAAAAATTTATATGTTTGCATCTAAGTTTATGCAGAATGACGGAACATGGAAATTAAATCCTGTTTAACCAAAACTTTGAATAAATGAAATCATAAGTAATGCAATGCAAAAGAAAGAGCGATGATGGTAAATTTTTTTCTAATGCCTTTTTCGCTGTTTATTGGAACTTTTGCATCTTAATGCTTATGCATCTGGGAAGGCGGTATCGTACGCTGTAAAATATACCTTTCAGTCAATTTTCTAAGTGTTTCAATTAATTTATTTATCAAAATTGTATGCAATATTTTCTAAACTTTTAACAAGCTGAACTAAATAGTTTGTAATAGTATATTTTTTGAATTATACTCCATAAATCAAATAATTATCTAGATAAAATAATACTTTGTTTATTGAGGTTTATTCAATGACTGTTTTACAATTTATTTAATTGATACAATCATTTCCTTTATCGGTGCAAAATGAAATAAGAATCTGATTGAGAACGGGAATTTGTTAACTGAAGACGATTTTGATTTGTTCTGTGTTAAGTAGAAACAAGAGGGCGCCTTATGGGAGATATTTGTTTCCGTTTAAATTTATATTATTCGATCTTTTCGTTTTCATGTTCTTCCATAATTGTTCGGTTCAAGATCAATCACTATTAAAATGTACTCTTTCTATGAAAACGTACATTTTAATAGAAAATATTAAAAAAACAGCAGACAGTTGTCCGAGGCCTTCGGCCACGGACTGTCCCTACAGGCTGTGTCAGAGACACGGCCATTAAGTTTAACGTAGAATACGCCATCCGATAAGGCAGAAAACATATATAACAATAAATGATAAATAACATAAGCAAATGAATTTATTTATTTGATAGTTACTTTTGATAATATACATAAGCTTATGGTAGGAAAAATAGGATAAATATGTTTTTAAATTAAAAGAGTAAGGATAAATGATAAATAACAGACGCAAATCAATTTGATTTTTATTTTTTATAATTATATATCCATGTTAAATTCAAATTCACATTTAACATTTTGTTTCACTTAAATACATAAATAAATATACGAAATGTCAATATTTCATCAATCAAAACAACAGCCGAAGGTTTGTGTCCACACTGGAACAGCAGCAAAGTTTGTGTTCACGCTACAAACTCAAACACTCAACCAAACACCACATATATGCTTGAGTGTATGTGTTTAAACAATTTTCATTTGTGAAATTTAAATATTAGGAAGATATCAACCAATATGAAATGTATATCAAACGAAAGATAACATCTTCATTTACCTACAAAAAAATTTTTAAAAAAAGTTATCTCGCCGTTTCCTCATAATCAATGAAATATAGATTACAACAATAACAATCTAACTCCCTATACCGTAAGGTAAGACGTATTCTACGCCAAAAGACATATGTATGTGAAATTGATTATTATGGTGGATGGTTGGGAATATAGCTTTTTCATCCGCTCCCTTCTCCACAAGTATTTGGGTATGTCATCACACATTATAGGGATAAACAAAACTCATCTTAGCGAGAATTGTCTCAACACTCCTACTTGTGCGAAAACATCCACAATAAATACTTTACCATAACCATCAATGACACAACCTTTCCTTCCCATGCATCGAAAGCCATTGCATAGATGTTGTTGTTTCAAAAAAGAAACAACGAGTGCCATGAAAATTGGCGTTACAGTGTAATATTTGTAGAGTTATGACTGTTGTAATTAGATATATGGTGGAGCTTTTAAAGCCAGTTTAAAGCCAGAATCGCAACTGCCAGAAATGCAGTTACTTTGAGAGGGTAGCATTTCAGCTAACGTCATGTTTTTAACCTACCCTCTCTGGTTTCGATAACAAAATTTCTGATGAATTTATTAAATAATCTAATTATTTCAATTCATTGTCACCGGTGGCCATTAAAACGCAATTGTTTAGTGTTAATTGTATAATTATACGGTTGTGCTAATCCAGCTAGCTATACAAGTAATTAACGAGATTGCGAGTATTAGGTAATATCTTGTATGCTGCCCTAATTTGTTTAAATCGATTGGGCATTGGTGCCTTTGTCCAAAACACCGCACAACCCAGTTTCGCTACTAACTCATAGGGCTATGTACCATAAACATACTTGTGGAACTCCAACTTTACTTCCTTAGCAGCAGCAGATCTGCATTTACCTGCGACCAAGTGTGTCTGTCAACTTTGTGGGTTTCACCTATTAACCACATCGTAGATTTCATTACATTAGGGATTTCAAACATAATTCCGAATAACCGGTTTTATGTCAGAACCGTTCTGACATATTTCTGAATATGCACGTTTTCAATAACCCGGTTTGGGTTTTAAGTCACTGTTAATATAAAAAATCAAATTAAAACAAAGGTCTTCTAAAAGTTGGTATTCCCAACTGAGTATATAACGGGTATTTTCAACAGAGACGCAACAAAAGTAAATCGATAGAGAGAGCAAACGACGCCATATTTTTTCCCGTTCTTTTGACATTTCTCTTCAGTAATGTTTGCCATTTCATCATGGAAAGATATACGAGCCAACAACGAGTCGAAATTATTAAAATTTACTACCGAAATTTGGAGTCAGTGGCCTCAACTTTAAGAGCGGTACTTCCAATTTATGGTCGTCATAATCGTCCTACCAGATCAACAGTTGAGCGTCTAGTGGAAAAATTTGAATCCACAGGTACAGTACAAAATGTTACCGTGCCAGTGAGCCAAAGAAGTGTCCGTAGTGTCGGGAATATTGCTGCCGCTGAGGCTTCAGTTCAAGAAAGCCCAAATGTGTCTCTCAGACGTCGTTCTCAAGCGTTGGGCATCTCTGGGACGTCGTTGTGGCGTATTTTGCGAAAAGATCTTGGCCTACATCCTTACAAGATAAAATTGACGCAAGAACTGAAGCCGCTTGATCACCATAAGCGTTATATGTTCGTGAATTGGGCTCAGCAACAACTTGCAAATGATTCGGATTTTCATCGGAATATCATCTTCAGCGATGAGGCTCATTTCTGGCTGAATGGCTTCGTCAATAAGCAAAATATGCGTTATTGGTCAGACAGCAATCCACATGTAATCCATGAGTCATCATGGCATCCCGAAAAAATTACGGTTTGGTGCGGTTTATGGGCCTGATTCGTCATTGGGCCATACTTCTTCCATGATGATCAAGACCGACACATTACTGTGAATGCGAATCGCTGCCGTTCAATGATAACCGAATATGTTTGGCCCCAATTGGATAATATGGACTTGGAGGACATGTGGTTCGAACAGGACGTCGCCACAAGCCACACAACGAATGCCGCAATCAATTTATTGGAAACCAAGTTTGGTGAACGTGTTATCTCACGAAATGGCCCAGTCGATTGGCCGCCTCGGTCGTGCGATTTGACGCCGTTAGATTATTTCCTGTGGGGCTACGTCAAGTTTATGGTCATTGCCAATAAGCCAGCGACGATTGATGATCTTCGTACGAATATCGAACATGAAATTGCAGCAGTATCGGCCGATTTATGCTTGACCGAATCGAAAATTGGGTTCACCGTCTGGACTTCTGCAAGCGTGCCCGTGGTGGCCATGCAAAGAAATTGGGTTCCATACATAATGGCATCGAACGTACTTTCACAGGAATAAAGAATTTCATTGGTATATAAAACCGGTTTTGTTTTATTTAAAAAAACTTTTGTAGCCCTCTTATTGAAAAACCCGAACAAAAGGAAAATGTTTTGGACCGGCAATTGGCGCTTCTATGCAAATTTTAGTTTCCCCGTTACTATTTTTTGTTTTGAAAAACATTCGTTCATTAGAAGTTCGAAAAAATGTCAGTCAACAAATTTATAAAGTAGCGTTTCTCTTATGAGAAAAAAGCAATATATTAAATTTTGAGGTGGATTTCGGTTATTATCACCAAAACTCGGTTTAGGAAAATTAAAAAATCCTTTAAACAGCAGACTGTCACACCTAAAACACGGTTTTACGAATTCCCTAGTAGACATTCATACAGTCTGAGCTAGATTTGTGCAACTGACTGAGGCATTTCGAATTGTATTCATCTGAGGATATCAAAGGTTTTGGTCAAAAGTAAAGGATAACTTGAAAAACAGGTCAATGGGAATGAAAAACAAAGATAAAATAACGAGTAAAATCACAACTTCTTAAACTATAGTCTGGTCTAGTTTTTAATATATTCAACACAAGGGACGTTTTGACCGAAAATTTATTTTTTGGACTGTGTCAATTTCTAACATCGTGTAGTCTATACTATTAGCTGTGAATACTATGGGCTGAGGTCATTTGACACACGCAATTGTGTTAATATACAAGGAGGAGATATTGCCTAGAGTATGATCGGGAGCTGTCGTGAGGGTGGCGCGGAAGGGAAGGGTGTGTGTTCCTATTCTCAAGTCTGAAACTAACTTTAGTTGCCATGGGAATTTAAACCCTGATTCAGTGCTTTGGCGAAGGTCATGGAACCCAATGAGCCCTAGCTGGGCCATGTGCAGGGAACAAATGTCGAGGAGAGGATATTGAAGACAATAACTATGGACTATTAAATCCGTAGAAAACTAAATCCACCGTGAGTGTATGCGCATCCTACCGCGATGAATTCTAGTTAGAATACTTCAAATTATTCTGAACGGATGTAGTAAAGAATAATATAGTTATTAAGTCGGGACAGTTACTAGTTAAACAGAATAAATTTAGGTTTTCTTAAGTACATCGTGAGCAGAACAATAGAAAGGTATGTAAGATGGAAACAGATGGTATCATTTAACAAAACGTGTTGCCTTGGACAAAGGTGAATGTGAAAAGTTGGCTGTTGATGATCGCCCTCAAACAGGTCTTTCCGATACCTGGATTTGAAGAAATATTAGATCAACAGGGAAGTAGCAGATATATCTCCATTCTTCACTTCGATGAACATGAGAGGAAGGAGAACGAGTTTGGTACTGCACTAGGTAATTTGGATTCATGAAACCGTCGTTCGGATTAACTGGTTCTCCGTCGACTTCCACCGATTGATGAATCATGCCTTAACGGTCAGAATGTCTCCTGTACTTGGATGACATTCTCGTCAATGAGAGAAGAGTAGAGGAACATAATGTAAGATAGTGCATAATTTTACAGCTGTTACGGAGCATCCACCGAAAAGTTATAATGGGGAAGTGCATCCTATTGAAGCAGGAGATAGTGTACCTAGGTCATAAGTCACCAAGAAATGATGACCGGAAATATGTACTAGGAACTGTGGAAATTCAATAATTTGCCCCGCAACGGCTGCTGGTTCCACTGAATGGTGGAATTCCAGCCGGCTTTCGAGAAACTGAAACAAAAGAGGACAGTGTATTGACACACACCAATTTTACAAATCCATTTATACTTAGTACCAACTCTGTGTGTATTCGCGCTTATAACAAACCAAGGCATTTGTTCGTGTAGATATACAGGGTGATTCAGAAAGTTCCGGACAAATTTCTCCAGCGTATTCCTTGGCTCATTTCATGAAGAAAAGTCCACTAGGACCATGTCCGAAAATGCAGGGGTGCGAAATGGCAGCGGGTTCAACATTTTCGGATTGCTGGTCGGAGGGTAGTGGGGTAAAGTTGCTAACTTCTGAGCCAGTGGTCGGATTTTTTGGGCTTGCTGGATAGGTTTTTAAGAGGCCTTTCAGAATCAATAAAAAAAGGAGGAAAAAGTCCAATCGCCGAGATACAGATACAGAGCTACAGAGATACAAATGACCTAAACGAAGCCCAGAGGTCTTACCGTTCCAAACTTATGACCATTTTACTGAAATGCAAAAATGAAATGAAAAAAGTCAAATCGCCGAGATACAGAGCTTTCGGAAAAAAATATAAAAAAAATTCACATAACCTCATTTTGCTCAGCCAGATGGCAGGTAACTTATAGCTATACCTCTTACCTTTCCAAAATGACCTAAACGAAGCCCAGAGGTCTTACCGTTCCAAAGTTATGACCATTTTACTGAAATGCAAAAATGTGTGTTTTGATTTTTGGAAGCGAAATAACAGCACACATTTATTTGTTTTTTGTAAATTAACACGTTTAAGATTTTATTTTAAAGAAATTTTCAGAAATGGTCATAACTTTGGAACGGTAAGACCTCTGGGCTTCGTTTAGGTCGTTTTGGAAAGGTAAGAGGTATGGCTATCTTTCAACAGAAAACATAAGTTACCTGCCGTATGGCTGAGCAAATTGAGGTTATGTGAATTTTTTTCCGAAAGCTCTGTATCTCGGCGATTTGACTTTTTCTCCTTTTTTTATTCATTCTGAAAGGCCTCCTAAATACCTTTCCAACAAGCCCAAAAACGAAAAAAATGTGACCACTGGCTCAGAAGATAGCAACTTTACCCTACTACCCTCCGACCATCAATCCGAAAATGTTGAACCCGCTGCCATTTCGCACCCTTCCATTTTCGGACATGGTCCTAGTGGATTTTTCTTCATCAAATGCGCCAAGGAATACGCTGGAGAAATTTGTCCGGAACTTCCTGAATCACCCTGTATACATTACATTGCATCATAAAAAAATGGTGTTCCATAACATCCCAAGAAGGAATTGAGGAGAGCTTCTCATAGTTAGTGAGATGTGCGTTTTCTAGTTTTTACACTCATTGATAGACTGGCACCTACAGTTTTACACCGGTTCCGAGTGGTATGTTGAGAAGCTTTTTCATAGCTATATTATCGCCAACAGTAAGCGAGGTAGCCGCCGTCGAAAGAAATGTAAGGTGGTGTGGGCAGGAATCTAATCCACATTATCATGTACAAGATCTGCGCTCATTAACCACTACACCACCAACGGCTAAAAAACATTCATTAACAGAAACTAACAAAATCGGTAATAACATTCAAAATTCGAAAATAAATTCATTTATGTTTGTTCATACAGGGGCCTAATCACGGCACTCGTGATCGAGAACACAATCGTAGCTAGTAAAATACTTTTGTATTACACTTTTGGAAACGGAAAACAATAAAATAATTTCCCTTTTTCTTATTGACACTTTTTCGGTTTTGTACTTTATTTGCGATTTCTACTTTAATATATTTTAATATTAAATGATCGATTTGTTCGTACAATATTTACATGTTTTAAATAATCGATTTGATATTAAAATATTTATGTTCTTGTAAAAGTCAATTTTAATCTTAAATGACAGAAAATTACACGGATTTTTGTCTGATCATAATTTTACCTCAATTTTAAAGTTTGCGGGAATGGTCGATAATTGACATTATTTTGAAAACAATTCGTTGGAACTGTTTGCTGTCCTGTCTGTAGTATTGGAATTGCAAAACGTGTAAATTAATTGTTGACCGATTTACAAATGCAATGATTTGCCGATTAATCTTATGTTGACATATGTATAGGGATAATTGGAAGACACTATTACTTTAAATTATATTGGCAGGTGTGGAGAGAATATAAGGAGAGACTATAATATTAAATTTCGTACAATCGACTTGTTTTGATCACGGTTCCCGATCAAAATATTATACTATTTAGTTTTACACTGAACATTCTGCTAAGTTGGTCATTACCAATGAAGTGAGAGTATTTGAATAAATAAATTTTTACCAATTCTCAGATTTTCCTGCATTTTTCTCACAATATTTGGCAAAATTGTAGCCATAGTAAAGCTGAACAACTTCTGTGAACAAATTAGTACAGTCTGAACGTATCTAGTCACCCTAAATAGCTCATGGTGATAAATAGGCCCTAAATAATCAACAGTAAAGGCATCTCATTCTGTCAATAATTGTTCATAGGTCATGTGACTTCTAACCACCTTAAATTTCCATCGACGACGGATGATATGATGGCGACAGTATCGAGTATTTAGCCATAAAAAAGCTTCTTAAAATATCATTTGGAATCGGTGTGAAAACTGTAGGTCCCAATCAGTGAGTGAAAATTTAGAAAGCGCACAGTTCACTGGCTGTGAGAAGCTCACCCCAATCCGTTCATGTGATGCAACGGGAAACGTTTTTTTTCATGGTCATGTGACGTTAGGATAAACTAATACTTTAATTTTTTCAAAAATTTTTCGTTCTACTGACATTACATTGGTACCGATCAATTCAGTAGACCTGCCTCTAACCGATACAATTTACTAGAACGTTGATATAGTTTTCAACTACAAAAGTGTAATTAATGAAAGAAGCGAGCAATGTGAAGGATTTATCTAAAGAAAAGTTGCAACAATATTTAGCAAACAAATTTATAATTTTAATTCAATTGTTTAATTTTATAGATCGACGTCAAAATCAGAAGAGGAACTCAACATGAAGAAGTAGTGAAGTTTGGAAGAAATAGTGAAGTTTATTTTCGCATAAAAATTAAACATCTGTATACAATTGGCTTCTCGAAAAGTGTAGAGCTATCGAGCTAGAGCTATGATCCAAAAATGCAACATTTCGATCAAAACCTGTCGAACATCTGTGATTAGGTCCCAGGTCTATTAACGATTTAATATTATTAAAATTATCAGTTTCTTAAAAACTTAAGTTTTCTTTCAAAATAGTATAAGTATAGTTCATTAATATTTTTTTTTAATTCCTTTTTTCAAATCTGGTTTAAACGGACGTCTCTTTATTGGTTATTTCAAAATCCAGTTTCAAATAAAGTACTTGATTCAAATATCTCGAAATCTGGTTTTCAAAATAAGCCGCGAATTTGAACACTCTAACGGGCAGTTAAGAAATTGCGACCTTTCGAATTTGGAAGGCATTTCAAGAATTATACGGACCCTCAACATATTATCGGGACTAATCAATCCTCTAGGATTTCCAAATTTTGGCGTAAGTTGATTGAGATTTCTGGCACCACTGTTGAGGCACTGTTAGAACAACCTAGAGTCAAAACCAGGGTATAGGAGCAAGAAGATCAAGCACTGGAAAATAGGGGAAATTCTGAACTGGAGATAGCACCAGACTCTGTGACGGAACCGAAATAGAACGACACCTTGAGCACGAAATTTAAGCTGTCATTTAAATCACAAGTCGTGGTATTGCGATAGTGATAAAGGACTTCCATGACAGTGCCTTAGGTGAGGGGGCATGGAAAACTATGGCTAAAATCAAAAAACAATTTGGTTGGAAGAGTATATATAGGGGCTTAAGGCAATCAAGTATTGTGTCGAGGGTTTAGTTTGGCTAAGTAATTGCCAAATATATTGTGTTTAAAATGCTTGTGAAAAGACATTATGAGGTCGAATCAGTGGTTAACTCCGTTACCATACCAGGAAAGGCCCACAAATCTGTAGTCTAGGGATCTCCGAGTAATTTTGGGATGGCATTAGGATAACTGGATATCCGAATATAAAAAAAACATGACAATAGTGGTTTCTTAACTAACGAACTTTTTTGAGCAATTTATAAAAAAAGTCCAAAAATGTGCTCTTTTTTTTTTGGTTCACTTGAATAAAGGCACTTTCACTAATTTTAATGAAAAACAGATTTCTTGTTTTTTAAATTTATTTTACTTTATTTAAAAAAAAATAATTAAAAAAAATTAAGTTACAGTGTTTTATTCATAAATGCACTAAAAACTAGAAAATAATTTTTCTCTTAGCCTCAATAAGTATATTCTTCTTCATGATGGGGTTGTACAATGGTCCGCCTACTTAGCACTTCAACAACAATGGTCTAGATACTTTCAATAAAGAGCGTAATTAAAATGAATTAGTTAACTAATTTTCTAGGAATCTCTCAAATAAAACGCTTGCATTTAAATTAAAAATGGTGACATTTAATTTTGACACTTAATTTGACATTTAATTTTGTCACCATTTTTAATTTAAATGCAAGCGTTTTAGTTGAGTGATCCCTAGAATTATTTAACTATTTCATTTTAATTACGCTCTTTATTGAAAGTATCTAGACCACTGTTTGTTGTTATTTTCTAGTTTTTAGTGCATTTATAAATGTAACTTAATTTTTTTTAATTATTTTTTAATTTTTTTTTCATATTCATGTATTGCCTTCCAAATCTGACATGTGTGCAAAATTTTAGTTCGATTGGTCAACTGCAACTGTGTTAAAAATGAGTTACTAGATTTGAACAATACAGACAGACAACAAAGCAAGTTAAATAAACCACTGTAAAAACTATTAGTAATGGGTACAACTCCCTTTGTTTTTAATAATTTCAAATATACGTGTTTTCATTGAAAGATTAAGAGAAGTTATGTAATCCAACGAAATTTGACTCCAAGCATCCTTAGTGGCCTGAATTAGTGACTGCTTGTCATCAAATTGTCTACCTCCGTCATAGACCTTACGAGACAACAAACCCGGCATTTTCGATAATGTTTAGATCTGGCGAATAGGGTGGTCAGTCAAGAATATTAAAATTTTGGTTTGCAATGAACTCCTTTACTACTCTGGCGATGTGTATAGGGGCATTATCCTGTTGCAATATCGAAGATATGGGTCCAAATAGTTCACTGAACTTCGGAAAAATCGATGCCAATAAGGTTTTATAGCTTGCACCACTCATTTTAGCACTTTGAAATTAAAGATCGATGGTGCCACAGTACGTAATAGCACCCCACACCATACCTCTCGAGGTCCTCGATGTAATTGTCGACAACTTTGGGGCTCCGTTGAATTTGCTTAGCTATTACGCGGTTAGAATATCCCACAGAATGGTAAACATCGATTTTAGTTTTTTCCGATAGATTTAAAATTTTTTGTTTTGCCATTTTGACTCGTAAAATGAATAAGATGAAATACATGGTAATATACAAACGCTTCCTACAAAGAATCATCGCTTGCTTTAAAAATAATAAAAGAAGCTAATGTTCTTATGTAAGAAAAAGAATAAGAGTATGCATTTTGTTTACAAAGAAATACTTTTTTTAAGACCAGGTACTTTTTAAATAAGTGATACTCTTTTGAGGATAAGGCTTATCTCATGAAAAGAAAAGATATTATTTTATTTTTAAGAAAGGGTGCTTTTAAAAAACGAATTTTGTAAGAAAATATATTTTTTGTAAAAGAAGGTATTTTTTTTAAGAAAATCTTTTTTTTACGAAACAACAGGTACAATTTTAAGAGTTATTTTGTACTCTGTTTAAGAAAATTTACTTTTAAAAAAAACGCACTTATTGAAGAAAATTTTATTTTTTTTAAAATCTTTCACTTGAGCTTTTCTAAATTTAATTTTTATTCGGTTCAAACTACAATATGTAATAAATAGACTCCACCTAGAAAATTTCCCATTAAGCAAGAAATATCCCTCCATAGGTTAGTATAGACACAAACCAAACCAAAAAAACGAGTGTAAGAGTAAGTGTGCTGCCAAATGTAACTCCTTTCTCAGGGTTGAACTTCATGGATTTGCCAGTCTTGCACTTTGGCTTTTATAAATTTACTTTTTATTGGGTTCAAAACTACAATATGTAATAAACAGGGTCCACCTAAAAAATTTCCCATTAAACAAGAAATATGATAGTCTGGACACAAACCAAAAGTACGAATGTTAAAGTGCTGCCAAATATAATTCCATGCTGAGGGTTGTGTTTCATGGATTTGCCAGTCTTGCACTTTGGCGTTTCTAAGTTTACTTTTTATTGGATTCAAAACTACAATATGTAATAAACAGACTCCACCTAGAAAACTTCCCTTTAAACCAAACCAATCCAAAAGTACCCAATATAGTTGATAATAATGGGTTGTAATAAAGTAGTTAAAAAAATTTGTTTAAACATATTTAAATTTTTGACTCGATTGTATTTAAAAATCTATGGAAAACTGCATCTATAGTAGTGGAATTGTTAGTTGTGGGGGTTTGTGGAGAATTGCTCATATGCAAGTGGAAAACGTCAAATAAAAATTTTGATAAAGCTTGCGACTGTGGGTTTGCAAAATTTATATTAAAATCTCCACCCATAATAATTGGCATGAGATGGAGATTGTTACCCAATTGTCGTGCACCAGCTTCAGTGTAAGGCAACAGTACGTAATGAAGATATGTTATAATCTTAATTTATATTGGAATCTAATAGAAATTTTATTAGAATTAACATTACCTCCATTCAGCTTTGATACACTTTGTGTTGTTTTATGTTCTGAGTTATAATTTTTTTGGTGTTTTGTAAAATATTTTATTATTTTGTATTTGTTGCGGTTGACAAGTTATTAATCAGCTGTTTACTGAAACGTAAAGCCGCATTCGCGTTCTCACACACAGAATTTCACATAATGGCCTTTCGTTTTTTTTACAAAAATGTAACTCCAATTTGTCGCTGAAGTTGGTCTATTCCTACTCCAGCAACATATTTGTTCGAATAAATAATGTACTATTAAGCGGTAGATGGCGCTGTACTTCGAATTTCATTTTCAAACTTAAAAACATCAATGAAAATTGAACCCATTTGTGTAAAAGACGCATTATAAAACGTTATTTTATCTGTAGAATCTTTTAATACCAAATATGTTTAAATACATTAACATTTTTTAATATTCGAAATACAACCCTGGATGTGACATTTGAATCATGATGCAACTAATAGAGGTTGTGTTATAAGAACAACTTAAATGATTTGCTTTTTCTTCTGTTCATTACATGAACAATCAAATTCAAATGTATTTGGTTTTTGTAAATTCTGGCTTACTTTTATTCTTGACATAAATTTGTGTTAACTTTGACACGAAAACAACATACATTTTATTGTTGCATTGATATATTGGCCGTAATACTGGTATCACCTGTTAGAAAAAACATCCCGATTCGAAGTAAACTGTTGCTTACATTGTGAACGCCTATTGAAAATGTTGCTTGCGTTGTGATTCCGGCTTTATGCATGTAGTTATTTTACAGCAATGGTTTTCGAAAATTAGTAGCTACTATTGCACACTAGAGGGTGCTTATATGCAGCTGTTAAGTATGAATGACAATCTCAAAGACGAAGAAGACTTATAGTTTGACAAGTTTAGTTTTTAGTTTTCATTATTTTGCTTTGTTTTAGTAAATTTCTTATTAAAAGTGCAAAAAATCTTTTTAAAATTTATTAAATTTAAATGCTTTTGTATTCATTTTATTTATTTCTTTTCATTTGCCTACGATAACATTATGTACGACAATTAGTGAAAATTAGTAGCTACTATTGCACACTAGATGGTGTTGAGTATATTGTATGCAGTGTATGATTACACTAATACACTCATACATAGCTCACACCGATTTGATAACGCTTTACGATTGGTTAACGATTACATCGCACATCTTACTCTAAATTTGTGATTGTATTGTGAAAACGATTTGTACCCCCAGCGTATAGATGTTTACACATCAAAAATTTTAAACTAAAATGACGAAAATAAACGAAAAGGATAAAATAATAACATCAATAACGCAACATAATAATATCACAATAATAATGTCCCAAAATAAGTAATAATATTAAAGGGCTGCATGAATGTTTTGTTTTTCTGTCTATTGAGAATGAAACGAAAACAGAACTCTAATTGAGAATACATCTAACGAGCGAAACAAATATATACTTCATTGGCTGTTGGGCAAGCAATCGAAACGAAACATGCATTCTCAAAAAACCAATGCAAACTATGCTATACTTGAGTTAGAGAGTGGAAACATGAGAGAATGGAGACATGAGAGTATGGAGACATGAGAGTAATGAAACAAGAGAGATCGAATAGAATAGTACATCACACTAGTGGTCGTTTGTTTCGTTCCAAAAATCAAAACAAACGAAACATGAATTTTTTTCACGAGAATGAAAAACGAAACACAATCACTCTCATCTTTCCAAATTATTATGGAGACAATCGAATGTTTTTATTTTTGTTTGTGTGCGATGGAGAATAAGGAAATGCTTGGTTTCAACATTGCCGATTACAGTTGTCATTTGCATAATTTGGCGGTTTCCCTAAATACAATTTACATTTTTTGCAAAAAAAAAAAATACTTGCTGCTGCATAATGGAAAATGATTTGACTAAATTCGTTACAAAGGGTCCGCCAAATAACTTTTTTTTTTGACAATGCTATAGAAAAAAACTACTGACTATTTTCTCAAATTTCTTTTTTTATTTGAAAGTACAATCCTTCCGGTTAATAATGGAAAATAATTTCATTCAAATGGCTGCCTCGGCTGGCTATGTAGTAGCCTACACGATCGGTCCAATTTTTAAGCACATTATCGATTGTGTGCAGCTGTATTTCACCAATGGCTTCACGAATATTGTCCTTTAAAGCGTCAATTGTCTCTGGCTTGTCGGCGTAACACTTATCTTTGAGGGCACCCCACAAATAATAGTCCAACGGTTTCTTTCACTTTCTTTCTACTTTCTTTCACTTTTTTCACAAGATAACGAACATACGGAGCTGACGGTGCTTCTCTTCTTCCAAAATCCGTACGCAATTTTCGCATACATTCTGCAACATTACCATAATTTTCAAAGTAATGTCGCAATATTTCCCAGCGTTGTTCAAGCATATACACAACCATATTCGTTCAGCGGAAGGATAAAACTAATTATATGTCAAATCAGACATGAGCTAAGTGTTACCATTCACGAAATAAACACTAGTTGGAAAAAAAAACGTTAGATGGCGGACCCTTTATAAAGATTGAAAACGCTTCAACTTTGAAGATACGGCCGCAAAAATATGAATCAAAAAAGAAATCAAATTTTCATTTCATTTGATTGTAAATTCAATATTTTCAGTTAAAAAATGTTCAAATGGTAGAACAACAACATATTTACAAATTTAACTTACTCCATTTTTTTAATATCCTTCTTTCACAAACGACGAACACAAACTATCGGAATTACGGGAATGTTTCCTTTATTTTGTTTTTTAAAACGAAACAAACAAAACATTTCCTTATTCTCCATCGCAAACAAGCAAAAATCAAAACATTCGAATGTGTCCATAATAATTTGGAAAGATGAGAGTGATTGTGTGTTTCGTTTCTCATTCTCGGAATAAAATTCATGAGTGATGTGCTATTCCACTCGATCTCTCATGTTTCATTACTCTCGTGCCTCCATACTCTCATGTCTCCATTCTCTCATGTTTCTATTGTCTAATAATAACAAACATTTTTGGAGTTCGATTGCTCGTTTCGCTTTTACAAATGCGAATAGGAAGACTGTTTACAAATTTGAGAATGTGTTGAACAGCGTTTCAAGCATACTCGTGCAGATCTTTAATAAATATCAACAACAGCTCTTATGGTAGTGATGTTACTTATCAAATGTATTCGGTAATAACAAACTCGGTACAAGAAGAACAGCACTAGTAAAGTACGACAATCAGTAAACATGCGTTCGATGTTGTACTTGTCGTAAGTTAGTTTTATATGGAAGCCATCAACAAAATTCGTACAACTGTTGTGAGAAGTTACGACAGTACGACAAGTACGAGACCTTGTGAAATACTTAATTATATTATATGTTCAAACTACAGTTTCCAAACCATAAAGTCGGGTTCTCCAAGTTCGCCGAGTACCGTCCATCATGTAGCAGCAATTAATGAAAAAGTGGTAATTTAATTTTTGGAAACAGTGTACATATCATAACTTAAAACAGAGAGGATTTTGGTGTAGTGGATAGTAGAAAGCAGAGTTGGTAATTTGTAAGCAAAAAAATGAATTTTTCTCAATTTAGAGCATTTCACGTCTGATCTGTTCGGATACTACAAATACCTCGATTATCTCCATAGATATATTCTTAATTAGTTGCAATAATCGAGGCTGGACAGTATAACATTTGATTTGTTATATTTGATACATATGAAGTTACACACCCTGTATCAGTACTCTCAACTTGGTATCACGTATTCTCTTATGTTCTATGTTTGCATACAGCTCAAATTGTATGCAAATCGGCTGAACCACTTGCTGTCTTTAAACAATATTAAAAGCGAGGCAGATAAAATATCGTTCTTGATAAGTCTTGGCGGATCAGAATTAACTGTGATGATATAATCAACAAAGTATCATCACATTTCAAACCGCAGAAGAATGTTATCGTTGAATGTATTAAGTTATTTAAAAGAGACCAGCAATTTTCGGAGACAATCCCTGACTATATTGTGGAATTGAAACAGCTGTCCCAAGAATGTGAGTTTGGTACATTTCTCGATAAAGCGCTGATTATCAAATTTGTGTGTGGATTAAACAATGATGTTATACAAAATCGTTTGCTGAACGATAGCAGCATGACGACTTTTGACAATGCGTGTCAACTAGCATTATCTCTGGACATGACTCAATCTCAGGTGGATATGCTAAGAAATAACACAGTACATACATTAAAGTACGAAAAACCTTTCAGTTCTGGAAACTATCAAAAGTAAGATCCGCATCAACGCGGCAGAGAAGCCAGCAGAGGAAGACGTTTATTAGGGAAGAGAAGGAATGCTTATAATACAACAATTGTCGCATGTTATTACTGCAACCGAAAAGGTAACATTGAACGGAATTGCTGGACAAAGCAGAATGATGAAAAAAAGGGCGATAGAAGACATAATAGAGATAGTAAGAGTAAGGATAAGTCAAGAGTTAATAACATTGATTATAGTAGTGATAGTGATTATTTGAACAACCTTAGTAATATATTTGCATGTGAACATACACAAAGTTTATTTGTTAATTTAAAATTATACAAAGATGGAAATTGCCACGGGGGCATGTGTATCGGTAATGCATATATCCGATTTTCAAAATCACTTAAGTCATTCCAGAATATCGAATGAAAGTAAATGCTTGAAGGTTGTCACGGGTGAGCAAGTCAAGATTGTTGGCTACGTACATGTTGAAATTGAGATCAATAGTCAGAAACACAAATTAAAATTATATATTTTGGATTCGATTAAAAAATTTACACCTTTAGTTGGAAGAAATTGGCTTGATATTTGTTTTCCAAACTGGCGTGGTGTAATTTGTGATGTGAAAAGTATCAAACCGGCAATTAACTTTGAGAAATACACTACTTTGTTTTCAAAATCATGGACAATTAAAGAATATACGGCCGAAATAACTTTGAAAGATGATTTTTATCCTAATTTTTCCATCGCATATTCCGTGCCCTACGGTTTGTGGAAAAAAGTTGAGGATGAGTTAGAGAAGATGTGTAAAGATGGTGTTTTAATACCAGTTAGTAGAAGTAACTGGGCGAGTCCGATCGTAATAGCAAACAAAGGTGACGGCTCGATAAGAATTTGCGTTGTTTGTCGTCGTACTGTTAATCGTTTTGTGGAGATGGAACATTAAGTCACTCCTCGGGTTGACGACATACTTGCTAGCTTATCGGGTTGGAAGTTCTTTTGTAAATTGGATTTAACGGGTACGTATCCACAAATTAGCGTTACAGCTCGGTCTCGTGAGCTCCTGACAATCAACACACACCGTGGCTTATATCAATACACCCGCCTTATTTACGGCTTAAAGACTGCTCCACAATTATTTGTGAAATTTTAAAGGGTCATGGGAAAACATTAGTTTATTTTGACGGTATACTAATTGGTGGTGTGGACTTACTCGAATGCGAGGCAAATTTGAGAAAAACGTTGGAGAAATTGTTGGAATTCCATTTTAAAGTCAGTTTTGACAAATGTAAGTTTTTCGAGCAGGAAATTGATTACTCAGGTTACAGTATTAGCAATCGTGGCATAGTTCCATCAAAGTCGAAAATTGACGCTGTAGTCAGTGCTCCATCGCCGACGAGCAAAAATCAATTAAAATCTAATCTTGGGATGATAAACTATTATAATAATTGCATCCCCAACTGATCATCGAATTTACATATTTTGTACGATTTAACCAAGAGTAACGTAAAGTGGCGGTGGTCTGAAAAACATCAACAGGTTTTAACGTAGAATACGTTATACGGTAAGGTAGGGGGTGTTGATCTGGAGCACAAAATTTTGAGAAAATGTTTGTCACTTTCATTATAAGTTTTTAATACTGTATGCATGCATTGAAGAAAATTCAAGTATGGTCGTAACATATTTAATATGTCTTCTTTTGATTTGTATTTAAATAATCATATTGCTACATATATTTTTTTTGATTCTATAGTAAATCAAAATTTAACTCCTTCAAATTTTGTATTAATTTTCATATGCTTTGTATTTTATGTATTATAACATCATGTGTAAGAGCAGTACGATTATCTGTGTGTTCATCACAGAACCAGTGTGAGAAAGAGAAGAAGTATAATGACAATGCATGATTTATGTGAACATTACAGAACCAGTGTTGCCACATGCAGTATTTACACTTGTTTTCAAAAGTGCATCGAATTGATATAAAGTGTACCCAAATTTTGTCAAAAATTATCCTAAATTTTTAACATACAAATTAAAGATAAATTTGATAGATTTAAATCATTTATCAAAAATTATATTTAATTCATATATTTTAATTGCAAAATGACTAACGTATTCTACGTCTGACCTATGCGCCCGTGTTATCTAACACAGGCTTCATATTTTTGAGAAGAACAAAGGCCTTTTGACGGATATCGGTGTTTGCTTTGCGCATTACGACCCTGCCAAACCGATAATAATATCATGTGACGCTAGTCCATCTGGTGTGGGAGGCATTTTATCTCACATAGTTGATGCAGGGAACAACCTGTAATGTTCGCTTCCAGTACTCTAAAAACAGCTGAGCGTAATTACTCTCAACTGCAATACGAAAATTTCATAAATATATTTATAGATTGCCATTCACAATTGAGAGCGAATGGCAATTAAGAGAAATATTCTCGAATAAAAAGGGTTTACTCATTATTCGATTACACTATTCGTTATAAAAAGGGCTTTAAAAATGTGTCATGCGAACGCTCTGTCTAGGCTACCATTGCCAGATGAGGTAGAAGAAGACGACGATAGCAGAAATATTTTGAATTTGATAAACGAGATACCGCTTGATGTCGACGATGTTCGTCGAGAACTAAAAAATGACTATGAACTGAGCCAAGTTTATAAATGTGTTCTATCAGGCTGAACGAAAGCCATTCCAGCAAATTTGAGAAAATATTATAACAAAAGTGTTTCCCTGGGTACGGAAAATGAATATCTTTACTATGGCGATCGAATAGTGATACCAGAATCTTTAATTAGCATAGTTCTTGAGCTATTGCACAACGATCATATTGGCATAGTTAGGATGACAGCGTTGGCAAGGACGTACGTTTGGTGGTTAGATATCGATATGGATATTGAAAATTTTGTAAAATCTTGCAACGTATGCTCTGCACAACAAACCGTCTCAAAACCAATCCTAATATCATGGCCTCAATCAGAGTACCCCTTCGAAAGAAATACATTTAGATTTTTGTAAAATTGAAAAAGTTAATATTTCAGTAATAGTAGACAAATGTTTAAAATGGATAGATGCCAAAATTCTAAAAACAACTAACGCTAACTCCCTTATAGAACTTTTAAGGTAATTTTTCTCCATATTCGGATTGTCATGGCAAATTGTGAGTGACAACGGACTTCCATTTGGATCCAAAGAATTTATCAAATTTTATGGAAACTGTGGGATTGAATGCCTAAAATATCCTGAGTACCACCCGCAGAGCAATGGAAGTGCAGAAAGAGCCGTACAAACGGTGAAAACCAGTTTAAAGAAATATTTACTAGATCCGAAATATAAACACAAATCATGGGATTTGAGAATAAACAACTTCCTATTAAAGTATAGGACCACGCCAACAACAGTAACAGCCATTCCTCCATCAAGTTTGATATTTAGTTTTAAACCGAAAACGTTATTAGACAAATTGAATCCTAATTCAAGCACTCCTGATATCAATAGAAAAAATTTAAGTGAAGATGAACTGAGAATACATGGAAAAAGTATAAGCGAAGTAAAGAACATCGAAATGTCGGAAGATATAAGAATTTGTGAATATAAAGAAAATTAAATAGTTTTATACAGAAATGTCCTAAATAATGATCATAAATGGATTAATGCGAAAATTGTTAGAAAATTAAGTAGGTTAAGGTATTGTATCAGTATTAATGGCAGACAAAGAGTGGCTCATATTAATCAAATAAAGAAATATACCGGAAAAGTTGTAAGATTCGGTTCACAAAATCTAATTTATTGTAGAGATAATAATAATAAATGTAGGAGAAGCATTGGTATACCATGTGAAATAGAGTTAAGACGATCAGATAGAATTAAGACGACAAAAGAAAATAATGGAAATTAGTTGTAACGTTTTTGTGTAATAATTGTAGTTAATTATTTGTTCATAAGTAATATATAATATCACTCAAGCACATATATATTTAGGAGGAACTGATACATATGAAGTTACACACCCTGTATCAGTAGTCTCAACTTGGTATCACGTATTCTCTTATTTTCTATGTCAAGCTCCGTTACACCTAATAAATATATGTCTAGATATAGTACTCTGATTTCAACACTCGTTTGTTTCACTTGAATCTCGGACACAACAATATTTCTTATAAACGTAGCAGCTTGTTATAAATACTTATATATTTTTGAAATAGAGCAAATAGAAAAGTACAACTTGCAGAAAATGTATGTAATGGACACAATTTATAAGTTGTGTTTCAGAAAGTCTCCAACGTTTAACCTTTACTTGCTGAAATCGAGCACCGACTGTACCTACAATACGAGTTCATCTGAATTTATCTGTGTACATAGATATGTGCGTGTCGAGCGGATGTAACTGTAAACTTCTTGGAAGAGAAGGAGTCAGCCTGTGGTCATTTAATGTCAACATTAATGCAAACACCTTTGGGCTCCTTTGTTGCACTTCAAATTAATGTTGATTATGATGCTAGTTCCGTGCCGTGTCTGGGTCCGTGGGTCTTTTAGTGAGATGTCAGAGATGGTTGGTGGTTTGATGGCACACTATGAAATTATAAAGTTCGCATTAAACGGCACGTGACGTGACACCAGCTGGCTTAACCGAATCGTATCTTCTTGTGTCAAAAGGTGAAACGTGCTTTATGTATCAGTATTGCATTAATATGCGCTATCATGTTTAGAAACCAAAGCAACAAATTAATCAGAACCGTAGCAAAGATTATTTCATACTTTTAACAAAAAGGAAATATTTTTTCTCTTTATGTGAAAACTCACGCAAACCTTTTACCTACGCAGAGAAAATAACGAATATTCAAATCTGACACGGAATTTATCAACTCAATTACTTTTATATTTGGATTTAAGCTAATGAAGAAAGTTATAAACTCAAGTACGCATGGAATTACACGGTAATTTAATATATTTCAATTGAATTTACAATCACCTTAAGTATAAAGTTAATCAGTCCTTTATAATATTTGCGATGGAATGCGTACTTGTATTCAGTACTAAGTTAGTCAAGAATTTATTTAATTTGCAATTATATACGCAACCAACTGGAATACGAAGTTAATCAATATTTAATACTTTATTTCAATTACATGCGTAATCAATAGGCTTCGGAATTCCGTGCAAATGCATGCATATATTTGACTGATTACACAGTGCGATAAATGAGCAGTTTTTCTTTAGGGTCTCAACGAAACCAAAAAATTAGGAAAGTCCATTGGCGATGTATCAGAAAACCCCACTCGGTTTTGGCACAGATCATAACAATTTTTTTTTCATAGTCCAAAGAAGATTTCAGATGTTTATTAAAGGTGTACTTCTAATTATACTTCAATATATTCTAAACCATTACATATTTTTCATCATAATTTTAGGTCTTTCATTTTGTAAAAAATACACCGTCACTTCGTCACATGACGAAACGTCAAACAAAGTTGGATATTTTTTGGATTTCTTGTAATTTTTTAGCACAGTGTAAATAATTTGGGGTAACTGTGTTAGAAAAAATTATAGCCCACAAAATTGTTGATAACTTTGCAATATAGACTAATCAACAAAAGTTCCATTTATTAGTCCAAAATTGGTGTAGAAATGTAATATTTTGTAATTTGTTCGTTTTTTCTCTCAAACCTTCCCAAATAAAATTTTTATATTGTAAAAAAATGGTTCCGGAACGTAAAAAAAATCAAACGCTCCCTACAAAAAATCATCGCATACTTTAAAAATAATAAACAAATAATAAAATAAAAATAAATGGTTTCCCATTACATCCCATGAAGGGACTGGGGAGAACTTCTCACAATCACTGAGCTGTGCGCTTTCCAGTTTTCACTCACTGATTGGGACCTACAGTTTTACACCGATTCCGAACGGTAATTTGAGAAGCTTTTTCATGGATAGATACTCGATAGTGTCGCCGTCACTATGCGAGGTGACCGCCGCCGAAAGAAAGTTTGAAGGTGGTCAGAGCCGGGTTCGAACCCAGGATCTCATGTACAAGAGCCGCGCACACTAACCATTGCACCACCGACGGCCACAAACAAATAATAAAGTGCCTTTATTCAAGTGAACAAAAAAAATAACACATTTTTGGACTTTTTTATAAATTGCGCAAAAAAAGTTCTTTAGTTAAAAAACCACTGTTGTCATGATTTTTTATATCTCAAGATGTCTAGCTTCGATTTCCATTTTAAAATTCTGCAATCAGTTACAAATTGCAAAAGATACAGGCTGCTGTAAATGGAATTTTTAGTGCCTTTAAATAAGTGAACCAAAGTGCATTTAAACGATTCTACAAATCAGAACCATAAAAACCCTTGGTTTTGATATGTCGTTTAAAAAAAACCCCAAATTTTATAAATTTTACCTCAAAAACTGGATTTTTATTACCCTAAAAGTGAAATCGTCATAATTTAAATACAAATAATACAAGTACCAAAATGCAAATACCAACAAATGCTAAAATTAATAAATAAAAATTGGATTAAACTTAAAATTTTATGAGAAAAAAATTACAACTCTCAAAGGATTTAAAATATAATTGCTGTTTTCCAATAACATTCCCCATATATTGCAGTTTCCTTCAAGATTCTCTTTTGAGGGGACCACAATTTTTTCCTGCACCCAGGGCCTCAAGTAATCTAAATCCGTCTCTGCGTGCATCATCATATAGGAGTGTGTTTGCTGGATTTGCTTACAAGTGGCTAGAGACATCCAAACACGATCCAATGCCAGTAGGTAGCCTGGCTTACCGCGCGTCACTTGAATGATGCGCCAAGCACCGCTCTCATTCGAGAATGGGTCAGAAAATTTAACTCTTCTTTGCATAATGATGGAAATTTCCATCATAACATTTAGTAAATAAAAAAAGCCACACAAAAGAGATGTTGATGATGTAGGGTAAATTTTCTGTTGCTGGCAAAATTTTACACGACTATTACATAGAATGGAACTCATCTGTTTAAAAACGAAAACCAACATCATTATAATTTAGCAGGTTGAAGTTATAATTCCGCTGTTTGTTGTGTTTGAAAAAAAAGTGCAGATTCTGGAACATATTACGATACTAATCTATACTTTATTAGCATATTATATTTATAATGAGTGGAAACAAGGTTTGTTTTAATGTTTTTGTTTAGAGCGCATCAGCGGCTTAAGTGTATGTCTACTGACATGGGACGGTTTAGAGTGCTCCTTTTGAACACTCAACATCGCACCCCTCTTTTCAAACTAACTAACTAAACTATGTCTTTGTTCTTTTTGTGCAAGTTCTATTCAAATACCTCTTGTAAATTTATCAAAACCATGTGACAGAAATTTACATCGCCATGCAGTAACGTATGGTAAAAATGTGATTATAATAAGTCTTTATTTTGCGTTGTTCTTTGGAAAATAATGGACGAAATGGCTATTGAAGGATACTTGGTTCATTTAGAAGACGGTTGGCTGTTGATAATTCTTGGATTGTTTATAAAAATGCTCAGGAAAATAATGAGCCAAAAAAGAGTCTGCTAACATGGAGCCAATTCGGGAACGAACTGCCTTTTGTGCTATGCAATATCGGAACAACTAAATGTGCTAAGAGGTCTTCGCAGCAGCAGTCTTCCCAACAGCAGTAATCAAAAAGGTGAAAAAGTTATACTGCCCCTCCACCCCCTAAACACATAAGGAAGGGTGGTTCCGAACATTGACCCCAAGTAGGTTCACTCAGATGCAAATACCCGAAGTGAAGAGGTTATTCCTCAATCTCTTGCAGTAAATGTGGAATTAATTTTTGCCTAAATAAGAATAAAAATTGGTTCTTGAATTATCTTCCGGAATAAAAATGGCACCAAGGTGATGGAAATTTTCATCACATTATTTTTTATTGTTTATATACACCAGGAACTTTTTAAATAAGTTTTCCTTAATCTGGAGCATGAAAATATCATAGTGATTTATTTCACAAAAAATGGAAAATTCATGCAAAGAAGGGTTAAAGAGCCCGGTTAAGCACTACAAAAGCCAAAATATGGGCGCCTACGAGCACCAAGAACGGCAGAAAACGTGGAGAGGGTAAACCAGTCTATTCGTGAGGATCCGTCTCTTTCAATTCGGAAACGCTCAAGTGCGTTAAATGTGCAAAGATCATCATTACACCGCATTCTGCATAAAGATATAAAACTACACCCGTACAAAATTCAATTGGTGCAATAATTAAAACCCCAGGATGGCAGTCATAGGCTTGTAGTAAACCAGGCAATTGACTAAATCAACGTTTAACAACATCTTGTTTGCGGATGAAGCTCATTTTCGTCATAATAGGCATGTAAATAAGCAAACTGCCGATACGGGGTGCAACGAATCCGAAACACAAGTATGAGAGGCCACTTCATTCATCAAATGTGACGGTATGGGCTGCCATCACGGAGTTGACCTGGCAAGCCGTCGTGAAGGTTTCTATTTAGACGATATTGTTTTTAAGAAATAAATTCCCAAATACTGTAGGTTGATAATTAATAAATATTTTTTGTAAGGATATTGTAATTTTTATTTTATTCTACGAATTTATCGAAAAATTACTTTACATAAACTTGAAAGTAATTAATTTTTTGGTATGCTCATTACCAATGCCTAACAAATTGTTCTTGAGTTATGTTAAAACCTGCAGAACTGGCTTTTGAAAAGAAAAACTTTACCAAAGAATTTAAAATTTCGCATATTTGCATAAAATTCAGCAAAATATATTATGGTTACATTTATGTATTTTTGCCATTGTATAGTGCAATTGTTTGCAAGAGAGATGTTGACATTTCGATAATTATGACAAAAAAAAAAGTTAAATTAAATTTGTTAAAAGTAAAATTCACCACGAGGAAGAAATATTCAGAGAGAGGTGGTACGGGTTTTCAACAAATATTTCAAAACTCTTTCGTAAACTTTACAGGAACTGAATACGGTGCTCAACATTATAACTAAAATACTTATTTCTCGTGGAACAATGTGAACAATGTCTGTATTACAATTCCTCTGGTAAGGTTTCATTCAAGGTGTTTGCTATCCTTTGTTTATCTTTCATTTGTGCCACTAACTATTCATGGCTTTGCAGTGTTTCAACCAAGTCTATCATCAATCTTCCGTTAAGACTTCATATGCGAGAAAAATTCTTACAGTTATTCGGAATTCCAGCTGCAACAGGATAAGAATCGTATAATAGTGTGATATGTGAGTCTGATGTCATTGCCAAGACTATGGTTGCAAACTCTTGCCTTATGACGGAAGTTGGAAATCATCCACGTAAGACATGGTGGCTTACAATGTATTTGTAATGTCTTTAGGGAAATTAAACATTATCCTTTCCATTTCAAAATGTTTGAAAAACTTTGTAAGCAAACATTTGCAATGGGAAATAAAAGTTTCTTTAAACATATATATGTACATTGCACCACATGTATGTATAAGCATGTACATAAATATATGTTATGCATGTGGCTGATGCTGTTTACTTCCGCAATATACTCGAAGGGGAAGTTTCACCACCAATATTGAAAGTACACCATCTCGCATATAGTCGACGCCACAAATGTAGATGACACAATGTCGTTTAAAGGTAATATAAATCAAAGCTAATTACCAAGCAGGAGAATTGACAAGACCTTACTTAGAAAAGCATTCTGGAAGGCCTTCTAATAAATTCGCCTTACCATGCTACACGCCTTATCCAATAACGTCTTCCAGAAACCCTTGCCTTTTCGTTCTCCTCAACTTGTTAATCCACAAAGTGTTATTCGGCTTCGAAATTTTCGCAGAGCTGAGTACTCGTACTAAGCAAATGAAGGGAGAGCGAGGTTTTCGGTTCATGATATTTTCGTAATTTTTTATAAGAATATTTTATTCTATTATCTCACGCCCATGACGAAGAACTTTATGAATGTGATGATGTGCTGTTAATACTCCAGGTTCCAGTTAATGTTAATACTAATACTGCTACTAAAAAGAAGTTTATAGAGTTTGGTATATCTCCACTGCATGGCCGTATACGATTTCTGGAATACCTTGATGTTAAGTATATACGCAACGAAAAAATTCGTTCTTCCAAAACGAAATCTCACATAACTGAAGTTCGTTTGGGGACTGCACTTGGGAGAAATGAACTTCTGTTAAGCCATATATGTCATTGCGTTTGGGAGAACCGAAAAATGTTTGCAGCAAACGAGTTATGAAAAACATAAGCTGAAAAAAACGTTTGCGAGAAACGAAAAACGGTTCCGCCAACTGTTCCCTCGGTTAAAGCAACCGAGTTGTAGTTGATCCTAAAAGCATTTGCAGTAAACGAGTTATGAAAAATTAAAGCTAAAAAAACGTTTGTGAGAAACGAAAAACCGTTCTACCAAGTGTTCTTTCGGTTACAGCAACCGAGTAGTAATTAAAACTTTTATTTATGGCTTCCACAAGCTCGTTTTTGTTTAAATTTCCAACTTTTATGATTTTGGTTTTACCCATAAAGTTTGCTTTAAAAAAAGTTGAAATTTTTGTCTATTTTTTCATTGTATACCCACACGTCTGTATCGCTTTGAATTCAAATAATAACTAAAAGCGCAGCAAACCACAACACCTCAATTGCCCGTCCAAGATATATCGACCAGTGTGTGATCACTTTATTGTGTATGCGGGAGTGTGTATACAGTCGGGAGAATGAGTGAAATTTACGTTCTTCGTAATCTGTGCACTCATTAGAAAAATGGATAATTTCAGTCATCGCAAACAGTTTTTAACTTGCGGCAAATGTATTTTTGTACGCGTTTAATGCAAACGAGAACTCGTTTGCAACAACATGATACACATTTGCGATAAATCAGTTTATTTTGGAGAACTACATGAACGGTTGCGATTAATAAAATAATATAAATCAATCAAAGTATTGTTGTGGCAACCTAGCAATAAAGGTTTTTTTTTTCTTTGCGTGTCGAAGTCAACCTGGAAATCAACTGGCAAATGTTAGAAATAACACGGCGCTCATTGAAATCAGAGCAACCGAGGAGAGAAGAATACAAATTGCATTTAAGGAAGCAACTGGTCTTTACATTGACCCTAACATTGGACCCTAACTAGTTGGTCCAAAAATTGGGCAGATCCATTTGATACGACGTTTTCACTGGGGGTTGTATATCTTATTTCAATTATGATGCAGACAAATTCACTAGTTACACAAAAGTTATACCATTTTGGGAAGGGCAGAACAGGGGGTTTAATAATATTTAATAGACAATAAATAGGCAACCATGTTTTGTTCCTCAAATTTTTAATAAAAAAGTAGTTTTTAGAGGAAAAAAATCTTATTGAAAATTGCGGCAAACGTACACAAATGTAGATGTCATAATGAAATTTTGCAGATATGTAGAAAAAATGCTTTCGAAATGAATAGCTAAAATAGTCAAATTCCCAAAGTAGGGTAAATATGTTCCAATATTGGGAATTTTTTAGTATAATGATCGCCATAACTATTTACCGCAGCGATACGAAAATATTTTTTGTGTACCAAGCCAACATATTGGTTTAATAAAATATGGTGTACATTTTCTAATCCGTGCTACACCATTTTTGGAAATACAAATTTTTGTATTGAAAAATCGTAAATTTTGGAAAGGACCTACTGGGAAGTTGCGTTGACCACAATGACAGAACCTCACACATCACAGGAATACAAAAATTTACAAGCGAAATAATTTTGTCGCCTTAAAATTTTGACCTTTTTGGAAGTTATGTTTTAAGAAATATCTAACTTTTGTTTGAAGCAATATAGTTGCACAAATCTTTCCAATAGTTTAACTAGAATGCTATAGGCAGTCCAACAATATCAATCATTTAAAAATAGGGCTCACAATGATTGATATCGCACCGTTAAAAACATGGAACCAAAATACCCAAAAAGTATGAAATTTGTTTCTTATAACTTGAATATCTCTTAAACTATTTGAGATAATTTACACACGCAGGTATGTTTTTTGTAGCTATTTACAAGTACTATCACCCTGCCAAATATCTTTTTAATATGTTTCTAATTAAACTTTTGGTAATGAATTACAAATTTTACATTGTAGGAACTGAGATGAGTATCTTTAATTACATTCCCTAATATGAACTATCGACTTCAATGTTTCAAAACAGACTAAATATTTTCTTTATTCCATCAAATATTTATAATGACAAAAATCAAAGGTAACTTAGATTATATTACATACATTTTAGAAATATTTACATATAAGAAACATAGCTTGCTTTGATGAAAAAACATACGAAATTGTATTGAAATGTTTTTATAAAATGCAAAGATTTAGATTACAAATGTATGAAACGTTATTATTAATTTTTTAAAGCAAAGGCTTCTATGTTAAATATACTTAATTATATGAAAAGTGAAATTGTTAACTGTCTTGGGGAAGGTAGTCCCTACAACATTGCCCAGGTAACCAACTGTAGAGGGTCTAGAAAATCTGGAAAATACCTAAGAATGTGAAATTTCATCAGATATCTCATTCCGTTCAAAACTTACAGAATTAATTCCAAAAAAATTATGTTACAATAGTATTATTAACTGCATGGAACATTCGCCACATCAACCACGGACCCAATAGCATTATCAACGTCATTACTAATGGCAAAAAGGGCAGGGCAGTCACAGCAGAAGCAGAACAATTAGCGTAGGCCAACGAGAGATGTGATGCATACATTTGGAGCGAGCCGTATGTAGTTAAAGGGATTTTCCGATGAGACGAACTCCAATCATTGCACTACGCAACAGCCAAAATCTTATCCAACATCCACAATACAATTTGGATTAGTGGGTCCCCTGAATACAAAAATTGTCGAAATTTGTAGTTCCATGGATACATTTTTTAAGATTTTGTAACTAACGGGTCCGCCAAATAACTTTTTTTTTTGAAAATGCTATAAAAAAAAACTACTGAATATTTTCCAAAATTTCTTTTTTTATTTGAAAGTACAATCCTTCCGGTTAATAAGGGAAAATAATTTCATTCAAATGGCTGCCACGGCTGGCCATGCAGCAGCCTACACGATCGGTCCAATTTTTAAGCATATTATCGATTGTGTGCAGCTGTATTTCACCAATGGCTTCACGAATATTGTCCTTTAAAGCGTCAATTGGCTCTGGCTTGTCGGCGTAACACTTATCTTTGAGGACACCCCACAAATAATAGTCCAACGGTTCCTTTCACTTTCTTTCCAGTTTCTTTCACTTTTTTCACAAGATAACGAACATACGGAGCTGACGGTGCTTCTCTTCTTCCAAAATCCGTACACAATTTTCGCATACATTCTGCAACATTACAATGATTTTCAAAGTAATGTCGCAATACACAACCATATTCGTTCAGCGGAAGGATAAAATTAATTATCTGTCAAATCAGACATGAGCTAAGTGTTACCATTCACGAAATAAACACTAGTTGAAAAAAAAACGTTAGATGGCGGACCCTTTGTTTTTTGCATTATTTGTCCAAGTGTTTTAAATATGAAAAATATCCGAATTGAAAATACCTTCAAGTTATCTAGCTATCATTTTATAATCCGCTCTATACTTTCCGAGAAGCTACAAAAATTGGGGTGAAAAATATAATTTTTTTCTGAAAAATAATTTTATTTCTATTTTTTCAAAATTCAGAAAAAATCGAAAACGTCATAATTGTTTGGTTTTATATCTTGATCTTAAAGTCAGATGCATACATATGATATGAATGAAATGAACCAAAAGTGATGAAAATCTCGATTTTAATTTTATTCAAATTTAAGTGAAGGCATCTCATTGCCTTAAGTGAAGGCATCTCATTGCGACAGTGGCCGTCGGTGGTTCAATGGTGAGTGTGCGCGCCTCTTGTACAGGAGATCGTGGGTTCGATCCCAGCTCCGACCCGCTTAAAATTTCTTTCGACGACGGTCACCTCGCTTAGTGACGGCGACACTGTCGAGTACTTAGCCATGAAAAAGCTTCTCAAAATACCGTACGGAACCGGTGTAAAACTGTAGGTCCCAATAAGTGAGTATAAAACTATAAAGCGCACAGCTCACTTGTTGTGAGAAGCTCTCCCCAATTCGTTCATGGGATGTGATGAGAAACCATTTCTTTTTTTTTTATCTCATTGCGACAAGAATTGCAATTATTTGTTTACTTTTCATTATGATGTGTAAACAATGGGCCTTTTCGGAAATGCATCACTGCTCTGCAACTGATGCGCAGCACGTTCGTAAATGCAACATCTGACAACTTTGCAGGTGTTTTGAGACCGTAATTGTTGCAGTTGTTGTTGCATTTCCGAATAGGCCAAATGTTTTATTTTCGATACAAACAATTCACGAAGCTTAGTAAGTAGTATGAATATAATTGCAAGTTCTTTTTTGTCAGTTGTGATATTTAGCGGTTTGTTTCCCTAAAAAAGCCACGCATTCAGTTCCTGCGAAATTTTCGTAAGAACTTTTATCATTTATCTCTAAGCGGAAAACGTTGTTGCTAAGAGTTACCACCTAGCTTTGATTTACCTTGCAAATATTTCATTTATAATTCGTCTACGTACTCCATTTTACTTTTAAAACCTTTTTTTTTAGGTTCCTTGTGGATGTTAAAAATTTCCAATTGTAAATTTTCCGGTCCCAAACAATTGCTTTCGTACGATATAACTTTGGCGTAATTACCCTGTAATTGAATTGATTGTACGAACAAAATGAAAATTGAGTGAAATTTTTGGTTCAAAAAAATTTCGACATTTGTATACATGTACTTCTTCTTTCAAATAAAATTTCATAAAATCTGAATATCGGGCTTAAGGAACCAAATGTTATCTCCAACCATATACTCGTTCCACAATCCCTCACATCGTTGCTCATGGACTTTAGTTGTTGGCGTAATTGCCCAACGTGCTTCTCGCTAACTTCTCAAAGTTTGGTAGGAAGAATTCCAAATTTATTTTTAGGAACATGTTTTTGTCTGAATGTAGCATCGCTATGCTTTGCAGTACCAACAAATTGCATTTACTTTTAATTAAATTTATTTAAAATCTACTAACCAATAGTTACAAAGTAAATCACTAATGATGTACTTATAATTCGCACTATGTTTGTTTCTCGTCTTAACTGACGAACATCAAATATTTAGGCAAAAAAGTGTTTATAAAGATTATACACAGTACAATTGTTACTTCGAAACTTGTACTGTCACAGTCTCTTTAAAAGCGAATGGCGAGTGTGAAGAACTAAGCCTTGAATTTAACTAAAATCACCCGACTCCTCTAGATACTATAAACAAATTTCTACTTATTGGGAATGTTGAACATGAGTGTGAAAAAAGCTGTTACTAAGAGAAAACGTGTGTGGGAGATTTTTGATGAAGAGAGTTTGAAAAACAAGAAAAGTACTTCTGGTGTATCTTCCCAAAAATAAAGAGACAAATACAAAGGATACGACACGCAATATTGGGATGCCAAAGAATCCGACCTCACCATGCGAGATAAAAGTTGTTTTTTAAAAGTCAGATTTTTTTCAGTAATAGAAGATAACCTTGCGTATAACATTTTTGTTCCCCAACAATAACTTCAATAATAAAGTACAGAAGGAGAGTATAGGTTGTCGACATTTAATTGATAGGATATTTAAAACTGTTTCAACTTGTGGAAACAAACAACATGGACCATGTAAGATATGCTATTTATATTAATCTGGGTAAAGTTTGATATTAATTTCTTATAATTTCTTTACAGACTTTACCCTTCATATTCGAATTTCGGTGGTGCAATGGCTAGTGTGCGCGCCTCTAGTACATGAGATCCTGGGTTTGATCCCTGCTCTGACCACCTTAAATTTCTTTCGGCGGCGGTCACCTCGCATAGTGAAGGCGGCACTATCGAGTATTTAGCCACGAAAAAGCTTCTCAAAATACCGTTCGGAACCGGTGTGAAACTGTAGGCCCCAACCAGTGAGTATAAAACTAGAAAGCGCTCAGCTCACTGGTTGTGAGAAGCTCTCTCCAATTCCTTCATGGGATGTAATGGGAAACCATTTGTTTTATTTTTTATTCAAATTTATGACCAAAAAGTCGATAGAATCGTACAAACATTTGTTTCAATTCTTAAACCAATACTTATTCCAATTCGAGGTTTCTGCATATCACACGGATTACGAAATGCCATTAAGAAAAGCGTTCGAAGAAATTTTTCCCACCGTGTTTTTAAGTGGGCGTTGTTTCCACTATTGCCAAGAAGTGCATAGAAAGAGCCAGAAAATAAAATATCTGGAAGTTCTATGAAACAAAACGAAGACTGCAAGAAATGATACCGCAAAATGTTAAGCTTCCCATTGTCACGCCTAGATCTTATAAAGGAGATGCTCTTGCATTTAAAGACTTAAGTGTTGCAGTTCCCTCAAATCAAAGAGGAGTATTTAAAAATGTTCGTTACATGTTTTGAAACGCAATGGATGTCAAAGGTTAGGTGCCAAAAATTTTAGGAGTTCCAGATTTTATAACAAACGATTATAAGAAGAATGTTTGGAAAACCATATGTAATCTAAAACTAATTATTTGATTGAAAGAAAGTATGTTTGGTTGGAGTATGTGAAAAGTTAGATTATGTTAAAAAAAGTGTGTAGAAAAAGGATAAGTACTAAAAAAATCGGGGACCGATTCATGCCACTTTTATGTGCGACATAATGTCCATGGACATTGTGCTTCCAAAATGTATTCGTTAAATTGAAATTATGTTTTTCCAACTGAACAAAAAAATTATTATAATCAGGCGCATTATTATAATCCGTTTTGTATCGTAATCCTTATTTTGTAAGCGTTGGATCCAAGTTTAAGAACTAGGTAAATATATCAAGTCAATAGGGCAATACGATTTCATCAGTTCTACATTTTTAGAAGTTTTCATCAAATTGGCTATATAGCAGTGGTAACCAGCCCATAGCCTCGCGAAGCAGACAATAATCGTATTTTCCACACACACACGATCGGCAAGTCCCATATACACAACAACTATGCTTGATTCGAAGCATCAGTCCCCAGCTAGCATTTTCAATCATGCACGACTCTTTCACGATCGGAGCCGACGATTAAAGTAATCGTGCACGATGTCGTATTCCAATCGCGCACGTTCAGAGCAACTGAAGTAACTGTGTCAAGACGGCGACTCTTACTTTCCATTCGTCGACGATGAGCAAAATCCAATCGTCGACAATGAGCAAAATCTTTTTCTTTTTCTGCTGAGCAGATATTGGAAAACCCGTTAGAATTTCAGAGAGACATAATTAAATTCTCCTTGCAAAACACAAGTTCGGTGGAGTATGCGGGAAGAAGTAAGACAACAATAAGAAAACTACATGTAAGACTGCACAAAGTAAACACAAAAACAAATCGTGAGCACAAAGTCTTAAAAGCAGAGAAAAATATAATTCTGCTCCGACAATCGTGGTGACGATTGGAAATCCAGTCGCGAAACAATCGTGATCGTGAAACAAACATTCAAATGCTAGCTGGGCTGCTATATAGAAACGCTTTCGTAATCAGAATTACGATGCGAAACGGATGCGATCATTCGGCTCGTGGGTTTACCAAGATCGCTGGCTTATTGGCATAGGCCATAGACTTGACGTAGCCCCACAGGAAATAATCTAACGGCGTCAAATCGCACGACCGAGGCGGCCAATCGACTGGCCCATTTCGTGAGATAACACGTTCACCAAACTTGGTTTCCAATAAATTGATTGTGGCATTCGCTGTATGGCTTGTGGCGCCGTCCTGTTGGAACCACATGTCCTCCAAGTCCATATTATCCAATTGGGGCCAAAAATATTCGGTTATCATTGAACGGTAGCGATTCGTATTTACAGTAATGTGCCGGTCTTGATCATCACGGAAGAAGTACTGCCCAATGACGCCGCCGGCCCATAAACCGCACCAAACCGTAATTTTTTCGGGATGCAATGATGACTCATGGATTACGTGTGGATTGCTGTCTGACCAATAACGCATATTTTGCTTATTGACGAAGCCATTCAGCCAGAAATGAAATTCAGAAGTCAGAAATTGGACGTAGCGCTCTTAAAGTTGAGGCCACTGACTCCAAATTTCGGTAGTAAATTTTAATAATTTCGACTCGTTGTTGGCTCGGATATCTTTCCATGATGAAATGGCAAACCTTACTGAAGAGAAATGTCAGAAGAGCGGGAAAAACTATGGCGTCGTTTGCTGTCCCTATCGATGTACTGTTGTAGCGTCTCTGTTGAAAAACCCTTTATATGCGACTTAGTATCGATCGACAATCCCTAGTTACCAGCACTCACTGAAAAATTCATTAGTCCAAAACAACGACAGAAAGCTTTTATCCTCCATGTTCTTCTTTGCTTCTTGCATACTAGCATTGTTAAAGTGCTTTGAGATGAGTTTTACTCTATCAAAGAGTTGTATTTTGCGGGGATATAGATTGGATGGTTCACAGAAACACACATTATAACCTATTAGTCATTGTGTCTCCAACAAGTACTATTAAGTAGCAAACACAATATGTTTGGAAAAAAGTATACTACAAATATATTAGTGACAAATACGTTAGATGCCAGATGCTACAAATACATTATTAACGGTTTTCCAATTTGAGTGATATGAATTCTAAGTGACGTTTCGGCCATATGTAGTAGTCATCATCTGCCATTTTTTTTTTCATTTTATTCAGTAATGTTTACAATTTCATCATGGAGAGATATACAGAAGAACAACGTTTACAAATTATTCAATTTTATTTTATCAAAGTAATCGTTCTCTAATTAAAATTTTTCGTGCGCTTTTACCATTTTGTGGTCGTAATAATCGTACACCTGTGCTCGTTATTCGTCCAATTGTTGCAAATTACGAGGGTACAATTTCTTTACATAATGTTCAAGTGCCAAGCAGACGACAAAGAACCGCTCGAAGTCATGAAAATATTCCTGCCTTTCAGGCAAGTGTTGCTGAAGATCGCAGTTTATCGAACCACAATCTGGCGGATTTTGAGAAAGGGATTTGATCTTGCAAATTGATATCACTCAAGAACTGAATACATTGGACTACCGTAAAGGTCAAGAATTTTCTGATTTTATCTTGGGACAAATTAAAAACGATAACGGTTTTTTTTAAGAAAATCATCTTCTCCGATGGGGCTCACTTTCATCTGAGTGGTGCGGTAAATAAATAAAACTATCAATTCTGGTGCGACCGAAATCCACAAATTATTCAACAACAACCATTAGGTTCACCTAAATTGACAAATTGGTGTGGATTTTGGTCTGGTGGAATCATTGGTCCGCACTTCTTTCGAAACGAAGCTGGTAACATCGTTACCGTCAATGGAGATCGATGATAACCAAATTTTATAGCAGAATTTGATTTTAACAACATCTGGTTTCAACAGGACTGGGCTACGTGCCACACAGCACGTGCAATAACCGTATTATTGCGAAAAAACTTTTGAGATTCGATTAATTCAAGAAATTCTGACATTGAATGGCCTCCAAGAAGTTGTGATTTAACAACATTAGACTATGTCTTGTGGGGTTAGTTGAAGTCATTGGTCTTTTGCAATAAACCAGACTGTCTTCAAGCTTTACAAGTCAATATTGAACATTGAAGATACGACTTGATTTAGTGGGTAAGTGCTCGAAAATTAGGTTCACCGAATTCGTTCTGGCAAAAGAAAACGTGGAGGCCATTTGAAAGACGTTTTATTCAGAGCTTACTCCTAGCGATTGTACTTCACATTAAACAAAAAAACATTTGAATTTTCTTAACAATTACTGGGTTTTTTTTAAAGAAATCATATCACTCAAATAGCGAAACCCTTATTTGCATCCAAATAACAAAAAAGAGGGATTTTTTACCGTGAGAACGTAATGGGCAAAATATCGATTGTTTAATGGCCTGTGAGATGTGGTTCGCCATCCTACTGAAACCAAAGATTATCCAAGTTCATATGTTCCATTCATGCCCATACAACTTCGGTAATCATGGCTCTGGGCCAACGCTGCCTTCATTCCAAAATCACCAGAGGCGGCAAGTTTGTTTGTTGACTTAGCAGCGAAGTTAAAAAGGCGCCTGCTCAAAAAAATATGATTTTTCGGCCAAATTCGATGTCCGATTGCAGTTGGCAATATTTGCATAATTTCAAAATGGTTTTCAAGCGTAAAGCGACTAATTTTAGTTTACTTCGGACAGGAAAACAAATTAATCAGTGTCAAAATAACATATGATTTATAAATACAAATGAATTTGGTCAACCCGTTATTTTGGTGTTTTCGCTTTTTGACGAATTTTTAGAAAAGTATAAAAATAGTTTTGGCGATCTAAAAATGACAAAAAAAAGTAATGTTCAACTAACTTGAAGGTATTTTCAATTCTGATTTTCTGATATTGGACATATCCTTCTCGAGCCGTTAGAAATTATAAAATTAGTGCAGCAATTTCTTCAAAAATTTTAAATTTTATTTAAAAAATCATGAAAAAAAAGTTATCCATTGAATTTAAAATGTTGTCTATTTTCATATTCAGCGGGCCTTAAGATATAAAAACTGTACGGCGGTTATTGGACCACAGAAAAATTGTTTCCATTTTGTTGCATCCACCAATAAAGCTCTCACAGATGAAACAAACAACGCGTGCGCTTGAATATAGGTTTATGTCAAAATGAGTTGAACGTGTGTACTGTTGCATTAAAAAACACAACAAAAATTGTTCGCGTATAAATTTTGCATTTACACAATCAACAGCGTCTACTTAGGGTCCAAGTCTGTAAAAATCATGTTAAATCATTCAGTACGTAGTATCCGGGGACCAAACACAGTAAGCTGACAAGAAACGAAGGCGGCATGGCATCCGCCCGTGTATTATTCGCCATTCGTTTTGTTTTTTATTAGTTTCTTTCGCTACTTTCTTTTACCGCCTTTGAAGTTAGCACTCATTCTTTTTCCTTCCAATACATTTTCGTATAATGTAATTAATGACGGAGGAAATTTATCAGTTTAACATTTATCAGTTGCAATTGTAATGAGAAACAATAAAAGTTTTAAACAAATTTAAGAAAATTGCGATAAACTGGAAATTAATATGACAACAACAATATTTATAAGATACACACATTTTCCCCCACAATCGCAATTTTCTTCATTCTCCAAGAAATCAAAATCATGGACTGGTAAGAATGGTCAAGTAGGCAGCTCTGCTGGCAACCGATTCAATATGGAATGTCCATTCTGGAAACAAATGGCCAAGAATATGAAATTTCAATCACATCAACACAGTTGAAAATGGGCACCAACTGAAATTGGTAAAGTACTATCAGCAACGGGACGAGTTACCAACAGCATCATCGATATTGAGCTATGTATGTGGGTACAGGAAATGCAGCCAAAAAAGCAAGTACATTCCTTGCCCCAGCTAGCCCTAAACTGCATGAAACTTAAGCTGCGGCACATAAATTACAGTTTCATCGTATAACCACAATAAGTCCGTAGTGGAGAAAGTCTGAGTGTTTGGGGTGTTATTTTCCTTGTTGCATTGGTCGATTTATTTCGTGGATAAAAAGCGGTTAAATAGAATAATTGTACTTTTTATTGCACTTTCTTGGCCAACAGCATTGATAAATGGCCACAAAGTGAAAAGGAAACAAACAACTTTATTCTGGATATTTCGATTGCAGTGACATTTTTGCCAGATGTGTCAGTACACATAAACACGATATGTAGCAAGAAACCTTTCATTGCCCTTCACATTTTATGCAGTCACACAATCTACCATCGCACAGTGGTTATACATCGCACAAAAATTGGCTAAATATAAGTTGATAAAATAAACTACTAAGAAGCCATTACAGGCTGGTAGATTTGTATTTGTACCACAGGCTGGTAGAATTGATAAAATTAGCTTTCTGTATAGGTTTTTATAAAACCTAACCTTTTCTTCCGGAATATCGTTAACGTTAGCATACACCCACACTTTTTGCAGAAAACTATTATTTTATGAATATTAATAAAATCTTTAAAGTTTTGTGTGTCAGGGTAACGTAAGGACATGCCACAATATGGGTAAGGTACAGAACAATTGAAGATAGAACATCATTTTGTCTGCTTGTCGATTCAAAATACCATTCTGAACAGGTTAAGCGCTATGCATCCGCTGCTCACACGTACCAAATATTATTTCAAAATGCACACAAAATGTACTGCCATCCACAGGGAGCTGTGACCAACATTTCATTACTGGTTCTGCGAAACATAAAACAAATTTACGAGGAAAAAAACTAACAGTTTAAATGCTGTTTGCCACAAGATACCTCAAGCCAATGACGCTAGCCTGAAAATCCATCCGTTGGTGTTAGAGTACTGGTCAGTGTTGCAATAATCCGTCGGCTACTGCGACTTTGTTGTTCTTAACCCGGACAATAGCTGTTCTGACCTCGTCTTGGTTAGGAGGGGGGCAATCGACATCGACGTACAAATTGTGATCGATTGTCTCATCATCATTAGATATCTGAGGTACTAATAGCGAGGAGAAATAATCTCTCCCTATTCCCAACATGTTTTGCATATTTGCGATGAGATTTCCGTCCGTCCGATTTTCGATTCTAATTTCCTATATAGATTTCATTCAATTTAAGATAAAGAATGAACAATGCATATTTTTTACTTATTGTACTTTATTTTTGATGTATTAACATCTATAGTCAAGGGTAGGGCAATCTATCAAAGTGAACACATGCAAACAATTGTAACGTGACGTCATGATCCGTCCGTACATAATACCAAACACTCACCGCCATTCCCACCCACATACCCGTCACCTAAGCATACACAACATCCAAAAGTCCCACCAACCACCGCGAACAATCACACTCACTGACAACACACAAGCTCTGTCGACGTTGTGTACATATTAGCAGCGAACTAGTTTTAATGTCCACACGAGAATGAGTGGTTGGACGCAATTCTCATTTGCGTCACTACAGCAATGGTACTTAGTGTTGAGGTTGACTAGTCGTCGCCTCCGAGCGAACAACCAGACAAGATTATAGCATTTTGCCTGGGGCTCTAGTTCTGCAAAGGACAGGGGCACATTTTGGGATCCGTTCTTTAGTAAAGACGGTGAAAATACATTTGCTACACAGGAGTTTCGGCTCACTGTTCCTACACAGGAGTTTCGGCTCACTGTTCCTACACAGGAGTTTCGGCTCACTGTTCCTACACAGGAGTTTCGGCTCACTGTTCCTACACAGGGGCTTCGGCTCACTGTTCCTACACAGGGGCTTCGGCTCACTGTTCCTACACAGGAGTTTCGACTCACTGTTCCTACACAGGAGTTTCGGCTCACTGTTCCTACACAGGAGTTTCGGCTCACTGTTCCTACACAGGGGCTTCGGCTCACTGTTCCTACACAGGAGTTTCGGCTCACTGTTCCTACACAGGAGTTTCGGCTCACTGTTCCTACACAGGAGTTTCGGCTCACTGTTCCTACACAGGAGCTTCGGCTCACTGTTCCTACACAGGAGCTTCGGCTCACTGTTCCTACACAGGGGCTTCGGCTCACTGTTCCTACACAGGGGCTCCGGCTCACTGTTCCTACACAGGGGCTCCGGCTCACTGTTCCTACACAGGAGTTTCGGCTCACTGTTCCTACACAGGAGTTTCGGCTCACTGTTCCTACTCAGGAGTTTCGGCTCACTGTTCCTATGTATCTCACCCGACGATAACCGATACCGAACTGTTCTAACCGTACATGTAAAGCACATACCGCGCCAGCATCCCGCATATCCGATACCGATCTACGCAGCGAATAAGAAAAGTCGTAGGTGCGACGCACTAAGTGCCCGATCATCCCGAATCAACCAGCCTGTCCCAGAAGAGTGCTAAGCCAAGATAACCGCCCCCAGAAGAGTGTTAAGCCAAGATAAGTGCCCCCAGAAGAGTGTTAAGACAAGATAAGTGCCCCCGGAAGACTGTTGTCAATCAAGACGAGTGATTTCAAGCTAAGAGGAGTGTTCCCACCGAGTGAAGCAGTTGATGTTATTCCTGTAGATCAAATTAGTTTGTAAATTAAATATCAATAAAGAATCTGAATTCGAAACTATTCTGTTCTTATTTCGAAAGGTTTGGTGGATCCTAATGAAAGACTCTGGACATGGCTGAGCTTACCTCAGCCCTAGACAAAACCACGTTACACAATACACAGCGTTAGCATCACATACGTGGTTGTTGTACAACAATAGTCTCAATAAGTATGGTTACAACAATAAGTATGAAGGTATTGTTATGGCGGTAGCGAACAAACAAGCACGTCGTCGTTGTATTGAATAGAATAGAGAACTTATAGAACGAATTGTATGACTCAAAAGCACTGGCGACATCTGGCGAATGATTCAAAACGTATTACTCTCTTTTTGTCATAACAGGGTCCATTCATAATTTTGATGTGAAACATTGATGCTTTTTGAAATATTTATCCTTTTTGTATTGTTTTATGTAATGCCATTGTCGAAATGGTGCATTTATATTGAAATATTGTATAAGGACTCGTTTAAGCTCGTTTACACAGACTCTCTACATGAAAGCAAAAGCCATTTGTTTTTGCTCAGTGCTTATATTGTGCCAACTCAGCTGATTGAAAAATAATGAAAATGTGTACAGAATTGGAAAAAGTGTCATTTACAAAACGCGTGTGTTGTATTTGATATTTCGAAAGTGTTTAAATATGAAATTTAAAACTTTCTATGTGATTTTTACGGATAAAACATTTCAAAAACAGGGAATGTAGGCGAGCGGTGGTTGTATACAATCAAAAGTAAACAAACTTTGACATAAAAGAAAAACTCTCTCCAGAAAAATGTTCAAATCAGCACTAGCCCGCTTCTAACACTTGTTTGTACCATGATACTATTCAATAATTTTTTGTCGTCGCTCTGTTTATGACAAAACAAAAACAATTATTTCAGGGAGCTAAATATTGCTTTATTTATTATAAAAATATTACATCTAACGTTAAAGCAGATGCAAGAAAAACGAAAATGCAATAGCAGTCTATTTTTTGTATTTTCCAATGTAACATATAAAGGGTTTTTCAACAGAGACGCTACAAAAGTAAATCGATAGGGACAGCAAACGACGCCATATTTTTTCCCGCTCTTTTGACATTTCTCTTCAGTAAGGTTTGCCATTTCATCATGGAAAGATATACTAGCCACCAACGAGTCGAAATTATTAAAATTTACTACCGAAATTTGGAGTCAGTGGCCACAACTTTAAGAGCGCTACGTCCAATTTCTGAATTCTGAATTTTACTTCTGGCTGAATGGCTTCGTCAATAAGCAAAATATGCGTTATTGGTCAGACAGCAATCCACACGTAATCCATGAGTCATTATTGCATCCCGAAAAAATTACCGTTTGGTGCGGTTTATGGGCCGGCGGCGTCATTGGGCCGTACTTCTTCCGTGATGATCAAGACCGGCACATTACTGTGAATGCGAATCGCTACCGCTCAATGATAACCGAATATTTTTGGCTCCACTTGGATAATATGGACTTGGAGGACATGTGGTTCCAACAGGACGGCGCCACAAGCCACACAGCGAATGCCAGCACCAAGTTTGGTGAACGTGTTATCTCACCAAATGGCCCAGTCGATTGGCCGCCTCGGTCGTGCGATTTGACGCCGTTAGATTATTTCCTGTGGGGCTACGTCAAGTCTATGGTCTATGCCAACAAGCCAGCGACGATTGATGAACTTCGTACGAATATCGAACGTGAAATTGCAGCAGTATCGGCCGATTTATGCTTGAAAACCGTCGAAAATTGGGTTCAGCGTCTGGACTTCTGCAAGCGTGCCCGTGGTGGCCATGCAAAAGAAATCGAGTTCCATACATAATGGCATCGAACGTACTTTCACAGGAATAAAGAATTTTGTAGCGCTCTTATTGAAAAACCCGATACTAATGTGTTCGTGGAAATCGAAAAGGTACCGTGTAACAAAAAGGTGTTAACACATCGTCCGTGAGTTCGAAAATTCATTGATTTGTTTTTCCAAAAATTTAACATAAGTGATAATAAAATTAAGTGGTAATATAAAATGTAAAGATTTTACTTTTTATAGAGATATAGATGGTCTTGAGTATGAATAATGAAATAAAAAGTACTAATAAAAAGACCGAATAAATACAAAAGGATCAGAAAGACCAGTTTTAGAAAATAATCGAGAAGGAGTTAATTGAAAGTCTTCAATTCAATTCAATTCAATGTTATTGTCTTTCGTAGCATATGCAGATTTCTTTATAATTATAATATTTATATGTGAAGAGTTTAAGGTGTTTTCCTTTTTCTGGTTAAAAATAACTTCAAAAAACTTCATCTTCAAGGTCAAAATCTACTCGGCCTTCAAGATGAAGTTTTTTTCATGTAATATGTTCACAATTTTTGTTCTTTATGACAAGAGCTACAACTTTCCCTCAAAATACCGAACGGTTTGCAATGTATGAGCCTGACAAAATGATCACTTTTTTTTAAAAATTACACCGAGGCCCCAAAATCTTTGGGGGCCCTTAAAAAAAGTGCATGACTTTGGGCAAAACTGGGAGGCACGAGTCTTTTTCTTGGACTTTTATCACGTAGTGATGTCCGTATAGGGTTATATTTCCATGACTTAAAAAATTACACACAGTGTTATCAATCAGGTCAATCATATTCGTATAATCCGTGCAATTAAAGTTTCTTGTAAACTCTCAGTTGCATCGGATCTTCCACACGGTTACGGTAGTGAACAATTTGTTTAAGAGCCAAATCGCGTATTTTTTGTCATCGTCGAACAACACTGCCAATAAAACGTTTTCTGAGTGAGAATAATACGCGTTTTCTTTAACAACAATGTTTACAATTTCCCTTAACTTCGAATCCAAATATTGATTCCAATGTAGTAATTTACAAAATACTACACTACCGTACACGCCAGAGTTGTAATATTTAATATTGAAGTGCATTGGCGTATACACTTTCAATACATAGTTTGCCAGAATTTTTAAATTTGTAGATGTCTTATTAGTTGTCACATGTAACCGTAATAATTTACTGGCCTTGGTGAGCCAGCGAGAATGTGCAATTGGCCCTGGTTTAATGTTGAAAAAATACGTCGAAACCTCACCAGATGAAAGTGCAAGTGCTATTTTGTACAAGTACCTTGTGTCGGTAGTTAATTCAAAAGTACTTAAATCAGATATATTTTCCAGTGTCATCATCTGGAATCCGTTTATCGCTTGAAATTAGAAGAATTTAGATAAATTAAATACAATTTTATCATTGGTATTGAAACATAATACTTGAGAAATATAATTAACAACAGTAATAATTTTTTATAACAATTACATACCGAAAGCTTTTCTCAATTTTTTACAAATCAACGTTCTGGTTATCGTTCGAGGTCCAGTGGTGGATGATTTTTCCAAAGTGTCAAACAAATGTCGAAGCCACAGCTAATTAAAGTACAGAAGATACACAAACCAATGCAGTGGTATGTTTAACTTCATTTCCGATCGTCGCAAAATTATATTTCTTATGTCAGTATTTGCTCGCTCACCATCACAGCATATGGCAATGAAAGAATCCAGTGACATTGCTTTACTGATTAAAAATTCGTTCAATTTGATGACTTTGTGTTCAGAGTCTTCATTTTCCACTTTTATGTAGCCTAATAATTGGGAATGTGGTTCCTTTATTTACAACTAGATGAGGTTCTTCCACCATCCTTGAATGAAATTTGTTATTGATTTTTTCCATCGTTAGAGAATATTTTTTTCTGCCGTCGAATGAAAACTAAATCTGAAACATATGGTAGGGCCAAACCAAAAACAGAACGAGACAACTAAAATTAGAATAGTTCGTTCTATAAATATAACTTTCAAAACTTCTGCATCAGTGCGTGTAAGTAGGAAAGCAATGTGTAAGTAACGACAACAATCGCTCTGCACACAATCTATAAATGTCTTCGGTTAGTGACTTGTGTAAATACACACCGCAGTGGCTTAACGGGCTAGACGCTGCTGAAGATGATGCTTCACAAACATCGAATCGATCGTTCAGCGAAAACATGATCTCTTACAGCCTTAAAGGAAATTACAACGAAACTGTAATTAAATTGGAAGCATCGTATCGATTAAGAAGCAATTTTTGTCTACATTCAGCTTTTCCTCTTCGAACTTTTGACTTGTCCATAATGAGAAGATTACTACGACCATCTTTTACGCCAATGTCTTCCATAAGAGTTGTTGCCAATGCTGATACTATTCTATCAGCCACACCAAATCTGTCACACATCCTAGCAAAGTTGAACGCGTCGTATCTGGGAGTACAAGGTCCTCGTCTCGTTAGAGATGCATCTTGTGCACCTACCGAATGTGAACTACGTTCATTTCAATATCATTATCTCCTTCTGGTACGTATGTTTGACCCCGGCTGTCTTCAAATGTTTCTATTATTTTTTTCAATTTAAGGTTTTGGATTTTTGTGGCTTGTATGCACGTTTCAAAAAATTTTAAATATTAATTATGTCACTTGATGTCTAAATATATTCACTTCTATTTTATGGAAATCACTTTTTAAATTTTTAATGATGGTTTCGAGGAAAGAGATTTAACTTCACTGTTTGCAGCAAGTTTGCTTAAGAAAATAATTCGTACTTCAGTTTTTGCAATAAATAAAATTAATTACTTTTAAATTTTCGATTAAATGCTTACAACAAGGGATATGGGACTGTCCGTTGAGGTGAAAAGTTTCTGATAGCCATTCACTTGGGAGTGGCCAGAAATGATTCCTTCACTGGGCTGTCCCAACAGCTCACTACTTCCACGCAGTATGTCCTGGGCAGTGGCTTTTCGGCAACCTCCGTTAGATAGCTAGAGTGAGAAGGCGAGACAAATGAGCGGCAAATAAGGTTTAGTAGGTGACTGATGTCACTGAAGCTCATCAAACAATCGAGCATATTCTTTTGTCCTTAGAAGGCGGATGAGCCAAACATACTTGCCAACGGCGGATAGAAACCAAAAGAAGTAAATCCAGGTTCGACATATTGCATCCTGGTCAGCGTCTGATCCGTAACGGAAGGCTGCAATCAAATATCCGCAGTAGGTAAAATGCAAAAACCCGGTGGACTGGGGTTGCCTCCCGCCACCGTTCGTAATGGCAGTGAAAATTCGTAAACGAACAAGAAAACATAAAAAATTCCTATTTGTTGACGACCCCCGCAAACGTTATAAGCACCACTATTTACGGATACGCACTTGGAATGTAAGAACTCTATATAGATCCGGTGCAAGTATCCAACTGGCAGATGGCCTCGAAAGATATAAGGCTGACATTACCGCTTTCCAGGAAATGCGATGGACAGGGCATGGCTGCACATGAAAAAGAAACTGCGGCATATAGTACTACAGTTGCCATGACAAAGAACATGAATTTGGTTACGGATTTGTAATTGGCAAAAGACTGCGACATCTAGTCTCTAGGTTCAATCCTGTGAGTGAACGTATACCCACAATCCGCATAAAAGCGAAATATTTTGTGTGCATGCCCCGACAGAAGAGAAAGATGATGATGCCAGAGACATAGTCTATGAGCGCCTTTAAAAATAGTATGACCGCTGCCTAACGATGACGTTAAGATTGTACTAGGAGATTTTAATACCAAACTAGGAAGGGAGAATGTGTTTAATCCAACTATTGGCAATTTCAGTCTAAATGCTGACAGTTCCGACAACGGTTTCAAGTTTGATTGACTTTGCCGCGGCAAAAAACCTTAGTGGTACAAGATTCCAGCATAAAGACAGCCACAATTAAAGAACGAAGAACCAAATTGATCACGTGGTAATTGATGGAAGGCACTCATCCAGTGTAATGGACGTACGAGTGATCAGAGGAGCTAACATCGATTCTGATCACTACCTTGTAGCTGCAAAGGTTCGCACAAGTTTAAGTAGAGCGAAAATCGTACTAAACCAGACATAGAGGAAGCTGGACATCGGAAAGCTGTAATTACCAGAGGAAGCCACAGCCTACTCAAGGAAGCTTTCCAAGTTTTGGCACAGAATCCACCCCCCCCCCCCCCCAATGAAGATCCTGATGCGCAGTGGAAACTCATTTCCGTTTCTATAAAAACTACCGCAACAACCGTACTTGGTTTCGAAAAACCGCTTCGGAGCAAGCCATGGTACGATGAAGAGTGTCGCATTGCAAATGATGAAAAGAACGCTGCACGTATGGTAATGCTTCAGCCAATTGCAATGCGAGCTGCAACTGAGCGGAATAGAGAGAAAATAAAGGAGGTAAACCGTCTCTTTAAGCGTAAGAAACGGTAGTCGAGAAAGCGCGAGAGTGAGAAAATTGGAAGGACGAAGCTCGAAAATTGTATCAAAAAGACAAAAACGGAACTAGTGGCTAACAAGCACTTCAGAGATGAAGTCCTCTCTCGAATTACGAAAATCCAGCTATGCCAGACTCTCATACAACCTGTCATGCTTTATGGCACAGAATCCTGGGTCTTATCGCAAGCGGATGAAAAATCTGTGAGAGTCTTCGAGAGAAAAATACTCCGGAAGATTGATAGCCCTATAGTGCACACCGGCGAGTATCGGCGACGCATGATCCATGAGCTGTATGAGCTTTATCCCGACATCGACGTAGTTAAGCGGATCAAAATACCGCGATTGCGCTGGCTAGGCCATGTCAGTAGAATGGACGAAGACAAACCAGCACGAACAGTTTTCGACACCGAACTTGAAGGCAGGCTAAATATAGGAAGACCAAGACTCCGCTGTAGGGATTAAGTTGACGAATCCCTGGGTACACTTGGTATTACCAACAGGAGAGATAAAGCAAAAGAGCGAACTGGTTGGCGAAATATGTTATCTTCATTTTGTAAGGTCCCTGACCCCCCGGGGTTGTCCGAGACCGGATAAGTAAGTAAGTAAGCTTACAAAACAAATTTGAGAGTTTTTCGTAACCTGGCCTGATCACACGAACGATATAGAATAGAATGAAGAAGTCTAACATTTGTGGTTGGAGAGTCAATGATAGCTATGTTTGCAAAACCCCAAAGTAATAAACATTACAATTAAGTAATAAACAGTACAATACGCGTATTTTGGTTACTAGCAAGCGATTGTCGCTTGCTAAGTTGCAAATAAAACGACTTTTTAGCGATAAGTAATTTTATTGAAAAATATGAAAAAGGGTTGAAAACGGTAAAAGATGTCTAAAAAAATGTGTCTAAACTTAGCAGAAATATTTCTCGTCGCTAAGTTCTCGCTAAGTGCTTTATACAAAACAAGCGAATAAGGTGTAACCAAAACACGCTTAATATTTACCGTTGGACCTGTGACCGACGATATAAGAGTTGATATGTAAATGTTTCAAATCATCGCGACCTCTAAATATCGTCTGATTAAGCTAATTGTTGGTATACACGTATATTTTAATAAAAGAAACAACGCCAAGCCTGTGGAGAAACAATCGGAATATTTTTTTTCATTACCATGCACACTTGGACCAGCCTAGTGTACAGTGTCTTAAATTGAATGAAATCGATATAGGTCGTGAATGAGTCCCCCCATCCCCTTCCCTAAATTTAGATTTGGGAATGCATTATGAGAAAGTCAAATATTCGTAAATTTTCACAACAACTTCGTAAATTTTCCCCAAAAAGGGCGATAGAATTCAAAAAATGTACGAAAGCGCCCTGTGGTGGCAATCAAAAAAATTTCAAAAACGGATTCCTCAAAAACCCCACATATACATTTGGCTAGACGAAATTCAATTGTCTATTGGCCGTCGGTGGTGCAATGGTTAGTGTGCGCGGCTATTGTACAGGAGATCCTGGGTTCGATCCCTGCTCCGACCACCTTAATTTTTCTTTCGACGATGATCACCTCGCTTAGTGACGGCGACACTATCGAGTACTTAGCCATGAAAAAGCCTCTCAAAATACCGTTCGGAACCGGTGTAAAACTGTAGGTCCCAATCAGTGAGTATAAAACTATAAAGCGCACAGCTCACTGGTTGTGAGAAGCTCTCCCAAATTCCTTCATGGGATGTAATGGGAAACCATTTATTTATTTTTATTGCCTTTTTAGTCCAATATTTAACTCGGTTCTTGAATACCCCTGTCACATATATATATGTGCAATGTATCATGCTGAGTTGGAGCTTTGAAAACTAAAATTTTTTTGGATTTTTATTGTGGATATTAGTTTATATTTATGTGTTCTTTAAAAATATAAGAGAACATATTTTTTCATTTCTTTTTAGAACAAAAAAAGTGTTTGATTTATTCTTCAAAAATGAAACTTAAATTTAATTCTTATTCTTATCCAATTAAAATATGTAATTAATATGATATTGAGTTGCCCTTGTGTATAAGAACTTGTTGTAGCCTGCGTGGCATAGAACTCACTAAGTTGCTTAAAGTGGGCATGTCAATTTTCTCCCATTCCGCCAATATCGCTAGTTTTAGTTCTTTAAGCATCGTATACTGCTTCGACGTTGAAAACACCTTTGCGGAATGTATCCCCCACAGGTCTTAAATTGGATTGAGGTCGGGACTTATGGCTGGCCACTCCAGTAATGGAATATTTCGGGACTTAAAAAAGTCGCTTGTGAGCCGAGCAATGCGGATCGGGGCGTTGTCTTGTTGAAAAGTCCAGTTATCTCCATATAATTCGCCAACAAAGTCAATTAAATTGTTGTCCAACAGATCCACGTATGCTTCCGCATTTATTTTAGTTGGGACAAAGCATATTTCTGACTTCCCTCGTGCTCCAAATGCAGCCAATATCATAAGAGATCTACCACCGTAGTTTCGCTTGTAGCACGTTTGCCAAGGATGTCATAAATCTCTCCAATATTTATGGTGACCCTCAGGTCCGTCTGAATTATACTTTTTCTCGTCACTAAATATAACGGTTTCCAATTCGTCCTCCCAAAACTTGTACTTTTCTGCAAAAGCAATACGCGCATTTTTATGGCGCTGGGTTAAGCGTAGTTTGGCCACTTTGCTGTGGTACCGAAGACCTATATCGTCCTTTAGCAGTTGCTGGACACTCTGTCCGTTACATTTAGACCAAATTCCACCTTTATTTCCCTACAATTCATATTCTCATTAGCTGCTAAATGCCGAATGCGCCGCTAGTCCTCTGGTCTGCTGTTAGGATGGGTCCACTGCGCTTAATACAACCATAGTTTTCGGGGTCTTTGAGGAAATTCGAAACTGTATTGCGATACCGATTTAACGCAGCTCCAATCTCGCCAATTCCTTTACCTGCAAGTCTTATTCCAAGAATTTCACTTTCAGGTGGCATGTTGAACTAGAAACAAAACTGTGAATAAAACGTTTCTTAGAATATGTTCCTAACGATCACTTTACTCACGTACAGAAAGATATTTTATACTAAACACCCGAGAAAAATAGAGTTGTTCACTTTAAAGTGTCAGGAACACGACTGCACATATAATTATTTTCTATTGAATTGCAAACTTACAGCGATCATCATAGATAAAGGGACTACAAATAAAGTTGAAAAGAGAAAAAAGTATATGATAAAGAGAGAGGGATATTATCGAAAAATTGTATTAAATTGCATTTAGTTTTCAGAAGAAAAGAAAAAAAATTATTTTGCGCATATAAATATTTGACAGAGGTATTTTGGAAAAATAACTATTTTGAAAAGGGCGGGGTCAATGTTTTTTTCGAAAACTTTCTCTAAATGACCGATAGAACAAGAATCGCGATGAGTCTTTGTGCCCCCACCCCCCTCTAGTTTGTGAATCCCCCCTAGTTTTCATATATACTGTGCATTAGGGTACGTCATACTTTGTCAATTTTTGATTTTTGGTTCAAGAGAAAACGTTTCTTATGTAAGGGCATATTCTAAGATGATTGGCATCAAAAAAAATTTTTTAAAAAAATGTCTAGCTGTTGGGAAACCTCAATTTGTGCAAAATTTCATGTTATCAACGACCAATTAATTTTGTTTGCTATATCTCTACAACGCCTCGTCCGATTCTATTTAAAAAAATATAGAAAAATTAGGAACTAGAATACCTTTAATCTGTTCCTATACTATTTCTTAACATAATCAACGGTTTAACAGTTAAAAATACATTTATGAAGAAAAAAATCAATTTTTTTAAGAGCCCCAAGTTTTGCCTGCCATAACCCGAGAACGCTTCATTGAAAAAAAAACACATTTGGAAAAATAAATAATTACAATACCTTTAATCTATCCCTACACCATTTCTCAAAGTTGTTAACAGTTTCACAGTTAAAAATAAAATTATGAAAAAAAAAATTAATTTTTTACTTAAAAAATTAAAATTTTGTATTTTTATAAATCATGAAAAAATTCAAAACGCAATTCAAACGGAAATCTTGTAACCATATTAAGGATTTAATTTAGGAACACTTTAATAAGTTTTTCTTTGTTTTTAGAGAAGGCACCATTTCCCGATGACGCAACTTTGTTCTTATAAAGCCGTCTCTCTTGGCCCAACCATAAACTGATTCAGACGCCTCAGTAACCAATTTGACTGCTCTCTCACAACTTTGAGTGTGTAGTGAATATGGTGGTGGCTCCAGGGGTGTCTCTTTCAATTCATTAAGTTCGGTCAAAGTCATTTTTGCTGTGAAAATTGGTTCAGTGATGACATCTACTTCCCAATCAATCAGTGGCTTGAGGTCGCAAGCATCGAGGTTTACAGTTTTTGGTACATTAAAAGGCCGCACTGCAGTGGAACCTTGTTCGCATCCAGCCCTGACTGTTATTATTTTGCCAACTGCAAAGACTCTCTGTTTTCTGACATCAGAACAGAGAAGAGTAATAAGTATATTCTCAGGATGGGCCCACCAAGATTCTTTTTTTAAATAGGGCTCTGAAGCAGCCTTGACCCTTGCATCTTGCTGCTGCCAAACTCTAAATAACTTTATTAGGTGACAAGGTCCATCGGTGATGTAATGTTTTACCTTTATTTCAAAGAACATGGGTAGGTAAACTTGTGTTACCCATGTCGCTATCAGCTTCAAGACCTCCGTGTCGTCAGGTCCAAGATCATGCTTGCTCATATACAGCAGCATGCACCTCATGCCACAAGTAAGCCACCTACTGTGGGCCAGTTTACCAAATTTAAGAACTTCTACATTAGGATGGAGCTTGCCTTTCACTATTGAATGGAAAATCTTCCATGCACCTACGCTGTCCGTGCTCATTTGCTTAAGAATATCCTCGCTGATGTCAACAAGAGGTTTCAGAAGCGGAATTGGCTCAAAATCAGTCTTTCTATCCAGAGTGTCAACATTTGCCAACAGTTTACCAACTGTATCAGACCATCCTTTACCTGAAGACGTTGGTCCATCAAGTTTTTCCACAATATGATGTGAAGCCAGCAAAAAGACCGAAACAGTTTTCGATAAAGAAATAAAGTGAAGCATGCCTCCTTTCCAGCCAGACATATCGTTTGTTGTATCACTTCGAATTAGTTCGAGGTTACGATCAATGCCTCTGTCCTTTAACCAGTGGAACAGTACTATTGCACTCTGTTTGGCACACTGGTCGTAAAATGTTTTTTAAAGAGGGACTTAATTGGTTACACCCAATAAGCCGACCACAGGTCATGAACTGTTTTGTACATTTTTTAAATGACCAGGTAAATATTTCGCCTAAGATACGGCTTTATAAGAACAAAGTTGCTTCATCGGGAAATGATGCCTTCTCTAGAAACAAAGAAAAACTTTATTAAAGTGTTCCAAAATTAAATCCTTAATATGGTTACAAGATATCCGTTTGAATTGCGTTTTAAATTTTTTCATGATTTATAAAAATACAAAATTTTAATTTTTTAAGTAAAAAATTATTTTTTTTTTCATAATTTTATTTTTAACTGTGAAACTGTTAACAACTTTGAGAAATGGTGTAGGGGTAGATTAAAGGTATTGTAATTATTTATTTTTCCAAATGTTTTTTTTTTCCAATGAAGCGTTCTCGGGTTAGGCAGGCAAAACTTGGGGCTCTTTAAAAAAATTGATTTTTTTCTTCATAAATGTATTTTTAACTATTAAACCGTTGATTATGTTAAGAAATAGTATAGAAACAGATTAAAGGTATTGTAGTTCCTAATTTTTCTATATTTTTTTTAAATAGAATCGGACGAGGCGTTGTAGAGATATAGCAAACTAAAGTTATGGGTCTTTGAAAACATGCAATTTTGCACAAATTGAGGGTTCCTAACAACTAGACATTTTTTTTAAATTTTTTTTGATGCCAATCATCTTAGAATATGACCTTACATAAGAAAAGTTTTCTCTTTAACCAAAACTCAAAGGTTAAAAAGTATGACGTACCCTATTGTGCATGTCATCAAAGTGTATGTGACAGGGTTCAATCCCCACTCTGATTAACTTTCATTTCTTTCGCCAGCGATGACCTCGCGTACGCTGTCGAATAACTAACCATGAAAAACATCATTGGGATTCGGTGTGAATGTGAAGGTGTCAATCAATGAATCTTATATCTGTGCCAAAAAGGAAAAACCACTTAAGTGCGCATGGGGAAAACTTGATTAAGTGTTAAAACCCATTAGCACTTGTACTAATTTCCAAAGCATTTCTTTCATAACTGGCAGTTTTGGTTTATATTTTTCTACAGAGTTGCCAACGGTCAAATCAGAATTGCCAACAGTCAATCAGGTCAATCATTACTTGACCAAATGGAAATACAAAGTTTTTGAATGTTACGAGGGCGGATCAATAAGTCCGTAACTTTTTGAATTGAATGAATAATCTCCTTTTAGCTCTTACGTTACACTTAGTCCAATGTTTCTCCAATTTTTGTATCCCTCCCAAAAATAGGATTTTCGAGGTCAAAAAAAATTCATTTAGGTTTGGAAACAGGATATAGCCACTGGGGGCTAAATCCGGAGAATATGGCGGATGAGGTACCAACTCGTAACCCAATTCATGCAATTTTGCCATTTATACTACACACGTGTGCATCCGTGAGTTTATGGTCAATTATGAGCAAGCGTGGCACCCATCTTGAAGACAGCTTTCGAAACCACACTACCATATGAAATGCCTATGGCATCAACAATCTCACGCACTTTTACTCTTCGATCGGTCAACGCCATATCGTGGATTTTTTCGATATTTTCGGGAGTATTGACCTCAATTGGCCGTCCAAAACGTTCAGCGTTATTTGTACTTGTGCGACCACAACGAAAGTCAGTAAAGCACTTTTTACCATTGAAATCGATGGTACAGAGTCCCCATAGTATCTATCAAGCTTTCCCTTCGTTTAATGAGCACTCGAAATTCAACTTTTTCCATTTTTAAAAAAATGCACGAGATTGTATGTTTTGAGCAGCTGTTTAACGCAAAGTAAATGACGGAACTTGCTCAAAATTTGACAGTAGTCTACAAACAGGTGGTACTAGATGGGAGCAGTGTTCCATTTCATATAGCTACGAGGGAAGTTCGAAAAGTCTCGGACTTATTGAGCCGCCCTCGTATGTACCTGCGAACAATGAAATTGTTTTTATATTTACTCTACATAACAATGCGTTACTGTAAGAAATACGTTTCATCGTATGGATGAAACGTATTCACTAATGTTTTTGGTTTCTACAATGTTAAATTGCATACATCATTTCTTTGATAATTTCGCGTTTCGTCGCTGCAACAATTAATTTTTCGTTCCACCACCAATTATATTTACTTGGAATTTTGCAGAAAAACGGGAAAAGTCAAAAGAAAAATAAGCTTAAGAAATTTAGACTAGTGTTATATTTTCCATAGTTTACTAATATTATTTATTTATGTTGGCAGTTTACCAATGTATCGGGTTTTTCAATAAGAGCGCTACAAAAGTTTTTTTAAATAAACAATAAACAAAACCGGTTTTAGATACCAATGAAATCCTTTATTCCTGTGAAAGTACGTTCGATGCCATTATGTATGGAACTCGATTTCTTTTGCATGGCCACCACGGGCACGCTTGCAGAAGTCCAGACGCTGAACCCAATTTTCAACGGCTTTCAAGCATAAATCGGCCGATACTGCTGCAATTTCACGTTCGATATTCGTACGAAGTTCATCAATCGTCGCTGGCTTGTTGGCATAGATCATAAACTTGACGTAGCCTCACAATCGACTGGGCCATTTCGTGAGATAACGCGTTAAATTGATTGTGGCATTCGCTGTGTGGCTTGTGGCTCCATCCTGTTGGAACCACATGTACTCCAAGTCCTGTAAAGTGCCGGTCTTGATCATCACGGAAGAAGTACGGCCCAATGACGCCGCCGGCCCATAAGCCGCACCAAACCGTAATATTTTCGGGATGCAATGATGACTCATGGATTACGTGTGGATTGCTGTCTGACCAATAACGAATATTTTGCTTATTGACGAAGCCATTCAGTCAGAAATGAGCCTCATCGCTGAAGCTGATTTTCCGATGAAAATTCGAATCGTAGCGCTCTTCAAGTTGAGGCCACTGACTCCAAATTTCGGTAGTAAATTTTAATAATATCGACTCGTTGTTGGCTCGTATATCTTTCCATGATGAAATGGCAAACCTTACTGAAGAGAAATGTCAAAAGAGCGGGAAAAAATATGGTGTCGTTTGCTGTCCCTATCGTTTTACTTTTGTAGCGTCTCTGGTGAAAAACCCTTTATATAGTTGACGAAACAATTTCGTTGCTGCCAGAAACGAGTTGTTAACGCAACGAAACTATATTACATCTTTAAAAACAATTCGGACCTAATTGCACTAACCATGAATGATTTGGTAGGGCCAAACCAAAAAGAACAAGAAACTTAAATTAGAATAGTGCGTTCTATAAGCAGAACTTTCAAAATTTCGGCATCAGTGCGTGTAAGTAGGAAAGCAACGTGTACATAGTGCCACATAAGCACTCGACACGATAAAAGACTTCGGTTAGTGACAAGTATGAATACAGAGTGCGGTGGCTTAAAGGATGTCCAGCGAATGTGAGCTCGAATCCCACCCGCGGTATTTACATTTTTTCACTAAGGAAATTTCAACTTTGAAGCTATTTTTTATGAATATCAGGAGATAAATGGAGAGAAGGGAGACAAAATGGTCAGCATGAGTGGTGGGTTAAGTACACACTTTAAATCAGTTCCTTTCCAATAATCGCCGATGGTAGAACTAATATATAAACAAACTGCGGTTACCATGCATACTTGGATGTGAAATATTTTATATGTCCTATAAACCACTGTACACTATTACTTATTTCCCCCGTATGGATTAAATCCACTGAGCACTGTTGCATTCACATGCATATGAAGTTTGTTGTTATTCCCCAGCAAAAGAAAGAAAAGTTAAGTTTTTATTTCACAATATCACAAAGGAATATCATATTTTCCCTTTGTTGGGTTACATTGCTTATGATGTCATATGAATATTTTCCATATAATGGGTTTGTGCGATTACATGTATTTCCACTCATATATTATAAATTCCGTATCTATAAATACAGATATCCTTGCAGCGGTTGTTGGCGTTGAATATTTTAATGACATAATTCTATGAAATATCTCGTCGATAGTATTTAATGACAGTAATATTGAATTAAATTCATATTATCAATTCGTAAATAAAAATCAAATATATTTAATTTTCTCCATTGTACAAATACTATTAAGAGATGTGATTTTTTTTTATCAATTTCGATATAAAGTAATGTGTGATATTCTTACATTGCATCAATGAAAAGTATCATTGTTTTTGAGCCATTGTTGGGCATCATTAATGCTATGAACAATGTTACATTAAACGAAAATGTTTCATAGACCGGAAATTAATGTAAACTTTCTAACCGGAATGAAACATTATCATTGTATTAAAGAAATATGTTACATTGATATTATAAACCGTTTCATTGATGTAATGAAACATAGTCATTGATGTAATGAACATGTTACACTGATGCTATGAACATGTTTCATTGATGCTATGAGCATGTTTCATTAATGCAATGAATATGTTTCATTGATGGTTTGAAAATGTTTCATTGAAGATCTGAATATGTTTCATTGATTGTATGAACATATTTCTTTGATGGTGTAACACGTTTCATTGACGGTATGAAAATGTTGTATGAACAAGTTTCATTGTTGGTATGAATAGGTTTCATTGATAGTATGAACAGGTTTCATTGATGGTATGAGCCGGATTCATTGATGCTATGAATATGTTGCATTGATGGTATAACGCGTTTCATTGACGGTATGAACATATTTCATTGATGGTTTGAACGGGTTTCATTGATGGTATGAACCGACTTCATTTATACTATGAAGACAATTCATCGATATTTCGTTGCTGGTATGGTCAGATTGGTGCGAACAAAGTGGGGGGGATAGAACACACAATTCTAAGCAAAAAAGGTAAAATGCAAAAATTAGAGGGAATCCCTATTTTAGGAGTTATGGGCCTCCAAAGTTCGGGCTTTTTGTGGCACAATTTTTTTCGACTATTAGGTTTTCTGGGACGGGGCCAGGGAGAGGAATATCTCTGTTGCAAATTTTGGATTTCTGAATTTTTGGTTTTTGGGAAAATTTACCCATATAAAAGTCTCCCTTAGTGGACCCGTTTTTTGGACCTTGTGGGTCACCATAGGTCCGGCCGGCAAAAAAAAATTTTGGTTTTTGAAATCCCGTTATTTTGCTCGATTTTCGGTTTTTTTTAAATGGCGCGGGATTCTGCAGTTCAGCCTCTTATTTATTCCTTATCTCATACTGGCACTCATATATTGTGTCACAACTACTCTACATACATAAATAATACATAAATGCATACATTTATACAAAGCATATATATTATACATACCTACATATATATTATCCTTTAACCAAATTAATGAATGGTTCAAAATTAATATAATTGTACATTATATTAAATAAAGATGTTTCATTATGGCTTTTTTAGAAAAAGTATTTTCAAATTCAATAAAATGTGCGTAATGTAAAGGATGGCCTATGTAATAGATACTACTTCTCTATAGTTTCCCATATTTACATGAAACATATACTTCATTCCATCAATGTAAAAGGTTTCTTAGCATTAATGACGGTCCACAAATTCAAAAACTGCAGCAATGAAGGAGTTCATTGAAGTAATGTAACTTTTCATAGCATCAAAGAAACTTTTCATTGCTGCAATGTAAAACCATTAATGTAGCCCATTCACTGATGCTATGAAGCCTTTTTCTTTCAGTGCACCTTTATTAGCAAAATGATAATATGAATTAAACAATTCTTCTAAAAGTAGCATTTCAATTAATGATTTTGAGTCTGAAAGTAGCAACTGCCTACTTAAGAACTTTATTTAAAACAAATTATTTTGAAAGATATACGGACGGTCCTTTCTTCTCGCCCAACCCAAATGTGTATACGAAAACAAATCAAATGGACAACCCCCAAAAGCTCCCAAGTTTTTGGGCATTTTTCATTTGGTTTGTGAGTAATTTAATTTTTTCTTTGGGCTTTAGTCAGTTTTTGGGATTTTTTAATTTGCATTGGATTTTAATTTTCATTCCTTTGTTTAATACAAATTCAAAAGAATAACCAATACTCGCAATGACAATTACAGAATCTTGAATTTCCAATTGCTCATTCAACTGCAGATTGTGGCATCGGATGTCAATTGTAATGAAATATGGAAATGTTTGTGATGTTTGTGATGTTTTGGATTTGTTTGACTGCTGGAAATTATCCGCCTCATTCATAAAAACATGTGAGAGGTAGGTTTGATAGACTTTTCTTGTATGAGATAAACTATCTCTAAAACCTCTCACATCTGTTTATGACTAATTCGTAGAGGTTTGTTTCTTCGATTGGTGTTGTCTCGTAGTACACGGTGTCGTCTATGTTCCAGACCGATATATTTTGACCGCCATTTCTGTTTGGTTGTCGTTTATCGGTTTGTATTCGACAGTTGTGCAGAGCAGTTGATATGAATTTATTATGGAGCATCTAATTCTCCAACAACGTGTTGAAGTTGTTAAAACATTTTATCTTAATAATAGTTCAATTGTAAAAATGCGAAGAATTTTGCGGGAGTTTTAAGGGATTTCCAATAAGCACTTGACAACTTTTTTTAAATAAAACGCACACCATTTGAAATATTTCCAAAACTTTATGATCGACTTGAAATACCATCAAAACATTTATGAATGGAATTCGACTTCATTCATATGGTATAGACCAATGATTTGACATAGCCCCTAAAGAAAAAAGTCTAGAGGCGTTAAATCGCACGATCGAGGCGGCCTATTGACTGGTCCACTTCATGAGATAACACGCTCAACAAACTTACTCTGCAATAAATCGATTGTAACGTGTGCTGTGTGGCTTGTGGCACCATCCTATTGAAATCACATGTCGTCCAAGTCCATGTTTTCCAATTCGGGCCAAAAAAATCGGTAGTCATGGCGTGATAACGATCGCCATTCACAGTAATGTGAGGATCGTTACTGTCGACGAAATAATTTGCCCCAATGACGCCGCCGGCATTGAAACCGCACCAACTTGGAGTTTGAGACCGTGAGTCAGGAAGGATACCAATGTTTGTTCATTTTATAAAAGTTCCTATTGTCGAAAGACTAATAAACATTATTTTCCTTCATGAATATGCAATTTTTTTTATTTTTTCTTAATTTTAAAAAATGTATTGCTAAAACACTGTTATTTTTAATGTTCTATTTAAAAACATTTGTAAATTTTAATATTGAAATAAAAGAAATTAAAATGATTATATATCTTTGTTTTATTGTCAAAGTGCATAAAAAAAAACATTAACTATTAGCAACAGGTTTCGAAAAATCTTCAGTTGAAAACCCCGGTGCATGATACCGGCGTCACCATTAATCAAGGTCAAATTTGAGTCACCATTGGCGGGTTAACTTCACCAGGGATAATATTTATTTATTCGGCCTTTTATTCGAACTATATTATTTTTATTTATTCAAGCTCAAGACCATTATATAGCCCTATTAATAGAGATATGATTTTTTATATTTAAAAAATTTTGTAAAATGCATCCTCAGGATTCCTGGCAACCGTAAAGCTGTTTCAGATCTAGCCATAGATCTTCCTCAGTCTTTTTTGGAATGATCCTATTGAGAAATTTATCAAACTAAATGCAAAGGAAAACTCAAGTCATATGAGAATCCTTTATAATCATAAGGTTTAAGCCCCCAAGTAGGTCAAGAAAATATTATTTTTGTAAGTGGACGCACAGTTTATGGCCATATTATTGTTTTAGCAATTTTAATATTTTGGTGACTTTTTGGAAAAATATCGTCTATACGAATTAAGCCACTTTATTAAAACCCCTTAGCAGCTCCGTCCCCGAGATATAGACGTTTTTGTAATTTTTCATATTTTCGATCGAACATGTGGATTAACCACTGCTGTGGGTAACTACCGATTATTTAACACTCTCGATGAAACTTGCCCAGAGACGTAATATCGGACTCACCAAACAACCAACTAATCTCGCAGGTTTCGGGAATATCTCTATGTTGATTATGTAAGTAGTGCTGCATTCGTTAGCCCGATACAAGGAGATACTTTAAGAAGCTGCTTCTGGCCTTGGTATTCCTGCTAGCCCAACTGAACGAACCCCTATCATCCGATTCCTTCGACATATAATGGCAAAAGCTACAGTTAACATGAATAAAACCAGCAGCAGTAAAACTTATGTGCTGCTACCGCATGCTGATGATGTAAACCCAATTAGCCGAAGTCTGCGAGAAGTTACTGCCTTATTTTCAGCAATACGAGGCTTAGGAGTTAGTGAGGAGATGACAAAATTAACGGTTTCAACAAGTAGAGCTTTAACTTGAATGGAATAAAGTTTGAAAACTGATAACTGCTTTCGACGACTTTATTTAACTCGGATATGCCTTAAACTCGGATATGCCTTCGCAAACAAATTGAACGTGCTTGTGAACAGGCTGTGTTTTGGGGTACTCCAACACTTAGGCCCTCTCGAGAGTACTACAAATCCATCTTTTTCAGACTCTCATGCGACCTGTCTGGCTTTATTGAGTAGATCATATCACACGCTGCCGATACTTCGCGATCAAACCGCTCCGAAGAGTATGTGGTCCTATGATGAATCAGCTAGGTACCTACGCTGCGTATTTACTATGGGAGTATGTGGTCCTATGATGAATCAGCTAGGTACCTACGCTACGTATTTACTTTGGGAACCGGGGTAGTTGCCAACGTGTTAGCATAGGTACCTTGCCCATTCATCCGAATTCTGCATCAAGCTCTAATACTTCACATTTATTTTCATCCAACGATCTCGATAACTTCCAGACTACAAAACCTCAACTACGATATGTCCATGTAAAATACCATCTTACTATCACAAGCCGTTTAGAATCCTAGGCTGTGCATCCGTACAACTTTCGTACCAATTTGTCAATTATACGGTGCCGTTTGACGAAATATTGTCTAATACTAATTTTCATCATGATCGGTTTTATTATTCGGGAGTTATTGCGCCTATCAAGCAGCTGTCCACACAACTTTTGTAGTCTATATAGTCTAATACCAAATTTCAAAGGATCGGTAGTGTTTTATAAGTCTTATTGTATAAACCACCTGGAAGGCGACCCAACTTTTATATGGCGTGGCAAATTCATCTGTTTTCTCTAGTTAAATAAAAATTTACGAAATACGTATTTGGCGTCACCTAAGTTGAAGTTATACCATGCAGTGCAAAAGTATTGTGAAGAAAGATGACGAGGAGGTACCAGAGGGAGCGTGACAAGAACGCCCAGAGGGAGCGTGACAAGAACGCGTCACGAACTATGTAGTTGTAAACAATCACTGCCAAAATCCCATTGTGATCGAGCTATAACTAATTTTGTCTAAAGATACTTAAAGTCTAGGGTCTACATTACGCTTTTTTGTTTCAAATGATATACATACACCCGCGCATCCGAGTGGGAGGTTGCTAACTCTTGTAATGCGAAAAGCATTAACAGCTCCATTAAAAAGGGTAAGATATGGAAGGAAAAATAGCAGCAAGCTAAATTTGACCAAAGCTTTGACCACAAGTCGGTGTAAAATGTGATACATATAACTATAATATCCACTAACTGGAGGATGTACTATTTGAATACATTGCGCCGTTGGCAATCGATAAAAGTGGATGAAAATCCATTATTGAAAATGGCTTCTTTAACCTACAATTTATCAGCGAATTTCGAATTTCAGATTCAATTTTTTTTTCAATTTATTAAAAAGTTAATACTGCAAGGCATATGTTGAATTAAACACCCCGCTGTAAATTTTATTTTCTAAAAAATTTGAAAAAAGTCAAGCCCTGAGTCTAGGGTACACCATTTTAAAGGCGTTTAAAGGAGTTTCATCTTCAAATAAAGTGTTGGGGACATCTTAACCTAAATGATTTTCTCCATATTCGGGAAGTTATAACATCGTCCACTATGCCTTATTCGTAAAATTTGTTAAGTCATCTCAAAGTCCCAACTGTTACCTTCGAAGTACAAGTTTATCAATTACAATATCTGATTCCTTATTCGAGAACTCGCCCCTTGAAATTCATTGGTATAGTATTTTTGCAATTAAAGCAAATAATTCGATTTTCGCTATAATTAAGTTTTGCCATTATTTTACTGCGAATTCATTTGAATCTTAACGGAATTACAACGGACGATGCCTCTGGTAATAAACAAGATATATACAAAATTCGAAAATCATTTTTATTGGAAAGAGGAGGTCTTAAAGGTTCTAAAAAATTCGCCGTAATATATAGGCAAAACATATCGAAAAATTAATTTTTTTGAACGAATGAATTCTTCAAAGAAAGGTTAATGCTGCATTTTGAAGACAACAATTTGGACTTTCATTCGACATAAATCAACCTAAATTCATGACATCAAAATGTCGTGAATATAGTGATAAAGAAGTTCTGAGACCAATTCGATGGCGTGTGTAATTTTACAAGTTTAAAGGTTGATTCTCAATACGTTCACCAGTAGCGCGTTTCACTATGCTTTTTAACCACAATTGTTTCATTTAAAAACGGTAACCACAAAATTAACCATTTTGCTATTCACTAATAATTTAAACGAGATCTGCTGGCATTTAAAGTCAGCTGTTTCAGTCAGTTGTTATTTTTAGCAAGACAAATTGTGGTTTATTAACACCTCCATTTTTGTATGTGGTTTAATCCGTTTAGAAAAGTGTTTATCGTTGTAAACGATCGTTGAATATAATGGCCTTGGAGTATTTAGCCTACAATTTATTGGAGAATGAGCCAGTTGATAATGCTCCTTCAGTCAACCAGCGTGATGTTCGTGATACGGATAATCCGTTTGTCGCATTCCAATTTTCCATTGAGGTTTTTAAATTTACCGTCAGCAAGTCCCAGGTTATTTATCATAAAGTCAACCATTTGACTTAGTTGCTCGGCAGACGCGTGGCTTTTTTTGGCAGAAGTACTAGACATTCTATTTTAATATCTACAAGCGTTTACTAAATTAATACAATATTAAAAATTTGTAATGTTTTACTACTTTAGCCATGAAAAAGCTTCTCAAACTACCGTTCGGAATCGGTGTAAAACTGTAGGTCCCAATCAGTGAGTGAAAACTGGAAAGCGCACAGTTCAGTGATTGTGAGGAGTTCTCCCCGGTCCCTTCATGGGATGTAATGGGAAACCATTTATTTATTTTTTTAATGTTTTACTTAATTTGGCTCTGTGCGGACCGAACTCTTAAAGTTCGTGGTAAAATTGGGTGGATAAATTTTGGTATGGTAGATAAAATTTTGTCATTTTGCTGTGCGGATTCATGTGATGAAATTTTGATAGATTATTAACAAATTTTTGGCATTCAGTCGCCGCACAAAACAGAACAAGTCAGTGAGTGGTGGCGTTGAAATGAAAAAACAAATAAATCAAAAATATGTTTCACTTATTTGCGGCTTTGGAAGAATTGGTGAAGACGCAGGTCAGCCAAGGGACTTTTTGTTAATATTCCGCATTAAAGACAAACGACAAAACCAAAACAAATAAAACATTTGTGTTCCCGTTTAGCACGATGTATTTAATAAGGTGGTGGGAGCAGCAAATGTTGATGTTGTATAACAAACTCTGGATTTAATATGACCTGATTAAAGTGAAAATATAACTCTACAAATTACACAAAATTGCATATATTCATATATTTCATTTTCAACAATGCAAACACAATTGTTGAAACAACATCTGACAAATTTCGTTGGGCAAATGAATGAAACAAACCCAATCGGCATGGTTGATGATATTACCTTACTAAATACATCTTGTTGTTAAACAAGCCCTGGGTCTAGTCTAATTTTTGACACTAGAAATTCACCACGCGAACTTTAAAATTTTATTCGGTGCAAAATATTTGAAACAATCCGCCCACAGCCTTTGCACAATATTATTTAAAATTTACAAATCGCAAGGTTTTTGTTTTGTTTTTCTTTATTCTTCTTTGTTATTTTCTTCTATTTTGACATTTCGCTTGGCAGAGTTGCCACGTAATATCAATTTGAATTCAGATAAATATAAAACTATGTTAATAATAAATTAGTGAATCACATAGGGGTTAGAGCAAACATCAGAATGGTGTGGTTAAAATTAATACCTGCTAAAGTGTTAAAAGTTAGTGAGTCGCACTACAGATCACACAAATTTGTTAATGTTTCATTCCGCATACGTAAGTTTACAAATATTCTGGAAATTTTTAGCTGATGTAGGGCATATCTGATTAACCCTACCGAAAATTGTTGGATTCGACATTTTGAACATTTAAGTTTGGATAGATATTTCAAGTTAGTCAGTTAGTGGCAACGGTAAAGAGCACAGCTCAGTGATTGTATGAAGCTATCCCGTATCCCTTCATGTGATGTAATTGGAAAATATTTATTTGTATTTTATTTACATATTTGAAGTTAGAGGTCTCAAAAACTTCAGAATAATCTGGAGTGATTTAACAAAATTGATCGCTATATTGAGTCATCCATTTTGAATTTCCCAATTTTGTTCAAGTATTCGAGTTCCAAGACACCAAAACCCATGTAATAATCTGGTAAGGTTTGAATAAAAGTTACTGCCATGTTGGCCAAGCCATTTAGGGGTTTTAAAAGATATTCGAATTCAACTATTTTAATTTAAATTTAATATATTTCTGAATATTGGATTTCACCCAAATAACCAAGTTTGCGTTGAACCGTTTTTGTATTCTGAGACAAAATTCTCACGGACTGATATGTTTTATCAGTGATAATAATGAATTGGGGTAAAGAAGTCAACATGAAAGCGTTTGTTCAAAAATGCTCTAAATGCATTGGAAAATTTTCGGGTAACGGGTACAGGAAGAAACAACCGGTATCGCGAACAAGAAAAAACAGTGTTTTTAGCACCAAAATGGCACCACTGGTGGTTGTATAACAATGTGTGAGGTCGCATAAGTAATATATGTTAAGTATACGCGATCATAATCTTTCATTTTGTCTTATTGGGCAGTACGATTAAAATTTCTTCTATGAAGCCACCTCTGGTATAGTATGCCACCTAATAACACTAGGTCACAAATAAAAAAATTTTCTCTGTGATTTGTTTCTAGCATACTTTTTCTCATTGATTTTGACCTACTAAACACGAAAACGAGTTTTAAAAATTTTTCTGTTGATTGGTTTTCGAGATACAAATTTTTGAACTTTTTTTTTTAAATTTTTGGAGGTACACTTACAATTTTGAGCATATCTTTCGTCTTCTTTGACGTATTTGATCCTACTACTACTCAACTTAAAGCAAATTGAGCCGTCTACAACTCATTCTCAGAAAATTTTCAAATCGGGTGAGTAGTTTTGATGTTGGCGGCTTAAAAAGGTTAAAAAACTGCGTTTTTTTAGTAAAAATGTGGCAGAAAAATTCATATAAAAATTCATATGAAATATAAAACGCGATGCTAACAGCGATTTTGGTTTTTTTACGTATAGCTGGCATTTTTCCAAAGAAAATAAGCACTTACTTAACAAAATCTGACAACAAATGGCGGACTTATAATTTTTTTGGTAAAACACCGAAATTCCGCTATTTCACGATATTTTGATTTTCATTATTTGCACAGCTAACCTACTAGGAGGGATCGAAAAAGCAAGTTCTTTATAATCCTTTTGGAATAGAACGGAACAGTTGCTCCTATACATAAGTTACTTCTGTTCAAAATTTCACCAACCTGGGTTAATGTCTTCTGTTCTGGCAAGGGACGTGAAATTTCAAAAATTTAGTGAAATCAGCAATTTTTTTTTTTCGAAATTTTTTTCAAATGTCACAGCACTTAGCAGTTTTGTTAAAATTTTTAAATTAATATTAATAACACAAATATTTCATAATTGTAAAAAACCTATTTACAATACCGTAGGGACGTTTCGTCGATGTTTTTAAGAAAATGGTATATTGAAAATGTAGAACATAGAAACACAGGTGCATTTTACGATACGAATTTTGGCAAACCCACTTTACATGTACAAAATTGTTTGGAAAAAACGTTTACGTAATTTTTATGATTCTCAGAATTAAAAAAAATAAGTAATACACAAATAGTTATATAATTTTTATGATTGTGGTTGCAGAGTAATATACGCTTCTGAATGTGCGTGGACGCTCTTCGTGTTCCTTTATGACTGCTACTCCGTTCACAGTCAATTAAAGGGAATTACAATTTTTTATTGATGTGTGTTTTCCCGATGGCTACCTGTATCGGATTTTTTTACAGAAATTCCCCCCACATTTGTGAGTAGTCATTATTTGGAAACTTTTCCACAATTTGAAACGCACACTTGCTGAATCAGGTATATAGCCAGGTATAGTATTTATAGGTGTTCATTTATCGTTTTTTGTCATTCAACAAGTGTCTACGAACGCGAGTAGTACGAGTAAAAAGTGAAACAAATTGAATTTAAGTGCATATAATACCTACCCAACAAGTAAGACAATGAGTAAAAGACTACGTGTGTTCGAGTGTTTGAACAATCCAGACAATTTCTGCAATGTTTGTGGCGAGTTTATAAAGAATAATCACGCACACACGTTTACTCCAGCAGTGCAATTGCACTATTTGAATTATTTTGGTATTTCACCAAATATCACAGAATCATGGACACCTAAGTCGCTATGTGATCTTTGCTATATAATCCTAACCAACTGGGCAGCTGGCGGAAGGTAAGAATTTTTATTTAAACACATTAAGCAAAGCAAATATAGTAATTTATTTTAATTTTAGGCGCCATATGAAATTCGATACACCAATGATGTGGAAAAAGCCGCTATGCCATTCCACAGACTGTTATTTTTGCCTCACCACAAACAGTGGGGTAGGGAGATTTTTAAAATGGAACTACGCTCAAGTGGGATCGTTTGCACTTCCAGTACCACATTCGAATGATGTACCATATCCAGTGTGCCCTGGTGCATCTCTTCAAAAAGCAGAATCGTCAGATCAAGAGTCCGAGTCAAGTGCAAGCGAATTTGGGGCGTGCAGAAAGCGAAAATTACTGTCACAGGCCGAACTAAACGATTGGGTGCGCGATTTTGGTCTCACTAAGGAGAAATCCGAACTTTTTGCGTCTCGGATGGTACAGTGTGGATTTGCGGATTCAGAAGTGAAAGTAACAGCGTACAGGAAGCGTCACCAGCAGTATGCAAAATTTTATACAAAGAAATACCAAATATGTTTTTGCAGCGACATTTCCGGCTTGTTCCAAGAGCTTCACCAAATTCACAACCCCAATGAATGGAGGTTGTTTATTGACAGCAACAAAGAGAGCTTGAAGGCAGTTCTCTTACATAATGCGAATGAAAAGCCATCTCTTCCTATTGCTCATGCGGTTCATTCAAAGGAGAACTATGAAACTATGAACATTTTGCTGAAATGCATAGAGTATAGCAAATATAATTGGAAAATATGCGCCGACCTCAAAGTTGTGGCCATTCTGTGTGGACTCCAAGGAGGCTATACGCGACATTGCTGTTTTCTGTGCCTTTGGAATAGCCGCGCTGATGATCAGCATTATATTAAAAAAAATGGCCGGAACGACCGAAACCTGTAGTTGGAGAAGCGAATGTGCAGCGCAAACCACTAATAGAGAACCGTGAAAATATAATACTTCCGCCGCTGCACATAAAATTGGGTTTGATAAAAAATTTTGCCAAAAAATTGGACAAAGAAGGTGAAGCTTTTGCCTATTTACGGTCAATTTTCCCTTACCTTTCGCTGGCAAAAATTAAAGAAGGAGTCTTCGCAGGACCCGATATAAAAAAAATGTTGAAAGATGAAACATTCCCGAAGCTGTTATCACCCATCGAAGCCGCAGCATGGAATTCCTTCAGGCTTGTTGTGGAAAACTTTTTAGGAAACAACAAAAGCCATAATATAAGGACATAGTTGAGGATCTGGTAAAGAACTATGAAGCAATGGGTAGGTTTTTTTTGAAACAAATGTTAATTTAAATAGCGTTTTAGTTCTCGTTTTTTTTTCATTTTTGGGTAGGAGTGCACATGTCACATAAAACACACTTTCTGCATTCTCATTTGGATTTTTTCCCTGAGAATTTAGGAGACGTGAGCGACGAACACGGCGGGAGCTTTCATCAGGAATTGAAGGCTATGGAACGACGCTATCAGGGCATCTATGACACGGCTATGATGGGTGACTACATTTGGACCCTAATACGTGAGAGCAATTGCAGCGAATACAAAAAACAAAGAAGAAGTCAGCTGTTTTTGCACATGGCATAAAATGTACAGTTATATCTTTGTTTCTACTCATTTTTTATGGGCGTTGATTTGGTTAATTTCGTTAGTTTAGCTAACCTGGCACATCCATTTCTAATTGTGCCATACATTGAGTATGTAGTGCTCTAAATAAATTAAAAAATAATATACTAAGACTAATTTGTTTATTTTAAATTAAGTTCAAATGTATTTATTCGTTTGCGTTGGGTAGGTAAGCTGTGCAAATAATGAAAATCAAAATATCGTGAAATAGCGGAATTTCGGTGTTTTACCAAAAAAATTATAAGTCCGCCATTTGTTGTCAGATTTTGTTAAGTAAGTGCTTATTTTCTTTGGAAAAATGCCAGCTATACTAAACAAAATCGCTGTTAGCATCGCGTTTTATATTTTATATGAATTTTTATATGAATTTTTCTGCCACATTTTTACTAAAAAAACGCAGTTTTTTAACCTTTTTAAGACGCCAACATCAAAACTACTAACCCGATTTGAAAATTTTCTGAGAATGAGTTGTAGACGGCTCAATTTGCTTTAATTTGAGTAGTAGCAGGATCAAATACGTCAAAGAAGACGAAAGATATGCTCAAAATTGTAAGTGTACCTCCAAAAATTTAAAAAAAAAAGTTCAAAAATTTGTATCTCGAAAACCAATCAACAGAAAAATTTTTAAAACTCATTTTCGTGTTTAGTAGGTCAAAATCAATGATAAAAAGTATGCTAGAAACAAATCACAAAACGACTGTTGGCTAGTGTAATTGGACGTTGATAAAAAAGCGGAGAAAAAATTGCATGCAATTACAAAATTACATTCATACATTACATACATGAGGTGTCATGAGACGCACGGTTGGAACGAAGTTCCTTTCGCTATATATTATGTGCTAGTTAGTTCCAACACGCCTAAGGCCCCCGTTGAAAAATCCGATAATTTAAACGGATCTTTAAGAAAATATACTTTTTGTAAAATGATACACTTGTTTTAAGAACATCTTTTTTACGGAATGTATTGTTTTTAAAAAGTATATTTTTAGGTCCTTTTTGTAGGAATATTATTATATTTTCCCGAAAGGGTATTTTTTTTAAGACAGGTACTTATTTTATTAGATGCTAATGTTTTTTCAGAAAAGGTACTATTTTTGAGAAAAAGTATTTCCAGGAAGAAAAAGCCGTGAGTATGAATTTTGTTTTGAAAAAAGTACTTTTTTAAAGAATAGGTACTTTTTACAAAAGTGGTACTCTTTTAGGAAAAGGTTATATTTTTAAGATAAATTATTTCTTTTAAGCGAAGGTATTTTTTGAAGAAAAGTTTTTTTTAAGAAATGGGATTTGTTTTAGAATTGGTCCAGAAGAATAAGGAACAGAAGAATAATAATAAAGAATATCTCAAGAAAAATAATTTCTTTTATAAAAAGGTACACTTTAAAGAAAATTTAGTTTTTTGAGAAAATGCAAATTGTTGTAAGAAAATTTACTTTTTTTAAGAAAACGTACTTATTTAAAAAAAATACTGCATTTAAGAAAACGTACTTTTGGTTAGAAAATTTACTTTTTTTAAGCAAATTTACTTGTGAAGATAAGGTATTATTTTAAGAAAGGGTACTTTGTTTAAGGATATTAATAGGTACTTTTTTTGAGAAAATTTCCTTTTTTTAAGAAAAGGCACTTATTTCAGAAAAGTGTCACCTTTTTAAACTTTGGCTTTTCTAACTTTACTTTTTACTGGATTCAAAACTACAATATATACTAAATGTTGGTTACAGGCTGCACCTAGAAAAGTTCCCATTAAACAAAAAATTTCCCAACATATGTTAGTCTGGACACAAACCAAAACAAATATACCCAATATAGTTGATAATACGGGGTTGTACCTCAATAATGGTAAGAACAAGTTGTTTAATTTTTTCATTTAGCTCCCATCCCGCAACGTGCGATAAGCAACTTCGTTCCAAAAACTGTTTTCCATTACATCCTATGAAGGAATTAGGGAAAGCTTCTCAAAACAAGTGAGATGAGCTGTGCGCTTTCTTGATTTATACTCACTGATTGAGACCTACAGTTTTGCTCCGGTTCCGAACGGTATTTTTTGAGAAGGTTTTTCATGGCTGAATACTTGATAGTTTCGCCATCACTATGCAAGCTGACCGCCGCTGAAAGAAATTTAAGGTGGTCAGATCAGGGATCGAACCCAGGAAAGAGGCGCTCACATGTACAAGAGACGCCCACACTAACCATTGCACCACCAGCGGCCAAGTTAAAGCGGAGAATACAAATAAAAAATATTGCCTTTCATCTTTAGCTTACGCAAATGTTTTAAAAACTTCAGCATGATGAAACCCTCAGTTAGGGATATTTGGGTTTTGATTAAACTCCAGCATGATTTTTGTCCAGCAATTTAATGCTTTTTTTCGTTGAAGTTGTTGAACATATTCGCATTTGCTTGCGCTGAGTTTCATTTGTATTAGCTTTTAATTCTATTCTGATTTATGACTTTCCCACCATGTCAATCAATCTTTGGATAGGCTTTTTTATACGGATGGTTGGGAATATAGAAGTAAAATGTAACCCAAAAAGTATTGGACGATTTAAATGTCTCACAATGTGAATGACAATTTACCTAAACCCATGTCTCTATTTCAATTTCTAGTCGGCATTCATTTAAATTTTGTCTATTCCATGTGGTCATATTTATATGGGTGTCATAAAATTGTCCTTAAATTTCGTTGATGAATACAATAAGAACCAACTAGCGTATTTGTTATTGTTATTTTTTGCGCTTATACCATGAATGTCCTGCAACTTTATTAAAAATTCAGAGCGAATCACCAGATGCTTTCTTATTAACCATATGTAAACTTGATGCATCCTTTATCTTTTGGCGTTGCTTTAGTTAGGTAGATTTATGTGCATACATAGATTCTTGGATGTCCTCTGTTCGATGACAGATTTTATACACATTTTAGTACACAATTTAATATGAATGTAAAAACAAACAACGTGTATATACTATCCAGTAGTTAGTTGCATAAATAACAGATCAGGTTTCATGCAGCAAAAACCTTATCAAATTTGGCTACATCCATGGATGTCAAGCAGTTTATTTTCCATGGTAGATTTTGAATTAATTTTTATGTACTTCGATTTAAAAGCGCAAAACAAAACACAGAGGTATAATTTAATATATCTTCTCATTCGTAGAAAAGTAATATTGAAATTACAACAAACACCCTTATATTCGCAGAGATAAATAATATATGGGGATTTCCAGGGTCCCCAACGCGACATTCGTACGCCTTTGAAGTGAAACAAAATAAAGATATGTTAAGATTTTTTTTCTTGTTTCCATTTTTAGATAGCATTTTTGGAGCACTATGTTTAGTGCAAAAGGTAGGTTTTGTCGAGTTGTTGATTCCTAAAAAAAATAGAAGTGGTTTTCGTCTGCATCTAGATTAAAGCAACAATCTGTGATTTGGAACATAATTTCAAAAGTAAACTAAAATAAAATAGTGTGACTTTATATTGATAGTTCTCATACTGGAATATTTGCATTTGTTGTATTTTTACAACTGCTAGTAGGATTCCCCACGTGACATTCCCAGCGCGACATATTGCAGAAAGAAAATCGATCGCTTAAAATAATATTTTTTATTTTGGTTATACCCCAAAATTTTCTTTTTATAACCGCTCCATCTCCACCGACTGCACCTTTCCCATGCGAAGTTGGGAAATAGTTCCATTTAATTGTTTTGCAACCGAATTGAGTTACGAAATCAGATAAACTCGAAATAATAATTTTTTTTTTCAATTGGCTGCTACTTCCGCCCGAGAATAAAAATATATTATGAAAATTTCCGAGTTGAGTTTTTATCTCCTGAACAAGTTTTATTATGAAACCGTCAACGTCAATTTTGCTGTGACATAAACTATCAGTGATTATAGCAAACGATTTCGATTTTTCAAACATCTACGCCACGCAAGTAAAAATCGTAACTTGCCTGTAGTTGAAGTGCGCGCTCGGTACTTCATTTTGGCAGATCACCCTATAGTTTTCTGCAAAATCAATTTGCAAGACTAGATCCCCTGGCTTTGTATTTTCCTTGCAGCTTTCAAAAAAATAGCTTTGTTGGCTGCTCTTCTAGTTCATGAAGTCGGTCTGATAATGGAGCAACAGAGTTACTTGGTCATCCACTTTCCTCCAATTTTGTCATTTCACATTTTCATTCATTTTTGTAAATTATTTTATAGGAACTATATAATGTTTAAGATCCTGTGTACAATTTTCTCAATCGTTTCCCATACAAATTCCAGCATCAGTATTGCAACAAACAGATTGTAAAAAAATGTGGAAGCCGGTAGGAAACGATTCTATAACTTTTGCGCAACCCTCTAACAAAAAACCAAAATTCCCAAGTTAAATGCAGACACACGTTATGTGGCACTCTGTTCGAGAGTTGGATATGCCTTGGTGGCTTTTGGAAAAACGTTGACTTGCTAAACCGTTTGCCAGTTAACTTTATTTTTATAAAGCTCGTAGGTTTCTGATACCACTATCAGCAATAAGCGCTTAGCAATAATTTCTCCATCAACGAGGAGAGTATATTTTCTGCCTGCAGCCTGTACACTTATACCTTCACGCATGTAACAGTCCAGAGGGCGTTTCTGTAGCTTTAGCTGGTTCGATATAATTTTTAAATAGTGCTTCAACAACTTTACATTTTTTCGATATATCCACTGGTAATGCATTTTCTGCCTTCTGTACTGCTTGTCCCAATGTTTGCCTGCAGGTATAAGGCTCAAACTTGTCTTTTTCTTTAGCATCATTTTTTTTCCTATCGCGCAACTTCTTCTGCCTTATACGGTCTTTTTCTCTTTTTTCTCAGCAATTTGCTATTTGTTTTTGTCAATTTCGATAGCTCTTTACGGTGTCTTCTCATACTCTCAGCTGCTTTGTCGCAATATTCTTTGTACTTGAGTGAATCTCTTTTAATTTTTTTCCAAGTACCGGATTTTTCCTTCCTTTCTCATTTCATCACACGTTTTACCCATCTTCATCAATATACATACATATTTAACGTGTTTTTCAATAAGTGCGCTACAAAAGTTTTTTTTTAAATAAAACAAAACCGGTTTTATATACCAATGAAATTCTTAATTCCTGTGAAAGTACGTTCGATGCCATTATGTATGGAACTCGATTTCTTTTGCATGGCCACCACGGGCATGCTTGCAGAAGTCCAGACGCTGAACCCAATTTTCGACGATTTTCAAGCATAAATCGGCCGATACTGCTGCAATTTCACGTTCGATATTCGTACGAAGTTCATCAATCGACGCTGGCTTGTTGGCATAGACCATAGACTTAATGTAGCCGAAATAATCTAACGGCGTCAAATCGCACGACCGAGGCGGCCAATCGACTGGGCCATTTCGTGAGATAACACGCTCACCAAACTTGGTTTCCAATATATTAATTGTGGTATTCGCTGTGTGGCTTGTGGCGCCGTCCTGTTGGAACCACATGTCCTCCAAGTCCATATTATCCAATTGGGGCCAAAAATATTCGGTCATCATTGAACGGCAGCGATTCGCATTCACAGTAATGTGCCGGTCTTGATCATCATGGAAGAAGTATGGCCCAATGACGCCGCCGGCCCATAAACCGCACCAAACCGTAATTTTTTCGGGATGCCATAATGACTCATGGATTACGTGTGGATTGCTGTCTAACCAATATCGCATATTTTGCTTATTGACGAAGCCATTCAGCCAGAAATGAGCCTCATCGCTGAAGATGATTTTCCGATGAAAATCCGAATCATTTTCAAGTTGTTGCTCAGCCCAATTCACGAACATACGACGCTTATGGTGGTCAAGCGGCTTCAGTTCTTGCGTCAATTTGGTCTTGTAAGGATGTAGGCCAAGATCTTTTCGCAAAATTCGCCACAACGACGTCACGGAGATGCCCAACGCTTGAGAACGACGTGTGAGAGACACATTTGGGCTTTCTTGAACTAAGGCCTCAGCGGCAGCAATATTCTCGACACTACGGGCACTTCTTTGCCTCACTGGCACGGGAACATTTTGTACTGTGCCTGTGGATTCAAATTTTTTCACTAGACGCACAATTGTTGATCTGGTAGGACGATTATGACGACCATAAATTGGACGTAGCGCTCTTAAAGTTGAGGCCACTGACTCCAAATTTCGGAAGCAAATTTTAATAATTTCGACTCGTTGTTAGCTCGTATATCTTTCCATGATGAAATGGCAAACCTTACTGAAGAGAAATGTCAAAAGAGCGGGAAAAAATATGGCGTCGTTTGCTGTCCCTATCGATTTACTTTTGTAGCGTCTCTGTTGAAAAACCCTTATTATAAAAATTTAGTTATTATTTTAATATAATCTCAGAAAAAATCATTGGTTTATTAACATTTTAATTTTTCGTCCCGGTTGACCTTCCTGTGGAAATACCCATATGTAAATTTTCCAGGCGGATTTAAAACACAAGTAAACTATGTTAAGCTAGGAAGCTAGAAATAGTTGACCGTGATATCAGATTTTTTGATGTAGTATTTGCAAATATTTACTATCAGATATATGGTGTTAGGAATTAGCAGAATCGGAACTCTGGTTCAAAGCAGGGGTAGAGAGTCGGAGTGTGGTTTAAGGAGACAGAGTTTGGGATATTTTGTCCGGAGCCGAAGCGCACCGGGCTGCGATTGCCATTTACATAATCAGACAAACCCATCCCATCTTTTTAATAACTGTTTCATAATATTAGCAGCTCGGACAATAATTTGTTAATATTCTGATCATTTATATGGACTTTCCGATGCATCCCCTCAAAATATTGAATTAGTAAAAAAATTTTACAACTTTCTAATCTATACAAAGTTAGAAAAATAAACACATCTGAAAATGTAATACTAATGTTTAAGATTGTCCTAATTGTATCTTTGAGATGAAGGCCTCCGACGCTATTGCTCATATCTAGTTTAGTATACAACTTACAATTATAAGCTAAATAACTAAACAAATAAATAAAACTTACAGGAAAATACTATTGGTCTTTATAGCCAATTAAAACAAGGCCCCGTCGAAGCCCTGGTCCTCATTCGATATAAAGTCGGCAATTGAAAGGAGAGTGGCATTCTATTTGAGATGAAAAGGCTTTAAAACATCTGAAATTTACGGTGAATATCGAACAGTAAAAAAGGTCTTTAAATCTAAAGTATGGTTTGTGCAAATGGAACATTACTCTGGACGCTTTAATTCTGCCTTGGGATCGGGACAAACTTGGGGGGTTAGTCCGTGACATCGGTACTGGTAAGGGTGATAAAAATTGCAGTCGTTTCATAGCCATGAATAAACTCTATAGAGCTTTTACAAATTTACCTATAATTGAATATAATACGGAGTATTATAGTTTTACCACCAATTCGATACTGATAACTCTTTTGGATGTGCATGTGTCACTGATATAGATGTCCTGAAATCTCTCTCTCTTGAAAAATCCAATGCGGCCGGATATTATGGTATGGACCCTGGATTCATAAGGTTACTCTTGCACTTTCTCGTACCGTACTACCCCCATTTCTTTAACTGTATCCTTACTTCTAGCAAATTTCCTAAAATTTGGAAACATTCCAAAATAATAACTTTACCTAAATCCAAATCCGAATACCCTCCAATTGCCGTTCTGTGTTTCCTTTTAAAAGTTTTTGAAAAAATTCTGCACATACAAATGACTGAGTATATCGACAATCAGTCTTTGTTGTCGGAAATGCAGCCTGGTTTTCGTCCTAAGCACAGATGGACATGGGACTGTCCGTGGAGGTGGAAAGTTTCTGATTGCCATTCACTTGGGAGTGGCCAGAAATGATTCCTTCATAGGGCAGATCAAGCAGCTCGCTACTGCCATGCAGTATGTCCTGGGCAATGGCTTTTCGGAAACCTCCGCTAGCTAGCTAGAGTGAGAAGGCGAAACAAATGAGCATCAAATCAGGTTTAGTAGGTGACTGATGTCACTGAAGCTCATCAAACAATCGGGCATTTTCTTTTGTAATTAGAAGGCTGATGAGCCAAACATACGTGCCAACGGCGGATAGAAACTAAAAGAAGAAAATCCAGGTTCAACATATCAGTAGGTAAAATGCAAAAACCAGGTGGACTGGGTTTGCCTCCCGCCACCGTTCATAATGGCTGTGAAAATGCAAAAACGAAACAGAAAACATAGAGAACCCCTATTTGTTGACGACCCCCGCAAACGTTATAAGGACCACGATTTACGGATATGCACTTGGAATGTAAGAACTCTATATAGATCCGGTGGAAGTATCCAACTGGCAGATGTCCTCGAAAGTTATAAGGCTGACATTACCGCTATCCAGGAAATGCGATGGACAGGACATGGCTACACAAGAAAAAGAAACTGCGATATATGAAAAAAACATGAATTTGGTTGCGGATTTGTAGTTGGCAAAAGACTGCGACATCTAGTCTCTAGGCTCAATCCTGTGAGTGAACGAATAGCCACAATCCGCATAAAAGCGAATTATTTTTTATTTCCCTAATTTGTGTGCATGCCCCGACAGAAGAGAAAGATGATGATGCCAAAGACATATTCTATGAGCTCCTAGAGGAAACGTATGACCGCTGCCCTGGCCATGACATTAAGATTGTACTAGGAGATTTTAATGCCAAAGTAGGAAGGGAGAATGTGTTTAATCCAACTATTGGCAATTTCAGTCTTCATGCTGACAGTTCCGACAACGGTATGAGACTGATTGACTTTGCCGCGGCAAAAAACATGGTCATTAGTGGTACAAGATTCCAGCATATGGACATCCACAAGGCTACTTGGGTATCCCCTGATCAAAGAACTAAGAACCAAATTGATCACGTGGTAATTGATGGAAGGCACTCATCCAGTGTAATGGACGTACGAGTGATCAGAGGAGCTAACATCGATTCTGATCACTACCTGGTAGCAGCAAAGGTTCGCACAAGATTAAGTAGAGCGAAAATCGTACAAAACCAGACTCAGAGAAAGCTGGACATCGGAAAGCTGCAATTACGAGAGGTAGCCACAGCCTACTCAAGGAAGCTCTCGCAACTTTTGGCACAGAACCCACCCCCTCCCGATGACGATCCTGATGCGCAGTGGAAACCCATTTCCGACTCTATAAAAACTGCCGCAACAACCGTACTTGGTTTCGAAAAACCGCTTCGCAATAAACCATGGTACGATGAAGAGACATACAGAAGGAAGACCGAAGCCCGAAAATTCTACCAAAAAGTTAAAAACGGAACTAATGGACATGGTTCAGGGCCCCCCTTCTGTAAAGACAAGGACGGAAATCTCGTCGCAGATGTGCAGAGCATGTTAGGAATATGGAGAGAGCATTTCTCCGCGCTACTAGTACCTGAGATATCCGATGACGATGGGACAATCGATCACAATATGGACGACGACGTCGATTGCCCCCCTCCTAACCAAGACGAGGTCAGAATAGCTATTGCCCGGCTTAAGAACAACAAAGCCGCAGGAGCCGATGGATTACCGGCGGAGCTGTTTAAGGCTGGCGGCGATGAGCTGATAAGGTGCATGCATCACCTCATTAGCAAAATTTGGTTAGATGAATGCATGCCCCGCGATTGGAGTCTCAGTGTACTATGTCCCATATTTAAAAAAGGTGACCCGAGTATGTGTGCCACCTACCGTGGAATAAGCCTTTTATCCATAGCATATAAGGTTCTATCAAGTATAATGTGCGAAAGACTAAAACCAATTATCGCTGACCTGATTGGACCATACAAGTGTGGCTTTAGGCCTGGAAAATCGACAACTGACCAGATTTTCACGCTACGCCAAATCCTGGAGAAGACACACGAAAAACAAATCGACACCTATCATCTATTTATCGATTATAAAGCGGCCTTCGATAGTCCGATACGGGAGAAACTCTATGAAGCAATGTCTGAGCTTGGTATTCCTGCAAAACTCATACGCCTTTGCAGGATGACCTTGACGAACACCAAATCCGCAATGAAAGTTGGTAAGGATCTTACCGAACCTTTCGAAACTAAGCGAGGCCTCAGGCAAGGCTACACCCTATCGTGCGATCTCTGTAACATCTTAATGGAGATCATTATGAGAAAAGCTGCAGTCAACATGAATAAAACCATCAGCAGCAAAAGTCACATGCTGCTCGCGTATGCTGATGATATAGATATCATTGGGCGCACAATTAGAGAAGTTACTGCGGTTTTTTTAAGAATTGAGAAGGAGTCCAGCAAAAGTGGGTCTGACGGTGAATGAGGACAAGACAAAATTAATGGTTTCAACGAACAGGGCTTCTACGCGATTAGACCAAAGCGTGAACATTGATAACCGTTATAACTTCGAGGTAGTGGACGAATTTATATACCTCGGATCTGCCGTAAACAAAAACAATAACGTCAGCCTTGAGATCAAGCGGAGAATTGTGCTTGCGAATATATGTTATTTTGGGCTAAGCAAGCACTTTAGAGATAAAGCCCTCTCTCGAGTAACAAAAGTCCAGCTGTACCAGACTCTCATTCAACCTGTCTTGCTGTATGGCGCAGAAGCCTGGGTCCTATCGCAAGCAGACGAAACATCTGTAGGAGTCTTCGAGAGAAAAATACTCCGAAAAATTTATGGCCCTATAGTGCACAACGGCGAGTATCGGCGACGCATGAATCATGAGCTGTATGAGCTTTATCCTGACATTGACATAGTTAAGCGGATCAAGATAACGCGATTGCGCTGGCTAGGCCATGCCAGTAGAATGGATGAAGATGAACCAGCGCGAAGGGTTTTCGAAACCGAACTCGAAGGAAGACGAAAAATAGGAAGACCAAGACTCCGCTGGAGGGATCAGGTTGACGAATCCCTGCGTACACTTGGTATTGCCAACTGGAGAGATAAGGCAAAAGATCGAACTGGTTGGCGAAATATGTTATCTTCGTTTTGTAAGGTCCCTGACCCCCCGGGGTTGTCCGAGACCGGATAAGTAAGTAAGTACAGATGTATTATTGCTTTGGCTGAAGTTTCGGAAAATGTTACACTAGACGTCAATGACGGTAAAATTGCGTTTTTTATTATATTAGGTCAATCCAAAGCCTTTAGTTCGGTTGATCATTCTATGCTCAGTTTAAAGCTCGAACATTTCTTCAATTGTTCAACAACGTCTATTCGTTTACTTAACCCTACGGTCAATACTTAACCCTACGGTCAATAACCGGGTACCCCGGTACCCCAGTATACATATGATGAGCTTTTGCTAAGAAACCTTTATTTTAATGACAATAACAACATCTAGAAAACACAAAGTGAGTCTTATCAATTAGTATAAAGATAATAAAGCTGTCTTCGTTGAAGTAAAAAAAAAAACTTTCTCAGGTTGTGATATAGACAAAAAACCGCAAGTGACTAGTTAGAATTTGATCAGTTGACTGAAGTAGGGAAAGTAAAAATGTCGCGAAACGTTGATGTTCCTTCAAAAAGGAAATATTTGAGATTGACGGAGGACCAGAAAGCTGACTACATAGCATTACTTTTTGACGAAGTTATAGATTATGAGAACGTGTCTGTAGGAGGAGACAAAGAAATACTTGACGAGGGAAATTTGTATATGTCAGATTCCGAAGATTTAACAGTGGAAAGTCGTGCTTGTGATGAGGCTATTGACGAGTACAATGATGACTAAAGTGGTAATGAAGGTAAACCAGCTAATAGCATGGACATCAGCTATGGCTATGTATATTAAAACCATGTTGCACGTGATGGCACTGAATGGCAAAAGTACTCTTCAACGTCCCATCAAGCAAGAGGCTTTAATATTGTTCGTCAACGTTGTGGCCCTGCATGAATAACGGAAGTGATGTGACAATCACAGACTTAAATGCTATATGAGCGAGGAAATGGTAGACATAATTGTGCGCCACACAAACAAAAAAGCAAATGCCACTTATGCGATCTACCTCGAAAAAAAATCCAACAAAACCACAGCTTAAATGGAAGGAAGTAACAGTGTCTGCAATACACTCTTTCATGGGCTTATTGGTAATGACTGGTGCAAATCATTCAAAAAATGACAATGCAAAAGATTTGCGGCCCATCACATCTTTCCCTCTATATACGTTTTGATTACGCAAACACCAGAAGCCAAAAGAGATTAACGGACAAAGCTGCACCAATCCCTGATATATGGACCATGATCAATGAAAATCTAGCAGCACACTATAAACCAAGTGAGAACCTTACAATCGATGAACAGCTAGTTCCTTATCGAGGTAGAACCAAGTTTACTCAGTATATTCCTTCAAAGCCCGCAAAATATGGTATCAAGGTTTTTTGGATCTGTGATGCCAAGAACTCTTATCCACTTGAGGGGCAAATATGTACTGGTAAAATTGAAACAAGTCGTGAAATAAGACAAGGTGAAAGGGTTGTCAAAGATTTGACTGGTCCTTTCCATGGAAGTGGGCGAAACATCACAATTGATAACTTTTTCACCACACTTGCCGTGGTGGAGTATTTGATGTCTAATAAATTTACAATCGTTGGGACTTTATACAAAAATAAACCATACATTCCTGATGATATGAAAGCTGATAAAAAAAAGAACTATCGAGTCATCAACATTTGCTTATCACAACAATATCACAATGTGTTCGTATGTGCAACGAAAAACGAATTATGTGATATTGCTATCCACAATGCACGATGATAACGCTGTTGGTGACAAAGGAAAACCAGAAATTGTTACATTTTACAATGCAACAAAAGGTGGCGTAGCTGTTACAACATAAAGGCAAACAAAAAGATGGCCGTTGTCATTATGTTTCAATATAATAGACATTAGTGCATTTGCAGCGTACCTGGTATATTTCGAAATCAACAGCACAATACCTCGGAAAAATACGCAAAAAAAACATTTTTTACAAAGTCTTGCAGAGGAGCTTTGTATTCCTATTATTGAAGAGCGAGCGGCAAACAGGCAAATAACTCGGCATTTTTAGTCCAAATCCGCCATTGAATGTTATTTGGGAAAACCAGTAGATACAAATATAAGATCCGAACAACCATCAACATCTAAAGCCCATTCAGGACGAAAGCCAATTACTGGCTCCTGTTATCAATGCTTAGCACCACCTGAGGAAAAAAGACGGAAAACCCTAAAATCATGCAATGCGTGTGATAAGCCCATATGCTATCAGCATACCAAAACAATTTCGCAATGCTTCAACTGTATTTAAATAGATAAAAGAAGAATCATATAATATTGAATTAATATAAACCTTAGCAAAAATTAATGACTTATTTGAATTTAAAATTAAAAGTAAAACGTAAATAATCAATATTCTTCGAGCCTGAGGTCAGATTTGCTGTTGTTATATTTATTTTCCTCGATATTTCGCTATTCCTTTGTGTAGCATCATCAGGAGATATAAACAATATTTAACAATTAAAACAAAACAAAATTAACAATTGTGAAAAAATTATGTCAATTTAAAAATGTTCAAACAAATTTTCCCGCCTTTTTTTAAAATTTTCTGAAGTTACACAAACAAAAATAATGTTCGTAAAAAGTTCATATGTGACCGTCGGTGGTGCAATGGTTAGTGTGCGCGGCTCTCCTGGGTTCGAACCCGGCTCTGACCACCTTCAAATTTTCTTTCGGCGGCGGTCACCTCGCATAGTGACGGCGACACTATCGAGTATCTAGCCATGAAAAAGCTTCTCATATTACCGTTCGGAATCGGTGTAAAACTGTAGGTCCCAATCAGTGAGTGAAAACTGGAAAGCGCACAGGAGTTCTCCCCAGTCCCTTCTTGGGATGTAATGGGAAACCATTTATTTTATTTTATTTAAAAAGTTCATATAAATTAATCCAAAGAAAAATATTAGATTGATATGATAAACAATCCTTGCTTAAATGGTTCTACTTTTTACTAATTAAATGTCTGTAAATTTGGGCTACATTATCTGTATCTGTTTTGTAGTTAATTGTTTTCAATGTTGGTGTAGTAATTATTTGTAGCAGTTTTAACATATAACGACGTTTAGAATTGTTTTGTTTATTTAAAACCGCTGTGTCCTGAAAATTTGGGTAATGATTTAAACTAGCACAATGAGATGTTAGTGCTGTTTTCAGTGTAGAAATGTGCCTATATTTCTGATCTGATTTGTGTCCTGCAATTTGTGTTTTTAGTTTATTTTTTGTAGTCCCTACATATACTTTGTTACAAACCTCGTTGTCATTTCCTTTACATGGTATTTTATATACTATATTACACATCAAATTTGTCCAAACTATCCTTTGTTTTACTAAATATTCTGCCTATTGTGTTATATGTTTTGTGTGCTATCCTATAATTCTTGTCGTCAAATATTTTTGACTTCGCCAACCTATCTGTTATTCCAGGTAACCCTGTTCGGTTGTCGTTTATCCTCCAATTGCCTTATCAGTCTGTTGGTAAGATGGTTCGGGAAGTTGTTGTCCTTGAGAATGTTCCTTATCCTTTCCTTATTGACCTTGTGGAATTCTACATCACTTATAGTCAAAAAAATTTAATAAATTGTTCGCCGTATATATAATCACACGTTTTTGATGTTTCGAGTGGAAGTTGATTATTCTTCCTCAAGACGTTGGCTTCTGATACCAATTAATTGATAAATTTTCCCCTCTTCTGACCACCAATGTGTCCAAATAGGAAAGTTTTGAATTTGACTCTTTTTCCATTGTAAATTTAATACTGGAGTGGAAACTGTTAAAAACATCTAAAATTGTATTTATTTCGTCCTCTGAAACGACACAAAATAAATCGTCTACATATTTTGTTAAAATTTTTGGTTTTATATCCAATTTTTCGATACAAGAGTCCAGTAAATTTTCCATTTCGATGTCAGCAACTATTAATTATAATTTGAGCATCTTCAAACACCCTGGCTGCGACGATCTGCAGTTTCATGGCCACAACGTTTCTTACCAGGAAATGTCAGCGCTTAAAAGTTGAAAATGGTACCCGGATACCCACTTATTGACCGTAGGGTTAATTCATACCTCAATGGTCGCGCGCAAACAGTATACTCCAATAACTTTATCTACGCTGAAAAAAGGCCTATGTAACAGATTCTCCTAAAGATATTCTGCAGGAACTATGTTTGCAAGTCATGTGTTTGCAAGTCCCAAACTCACTTGTATTTAAATGCAAACACTAGAATATTTACTAGCAAACATGTATGCTTTTACACGAACATATATTTGTTGTTCATCCCAAACATCCATATACTTATAGGAAGCATTCGCGTGTATCCCCCAAACCTCCACATAATTGCCTGGAAACATATGCGTATTTCCCCCCAAATATAATAATATTTAGAAACGAATTATTCTTTGATTTCAATATATGTGTTATTTATTATAACTAATTTTGTCAATATTAATTAACATTTATAAATAATTAATACAAAAAATTAAAAGATTTAAAACGACCATTTTTACATTTACTTGCATTGAATGCATTATTTGTTCCGATCTTCTCAGTAAAGCCTTGTACAGACAAAGGGTTTCACGTGATTGCCCTTTCTAGTTTCTTTCCTAAAAATCATTTCTCAATTTTGTAGCACATCTATATATACACTAAATGCATACACTGAAATCAAAGCAACGCTCTCTCTCTCTCTTTATCCCTCTTTTATTCTCTTACTCTCGAGAGACCATAAAGAGTGCAATAAACACAGCTGTATGTGTATCACAAACACAGATATATTTGGGTCGCAAACACATATAGTATACCATAGTAATCATTGTGTATCAAACATGTAATATTGAATAGCAACCACAATGTGTTTAGACACAAATGTATTACATTTGCGATAAGCTCCAAACTCACGTTATAGTTGTATCCAAACAACAAAAAACTAAAGATATTTCAGAGCATAGAGGTGTCCCTCAAGGTTAATTTTTGGGACCTATACTATTTTCGACAACTACCATAATGTAGCGTACACACGTATATATGTATAGGATGTGCAGCTTTTATTGAGCAGCCTAATAAATTCTCCTAGGGACCACGTTGATAAACTAAATGACGATATGGCGAGATTACTTAGTTGGGCAGTAGCTAATAGGCTTTCTCTAAATCCCAGGAAATCCAAATGCTTAATTATGCACAAAAAAAGAACAGTACCCACAAATGAATATAGCTTAGTCATATACCGCGAGCGAATTGAAATTCTGACCTGTGCGAAAAATTTACGATTTTTTTTGAATAACGCATTAACTTGGTCGAACCAAGTTAACAAAATTGTTGGCCAAACTTATTCAAAGCTAAGCTCGCCCTGGCAAACGCAATCATTCACTCCGTTGGAGAATAAGATAAGATATGTATATGCAAAAAAACGGCCTCTGTAACATATTCTCCCGAACATATTCTGCAAGAGCTATTATATGTTTGGAACACACTTCAAACATGTATATGTTTGCAATTCCCCAACTTAGGTGTATTTAAATGCAAACATTAGCATGTTTACTGACAAAATATGTATGCTTTTACGTTTTTTTCTCCCAAACATAATAATATTTAAAATCGAATGATACGTTCTTTATTTATTATAATTAAAAAAAAAATTAATTGAAACATCTAAAATATTTAAAATTACCCTTTTTATATATATTTGCTGAGTGCATTACTTTTTTTATGAAATGAGAATCTCCTGCTCTTTTGCTTCTCCTTTCGTTGTTGTCTCACGTTTTTGTTTTCAGAAGGTTTCAACTATGCCTTGGTTATCACTATGCTTTGGTACCCAACCAACATGCTTATATACAACTTTAGGTCATGCAAGACAAGCGTGTATTAATTACTTGTGTTTTATATTTATTATATATTTACAAGTGGTCCGCCATTCCAATTTTTTCGGTAGAGGCTCGGGCAGAAAACAGGATACACGTTGTTACCCTTTCCAGTTTCTTTCCTCAAAACCATTTCTCACTTCGGTAGCACACATAAATATATGCGAAAGCCATACACAAACACCAAAGCAAAATCAGAAACCATTTAACCGTCCGAGCGTTTTTTTTTATTCATTTTTCACTGATCAAACGCTTTGGATATCCTCTGTCCGATTAACCATTGACGACTGAATACATGAAATTAAAACGCAATACATCCGCACATTCAGGAATATTTATGAATCACTCACCGAGAGAATACTGCAAAAACACAGATCCACACTTACTACATATACACCCTCGTAGCCCCTCTTTTATTCGCTTGATCTCGAGAGAGCATAACATACACGGCTGTATTTACACTCCGGTTCACTTATATAAAGGCACTAAAAATTCCATAGTCAGCAGCCTGTATCTTTTGCAATTTGTAACCGGTTACAGAATTTTAAAATGGAAATGGAAGCTGAATGGAGCTAAAATGGAATAAAAATCATTACAATAGTTGTGCTTCTTAACTAAATAACTTTTTTTGAGCAATTTATACAAAAAAAGTCCAAAAATGTGCCATTTATTTTGGTTTACTTGAATAAAGGCACTTTATTATTTTTTTATTATTTTTAAAGTAAGCGATGGTTTTTTGTAGGGAACGTTGTTTATTACAATTTATTACATCTTACTCATTTTACGAGTCAAAATGGCAAAACAAAAAAAATTTTAAATCTATCGGAAAAAACTAAAATCCGTATTTACCGTTCTGAAGGATATTCTAACCGCGCAATAGCTACAAAAAATTGAACGGAGCCCAACAGTTGTCGAAAATTACATCAATGTTAAAGGAACGGTTTCATTGTATTTATCTACTACGTATGAGAAAAGAAAAATCATTAGAATTGCTTCAAATTCTGCCTTATCCTAGTCAAAAATAAGAGCTCAAGCTGGACAGGAAGCGAGCAAGTCATCAGTACGCAGAGTAATTAAGAGCTTTGAGTAAATATCTGAAATTACAAAAAAACAAGTAAAAGTGTTAAATTCGGCTGTGCCGAATCTTTGATACCCTCCACCTTAGTGTTAACCAGCAAAATATTAAATTTTAAAAAGGACCTTTTTTAAGAAAATGTACTTTTTTAAAAAAAATAAAAATAAGTTAGTTGTTCACAAAAGCAATTACTTGTTCACAAATGCTCACAAACGCAGGATGCTCACAAATGCTCAGAAATGTACATTTCTTAAGTACTTAAGAAGAAATGTACTTAAGAAGAAATTTACTTAAAAAAAGTACTTAAAAATAAATGTACTTAAGAAATATACTTAAGAAAGAAATGTACTTAAGAAATGTACTTAAGAAATGTACTTAATGAAATGTACTTAAGAAATGTACTTAATGTACTGAATGTACTTTGAAATGTACTTAAGAAATGTACTTTTTTTTAAGAAAATGTACTTTTTTAAAAACAATAAAAATAAGTTACTTGTTCACAAGTAAAATAAAAAAGCATTTTTTAAAAATAAAAAAGCATTTTTTGAAGAACTGTTAAAAAAAAAATCATTTTTTAAAAATAAAAAATCATTTTTTGAAGAACTGTAAAAAAAAAACAAGCTGGGACGAGAGTTGAACCAACAACCCTCAGAGTCCAACACGCAGCCCTTCACCCATCAGGCCAAAGCGACCTTAGATGAACTGTGACAAAATTCATATAAATGTATGAACACATGAAATACATGTAAACATTCTAAAGTACTTATCTATTATAAAGAATAACAAAGATTTTCAACATGGAAATTCACCACGCGACAAAAGGAGTAGTAAAAGTAAAGTAAAAAAGCATTCTTTAAAAATAAAAAAGCATTTTTTGAAGAACTGTTAAAAAAAAAATCCAATGAGTGTTCGAACTCACGGGCGATGTGTTAACACCTTTTTGCTACACGGTACCTGTTCGATTTCTATGAACACATTCGTAAATGTTACATTGGAAAATAAAAAACAGCGTTCAATCATATGATGACGTTACAGTTAAATAATATTAATACTTAAAATTATTTAAAGACCCAGTGCAAGCACATGTGTCATTATTTTCTTGCTCAATACTTTTTGTTTTATTCCCACAAAAGTCAAAGAATGCAAAGCAACAGACACTTGTACATACATACATACATTGTTATATTCGTACGATATAAGCGAAGATCAACATAAAATACTTTTTTAATATTACTCCAAATTAATACTCCAAATTAAAACACTTCAATCTCGGCTCGCCGATATCGGATCGCCTTAATTTTTGGCCTAAACTCTTCGTCGAAACCCGCACTAGCTTTTTAATCCAAAAATTAATAAAATCGGCTATGAATTTCCGGAGAAAATTGCGTGGGAAAATTATATGAAAATCGTCCAATAATCACTTTCAATACAGACTGCCAAGCAACGAACAAACAAACGATGATAAGACAAAACCGAAGATCAACAAAACACTTTTTTAATATTACTCCAAATTAATACTCCAAATTAAAACACTTAAATCTCGGCTCGCCGATATCGGATCGCCTTAATTTTTGGCCTAAACTCTTCGTCGAAACCCGCACTAGCTTTTTAATACAAAAATTAATTAAATCGGCTATGAATTTCCGGAGAAAATCGCGTGGGAAAATTATATGAAAATCGCCCAATAATCACTTTCAATACCGACTGCCAAGCAACGAACAAACAAACGATGATTTACTCTTACAAACCTAACACTTGCGTATGTATTAAATTTATAGTTTACTGCCCTAGAGGCGCGCGTATAGATGTTAACACATCAAAAACAAGCTGCAAAAAGATTTTTTTTAAAAATAAAAAGGCATTTTTTAAGAACTATTAAAAAAAAACAAAAACCAACAACCCTCAGACTCCAAAGCGCAGCCCTTTACCCATCAGGCCACAGCGACCTTAAGTGAAGTGTGACAAAATTCATATAAATGTATGAACACATGAAATACATCTAAACATTCTAAAGTACTTACCTATTAGAAAGAACAACAAAGATTTTCAACATGGAAATTCACCACACGGCAAAAGGAATAGTTTAGTATAAAACTACAAAAATTAGTGTGAAAATTCTATGAGTTTTTTTACGTTTCCAACCATAAAATTTTTTCCAATGGACCAATTTCGCTGATTTTCAATACCAAACTGCTCAGGAATACGTGGAACATTCTGGCCAAAAACCAAACCGCGTTATAGCCGATTGAAGTCGTGAGAATGTTTTCAACAGACGGACAGACGGACATGGCTATATCGACTCCGGTTGTTATAAGGATCAAGAATATATTTACTTTATGGGGTCGCAAAGCCTTATTTCTATATGTTACAATCAGAATGACAAAGTGATATATACCCTCTATCTCTTACAGTGGAGGGTATAAAAACGCCACTTAATGCTCACCGTAAGGAAAAGCGGCTTCAATTCGCAAAAGACTACATGGTATGGGATGTGCAGCCAAGAAGTTATGTAAATGACTGGAGAACCGTTGTATGTACGGATGAGAAGAAGTTTAATTTGGATGGGCCTGATGGGTACAACTATTATTTCATGATCTGCGCAAAGATAAGCGTTTTTTCAACCGACATCACAGCCGAGAGGGCGGCGTTATGGTGTGGGGTGCTATTACGAAAAATGTCACCATCGATCTTGAATTTCAAACTGAAAAAATGACTGCTGCAAGCTATAAAACGTTATTGGAATCGACTTTTCCGAAGTTCAGTGAACTATTTGGTCCCATATCTTGGATATTGCAATAGGATAATGCCCCTGTACACAGCGCCAGCGTAGTAAAGGAGTTAATTGCAAACCAAAATGTTAGTATTCTTGACTGGCCACCCTATTCGCCAGATCTAAACATTATCGAAAATGTCTAAGGGTTACTTATCTCGTAAGGTCTGTGACGGAGGTGGGCAATTTGATGACAAGCAGTCATTAATTCAGGCCATTAAGAATGCTTGGAATCAAATTTCGTTAGATTATATAATTTCTCTGTATCTCTCAATGCAAACCCGTAGTTATTAAAAACAAAGGGGGTTGTTTGTACTCATTTCTAATGGTTCTTAAATAAAGTAAAAAAAATTAAAAAAGCAAGAAAAACTGTTTTTCATTAAAATTAGTTAAAGTGCCTTTATTGAAGTGAACCAAAAAATGGCACATTTGTGGACTTTTTTTTATAAATTGCTCAAAAAAAGTTATTTAGTGAAGAAACCACTATTGTCATAATTTTGTTTAACATCTCAATATATCTAGCTTACATTTAATGCATGTAACATTTAATGCATTCACTCACATTCAATATTAAACTGTTTTATAGACCTGAAAGCTTCAAAGTTGTTTTACAAAAATGCAAATATTACGACCATTTCTTTTCGGATATAGATAATTTACATATCATTTCAAAGGTATTAAATAACGCTTTTGCTGTGGGTAAACATTTGCAACATTTTTTGCGATCAATGTAGTTTTAAATGATAACTTTCGAAAAATGTTGAAATACTACCGACAAAAATAAAAATAAGCTGTATAATTTAACTTTATGTTCCAAAGAATTATACCTAGCTATGAAGCTGAGTTTATAACCTTCACAATGACATCTACAGTGTTAATATACGAGTAAAAATGACGGAGTTATTTTGACTTTTTCTTAGGACTCCACTAAAAAACGGCATTTAAACTTCTACAACTCAATCAACTTCAAAAATACAAATCAAATAAAAACAATATGTACATTGCTAGAACTCATAAAGGTCTACGTACGTACCCATAACAAATTTTCCAAATATCTGCAACATCTTAAAAGTTACACCCAAAAAACCTCATAATTAGAGGTGTTTTTAAAGCAAAATAGCTCACAATTTGCTGAACCCAGAATCGCAATATTTTGCAAATAGTCATTAAACACTCTGAACTACATTCTTAGGTGGTGACAGGAGCAATTTTTTTTTTACCCACCCTAATGTATATAGAATAAATGGGGGTAACCGCACGGAAAATTAAATCGGTTATACCAACAGAATTCATGAACAATTCATTTACAGCAAGTAGTATATTCAAACCCGAAACCGGTTACCCGAATTCCGGTCGGTTAACCGTGTGTCGGTTTTCTAAAAATTGTTGTTTTCGTAGAACCGGTTTCACCTGTTATTTCAAGTGGATTAACCGGGTTTCTCGGTTTTAACGCAACTGATATAATGCCGCAGAATTACACACCTTAAGCAGTTTTCAAAATCAAAATCTATGAAGTGACAGATTACTTGATAAAGGCTAGAAATTTACAAAATTTGTCGCTTTACGCTCGAAACAATATAGGGAAATATTAAAAAATTTCTTCCAAAGTTCTGAGTCTTCAACTCAAACTGTGAGAAATAAATAAACTCGATAGAAATAGAGTGCCATCAACGCAGTTTGTGGATCAATTTGTTGCGTTCAGTTAAAAAAAATATTACCGCTGTAGCTGAAAGTGTGTTCGAACAGCCGTCAACATCGACTCGCCACCGTTCGCAGAACTGAACATTTCTCGCACTTCTTTTCGCAGAATTTTGACCGTTTTTACGGAAAAATCATATTTCCCGATGAAGAGTTATGTATGTACATATCTATCAGTCCTATATGAATACCCTTTATTAGTTGTTATATACCATGTAAGTACGTACACATGTACATACATTCATAATACTGTTTATTCTTCTTTTGCCTTCATTTCAAATGTTTTGACGGCGAATGTCGAATATCATGATTGTGCATGCCACATCAGGCTTTGTTTTGTTTGCTACCACTTTTTGCAAACTCCAATAAAAGCAGCATCGATCTTGTACGATCAAACTTATTTACTCGGTTCCATATGTACTGTTGCTAATGGGAAGAATGAGAAAACAAAGTATTGATAGATCTTGCATATGCATGCACAATCATGCATGGGTGCTTTTCCCGCCATACATATTTATGTACACATTTATATGTACGTACGTATGTGAGTTGGTATTTACGTATAAGTTGGTATTTACGTATAAGTTGGAATTTACACATAAGTTGGTATCGAACCTTATTCCAACATTTGGTTCGAATAAGAATAAAGAAGATTATATTGAATGGGCTTCGTTTACCTAGAGCAGTAAGAAAGTTGGATTCTAATTGAAAAGACATCAGAAATGAACAATTGTTGTAAATTGAACTATTAAATAAATGTTGTTCAAATTATAAAAAAACCGTAGCTGTTTTATTTAAAACCCTAAATACGTGAAAGAAAACTGGCGCAGTCGGTAGGATACCCGGGTATCTAAATAAGATATTGGACATTTTAATGTCTTTACGGGATCTTTAAATTTAAAAATGTACCATTTCTTACTAAGAAGATAAAAACAGCAAATATTAAAATAAATCATATTTGAACAAGCAGTTTTAAAATCAAAAAGCAAAAGAAAACAAGAACGCTAAAAAGCATAAAAAAATAAAAAATTTAAAAAACAATCACGTGTGATGAAAAGAAAAGCTCACTTACATTAATATATATATATAAAAAAGAAAAATTTTTTAATATTCTGAGAAAATCAAGAGATAAACACAAAATTGGGAAGTTATAAAACCCGAACATTACAAACAATTCTTCAAGAAGAAACTGGAGGCAATTTATAACAGAAAGTACAGTGATACAACTTAGCCGAAAATAAATAATGTAACGGAAAAATCCGAGAGTGCTATGGAATCGAGAGAATTTAGCTGAAAGTACAGTACATGCAGCCCTACAATTGGATCTTCATCAGCGGTGCAGTGCGGAGGCTTGGATAAAGGTTGATCTTTTCTATATTAAACGCTTTATTTATGTATGTATTTATACGTATGTACATATATTTATATTTTTTTTTATATTTTTCGAAATATTTGTTGTGTGAAATTGAATCTGCTTTTTTATGAAGTTACAAAAAATTTACATATAATTCAAGCATACATACCTATATTCGTTTACGTACTGCTGTAAATTTTCATTTGTCTCTCTACATTTAATTTTTGGAATGCTAATGTGTCATAATAAATAAATTCGCATTAACATACTTACTTATATACATTAATAACCTATATAAACAAAAGAAAAAATTTTTGGTAAAATAATAAAAGCTGATACTGATCTCACCAAAATGGTTCATGAAGCTGCCCCCCTTTTAGCTTTAGACCCCCTCAGATTTATTGAAAGATTACCCGACTTTTCAGGCGACAGAAAAGATCTATATACATTTATTTCGCTAATTGACCGAATCAACCCCCTATTAACAGCATATGATGAACCATCCCAATTGATATTTATTGATATAGTCAAAAGCAAACTGAAGGGAAAAGCAAAGGAGGCTATTGAAATAAATTTTCATGCAAAATCATGGGAGGAAGTTAAGACTATTTTGACAAACAACTTCGGTGAAAAACAAAGTGTTGAAAAGCTATACGACAGACTACGTGCAGTGGTTTTCAAAACAAATGCTATCGAGTTTTACAACGAAATTAAAGACAGACTACGAAGTCTAAATAATAAAACTGCTGCAGATGTGGGAGCAAGTCAAAATAGTGAACAAATAGCTAAAAGTAATATCAATACGGCCCTAAATGTTTTTAAAGCTAAATTGCCAGAACCGATGAAAACAATTTTGGCATGCAGAAACCCAGACAGCCTTGAAGAGGCAATGAACATTCTTTTTTCGTCAGGCTATGCAAACTATGAAATTAATAAGAATAAACATAGACCTCAGACAAACGCTAATTCTAGATCCCATGAGAACTTTCAACATAACAGCAACCGTGGCGGTCAGTATTCAAGTTCGAACAGAATCGACTTCCAAAATAATAGAAATAATTCAGGCTTTCGATCAAATAATAACAACCCTCCAAACAATAGAAATAATGCTAACCCAACCTCCCACAATCGGAATTCCCATTATAACCAAAATCCGCCAGAACCGATGGACATCAATATTGTTCAAAATACAGATACATTGAGAAATGTAAATCAAAATATTTCACAAAGTTCAAATCTTTGCCCAAAATTTTTATTATCTGAATTCTCAATCTCAACCCCAAATTGGGCAAAATACTAAAATATTGATAGACGAGACGTCAGGAAACAATAATCGGGTGAAACCTTTACCAAATTCTAGACAAGAAGAATACCCTGAATGGAATACAGTAGCTCAAAATTTTCTTTTTCCAGCCTCTTCGGAGAACTACCACATATAGTTCTTAAAGAAAAACTTAAATTCATAGTAGATACCGGAGCGACTCACTCAATTGTAAACCCTGGAATATGCAATCCAAAATGGAAAATCGATTCCATGAGTATTGCTTTGAAAACATTACAAAATGACGTATTTGCGGATACTGTTTACCAAATCCCTATGTTTTCTGAGCTAGGTGTTGCTAAAAATAGAATCAATTTAATTGAGTGTAGATTCCATAATTACTACGACGGAATTATAGGAAATGACGTTCTGCGTACTTACAACGCTCTTATAGATTATCACAAAAATGAATTAAGAATCAATGGCAAGATTGTCCCTTTGGTATTTCCAAAGCCACAGAAAGTAAAGTTCATCGGCAAAATTGAGTCTGGACTGATTCACATTTTGGAGCATTGTAATCCCGTGGGTCAAACTATTATTAACGAAGGTATATACGATGCCCTAAGTTTTAACGTTGAGGTAGAAACATTTTCTGTATGCCCGTGTGTATGGTTACGTGTGAGAATTACTACTTGCTTGATGAAAGAATAACACAGGGAAACGTGTCTAATTTACCTATCATGCATCAAATCGGAACGAATCATTCAAATGTAGAAGAAGAGCTCAATTTGCGAAATGTACTAAAAAATTATTCTGAATTATGTTACGAAACAAACTCTAACTTGTCCTTCACCAACGCGATCAAACATCGAATATTTACTAAGGACGATGTACCTGTATTTTCGAAGACATACAGATATCCTTATATACATAAAGAGGAGGTTGAGAGACAAATCAATGAAATGTTAAAAAAAAATGTTATTTGGACAGTGCCAAAAAAGGACGATTCTAGCGGGTTAAAAAAATGGCGATTAGTTGTCGATTATAGGAAGTTAAATGCGAAGGCTATTGATGACCGATTTCCTATTCCTAATATAGAGGAGATTCTGGACAAATTGGGAAGATGCATGTATTTTTCTACTTTGGATTTGGCTAAAGGCTTTCATCAGGTAGAAATCGATGAGAAGGATATCCATAAAACTGCATTTTCGGTAGAGGGTGGACATTACGAGTTCCTGAGAATGCCGTTTGGGCTCAAGACGGCTCCGGCTACATTTCAAAGGCTGATGAATTCAATTCTAGGTGATATAATGAACAAAAACTGTTTGGTATACTTAGACGATATAATCGTTTATTCTACTTCTCTTCAGGAGCACGTTAACTCTCTACCTCTAGCATTTGACCGTCTCAAAGAGGCTAATTTAAAAATTCAGGTGGAGAACTGTACGTTTTTTAAAAGGGAAACGGAGTTCTTGGGCCACATCATTACACAAAACGCATCAAAGCAAACCCTAAAAAGGTTGAATGTATCTACAACTACCGGCTTCCAATGACACCGAAGAAAATAAAATAATTTTTAGGACTAACTGGCTACTACCGCAAATTTATAAGGGACTACTCGAGAATTGCGAAACCCATGACAAATACTTGAAGAAGGATGCAAAGCTGGATGTAGAAGATCCCGACTTCTTGGAAAGTTTTAGAACTCTGAAAAGGCTTCTCATTGCGGATCCAATATTGGTTTATCCTGATTTTAGCAAACAATTTGTTTTAAATACGGATGCTAGCAATTTTGCATTAGGTGCCGTTCTGTCCCAAGACAACCATCCTGTTTGTTATGCAAGCAGGACATTAAACGAACATGAATTTAATTATAGTATGGTTGAGAAAGAGTTGCTGTCAGTAGTATGGGCTGTTAAATATTTTCGCCCTTATCTCTTTGGTAGGAAATTTGTAATACAGACGGACCATCAACCTCTTCAATGGCTTTTTTCTATAAAAGAACCGAATTCCAAATTGATAAGATGGAGACTAAGATTAGAGGAGTTTGTCTATCAAATAGTTTACAAGCGTGGAATGAATAATGGAAATGCCGATGCATTATCACGAATAGAAAATGTAAATTTTATCGAACAACATCATCCGGACATTATTTCTCCTACGACTTCTCTACTTAATATGTTTCGGTATCAGATAATTATAGAAAAATCAAACAGAGAATCTCTTAAAGTAGTTCATAAAAAAATTTTTAAAAACAATAGAAAAATTATCGCAGCAAGTAAATTTAACGAAAACGACATGATATCGATATTGAAGAACTACTTTCACCCGAAAAGAGTGAACGCAGTCCTTATAGACGATGATGCTTTTAATGATACTTTTAAGGAAACTGTTTCCAAGTACTTTCAGGGAAATTTACCACTGAAAATTGCAAAATGTTTTACGCTGCTGGATGATATAACGGACGAAAGAGAACTTTACGATTTTATTCAAAATGAGCGTCAAAAGAATAATCACCGAGGTATAACTGAAAATTTCGAACAACTTAGAAGCAAAATATATCACCCGAAATTGAAACTGAAAATTCAGCAATTTATTAATAATTGTCATGTATGTAATATAGAAAAATATGAACGGAATCCAGTTAGACAACCTTTTAAAATTACTGAAACTCCTGATAGACCATGCCAAATAGTCCATATCGACGTTTTTTATAGCCTACAAAAAACCTTGTTTTTGACAATTATTGACAAATTTTCTAAATTTGCTCAAGCAATAAAAATTCAAAACAGATCGTGGATAGAATTTAAAAAGGCCTTAACACAATACTTAAGCATTGTGGGTCATGTTGAAAAAATCATTACCGATAACGAGTTAGGTTTCAAAGCATTACCTTTGTTGGGGTTCTTGCAAGAGAGAAATATTGAAATTCATTTCACATCTAACAACAATCACACATCTAATGCAGACGTAGAACGTCTTCATAACACGATGAATGAACACATTCGTTTACTAAGACATGACCCAGCGAAAGATGTAGATACTGTTGAGGAGAAGATTCATAAAGTGATCATGTTCTACAATAGTACCATTCATTCTACAACTGGCTGCAAGCCCATAGACTTTCAAAACGGAACAATAAGTACGGAATGCTTCCAGAAAATAAAAGAGAAAATAATTAAATCAAAAAACACATATATAAGTAAATTAAATCAAAACCGACAAGACTGCGAAATTCAGACAGGGGAAGTTTATCTAAAGCAAGAAAGGGGTGGTAAGAATCATGCCAAATTTAGAAAGATTAATGTAAGTAAACTAGATGATGATCATGTAACGACACAAACAAATCATAAATATTATAAGGCACATATTAAAAGAAAAAAAAATTCACAAGAAAATGGTTAGTTACCACTTACATATACACAAATAAACAAAAAAAAATTAATTATGTAATTGGAGAAAAAAAAAACATTTAATACTATTTCTTTAAGAACTACGCTTAAAACTATTCAAATAATTATTATAACTAACCTTATTATTATACCTTACACATTGTCGTAGCATTTAAGAGCTTTGGTATATGCAGTTTTTGTTAAATTTCGTCGGAGCCTCAGTCAAACGATGGGGGAGTTATGTACATATGTACATATCTATCAGTCCTATATGAATACCCTTTATCAGTTGTTATATACCATGTAAGTACGTACACATGTACATACATTCATAATACTGTTTATTCTTCTTTTGCCTTCATTTCAAATGTTTTGACGGGGAATGTCAAATATCATGATTGTGCATGCCATATCAGGCTTTGTTTTGTTTGCTACCACTTTTTGCAAACTCCAATAAAAGCCGCATCGATCTTGTACGATCAAACTTATTTACTCGGTTCCATATGTACTGTTGCCAATGGGAAGAATGAGAAAACAAAGTATTGATAGATCTTGCATATGCATGCACAATCATGCATGGGTGCTTTTCCCGCCATACATATTTATGTACACATTTATATGTACGTACGTATGTGAGTTGGTATTTACGTATAAGTTGGTATCGAACCTTATTCCAACATTTGGTTCGAATAAGAATAAAGAAGATTATATTGAATGGGCTTCGTTTACCTAGAGCAGTAAGAAAGTTGGATTCTAATTGAAAAGACATCAGAAATGAACAATTGTGGTAAATTGAACTATTAAATAAATGTTGTACAAATTATAAAAAAACCGTAGCTGTTTTATTTAAAACCCTAACTACGTGAAAGAAAACTATGAAACTCATTTTTACCTCGGGGGTTACGTGAACAAACAAAATTGTCCCATTTGGGGCTCGGGAAATCTACACGACTTCGAGGAGAAGCCGATGCACCCACAACGTCTGACTTTTGAGTGTGGTTTTTGGCATAGCGGCATCGCGATGCGATGCGGAAGTTGCCTCTCAGCGGCGACTTGAACCCGTTAAGCCATAATCACTGGATCGCCGTAAAATATGAGTGTTACGCAAACAATCCCGAGTCCTTTAGGACCCTAAAACAATCAAAAAAGTACTGAAATTTTGAGTAGATAGAATGAGGTACTGTAAGACAAGTCATGGAAGCCATTCGAACGATATTGTGTTCATTGATAAATACAAATAATGGGCCTTACCAATAAAATCATAATTTTATAAAAATGTATATTAGTACTTTTTTTAAACCGAAATTAAAATCCAAATTTTATATGGCCTCGCTTTAGTTTCCATGATTGGGACATCAGTTTTACGCCGGTTCCGAACGGTATTTTGACAAGCATTTTCATGGCCATGTACTCGATAGTCGATCTCAAAATTCAAAGAGATGAATTAAAAATAAACGGTGTTTTAAAACGCATTATTGTATATTTTGTCACAAACACCGAAACCAGTTATTAACCGGTTTATACAGATCGGTTTAACCGACAACCGGTTTCGCCAAAATCGGAACATTCGAAGAAACCGAAAACCGAAATTTGTTTAAAACCGGTTTTTTGAATACACTAACAGCAAACCCAATTGTTCATGAAGACAGCAGGTGGGACCGAATTATCGCAAAATTTAATTGTTACAGCTGACCGAATTGATACCAAATTTTGACAACTACAACCGAATTTCGGTTCGGTTGTTGAAACCGTATTTGGTTTTGCAACCGAAATGTTTCCAAATAAAATTATAGGAAATTTTGTTGATAAATCAAATATAATTGGAAATTCTGTTATTATAACCGAATCAATTATGAAATGAGGTTGTTTTAAACGAAATTCAGGTGTGGGAACTAAATTCGATCGTGACACGAGAGATAAAAAGAGAAAGAAACTCGACGATGACAACTGCAGATAGTGGCAATGGGAGACGGTCACTGGCATAGAACGCTAAGGCGCTGATGAGAAGAGTCACAAACTTAGAAATGATTGTAGGCCAACGTGAGTTCAAGTCCTGGTTCCAAGTGTTTACATTTTTCAAATTGCAGAAAAACATGAATCAGTTCCCATTAGGATTCCTATAGGTGCTTCACCACCAACCTATCCTATCTTAATTGCTATGCAAAATAGGCGTACTACACGTAGCTGGATGCTGTTATTCCATGTTGACTTTAGTTTCCGAGTTGTCACGGTTCGGAAAAATTAATTGTAATTAATGCTGGCATAGTGGTATTATTGTAAGCGTCTTAAGATTTGTTATATTAATCTGCGAAATTGCAATGCAGTTTGGGAATCAGCAAAATGGTAATGTTGGGCCACTCTAATTTTGAATATAAGCTTTCGATTGTGTTGATCTGTTTGTACAGACATCTCGCAAATCCTTGACACAAATTTTACTAATAGATATTTTTTTTTAAATAGCAGAAGTTGAGAAACACATGCACACATTATTTTGAAATTATTTTACTGTATGCATCTTTATATACAATCATTTACCAACTCTACTGACTTTGAAATATATAATAGTTCGAACTTCTTAGTTTCGTTATCTTCGATTTAAACCCTTCGGTACTGCGATTAGTTAGGTTAAGCCTTTTGTAGATAATGGAAAATTATTGCCTTTGATTTATTGGAGTCAAAGTGAAGTAGGAATTGTGGTTCAGAATTTTATAATTATGGGGCTATAGTCGAAGTTTTCAACATTTTATGAAATTGCACACATCTGGCTATTATGCCTCAAACATTTTGTGAATTAATTGCTATTTTTCATCGTGGGTTAAAATTAGTATTTTAAAGATTTTCACGGAGAGCAGCCTGCCATCGAAAATAAAATATTTAAGTACTACTGCCGCCCCTTAAATGACAGGTTAATATTCATATTTTCGATCGCATTGAAGACGATTTATTTTATGATGCATTTTAGTATTTTTAGATTTCGTTGTAAATACCATAACTTAATCTTCATGAAATACGCCGTACGTAATAAAAATTAATTTGTATTCATAAATATTAAAGTTAGATGAATAGTAGTCGAGTATTTTTGAATAATTATTCGGTTACTATTGATCTGCTTGAAATTGCCAAAAATTGCATTACTAATTATATTTGGTCTTTGCTTTGAACACATTTTAGCAGAGAAAGTCGATTAACACACACTGTATTGTAACAAATGTAAATTCTATGCTGTCCAACATATGTACAGTAAACGGTTTACAACTAATTATATTTATAGAAACACCAGACACCGAACTTTCTGCATTTATAGAAGTCATTTCAACCAATAAGAAGTCACTTTATCTAATTGCAATGTTAGCGAAGCAAAATCATTGACAACACCCGCCGTACCTACACACAGTGGAAAATGTGTGTAGTTTTCGAGTAATTTATTTTTTTAATTTCTCATACAATAACCAAAAATTTACAAGTTTTGAGTTTTGGAAGATATGGACCTGGATTTTTGTACGAAATATTTTGAAATAATAGTCGTGTTTTGATTACAAGCTAGTGATTATCGCTTGCTAAGCTGTCAAGAAAACGACTTTTAAGCCATAAGTAATTTAATTGAAAAATATGAAAATTGGTTGAAAACGGTAAAAGATGTCAAAAAAATATTTGTTTAAACTGAGCGAAAATGATTTGCGTCGCTAAGTTCTCGCTAAGTCTTCGCTAAGTGCTTCATACTAAACAAGCGATTATATAAGCTAGCTGTGTAACGAAAACATGCTTAATGTGTTGCAACTTTTATTTTATCTAGAATGTCAGATTTCATATGGCCGTTAGTTGGGGGTAAGTCGTGATCGTTTTGTTTCAATTCCGCGTCACATCTCCATTTATTTTCCGATGTTTGGAACTAATGCGTCTATTTATTTGACTATTAAACGCCTTCATGCCTATGCAAGTACCGGGACAGTTTTATTTCAACAGACATACATGGTTCATTGTTATTTGTACACATTGTTTCCAGTTATAATTGTAAATATAAATTGATGCTTAACTCCAACCATATGAGATGAAGAACCTAGATGCTTTTCGGAAGCTGCAGTATTGCCATATATTCAAAGTTACAGGAAATTTGCAGTATATATCTACATAACTCTCAAAATAGCAGATATCCGCAGATGAATTTTTCATATGTTAAAGATTTTTCATATGTATGTATGTTAAGATGCACAAAAAATTCGACGTAGTTGTGGCAACTGTTAAAAGCTCAACCCTGAATGAATGTATCAAATGAAAGATTTTTAGATTTTGCTGACAAATCTCCTGAATCTTGCTGATATAATTTTTCAGGTATTAGTGCTGTTCATGGTAACTTAAAAACCCAAAACCTGAAAACAGTGTGTACAAATACCAATGGATCCTGTATCTCTCTTGAAATAATACTTATGGAGATGGTACTTACATAGAACTGAAGTTTGGTAGCCAAATAAACAGACGCATTACAGTAGAAACTTGCACATGCTTGATACTTGCACTCCTCAATTCTGGCAACATATAAATATTTTTCATTATGCACTCAGTACTTGCGGCATCCGAAAATTGTTAAAATTGTTGTCTTGCTCTTCCATGCTGCTTTTGTTTAGGTTTCCACAGTCTGAATAAAGTTCGGGGAAGTCCCGCCGTTTTATGCTGCTGATGAAACGTAATCTGAAACAGTTTTAAGCTGACTTTTGCGTGGTGCGGTTTAATAAAGGCAAAGAGACATTAGTCGTGTTTTAGTTACAAGCAAGCGATTGTCGCTTGCTAAGTTGCAAAGGAAACTGCAATTTAGCGATTAGTAATTTTATTGAAAAATATGAATATACTTAGCGAAAATGATTCTCGTCGCTAAGTTCTCGCTAAGTCTTCGCTAAGTGCTTCATACAAAACAAGCGAATATATAAGCAAGCTGTGTAACCAAAACACGCTTTATATAAATAAATTAAGCGAAGAATTGTCCATCAATTCCTTAGCCGAAAGTTTTCATGTGCATTAGGGTGTCCCAAGAAATTTTTCTTTCTCGACTTTCATGGTTGCCCAAGCTTGATTGGAAAGTTTACTGGGTAACGTATTTTTGAGATTTTTTTTAAGATTTTTCGGAAGAGGTTTAGCGGTCGCACAAGTCGAATTTCCCCCAAAAATCGGGAACTCCGGACGTTTTTTTGAATTTTACTTAAACCTCGGTCAACAACCACGATTTTTTTAATTTGTAAGTCAACATTTTTAAAGCAAAACGTTCAAACTTTTATTGTATATGCATAAACCATTAGTTTTGGTAATGATTTTGCTCAATAAGGTACAACGTATTACATTTTTTCGTAAATGTTGTATAAAATTTATTAGTAACGCTTTATAACTTTTAAATTTCTTATTCAAATTTAAAAAAAACTAATGATGCATTCTAAAAGACGGAGAAATTCCAAGCAATTTTGTGGAAAAAAACTTTTAATTTGCTGTTACTGTTCCAGAGTTATACCATTTTAAAGACTTTTACCCACTGTATGAACCTAAAAATATTACAAACTATTTGCCGCTTTTGCATCGGATTTGCTTTAAATTTTTATGAAAATATAAAACTCTAATGTTGCACTTTAAAAGACGGATTAATGCCAAGCAATTTTTTGGAAAAAAATTTTGAATTTGCAGTTACTGTTCCAGAGTTATGCCATTTTAAAACTCTTTACCCATTGTTTGAAACTAATAATACTATAAACTATTTGACAATTTTTCATCGGATTTGCTTTAAACACTATTTTCATGAAAAAATGTACATGCGCTAAGTAACGACTAAGAGTTACGCGCAGAAAAAAACGGCCCCAGCAACATATTGCAGGAACCATATATATGTTTGCAACCAATCATATATATGGTTCCTGCAATATGTTGCCGGGGCCATTGTTTGCTACGTGTAATTCTTTGTCGTTACTTAGCGCATGTAGATTTTTTCAATAATACAATGTATACAATCCGATGAAAAAAGATAAACAGTTTATAATATTATTAGGTTCATACAAATTCAAAATTTTTTTTTACAAAATTGCTTGGAATTTACCCGTCTTTTAACATTTATCATTAGTATTTTAAGTTTTCATAGAAATTTCAAGCAAATCCGATGCAAAAATAGCAAACAGATTATAATGATATTAGTTAGGGTAAAAGGCATTAAAATGATATAAATTGCTTGGAATTTGTGTGTCTTTTAAAGTGCGTCATTAGTTTTTGAAATTTTCATGGGAATTTTTAAAAAGGATATAGAGCGTTATTTACAAATTTTACCCAAAATTTACGAAAAAATTTAAAAAAATTTACGAAATAATTAATTTGTGCATATAAAGGGTTTTTCAACAGAGACGCTACAAAAGTAAATCGAGAGGAACAGCAAACGACGCCATATTTTTCCCGCTCTTTTGACATTTCTCTTCAGTAAGGTTTGCCATTTCATCAATTGAAAGATATACGAGCCAACAACGAGTAGAAATTATTAAAATTTACTACCGACATTTGGAGTCAGTGGACTCAACTTTAAGAGCGCTACGTCCAATTTATGGTCGTCATAATCGTCCTACCAGATCAACAATTGAGCGGACGAGCGGAAAAATTTGAATCCACAGGCACAGTACAAAATGTGCCCGTGCCAGTGAGACAAAGAAGTGTCCGTAGTGTCGAGAATATTGCTGCCGCTAAGGCTTCAGTTCAAGAAAGCCCAAATGTGTCTCTCACACGTCGTTCTCAAGCGTTGGATATCTCTGTGACGTCGTTGTGGCGAATTTTGCGAAAAGATCTTGGCCTACATCCTTACAAGATCAAATTGACGTCGTATGTTCGTGAATTGGGCTGAGCAACAACTTGAAAATGATTCGGATTATCATCGGAACGTCATCTTCAGCGATGAGGCTCATTTCTGGCTGAATGGCTTCGTCAATAAGCAAAATATGCGCTATTGGTCAAACAGCAATCCACACGTACTTCTTCCGTGATGATCAAGCCAGGCACATTACTGTGAATGCGAATCGCTACCGTTCAATGATAACTGAATATTTTTGGCCCCAATTGGATAATATGGACTTGGAGGACATGTGGTTCCAACAGGACGGCGCCACAAGACACACAGCGAATGCCACAATCAATTTATTGGATACCAAGTTTGGTGAACGTGTTATCTCACGAAATGGCCCAGTCGATTGCCCGCCTCGGTCGCGCGATTTGACGCCGTAAGATTATTTCCGGTGGGGCTATGTCAAGTCTATGGTCTATGCCAACAAGCCAGCGACGATTGATGAACTTCGTACGAATATCGAACGAAAATTGGGTTCAGCGTCTGGACTTCTGCAAGCGTGCCCGTGGTGACCATGGAAAAGAAATCGAGTTCCATACATAATGGCATCGAACGTACTTTCACAGGAATAAAAAATTTCATTGGTATCTTAAACCGGTTTATTTTATTTAAAAAGTTTTCTTTGTAGCGCTCTTATTGAAAACCCCGTTACAATAAAAGTTTGGACGTTTAGCTTCAAAAATCTTGACTTACAAACTAACAAAATCGTGGTTATTGACCGATTTTTAAGTAAAATGCAAAAAACGCCCGGAATACCCGATTTTTGGGGAAACTTTGACTTGCGCGACCTCTAAACCACTTCCGAAAAATCTGAAAAAATTCTCAAAAATACTTTACCCTATAAGATTTCAAATAAAGCTTGAGCAAAAAAAAAATTATTGATGGCCCACCCTAATGTGCATAGATGAACAATAACTCGTGTTAAGAGAAATGAACACACCATAAAAAAGTTCATGGCGCATTCTGAATCCTGTCCCGGGAAAGGGCATTATTCACAGGGTTTGCAAACCAAAGAGCACAGAATTTACCAATCACATCTAATTATAATATGCTCAAGGAAAGAACAAAGTTATTCCATGCCAAAATCCAGGAAAGTCGGAGGGCTTCCACCACAGACCAATAGAAAACAGCTCTATGCCTCTCTTCGTGTTCTCTTAATGACGACGAGGTAGTAGGCCATTTCATCGAGTTCGAATTGCTTTGATAATTTACTCTTTGGATTTTCGTATTACGTATTTTCGATCGATGCTAACAGCACGAGACATAATTTACCTATCATTAGTATCAATCAAACACTTTTAAACTTAGTTTGCTGCATGGTCAATAATCTGTATGTCTTCTTTGGTCTCTCATTCTACATCATTTCCCTAGTAGCTTTTCGATCAGCTGTGCCTTTTCCACGCTGGCAATGATCGGGTTGCAAACTTTAAAAAAGACATGGAATCCCAAAACTGAAAATATGAGGAGTAAAAACTCTTGAATGACCAACTTTTGCAACCCATTCTGTTAACCAATTTTTGCAAAAAACTAAACGAAAAAATTGCTGATTTCAGTTTGAAAAGGGAGCAATGCAAGACTTACGAAACTGAACTACAAGAAAAGAATTTTTCGTCGTGGAAAAACAATAGACGAATCTCTACAAAACATCAACTTGAAAGCCGGAATATGTTTTCTAGCTAATGTGCGGAATGCCCTTAATGTGTCTTTAATTCAGTCATCATTTCAAAAACTGTTTGATAACTGGGATACTAAATATGTCAGTCCATTTTTAAAATTACATTTACAGCTAGCTGACAATGAATTTAATATTCAATCCATTGCAGCTTTCCTTCAAGAAGTAGAACCATTGCAGCAAATATCCCATGCTGAAATTGAGCAATGGATTGTTGAGCCTAGTTTGGTGTAGAACCCGATGACGTGGTACTCAGTACGAAGAAAGTTACAAAAGAGGGGACTATATCAGCATTCAATATTTCTTTAATTTCACATGGAATATGTATCCACGGTTATACGAATGCGTTGAACTTAAGTGATTTGAATTGAGAATTTAAGCTTAGATTCCATATAAGTGTATGTGCCTTTTATTTTGAATAAAATATTAAAACTCGGTGCTTGCGACAACCTCGAAATATGCACTGAGCCCGGTTTTCAATACGTGCAAGAATCGAGTTTCTACTGTATATCCAAATATAACTAATTACTTAGCTACCACATTTGAAATTTATTTAAATTATTTCGGCGGAGAAATAATACTACCACTGCCGGTGGTTGGGAAGTAATTGATTTAAAATATACACGTGACCCACTACTAGAGTATTAAAAAAAACCCAATTCAAGAAACCGGGTTTCGGCTGCTTCGAAAAATTGAGTACGTCTTTTTTGAAGGTAAAAACCGGTTTCGGCTTTTATATCCAAGTTTTAGATACCTTATCCACTTAGCGTATTTACAGGTTTTGGAACCGAAATCAGCTGACTTGTAGGAACAATCAGCTGAGTTTTAACCTCAAATCATTTCAACATGTTGAATATACTAGTGGAGAGAAAGCTCTAGATGCCGAAAACCGGCATCCAAAAATCTGGTTGTTCATTTAAAAAGTAAAGCTGTTATAACAAAATATTGTTCAAAATAAACATGATATAAATTATGTATACAAATGGGTCAAATCCCAAAATTTTGTCAGAACAAAATTGAAAACTCGCAACAACGCAAAATGTTTATTAAGCTTTATTTAAAAATTGTTCACACATTTATTGTAGTTTGTTAATTTTCTTCTGAAAATTAAATTCCACAGCTTGTTCAAAAATTAAAATTTTCCGAAAACCGGCATCCAAAAATCTGGTTGTTCGGTTTTTGAATACCCTACCCACCACTCATGCTCATGATTTGCTCTTGGTGTCGTCTTTTTATGAACTTCCTAAAAACCAGATAATGCTTGCAGCAACGAAATTGTTTCGTCAACTTGGAAAACCTCCAAAATAAATATATATTAATAATAAACTATTGGAAACGTAAGAGATAAGCCAAGCAACAACAGTTTAAATTTCACACACTTGCTTGTATTATATTCAAAATTAAAGTTAATTAGAATTGTTGCAGGTACGAGGAATTAGAGCAATTGTCAAAGAAATGCTGTATGAAATTGTTCGTTGAAGAAAGAATCAAGTTGTCGTATGTACGAGACTTTCATTACAGCAACGTAAAAATATTAACCAATATATTTCATCCTTGCAACGAAGCGTTTTTCTTTTAATATTTATTTTTTTTATTCGAAAATTACACATATTTTCCACTGTGCTACGTCTAGCTATCCTGCTCATCGTCTCGATCTACTGTTTAGGAACAATCGTTGCAATAATTGTAGCATCCCTTTAAATGTTCATTGCTATTTTTATTTCACGTCATTGGTAACTATTATTGCAGTTGAAGTGATTACTGGTGTTCATGACAATACAATTGCAAATGTGTTTACTATTTAGATTTTCTTGTCTGCTTTGTGGTATATTCGTGATGTTTTTTGCACCCCTTAAGTTGTAACATGATTATCGTATCACTTTCGAACCACATACTCGTAATACTACTCCCACACAAAACGAATGATTAAAGGTAATTTTCTCAATGTCCGATTATAGCGTCTGGTTATTAATTGGTACTTAATTTAATGGAACGATATACTGACTTTTAAGGCTTTACATTTTCTCATACTCCGGTTAATTTGAAAAGGATGTTAGGTGTTTGACTCAGGCAACTCTGATAAAATGTAAGACTATAGTTGTCAGCACAGTAAGATAAAAAAATTGTTTTCATTCTTCATATTAATTGCGGTTATTTCCGTGTTAGTTCATCAAACCAACGGGTATTCGAATTGCATTATTGTGGTGTTGTTTTTGCAACGCTAGCATATTACGCTAGTGTTTGGGGTAGAGTGTCCAAAAAGCCGACATTGTTTGGAAACCGGTATTCGGTTTGTTCAAAAAATCAATTTTTCTGTTTTTTATTTTGCCAAAACCCGGTGGAAGCGGGTTTGTTTAACGACCATTTCTATTCCTATTCATGTTGTAAACTGAAAATTTCACAAATGTAATTAATTAATCACGTTTTAATTTTAAATAAAATTATATATTTAAAATTAAAATGTTCGAGCATTAGGTCTATTTTAATTATAGCATTCTTCAATATACACACACACAAGTTAGGATTCTACAACTTTTTAGGATCCTACTGATCCTACTTTTTAGGATCCTACACACAACATTTGGCGCAGCCGGTTTGCAAACCATATGTGTTAGCACTCGGCGGGGTATAGCCGGTCTTCGGACCATATGGGGTGGTGTCACCTGCGGGGTTTTCACTCCGGAGGGGACACCTCATAGTTTATGTGAAGGATATCATAGGAAATACTGATGAAAATCTTACTAGTTTTGCTGGAAGATTAAAGTGAATTGACGATAATTAATTCATAAAGACGAATGAATTTTGGGTAATGTTAGGGGCAAAATGTGCAATATAATCTTCTTATAAAATAATCTTCAACTTCATTGAAATTTATCCGATAAAGTGGGATACAGCAGTAGACAACACCATGCGGGAATTTTATTTGCAGACGTCAATATTCAATATTGTGACAATAGTGGCGGCAGGAAAGGCGCAGAACGAGGCTTTTCGTGATGCCTAATATTTTGTGTACTGAAAGGGTCAAGATGAAAATGGTTTGGTGGAATGCCAGAAAAGAAACAACCGCGATATAGGATGTTTGCGAATAAGCACAGAGCTACATTTGAACCGAAGGAAGTTGGGGGTAAATTTGGGTTTTTAGTTTTATAGTTATGTTTTTTTTTTTTGATTATATTATTATTATGTGGTGGAAACAGCCGGGGTTTTAACAAACTCATCGGAGGCTGGGTCCTGGAGACCACGGGACAGTAGACAGATTTGGTCGATGGAACTAGCTGGGAGGAGTACTCGCCAGGAACTAGATTATTGAAACCACAGTTTACCTATTGTTAACATGTTCAGGGAAACTTGGGATATTGGAGAACAAGTGGAAGGTGAAACGAAAAATTTCATACATGATTTCTTGGACAATTTTTCATTTCGTTGCTGGAAGAACTTACCTTTGATTCATGCAACAATTGTATTTACTTTGAATTTTGTAGAAAAATGGGTTAAAAATTAAAAATAAAGTTAGTGCATGAGATTTAAACTATTGACATATGGTATATCTCTTACTTTTTATAGTTTATTTTTATTATTTATTTATTTTGGAGGTTTGCCAACATTTGTGGTTGATGAAACGAAACTAATTTTTGAAGAAGATTAAGAGAGAAAAGCAGTCCAAAACATGAACGAGCGTAAAAAACAGGCCAGCAACATGAACGAGCGTAAAAAATAGGCCAGCAAATTCATTGCAGCAATGAATTAATTTCAATGCAATAACGATACTTATTCGTTGCAGCAACAAAACCCATTCATTGCAGCAATAAAACAAATTCATTACAGCAGCGAAACAAATTCGTTGCAATAATGAATCAAATTCATTGCAGCAACAACATACTTTCATCACAATGATGAGCAATTTGCAGTTGATGAACACATTTTCGTAGCGGGAATGAAACTATACCTTAGCTCACTTTCGATGACAAAAGTTGTTGGGGTGATGAATATTTTCATCCCTGTGACGATACTTTTCCGATCAGTGTAGGAATCTTCGATCGATACTAATTCGCACGTGTAAATTTCAGAATTGGTTTTGTATATATACGATTGATGATCAGCCGATGGTATCAATTCAGGCACAGTTGTTAGGCATCTGATGATGAACTTGTCACGGAGTTTGAAACTAGTCATGCCAGTGAGAGTGCTTAACTGAATTTTATATTATTTCCAACAAAAACTAACCATTTTCCGATTAGAAAAATGTTCATCACTTGTAAGCTGGTAGTATGAATTTCTGATACATTAACCAAAAAATATTTTATTATTGTTTTTGTGTAGAGGGTAATTTATTCAAATCATGGCTGAAAACAATCAAAAAGACACCGTGGGAAGGACTTCTCACTTGCCGAAGAACAATTACTTGGTGACCTGGTGGTAGAACAGAAGCCAATTCTACAAAACTAAATACTAGTGGCGCACGAATCGTGCTTATTATTCTGCGTGATACTATTTAGTGTTACTAAAATAAATGCTTGGGATACCGAATAGAGGCTTTGGGTAGTACAGAGGTACTATGATTTGCAGTCCTTCATTTCCGCCCAAGGAAAATTTAAGCGGGAGTTTGGCGGCACTCCTCCGACTAGATGGACCATTATGAGGTGGGTAAACGTGTTTGCCGAATCTGGAAGCATCGCACGAAGACCATACCCTCAAGACAAGATAAGATGAAGATGAAGCAACTGCACACATAGCCAGACCGATTATGGCGGACCCCAACGATAATTCCCAAACAAATGAATATCCAGAAAATCCACTTCCCGCTGACCCCCAAGGTCACCTGACTTCACTGCACCAGACTCTTTTTTATTTTGGTCATGTCAAGCAAGAGATGTACAAACCGAAACTAAGAAATTTTAATAAATGGAAGCAGTCAATTAAAACAATAATTGGGGCGATCCCGACTTCAACCCTGCAGGCCTCAATGAATAATTTTCTGATCAGGACATGTGTGGATGAGCATGGTGGTCATTAACGGTCTATCATCTCCACAACAATCAGTTATACAAGGTGGCGCAAAAGTAAACTTCCGATGTTTTTTGGCTGTAATTTAAAAACAAAACGAAAAACTTTGATTCTTCTTGTGGATTATTTTTATTTGGTATTTTAATTTTTTTTACATCAAGTCGAGAATATGATGTCATGTAAATGGCCGCCGCCACAGTTGATTGTCATTTGAGCCCTTTTTATGGCATTTTCCATCACTTTGGCCAAAACTTCCGGCGATAGGTCCTCACATTCTTGACGGATATTGTCTTTAAGAGCTGCAAAAGTCTGAGGCTTGTTGACATAAACCCGCGACATCAAAAACCCCCCACAAAAAGAAGTCTGGAGCGGTCAAATCAGGCGATCTTGCTGGCCACTGCAAATCGCCAAAACGGGAGATTAGGCGCCCGGGAAATGCATCCTTCAGCATATCGGTTGTGGCACGTGCAGTGTGTGCCGTTGCACCGTCCTGTTGGAACCACATGTTTTCCAATCCCAATTCATCAAGTTGCGGCAAAAAGAACTCGTTGATCATTGCTCTGTAGCGTGGCACGTCGTCTGGTCGATGTCGACGGCGCCTCCATGACATCCTCGGCTACAGCAGCAATATTCTCTGCAGAACGGCTACTCCGGGGTCTGCCACGCCTGGCAGCATCTCGTGTTGTGCCAGTCTTTTCGAGGCGAGCGGCTAAACGTCGCAGTGTTTCACCAGTAGGCGTTGGACGGCCAGGCCACGTTGTGCCAAAGTCACCGACCGATTATTGGTCAAATAAGTAGTCAGCAATATTCCGCGTTCTGAAGCAGTGTAGCGTAACATTGTTTATTAACGTGTATTTCGCATGTGTTTACTACACAAATGTCAAAACAGAACTGACATTAGGGGTCAATCGCAAAATTTATAGCATTTTCTGATAGGAGGATTACTTTTGCGCCACCTTGTAAATATATAAAATAAAATTGAATTTTCTATACAATAAAAAAACCAAATATATTGATTAAAAAAGATAAAAGATAATATATTGATCAATTTCTTATTGTAACACAATTCGTGAGCAACCCTGTACTTGAATCATAACAACATCAACACAAAACAGCTGTTGTCAACAGTTAACCGGTTAGTTAATAGGTTAGTTAACTTTTAACAGGCGGTAGAGCTCCTGTTAACGGTGTCGGACAGCTAAATTTGAAGTATTCTTATACATTGAGAAAATGAAATTCTGCTAACCAGCACTTTATCGTCACGATAAGAGATAACCGGGCATTGAGCAAGTGGCCCTCAATCGCATTTATTGCTTTATAAATACCTATATAATTAAACGTCGCAATCAAGATGGGAATGGTGTAATAATGAGTTAAGTCGAACACAACTTGGACGACGATGTCGATTGCCCGCAGGAGCCGATGGAATACCGGCGGAGGTGTTTAAGGCTGGCGGCGATGAGCTGGTAAGGTGCATGCATCAACTAATTACCAAAATTTTGTTAGATGAATGCATGTCCGGAGATTGGAGTCTCAGTGCACTATGCCCCATATTTAGATAAGGCCAAACAAAAAAAATCGACATCTACCATCCAGTTGCCAATTAAAAGGCGGCCTTCGTTAGCCCGATACTGGAGAAACTCTACGAAGCAATGTCTGAGTTTGGTATTCCTGCAAAACGCATAAGCCTTTGCAGGATGAGCTTGACGAACACCACATCCACAGTAACAATTGGGAACGATCTTTAACCACTTGAAACTAAGCGAGGCATCCAGCAAGGCGGCACCCTATCGTGCGATCTCTTTAACATCTTAATGGAGATCATTATGAAAAAAGATGCATTCAACATGAATAAAACCATCAGCTGCAGAAGTCACATGCTGCCCGCGTATGCTGATGATATAGATATAATTTGGCGCACAATGAGAGAAGATACTGCGGTGATTTCGAGAACTGTGAAGGAGCCAGCAAAAGTGGGTCTGACAGTAAATGAGGACAAGACAAAATTAGTGGTTTCAACGAGCAGGGCCTCCACGTGATTAAACCAAAACGTGAATGTTGAGAACCGTATGGAAGTGAAAATAATAATCAATGTTAGTACTATGTATAGTTGACCTTTCAAATTACAAGTCTTCAGATTTGTTTCGGCTTGAGGTCATATGTGAAAAATAAAACAATGTATAAGATTGTGTTTTCGTTACGAGTTTGTTAGTTAATTCCAATATTTCGACCAACTACGTTGTTGATTTTCAAGGATCTAATATAAGGAAGAAACGCAAAGTATTTTATACCTTAGTAAATCAATATAAACAAAAACCACAATAAATATGTATTTTCTATTTTGAAGGAAATAAAAAGTTATAATTACATTGCGAGATAACACAAAATGCGTCGAAACTTTTCCGCAAGCTTAGCTTAGCTTATGTTAACTGATTTTTATTTAATGTTTTGAATAGTGTGCCTATACACTTGCGCACATCGCTCTATATCACGCTTAAAGTTAAGTCTTTTCTCCGTTAGAACATCAATTATGTGTAACATTTCTTGACAGTTTTTTAGTCCGTTTGTTCATAGTTGTACCAACATATACCTTGTGACATACGTTGGACTTCTCCCCATTACACGGTAGTTTAAACTCCACATTGTTTGTCAATTTTCGATTTGGTCCGGCTGAATATATCGGTTAGCGTACGATGACACTTAAGTGCTAATTCATATTTCCCTTTATCGTAGCTATCCGAGTTTTTATCCTTTCAGATAGTCCAGGAATATATGTTGTCGATTTGTATATTTTCGCCTCGGATGTGTTAATATTATTTGTCGGTCGTCTAATCTCAGCACGAGAAATCAAATCTTTAATCGTCCTTCTCGGAAAATTATTCAATAGGAGTATTTTTCGTACTTTCTCCTTATCCGTCCCATAAAACTGTATAACACTTATCTGCAATACTCTCCTAAGAAAGTTGCTGGCTGTGTCCATAATAGTCCTTATGGGGTGTTTGAACTCAATACTTTCCTAAGAAAGTTTCTGGCTGTGTTCATAATAGTCCTTATGGGGTGCTTGAACTCAAAAATTTATTAGTCGTCCCGACGTAATTGTGTTTTCCACCTCAGTTTCCCTAATGGTCACGAATATGAACAGGAGTTACGTTCGATTGAGATAATTTAAACAATTAAAAAATTACAGCAGACAGTTGTCCGAGGCCTTCGGCCACGGACTGTCCCATCCGATAAGACAGAAAACATATATAACAATAAATTCATTTGCTTATATTATTTATCATTTATTGTTATATATGTTTTCTGTCTTATCGGATGGCGTATTCTACGTTAAACTTAATTGCCGTGTCTTTGACACAGCCTGCAGGGACAGTCCGTGGCCGAAGGCCTCGGACAACTGTCTGCTGTAATTCTTATATTTACCAACGGCATGTGATTCAAGTCCGTTTAAAAAAAAATATTATGTTCAATTTTTTTAAACTTAATTTAATTTATGTATTTTAATTAATATTTTTATTGAAATAAGTTCTGCGAATGTTGAGAGGGCCGCCCTAATATTAAAAAAGGTTTACCTTATCGAGTCTTCGCATTAGCATTCGAGCGTTGTGTGAAAGCTTTACGCTTTACAATTCAAAATTAATGTTACAACAGCTTTATTGAAGCTTTCGCAAAAAAGCTTTATTACATTAGCTTACTGTTTGTTTCACTTTTTACTAGATACATTTTGCCAAGCAACATTAGCTTGCTGTTCGTTTCACTTTTTACTAGATACATGTTCATAAGCAATGTTGAGCAACCAAAAACACTCAACCAAACACCACACATATGTTTGAGTGTATGTGTTTAAACAATTTTCATTTGAGAAATTAAAATACTAGAAATATATCAACCAATATGAAATGTATATCAATCGAAAGATAACGTCTTCATTTACCTACAAAAAAAATTTTAAAAAAATTCATCTAGCCGTTTCCTCAAATTCAATGAAATAAAGATTACAACAATAAAAACCTGACATGACTCCTCATACCGTAAGGTAAGACGTATTCTACGTCAAAAAAATAAACCTAAATTAAATAACATAAATAAATAAAAACACAACAATCTGAAAGAATGGATTGATCAAGAACAGAAACGATGAAGACAGGAACAAATGAAATATTGGCAAACAAATGAAACAGGAAAATTGATGACGGATGGATGTACAGGAACCATTGAGGAATTGAAGTGAAAATCATTTTGACCGGAACAAATGAATCAAGTGCAGGACAAAAGCAGTAACTTTGATGACAAGGATTAGAACACTGGAACTGGTTGAGGAGGTTAAGAGGGTGAATGAACAGGAACGACGAATACAGGGACAGATTAAACATGTAAAGGAATGAGCAGGAATTGGGAAGGCAAATAAACAGGAACATGTGCTAGGGATGAGTAGCAACTATGATAACAGGGACCTATGAAAATTGAAGGACACTGTTAACCGCAGATCCGGCCCTGTGCCTTGTTGTCAAGGGATTGCGACCTTCACCAAACTGTCTTCATTATTCGACCTTCACATCTTGCACATCGATGCCGTTTGCAAATGTTGTTTACGTATATTCAAGCTGCTGTTTTGATTTCTTGTGTTTTGTTTATGTGCACACACACAGGCACACATACATATATATTGCGCAGAATTAATAGACAAGCAAGCAATATAAGCGAAGGTCAATGCACTTGCTGTTACCAAAGTAAATGCATAATTTGTTGAGCCTTTATGTGTGCTTGAGTGTTTGTGTGTGCGCATATTTACAAGTAAATATTTTGGTTTTTCTATTGTGCAAGCCTTCTTGCAGTTTGTGCTTTTTGTGAAAAGTCAGTCTGTTGCTATCGCTTTAATAAAGAAGAACATTCGGTGAATTAATAGAAATTCAATTGTCCTTTTTATTTCGAGTTAAAAACTACCTGCAAAAACTATTGCAGGATTAAACATTGGTGACCCCGACGTGATCCTATTGTGAATCGCGTATTAGATATTATCAATTCGGATAATATTTAAATAATTGTTTGTACGGTGTTCGGTTGGTGCGCAAAGGGAAAAATTTAATTCGTGGCATTAAACATGTCGTTCGGCGATCAGCCCAAGGTGAGCTAGACAGCAGATATGGAGGACAATTTGCTGCCATATAGAAGGAGTGTTGCGGCTATGGCGAAGCGTTTGGAAGCTATGAAGAGTTCTCTTTCGGTGGAGCAGCTGGGCGAGTATGATGATGCTGAAATTTCTGTGCACTTGGATTACGTCGAGCAGCTAAATGGTACGTTTGAGAAGGCGCAGTCGGCGCTAGAAAATTCGGGTACCGAAGGCAACGAGTCCATGGATTTTGCTTCACTGTACTTTGACGTGAAAGCTAAATTGTTGCGGCAGTTAAATTCGAGGAAATTGGATGCCAACCCACGCTCGTCAACTATGCGTCAATTTTCTGTCGACGTGCTGCCATCTTATGGGGTGCCTCCGCGTAAAACGAGGCTGCCAGAAATCCAGCTATAAAAATTTGATGGAGCTTATGCAGAGTGGCCGAGCTTTTTCGCTCTTTTTTCCGCGGTTATCAACGACAACACCGATTTGAGTAACCTGGAAAAATTTCACCATCTCCGATCAAATTTAATTGGCGCAGCGCTGGACACAATTTCATCGTTGGAGCTAAATGATGCAAATTATGGGGAAACATTAAAATTATTGAAAAATCGTTTTGATAACAAATTATTGCATTTTCAGACCCACATTAAGGAGATCTTTTCGTTGAAGGTTGTGGATGGTGTTTCGGCTGCTGGTTTACGCCAACTTAGTGACAAATTGAATGCACATTTGTGTGCTATGCAGACCATTGCGACAAAGGAGCAGATCTGGGATGGCTTTTTGATTTATCTGGCTGCATCAAAGATGGACAAGGCTTCCCAAATAAAGTGGGAAGAGAGTTTGCCAACAAGTGAATTGCCATCATGGGCAAATGTGACGTCATTTTTGGATCGCAGGTGCCGCATGTTGGAAAATATGGAATGTTCGATGGTAAATATGGCGCCCAAGCAGACTTGTGTAAAAGGCCAAAATGCGAAGAGTCGGTATGTGCATGTTGCATCTACAGCATCGTCTCCGCAGTGTTCGTTTTGCGATTCAGCTGAGCATTTCATAAGCAGCTGTCCCCTGTTTGGTAACATCTCTCCATCTCTGCGATATAAGGAAGCCAAAAGACTCAAGTTGTGCCTGAATTGTTTGCAGAAGGGGCATGTGCTTAAGAAATGTACTTCTGGCTGTTGTCGTCAATGCCATTCTAAGCATCATACGATGCTACACCTAGGCCCTACCCCAGCCGTACAACCTTCAGCGTCATCGACAGATCTCGTGGGTCCAGCTACGTCTCAACGAGTATTAGTTTCGTCGTCTGGGATGCCAAAATCATCGGTGATGAGCGTCTTGCTAGCTACGGCCATTGTGTTGGTGAAAAACCAATTTGGTGTTTTTGTGCCATGTCGCGCCATTTTGGATTCAGCATCGCAGCTCAACCTGATTGCAAGTCGCTTCGTAAGTCGTTTGCACCTAAAGCGCGATAGTACTTGTGCAACAATTTCTGGCATTGGTGATGGAAGCTTCGCAATCAATCAATCCGTTGATATCGTGGTAAAGTCTCGGCATGGTGATTACTCAACGTCGTTTACAGCTATGGTAGTGCCTAGTATAACGGATTATCAGCCCAGCTTTAATATTTCAAATTCGCAATGGAGCATTCCAAAAAATATTCAGCTGGCTGATCCATCATTTGACAAAGCTGACCGCATAGACATCTTGATTGGGGCTGTGCTATTTTTTGAATTGATGTCTGTGGGTCAAATTAAAATGGCTGCAAATTTACCCATTTTGCAAATAACGTTGTTCGGATGGGTAGTTGCTGGTGGTAGTTTTCGTTCTCGTCGTTCATCGTCTTTGGCTGTTTCGTGTAATGAAATAAAGGAAGAAGAAATAAAGCTGTCTTCTATAATAAAACGTTTTTGGGAAATCGAAAATGATTTTGACACCAGCGTGCCGTATAATGGAGATGAGCTTTTCTGCGAAGATCATTTTGTACGAAACACTTTTCGCCTCGATTCTGGTGCATATTCAGTTCGACTGCCTCAGGTTGAGGGCAGAGGTGCATCTTCACTTGGTGGCTCTTATGAACGTGCTTTGCAGAGGTTTAAGGTTTGGAGAAGAAATTTAAGTGGTGTCCAGAAATAAAGGCCCCAAATGCTGCATTTATGCGTGAGTATGCTGCAATGGTTTGTGTGCGCTGGCCGTCGGTGGTGCAATGGTTTGTGTGCGCGGCTCTTGTACATGAGACCCTGGGTTCGAACCCTGCTCTGACCACCTTCAAATTTTCTTTCGGCGGCGGTCACCTCGCATAGTGACGGCGACACTATCGAGTATCTAGCCATGAAAAAGCTTCTCAAATTACCGTTCGGAATCGGTGTAAAACTGTAGGTCCCAATCAGTGAGTGAAAACTGGAAAGCGCACAGCTCAGTGATTGTGAGAAGTTCTCCCCTGTCCCTTCATGGGATGTAATGGGAAACCATTTATATTTATTTTTTTTATGCTGCATTAAAACATATGTCTTTAATTTCGCCGCAGATATCAGCACCTAAATATTTCCTGCCTCATCATTGTGTGCAAAAACTTGACAGTACATCGACGAAGCTTAGAGTAGTTTTTGATGGCTCCGCAAAAACCACAAGTGGATTGTCTCTCAATGATGTCTTACACTCTGGCCCAACCATACAGCAAAAACTATTCAACACCCTCCTCAGATATCGTTTTTTCAAGGTTGCTCTAAGCGGTGATATTTGCAAAATGTACAGGTGTGAACAGGTCTCTCATCCTGATGACTATCTACAATGCATATTGTGGAGAGAAAACGAAGATGATGAGATGAAGGTGTACAAATTGAATACGGTCACATACGGTACCAAGCCAGCTGCATTTCTGGCAATTCGTTCTATGCACCAACTCGCAGCTGATGAAGAAAGCCGATATCCATTGGGGGTGAAAATTGTGAGGCGTGATTTCTACGTTGATGACCTGATATCTGGTGGCGATTCTGTTGACGAAGTCTTGGCAATAAGGCAGGAAGTGGCGGCATTGCTTCAGAGAGGCGATTTTGTTATTCGGAAATGGTGCTCAAATGTTCCATCATTACTGGGTGGCGTATCTTCGAAGGATGTCGAGCAATTTTTGAAGTTCCACGATGGGACAGACGTCACCAAAACTCTTGGCTTAATTTGGGATCCGAAAAGTGACAACTTTATATTTTCGTTTACTCCTGTTGATGACTGGAAGGTGGTAATCAAGCGCTCTATATTGTCGTCCATTGCTAGGCTTTATGATCCGATGGGGTTGATTGGTCCTGTCATCACAAAGGCTAAAATATTCATGCAGCACCTTTGGAAACTTGAGCTACAGTGGGATGAAAGTCTGCCCCAATCGTTGCATTCATCGTGGCTTGAATATGCACCAAAATTCGACCAGGTTTATAGTTTTACGTTCCCTCGATACGTATCCATGCCTAAATCAAATGTGCAAATTCATGCCTTTTGTGATGCCAGCTTAGCTGCTTATGGTGCCTGTATTTATGTGCGGTCCGAGAGAGGTGGTGTTGTTAACTCGTGTTTACTGTGCTCTAAATCGAGAGTAGCTCCGCTAAAAACGCTTACAGTGCCAAAACTTGAGCTGTCGGCTGCCTGCCTGTTAGCCGAACTTGTGGATGTGGTACTTAAATCTCTATCTCTTACATATGAAGTACATTGTTGGTCCGACTCAATGGTGGTTTTGTCCTGGCTTCGAGAGCAGCCATCTAACTTTAACGTTTTCGTATCAAATAGAGTCACCCGCATACAATCGCTTACATCTCAAATGTCCTGGCATTTTGTTCCTACATTTTTAAATCCGGCTGATGTTTTATCGAGAGGTGCAACGCCTGAGGAACTCCTACGTTCAACATTACGGAATATTGGCCCAAGTTTTCTTGCTCATGAATCGTCTAAGTGACCAGATAACGTGGAATTCATAGCTGATTTGCCTGAGCGTCGTAGAAATGTACTGGTGACGACTTCGCCGACGGATTTGTCGATGATATGTAAGTATCACAACTCATTTACAAAAATGCAGCGAGTTTTTGCGTACATAGCTAAATTTCTATTTTTTAAATCGAGAGGCCAAAATGAAGTACTTACCCCACATGACATCAAGGTTGGAACTAATCTTATAACCAGAAATGTTCAGATGATTCATTTTCCCGCTGAGTACAAGGCTTTAAAGGCAAATCAATCGATCTCTTCGTCCAGAAAGCTGTTTTCGTTGATGCCAATGATTGACAATTTTGGACTAATTCGAGTAGGTGGCCGACTGCAGAATTCGAATTTGGATTATGATGCTCGTCATCCAATAATTTTGCCAAAGGGGTATCCATTTACTGCATCAATGGTGATGCACTTTCATCAAAAACTGCTGCATGCAGGTCCGCAGTGCTTGCTAGCTTCAATTCGGCAGCAGTATTGGCCTGTTGGTGGGCGGAAGCTCATAAGTTCCATAATATCCAGATGTATGCGATGTTTCAAAGTGAAGCCAAGGTTAAATGAGCATATTATGGGCAGCCTACCATCCGATCGTGTGACACCAAATCGGGCCTTCCACACAACTGGTGTCGATTTTTGTGGGCCATTTCATTACAAATCCAAGGTGAAAAGTCGTCCGCCTGTGAAATGCTACATTGCCATCTTCGTATGTTTTTCGACCAAAGCCGCCCATCTGGAAGTCGTTCAGGATTTGTCCACTCCAGCCTTTTTGTGCTCCCTACGTCGTTTTGTCGCCACCAGGGGCAAACCCAAAACAATTTGGTCCGACAACGCAACAAATTTTGTAGGCGCAAAAAATGAATTGGTGGAGTTAAAGCAGATGTTTATGAGCCAGTCCCATCTAAAGGATCTTCATCAGCTGTGCCTCGACGATGGCATAGAGTGGAAATGTATACCACCTAGGTCGCCCCATTTTGGTGGATTATGGGAAGCTGCTGTGAAGTCGGCGAAATTTCATTTTTATCGGACAGTCGGTCTGAACATTTTGGCGTTCGATGAGCTGCGCACATTGGTATGCCAAATTTCGGCGATTTTAAACTCTCGTCCCCTGTGCCCTATATCAGAAGACCCTAATGATCTTGATGTGCTGACTCCTGGACATTTTTTAGTGGGTGGTCCACTTGTATCAATCATCGAGCCCGACATGTCTTGGGTCAATTTTGGACACCTCAATAGCTGGCAGAAGGTTTCCGAAATGCAGCAAGCATTTTGGAGAAAATGGAGCAGCTCTTATTTATCGTTGTTGCAGGAGCGCTCCAAATGGCGAGATGAAGCTAAGAACATTACTTGTGGTACCATGGTGTTACTGAAAGATGAAAATATGCCACCGCTTAAATGGCAAATGGGCCGTGTAACTGATGTCATATGTGGTGATGATGGTGTGGCTCGTGTCGTGAATGTTAGAACAAGCAATGGAGTGTTCAAGCGAGCTGTTTCAAAATTAGCCGCTTTACCAGTTACTGTCTCTTCAACGGGGGGAGAATGTTAACCGCAGATCCGGCCCTGTGCCTTGTTGTCAAGGGATTGCGACCTTCACCAAACTGTCTTCATTATTCGACCTTCACATCTTGCACATCGATGCCGTTTGCAAATGTTGTTTACGTATATTCAAGCTGCTGTTTTGATTTCTTGTGTTTTGTTTATGTGCACACACACAGGCACACATACATATATATTGCGCAGAATTAATCGACAAGCAAGCAATATAAGCGAAGGTCAATGCACTTGCTGTTACCAAAGTAAATGCATAATTTGTTGAGCCTTTATGTGTGCTTGAGTGTTTGTGTGTGCGCATATTTACAAGTAAATATTTTGGTTTTTCTGTTGTGCAAGCCTTCTTGCAGTTTGTGCTTTTTGTGAAAAGTCAGTCTGTTGCTATCGCTTTAATAAAGAAGAACATTCGGTGAATTAATAGAAATTCAATTGTCCTTTTTATTTCGAGTTAAAAACTACCTGCAAAAACTATTGCAGGATTAAACAGACACATAAACCAAGTGATGGGTAGGAGCAAGAACAGTGATGACAGGATGAGAAGACTGGAACCGATTAAGGAGGAGAAGAAGATAAATGAACAGGAACGATGAAGACAGAAACAGATTAAACATGTGTCGGGATGCATACGAACTGTGAAGGCAAATAAACAGAAAAATATGATAGGGATGGGTTGGATCTATGTTAACTGGACGTAAAACTGGAACCAATTGAAAATTGAAGAAGACTAATAAACAGAAACGATAAAGACAGAAACTGACGACTACTACTGATATACATGTGCAAGGTATAAGCATAAGCATCTATATGCGATTAACATGAGCACGAACAATATGAAAATTTGCATCCACGAGTAGGATTCAAAAGTACGATCTGGCAACCTCAGTTCAATGAACATTATTATACTGCATTGTACGTCTTATCAATTCAATTAAGTTAGAAATAGAAAATAAAATATAAAATTGAGTGAAAGTTTTACAAACGTCATAGAGTGGATTAAAGGCCTCGTAGTTATGTTTAACTAAAGGTAGATTTAACAGAACGTATTGTTTTGAAGTGCGAATAGGAACATTAAAGTATAGTTTAGATATCAAAGGCGGTGAATTAATTTCTCCATTTATTATGTTTACCACAAAGCTGATACCTAACAAAATTCTCATGCGTTCAGCAGTTGACAGATCAATCAAAGCAAGGCAATTGGCATAGGGGTGTAAAACAGTGTGAGAATCCCAGCTAAGATTCGTCAAAGCGATGAGCAGATATTATGTTTGTACTGATTCAATTCTATCAATATGGAACCTATAGCTTGGTGACCAATATTCGACCAATATTCGAGTATTCGAGATAAGGATCATAAAACTCCTTGAACCAACGATTTATAGTACCTAATAAGCGTGACGCTTTACTCACACAAGAACCATTATGCAAATTAAAGGTAACTTGAAGATCAAAGATGACCCCTAATCCATAGAACGAAGAAACATTAATTACGCAAACCAAATATAAAAGTGATAATTGTTAACCCCATAAGTTATGCTACAGAAGTGCTTCAAATTAATGGGCAGCAGAAAACACCAAGGAATAGAATTGACACTGATTGTAAAGCAACAAGACAAACAACAGATTGAGAACGAAGAGAGACCGAGACTTACGGCCTTATTGATAAAAAGTTATGAGAGGTTTCAAAGACACTTTATCATACAAAAAACGTCTCTGAAGTCTCTCACAACTTTTTTTGAATTTGGGGGAAAATCTGTTTAATGTATGCAAACAAAAGTTCCTAGCCAAAAAGGTAATGAAACAATGATAACAACACAGAACTTGAAACTTAATAAATACTAACAGCAGGTTAAAAACTTCAAAAATTAGTAGGAGAAATTAATTCACTTGTTCAAATATAAAATTAATTTGTCACAAGAACGGCTTTAAAATATAAAAAAAAATTATTTTTCAAGCAAGTTCGTCACAATTCGCAGAGAGTCCCCAGATCATATGGGGAAATGTTGAATTTTCTCCACATCTTTTTCAGTGTATTTCAGTAAATCCTGTAAATGGACGAAAGGCATTGGCGAGCACCACGATTCTGTACCAAGCTTTTAAAATTCAACGCTAAAGCATAATTTCTGGAATTTTTTTAAAACAAAAATAAAGAAACCTCTATACTTCCCTCGTGCCTTGGAGAAAGTTTAGCACGCGAACAGATTTGGCAATTTTGGTTAAACCCCGAATTTTAAAACAATTTGTCTTTGTCCCATACATAAATTTGCCAAAATAATTTCACCTAATACTTTGCTCTGGTATAATTATATGTATTTAGCATTTCGCTTGCATGCCTTTTCCTTGATGACAAGAATAAGAGTCGATATTATACATAATACTCCTCTCTCTTGTTTCAATTCCAATATGTGGGTGCCTACCAAGAATCCTGCATAGTATGTAACTTCATTGGCCCTTCGGTTATGAATATTGAGAAAGCAGCAAATAAATATTAAGTAATTGTCATTACAATACCCAGACCTGGCTAAATGATTGCTTAGTCTTTTATCCAGAACACGTAAATTGCAATAAAATGAGTCGGTGTTGCAAAAGTCATTCTCCTTCAGATATAGTGTGTGATACCTAAATCATACAACATGATTCGCCATTTTGGGGAATAATGAAGGTAAAAATTTATACGAAAACGATTCATTTTATAGGCGTAGCGAAATAACTCCCCATGAAATAACTCCCATGAAATAACTCCCAACGAAATAATTCCCACCAAAAATGAAATAACTTCCAATAACGAAAAAATGAAATAAGTCCCACAAAAAATGAAAAAACTCCCAATAGCAAAGTGAAATAAGTCCCAAGACTTCTCCTACAGCACTTGTTATATGGGCCATAACAGGAAACACCAGGAATAATGAAATAACTCCCAAAAAAAACGAAATAAGTCCTACTAAAGTGGGAGTTATTTCATATGAAATAACTCCCACTTTTGGATGGAAATTTTTTGGGACTTGTTTCATTTTTTGGGAGTTATTTCATGTGGGAGTTATTTCGCTACGCCCATTTTATATGCGTGTATATAAGTAAAAGTTATATATTTCTGTTATTATGTGCTTATTATACTTGTATTGTGCTATAAGAATTTTTATCCTGAATGATGTCAACGGGAAATGAAAGTTTAAAAATTAAGCTCGTATTTTGTTTATTGAAAATTTGAAGTCAGAAGATTTACCATAGACACCCCACGAAATAAATATAAAGGCAACACAATTTTTTTTTTTCCAAATGTTCAGAGAAATTTTCAAGTTTTAATTATATATTGCATTAGTCTTTTCAAAATTAAATAGTTAAAAAAAATACTTTGACTATGACTTGTTCAAGATGGACCAACAAAATTAAACTAATTACACTGTGCGACAAATGGTAGAGGTTAATGATTAGCGGGGATCTGACTGCCGGGAAAAGTTATATTGATCAAAAACAAGTTATATACAAGTGCCGGCGTTTCGCTGGGTCACTTCTGTGAATCAAGATATATCGATTTGAAGTTATTAAGTATCATACAGGGGAATTTGTTAGGTTTGCGGCTCTATTGTTTGACATAAATCGAGATCGATGTTGCTGCAACAAATTTAAATTAGGTATTACAAATCCTTTAATCTATTGATATATTGTTTCTTTGAGTAATCAACAGTTTTGAAGTTATAAATAAATTTATGGAGGAAAAAAATTATTTTTTGCATGAAAAATTAGAAATTTTTATTTTTAAAAATCATGAAAAATCTGAAACGGGAAAGATGAAAAATCTGAAACGGGAAAGAGTGACTTTCTCATAAAGTCACATAACCTGTGAAGAATGTGAGACATAGACCATAAAAATCGATGAACGCATACATTTATTTTCGTTTATTTGCTCCCTTTACTTTCTTGCGTGGTGGTTCATCTATCGGATGAGAATCTATCTTCACCTGAAAAAAAACAATTGTTTTTAGTCAGTCAATTAAGTTAAATTTTGTGACCTATCCTCGGAGGATACTGCCATTGCATAATCTTCTTTTTCATCTTCATTTTCGGGATCGTAAACTGTTTTCCGACCACCAAAAAACTTCAGCCACCAGCAAGTCCAGCCTCTTTATGGAAGCGCTATGTTCATCTGACTCTGATTCTATCTGCATGGTGAAATTTTCGAGAGGGTCATGCAAGACGTGAATTTTGAGAGCCATGTTCTCTCCAATTTTCCGGAAGTATTGCAACATCTTGGTCTCAAGAGCGGGGTAATTGTGTGCTGCCTTACTTCCCAAAAAATATCGTATGACTTTCTTCGCTGCCCTCCGCGCAAGGTAATCATTACCGATTAAAGCGTCTTTAAATTCTTTTGATTTCACAGCTTCCGTATATCGGGCTGATTCAAAACACCTTCCTTCAATTTTGCTTCGCTGATTCGTGGGAAGGTATTTTTCCAACAATCGAGAACTTTCGGTGGATTCACAATGGCCTTGATGAAATTTTTTACGATTCCCAGTTTGACATGGAGAGGGTCCATGAGGAGGTTATCCATTGGCACGAGCGGATCATCTTTTTAATCTGGTATCCCACAGACACAAGAAACATATCGTCGGCTTAACCTGCAAACCTGCTAAATCCACTTTTTAAGTAAATTGAGATTTTGATGCCGTATGGTAGAGAAAAATGCGCCTCGTTGACCAGCATGTAGTTTTTCTTTAATTTGAGTCTTGAAATGGGTAAAAAGGGTTGATAATATATATAATATATAAATAATATAATATAATAATATATATAATATAATATAATATGCTGAAAGGGAGTTAGCAGGTTTGCAGGTTAAGCCGACAATATTTGTTTCGTATAGTCTCCTTGAAGACCTCTTAGCATCGCCACGACTTTCAGATCACAACTTATCCGCTACATGTGATCAGTGTAGCAAACTTTATTCAAAATTATTTTCATGGAATCGTATTTTTCACTCATATATGTGCTAATGCCAATGGAAATCCTTGGTGTTTTATTATTATTTATGTAGCAAAACAACTTTCAAGCTTGATTCCGAAGAATCGATGAACATTCGCCAATCACCTGCTACGTAATTAATGTCCATCATCTCCAACAGTCCCTTTATATCGTGGCAATTATCAAATATGTTCCCTTCGTTGAGTGTGAAGTAACGTTTGAATAGCACTTGCTATCTTCGATATCCGTTGACTTTGACATTAGACTCCAAAAGGTTGCCTTCTTTCAAAAGCTGTGCAAATTTTTCCGCTTCACGTTAAGAAAAGTTTAATTTTCCAAAAATCTTGTCCATTCTTACTTGTGATATTGGAATTAGTTTGTAAGATGGGCCGGTTATCGTTTATTGCAATAGTGAAATAAGTTTCTCTGTCAGGATTTGGAAGCGCTGGAATTGGTATTTGATCGGAAAGCGAAAGAGGTGTTTGTGCACATTTAACAGAAATGTAAACCCTTTGTTTGAGGCCTTTATGATTTACTCCACATATTTTGTTTCCATAAGCATAAAAGCCCAGCGGCGCAACTGCACATTATCGAATTGAATACCTCTTTAACACTTCGCAGGCTGGATGCTGCATTGAATCGATTATAAGCATGGTCGCTTTGTAGAATAAGATCTTTACAATATTTAATATTTACTTGTAATCGATGAGGTGGGCAATTGGCGACATTGTAGTCAGACTGCCCACAGAGCGACACATAATTTTAAAAAGGTAATAGCTGTTGTACTCTTAATAAGGTTATTCTACTACTTAATGTACCATCGCGATGAAAGTACATTGGATTGTAATGTACATTTAGTACTAAAATGGCACAGGTGATTCAATATTTATACTATATATATATTTTTATTATTTAAATTAGAATTTAGAATAAATTAAACATTTAAATATAAAAAATAAATTGTTATTATTAATATCTTTAAATAAATGCGATGTTCACAATTTTGACCCGACACCGAATATCGACTGTCGCGTGCTACGACAAGAATGAAGAAAACATGCATACACTATTTGTACATTAGGGTGGGTCAATTTTGCGGTTTAGGCATTCAAAAGTTATTCTAACATTAACACAGGTATCTCTTCACAAAAATGCTGCAGATGACCAACTTTACCTAGCTATAAAATATGAACCATGAGTAGTTTCGGCCTAAAATAAACGTCATTGTAACGGCAGCAACGAGTAGAATATCTGCGTGAAACTTCATAGAAATCGAAGAGTATCAAGTTTCAAAAGTATGGCTTTTGGGTCGATTTTTACGCTAATATACAAACTTTCAAGTGAAAACTCGCGAGCTCGATTTTGATTTTAGAACGATGGTTTCTTGGGAAAATTTTCTTAGTATTTGAAGTAGATTACCTTTCTGCTATACTCTTTGGCAAATTTGTTGGTCCCACACTAATTAACCCATCCTAATGTACGTATAAAACATATCCATATATATGTATGTATGATGCAACACAAAACACGTCCCCAGCGGCGCAAGTCATGGCCTGGAAGGTTTGAAATCATGACCAAACAAGCCTTCTTTAAAATACGGAAGGCCTCCCCCACACATTACCTCCTCCTTTCTCTTTAACATTGCGTGAGATTGGGAGGCAAGGTCTTAGACGGCATACAAAAAGGAAGGTCGTAGCAGGCATGCAAAGATTAAGGCCTTAGAATTTGCTTTTTTTTTTTAAAACAATAACAAAATCAAAACATTTTTTATTACAAAATATCTTTTATCTTACAAAGTTTCACCACGCCCAACTTAAAACTGAAAGTCGGGTTCTTCTAAAATTTTAAAAATATGCAGAAAAATATTAAATAAACATATATATAACAGTCATGCCAGTGAGTGTCTGTTGAACTGAATTGTCTATTATTTCTAACAAAAACCAACCATTTTTCAATTAGAAAAATATTCATGGCTTGTAAGCTTGTAGTACGAATTTCTCAAACATTAACCAAAAACTATAAAAATATAATTTTAAAATATGTATGAAGTTTTCGAATTAAATTACGGTTAAAATGAATCGGAAAAGAAATTTCTCAACATTTTTAAAAGCTTCATATTAGTTATATCAGAAAAAATGCATGCATTCCCCAGGCCTTGCTTTAGGAAGGCATTAGAAAAGAAGCATTCCGCATGCCTTATGTGTGGAAGGCCTTGCGAATTCCGCCGCTGGGTCGATTACTAACAGAAAAATGTGCTTGTGTGTATAGTTGCAAAGAAGAATAAAAAACGTACGAGCAATAGAATAAAGAAAATAGAGAGAACAAAAGACGAACTCTTCCTGAGCTGGAAAAACTAAATCTTAAAAGTCTCCTTAATAAAACTCCACATCCAATATATGCGATGGTAATCAATTACTTTTAATGCAATTATAATTCATTTTGTGGCTAGACCACATTAAGCAGTTCGCCGCTGGGAGTTGTCGGAATTGTGCATTCCTGGATCAGTCCAAATCATTGGTACACCAAGCGAAAGTGAACTGCATTCCCCTTGGATCCGCATGGCAAGAGCATTGTAGCACGTTTTACAAATTTTGTCTGGGGCCCACGAATCGCCGCGAATTATTGCGGAATCAGAATGAAGTTGAAAAACACGCTCCACTTGCTAAGTGAATGATCCAGTATTTGTTGAAAGCCCACTTTTGCCATAAACGTAGCAAAATAAATTGAGATTTTCTGGACAATTATTTGCACTCATTTCGATTTTATACTTTCGTTATTGCGTCACTATGTTTTGTTGTTATTTACTTTTAAAAAACCGGAGAAAACTCACTTATACTTTTCGCGTTCGTCGGCACTTTTTGAATGACAAAAATCTATCAAGGAACACCTATAAATGCTACGCAATGTTAATATTTCACTGACAGGTACTTATGAATGAACGCATGTATTAAGGGACCATATGTCCATGATTCAGGATTCTAAAAACGGGGTTCAGACATTTTGTTATTGTGCGTTCATTTAGCATCATTTATGGCTTTGTTTACGAACGTGTGCGGTTAAAATTTTTCAAAACATTCCAAATAATGACCGACTCATAAATGTGCATGGAATTCCGGTAAAAAAAATCATCCGTTAGTCCCCTTTTCCACTGGCAAATATTTCTTTGCCAAATTTTTTCTTTTCTCTTTTGGTATTTTCGAATGCTTTTCCACTCACAAATTTTTCTTTGCCAAATTTTGCGAATCAAAATACAAAAGAACGAAAACGTCAAAACTGTTTACATTTTAAATGATTTTTATCTAAGAAGTGTATAAATAATTTAAAATCTGTGTAAAAATAATAATTTATAAATAAAATTTCATTTGGTTACTTCAAACAATCACTACAACCAACAGGTTTGTAAACAAAAACCGACTGTGTCAGTAAAAACGAATGGGTTAAAAACGATATGTCAAATATATTTGTTTCAGCGAAAACAACAAAGCAGACTTTGCGAGAACAGCAAATACTGAAATACTGAAAATTTGTTTCCCTTCCTCCCACCCCTCTCGCCAACAAACTCAAGAATTTGCAAAGTAATATTTGCTAGTGGAAAAGGGGACTTACTAACAAAAAAAACACAGATCTACAAAAAAACACTCATCATCAAAAAAATTGAACCTCGCTTGTTTCCCTTTAATTAAATGTGAATGGAGTAGCTATCCCAATCATAAAAATGAAATAGCCTTTTGTTTATTACTTTTTTTTTTAATTCTGAGAATCAGAAAAACATCATCAACGTTTTTGCCAAAGAATTTTGTACAAGCAAATCAATATTCATGTCAAAATGTGATACATTCGCTTAATTGTGAATAAAAGAGAAAACAGCTTCATCAATTTTCATGACATATATCTCATTTTGTTCCCAGGTTATGTGACTTTACGTGAAAGTAATAAGACTTGACACTTTTCCCCGTTTTGAATTATTCATGATTTTTAAAACTACAAATTTTTAATTTTTTAAGCAAAAAATTATTTTTTCTTCTTCATAAATTTATTTAGAGGTGAAAATCGCTTGATTATCTAGAGAAACAGTTTATCGATAGATTAAAGGAATCTCGATTCCTAGACGTGACCCAGCGAAACGCCGGGACACGTATAACTGATAGGAGCTGATGATATGCCTTGGTGGGCATATTCCCAACCATCCACCATAATGATCAGTTTCACACATTTATTTTTAATATTTCTATTAAAAAGTACTTTTTCTATGAAAAAAGTTATTGCTCTTGAACCGAACAATTACATTGTGCGACACCAAAAAAAATATAGGGTTAATAATAATAAGCAAAAACTAACTGCCTTCTAAGGGTTAATAATGAATTTTTGTCATTTTGCTGTTTCCATTAAAAATAGTCCACATAATATAATGAATTTTGTCATATTTCATCTTTTATATAGCACTTGGGCAAAGAGTTGTCTTTTGGAGTGTTCGGACACATATTGTGAAATTTTATGGCGGTAATTTTTGTAGAATATTTTGACCACGCCTCCCGTGATTTTGGAGCAGTTTTTTTTCGAGTTTTCAAATAAAAAGTAAAAATTATGGTTATACGTTATAAAGAGTTTTCAACAGAGACGCTGCAAAAGTAAATCGATAGGGACAGCAAACGACGCCACATTTTTCCCGCTCTTTTGCCATTTCTCTTCAGTAAGGTTTGCCATTTCATCATTGGAAGATACACGAGACAACAACGAGTCGAAATTAGTAAAATTGACTACCGAAATTTGGAGTCAGTGGCCTCAACTTTAAGAGTGCTACGTCCAATTTATGGTCGGCTCATTTCTGGCTGAATGGCTTCGTCAATAAGCAAAATATGCATTATTGGTCAGACAGCAATCCACACGTAATCCATGAGTCATCATTGCACCCCGAGAAAATTACAGTTTGGTGCAGTTTATGGGCCGGCGGCGTCATTGGGCCGTACTTCTTCCGTGATGATCAAGACCGTCACATTACTGTGAATGCGAATCGCTACCGTTCAATGATAACCGAATATTTTTGGCTCCAATTGGATAATATGGACTTGGAGGACATGTGGTTCCAACAGGACGGCGCCACAAGCCATACAGCGAATGCCACAATCAATTTATTGGAAATCAAGTTTGGTGAACGTGTTATCTCACGAAATGACCCAGTCGATTGGTCGCCTCGGTCATGCGATTTGACGCCGTTAGATTATTTACTGTGGGGCTACGTCAAGTCTATGGTCTATACCAACAAGCCAGCGACGATATCTAACATGAAATTGCAGCAGTATCGGCCGATTAATGCTTGAAAACCGTCGAAAATTGGGTTCAGCATCTGGACTTCTGCAAGCGTGCCCATGGTGGCCATGCAAAAGAAATCCAGTTCCATACATAATGGCATTCGACGTACTTTCACAGGAATTAAGAATTTCATTGGTATCTAAAACCGGTTTTGTTTTATTTAAAAAAACTTTTGTAGCGCTCTTATTGAAATACCCGTTAGTTAGAGGGTTAATTTTTTCCACAAAAATGTTTATCTGAATCTTTTCTATAAAACTTCTGAACATATTTTGTACCTCAGAAATAAGGAACACAAAAAGTTCCGAGTGGCGGAAATTTTGACCCGCCCTAATAAAAACATTATGATCAAATCTGGTAAAACGCCGATACATGTATATTTATTTTAGACGTTTCTACCAGAATCCGTTGACAGAACCCCATCATTTTGAAAAAAATCTAATTTTGTCTCACAGTGTTATTAAGAGCATAACAATTGAAAGATCGAATAGTGTAAACTCAAACGGATAATATATGTTTCTAACACAGGTATGACGGATCCCCAACTATGAAATTTGAGTAGTGGTGGCTTTGGCAGGCAACAGGTAGTAAAGGTGGATAAAATTGCACCTCAAATTCTATAGATATAGTATAAAGCAAAATTTTTATAAAATTTTATTCGGAATAATATTAGAAATCATGTCGTTCATTGGTAGAAGCTTAGTACGGTTGCAAGCCCTGCCATATATCCTTAAATATTAATAAATTGTAACTAAACATACGTTATAGTATAAAATATGATATTCATATATGCCACCGGGGGACCTATCAATAGATCTTTGAAAATTGAATGGACAGTTTGAGCTACTTCGAAGCCCGCTGCTGTAGTCGCATGAATGAAATCTTGTCCTATAATGAAATCTTGTTCTATATTTGTTATTTCTTATAAAGCTATAATACATCAAAAGAAATTAAGTTTAAGGTATTTGTAGAATTAAATATACACTTTTTATATAGTTGATATATATATCTTCCACGACATTCCAACCGATTTTTGATACAATTGCATTATATATCCAAATTCGAAAAATTAGGCTCTTAAGCCGATAAATTGCGTCTGGGCTACGCTAGCAACTTTTAGAAAACGCGAACATATTCAATTCCCCTTTAGAACATTCGACCCTTATTGGCACTTAAAAAAATATCAGAAACTTCGGGCATCAGAGAGAATTTTTATTTAAACACTGTTTTATTAGCTTTAGTATAAAGAAGAATATGTCCGTCGGTGGGGCAATGGATAGTGTGTGTGAATCTTGAACATAAAATTGTGATTTCGATCCTTGCTCTGTCTACCTTACATTTCTTTCAACGATGGTCACCGCGTTTAGTGACGGCGACGCTATGCAGTAATTTACCTTGAAAAATCTTTGAGAATAACCGTTCGGAACAGCACCCAGTATGCAAAATGAGTCAAGATCGTACCGAAAATACTTCGAAATTTCTAAATACAAAATCGATATCGAATTCGATATCACGTCGAAAAAAGTGGTGATTTCGTATAAATTATGCAAGACGATATAGAGTATAAATATGGATGATTTACCGATGTGAAATTTAATCGACATGTGTAATCAATTTAGACTCGAAATATAAGCGATATCGACATACCTTCGTCTCGATATCCAGCATAAAAGCTACATACATTTAGATTCTATACTGATTTCCAATATTTGCTTTCCACGTTTTTACTATATACATTAACAATTAAATACGAATAATTTATTAACCATTTATTGTATTTTAAAAAATAGCACGGCTTTCGCCTACGCGGATGACACGGCAATTATTGTGTCAAATGAAAATATAGATGTAGCTGCCCAAGTAATGCAGTCAGAACTAAATCTGATCACAAGATGGTGTCACGGCAATGGGTTAATAATAAACGCATCGAAGACTAAACTAATGCACATACGGTTACCCCACATTCAAAATTCGCTAATATCTATTAAGTTTCATGACAATAATTGCCTTCATAAAAACGTACATACATCCAATGATAATGATAGCTGCCAAACTCATATTGAACAAGTCCCCAATTATAAGTACTTAGGAGTTATTGTGGATAACAAGTTAACGTGGAAGGATCATATAATATCGCTAAATAAGAAACTACGTAAATCCTCATATGTCCTTTACCACTTAAGTAACTAAGTATATATCCCTGCATACAAGGCTTTGGCTTCGCGGGGGAAATAATGAAATGTAAATGAAACTACATATATTGTAAATTAATAAAGAGGAATTGAATTGAATTGAATTGAATTGAATTGAATTGAATTGAATTAAATTGAATTGAATTGAATGGAATTGAATTGAATTGAATTGAATTGAATTGAATTGAATAGAATTGAATTGAATTGAATTGAATTGAATTGAATTGAATTGAATTGAATTGAATTGAATTGAATTGAATTGAATTGAATTGAATTGAATTGAATTGAATTGAATTGAATTGAATTGAATTGAATTGAATTGAATTGAATTGAATTGAATTGAATTGAATTGAATTGAATTGAATTGAATTGAATTGAATTGAATTGAATTGAATTGAATTGAATTGAATTGAATTGAATTGAATTGAATTGAATTGAAATGATATGGACTGAAATGAATTGAATTGAATTGAATTGAATTGAATTGAATTGAATTGAATTGAATTGAATTGAATTGAATTGAATTGAATTGAATTGAATTGAATTGAATTGAATTGAATTGAATTGAATTGAATTGAATTGAATTGAATTGAATTGAATTGAACTGAATTCAATTGAATTGAATTGAATTGAATTGAATTGAATTGAATTGAATTGAATTGAATTGAATTGAATTGAATTGAATTGAATTGAATTGAATTGAATTGAATTGAATTGAATTGAATTGAATTGAATTGAATTGAATTGAATTGAATTGAATTGAATTGAATTGAATTGAATTGAATTGAATTGAATTGAATTGAATTAAATTGAACTGAATTCAATTGAATTGAATTGAATTTAATTGAATTGAATTGAATTGAATTGAATTGAATTGAATTGAATTGAATTGAATTGAATTGAATTGAATTGAATTGAATTGAATTGAATTGAACTAACTGATGTGTTCTTTAACGGAAACTGTAAAAATAACAAAATCTGACAAATGCTGCCATATTTTCAGATTAATAGTGTTTTTATATTATTTTTTTTACAAAAATTTTAACACATTGTTTTCCATGCGAAACGAAATATCTGAAAAATAACCGGTTTCACCAGTTTCCCGCATTCTGTGAAACCGAAAGCTAGTTTTCCGAAAACGAGAGAACCGGTTATTCGAAAACCCGAGAACCGGTGTTTAAGGCTGGCGGCGATGAGCCATATATTCGTGACCATTAGGGAAACTGAGGTGGAAAACACAATTACGTCGGGACGACTAATAAATTTTTGAGTTCAAGCACCCCATAAGGACTATTATGAACACAGCCAGAAACTTTCTTAGGAAAGTATTGAGTTCAAACACCCCATAAGGACTATTATGGACACAGCCAGCAACTTTCTTAGGAGAGTATTGCAGATAAAAGGGCCGCCCTAATATTAAAAAAGGTTTACCTTATCGAGTCTTCGCATTAGCATTCGAGCGTTGTGTGAAAGCTTTACGCTTTACAATTCAAAATTAATGTTACAACAGCCTTATTGAAGCTTTCGCAAAAAAGCTTTATTACATTAGCTTACTGTTTGTTTCACTTTTTACTAGATACATTTTGCCAAGCAACATTAGCTTGCTGTTCGTTTCACTTTTTACTAGATACATGTTCATAAGCAATGTTGAGCAACCAAAAACACTCAACCAAACACCACACATATGTTTGAGTGTATGTGTTTAAACAATTTTCATTTGAGAAATTAAAATACTAGATATATATCAACCAATATGAAATGTATATCAATCGAAAGATAACATCTTCATTTACCTACAAAAAAAATTTTAAAAAAATTCATCTAGCCGTTTCCTCAAATTCAATGAAATAAAGATTACAACAATAACAACCTGACATGACTCCTCATACCGTAAGGTAAGACGTATTCTACGTCAAAAAAATAAACCTAAATTAAATAACATAAATAAATAAAAACACAACAATCTGAAAGAATGGATTGATCAGGAACAGAAACGATGAAGACAGGAACAAATGAAATATTGGCAAACAAATGAAACAGGAAAATTGATGACGGATGGATGTACAGGAACCATTGAGGAATTGAAGTGAAAATCATTTTGACCGGAACAAATGAATCAAGCGCAGGACAAAAGCAGTAACTTTGATGACAAGGATTAGAACACTGGAACTGGTTGAGGAGGTTAAGAGGGTGAATGAACAGGAACGACGAAGACAGGGACAGATTAAACATGTAAAGGAATGAGCAGGAATTGGGAAGGCAAATAAACAGGAACATGTGCTAGGGATGAGTAGCAACTATGATAACAGGGACCTATGAAAATTGAAGGACACTGTTAACCGCAGATCCGGCCCTGTGCCTTGTTGTCAAGGGATTGCGACCTTCACCAAACTGTCTTCATTATTCGACCTTCACATCTTGCACATCGATGCCGTTTGCAAATGTTGTTTACGTATATTCAAGCTGCTGTTTTGATTTCTTGTGTTTTGTTTATGTGCACACACACAGGCACACATACATATATATTGCGCAGAATTAATAGACAAGCAAGTAATATAAGCGAAGGTCAATGCACTTGCTGTTACCAAAGTAAATGCATAATTTGTTGAGCCTTTATGTGTGCTTGAGTGTTTGTGTGTGCGCATATTTACAAGTAAATATTTTGGTTTTTCTGTTGTGCAAGCCTTCTTGCAGTTTGTGCTTTTTGTGAAAAGTCAGTCTGTTGCTATCGCTTTAATAAAGAAGAACATTCGGTGAATTAATAGAAATTCAATTGTCCTTTTTATTTCGAGTTAAAAACTACCTGCAAAAACTATTGCAGGATTAAACATTGGTGACCCCGACGTGATCCTATTGTGAATCGCGTATTAGATATTATCAATTCGGATAATATTTAAATAATTGTTTGTACGGTGTTCGGTTGGTGTGCAAAGGGAAAAATTTAATTCGTGGCATTAAACATGTCGTTAGGCGATCAGCCCAAGGCGAGCTAGACAGCAGATATGGAGGACAATTTGCTGCCATATAGAAGAAGTGTTGCGGCTATGGCGAAGCGTTTGGAAGCTATGAAGAGTTCTCTTTCGGTGGAGCAGCTGGGCGAGTATGATGATGCTGAAATTTCTGTGCGCTTGGATTACGTCGAGCAGCTAAATGGTACGTTTGAGAAGGCGCAGTCGGCGCTAGAAAATTCGGGTACCGAAGGCAACGAGTCCATGGATTTTGCTTCACTGTACTTTAACTGAAAGCTAAATTGTTGCGGCAGTTAAATTTGAGGAAATTGGATGCCAACCAACGCTCGTCAACTATGCGTCAATTTTCTGTCGACGTGCTGCCATCTTATGGCTGCCAGATATCCAGCTATAAAAATTTGATGGAGCTTATGCAGAGTGGCCGAGCTTTTTCGCTCTTTTTTCCGCGGTTATCAACGACAACACCGATTTGAGTAACCTGGAAAAATTTCACCATCTCCGATCAAATTTAATTGGCGCAGCGCTGGACACAATTTCATCGTTGGAGCTAAATGATGCAAATTATGGGGAAACATTAAAATTATTGAAAAATCGTTTTGATAACAAATTATTGCATTTTCAGACCCACATGAAGGAGATCTTTTCGTTGAAGGTTGTGGATGGTGTTTCGGCTGCTGGTTTACGCCAACTTAGTGACAAATTGAATGCACATTTGTGTGCTATGCAGACCATTGCGACAAAGGAGCAGATCTGGGATGGCTTTTTGATTTATCTGGCTGCATCAAAGATGGACAAGGCTTCCCAAATAAAGTGGGAAGAGAGTTTGCCAACAAGTGAATTGCCATCATGGGCAAATATGACGTCATTTTTGGATCGCAGGTGCCGCATGTTGGAAAATATGGAATGTTCGATGGTAAATATGGCGCCCAAGCAGACTTGTGTAAAAGGCCAAAATGCGAAGAGTCGGTATGTGCATGTTGCATCTACAGCATCGTCTCCGCAGTGTTCGTTTTGCGATTCAGCTGAGCATTTCATAAGCAGCTGTCCCCTGTTTGGTAACATCTCTCCATCTCTGCGATATAAGGAAGCCAAAAGACTCAAGTTGTGCCTGAATTGTTTGCAGAAGGGGCATGTGCTTAAGAAATGTACTTCTGGCTGTTGTCGTCAATGCCATTCTAAGCATCATACGATGCTACACCTAGGCCCTACCCCAGCCGTACAACCTTCAGCGTCATCGACAGATCTCGTGGGTCCAGCTACGTCTCAACGAGTATTAGTTTCGTCGTCTGGGATGCCAAAATCATCGGTGATGAGCGTCTTGCTAGCTACGGCCATTGTGTTGGTGAAAAACCAATTTGGTGTTTTTGTGCCATGTCGCGCCATTTTGGATTCAGCATCGCAGCTCAACCTGATTGCAAGTCGCTTCGTAAGTCGTTTGCACCTAAAGCGCGATAGTACTTGTGCAACAATTTCTGGCATTGGTGATGGAAGCTTCGCAATCAATCAATCCGTTGATATCGTGGTAAAGTCTCGGCATGGTGATTACTCAACGTCGTTTACAGCTATGGTAGTGCCTAGTATAACGGATTATCAGCCCAGCTTTAATATTTCAAATTCGCAATGGAGCATTCCAAAAAATATTCAGCTGGCTGATCCATCATTTGACAAAGCTGACCGCATAGACATCTTGATTGGGGCTGTGCTATTTTTTGAATTGATGTCTGTGGGTCAAATTAAAATGGCTGCAAATTTACCCATTTTGCAAATAACGTTGTTCGGATGGGTAGTTGCTGGTGGTAGTTTTCGTTCTCGTCGTTCATCGTCTTTGGCTGTTTCGTGTAATGAAATAAAGGAAGAAGAAATAAAGCTGTCTTCTATAATAAAACGTTTTTGGGAAATCGAAAATGATTTTGACACCAGCGTGCCGTATAATGGAGATGAGCTTTTCTGCGAAGATCATTTTGTACGAAACACTTTTCGCCTCGATTCTGGTGCATATTCAGTTCGACTGCCTCAGGTTGAGGGCAGAGGTGCATCTTCACTTGGTGGCTCTTATGAACGTGCTTTGCAGAGGTTTAAAGGTTTGGAGAAGAAATTTAAGCGGTGTCCAGAAATAAAGGCCCCATATGCTGCATTTATGCGTGAGTATGCTGCAATGGTTTGTGTGCGCTGGCCGTCGGTGGTGCAATGGTTTGTGTGCGCGGCTCTTGTACATGAGATCCTGGGTTCGAACCCTGCTCTGACCACCTTCAAATTTTCTTTCGGCGGCGGTCACCTCGCATAGTGACGGCGACACTATCGAGTATCTAGCCATGAAAAAGCTTCTCAAATTACCGTTCGGAATCGGTGTAAAACTGTAGGTCCCAATCAGTGAGTGAAAACTGGAAAGCGCACAGCTCAGTGATTGTGAGAAGTTCTCCCCTGTCCCTTCATGGGATGTAATGGGAAACCATTTATATTTATTTTTTTTATGCTGCATTAAAACATATGTCTTTAATTTCGCCGCAGATATCAGCACCTAAATATTTCCTGCCTCATCATTGTGTGCAAAAACTTGACAGTACATCGACGAAGCTTAGAGTAGTTTTTGATGGCTCCGCAAAAACCACAAGTGGATTGTCTCTCAATGATGTCTTACACTCTGGCCCAACCATACAGCAAAAACTATTCAACACCCTCCTCAGATATCGTTTTTTCAAGGTTGCTCTAAGCGGTGATATTTGCAAAATGTACAGGTGTGAACAGGTCTCTCATCCTGATGACTATCTACAATGCATATTGTGGAGAGAAAACGAAGATGATGAGATGAAGGTGTACAAATTGAATACGGTCACATACGGTACCAAGCCAGCTGCATTTCTGGCAATTCGTTCTATGCACCAACTCGCAGCTGATGAAGAAAGCCGATATCCATTGGGGGTGAAAATTGTGAGGCGTGATTTCTACGTTGATGACCTGATATCTGGTGGCGATTCTGTTGACGAAGTCTTGGCAATAAGGCAGGAAGTGGCGGCATTGCTTCAGAGAGGCGATTTTGTTATTCGGAAATGGTGCTCAAATGTTCCATCATTACTGGGTGGCGTATCTTCGAAGGATGTCGAGCAATTTTTGAAGTTCCACGATGGGACAGACGTCACCAAAACTCTTGGCTTAATTTGGGATCCGAAAAGTGACAACTTTATATTTTCGTTTACTCCTGTTGATGACTGGAAGGTGGTAACCAAGCGCTCTATATTGTCGTCCATTGCTAGGCTTTATGATCCGATGGGGTTGATTGGTCCTGTCATCACAAAGGCTAAAATATTCATGCAGCACCTTTGGAAACTTGAGCTACAGTGGGATGAAAGTCTGCCCCAATCGTTGCATTCATCGTGGCTTGAATATGCACCAAAATTCGACCAGGTTTATCGTTTTACGTTCCCTCGATACGTATCCATGCCTAAATCAAATGTGCAAATTCATGCCTTTTGTGATGCCAGCTTAGCTGCTTATGGTGCCTGTATTTATGTGCGGTCCGAGAGAGGTGGTGTTGTTAACTCGTGTTTACTGTGCTCTAAATCGAGAGTAGCTCCGCTAAAAACGCTTACAGTGCCAAAACTTGAGCTGTCGGCTGCCTGCCTGTTAGCCGAACTTGTGGATGTGGTACTTAAATCTCTATCGCTTACATGTGAAGTACATTGTTGGTCCGACTCAATGGTGGTTTTGTCCTGGCTTCGAGAGCAGCCATCTAACTTTAACGTTTTCGTATCAAATAGAGTCACCCGCATACAATCGCTTACATCTCAAATGTCCTGGCATTTTGTTCCTACATTTTTAAATCCGGCTGATGTTTTATCGAGAGATGCAACGCCTGAGGAACTCCTACGTTCAACATTATGGAATATTGGCCCAAGTTTACTTGCTCATGAATCGTCTAAGTGGCCAGATAACGTGGAATTCATAGCTGATTTGCCTGAGCGTCGTAGAAATGTACTGGTGACGACATCGCCGACGGATTTGTCGATGCTATGTAAGTATCACAACTCATTTACAAAAATGCAGCGAGTTTTTGCGTACATAGCTAAATTTCTATTTTTTAAATCGAGAGGCCAAAATGAAGTACTTACCCCACATGACATCAAGGTTGGAACTAATCTTATAACCAGAAATGTTCAGATGATTCATTTTCCCGCTGAGTACAAGGCTTTAAAGGCAAATCAATCGATCTCTTCGTCCAGAAAGCTGTTTTCGTTGATGCCAATGATTGACAATTTTGGACTAATTCGAGTAGGTGGCCGACTGCAGAATTCGAATTTGGATTATGATGCTCGTCATCCAATAATTTTGCCAAAGGGGCATCCATTTACTGCATCAATGGTGATGCACTTTCATCAAAAACTGCTGCATGCAGGTCCGCAGTGCTTGCTAGCTTCAATTCGGCAGCAGTATTGGCCTGTTGGTGGGCGGAAGCTCATAAGTTCCATAATATCCAGATGTATGCGATGTTTCAAAGTGAAGCCAAGGTTAAATGAGCATATTATGGGCAGCCTACCATCCGATCGTGTGACACCAAATCGGGCCTTCCACACAACTGGTGTCGATTTTTGTGGGCCATTTCATTACAAATCCAAGGTGAAAAGTCGTCCGCCTGTGAAATGCTACATTGCCATCTTCGTATGTTTTTCGACCAAAGCAGCCCATCTGGAAGTCGTTCAGGATTTGTCCACTCCAGCCTTTTTGTGCTCCCTACGTCGTTTTGTCGCCACCAGGGGCAAACCCAAAACAATTTGGTCCGACAACGCAACAAATTTTGTAGGCGCAAAAAATGAATTGGTGGAGTTAAAGCAGATGTTTTTGAGCCAGTCCCATCTAAAGGATCTTCATCAGCTGTGCCTCGACGATGGCATAGAGTGGAAATTTATACCACCTAGGTCGCCCCATTTTGGTGGATTATGGGAAGCTGCTGTGAAGTCGGAGAAATTTCATTTTTATCGGACAGTCGGTCTGAACATTTTGGCGTTCGATGAGCTGCGCACATTGGTATGCCAAATTTCGGCGATTTTAAACTCTCGTCCCCTGTGCCCTATATCAGCAGACCCTAATGATCTTGATGTGCTGACTCCTGGACATTTTTTAGTGGGTGGTCCACTTGTATCAATCATCGAGCCCGACATGTCTTGGGTCAATTTTGGACACCTCAATAGCTGGCAGAAGGTTTCCGAAATGCAGCAAGCATTTTGGAGAAAATGGAGCAGCTCTTATTTATCGTTGTTGCAGGAGCGCTCCAAATGGCGAGATGAAGCTAAGAACATTACTTGTGGTACCATGGTGTTACTGAAAGATGAAAATATGCCACCGCTTAAATGGCAAATGGGCCGTGTAACTGATGTCATATGTGGTGATGATGGTGTGGCTCGTGTCGTGAATGTTAGAACAAGCAATGGAGTGTTCAAGCGAGCTGTTTCAAAATTAGCCGCTTTACCAGTTACTGTCTCTTCAACGGGGGGAGAATGTTAACCGCAGATCCGGCCCTGTGCCTTGTTGTCAAGGGATTGCGACCTTCACCAAACTGTCTTCATTATTCGACCTTCACATCTTGCACATCGATGCCGTTTGCAAATGTTGTTTACGTATATTCAAGCTGCTGTTTTGATTTCTTGTGTTTTGTTTATGTGCACACACACAGGCACACATACATATATATTGCGCAGAATTAATCGACAAGCAAGCAATATAAGCGAAGGTCAATGCACTTGCTGTTACCAAAGTAAATGCATAATTTGTTGAGCCTTTATGTGTGCTTGAGTGTTTGTGTGTGCGCATATTTACAAGTAAATATTTTGGTTTTTCTGTTGTGCAAGCCTTCTTGCAGTTTGTGCTTTTTGTGAAAAGTCAGTCTGTTGCTATCGCTTTAATAAAGAAGAACATTCGGTGAATTAATAGAAATTCAATTGTCCTTTTTATTTCGAGTTAAAAACTACCTGCAAAAACTATTGCAGGATTAAACAGACACATAAACCCAGTGATGGGTAGGAGCAAGAACAGTGATGACAGGATGAGAAGACTGGAACCGATTAAGGAGGAGAAGAAGATAAATGAACAGGAACGATGAAGACAGAAACAGATTAAACATGTGTCGGGATGCATACGAACTGTGAAGGGAAATAAACAGAAAAATATGATAGGGATGGGTTGGATCTATGTTAACTGGACGTAAAACTGGAACCAATTGAAAATTGAAGAAGACTAATAAACAGAAACGATAAAGACAGAAACTGACAACTACTACTGATATACATGTGCAAGGTATAAGCATAAGCATCTATATGCGATTAGCATGAGCATGAACAATATGAAAATTTGCATCCACGAGTAGGATTCAAAAGTACGATCTGGCAACCTCAGTTCAATGAACATTATTATACTGCATTGTACGTCTTATCAATTCAATTAAGTTAGAAATAGAAAATAAAATATATATAATTGAGTGAAAGTTTTACAAAGGCTATAGAGTGGATTAAAGGCCTCGTAATTATGTTTAACTAAAGGTAGATTTAACAGAACGTATTGTTTTGAAGTGCGAATAGGAACATTAAAGTATAGTTTAGATATCAAAGGCGGTGAATTAATTTCTCCATTAATTAGTTTTACCACAAAGCTGATACCTAACAAAATAGTCATGCGTTCAGCAGTTGACAGATCAATCAAAGCAAGGCAATTGGCATAGGGGTGTAAAACAGTGTGAGAATCCCAGCCAAGATTCGTCAAAGCGAAGAGCAGATATTATGTTTGTACTGATTCAATTCTATCAATATGGAACCTATAGCTTGGGGACCAATATTCGACCAATATTCGGGCATTCGAGATAAGGTTCATTAAAGTCCTTGAACCAACGTTTTATAATACCTAATAAGCGTGACGCTTTACTCACACAAAAACCAATATGCAAATTAAAGATAAGTTGAAGATCAAAGATGACCCCTAATCCATAGAACGAAGAAACATTAATTATGCAAACCAAATATAAAAGTGATAATTGTTAACCCCATAAGTTATGCTACAGAAGTGCTTCAAATTAATGGGCAGCAGAAAACACCAAGGAATAGAATTGACACTGATTATAAAGCAACAAGACAAACAACAGATTGAGAATGAAGAGAGACCGAGACTTACGGCCTTATTGATAAAAAGTTATGAGAGGTTTCAAAGACACTTTATCATACAAAAAACGTCTCTGAAGTCTCTCACAACTTTTTTTGAATTTGGGGGAAAATCTGTTTAATGTATGCAAACAAAAGTTCCTAGCCAAAAAGGTAATGAAACAATGATAACAACACAGAACTTGAAACTTAATAAATACTAACAGCAGGTTAAAAACTTCAAAAATTAGTAGGAGAAATTAATTCACTTGTTCAAATATAAAATTAATTTGTCACAAGAACGGCTTTAAAATATAAAAAAAATTATTTTTCAAGCAAGTTCGTCACAATTCGCAGAGAGTCCCCAGATCATATGGGGAAATGTTGAATTTTCTCCACATCTTTTTCAGTGTATTTCAGTAAATCCTGTAAATGGACGAAAGGCATTGGCGAGCACCACGATTCTGTACCAAGCTTTTAAAATTCAACGCTAAAGCATAATTTCTGGAATTTTTTTAAAACAAAAATAAAGAAACCTCTATACTTCCCTCGTGCCTTGGAGAAAGTTTAGCACGCGAACAGATTTGGCAATTTTGGTTAAACCCCGAATTTTAAAACAATTTGTCTTTGTCCCATACATAAATTTGCCAAAATAATTTCACCTAATACTTTGCTCTGGTATAATTATATGTATTTAGCATTTCGCTTGCATGCCTTTTCCTTGATGACAAGAATAAGAGTCGATATTATACATAATACTCCTCTCTCTTGTTTCAATTCCAATATGTGGGTGCCTACCAAGAATCCTGCATAGTATGTAACTTCATTGGCCCTTCGGTTATGAATATTGAGAAAGCAGCAAATAAATATTAAGTAATTGTCATTACAATACCCAGACCTGGCTAAATGATTGCTTAGTCTTTTATCCAGAACACGTAAATTGCAATAAAATGAGTCGGTGTTGCAAAAGTCATTCTCCTTCAGATATAGTGTGTGATACCTAAATCATACAACATGATTCGCCATTTTGGGGAATAATGAAGGTAAAAATTTATACGAAAACGATTCAGTTTATAGGCGTAGCGAAATAACTCCCCATGAAATAACTCCCATGAAATAACTCCCAACGAAATAATTCCCACCAAAAATGAAATAACTTCCAATAACGAAAAAATTAAATAAGTCCCACAAAAAATGAAAAAACTCCCAATAGCAAAGTGAAATAAGTCCCAAGACTTCTCCTACAGCACTTGTTATATGGGCCATAACAGGAAACACCAGGAATAATGAAATAACTCCCAAAAAAAACGAAATAAGTCCATATGAAATAACTCCCACTTTTGGATGGAAATTTTTTGGGACTTATTTCATTTTTTGGGAGTTATTTCATGTGGGAGTAATTTCGCTACGCCCATTTTATATGCGTGTATATAAGTAAAAGTTATATATTTCTGTTATTATGTGCTTATTATACTTGTATTGTGCTATAAGAATTTTTATCCTGAATGATGTCAACGGGAAATGAAAGTTTAAAAATTAAGCTCGTATTTTGTTTATTGAAAATTTGAAGTCAGAAGATTTACCATAGACACCCCACGAAATAAATATAAAGGCAACACAATTTTTTTTTTTCCAAATGTTCAGAGAAATTTTCAAGTTTTAATTATATATTGCATTAGTCTTTTCAAAATTAAATAGTTAAAAAAAATACTTTGACTATGACTTGTTCAAGATGGACCAACAAAATTAAACTAATTACACTGTGCGACAAATGGTAGAGGTTAATGATTAGCGGGGATCTGACTGCCGGGAAAAGTTATATTGATCAAAAACAAGTTATATACAAGTGCCGGCGTTTCGCTGGGTCACTTCTGTGAATCAAGATATATCGATTTGAAGTTATTAAGTATCATACAGGGGAATTTGTTAGGTTTGCGGCTCTATTGTTTGACATAAATCGAGATCGATGTTGCTGCAACAAATTTAAATTAGGTATTACAAATCCTTTAATCTATTGATATATTGTTTCTTTGAGTAATCAACAGTTTTGAAGTTATAAATAAATTTATGGAGGAAAAAAATTATTTTTTGCATGAAAAATTAGAAATTTTTATTTTTAAAAATCATGAAAAATCTGAAACGGGAAAGAGTGTTAAGTGTTATTACTTTCTCATAAAGTCACATAACCTGTGAAGAATGTGAGACATAGACCATAAAAGTCGATGAACGCATACATTTATTTTCGTTTATTTGCTCCCTTTACTTTCTTGCGTGGTGGTTCATCTATCGGATGAGAATCTATCTTCACCTGAAAAAAAAACAATTGTTTTTAGTCAGTCAATTAAGTTAAATTTTGTGACCTATCCTCGGAGGATACTGCCATTGCATAATCTTCTTTTTCATCTTCATTTTCGGGATCGTAAACTGTTTTCCGACCACCAAAAAACTTCAGGCACCAGCAAGTCCAGCCTCTTTATGGAAGCGCTATGTTCATCTGACTCTGATACTATCTGCATGGTGAAATTTTCGAGAGGGTCATGCAAGACGTGAATTTTGAGAGCCATGTTCTCTCCAATTTTCCGGAAGTATTGCAACATCTTGGTCTCAAGAGCGGAGTAATTGTGTGCTGCCTTACTTCCCAAAAAATATCGTATGACTTTCTTCGCTGCCCTCCGCGCAATGTAATCATTACCGATTAAAGCGTCTTTAAATTCTTTTGATTTCACGGCTTCCGTATATCGGGCTGATTCAAAACACCTTCCTTCAATTTTGCTTCGCTGATTCGTGGGAAGGTATTTTTCCAACAATCGAGAACTTTCGGTGGATTCACAATGGCCTTGATGAAATTTTTTACGATTCCCAGTTTGACATGGAGAGGGTCCATGAGGAGGTTATCAATTGGCACGAGCGGATCATCTTTTTAATCTGGTATCCCACAGACACAAGAAACATATCGTCGGCTTAACCTGCAAACCTGCTAAATCCACTTTTTAAGTAAATTGAGATTTTGATGCCGTATGGTAGAGAAAAATGCGCCTCGTTGACCAGCATGTACTTTTTCTTTAATTTGAGTCTTGAAATGGGTAAAAAGGGTTGATAATATTTATAATATATAAATAATATAATATATATAATATAATATAATATGCTGAAAGGGAGTTAGCAGGTTTGCAGGTTAAGCCGACAATATTTGTTTCGTATAGTCTCCTTGAAGACCTCTTAGCATCGCCACGACTTTCAGATCACAACTTATCCGCTACATGTGATCAGTGTAGCAAACTTTATTCAAAATTATTTTCATGGAATCGTATTTTTCACTCATATATGTGCTAATGCCAATGGAAATCCTTGGTGTTTTATTATTATTTATGTAGCAAAACAACTTTCAAGCTTGATTCCGAAGAATCGATGAACATTCGCCAATCACCTGCTACGTAATTAATGTCCATCATCTCCAACAGTCCCTTTATATCGTGGCAATTATCAAATATGTTCCCTTCGTTGAGTGTGAAGTAACGTTTGAATAGCACTTGCTATCTTCGATATCCGTTGACTTTGACATTAGACTCCAAAAGGTTGCCTTCTTTCAAAAGCTGTGCAAATTTTTCCGCTTCACGTTAAGAAAAGTTTAATTTTCCAAAAATCTTGTCCATTCTTACTTGTGATATTGGAATTAGTTTGTAAGATGGGCCGGTTATCGTTTATTGCAATAGTGAAATAAGTTTCTCTGTCAGGATTTGGAAGCGCTGGAATTGGTATTTGATCGGAAAGCGAAAGAGGTGTTTGTGCACATTTAACAGAAATGTAAACCCTTTGTTTGAGGCCTTTATGATTTACTCCACATATTTTGTTTCCATAAGCATAAAAGCCCAGCGGCGCAACTGCACATTATCGAATTGAATACCTCTTTAACACTTCGCAGGCTGGATGCTGCATTGAATCGATTATAAGCATGGTCGCTTTGTAGAATAAGATCTTTACAATATTTAATATTTACTTGTAATCGATGAGGTGGGCAATTGGCGACATTGTAGTCAGACTGCCCACAGAGCGACACATAATTTTAAAAAGGTAATAGCTGTTGTACTCTTAATAAGGTTATTCTACTACTTAATGTACCATCGCGATGAAAGTACATTGGATTGTAATGTACATTTAGTACTAAAATGGCACAGGTGATTCAATATTTATACTATATATATATTTTTATTATTTAAATTAGAATTTAGAATAAATTAAACATTTAAATATAAAAAATAAATTGTTATTATTAATATCTTTAAATAAATGCGATGTTCACAATTTTGACCCGACACCGAATATCGACTGTCGCGTGCTACGACAAGAATGAAGAAAACATGCATACACTATTTGTACATTAGGGTGGGTCAATTTTGCGGTTTAGGCATTCAAAAGTTATTCTAACATTAACACAGGTATCTCTTCACAAAAATGCTGCAGATGACCAACTTTACCTAGCTATAAAATATGAACCATGAGTAGTTTCGGCCTAAAATAAACGTCATTGTAACGGCAGCAACGAGTAGAATATCTGCGTGAAACTTCATAGAAATCGAAGAGTATCAAGTTTCAAAAGTATGGCTTTTGGGTCGATTTTTACGCTAATATACAAACTTTCAAGTGAAAACTCGCGAGCTCGATTTTGATTTTAGAACGATGGTTTCTTGGGAAAATTTTCTTAGAATTTGAAGTAGATTACCTTTCTGCTATACTCTTTGGCAAATTTGTTGGTCCCACACTAATTAACCCATCCTAATGTACGTATAAAACATATCCATATATATGTATGTATGATGCAACACAAAACACGTCCCCAGCGGCGCAAGTCATGGCCTGGAAGGTTTGAAATCATGACCAAACAAGCCTTCTTTAAAATACGGAAGGCCTCCCCCACACATTACCTCCTCCTTTCTCTTTAACATTGCGTGAGATTGGGAGGCAAGGTCTTAGACGGCATACAAAAAGGAAGGTCGTAGCAGGCATGCAAAGATTAAGGCCTTAGAATTTGCTTTTTTTTTTTAAAACAATAACAAAATCAAAACATTTTTTATTACAAAATATCTTTTATCTTACAAAGTTTCACCACGCCCAACTTAAAACTGAAAGTCGGGTTCTTCTAAAATTTTAAAAATATGCAGAAAAATATTAAATAAACATATATATAACAGTCATGCCAGTGAGTGTCTGTTGAACTGAATTGTCTATTATTTCTAACAAAAACCAACCATTTTTCAATTAGAAAAATATTCATGGCTTGTAAGCTTGTAGTACGAATTTCTCAAACATTAACCAAAAACTATAAAAATATAATTTTAAAATATGTATGAAGTTTTCGAATTAAATTACGGTTAAAATGAATCGGAAAAGAAATTTCTCAACATTTTTAAAAGCTTCATATTAGTTATATCAGAAAAAATGCATGCATTCCCCAGGCCTTGCTTTAGGAAGGCATTAGAAAAGAAGCATTCCGCATGCCTTATGTGTGGAAGGCCTTGCGAATTCCGCCGCTGGGTCGATTACTAACAGAAAAATGTGCTTGTGTGTATAGTTGCAAAGAAGAATAAAAAACGTACGAGCAATAGAATAAAGAAAATAGAGAGAACAAAAGACGAACTCTTCCTGAGCTGGAAAAACTAAATCTTAAAAGTCTCCTTAATAAAACTCCACATCCAATATACGCGATGGTAATCAATTACTTTTAACGCAATTATAATTCATTTTGTGGCTAGACCACATTAAGCAGTTCGCCGCTGGGAGTTGTCGGAATTGTGCATTCCTGGATCAGTCCAAATCATTGGTACACCAAGCGAAAGTGAACTGCATTCCCCTTGGATCCGCATGGCAAGAGCATTGTAGCACGTTTTACAAATTTTGTCTGGGGCCCACGAAACGCCGCGAATTATTGCGGAATCAAAATGAAGTTGAAAAACACGCTCCACTTGCTCCACTTGATCCAGTATTTGTTGAAAGCCCACTTTTGCCATAAACGTAGCAAAATAAATTTAGATTTTCTGGACAATTATTTGCACTCATTTCGATTTTATACTTTCGTTATTGCGGCACTATGTTTTGTTGTTATTTACTTTTAAAAAACCGGAGAAAACTCACTTATACTTTTCGCGTTCGTCGGCACTTTTTGAATGACAAAAATCTATCAAGGAACACCTATAAATGCTACGCAATGTTAATATTTCACTGACAGGTACTTATGAATGAACGCATGTATTAAGGGACCATATGTCCATGATTCAGGATTCTAAAAACGGGGTTCAGACATTTTGTTATTGTGCGTTCATTTAGCATCATTTATGGCTTTGTTTACGAACGTGTGCGGTTAAAATTTTTCAAAACATTCCAAATAATGACCGACTCATAAATGTGCATGGAATTCCGGTAAAAAAAATCATCCGTTAGTCCCCTTTTCCACTGGCAAATATTTCTTTGCCAAATTTTTTCTTTTCTCTTTTGGTATTTTCGAATGCTTTTCCACTCACAAATTTTTCTTTGCCAAATTTTGCGAATCAAAATACAAAAGAACGAAAACGTCAAAACTGTTTACATTTTAAATGATTTTTATCTAAGAAGTGTATAAATAATTTAAAATCTGTGTAAAAATAATAATTTATAAATAAAATTTCATTTGGTTACTTCAAACAATCACTACAACCAACAGGTTTGTAAACAAAAACCGACTGTGTCAGTAAAAACGAATGGGTTAAAAACGATATGTCAAATATATTTGTTTCAGCGAAAACAACAAAGCAGACTTTGCGAGAACAGCAAATACTGAAATACTGAAAATTTGTTTCCCTTCCTCCCACCCCTCTCGCCAACAAACTCAAGAATTTGCAAAGTAATATTTGCTAGTGGAAAAGGGGACTTACTAACAAAAAAAACACAGATCTACAAAAAAACACTCATCATCAAAAAAATTGAACCTCGCTTGTTTCCCTTTAATTAAATGTGAATGGAGTAGCTATCCCAATCATAAAAATGAAATAGCCTTTTGTTTATTACTTTTTTTTTTAATTCTGAGAATCAGAAAAACATCATCAACGTTTTTGCCAAAGAATTTTGTACAAGCAAATCAATATTCATGTCAAAATGTGATAAATTCGCTTAATTGTGAATAAAAGATAAAACAGCTTCATCAATTTTCATGATATATATCTCATTTTGTTCCCAGGTTATGTGACTTTACGTGAAAGTAATAAGACTTGATACTTTTCCCCGTTTTGAATTATTCATGATTTTTAAAACTACAAATTTTTAATTTTTTAAGCAAAAAATTATTTTTTCTTCTTCATAAATTTATTTAGAGGTGAAAATCGCTTGATTATCTAGAGGAACAGTTTAACGATAGATTAAAGGAATCTCGATTCCTAGACGTGACCCAGTGAAACGCCGGGCCACGTATAACTGATAGGAGCTGATGATATGCCTTGGTGGGCATATTCCCAACCATCCACCATAATGATCAGTTTCACACATTTATTTTTAATATTTCTATTAAAAAGTACTTTTTCTATGAAAAAAGTTATTGCTCTTGAACTGAACAATTACATTGTGCGACACCAAAAAAAATATAGGGTTAATAATAATAAGCAAAAACTAACTGCCTTCTAAGGGTTAATAAAGAATTTTTGTCATTTTGCTGTTTCCATTAAAAATAGTCCACATAATATAATGAATTTTGTCATATTTCATCTTTTATATAGCACTTGGGCAAAGAGTTGTCTTTTGGAGCGTTCGGACACATATTGTGAAATTTTATGGCGGTAATTTTTGTAGAATATTTTGACCACGCCTCCCGTGATTTTGGAGCAGTTTTTTTTCGAGTTTTCAAATAAAAAGTAAAAATTATGGTTATACGTTATAAAGAGTTTTCAACAGAGACACTGCAAAAGTAAATCGATAGGGACAGCAAACGACGCCACATTTTTCCCGCTCTTTTGCCATTTCTCTTCAGTAAGGTTTGCCATTTCATCATTGGAAGATACACGAGACAACAACGAGTCGAAATTAGTAAAATTGACTACCGAAATTTGGAGTCAGTGGCCTCAACTTTAAGAGTGCTACGTCCAATTTATGGTCGGCTCATTTCTGGCTGAATGGCTTCGTCAATAAGCAAAATATGCATTATTGGTCAGACAGCAATCCACACGTAATCCATGAGTCATCATTGCACCCCGAGAAAATTACAGTTTGGTGCAGTTTATGGGCCGGCGGCGTCATTGGGCCGTACTTCTTCCGTGATGATCAAGACCGTCACATTACTGTGAATGCGAATCGCTACCGTTCAATGATAACCGAATATTTTTGGCTCCAATTGGATAATATGGACTTGGAGGACATGTGGTTCCAACAGGACGGCGCCACAAGCCATACAGCGAATGCCACAATCAATTTATTGGAAATCAAGTTTGGTGAACGTGTTATCTCACGAAATGACCCAGTCGATTGGCCGCCTCGGTCATGCGATTTGACGCCGTTAGATTATTTACTGTGGGGCTACGTCAAGTCTATGGTCTATACCAACAAGCCAGCGACGATATCTAACATGAAATTGCAGCAGTATCGGCCGATTAATGCTTGAAAACCGTCGAAAATTGGGTTCAGCATCTGGACTTCTGCAAGCGTGCCCATGGTGGCCATGCAAAAGAAATCCAGTTCCATACATAATGGCATTCGACGTACTTTCACAGGAATTAAGAATTTCATTGGTATCTAAAACCGGTTTTGTTTTATTTAAAAAAACTTTTGTAGCGCTCTTATTGAAATACCCGTTAGTTAGAGGGTTAATTTTTTCCACAAAAATGTTTATCTGAATCTTTTCTATAAAACTTCTGAACATATTTTGTACCTCAGAAATAAGGAACACAAAAAGTTCCGAGTGGCGGAAATTTTGACCCGCCCTAATAAAAACATTATGATCAAATCTGGTAAAACGCCGATACATGTATATTTATTTTAGACGTTTCTACCAGAATCCGTTGACAGAACCCCATCATTTTGAAAAAAATCTAATTTTGTCTCACAGTGTTATTAAGAGCATAACAATTGAAAGATCGAATAGTGTAAACTCAAACGGATAATATATGTTTCTAACACAGGTATGACGGATCCCCAACTATGAAATTTGAGTAGTGGTGGCTTTGGCAGGCAACAGGTAGTAAAGGTGGATAAAATTGCACCTCAAATTCTATAGATATAGTATAAAGCAAAATTTTTATAAAATTTTATTCGGAATAATATTAGAAATCATGTCGTTCATTGGTAGAAGCTTAGTACGGTTGCAAGCCCTGCCATATATCCTTAAATATTAATAAATTGTAACTAAACATACGTTATAGTATAAAATATGATATTCATATATGCCACCGGGGGACCTATCAATAGATCTTTGAAAATTGAATGGACAGTTTGAGCTACTTCGAAGCCCGCTGCTGTAGTCGCATGAATGAAATCTTGTCCTATAATGAAATCTTGTTCTATATTTGTTATTTCTTATAAAGCTATAATACATCAAAAGAAATTAAGTTTAAGGTATTTGTAGAATTAAATATACACTTTTTATATAGTTGATATATATATCTTCCACGACATTCCAACCGATTTTTGATACAATTGCATTATATATCCAAATTCGAAAAATTAGGCTCTTAAGCCGATAAATTGCGTCTGGGCTACGCTAGCAACTTTTAGAAAACGCGAACATATTCAATTCCCCTTTAGAACATTCGACCCTTATTGGCACTTAAAAAAATATCAGAAACTTCGGGCATCAGAGAGAATTTTTATTTAAACACTGTTTTATTAGCTTTAGTATAAAGAAGAATATGTCCGTCGGTGGGGCAATGGATAGTGTGTGTGAATCTTGAACATAAAATTGTGATTTCGATCCTTGCTCTGTCTACCTTACATTTCTTTCAACGATGGTCACCGCGTTTAGTGACGGCGACGCTATGCAGTAATTTACCTTGAAAAATCTTTGAGAATAACCGTTCGGAACAGCACCCAGTATGCAAAATGAGTCAAGATCGTACCGAAAATACTTCGAAATTTCTAAATACAAAATCGATATCGAATTCGATATCACGTCGAAAAAAGTGGTGATTTCGTATAAATTATGCAAGACGATATAGAGTATAAATATGGATGATTTACCGATGTGAAATTTAATCGACATGTGTAATCAATTTAGACTCGAAATATAAGCGATATCGACATACCTTCGTCTCGATATCCAGCATAAAAGCTACATACATTTAGATTCTATACTGATTTCCAATATTTGCTTTCCACGTTTTTACTATATACATTAACAATTAAATACGAATAATTTATTAACCATTTATTGTATTTTAAAAAATAGCACGGCTTTCGCCTACGCGGATGACACGGCAATTATTGTGTCAAATGAAAATATAGATGTAGCTGCCCAAGTAATGCAGTCAGAACTAAATCTGATCACAAGATGGTGTCACGGCAATGGGTTAATAATAAACGCATCGAAGACTAAACTAATGCACATACGGTTACCCCACATTCAAAATTCGCTAATATCTATTAAGTTTCATGACAATAATTGCCTTCATAAAAACGTACATACATCCAATGATAATGATAGCTGCCAAACTCATATTGAACAAGTCCCCAATTATAAGTACTTAGGAGTTATTGTGGATAACAAGTTAACGTGGAAGGATCATATAATATCCCTAAATAAGAAACTACGTAAATCCTCATATGTCCTTTACCACTTAAGTAACTAAGTATATATCCCTGCATACAAGGCTTTGGCTTCGCGGGGGAAATAATGAAATGTAAATGAAACTACATATATTGTAAATTAATAAAGAGGAATTGAATTGAATTGAATTGAATTGAATTGAATTGAATTGAATTAAATTGAATTGAATTGAATGGAATTGAATTGAATTGAATTGAATTGAATTGAATTGAATAGAATTGAATTGAATTGAATTGAATTGAATTGAATTGAATTGAATTGAATTGAATTGAATTGAATTGAATTGAATTGAATTGAATTGAATTGAATTGAATTGAATTGAATTGAATTGAATTGAATTGAATTGAATTGAATTGAATTGAATTGAATTGAATTGAATTGAATTGAATTGAATTGAATTGAATTGAATTGAATTGAATTGAATTGAATTGAATTGAATTGAATTGAATTGAATTGAATTGAATTGAAATGATATGGACTGAAATGAATTGAATTGAATTGAATTGAATTGAATTGAATTGAATTGAATTGAATTGAATTGAATTGAATTGAATTGAATTGAATTGAATTGAATTGAATTGAATTGAATTGAATTGAATTGAATTGAATTGAATTGAATTGAATTGAATTGAATTGAATTGAATTGAATTGAACTGAATTCAATTGAATTGAATTGAATTGAATTGAATTGAATTGAATTGAATTGAATTGAATTGAATTGAATTGAATTGAATTGAATTGAATTGAATTGAATTGAATTGAATTGAATTGAATTGAATTGAATTGAATTGAATTGAATTGAATTGAATTGAATTGAATTGAATTGAATTGAATTAAATTGAACTGAATTCAATTGAATTGAATTGAATTTAATTGAATTGAATTGAATTGAATTGAATTGAATTGAATTGAATTGAATTGAATTGAATTGAATTGAATTGAATTGAATTGAACTAACTGATGTGTTCTTTAACGGAAACTGTAAAAATAACAAAATCTGACAAATGCTGCCATATTTTCAGATTAATAGTGTTTTTATATTATTTTTTTTACAAAAATTTTAACACATTGTTTTCCATGCGAAACGAAATATCTGAAAAATAACCGGTTTCACCAGTTTCCCGCATTCTGTGAAACCGAAAGCTAGTTTTCCGAAAACGAGAGAACCGGTTATTCGAAAACCCGAGAACCGGTGTTTAAGGCTGGCGGCGATGAGCCATATATTCGTGACCATTAGGGAAACTGAGGTGGAAAACACAATTACGTCGGGACGACTAATAAATTTTTGAGTTCAAGCACCCCATAAGGACTATTATGAACACAGCCAGAAACTTTCTTAGGAAAGTATTGAGTTCAAACACCCCATAAGGACTATTATGGACACAGCCAGCAACTTTCTTAGGAGAGTATTGCAGATAAAAGGGCCGCCCTAATATTAAAAAAGGTTTACCTTATCGAGTCTTCGCATTAGCATTCGAGCGTTGTGTGAAAGCTTTACGCTTTACAATTCAAAATTAATGTTACAACAGCCTTATTGAAGCTTTCGCAAAAAAGCTTTATTACATTAGCTTACTGTTTGTTTCACTTTTTACTAGATACATTTTGCCAAGCAACATTAGCTTGCTGTTCGTTTCACTTTTTACTAGATACATGTTCATAAGCAATGTTGAGCAACCAAAAACACTCAACCAAACACCACACATATGTTTGAGTGTATGTGTTTAAACAATTTTCATTTGAGAAATTAAAATACTAGAAATATATCAACCAATATGAAATGTATATCAATCGAAAGATAACATCTTCATTTACCTACAAAAAAAATTTTAAAAAAATTCATCTAGCCGTTTCCTCAAATTCAATGAAATAAAGATTACAACAATAACAACCTGACATGACTCCTCATACCGTAAGGTAAGACGTATTCTACGTCAAAAAAATAAACCTAAATTAAATAACATAAATAAATAAAAACACAACAATCTGAAAGAATGGATTGATCAGGAACAGAAACGATGAAGACAGGAACAAATGAAATATTGGCAAACAAATGAAACAGGAAAATTGATGACGGATGGATGTACAGGAACCATTGAGGAATTGAAGTGAAAATCATTTTGACCGGAACAAATGAATCAAGCGCAGGACAAAAGCAGTAACTTTGATGACAAGGATTAGAACACTGGAACTGGTTGAGGAGGTTAAGAGGGTGAATGAACAGGAACGACGAAGACAGGGACAGATTAAACATGTAAAGGAATGAGCAGGAATTGGGAAGGCAAATAAACAGGAACATGTGCTAGGGATGAGTAGCAACTATGATAACAGGGACCTATGAAAATTGAAGGACACTGTTAACCGCAGATCCGGCCCTGTGCCTTGTTGTCAAGGGATTGCGACCTTCACCAAACTGTCTTCATTATTCGACCTTCACATCTTGCACATCGATGCCGTTTGCAAATGTTGTTTACGTATATTCAAGCTGCTGTTTTGATTTCTTGTGTTTTGTTTATGTGCACACACACAGGCACACATACATATATATTGCGCAGAATTAATAGACAAGCAAGTAATATAAGCGAAGGTCAATGCACTTGCTGTTACCAAAGTAAATGCATAATTTGTTGAGCCTTTATGTGTGCTTGAGTGTTTGTGTGTGCGCATATTTACAAGTAAATATTTTGGTTTTTCTGTTGTGCAAGCCTTCTTGCAGTTTGTGCTTTTTGTGAAAAGTCAGTCTGTTGCTATCGCTTTAATAAAGAAGAACATTCGGTGAATTAATAGAAATTCAATTGTCCTTTTTATTTCGAGTTAAAAACTACCTGCAAAAACTATTGCAGGATTAAACATTGGTGACCCCGACGTGATCCTATTGTGAATCGCGTATTAGATATTATCAATTCGGATAATATTTAAATAATTGTTTGTACGGTGTTCGGTTGGTGTGCAAAGGGAAAAATTTAATTCGTGGCATTAAACATGTCGTTAGGCGATCAGCCCAAGGCGAGCTAGACAGCAGATATGGAGGACAATTTGCTGCCATATAGAAGAAGTGTTGCGGCTATGGCGAAGCGTTTGGAAGCTATGAAGAGTTCTCTTTCGGTGGAGCAGCTGGGCGAGTATGATGATGCTGAAATTTCTGTGCGCTTGGATTACGTCGAGCAGCTAAATGGTACGTTTGAGAAGGCGCAGTCGGCGCTAGAAAATTCGGGTACCGAAGGCAACGAGTCCATGGATTTTGCTTCACTGTACTTTAACTGAAAGCTAAATTGTTGCGGCAGTTAAATTTGAGGAAATTGGATGCCAACCAACGCTCGTCAACTATGCGTCAATTTTCTGTCGACGTGCTGCCATCTTATGGCTGCCAGATATCCAGCTATAAAAATTTGATGGAGCTTATGCAGAGTGGCCGAGCTTTTTCGCTCTTTTTTCCGCGGTTATCAACGACAACACCGATTTGAGTAACCTGGAAAAATTTCACCATCTCCGATCAAATTTAATTGGCGCAGCGCTGGACACAATTTCATCGTTGGAGCTAAATGATGCAAATTATGGGGAAACATTAAAATTATTGAAAAATCGTTTTGATAACAAATTATTGCATTTTCAGACCCACATGAAGGAGATCTTTTCGTTGAAGGTTGTGGATGGTGTTTCGGCTGCTGGTTTACGCCAACTTAGTGACAAATTGAATGCACATTTGTGTGCTATGCAGACCATTGCGACAAAGGAGCAGATCTGGGATGGCTTTTTGATTTATCTGGCTGCATCAAAGATGGACAAGGCTTCCCAAATAAAGTGGGAAGAGAGTTTGCCAACAAGTGAATTGCCATCATGGGCAAATATGACGTCATTTTTGGATCGCAGGTGCCGCATGTTGGAAAATATGGAATGTTCGATGGTAAATATGGCGCCCAAGCAGACTTGTGTAAAAGGCCAAAATGCGAAGAGTCGGTATGTGCATGTTGCATCTACAGCATCGTCTCCGCAGTGTTCGTTTTGCGATTCAGCTGAGCATTTCATAAGCAGCTGTCCCCTGTTTGGTAACATCTCTCCATCTCTGCGATATAAGGAAGCCAAAAGACTCAAGTTGTGCCTGAATTGTTTGCAGAAGGGGCATGTGCTTAAGAAATGTACTTCTGGCTGTTGTCGTCAATGCCATTCTAAGCATCATACGATGCTACACCTAGGCCCTACCCCAGCCGTACAACCTTCAGCGTCATCGACAGATCTCGTGGGTCCAGCTACGTCTCAACGAGTATTAGTTTCGTCGTCTGGGATGCCAAAATCATCGGTGATGAGCGTCTTGCTAGCTACGGCCATTGTGTTGGTGAAAAACCAATTTGGTGTTTTTGTGCCATGTCGCGCCATTTTGGATTCAGCATCGCAGCTCAACCTGATTGCAAGTCGCTTCGTAAGTCGTTTGCACCTAAAGCGCGATAGTACTTGTGCAACAATTTCTGGCATTGGTGATGGAAGCTTCGCAATCAATCAATCCGTTGATATCGTGGTAAAGTCTCGGCATGGTGATTACTCAACGTCGTTTACAGCTATGGTAGTGCCTAGTATAACGGATTATCAGCCCAGCTTTAATATTTCAAATTCGCAATGGAGCATTCCAAAAAATATTCAGCTGGCTGATCCATCATTTGACAAAGCTGACCGCATAGACATCTTGATTGGGGCTGTGCTATTTTTTGAATTGATGTCTGTGGGTCAAATTAAAATGGCTGCAAATTTACCCATTTTGCAAATAACGTTGTTCGGATGGGTAGTTGCTGGTGGTAGTTTTCGTTCTCGTCGTTCATCGTCTTTGGCTGTTTCGTGTAATGAAATAAAGGAAGAAGAAATAAAGCTGTCTTCTATAATAAAACGTTTTTGGGAAATCGAAAATGATTTTGACACCAGCGTGCCGTATAATGGAGATGAGCTTTTCTGCGAAGATCATTTTGTACGAAACACTTTTCGCCTCGATTCTGGTGCATATTCAGTTCGACTGCCTCAGGTTGAGGGCAGAGGTGCATCTTCACTTGGTGGCTCTTATGAACGTGCTTTGCAGAGGTTTAAAGGTTTGGAGAAGAAATTTAAGCGGTGTCCAGAAATAAAGGCCCCATATGCTGCATTTATGCGTGAGTATGCTGCAATGGTTTGTGTGCGCTGGCCGTCGGTGGTGCAATGGTTTGTGTGCGCGGCTCTTGTACATGAGATCCTGGGTTCGAACCCTGCTCTGACCACCTTCAAATTTTCTTTCGGCGGCGGTCACCTCGCATAGTGACGGCGACACTATCGAGTATCTAGCCATGAAAAAGCTTCTCAAATTACCGTTCGGAATCGGTGTAAAACTGTAGGTCCCAATCAGTGAGTGAAAACTGGAAAGCGCACAGCTCAGTGATTGTGAGAAGTTCTCCCCTGTCCCTTCATGGGATGTAATGGGAAACCATTTATATTTATTTTTTTTATGCTGCATTAAAACATACATATGTCTTTAATTTCGCCGCAGATATCAGCACCTAAATATTTCCTGCCTCATCATTGTGTGCAAAAACTTGACAGTACATCGACGAAGCTTAGAGTAGTTTTTGATGGCTCCGCAAAAACCACAAGTGGATTGTCTCTCAATGATGTCTTACACTCTGGCCCAACCATACAGCAAAAACTATTCAACACCCTCCTCAGATATCGTTTTTTCAAGGTTGGTCTAAGCGGTGATATTTGCAAAATGTACAGGTGTGAACAGGTCTCTCATCCTGATGACTATCTACAATGCATATTGTGGAGAGAAAACGAAGATGATGAGATGAAGGTGTACAAATTGAATACGGTCACATACGGTACCAAGCCAGCTGCATTTCTGGCAATTCGTGCTATGCACCAACTCGCAGCTGATGAAGAAAGCCGATATCCATTGGGGGTGAAAATTGTGAGGCGTGATTTCTACGTTGATGACCTGATATCTGGTGGCGATTCTGTTGACGAAGTCTTGGCAATAAGGCAGGAAGTGGCGGCATTGCTTCAGAGAGGCGATTTTGTTATTCGGAAATGGTGCTCAAATGTTCCATCAGTACAGGATGGCGTATCTTCGAAGGATGTCGAGCAATTTTTGAAGTTCCACGATGGGACAGACGTCACCAAAACTCTTGGCTTAATTTGGGATCCGAAAAGTGACAACTTTATATTTTCGTTTACTCCTGTTGATGACTGGAAGGTGGTAACCAAGCGCTCTATATTGTCGTCCATTGCTAGGCTTTATGATCCGATGGGGTTGATTGGTCCTGTCATCACAAAGGCTAAAATATTCATGCAGCACCTTTGGAAACTTGAGCTACAGTGGGATGAAAGTCTGCCCCAATCGTTGCATTCATCGTGGCTTGAATATGCACCAAAATTCGACCAGGTTTATCGTTTTACGTTCCCTCGATACGTATCCATGCCTAAATCAAATGTGCAAATTCATGCCTTTTGTGATGCCAGCTTAGCTGCTTATGGTGCCTGTATTTATGTGCGGTCCGAGAGAGGTGGTGTTGTTAACTCGTGTTTACTGTGCTCTAAATCGAGAGTAGCTCCGCTAAAAACGCTTACAGTGCCAAAACTTGAGCTGTCGGCTGCCTGCCTGTTAGCCGAACTTGTGGATGTGGTACTTAAATCTCTATCGCTTACATGTGAAGTACATTGTTGGTCCGACTCAATGGTGGTTTTGTCCTGGCTTCGAGAGCAGCCATCTAACTTTAACGTTTTCGTATCAAATAGAGTCACCCGCATACAATCGCTTACATCTCAAATGTCCTGGCATTTTGTTCCTACATTTTTAAATCCGGCTGATGTTTTATCGAGAGATGCAACGCCTGAGGAACTCCTACGTTCAACATTATGGAATATTGGCCCAAGTTTACTTGCTCATGAATCGTCTAAGTGGCCAGATAACGTGGAATTCATAGCTGATTTGCCTGAGCGTCGTAGAAATGTACTGGTGACGACATCGCCGACGGATTTGTCGATGCTATGTAAGTATCACAACTCATTTACAAAAATGCAGCGAGTTTTTGCGTACATAGCTAAATTTCTATTTTTTAAATCGAGAGGCCAAAATGAAGTACTTACCCCACATGACATCAAGGTTGGAACTAATCTTATAACCAGAAATGTTCAGATGATTCATTTTCCCGCTGAGTACAAGGCTTTAAAGGCAAATCAATCGATCTCTTCGTCCAGAAAGCTGTTTTCGTTGATGCCAATGATTGACAATTTTGGACTAATTCGAGTAGGTGGCCGACTGCAGAATTCGAATTTGGATTATGATGCTCGTCATCCAATAATTTTGCCAAAGGGGCATCCATTTACTGCATCAATGGTGATGCACTTTCATCAAAAACTGCTGCATGCAGGTCCGCAGTGCTTGCTAGCTTCAATTCGGCAGCAGTATTGGCCTGTTGGTGGGCGGAAGCTCATAAGTTCCATAATATCCAGATGTATGCGATGTTTCAAAGTGAAGCCAAGGTTAAATGAGCATATTATGGGCAGCCTACCATCCGATCGTGTGACACCAAATCGGGCCTTCCACACAACTGGTGTCGATTTTTGTGGGCCATTTCATTACAAATCCAAGGTGAAAAGTCGTCCGCCTGTGAAATGCTACATTGCCATCTTCGTATGTTTTTCGACCAAAGCAGCCCATCTGGAAGTCGTTCAGGATTTGTCCACTCCAGCCTTTTTGTGCTCCCTACGTCGTTTTGTCGCCACCAGGGGCAAACCCAAAACAATTTGGTCCGACAACGCAACAAATTTTGTAGGCGCAAAAAATGAATTGGTGGAGTTAAAGCAGATGTTTTTGAGCCAGTCCCATCTAAAGGATCTTCATCAGCTGTGCCTCGACGATGGCATAGAGTGGAAATTTATACCACCTAGGTCGCCCCATTTTGGTGGATTATGGGAAGCTGCTGTGAAGTCGGAGAAATTTCATTTTTATCGGACAGTCGGTCTGAACATTTTGGCGTTCGATGAGCTGCGCACATTGGTATGCCAAATTTCGGCGATTTTAAACTCTCGTCCCCTGTGCCCTATATCAGCAGACCCTAATGATCTTGATGTGCTGACTCCTGGACATTTTTTAGTGGGTGGTCCACTTGTATCAATCATCGAGCCCGACATGTCTTGGGTCAATTTTGGACACCTCAATAGCTGGCAGAAGGTTTCCGAAATGCAGCAAGCATTTTGGAGAAAATGGAGCAGCTCTTATTTATCGTTGTTGCAGGAGCGCTCCAAATGGCGAGATGAAGCTAAGAACATTACTTGTGGTACCATGGTGTTACTGAAAGATGAAAATATGCCACCGCTTAAATGGCAAATGGGCCGTGTAACTGATGTCATATGTGGTGATGATGGTGTGGCTCGTGTCGTGAATGTTAGAACAAGCAATGGAGTGTTCAAGCGAGCTGTTTCAAAATTAGCCGCTTTACCAGTTACTGTCTCTTCAACGGGGGGAGAATGTTAACCGCAGATCCGGCCCTGTGCCTTGTTGTCAAGGGATTGCGACCTTCACCAAACTGTCTTCATTATTCGACCTTCACATCTTGCACATCGATGCCGTTTGCAAATGTTGTTTACGTATATTCAAGCTGCTGTTTTGATTTCTTGTGTTTTGTTTATGTGCACACACACAGGCACACATACATATATATTGCGCAGAATTAATCGACAAGCAAGCAATATAAGCGAAGGTCAATGCACTTGCTGTTACCAAAGTAAATGCATAATTTGTTGAGCCTTTATGTGTGCTTGAGTGTTTGTGTGTGCGCATATTTACAAGTAAATATTTTGGTTTTTCTGTTGTGCAAGCCTTCTTGCAGTTTGTGCTTTTTGTGAAAAGTCAGTCTGTTGCTATCGCTTTAATAAAGAAGAACATTCGGTGAATTAATAGAAATTCAATTGTCCTTTTTATTTCGAGTTAAAAACTACCTGCAAAAACTATTGCAGGATTAAACAGACACATAAACCCAGTGATGGGTAGGAGCAAGAACAGTGATGACAGGATGAGAAGACTGGAACCGATTAAGGAGGAGAAGAAGATAAATGAACAGGAACGATGAAGACAGAAACAGATTAAACATGTGTCGGGATGCATACGAACTGTGAAGGGAAATAAACAGAAAAATATGATAGGGATGGGTTGGATCTATGTTAACTGGACGTAAAACTGGAACCAATTGAAAATTGAAGAAGACTAATAAACAGAAACGATAAAGACAGAAACTGACAACTACTACTGATATACATGTGCAAGGTATAAGCATAAGCATCTATATGCGATTAGCATGAGCATGAACAATATGAAAATTTGCATCCACGAGTAGGATTCAAAAGTACGATCTGGCAACCTCAGTTCAATGAACATTATTATACTGCATTGTACGTCTTATCAATTCAATTAAGTTAGAAATAGAAAATAAAATATATATAATTGAGTGAAAGTTTTACAAAGGCTATAGAGTGGATTAAAGGCCTCGTAATTATGTTTAACTAAAGGTAGATTTAACAGAACGTATTGTTTTGAAGTGCGAATAGGAACATTAAAGTATAGTTTAGATATCAAAGGCGGTGAATTAATTTCTCCATTAATTAGTTTTACCACAAAGCTGATACCTAACAAAATAGTCATGCGTTCAGCAGTTGACAGATCAATCAAAGCAAGGCAATTGGCATAGGGGTGTAAAACAGTGTGAGAATCCCAGCCAAGATTCGTCAAAGCGAAGAGCAGATATTATGTTTGTACTGATTCAATTCTATCAATATGGAACCTATAGCTTGGGGACCAATATTCGACCAATATTCGGGCATTCGAGATAAGGTTCATTAAAGTCCTTGAACCAACGTTTTATAATACCTAATAAGCGTGACGCTTTACTCACACAAAAACCAATATGCAAATTAAAGATAAGTTGAAGATCAAAGATGACCCCTAATCCATAGAACGAAGAAACATTAATTATGCAAACCAAATATAAAAGTGATAATTGTTAACCCCATAAGTTATGCTACAGAAGTGCTTCAAATTAATGGGCAGCAGAAAACACCAAGGAATAGAATTGACACTGATTATAAAGCAACAAGACAAACAACAGATTGAGAATGAAGAGAGACCGAGACTTACGGCCTTATTGATAAAAAGTTATGAGAGGTTTCAAAGACACTTTATCATACAAAAAACGTCTCTGAAGTCTCTCACAACTTTTTTTGAATTTGGGGGAAAATCTGTTTAATGTATGCAAACAAAAGTTCCTAGCCAAAAAGGTAATGAAACAATGATAACAACACAGAACTTGAAACTTAATAAATACTAACAGCAGGTTAAAAACTTCAAAAATTAGTAGGAGAAATTAATTCACTTGTTCAAATATAAAATTAATTTGTCACAAGAACGGCTTTAAAATATAAAAAAAATTATTTTTCAAGCAAGTTCGTCACAATTCGCAGAGAGTCCCCAGATCATATGGGGAAATGTTGAATTTTCTCCACATCTTTTTCAGTGTATTTCAGTAAATCCTGTAAATGGACGAAAGGCATTGGCGAGCACCACGATTCTGTACCAAGCTTTTAAAATTCAACGCTAAAGCATAATTTCTGGAATTTTTTTAAAACAAAAATAAAGAAACCTCTATACTTCCCTCGTGCCTTGGAGAAAGTTTAGCACGCGAACAGATTTGGCAATTTTGGTTAAACCCCGAATTTTAAAACAATTTGTCTTTGTCCCATACATAAATTTGCCAAAATAATTTCACCTAATACTTTGCTCTGGTATAATTATATGTATTTAGCATTTCGCTTGCATGCCTTTTCCTTGATGACAAGAATAAGAGTCGATATTATACATAATACTCCTCTCTCTTGTTTCAATTCCAATATGTGGGTGCCTACCAAGAATCCTGCATAGTATGTAACTTCATTGGCCCTTCGGTTATGAATATTGAGAAAGCAGCAAATAAATATTAAGTAATTGTCATTACAATACCCAGACCTGGCTAAATGATTGCTTAGTCTTTTATCCAGAACACGTAAATTGCAATAAAATGAGTCGGTGTTGCAAAAGTCATTCTCCTTCAGATATAGTGTGTGATACCTAAATCATTCAACATGATTCGCCATTTTGGGGAATAATGAAGGTAAAAATTTATACGAAAACGATTCAGTTTATAGGCGTAGCGAAATAACTCCCCATGAAATAACTCCCATGAAATAACTCCCAACGAAATAATTCCCACCAAAAATGAAATAACTTCCAATAACGAAAAAATTAAATAAGTCCCACAAAAAATGAAAAAACTCCCAATAGCAAAGTGAAATAAGTCCCAAGACTTCTCCTACAGCACTTGTTATATGGGCCATAACAGGAAACACCAGGAATAATGAAATAACTCCCAAAAAAAACGAAATAAGTCCATATGAAATAACTCCCACTTTTGGATGGAAATTTTTTGGGACTTATTTCATTTTTTGGGAGTTATTTCATGTGGGAGTAATTTCGCTACGCCCATTTTATATGCGTGTATATAAGTAAAAGTTATATATTTCTGTTATTATGTGCTTATTATACTTGTATTGTGCTATAAGAATTTTTATCCTGAATGATGTCAACGGGAAATGAAAGTTTAAAAATTAAGCTCGTATTTTGTTTATTGAAAATTTGAAGTCAGAAGATTTACCATAGACACCCCACGAAATAAATATAAAGGCAACACAATTTTTTTTTTTCCAAATGTTCAGAGAAATTTTCAAGTTTTAATTATATATTGCATTAGTCTTTTCAAAATTAAATAGTTAAAAAAAATACTTTGACTATGACTTGTTCAAGATGGACCAACAAAATTAAACTAATTACACTGTGCGACAAATGGTAGAGGTTAATGATTAGCGGGGATCTGACTGCCGGGAAAAGTTATATTGATCAAAAACAAGTTATATACAAGTGCCGGCGTTTCGCTGGGTCACTTCTGTGAATCAAGATATATCGATTTGAAGTTATTAAGTATCATACAGGGGAATTTGTTAGGTTTGCGGCTCTATTGTTTGACATAAATCGAGATCGATGTTGCTGCAACAAATTTAAATTAGGTATTACAAATCCTTTAATCTATTGATATATTGTTTCTTTGAGTAATCAACAGTTTTGAAGTTATAAATAAATTTATGGAGGAAAAAAATTATTTTTTGCATGAAAAATTAGAAATTTTTATTTTTAAAAATCATGAAAAATCTGAAACGGGAAAGAGTGTTAAGTGTTATTACTTTCTCATAAAGTCACATAACCTGTGAAGAATGTGAGACATAGACCATAAAAGTCGATGAACGCATACATTTATTTTCGTTTATTTGCTCCCTTTACTTTCTTGCGTGGTGGTTCATCTATCGGATGAGAATCTATCTTCACCTGAAAAAAAAACAATTGTTTTTAGTCAGTCAATTAAGTTAAATTTTGTGACCTATCCTCGGAGGATACTGCCATTGCATAATCTTCTTTTTCATCTTCATTTTCGGGATCGTAAACTGTTTTCCGACCACCAAAAAACTTCAGGCACCAGCAAGTCCAGCCTCTTTATGGAAGCGCTATGTTCATCTGACTCTGATACTATCTGCATGGTGAAATTTTCGAGAGGGTCATGCAAGACGTGAATTTTGAGAGCCATGTTCTCTCCAATTTTCCGGAAGTATTGCAACATCTTGGTCTCAAGAGCGGAGTAATTGTGTGCTGCCTTACTTCCCAAAAAATATCGTATGACTTTCTTCGCTGCCCTCCGCGCAATGTAATCATTACCGATTAAAGCGTCTTTAAATTCTTTTGATTTCACGGCTTCCGTATATCGGGCTGATTCAAAACACCTTCCTTCAATTTTGCTTCGCTGATTCGTGGGAAGGTATTTTTCCAACAATCGAGAACTTTCGGTGGATTCACAATGGCCTTGATGAAATTTTTTACGATTCCCAGTTTGACATGGAGAGGGTCCATGAGGAGGTTATCAATTGGCACGAGCGGATCATCTTTTTAATCTGGTATCCCACAGACACAAGAAACATATCGTCGGCTTAACCTGCAAACCTGCTAAATCCACTTTTTAAGTAAATTGAGATTTTGATGCCGTATGGTAGAGAAAAATGCGCCTCGTTGACCAGCATGTACTTTTTCTTTAATTTGAGTCTTGAAATGGGTAAAAAGGGTTGATAATATTTATAATATATAAATAATATAATATATATAATATAATATAATATGCTGAAAGGGAGTTAGCAGGTTTGCAGGTTAAGCCGACAATATTTGTTTCGTATAGTCTCCTTGAAGACCTCTTAGCATCGCCACGACTTTCAGATCACAACTTATCCGCTACATGTGATCAGTGTAGCAAACTTTATTCAAAATTATTTTCATGGAATCGTATTTTTCACTCATATATGTGCTAATGCCAATGGAAATCCTTGGTGTTTTATTATTATTTATGTAGCAAAACAACTTTCAAGCTTGATTCCGAAGAATCGATGAACATTCGCCAATCACCTGCTACGTAATTAATGTCCATCATCTCCAACAGTCCCTTTATATCGTGGCAATTATCAAATATGTTCCCTTCGTTGAGTGTGAAGTAACGTTTGAATAGCACTTGCTATCTTCGATATCCGTTGACTTTGACATTAGACTCCAAAAGGTTGCCTTCTTTCAAAAGCTGTGCAAATTTTTCCGCTTCACGTTAAGAAAAGTTTAATTTTCCAAAAATCTTGTCCATTCTTACTTGTGATATTGGAATTAGTTTGTAAGATGGGCCGGTTATCGTTTATTGCAATAGTGAAATAAGTTTCTCTGTCAGGATTTGGAAGCGCTGGAATTGGTATTTGATCGGAAAGCGAAAGAGGTGTTTGTGCACATTTAACAGAAATGTAAACCCTTTGTTTGAGGCCTTTATGATTTACTCCACATATTTTGTTTCCATAAGCATAAAAGCCCAGCGGCGCAACTGCACATTATCGAATTGAATACCTCTTTAACACTTCGCAGGCTGGATGCTGCATTGAATCGATTATAAGCATGGTCGCTTTGTAGAATAAGATCTTTACAATATTTAATATTTACTTGTAATCGATGAGGTGGGCAATTGGCGACATTGTAGTCAGACTGCCCACAGAGCGACACATAATTTTAAAAAGGTAATAGCTGTTGTACTCTTAATAAGGTTATTCTACTACTTAATGTACCATCGCGATGAAAGTACATTGGATTGTAATGTACATTTAGTACTAAAATGGCACAGGTGATTCAATATTTATACTATATATATATTTTTATTATTTAAATTAGAATTTAGAATAAATTAAACATTTAAATATAAAAAATAAATTGTTATTATTAATATCTTTAAATAAATGCGATGTTCACAATTTTGACCCGACACCGAATATCGACTGTCGCGTGCTACGACAAGAATGAAGAAAACATGCATACACTATTTGTACATTAGGGTGGGTCAATTTTGCGGTTTAGGCATTCAAAAGTTATTCTAACATTAACACAGGTATCTCTTCACAAAAATGCTGCAGATGACCAACTTTACCTAGCTATAAAATATGAACCATGAGTAGTTTCGGCCTAAAATAAACGTCATTGTAACGGCAGCAACGAGTAGAATATCTGCGTGAAACTTCATAGAAATCGAAGAGTATCAAGTTTCAAAAGTATGGCTTTTGGGTCGATTTTTACGCTAATATACAAACTTTCAAGTGAAAACTCGCGAGCTCGATTTTGATTTTAGAACGATGGTTTCTTGGGAAAATTTTCTTAGAATTTGAAGTAGATTACCTTTCTGCTATACTCTTTGGCAAATTTGTTGGTCCCACACTAATTAACCCATCCTAATGTACGTATAAAACATATCCATATATATGTATGTATGATGCAACACAAAACACGTCCCCAGCGGCGCAAGTCATGGCCTGGAAGGTTTGAAATCATGACCAAACAAGCCTTCTTTAAAATACGGAAGGCCTCCCCCACACATTACCTCCTCCTTTCTCTTTAACATTGCGTGAGATTGGGAGGCAAGGTCTTAGACGGCATACAAAAAGGAAGGTCGTAGCAGGCATGCAAAGATTAAGGCCTTAGAATTTGCTTTTTTTTTTTAAAACAATAACAAAATCAAAACATTTTTTATTACAAAATATCTTTTATCTTACAAAGTTTCACCACGCCCAACTTAAAACTGAAAGTCGGGTTCTTCTAAAATTTTAAAAATATGCAGAAAAATATTAAATAAACATATATATAACAGTCATGCCAGTGAGTGTCTGTTGAACTGAATTGTCTATTATTTCTAACAAAAACCAACCATTTTTCAATTAGAAAAATATTCATGGCTTGTAAGCTTGTAGTACGAATTTCTCAAACATTAACCAAAAACTATAAAAATATAATTTTAAAATATGTATGAAGTTTTCGAATTAAATTACGGTTAAAATGAATCGGAAAAGAAATTTCTCAACATTTTTAAAAGCTTCATATTAGTTATATCAGAAAAAATGCATGCATTCCCCAGGCCTTGCTTTAGGAAGGCATTAGAAAAGAAGCATTCCGCATGCCTTATGTGTGGAAGGCCTTGCGAATTCCGCCGCTGGGTCGATTACTAACAGAAAAATGTGCTTGTGTGTATAGTTGCAAAGAAGAATAAAAAACGTACGAGCAATAGAATAAAGAAAATAGAGAGAACAAAAGACGAACTCTTCCTGAGCTGGAAAAACTAAATCTTAAAAGTCTCCTTAATAAAACTCCACATCCAATATACGCGATGGTAATCAATTACTTTTAACGCAATTATAATTCATTTTGTGGCTAGACCACATTAAGCAGTTCGCCGCTGGGAGTTGTCGGAATTGTGCATTCCTGGATCAGTCCAAATCATTGGTACACCAAGCGAAAGTGAACTGCATTCCCCTTGGATCCGCATGGCAAGAGCATTGTAGCACGTTTTACAAATTTTGTCTGGGGCCCACGAAACGCCGCGAATTATTGCGGAATCAAAATGAAGTTGAAAAACACGCTCCACTTGCTCCACTTGATCCAGTATTTGTTGAAAGCCCACTTTTGCCATAAACGTAGCAAAATAAATTTAGATTTTCTGGACAATTATTTGCACTCATTTCGATTTTATACTTTCGTTATTGCGGCACTATGTTTTGTTGTTATTTACTTTTAAAAAACCGGAGAAAACTCACTTATACTTTTCGCGTTCGTCGGCACTTTTTGAATGACAAAAATCTATCAAGGAACACCTATAAATGCTACGCAATGTTAATATTTCACTGACAGGTACTTATGAATGAACGCATGTATTAAGGGACCATATGTCCATGATTCAGGATTCTAAAAACGGGGTTCAGACATTTTGTTATTGTGCGTTCATTTAGCATCATTTATGGCTTTGTTTACGAACGTGTGCGGTTAAAATTTTTCAAAACATTCCAAATAATGACCGACTCATAAATGTGCATGGAATTCCGGTAAAAAAAATCATCCGTTAGTCCCCTTTTCCACTGGCAAATATTTCTTTGCCAAATTTTTTCTTTTCTCTTTTGGTATTTTCGAATGCTTTTCCACTCACAAATTTTTCTTTGCCAAATTTTGCGAATCAAAATACAAAAGAACGAAAACGTCAAAACTGTTTACATTTTAAATGATTTTTATCTAAGAAGTGTATAAATAATTTAAAATCTGTGTAAAAATAATAATTTATAAATAAAATTTCATTTGGTTACTTCAAACAATCACTACAACCAACAGGTTTGTAAACAAAAACCGACTGTGTCAGTAAAAACGAATGGGTTAAAAACGATATGTCAAATATATTTGTTTCAGCGAAAACAACAAAGCAGACTTTGCGAGAACAGCAAATACTGAAATACTGAAAATTTGTTTCCCTTCCTCCCACCCCTCTCGCCAACAAACTCAAGAATTTGCAAAGTAATATTTGCTAGTGGAAAAGGGGACTTACTAACAAAAAAAACACAGATCTACAAAAAAACACTCATCATCAAAAAAATTGAACCTCGCTTGTTTCCCTTTAATTAAATGTGAATGGAGTAGCTATCCCAATCATAAAAATGAAATAGCCTTTTGTTTATTACTTTTTTTTTTAATTCTGAGAATCAGAAAAACATCATCAACGTTTTTGCCAAAGAATTTTGTACAAGCAAATCAATATTCATGTCAAAATGTGATACATTCGCTTAATTGTGAATAAAAGAGAAAACAGCTTCATCAATTTTCATGACATATATCTCATTTTGTTCCCAGGTTATGTGACTTTACGTGAAAGTAATAAGACTTGACACTTTTCCCCGTTTTGAATTATTCATGATTTTTAAAACTACAAATTTTTAATTTTTTAAGCAAAAAATTATTTTTTCTTCTTCATAAATTTATTTAGAGGTGAAAATCGCTTGATTATCTAGAGAAACAGTTTATCGATAGATTAAAGGAATCTCGATTCCTAGACGTGACCCAGCGAAACGCCGGGACACGTATAACTGATAGGAGCTGATGATATGCCTTGGTGGGCATATTCCCAACCATCCACCATAATGATCAGTTTCACACATTTATTTTTAATATTTCTATTAAAAAGTACTTTTTCTATGAAAAAAGTTATTGCTCTTGAACCGAACAATTACATTGTGCGACACCAAAAAAAATATAGGGTTAATAATAATAAGCAAAAACTAACTGCCTTCTAAGGGTTAATAATGAATTTTTGTCATTTTGCTGTTTCCATTAAAAATAGTCCACATAATATAATGAATTTTGTCATATTTCATCTTTTATATAGCACTTGGGCAAAGAGTTGTCTTTTGGAGTGTTCGGACACATATTGTGAAATTTTATGGCGGTAATTTTTGTAGAATATTTTGACCACGCCTCCCGTGATTTTGGAGCAGTTTTTTTTCGAGTTTTCAAATAAAAAGTAAAAATTATGGTTATACGTTATAAAGAGTTTTCAACAGAGACGCTGCAAAAGTAAATCGATAGGGACAGCAAACGACGCCACATTTTTCCCGCTCTTTTGCCATTTCTCTTCAGTAAGGTTTGCCATTTCATCATTGGAAGATACACGAGACAACAACGAGTCGAAATTAGTAAAATTGACTACCGAAATTTGGAGTCAGTGGCCTCAACTTTAAGAGTGCTACGTCCAATTTATGGTCGGCTCATTTCTGGCTGAATGGCTTCGTCAATAAGCAAAATATGCATTATTGGTCAGACAGCAATCCACACGTAATCCATGAGTCATCATTGCACCCCGAGAAAATTACAGTTTGGTGCAGTTTATGGGCCGGCGGCGTCATTGGGCCGTACTTCTTCCGTGATGATCAAGACCGTCACATTACTGTGAATGCGAATCGCTACCGTTCAATGATAACCGAATATTTTTGGCTCCAATTGGATAATATGGACTTGGAGGACATGTGGTTCCAACAGGACGGCGCCACAAGCCATACAGCGAATGCCACAATCAATTTATTGGAAATCAAGTTTGGTGAACGTGTTATCTCACGAAATGACCCAGTCGATTGGCCGCCTCGGTCATGCGATTTGACGCCGTTAGATTATTTACTGTGGGGCTACGTCAAGTCTATGGTCTATACCAACAAGCCAGCGACGATATCTAACATGAAATTGCAGCAGTATCGGCCGATTAATGCTTGAAAACCGTCGAAAATTGGGTTCAGCATCTGGACTTCTGCAAGCGTGCCCATGGTGGCCATGCAAAAGAAATCCAGTTCCATACATAATGGCATTCGACGTACTTTCACAGGAATTAAGAATTTCATTGGTATCTAAAACCGGTTTTGTTTTATTTAAAAAAACTTTTGTAGCGCTCTTATTGAAATACCCGTTAGTTAGAGGGTTAATTTTTTCCACAAAAATGTTTATCTGAATCTTTTCTATAAAACTTCTGAACATATTTTGTACCTCAGAAATAAGGAACACAAAAAGTTCCGAGTGGCGGAAATTTTGACCCGCCCTAATAAAAACATTATGATCAAATCTGGTAAAACGCCGATACATGTATATTTATTTTAGACGTTTCTACCAGAATCCGTTGACAGAACCCCATCATTTTGAAAAAAATCTAATTTTGTCTCACAGTGTTATTAAGAGCATAACAATTGAAAGATCGAATAGTGTAAACTCAAACGGATAATATATGTTTCTAACACAGGTATGACGGATCCCCAACTATGAAATTTGAGTAGTGGTGGCTTTGGCAGGCAATAAATCAATAAAGAGGAATTGAATTGAATTGAATTGAATTGAATTGAATTGAATTGAATTGAATTGAATTGAATTGAATTGAATTGAATTGAATTGAATTGAATTGAATTGAATTGAATTGAATTGAATTGAATTGAATTGAATTGAATTGAATTGAATTGAAATGATATGAATTGAATTGAATTGAATTGAATTGAATTGAATTGAATTGAATTGAATTGAATTGAATTGAATTGAATTGAATTGAATTGAATTGAATTGAATTGAATTGAATTGAATTCAATTGAATTAAATTGAACTGAATTCAATTGAATTGAATTGAATTTAATTGAATTGAATTGAATTGAATTGAATTGAATTGAATTGAATTGAATTGAATTGAATTGAATTGAATTGAATTGAATTGAATTGAATTGAATTGAATTGAATTGAATTGAATTGAATTGAATTGAATTGAATTGAATTGAATTGAATTGAATTGAATTGAATTGAATTGAATTGAATTGAATTGAATTGAACTAACTGATGTGTTCTTTAACGGAAACTGTAAAAATAACAAAATCTGACAAATGCTGCCATATTTTCAGATTAATAGTGTTTTTATATTATTTTTTTAACAAAAATTTTAACACATTGTTTTCCATGCGAAACGAAATATCTGAAAAATAACCGGTTTCACCAGTTTCCCGCATTCTGTGAAACCGAAAGCTAGTTTTCCGAAAACGAGAGAACCGGTTATTCGAAAACCCGAGAACCGGTTATTCGAAAATATCGGTTGTTTGAGCACTCTACATATGTGGCCGTCGGTGGTGCAATGGTTAGTGTGTGCGACTCTTGTACATGAGATCCTGGGTTCGAACCCGGCTCCCACCTTCAAATTTTCTATCGGCGGCGGTCACCTCGCATAGTGACGGCGACACCATCGAGTATCTAGCCATGAAAAAGCTTCTGTAATTACCGTTCGGAATCGGTGTAAAACTGTAGGTCCCAATCAGTGAGTGAAAACTGGAAAGCGCACAGCTCAGTGATTTTAGAAGTTCTCCCCAGTCCCTTCATGGGATGTAATGGGAAACCATTTTTTTTATTAAGGAAAGAACGAAAGTACATTATTACAGAACTAATTTCAACAATGAAGTTTAATATTTTTATGATTTTCTAATTCCTTTTGAATGTTTTTCACTCCTTGGAGCTGCATTTCGTTACTTATTAAACGCATCTTCATCTACGAATGCAGTTTGGTCTTTTCCCCATTCTCTTTTACACACTGCACTCCGTTTAACGGTAGAAAATGACCGTCCTGGTAAAATTTGGAAGCATGACATTTTAGATACTACAGCTCGATGTTGAAATACAATATTTTTCAAGGAATAGTTTTTTATAATTTCATCAAATTTCTCTTCTCAAAGTACATTCAATCCTATATATTTACATCGACCCGTTGTGTCAAAATGCATTAAGAGTGATAGCAACGGGTCAAAATAATATTGACACACGCAGATTTCTTCTAGCGTTGGAATGTGCTCCCAACATCGATTATTCAGCGCATTCTTAAATGTCCATCAGTGCAATGTATAAAGAATTCCAACCTTGTAACACGATAAAATTCCTCAATGAAGTGCTCGACATTTATTGCGCTTCTGTGAAAGTTGTACTGTCATCTCATACCACTCCGTGGCAAAAATAGGCTTTGTGGCAGCACAACGTCTGCCCGGGCTCACTATATGAATATATAACATAATTATTAACTCTAATTAAATTTTAGTACTAATTTGTACTTACGTTTTGTATAGAGCTAATAAAATATTCATAATCTTAGTTCCGCGGAAAATAAAAACACAAGCCTTGTTCGTGTATTTGAATTTTATTAAAACTACATACATATTTAGGTTATTATTTTGGAAGTACTTTTGTCTATTTTAATAACAGTGACTAGTTATAACATTGAAATAGACAAACCTTTTCGATTAAATAAATATTAGAATTAAAAATATTGAGAAAATTTAAACCTGTATCGGAAACGATTATTTAATTCGAATAAAAATCTGTGAAAATCAGAGCTCGTAAAATATGCTCAACCAAATTTATTTGCGCGGTCTGGTCACTCAAAAGACCGGAAAAATGAGACGGTATTCCTCAGTGTCTGAACAGAAACCTTATTTTTCGATTCGTTCGTGGAACCGTTCGTCGCTCAGCTACTGAGAGTCAGTAAGCGAGCAAATCCAACAAAAGGTCCGCAAAAAAGGTCTTTATTGTTATTGTTGCATTTTCCTTATGTTGCTGCCTTAGATATTTCGTCACAGGCAAAGCATTAAAGAGGAAGGGAAATGGGGATAGGGCGCTAATTGTATGCGCAAATGAGTTTGCAGTAATAGACAGTGGCGCCGCACACATACATGCTCAGAAGACCGTTTGCCGAGTTTTTACAACGTTAAGTGTCTCGAGTCAACACATGAGCCGAGCGAGCAAACAAAAACGGTCGTCCGTTGAGCGAAGATCAAGCTAAAGAAGAACGAAGTTTGAGGTTTTTTTGGCCACAATTTCGCATCGTGTCAGTGAACGATTGGTTTTTATCTAACAGCAAGCACGAAAGAGACCAATTATTGCGAGCTCTGGTGAAACTGTATTGTTAAATTTAACGTCAGAAAAATAGACCGGACATAGCAATAGACTTTTTTATCGATTAGATATCAGAACTTTAAAAAATTTAAAGCAATGTCGTATCGAAAAGGACTATTCATGGCTAAATATTCGAAACATTGCAGGCTGGGCTATGAAACAATAATTCCAATCAGTGAGTATGAAATTAGAAAGCGCTCAGGTCATTACATGAGAGAAGGTCTCCGTTGCCCCGTCATGGGGCACAGTAAGAAAATATTTATTTATTTACTTTTATTAAAAATGAATGGGAACAAACCAAATATTTTAAATAGCACGACGCATTAGCGATTATAATATTTTCTATGCAAGTTTTTAAAACATATTGTATGAGCATTGATTCAAAAACTATTCCAATCAACTAACTACATATTTATAAGGCAATATATCCGAGGATTTGGCAATCTCTAGCAACCTCAAATGCCAACCCACCACAACCAACCAATTTTTTTGTGTTATAGTGTACGAAGTTGAAAACAGGAACCATAAATTATACTACTTTTTATATTTCGCTGATGTTCTAAAGCGCTTTTCTGTTACTCGTCCTTGCCTTTTAATACGACGTTTTTTGTAGATGTTGTTCACCACACTATGGAATGGTATCCCCGTAATAAAAAATTAATAAATAAAATATCCAAATTAAAAAACTGAAACGAAAAGAAAAATGGGGAAAGCAACATGAAATTAAAACTACAAATAAAGTAGGAAAGTATGATAAAGAGAGTTGGGGTTTAGGTACTGAGTTTCTATATAAAAAACTTTGTAAAATATGACATTAAAAGTAACATTTTGTATATTCACCCTTCTACTGCAACCGCAGAATTAACTGAAAATACCGCTTAAAAGGAATTTCAGTTAATAACTCAACTACAACATCTGATTTAAACCACACAATGTTTTAATTGATATTTAATATTAACAAAATAATCCATTAAAACTATAAAAATAACAGATTTTTTATTATAAAATAACTTATTAAAAAAAATAAAAATGGTTTTCCATTGCATCCCATGAAGGAATTGGGGAGAGTTTCTCACAGCGCTATTTAGTTGTATACACACTGGTTGCAACCTACAGTTTTACACCGGTTCCGAACGGTATTTTGAGAAATAAATGCCAAATACTCGATAGTGTCGCCGTCACTATGAGAGGTGACCATCGTAAAAAGAAATGTAAGGTGTTCAGAACAGGGATCGTACCCACTAACCAAATAAAAATATATATAGTATAACTACTACTGGAAATCCCTTTTAAAACCAGTAAATATTAGAGTGTGGCCGTCGGTGGTGCAATGGCGCGCCTCTTGTACAGGAGATCCTGGGTTCGTTTCCTGCTCCGACCACCTTAAAATTTCTTTCGACGACGGTCACCTCGCTTAGTGACGGCGACACTATCGAGTACTTAGCCATGAAAAAGCTTCTCAAAATACCGTTCGGAACCGGTGTAAAACTGTAGGTCCCAATCAGTGAGTATAAAACTATAAAGCGCACAGCTCACTGGTTGTGAGAAACTCTCCCCAATTCCTTCATGGGATGCAATGGGAGACCATTTTTTTTTTTTTAAATATTAGAGTTTGGAATTTTAGTTCATTCAAGTACCGCTCTTTTTAGTTCAACTCAACAGAATGAACTAGTTCATTCATTTAGTTCACTAGTTCCTTGTATAATTTCAGCTTAACGGTTCACATGAGCTGTGAACTAAAGAGCTCATTTCAGTTCAATTTGTAGTTTTAGTTCAATCGGTTGATGATTATCCATTATATCCATTCCACAATGATTGGAACATTAGGAACCTTTCTGCAGATTGGGTCAGACAAAGACAGCATGAACTAGAAATTAGAGGCGGGAATTGCACGACAGAAATACAAAAAACGTCTGAAACAAGTGAACTATTGAAACAAAAAAGCGGATTAGTGTCAACCAGTTCACCTAGTTCACAAGAGTGAATCGTTCAATTGAACTAGTTCGTTCGGGAACTACACAACGCTAGTAAATACAGTGTGGCTGATGAACATTGCTACATTAAGAAACTCAAATAACTTTTTTTTCAGAGTATGGAATTCATTTTTCTTTTATTCCTGTTAAAGCTCATTCAATTTTATTAACTATAGCTTAATTAGTTTTAAGAATAATGGAATTTAAATGCCCCCAGCTCGTTGATGCATGTACGGCATCTTACAAAAAGTTAAATTGTTACTGCTTGGAGAGTTGAGACAGGAATATCCGCATATGTGACCTGCTCCACGAAAAGGGACCTCTGCGCCGAAAAGAAGTTATTGGGAAAAACGCGTTTAAGAAAAGCAGCAAAATACAAAAGAACCACCAAAAAAGCGTGTTAGGTAAAAAAGAGTAAAATTTTGATATTTTTGTAATTTTGTACCTTTGATATTGAACTTTTGTTTTAAATTTCAAATATTATATATATTATCTGTTTATATCACATTTTTCAATTTTTTCATTAATTATGTTCACCTTTACAGGTGATTTGTAAAAAAAAACTATAAGAATCACTCAAAAAGTAAAAAAAAATTTTTTCGGCCCAGAGGTCCCTTTTCGTGGAGCAGGTCACATATGTCTCTCGAATGGAATGCTTTAGTTCATTCAAATTTGTTGGTTTTGCTTTGTCAGATGCAGTAAGGTCAGGCGACCTGGGGGCCAGTGGAATGTGGAGTTTCTGGATATTAGCTTATTGGGAAATGTTCGTCGCAATTTTTTTTTTTTTTTTTTTTTTTTAAGACCAGCACTCAGGGGATGCCCCCTATAAATGCAATGCATTGTGCTGGCGAAGGAAATTTAGGTAGAGGAGGGTGGAAAGAGGGAGTAGTGCTCATTTACATTTGCCTTGAATCGCTGTATGTCACAATTGGCGGGAAATACACTTGCGGGAAGTTTATTCCACATACGGACCGTACGACTGAAGAACGAATTTTCTCTGTAGTGTGTTGTGCGATCGACTGGCCAATAGATAGTAAACGGATGGGAGTTCCTTGAAAGCCGCGTACCTCTGCCAAATGTCCTCACATCTGGTATAAGTTGACGGATGTCCGAGGAACACGCACCGTGAAAATACCGATAGAACAGTGTCACGCAACCCACATTACGCCGATGCTCAAGGGAGGCAATAGAGCTGGACACCCTACTGTCCCCTATCAACACCTTTGCTCTCCTTTGTACACGGTCCAGCAACCCCAAAGATGACTTTGGAGCACCTGCCCATATATGGGAGTTATATTCCATTCGCGGCCTGATGTAGGTGGTGTAGATATTAAGGAGATCAGATGGAGTGAAGTACTTCTTGCACCGCTTTAAAAAGCCTAGGCACTTCGATGCATCTTTCGACACTTCAAATACATGTTTTGCCCAGCGAGCATCACATTGTATTTTCATGCCCAGAACATCAAGAGCGTCTGATTCCTCAATATCCACACCATCCATAGATAATGACGATACGACTGGGTCAGCTGTCCGCTTGTGCGAAAGCAGACAGCACTGGGTCTTCCCCGCATTAAAACTTACTCTATTCAATCGACCCCACTCAACAATGGCCTCGAGATCGCGGTTGAGTGTTTCATTCATTAATTGACGTTTATCACTAATTTCCTGAAGATTTGGCCTGTGGTCGAATGAATATGAATGACAGAGATTACTGTCATCCGCAAAAGAGTAGATTTGGTTCACAGTCCGACCCAGGAGATCGTCAATGAAAATAAGAAAAAGAGAAGGAGATAGAACAGAGCCCTGTGGTACCCCTGCCGTTAATTTATGTTCATCGGAAGAGATGCCATCTATAACAACTCTTATAGTGCGATCTCTGAGAAAACTCGATATAAATCGAGTGAAATTATCACCAACACCAAAAGCAGCCAGCTTCGACAAGAGTGCCTCATGCCAAACTCTGTTGAAGGCCTTGGAAATATCTAGAGCCACCACCTTACTCTCACCAAGCCGGTGGATGGATCGACTCCACTGTTCCGAAAGGAACGCCATCAGGTCTCCCGTAGATCTTCTCCTACGGAAGCCATACTGTCGATCATTAAGCAGGTAATTTGACTCGAGATACTTCACAAGATGGTGGTTAACCATGCTCTCCATAACTTTCGAGAGCGCAGAACAAATAGCAATTGGGCGGTAATTGGCGGGGTCACTTGCATCACCTCTTTTGGGAATAGGCTGGACGTTGGCTACCTTCCAACACGCCGGGTAAACTCCAGCGCGGTATGCAAGATTGAAAAGGTTGCGCAGTGGGCGTGCCAGCGTTGAAGAGCACTTACTTAGGACCAGTGCTGATATACCATCCGGACCCGGGGATTTACCTACGTCGAGATTCACGAGAACCTTTTTAACTCCTCGTGTTCGAAAAAATATTTCAGGCATGAAGCCAGATACGTTATCTACCACGGGGAGTGGTTGATTGCTTTCCGGCAAGGAAGAATTCCTTGCAAACATTTCAGCCAAAAGATTTGCTTTATCAACCGGTTCAGTGAATAAGTGGTCATCTTTGACAAGAGTTGGAATAGAAGAAGAACTATTCTTCATTCTTCTCGCAAATGACCAAAAGTTCTTACTTCCCCTAGGGAAAGAGAGGACATTAGCACGAATACGCTGTTCGTAAAGAAATTGTTCGCGTAGAAGTACTTTGGCACATTCTGATCTTGCCTGCTTGCGTAGCATTTCAGTGTGGACGTTTTTATTTTGACACCATTCACTGAATGCTTCCTCTTTAGATCTGACAGCATTCTTGCATGTCTGGTTAAACCAGCATTTTTCATATGGTTTAACCGAAATGTTTTTAGTCGGAATGAATGACTTCATACCGATTAAAATTATCTTTACAATCATTTCAGCAGCAGCATCAATGTCATTATCTAGAAAGCAAAGCTTCCAGTTGAAATGCTGATAAAAACTGTTGAGCTCAGCCCAACGTGCCTTTTCGTAGGAAAAAGTTGTTCGCTTCGGGGCTGAGTTTGAAACGAGTCGAAGAGCTGAATACGAGAAGGATGCCGAAATGACACAGTGATCCGAATTACCAAGAGGGGCAAGAGTGATAACTTCATACTTTTCAGGGTGTGAAGTTAAGAATAGGTCAAGTAAATTACGGTAGTGCCCTTGAACGCACGGAATGTGCGTCGGTTCATTCACTAATTGCGCCAGGTTGTTGTGCGCGGCGAAGAGCTCAGCGTATTGGCCCTCCGGAGTTGTATGGTTCGAATGGGTTAGCCAGGCGGAGTTATGGACATTAAAATCACCTGCGACAGCAATTTCACTGTCCGGATATTTCTCCAAAATTTTGGATATGGAGTCAGAAAGGGCGTCGAAGCCATTAAAGGATGCCTCCCTTTCCGCATTGGGACTTCTATAAAGAAATCCAAAGTGAAGGACATGTGTTCCAATCCTAAATTTAACCCAAAGGGAGTTAAATTCCGGATCTTCGGAGTCCAAATGACGCTGACTCTGAAACACTATGCCATTTTTTATATAAACCACAAGGCCTCTGTGGGAAACAAAAAGAGAAAGAACGTGATACCCAGGAACGTGAAAATCCTGTGGATCAGAATCCTCACACACCTGGGTCTCACAAAGAGCTAGAATATCAGGCCGGTGAACATTAATATGGGAGTAAACACTAAAAAAATTCGTTCGCAGCCCTCGTATGTTGGCAAAGTGAAGAGAAAACTTACCTACCATTGCAACACACAAACATAAATCAAAGCAAAGTCAATGCTATGTGCACAATACAAACAACCATTCCCCCACCTTCCCGCTGTTGTCCACACAATGCTTAGTGTTATGCCTTAAGCACTGTGTAGCAACGAGAAGACGGAAAAAGAAAAGCAGTCTGTGTTGTGCGTTAGTTAAGATGGAGGGGGGTACAACACATGCATGCGGAGAGGGGCATAAAAGCCCGTTGTGTGGTCAGTATAGACATTTGTCGTTGTCCGATTATGGTTTGGTTTGTGTTGATGTCGCGGTGTCAAACATGTTGCATGCGGAGAGGGGCATAAAAGCCCGTTGTGTGGTCAGTATAGACATTTGTCGTTGTCCGATTATGGTTTGGTTTGTGTTGATGTCGCGGTGTCAAACATGTTGCGTTGGGAACGGAGTGGTGTCGCGAGCATTTGGTGTCGATTATTGTTGTTGTTCTTGTTGGTTTATGTTATTGCACTTGTGTTCTGATCGTTTTGTTTTATTTGCTTGCACTTGGATAATGTAATGATGTTTTTATTATAATGTAATGATGTTTTGATATTATGTTTTCACGATTTTAAAATTTGTGATTCATGACTTAACGACGCGGACTGGAGATTTTGGTTTAACATTAAACATTGAACGGGACGCGGAGCACAACCTAAAACACGTCTAAATTTACTAAAGAAACACACGACCGCGATTACAAAAACTTTTTTCAGACATTTGTTATAACAGGCCGGACTATGTGAGGAGTTTGACCATCTTGCTGAAACCACACAGAGTTCAAAGAAATTCTCATTCGGTGTAATTCTGGATAGAAAAAACTGTCTCAACATGCTCAAGTAACGAAGTAGGGCCCGACAATGTAGCGTGATGAAACTGCACACCATACTGCGACACGAAGTGGATGCAATTCCGTCTCATGGATTATCTGTAGGTTGGAAGCACTCCATATTCGACAATTTTGTTTGTTTATGTTCCCGTTTAAGTCTAAATGTGCCTCGTCGGACATGAAAAGACAGTTCCACCAGTTTTTTGTCCTCTTCCACCATATGAAGCATCTTCTGGCAAAATTCCAAGCGATTCGGAAAGTCTGCTGCGTTCAGTTTGTTGGCCATTTGAATTTTATATGGGAATAAGTGCAAATCTTTGTGCATAATTGACTGCAATGACTGCAATGCAATAACCATTTAAGCAGATTAGCTTCTTGTCGAAACTCTTGGATTATTTTGTATGGCAGCAGCTGCAGCAGTGATTGTTTCCTCCATCGGAACTGAAAGGTTTCGATGGTAAGGTTTTCTATTGACTGTCCCATGCTCGGCAAAATTGTTAACAAGTCTCATTATGGTCCATCTGCTCGTACGATTGCCGCCAAACTTGCGCCTATACTTTCTTTGAACCGAAACCACGGACTGCAGTGCGTGATAGCGGCGGACAATCCAAATACTTGTTTCAGTGTCCAAGTTATCCATTTTTGTTGAACCTAAAAATCAATCTGCAAAATAAAAAAAAATTAACCAGATTCATTAAATAGAAAAAAAATTATTAAATTTGTTATTGGTAGCGGCTTTCATCAGCCACCCTGTATATCAGAATTTTTGGGATAAAATAACTATTCAGTGAAGACATAACGTGATTAAAGATAGTATTCTACCCGGTATCTACGTGATATATTCCTTTTATTTGGGCATTTATAAAAGTATTTGTGTATTTGTAAAAATCATTTGAAATGTAGAATCCGGTAATCACTCATTGTCAATCAAATGAGACGTCATTACAAATGGCGCATTTGTTACAATATCTTCCCCTCGTATCACCACCAAATTATGTACCGCTCCATTTCACTGCAATAGTTGGTGTTCCCATAGAGATCGACGTTTACATGGCATAACAAGCATAAGACATAATATAAAAGACATTATCATTAATCACTAGAAATTTAAAATGCATTATCATCAATCAGAATTCATTTAAATGTATTAAAAACATGGCTTAATTCCACTCACTAGTCACTCCAATTACCAAGACGAACTAACCCTAATTTAGTGCCTCAACCATTTTTACTACACCTTATTTGAATTTCGAAAAATTTTACGCCAACCAACAATTTTCAGACCGCTCAGATATTCTGAGTCATAAAAGGGTAAAAATCTGAGCAATTTCTGGGAATTCATAATTCGGAGTCGTAAAATATACATTTCACAAACATTTTTATGAGACGCAAACCATGAAGCAAACCATGCAGCAAACTAAGTGTAAACAGTGAGTGTTTGATTGATATCAATGACAGTTAAATTATGTTTTAAATTGGTTACGACGACCAAAAATACGCATTCCCTTTAATTTCTGTCGATTTTATGACCAACCAAAGATTAAAATACAAAAGAAACTCGAGATCGATGGCATGACCTAATACCTCGTCGTCGTCGGGAGAACGTTAAGGCAGGGATATAAACCCTTTTCTATTTCTCTATGGTACAACGGGGCTTCCTTCATGCTGATGTTAAGGTTATACCGCTCATGGTCGGTCGCTATTTACCTCGTTGGCGAATACAAGGAGTATCAAGTTCACAGAGAAGAGTGGTTGAGTTTGTCAGTGGAAGTGGAGTAGGTATATGTATACACTAAGTGCATATCCGCTACACAATTCCATTAACATAATAAAGATGTTAGGTATTTCAATTGAAAGGGGTGTGGCACCGCCCGTTCCTCTGGTAAACAATATACGATCCAACAGTCATCTATATACCTCATGTAACACCTGAGTTAATATTAATTATTGATTTGGGTTCTATGGGCGGCTTTACCTCCATTTGTCATATCTTCAATAGCATTAGTCTCCAATTTAAATTCGAAGCGCATCTCCTGAGTAATGTGTCATAACGTCGCACAGTGGCACCATTTGAGCTTTTTCGTTGGACAAATCATATCTTTTGAACCGAATAAGATAATGCAACAATTTAAACGGCATATGATAGATAACTGTGCGTGATCAATTTGTACAAAAATCAAATTTATGGTAAGCAAAAAAAATAATTTTTTACATTTTTAGATTGTTCTTATTTTTATTTTTTTAGGGTTTTATGTTTTAAAATTATTACACAACAAATTAAAAAAAAAAATTATTTGTTTTGTAAATTTATTTTTTAAATTTCCTGTAAAATATTCATCACAATTCGTAACAGAAGGTATATCTAAAAGACTAATCGCTTCTAAAGTATAATTATTTTCTAACTCTATTCATGACTTCACATGTCGCAGAGAAGAAATAAGTGGATCGGAAGATGCTGCCAACATGTTGAAGAGGTCCTTATTTTGCCTTAACCTTGATGCTTTGAATGTGTTCTGAAATCTATATTTTTTATAATATTTTTTAAGAGACTGCTGTGCTTCTTCAGAAAACTCTCCAATTGGCAAAGACTGGTACTCAATTATATCTTTGCCATGCGCCAATATTTTATGGATGGTCGGGGTCAACTTCTTCTGTGGATACATTTCTGTTAAAACAGATGCAGTTTTCGATGCATATTCTCCATATTTTGTAGAATCAACACTTTCTTTGCAGTTTAAAACATTGGAGATCGTTCCCAATCTTTTCACGATTTGATTGTAAATTCCAGTGATTCTAGATACTGCCTCATCATTTTCAAAAACTCTCCTAGAAGTGTTTCCATCGTTTGAGTTACCGTATCCGCACTTGGGACAGTCTACTTTTATTCCAACTTGTTAAAAAAAAGCATCCTATATTTGCTTCTTTCTGATCTTTTCCTTATCCTTAATTGATGTATTTTCATCGATGTTTTCATCTTGTTGTGGTAGGGTATACGTCAGTTTTAGCAACAAATCCATACACCTTATCCTTCGTTTGTAGAATCGTTTGAATTAACGAAATTCTTCGGACTCTTTTTGGAAATCGGGCATGACAATATTGAGGTTGTTCATGTCAGTTCGTTTACGACTTATATATATTTCTATATAAGCTATCGAGTTCTTCTACAGCAGCTTCCGCGAAAAACGTTGGTGTGGTTGACTTTCCAAACAGTTCAAATATATATATGTATATAGGCTTATGCTTATGCTAATTTCAATGAGTATTTTTTTGCGCATCCTACGTCCATAAAAGAATATTGGGAGCAGACTTAGCCAGAGGCTCTCAGGTAGACAACCGACTTAAAATGCAATTTTCAAACTATTAAATCAAACTAAATGTCAGTCAAAACATGTAAGGGATGCACGCCATACAATTTCTGCAACCATGTCTTTTTAAACTTTTTTACCTGTAGAAGCCAAACGGGCAGGTACGGGCAGACAAAACCTTTTGAATTGTGTAAAGGAATAAACAAAGAACATACTTTAAAAATATGGCAGAAGTAAAAAAAATATAAATTTTTTTATTTCCCGTCAAAGTTGAAAAATAGTGAAAAAAGGGATAGTTTTTAAATAGTGATTTACCTAGAGAAACACGAAGCAAACAGTACATTTTTTTTTATTATGATACATTTAATAAATACATCCATCAATTGGAAAAAAAGAAAAAGATGATTCGTTACCTAGTTTTCGTGATATTACACTTGAAATCGCACCAAATTAAATAAAAATGTTGTATTTTTTGAAAACCGAAAATCGGTCAACTTTGAACGGTTATGTCTTCTAAACTAAAAATCTGATATTATTAACAGTAGCATATTTGCGACCGTTGAAAAGTTTTCTATAAGACGGCTTTATTTAAAATTTCGTAGGCGCACATGAAAATTTTGATGTTTGCAACCTCGTTTCCTCTACGGGCGCAACTGTGCGTCGGTTGATTATTGTTTTGTCGTATACGCTATTAATACTTTTTCGAGTTGATATTGTGTCTATAGGTTTTTGTGCGTTCTCTTTCCGAATCTGTTGACAGATTTTTTATATATATAACCATTACTGTGACGTTTACTCTAATTTGTGTATATATCCCAAACAATTGCTAGTTGGTAATAGTGGTATAGTTGTGAATATTGGTGAATATTGGTGTCAAACAATTATAACAATTTAAATATTTTCCACAAACGAGCTTGTCATCTCCTCTCCTTCGCACAAAGAATATTTAAATAATGCACTTAGTGAAAGCTTGGGATTTAAATATTTTCTACGACCACGCTTGTTGGGTGACACAATGTAAATACGTTTGGTATCTCCGTCAGATACCGAATTGCTGTTACTCCAGTTTTTTTTTTTGGATTTCAATGCTATTAAAATTGAAACATCTTAATTTTGACATATTTTTCAATTTCAATTGAAACATCTTAATCTTGACATATTTTTCAATTTCAATTGAAACATCTTAGTCTTGATATATTTAAAACCAACTTGCTTGTAATCATCAAAACGACGGAGCAATCATGAAGTACTTTTGGACCTCGCACTAGTGTCGAATGAGAATATTCAGAAGTCCCAAATTTATTTTCCAATTTCCAACTACTATAATTGTTTCTCCACGTATTTTTTATAACGAACAATAACGAACAAGAGATCGATATCTTATAAAACCACCTCAAAAAGTGTTATTTTTTTAGAGGTTGGTATATCTTATGTTTGGCCTCTGTACCGGATTTGCTTATTTTCAATACAGAACCCTTTGTTACTATAAGGCAAACTTCAACCACGCTTTGGACGCTAACGCATTTACAACAGACAGGCGGATGAAGGATCAAGTATACATATACATACATATGTATATTAAGCGTGCTTAATCGCTTGTCTTGTACACTCCAGATCATTTAAATAACAACAGTGGTTATCATTGCTATACACCCATGTGCTGCATTCCGATTCATATTTATTTCACAAAGCATTTTAAATTCACAAGTATTCGAGTTTGGTGTTCTGAGATTTCACTTTTGGAACTTACTTCTTAAATGGTCGTGTTTACACTGTTGAGTTGGAAAACATATGTTTTGCTGCAAAAATGAAGGAAGACAAAAGCAAACAACGGTTATTGAATCTCCTCCTGACTTCTGTAAACACAAATAAAATATAAATAATTATTCATAAACATAAAGTTCATTCAAATACATACATTTCTTCATGCAACTTCCTCGTTTATTACTTGGTGCACAGTGTTATTATATTTTTTTCAAAAACATCTGTACCTTTTTACAAAAAAATCTTTTTTTCTGAAAAAAAAAATCTGTTTTTACGCAATATTAAAATAAGTTGTATTTATAATTGACCTTTCCTATTATTATGATTATCAATTTTAGTATCGGCTTGAGCTCATAGGTATGGAAAAAGAAAACGAAGTTGTATAAATTTCCATTTATCACAATTTCCATTATTTCGATCAACTTCGTTGATCATTTTCAAGCATCTAGTATAAGAAAAACACAACGATTTTATACAACATAAGTGAAAACAGTAAACACAAATTTTTTCTTTCAAGTACAATATTTTCTCTTAGAGATTATTGTCTAGGAAATGACAATAATATTTATGCATATAATTACATTGTGAGGTAACAAAAAGTATACGACTAGTTTTTGCTGCAAGCTTTTGTCAACTAATTTTTCCGCCCAAATTTGTTAATTGTATGTCTGTAAACTTATGCACATTGGTCCGTATCGTGCTTGTAGTTGAGTCTTTTCTCAAATGGAACGTCAATAATATGCAGCATTTCCTGAAAGAGACGTTGTGAGTAAATCTTCTGTGTCCAGTTAACGTACAGTGAGCTGCGAGTGCTGTTTTTTGTTCTAAAGGCTTATAATGTGCCTTTTGGTCCGATTTATGTGATGAAATTCTCGTCTTCAGTTTACTCGTCGTAGTACCAACATATACCTTCTGGCATATCTCGGCTTTGTCTCCGTAGCACTTGATTTCGTACACTACATTTGGCTTATCATCCGTATCGATTCTCGACTTAGTCCTACAAAAAAGGCGATTTAGGGTAAAGTTAGACTTTGGAGCTAAGTGGTTTTTTTTCATCTCATAAATGTTTGATTCCTTCCGTGAGTCCTGTACGCTTTTGATACCAGTCAGCTTTTAAATTTCCATCTTGTCTTATAACTACGCAATCAAGGTATGGTAATTGTAGGCCCCTTTCCTCTTCAACTGTAAATTGAAATTGTCAATTGAAAGAATTGAGCGTCTTCATCGTGTCCTCCACCTCAGATTTCCCAATGGTTACAAGTATATCGTCCACATATTTAGTTTTAATTTTCCGTCTCCTCGTTAATGTATTGAGCGTCGTGTCAAGCAATCCTTCCATTATAATGACCGTCATTATCGATGACGCTGGAGAAATCTTTCTTTATTTATAAAATCTATCCTCATATTTAAAATAACGTGTATCCTTGGTACAAATCGACAGTAATTCCATCAAAATACCCTGTGGTATAGTCGTGAAATCCGCAATTTTACTCCTCTTTTCTCTATGGTCGTTAATGTCAAATTTATGGGTATTATTTTAAAAAGATTGACCAAGATTTTTCAGGTTTTTTATCCTGGATTTGAAATCTATTGCGTCCTTAAAATTATATTCAGAGGTTCTCGTCACATTTTTGAGTATTTCAACCACCAAGAGCATTTATGGAAGAGTAAATAAGTCTTAAAGGATTCCCAACTTTATAAATTTTCGGCAAACCATAGATACTGGGGCTGTAGACGTTCGCGTGCTTAATTTCTTCCTTAATTTTTTCTCCTGTAGACTTGACGTCAGATCTCTCCAGAGTCGTCTATACGTGCATATGTCGCACAGAATATTTCCCATCTTCATCTTAAATTCGTCCTTTGATGACTGTCTTTCCCCCTTTGTCAGCGCTCATGATGAGAATTCATTATGTCCCCCCAAAAATTGTCTCGTGCGACCCACTGTGCCTAAAATAATCATATCCCTCATGCCCAATTTTGGTTTGAACGAACGTGGTTCTTGAAATCTTCTGCTCTATCTGTATGCACTCTTCCCCTTCGGCGATGCATTTGAAGAAAGGGAATGTTGTCATTGTATTTGGCAATGCATTCTTGGGTCCGAGAGACAGTAACCGTTGTATTGATACGATACGTTTCACTCAAATTTTTCTGGTTCCCGTCATTTCTTGATGGTTTTATAATTTTTACGTTATATGCAAATTATCAAAAACCGCATTGCGATAACATTTCAAAAATCTGCTTTTATAAGAAAAAAACTAGAAATCTGTTTAACACCTAAAAAATTACATGAGGTGTCAGGGGACACCCGGTTGGAACGAAGTTCTAGTTAGTTTCAACACACCTAAGGCGCCTGTTGAAAAATACTGTAATTTAAATGGATCTTGTAAAATGATAAACTTTTCTTAAGAAATTTTTTATTTATTAAATATATTTTTTAAAAAGATTATATTTTTAGGCCCCTTTTGTAAGAATATGTATTATATTTTCCCGAAAAGTCCTTTCTTTGATGCGAGGTACTTCTTTTATTAAGATAAAAAAATGGTTTCCCTTTACATCCCGTGCAAGGATTAGGGACAGCTTCTCACAAACCAGTGAGCTGTGCGCGTTCTAGTTTTATACTCACTGATTGGGTCTTACACTTTTACACCGGTTCCGAGCGGTATTTTGAGAAGCTCTTTCATGGATGAGTATGGTGTCGCCGTCACTAAGCTAAGAAAACGCCTAAGAGTATGAATTTTTTTTTACAAAAAATACTTTTTTAACCCTGCTGTTAGATTAGAAAAAACCTACGAATCTTAGATTGAGGGACCATTTGGTCCATACTGCAATTTTCATCCAAAATAATAATTTTATCTTATTCTTTGTAACTATTTTGGTTCAAAAATTTCTAAAGCAAGTATTTGACATATCAAAAACATCCGCTAACATATCAAAAACATCTTCTAAATATTTGACATGAATTTACATTCGCTTGGTAATGAAAAAACTTACGAATCTTAGATTGAGGGACCATTTGGTCCATACTGGAATTTTCATCCAAAATAATAATTTTATCTTATCCTTTGTAACTATTTTGGTTCAATAATTTCTAAAGCAAGTATTTGACATATCAAAAACATCTTCTAAATATTTGACATGAATTTACATTCGCTTGGTAATGAAAAAATGTACTATTGACCAAATGGTCCTCTAATCTAAGATTCGTCATTTTGTATTTTTCTCAGTCCTGAATAAAGTTAGAAAATTTAATTTTCGCACATAACATTGTTTTATTAAAAGACCCCATTAGCAGAAAAATTTAGTCAGTATATATCACCGTTCCAAAGTTACAAGGGAAAACAGAAAAAATTTGGACCAAATGGTCCTAATCTAACAGCAGGGTTAAGAATAGGTACTTTTTAAAGAAGTGGTACACTTTTTAGGATAAGATTATTTTTTAAGATAATTTACTTATTTTCAGGAAGGCTACTTATCTCAAGAAAATAAACGAAAAGTTGGTACTTTATTTTTAAGGAATGGTAATTTTAAGAAAAGGAATTTTTGTAAGAAAATGTATTTTAACGTAGAATACGTTATACGGTAAGGTAGGGGTGTTGATCGGGAGCACAAAATTTTGAGAAAATGTTTGTCAACTTTCACCCACTTTTACTTAAATATTAAAACATATTTTAGCAATTTTTATATGTTACTCAGTTTTGGTAATATGTTTTGTTTCGAATTACATTAAAAAAATTATATGTCTATATATAAAAGTTTTATGTAGTTAAGGAAATAAATATTTTAGAGCATGATATTTTAGACTTTTTTTGTACATGCCGCTGTTGTTGTTGGTTTGTAAATGCCGCTGTTGTTTTTGTTGTGTGATCAAATGATTTTGGCTTTGCTGTGCTTTGTTTATTTATCGAGCAGCGTGTAAATGTGTGTGTGTGTACATTTCGTTTTGTTGGATCGGTCGGTTATTAGTTCGTTTGGAGGGGAACATAAAATGAAGGGAGGGGAGCGTGGACACTTGTGTGTGCTTGAAAGTTTACAGATCTTTGCTGTCGTTTGTTTACTTCTGCGAGCAGCGTGTAAATGTTGTGTATGATTGTATGTGTGTATGATTGTGAATATACGCAAAGGTACAAATATAATTGGTTATGGTACCATAAACCAATCATTGTAAATAGAAAAGAATAAATTTTAATTTCATATAAAAAATATCCTATAAAATAATTGTCTTTCATTTTGGTAGTTTTGTTGTTGTCTTATTTTACAAAAATTATACTGTACATACATAAAATAACTCATCACACATAACTTATCCTATCTAAAATTAATTAACTTTAATACATGCAAACGCCTACTTATGTTACAAAAACTTAATGACTAGCTATCAGCTGTATGCGTATATATTAGATAGATTTAAATCATTTATCAAAAATTATATTTAATTCATATATTTTAATTGCAAAATGACTAACGTATTCTACGTCTGACCTATGCGCCCGTGTTATCTAACACAGGCTTGTTATTTTTTGACGTGACAACGTCTTAAATTAGGTTGCGGCTGGGAGTCACTTATGAAAAAGTGTAACGCCCGGTAACGTTACGATGAGTCACCGAACACAAGTAAACGCAATGTGTTTACTTGTGTGCCAGAAACGATTTGCTTTGCTGGCTTCTAGTGGCTGTTGGTCGGTGGTGTGAGTGTTTTTGTTTTTTGGCACATCATATATATGACGACTGAGCAAGTATGTATGTGCGTATATATGTGCGTGTGTATGAATATTGATTTAGATCAGTCTGCATTGGATAAGGTATTATTTTTTGTTTTTTTTTGTTTTTTGTTTTTTGGCTTTATGATATGTGTAGTGTATGTTTGTGTGTAGAAATTTTCATATGAATTAGGTAGCCAAAACGAAACAGAGAGCTGCGGTCGGCTTTAAAAACGATATGCGAATATGATGAATTGAAATACTTTTTGGTTAGTAAATTATTTTCTTTTGTTTTTAATAAAAGAAATGTTTATTTTTTATAATAAAAGAAATGTTTATATTTTATAATAAAGGATATGTTTATTGTTTATAATGTCACATTTGATAATGTGTTCATAGAAATCGCACAGGTACCTAGATGGTGTTGAAATTACTTCTATTTTCCTAAACCATAAGTTTCAATAAATGTTAAAACATCGCCCGTGAGTTCTAACACTCATTGGGCAAGTGAGTTCATTGCACTCCTATTGTGCAATTTAATTATATTCATATCAATAAATATTCTACCGAGAAAAAGACGTTGTCACGTAAAATCTTCGCCCGTAAAACCGACTTTACAGGCAACAATTTTTTTTGTAATAGAAGGTATTTTTTTTTGAAGAAAAGCTTTTTTACGAAAGAACAGATACAATTTTAAGAGTAGGTACTTATCTCGAGAAAAGTTAATTTTTTGTTTTACAAAAAAGGTATTCTTTTAAGAAAATGTAGCTTTTTAAGAAAAGGCAATTTGTTGTAAGATAATGTACTTTTTTAAGAGAAGGTACTTATTTAAAAAAACTACTTTTTTTAAGAAAAGGTACGTTTTGTAAAAAAATTTACTTTTAAGGCGAATGTACTTCTTTAAGATGTTATTTTTTTAAACTTCTTTCACTTTGGCTTTTCCAAATTTTCTTTTTATTCGGTTCAAACTACAATATGTAATAAGCAGGCTCCACCTAGAAAATTTCCCACTAAACAAGAAATATGTTAGTCTAGACACAAACCAAAAGTAAAGCGTTTTTCAACAGAGACGCTACTAAAGGAAATCGATAGCGACAGCAAACGACGCCATATTTTTCCCACTCTTTTGACATTTCTCTTCAGTAAGGTTTGCCATTTCATCAATTGAAAGATATGCGAGCCAATAACGAGTCGAAATTAATAAAATTTACTACCGAAATTTGGAGTCAGTGGCCTCAACTTTAAGAGCGCTACGTCCAATTTATGAAAAATTTAAATCCACAGGCACAGCACAAAATGTTCCCGTGCCAGTGAGACAAAGAAGTGCCCACAGTTTCGAGAATATTACTGCCGCTGAGGCTTCAGTTCAAGAAAGCCCAAATGTGTCTCTGACACGTGGTTCTCAAGCGTTGGGCATGTCTGTGACGTCGTTTTGCGAAAAGATCTTGCACTACATCCTTACAAGATCAAATTCACGCAGGAACTGAAACCGCATGACCACCAGAAGCGTCGGATGCTCGTAAATTGGGCTGAGCAACAACTTGAAAATGATTCGGATTTTCATCGGAAAATCATCTTCAGCGATGAGGCTCATTTCTGGCTGAATGGCTTCGTCAATAAGCAAAATATGCGTTCTTGGTCAGACAGCAATCCACACGTAATCCATGAGTCATCATTGCATCCCGAAAAAATTACGGTTTGGTGCGGTTTATGGGCCGGCGGCGTCATTGGGCCGTACTTCCTCCGTGATGATCAAGACCGGCACATTACTGTTAATGCGAATCGCTACCGTTCAATGATAACCGAATATTTTTGGCCCCAATTGGATAATATGGACTTGGAGGACATGTGGTTCCAAAAGGAAGGCGCCACAAGCCCCACAGCAAATGCCACAATCAATTTATTGGAAACCAAGTTTGGTGAACGTGTTATCTCACGAAATGGCCCAGTCGATTGGCCGCCTTGGTCGTGCGATTTGACGCCGTTAGATTATTTCCTGTGGGGCTACGTCAAGTCTATGGTCTATGCCAACAAGCCAGCGACGATTGATGAACTTCGTACGAATATCGAACATGAAATTGCAGCAGTATCGGCCGATTTATGCTTGAAAACCGTCGAAAATTGGGTTCAGCGTCTGGACTTCTGCAAGCGTGCCCGTGGTGGCCATGCAAAAGAAATCGAGTTCCATACATAATGGCATCGAACCTACTTTCACAGGAATAAAGAATTTCATTGGTATCTAAAACCGGTTTTGTTTTATTTAAAAAAAAACTTTTGTAGCGCTCTTATTGAAAAACCCGTTACAAGTGGAAGAGCGCTGCCAAATGTAGTTCCTTGCTGAGGGTTGTGTTTCATGGATTTGCCAATCTTGCACTTTGGCTTTTCTAAGTTTACTTTTTATTGGGTACAAAACTACAATATGTAATACACAGGCTCCACCTAGAAAACTACCCTTTAAACCAAACCAAGCCAAAAGTAACCAATATAGTTGATAAAAATGGGTTGTAATAAATTAGTTAAAAAAGTTGTTTAAAAATTTTTTATTTAGCCCCCATCCCGCAACGTGCGATAAGGAACTTCGTTCCAAAAAACTGTGAAAAACAGTTAAATCTGTTAATATAATAACGCTGATTGTGCGTCAAAAAACAAACAAAACAAAATGACATTCACATGAAGGAGTTGCCACTGTTACTCACTTCTACTTTGAGTGAATAATTATAAATTGTACTCATTTAAAGCATAGACCTAAGGAAATAATAGTTTTTTCTTTCTTGTCTTACATATGCCGTCGTGTTTCTGTTGATCTATTTGCGATGTATCTCTAAAAATAAATAAACTGATTGTTGAATTTATTAAATCTATACCTCTGGCAACTTTGGATTATCGAACATCTTTTTCTTTTTACATAGTTTGTATTTTTGATACAGAAAATCGTAAATCGTACTTTCACAACAGCATTTGATTGTGAAACAATTTCATAAAATGTCTTGTGAAAATATCGTCAAGAACACCATTTTTGTGGAAAAATACCACTTTCACAACAATTCGGAATGCAGAACATGGGCGATAATTTAACATTTCGAGTAAAGTAACAAACCCCGATTTCTATGGCCTTGCATATTTTTTTATTTATCCAAACTGGTTTAAGAAAATGTGCAAAAGAAGAATAAAAAAGTCACGATACGTGACTTTGTGTAGACATGCCTACTGGGATAGAAAAAAATGTGTTTTTAAAATAGTTCATATCAATAAAAACAGTAGCAATTTTTGGATATTCTTGAGAGGCTGTGTTATGCAGAGTGTTAAATCTTAATTTGTATGATAAACTGCAACTCATAAAATAATAATTCTTTTAAAATGGGGCGACGAAAGCCATTAACTTCAGAAAAACGAAGAAAAAATTGACGCCTATTACAAACAAAAGATATCCCTTAGAAAAATTGGAGAACAAATCGGAAGCAGTGCTCGTGTTATTTTCAATTACCTCAAAAATAAGAATTCATATGGTAGGCACATGAAAGGAAGACCAGCAAGTGTTTTATTGCGTCCAGACAAGCGCGCAAATTAAAGAATTGCATCGAACTCCTGTGATTCCATACCAAAAATAAAGGCAAAAGCTGGAGTTTCTGCTGGTATAACGACCATTCCGCACTTGATAGTGGATGTTCCGCATATCTAAAGTCTGAAAATTAAAAAAAAAAATTTAAATGCCATTCACAAATAAAAACGATTGCATTTTGTAGAAATTCACATGACTTGGAATACCGAATGTTTCTGACAAAAAAAATGACCTGGATGGTTCTGACGGGTACAACTTATATTTCCATGACTTAAGAAAAGACGAAGTCATTTTAAGCCATCGGCACAGTCGCATTGGATGAGTTATGGTATGGGGTGCCGTATCATACTACGACCAGATAAAACTACTATTTAAATTGAAAAAACTGAATGCAGAACAAAACAAAATCATTTTGGAACGAACTTTTCCGGAATGCAGTAACATCTTCGGGCCTTTAGGTTGGATTTTCCAGCAGGATAATGGGTAGGCGACCAAAATCTGATGGTAATGGACTGGTCACCTTACTCACCAGACTTAAATATAAGGGACAACGTCTGGGAAAGACAATATGAAGACATTTCAACGTTGGTCAACGCAATCAATACTGCTTGGAACGAGATTGCCTTAGATTACCTTAAAATCCACTACGATTCCATTTCAAGTCGCATATTTGAGCTTATTAAGCACTACGGAGGCAACACCCATTACTAAATGTTAGAGAACACATCAAAGCAAATAGTTGTTAACAACAAAATCTAATTTTGTGAATATTTTCCATGATTTCCAAATTTCTCTTTGCCGTTGTTATTCAAATGAACTATTTTTTTCATCAGTTTAAATAACAGTTTTTTCCTAAATTTAATAAATAAATTATACGAAACCTTTTGACAGATAATTTTTTACGGTAACAATAAAGAAATAAACAATGTAGCTAAACAGAAACACATATTACCTAATTTTGTTGTTGATTTTTTGATCAAAAATTCCTGCTACATATACATTTTTTGCTGTTGTTATTTAAATGAACTGGAGTGTATGAAGCAGTTAGAGAAAACTTAGCGACACGAAGCGTTAGACGTGTTTTGGTTACAAGCACGCGATTATCGCTAGCTAAGTTGTAAAGAAAACGGCTATTTAGCGAAAAGTCATATTATTCAAAAATATGGCAAAGGGTTGAATATGGTGAAAGATATCAAAAAAGAAAAATTATAAACGTAGCGAAAATGATTCGTGTCGCTAACTCTTCGCTAAGTCTCCGCTAAATGCTTCATAATTTGTTTAATACATCTTTTACCTTATTCAACACTTTTCCATATTGTTGAATAATATGACTTGTCGCTAAATATCCGTTTTCTTTGCAACTTGGCAAGCGATTATCTTGTAGCCCAAACGCGACTATTATTTTGTGGTGTTACAACCGGAATGACAGAGTGAGGGGGGGGGGGGAGAGGTATACATACAAATGCGCCAAGAAATCGCATTTTGCGGTGTGTCCTTTTTTAAATATCATGTTTTTAAATTCCTTGCAAAAATAACAGTTTCATCATAATAACATAACTAAAATCTCCAACAATCACTTTGAAGCTCCAACTCAAGCTTTTGTCCAATTAATTTTTAAGAATCAATTTTTATATTTAATACCAGTACACAAATATTTGCGGCTATACTAAATTAAACCCAATGTTTACTACGCTAATGAAAACGAAAACCTCTAATGAAAAACGAAAACCTCATACCGCATTTAAATACGGACTATGTATACTTATATACATTAAAGTGGTTTCTATTGTTTGAAACTGAAGTTCGCAACATAGAAAGTAAAGCTAAATCATGCTGCGTTGTATGAATATTCACAAAATCCCTGTCCTTTCTTGAGATCGAGCCTTCTTAAATAAATTCAAGCAAACTGATATGATGGTGGTTTTGAGAAAACAAAAGTCAAACACTAAAGTTTGGTCAGATCCTTACAAAATGCAATACAACCAAATGCAAGGATGCCGTTTTCATAACATCTTAAATAACAACCACAATATCGGTTTCTGTTGCTTCAATTTTTGCTGATTGTAATTTTTAAAACTTTTTAACGCATTGAAGGCTGTATATTTTTGTATTATTGGTCTTAAATAGAGAGACATTAAAAGTGTACAACAATGGGGTGATTTTTATTTATTCGGCCTTTTTATTGGTACTTTTCCATTTTAATATTCCACCTTAAGACCATTCTATAATTCTATTAATTGAAACAATCTTAATTGAAACAATCTTAATCAGAATGTGGAACTTAGTCTCAGCATACACTTGTATGAATACAATTTGCACATTCTGATTAAGAGTGCTGATTGCTAATTATGATCTTTAAAAGTTCTTAGACAATTAATTACTGGCGCTTTGATAATATTCAGTTGGGTTTAACTGGGATCAAAAATAAAAATATACCATGTAACGTTTTAAGTACAGGTTTGAATCGGTTTAAAATATCATAGTAGCCTTTAAAATTTGGTAACCACAACATTGTTAAAAAGTTTATTAACTCCAAACACCCCAGTTGGAAAACTTTTTGGAAATATTTCCAGTCGAATTTCTGTAGCATCACGTCACACAGTGGGGCTGATTGGAAAAAGACATGGTACTAATATCACAACGGTATATAATATGCCTGTAATAGGTAAGAACCATCGGTGGTGTAATGGTAGTGTGCGCGGCTGTTGTACGTAGGTTCGATCCCTGCTCTGACCACCAATTCTTTCGACGTCGGTCACCTCGCTTAGTGACGGCGACACTATCGAGTATTTGGCCATGAAAAAGCTTCACAAAATACCGTTCGATACCGGTGTAAAACTGTAGGTCGCAATTAGTGAGTATAAAACTAGAACGCGCACAGCTCACTGATTGTGAGAAGCTCTCCCGAATCCTAACATGGGATATAACGGGAAACTATTTTTGTAATAGGTAAGAACTGTCAAACTCCTTAAAATAACCATCAATCGCAGACTCCACCTCTTCATTGTTGGCAAATCTTTTACCACCGAGGCATTTTTTGAGTGTGAAAATGGAAAATAGTCCGAGGGAGCGAAATCTGGCGAATAAGGTGCGTGATGAAGCAATTCGAACTTAAATTCATTAGTTTTGGCAATCGCAATAGTGGATGTGTGAACTATAACGTTGTCTTCATGAAACACCACATTCTTTTTCGCCAAATACGTCTTTTTTCCACCATTTCATCACTCAATCGCTTCAATAAATTAGCATAATAGTGGCTGTGGATGGTTTTTTCATTCTGAAGAAAATCAATAGTAATTATCCCATGCGCATCCCATAAAACATCCCGTCTTCGACTTCTTTAGACACGATTCTCCCATTCCAGCCCCCGGTTTTGAATGTTCCTTTTTCTCAGGTGTAAAGTGGTGGTCCCATGTCCCATCCATGCTTATAAATCGAGGCAAAAATTCGGCAGTACTGCGGTAAAACATCGCCAAACACTCTACTGAAACATCTTAACGACACTTTTTTTGCTCTATTGATAGCAAGTGCGGCGTCCATCGTGCGCACCGCTTTCTCATCTTCAAATCGTCGGTCAATATACGACGTATAGTTCTTTTTGAAATGCCGATCATTTCAGCTAGCTCACGCACCTTCAGCAGACGATCATCCAATACCATTTTGTGGGTTTTCTTAACCGTGTCTGGCATGGACACCTAAATTAGTCGACCACTTCCGAGTTCGTCTTGGTAGCTCGTACTGCTTCATTTAAGCCCTGCTACCCAACATTTTACAGCCGTAAACAAAGGAGAAGACTCCCCCAGAGTAGAATCTAGCTGGGATTTAATTTGCTTGAACGGTGACCAATTCATTCCGTGCTTACAAATTCACTGAGATTATTTACCTTTGATGGCTCAAGTAAAAATGCCAACCAACGTGGCGTGGCGCCTTGAAACTTAAAACTTATGTTTTATGAGTTATGTTTTTTTTTCAAACTACTGGCACCATCTATACGTCAGATCGGCTAGTTTTGGGACCGCCCTCATATTGGAAATTGGATATGATATTTAGAATTTGTTCACTGAATGGAAAAGTATCGTCACAGGAAAGAAAATATTCATCACTCCAATAACTTTTGTCATCGAAGGTGAGCTAACGTACATTTTCATACCAGCTATGAAAATGTGTTCATCAACTGCAAATTGTTCGTTACTGTTGTGAAAGTATGGTTGTTGCTGCAATTGATTTGCTTCATTATTGCAACGAATTGGTTTCATTGCTGCAATGAATTTGTGTCATTATTGCAACGAATACGTATCGTTCTTGCGATGAATTTATTTCATTGCTGCAATGAATTTGTTTCATTACAGTTATGAATTTGCTTCATTGCTGCAATGAATTTGTTTCATTGTTGCAATGAATTTGTTTCATTACTACAAAGATTTAATTTCATTGCTGCAATGAATGTTTTGAAGTGTGTTTGAAATTGTTTATTGTCAATTGTACATAAATGCACTGTTAGTATTCCATTGCAGTTGTTTTGATAACAATTTTTTGAATTTTTGTTTCAAAAATTGTTCTCAATTCTACAAATATATTAAATCCATTCCATGTTGAAACTCTCGTCTGGAGAAGATGGTGATAGTCGAGGGGTTGAGTATTATTGTGGCCATCTAATTCAGGTCCTGCAATTAAAAACAAATATGAGGAATTTTTTATTAAGATTTCAAATTAAGATATTTACATTTCGATGTCTGTACTTACCATGAATATAAACTCTACTCCTCTATGTGCTACTCCTTTAACATAGAACCGCATCACTGTTTTCTTAAATCATGCAATTGTTGTTGTGTTGTTGTCCACGTCATTAAGCCAGCGATCGGTCTGTAAGCATTCTCTTCAACTTCTCTTTTATTTATTTTATCGAAATTTCTTAAAATTTCGATCGGATTAATTTCATTGTACGTTAAGTTGTTATTTTTATGTTCGTCTTACTTGAAACACTTTGTAACTTTGATTTCTTCAGTTTCATTGACTTCAAATCCAAATACCAATGTAATGAAATAAGCGCTACCGAATTATGGTTAAACACAAAACACGAACATTTTGATACGATTTGTACCGTCTTGCGTGTCACACACACACAAATATTCAGATACATATTTCGGGGTAGTTTTTCTCCTATTGATGTGTCACTTACTTTGCTGTCATGTTGCTACTAGCATTCTGTTTATTTATCTATTTGATTTATAGATAATTAATTTACACATACGATTCCAGAAAACACATAAATGGTTGTGTTGCAATAAACACAACTTACTTTTCGCAATAAAAGATTCTTACTAAGTATAACTAATTAGTCTGTTTTAACAAATTTATTTAAATTATTCCGGCGGAGAAATATCGTATGTATTTCCACTTTCGATTGTTGCAATGGAACTGATTTAAGATTTGTACGTGATCAACCATTTTCACCATTTTCTCTTGCTTAGTCATAAAAATTAGTTTCGTTACAATAACGAAATTGTTTCGTCAACTGTAAATTTTGACAAACCTCCAAAATAAATAAATAATACAAATAAACTATAAAAAGGAAGAGATAAATCAAATATCAATAGTTTAAATCTCATGCACTTACTGTTTTTAAATTTTTAACCCATATTCCCAAAAAATTCCAATTAAATAAAATTGTTGCGGGAACGAAAAGTAAGTTGGTGCAGAAATGAAATGAAAAATTTTCAAAGAAATCATGTATGAAATTTTTCGTTGCAGTGACTACCAAATTGTCGGATATACGACACTTTTCACTATATCAACGTAAACACATTAACGACACACATTAGCGTTTTTCTGTCAGTGTTTACCATATTCTACATATTTTTCCTTATTGAATATTTTCTTCCTATTAATATAAAAGTCTTATTAAATTTTGATCATGACCAGTGATTTGCGAGGCAGTTTCAGAAAAGTCTTGCAGTATTCCCTTCATTTGAGCTATCATAACCATAAAGAGGGTTATCTATTATCAATATTTGTAGTTTAAATGCTTCTCTTCTTCGTCTCTCATATATATACATGGAGACCACAAACTCCTACTATGCACAAAGTTATTTCTCATGGAAACAAATTGTGGAAAACAGTATATTTCCATTAGATGGACTTAAGGAAGAAGTACAAGAACAGAGAGGTTGAGTAATTTCGACAATTTAATTCACGAAAATGTTCCAAGTTGCATCAGAATTCAGACCACACTTATTGCTATCGTCAGCTCCAGTACATTCTATTAGAACGAAATGGCTATCACAAATATTTCGTGATATAGAAAACGACGACCCAGATGCGAAAGAAATTTAAAATTTTAAAATTTTGATATTTCAGACTAGTTTCTTGGAAATACGTTACTATAAACATATAATTTATATATTTAAATAATTGATATATTTAAATAATATATAGCATTAATAAAGCATCTCCATCGGATGATTACGAGCAGTTTTTGTAATTTCCCTGAAAATAGATAAATGTTCCCATACAAAATCGAAATTACAAATTAGCTCATTTCAATTAGCTTATTTCAATGCACCCTTGTGCATCAATTCCACTTTTAAGCTCAGTACTCACATAAACCTGATTTTCAGGATCTCATATGAAGTGTATGTAAAAAAGCTGGTTGTTATTCTACGTAAATTTTATATGGAAACCTAAAATTCAATTTAAGCGGAGTACTACGTTTACACAACGAAAGGTTTGAAACAAATTTGAAATTGATGAGCCGGTGGAGACATGGCATAAGGTAATTTATATAAATAAACAAATAGATACATTTATATAGAAAATAATTCTAGTTCCATAAGAGATACGCACATGGAATTGCCGTTTTGGAATTGGAATTGTTGTATATTTTGTTCCGGTTACGTGCTTATAAATATACGTAGTCTCATAAGGCATAAACTAATAAATATGCATTTGATATGTGGCCGTACAAGAAAAAAAAATTGTGTCCCATAACATCCCATGAAGGGGTTGGGGGAAGCTTCTCACAATCAACGGTATGTGCGCTTTCTAGTTTTATACACACTGGTTGGTACCTACAGTATTTCACCGGTTCCGAACGGTATTTTAAGGAGCTTTTTTATGGCTAAGTACTTGATAGTGTTGCCATCACTAAGCGAAGTAAGCGTAGTCAAAAAAAAATGTAAGACGGTCTGAGCAAGGATCGAACCAACATTCTCGTGTACAGGAGCCGCGCACACTACCCATTGCATCGGCCGTACAAGTAGTCATGGGCAAATTATCATATTGGCCGGCACACAAACATAGGAAATTTGATGGATTTGTCATGGGGGTAACCCAAATACAGGTGCAGCATAGCCCATAATGATTATAAATCATAATTTTTTAAAACAATGATTTCGAGGAAAAATTTTAAAATGATTGGTGAAGTCGTACGGAAGTTATCATGCGACGTATACTATACTATACTATACTATACTATACTAGAGTGGCATTTTTTTGTATGAAAATTTTTTTTCTTTCTACTCAAGGATTGCCGGGCCTTGATGAAAAAATGTTATGCTATAAATTTGGGGAAAATTGGACAATGTTAACACGTCGCGCCCGAAGGTCAAAGTTCAAAAATTTTGAAATTATGTTTTTCTAAGTGACAGATTGTTGCAATATACTTATTTTTCGGCAGATTTTTGCGAAACTTGGTGGGTTTGCAACACAGAAGTTACTTTGTATCTGGTAAAAATTTAGGCAACATGGGGCAACGTTATCACGTAGCGCCTTTAGGTCAAAGTTGAAACATTTTTAATTTATCTATTTCCAATAGACAACTTGCAGAAACATACTAATTTTTATTCGGATTTTTATGAAACTCGGTACAAATGTAACAGTGAAGTTCCTCTTAATCTGGTAAAAATTAGGACAAAATTGGGCGACGTTAACACTTACGTCCTCAAGGTCAAAGTTCAAAAATTTATGAATTATGTATTTCCAATAGTCAGCTTCGAGCAACATACTCATTTTTTACCAGATTTTTACCACAAACTTCGTAGAATTGTAACTATGAACTTGTTGTTTATCTGGTAAAAATTTTGTGGAAATCGGGCAACGTTAACACGTAGCGCCTTGACGTCTAACATAATTTTATCATACAACTGCTTAGACATTTAATGTTTGCATTTTCTGTAGAATTAAGCCTAGTTATAACAATGAGAATGCATAAATGTATTATTTTTTTTAATTAATACTTCAAAAAGTGTTATAATTTATTAAAATAACAGTAGAATTATTAATTAAAATAAATTTTAAGTTGTGTAATACATTAAATATATAAACTTTTTAAGTCTTCTAAATTTGCATCTTTTGTATATTTTCGTCTATAATGTTGTACAACCGGTAATTAATTGTGTCAATATTTTGAACAGAAAACAACTTTAAATATAAATTCATACCTTTAATAAATACTGCCTCTGCTCCTCATCTTTAGTAATTGTGTCGTGGTAGTCTTGGACCAACTTGATTGCCCTCTCGGCACTATCATTAACTACATTCAAGTTTTTTACAATGTTTTTTCCTTTTTGGTAACCCTCCAAGTCATTCCAAGATTCTGGGTTTGATGTGAAGAAATCCATTGAAATATCAAATCGCTTGAAAAATTTTTTTGTGTTTTGGGAAAATAAATCCTCTAAAATTATCGAATCATCTCTAGAAATAAAATGGCTTAAAGTTTCACTTGACAGTGACAGCTTCTTTGGGCAATCGTGGTCTTCATCTTCGTTATCATGATTAGCGTCGACTAACATCTTTCTAACAAGTTTGCCTTTAATGTCGTTGTCAATTCTTTCGTCGAATAAAACAAAAGCCACACACTCTTCACTCGGATAGTATAGATGATTTATGATTTTGGAAATGGCTCTGTCCGCTATCTGTTTATTTATATTTTTATACATCTCCAATTGTCGTAAAAATTTTAAATCGTTTAATGGGGCTTTATCCGCTTTGTTCGACTCAAACCACAAATTTAAGTAGCATTTAATAATAAAGCCTACTACTTCGATTAAACCATTAATTTCCAAATTTGTGAGTTGTGGAAATTGATCGCGAAAAATTAAAATTTTTAGGCTATAAATAGCCTTGGCCATCCATCTGGCGTGATGCAGAGCACCTGGTTTTTTAAATTGTATACCGCTTGGAGGAGTTCCTCCAAGAAATATTATAACTAATTCCAAAAATTCTTTATAATCATCTCTTGCGAACGATTGTGCAATTTTGTGGTAAGCAAAGTTTAAGATTTCGGCCGTATCATCTCCTAATATTACATTTATTCTAGGATGAGTAAGACCCGTCGAAAAATTATCCCGATTTATTTCAGGCCAGTGATTTTTAAACTTTTTGAAGATATCAACGTTTGGGCCAGTCGATGCTCCCACTTGTCCTATAAATAATCCTGCTAGGACAATTTCACAAATATGGTGTCTGCAACCTAGGAACAATATATCTCTTCCTATTGATCTTTCTAATAGATTACAAGCACCTTTAAGTCTGCCAGTGTTTGATGCAGTGGTGTCAAAAACAAAAGCTTGTGCCTTTTGTAAAATATTCTTATTATCTAAAGCATCGTAAACTGCAGACGAAATTTCCAGCCCCGTTCCAGAAGGAATGTCGGGAATATCTATAATTTGTTCAATGCCAGGCGCTGTAGCTATAATTGCAAGACGATCTTCTTGTTGTCCAGTTATTGAGGGAAGGAGTTTAGTATCCCAATGTATAGTAAGTGGATGATTATGAGTAGCAAACTCATGCATTATTTTTTGGCTTTGCGATTTTCTTATCATTGCTCGCTGTTGACGTATCGAATTCCGGTTTAAAACGAAGTCAGATGGATTCTGTCCTAATGCATCCAAAACTGCTACCAATAAGTGGACAGCGTCCCTTTGGCTTACTTTCAATTTGTCTAGGACTGCCAGCAAGTCTTGGGGTTAAAATTTGTTTCTTCTGTGAGTGGGCATTTTTCCTATGTCGATTTGCTTTTGGGGTGTCAAAAGTGTTTTCGTCGTCTGTATGTGTCTCTGATTGAATACTTAACGTATCACAGCTCAAGGTATCCCACATATCAGAAGCTGGAAAAAAAGGCATTTGCAATAAAAAATATGTACAAAACGTCACACTAATTATACCTGTTGAAGTCATTAAATGCTTTTGATATTTTTGTTTACGGACTTCTTCTTGCTCTTTCCGTTTTTGTTTCATCAACTCTTTTTCTGTAATATTCAAGTTTGCTTCCAAGATGCAGCCTACACGCCCCTTTTTTCTTTGTTTAATCAAAAATTGTTTGGTCCCTTCAATGTTTATCATGTCTAATGCGTTATTATGAGCAATATCAAACAATTGACGTAGGTCACTTTTCCACTTTTTTCTAACGCTTATGTGAAATTTTGTTTTTTTGGACTTATTCTTTGATATATTTTGCCACTTGGTATACAGACCAATTAATTTCTTTGCCGATTTAGATAAGCTCTGAGTAGGTATGCCTGATTTTCTCCAAAATTCCATGCACTCCTGTATCACTGAATGTGCACTTTTTTGTACACTTAACTTCATCGTCCTTATATTATAAAATAGCACTTTAAGACATTCTTCTTTAGATGGCAATTTATCCCCCGTCAGTTTCGGGATTGGGTAACCAATCATATATATTTCATTTCCACACGCGGACATTTTTTATTGTTGACAATTATACACGGCTGTTGCATCCGAACTAATTAAGAAGGAGAACTGAACGTTTACCACATATGTCTAATTCAATAACAAAGGAGTACTAGATCTTTACAAAGTAAATATAATATCGTTGTAATCGTACAGTTGGTTTTTTTTATTATATATTTATTTATTATTAATTTTGTTTGATTTTTGACGTCAAAGCGCTACGTGTTAACGTTGCCCGATTTCCACAAAATTTTTACCAGATAAACAACAAGTTCATAGTTACAATTCTACGAAGTTTGTGGTAAAAATCTGGTAAAAAATGAGTATGTTGCTCGAAGCTGACTATTGGAAATACATAATTCATCAATTTTTGAACTTTGACCTTGAGGAGGTAAGTGTTAACGTCGCCCAATTTTGTCCTAATTTTTACCAGATTAAGAGGAACTTCACTGTTACATTTGTACCGAGTTTCATAAAAATCCGAATAAAAATTAGTATGTTTCTGCAAGTTGTCTATTGGAAATAGATAAATTAAAAATGTTTCAACTTTGACCTAAAGGCGCTACGTGTTAACGTTGCCCCATGTTGCCTAAATTTTTACCAGATACAAAGTAACTTCTGTGTTGCAAACCCACCAAGTTTCGCAAAAATCTGCCGAAAAATAAGTATATTGCAACAATCTGTCACTTAGAAAAACATAATTTCAAAATTTTTGAACTTTGACCTTCGGGCGCGACGTGTTAAGATTGTCCAATTTTCCCCAAATTTATAGCATAACATTTTTTCATCAAGTGGCATAATATGCGGCCCGGCAATCCTTGAATTTCAAAAGTAAGGGAAAAAATGCGACTCTAATACTATACATTTTCGGAAAGATTATTTCTTCTTCTACTGAAATGTGCATATATTTCCAACACTTTTTGTACACTTTACACGTTTTACAGTTTTAAATATTGAACAAATGTTAAGCAAATTCGATTGCAAGTATATCACTACGTATGAGCGCAATCTTGATAAGTTTTACACATTACAGCTCAATGTTTGCTAAATGAAATGCAATTGATAGTTTTTGAGAACGAGTGAAATAATAATGAGATTATTAATTATTCCGAAATAAATGTCAACAGAAAATTTTACTTTTTTTGTACATATTTTACTCTCGTAATCACATTTATGCCTCGGATGTCAAACTTTAAATGGTAAATATTTAAGAACTTTCCAATCTAGAAACTTGATACAAAAAAATTTAAAAATCACTAATCGAAATTTCTGCCAATCTCGCAAAATGATTTTAACAAAAAGAGCAATTTTCGAACGTTGCTGCCTTTAGGGTAAATTTCCCACGGAGAACAACGTTACATGCGGCTGTATTCTCAATGTCTTATCTTTAGAAGCATATACTCTTTTCTCAATGAAGTTCAAAAATATTTGGAAATCCATCGAATTGCGAGCGCACCTTGAGGAAGAATATCTAAGAGGCGGCAGCAATTATTGGCTCCTTGGTAAGGTTTTGAATGACAAGAGAAAGCACTCATAAATTAAAAACTAAATCCAGAACCGTGGCTACTGACACATCATAGATATCCACAGGATGAGTCTGTAGAAATAAAATTCAATGAAATTCATTCCAAGTGCTGCAATGGGGTTGAACGCACCAATGGCGTCTTGAAAAATAGATGGAGATGCATTCTTGGTGCTAGGGAGCTGCACTACGCTTCAGAAAAGGCTGCAGTAATAACAAATGTTTGCTGTGCGTTGCATAACATCTGCATCCGTTCCAAATGCAATACTAGTGTTGGCGAAATTATTCTTTCTCCATCAACTCACCAACTATGTTTAACATTAAAATTGGGCAATTCCATTTTAAATCAACAAAAAAACGCAATTTTTGACCTTACGCTCTTAGAATTGTACAAAAATTATCATGAATGTTCTACAGTACTAAACTAATATAAATTGAAATATTTTAGGTATCTAGCTTTTGTGGTTCCGGAAATGTGGTGCTTCGAAAACTAGAGAATTCATTAAAAACACGCGTAAGTGGTCTGGCAATATTGGTGATATCTTCAAAACTGTTTAACACACATGATCGAAATTGGTCTCATTTAATAGGTATTGCAAATAGCTTTAAAACTACATTTATGCGAAAGGTCAAAGGTCAGTGTCACACGATTTATAGTTTAGGAAGCTATATCTCAAAAAGTGAAATGTTTAAAATTCTGAAAAAATATATGTTGATCCTAATAGTCTCTTACGCATTTTGTGCCAAAAAATTTGAGTGTGCTCTTATTAGTTCCTGATATATAGACAATAATGTGAAATTGTTTGAACAATTTTAATACTATTTTTTTTGTATTATTCATTCTTCACTTTATTTCTCCGTTCAAAAACAGCAAAAGACACATGTACATACATACATTGTTATGTTAGTAAATACGCTATACAAGTTGACACAATTTCAAGCCGACGATTTTCTGGATTCACTTTGCGAAAAATTATTGACACTTTTGCCTCACTCGTTTATCGCAAACGAACACGCAGCTTTTTTGAATGCAAAAAAAGAATTGCTTGGAGAGCATGAGTACATTGCAATATGTGACAAGAGTCAAGCTACTTTATATCCGCCGCTATAGAAGTTAGCACATCAAAAAACGTAGTGCACGTACGAAAACTATTCAACTTTTTTTAATATTTTTTGCCATAAAGTTTTCTATTAAATCGAAAGCAGCAGAAAATCGATCGGAAAAAATTGTATGTTTTTTTGTATTTACCATGACAACGTTTATACGACTATTGAAGTGCTGTAATCCTTTCAGTAAATCGGGATGATGAAGAAGCATCCGGTACAGAGGCGGTTGTGTCAGACAAATTAAACGAAGCCCTACCATATTTGGAACACTCACCTATCAAGAAGAAAAAACTAATTAAAAAAAGTTACAGAATCGAAAAATTTGAGAGATTGAGTACTTGTATAAACAAATTTTTTTCCCAGATTTACCAACTGATCTTACAGTTTCCCATGTTTGTCCAGAATCAGAAACAGTTCAGCAATTAAAGGAAAAATTCAAATGTACTCAAAAGAATAGCGAAAAAATTCGGTTGTTAACCCTTTTACCAAAAAGTTGGACATTACAGAAAATGGTACAGGAGTTTGAAATTTCCGACTTTATGGCTCGGAAGGTAAAAAAATTAGTAGAGGAAAAAGGTATACTGAGTAGTCCCAACAACAAACCAAAAAATGTTTTATCTTCGGAAGTTGTGGAAGCTGTTAAAATCTTTTATGAACACGATGACGTCAGCAGATGCATGCCAGGTTATAAAGATTCTGTTTCTATGTTTGAGAATGGTGTGAAAATAAAAAAAACTAAGAGGTTGCTGCTTGGAAATTTACGTGAAATGTATGCATTGTTTAAAGAAAAACATGAAGGAATGAAAATTGGTCTTTCTAAATTTTGTGAGCTTCGTCCGAAAAATTTTGTGTTGGTCAATGCCAGTGGAACTCACAATATCTGCGTGTGCACAAAACACCAAAACGTAAAATTAATGATACACTCCTTGAACTTAAAAAAATTAACAGAAGGCTTAGAAGATTTCCACCTTGAAACGTACAAAGATTGCTTTGAGAAAATCACGTGCAATCCTACGACCCCCAAATGCTATTTAGCTAAATGTAAGGACTGTCCTCGAGTAGAGCACCTCAAGCAAAAACTTGGTGAATTATTAGAAACAAATCATGTTGATGAAATTACATTTAAACAATGGATTTGTGTGGATAGAGACTGATTAGAAACAATGGTAAAGCAGGCCGACGATTTTCTGGATTCACTTTGCGAAAAATTATTGCCACTTTTGCCTCACTCGTTCATCGCAAAGGAACAAGCTGCTTTTTTGAATGCAAAAAAAGCATTGCTTGGAGAACATAAGTACATTGCAATATGTGATTTTTCGGAAAACGCATCGTTTTTTGTTCAGGACTGTTCACAAGGTTTTCATTGGAACAACAGCCAAGCTACTTTATATCCGATTTCTATATATTACAAATGTAATGGCCAGTTAGAGCACACCAATTACATAGTTATATCTAATTGTGTTTTCCACAACACAGTTGCAGTACACTTGTTCCATCGCCATATGATAATGTTTTTACAAAATAACTTTTGTTCAACACCACGAAAAATTTCTTATTTTTCGGATGGCTCAGCCGCTCAATTTAAGAATAAAAAATCCAATGAGTGTTCGAACTCACGGGCGATGTGTTAACACCTTTTTGCTACACGGTACCTGTTCGATTTCTATGAACACATTCGTAAATGTTACATTGGAAAATAAAAAACAGCGTTCAATCATATGATGACGTTACAGTTAAATAATATTAATACTTAAAATTATTTAAAGACCCAGTGCAAGCACATGTGTCATTATTTTCTTGCTCAATACTTTTTGTTTTATTCCCCCAAAAGTCAAAGAATGCAAAGCAACAGACACTTGTACATATGTACATACATACATTGTTATATTCGTACGATATAACCGAAGATCAACATAAAATACTTTTTTAATATTACTCCAAATTAATACTCCGAATTAAAACACTTAAATCTCGGCTCGCCGATATCGGATCGCCTTAATTTTTGGCCTAAACTCTTCGTCGAAACCCGCACTAGCTTTTTAATCCAAAAATTAATAAAATCGGCTATGAATTTCCGGAGAAAATCGCGTGGGAAAATTATATGAAAATCGCCCAATAATCACTTTCAATACCGACTGCCAAGCAGCGAACAGACAAACGATGATAAGACAAAACCGAAGATCAACATAAAACACTTTTTTAATATTACTCCAAATTAATACTCCGAATTAAAACACTTAAATCTCGGCTCGCCGATATCGGATCGCTTTACTTTTTGGCCTAAACTCTTCGTCGAAACCCGCACTAGTGTTTTAATCCAAAAATTAATAAAATCGGCTATGAATTTCCGGAGAAAATCGCGTGGGAAAATTATATGAAAATCGCCCAATAATCACTTTCAATACCGACTGCCAAGCAACGAACAAACAAACAATGATTTACTCTTACAAACCTAACACTTGCGTATGTATTAAATTTATAGTTTACTGCCCTAGAGGCGCGCGTATAGATGTTAACACATCAAAAAATTTTTTTAATTTATGTCATCATGAAGATGATTTTGGGTTTCCAGCCGAATGACATTTTTTGCCACAAGCCATGGAAAAGGTCCTAGCGATGGTCTTGGTGGAACCGTAAAGAGAGAAGCTCGCCGAGCCAGTTTGCAACTTCCAATACAGGACCAAATTACTACCCCGCTTCAATTGTATGAGTGGTGCCGTGAACATCTTTTAAATTGTAATTTTGTATTTTTAACAGAGGAAGATTATAAAGCAGAAGAAGAGTTTCTTAAAAACAGGTATATTGGCTTGAAAACTATACCAGGAACACAAAAATTCCACTACTTTGTTCCAGAAGGAAACTCAAAACTTATAGTAAAATTGTTCTCCGAAGACCGGGAATTTTTGATTGAAAATATTTACAATTAATTAATCGCCTGCATTTGTAATATAAATATGTAAAATAAATATTTCTTACTTTGAACTATTTTTGTCTAAATTAATATTTGTATTTAATACCAACCAAATAAATTCAAAAACAAAAATGTTTAAAAAAAGTATAAAATTTTTTCAAACAATTTCACATTATTGTCTGTATCTCCGGAACTAATAAGAGCACACTCAAATTTTTTGGCACAAAATGCGTAAGAGACTATTAGGATCAACATTTATTTTTTTCAGAATTTTAAAAATGTCACTTTTTGAGATATACCTTCCCAAACTTTAAATCATGTGAAAGTGACCTTTGACCTCTCACAAAAAAAATTTAACTAAAAGCAGTTTAAAAGCTATTCTCAATACGTTTAAAATGAGATCAATCTTGACCCTGTGTGTTAAAAACTTTTGAAGATATAAATGATAATGGCAGACCACTTATAAGTGTTTTTAATGATTTTTTCATTTTTTGATGCGCCATATCTCAGGAACAACAGAAGCTGGAACTCCAAAATTTTGCATTTGGCTTACTTAAGTAAGGTGCAAAAAGTCAACTAACTCTCAAAAGATTCAAAGGTGGTCGGGTAAATCCGTTCGTCGGTTATAAAAATTGTAACCCAATCATTTAATTTAAATTTGTATGTATACTTTTTTATCAAGAGTGTATTGAAGTCGTCTAAATTCATCATAATAATATTCGTATGATTCTACGCACATTATTGAATGTACACAATAAAAATAACAAATAATGATAAAAGAAAAACAATATAAATCTTACATTTTAAAAGTACAAAAATACTAATCAGTTACAGGTACATTTAAGTATGTTTTAAGTCCTCTATTTCCAATAGCCTATGGTTTGTATACCCTCACCCATAGGAATGGGGGTATATATCATTTAATACGTAAAAAAATGTAACACATAGAAGGAACCATATTAGACCCTTAGTATCTTTGGACGAAATTTACTGCACTTACTTTTTTTAATTTTTAACTATTTTATTTCAGTTGTTGCAGCAACGAAATGAAAAATTGTCAAAGAAATCATGTTTGCAATTTTTCATTGCAGCGACAACCAACTTGTCGGATATACGAGGCTTTTCACTGCTGCAACGTAAAACCATTAACTAAAATGTATCATCCACGCGACGAAGCGTTTTTCTTTCAGTGTATATTGTGCCGCTTTTGCTCTTTTATCTCTTATTTTTTAATATATATATATTTTTTTTTATATTTTTCTGCTGCTCCATCATCACTCCCAGCATTTTTTTTTTGGATGCAGATTTCTTCTGCAAGGACGGTGCTAGGGGAGACGTGTGTGTTGACTTCTTTTTGCGCACTCAGCCTCATTTTTTCGCCGGTGGATTTTGAGGCGTACCTATTTAATTATCGGCCACATTGTTACACTGTGTGTAATTTTTTAAGTCATGGCAAAATAACCATATACGGACACCACTACGTGATAAAAGACTAAAAAAAAAAAGACCCGTGTTTCCCAATTTTTCCCAAAGTCATGCAATTTTTTTTTTATGGGCCGCCAAAGATTTGGGGCCTCGGCATCATTTTCGTAAAAATCTTGCAAACCGTTCACAATTTCAATTTACTCTCTGGGGCAAAGTTGTAGCTCTTGTCATAAAGAACAAAAATTGCGAACATATAAAATCAAAAAAAAAAATTCGATTTTTTTTTACCTTTTTTCCCGTGTTCAGGTCCATAGGTAGCAAACCGTTCAAAATTCAAGGAAACAATCAACTACAAAAATTTATCTAAGATCTCAGTAAACAAATTTCTAGAACATATAAACTTCCTAGAGATGATTCTTAACACTGTTTAGGTTCATCCACACTTCCTCTTGGCCTCCACGAGTTACATTGGAATTGATTCAGAGGTGAGCGTGAATCCAAATTACAAAGAAAACAAAAGAATTTTGGGAAGCCGCCCTTATCGATGATCCCTTGCAAAATGTTGATGACCTTCAAATCACAGCAAATCTTCCATTTATTTTCGTAATATTTGATTTTTGTCATTATATCTTTCAATGTTTCATAGCTTTCTTTCATGTTGATACCCATTGCTAGCGGAATGGAAGGTTTTCGGTTCGACACATGCAACAACACTGCTTTCAAGCTTGAAACAGAACCATCAATAAATGATCCCCACTCACTAGCGATGTAGTTCATTCCCATTTTTACCACCAAAGCTTTTATATCGTTGCAGTAAGCGAACGAATTGTCATCATTTAGAGTGTAGAGCATCTGAAATTCAGCTTGTCGTTTGCGGTACGCCGTACAGTTAACATTAGCATGTGTGAGTTTTCTTTGCTTTAAAAAAGCTGTCAAAAATATTGCAAGTCGCTGCGATAATCCCAATATGGCCACAATGAAATCCATTTCTATTTGTGTTATTAGTTGTGGTCCATCTCTTCCCTGTTGGGGCTCATAATCGGTATCAAATGGATCTTCATAAGTAACACCACTTGCTGTACTCATTGCTGTAAATTCTGTAGTACGATCTGGAGTTGGCGGCCTTGGTGATACAACATTTTCAGGTGCAAGCACTGGTAGTGTGGCAGTTGCAGTTGCTTTATAAATTTTGTTCTTCTCAGAATGTCGATTTAGACGACATGTGTAATTTACGCATGCATAGCAACTGGTTGCATCATGATCACCTGGGCGATTAATCCAGTTTACCGGCTTACAATACTTCATAGTACCTCTGCCTCCACTCAACCATGCCATGAGATTGTTATAACATTGGCGACACACTGTATTAGGTGTGTAATTTTCACCGGTCAAGTCCACTTCGTCGAAAAACAATGTATATGCTCTTTTGAATTCACTAGTTAAAAGATTCTTTTCCTTCTGAAATCTTGTAGATGGTTTTTTCTGGTTTGATGACCGCAAACGTAGCAAAATAAATCAATATTTTCACACTGCATATTGAAATTGTCAGTTGCCAATGTTGTGTGCGAATTATACTGTAGCACTTTCACTTTTTTTACTTTCACTTTCACTTTATAACTTTCACCGCTGAGCTCTCGTTGACGTCGCGCTGTGTAATGCCTCGATGTGAGCGTCGTGTCGCTTTTATATTGTGTGCTGCGTCCCTTGTTGCGTGTGCTGAGCTTACTGCATTGCCTGTGCAGGTGCGGTGTTAACCCTTGGATAAACATATGGTTCTGGCCAGGCATATTTCATTTTTTGCTACCTATGGACCTGAACAGGAGAAAAAGGTAAAAAAAATTAAATTAAAAAATTTTCGGCAAATTTTTCACTTTGGCGTGCTACCTAAACAGTGTTAATAATCATCTCTAGGAAGTTTATATGTTCTAGAAATTTGTTTATTGAGATCTTAGGTAAATTTTTGTAGTTGATTGTGTCCTTGAATTTTGAACGGTTTGCTACCTATGGACCTGAACACGGGAAAAAAGGTAAAAAAAAATCGAATTTTTTTTTTTGATTTTATATGTTCGCAATTTTTGTTCTTTATGACAAGAGCTACAACTTTGCCTCAGAGAGTAAATCGAAATTCTGAACGGTTTGCAAGATATGAGCCTGAGAAAATGATCACATTTTTACGAAAATGATACCGAGGCCCCAAATCTTTGGCGGCCCATAAAAAAAAAAGTGCACGACTTTGGGAAAAATTGGGAGACACGTGTCTTTTTTTTAGTCTTTTATCACGTAGTGGTGTCCGTATATGGTTATTTTTTTTCGTGTTGCACTGTGTTATCAACCACCACATCGTCTGCCACTAGCAACTCCATAAATTCAGGTGGAACGATGTCTGCAATTTTCTGGGTGTTAATTGAAGAGCCTAATTCAAACGTTTTGGCCATGCTTTCTATAGGCTCCATCATGCTGATTAAATTATAAATCGACTCTTCTTTAGCCGAGAACTGCTGCTCCATATTGGGACCTCCACCAGTTCCTATTGAAAATTTCAGATTTTGTGCCGTCTTATCCAGTACATACTTTTTCTGATCACACCACACCTTAAAAATTTGTTGCACTTTTAACATTTGTGTATAATGTAAAGAACTAATTTTGTTTTCATGCCTTCTTCCATTCGGCAATACTTTTTGATGGTGAACCTGGTGCGTTCAATTCCGCTTCCAAATTGTGCCATACCCGGTTTAGCTCCTAATTGCTTCCCGCAATATTTGGATATTGTTACATTGCGCTTAAAATAACGTCCAGTTGCTTCTTAGTTGTTGTTTTTGACCTGAATGTAACAATAAATTACAATACTTATAACACTTTTAATAAAAAAATATAAGTACATATGTACTTAAATTTTGTGGCGCAACTCCCTAGCAATGTTTTGGTGGAATTGGCTCCAAAATTTGTCGTCACATTCTCCCTTTAAATGACACTCGTAATTCCTACTTTTTCCTAGGGATTTATTTCCCTTTTTCGAAGATCGTTTAGAACAGGTAGATTGTTTAGTAAAACCAAAGATAGAATAAATAAATTTGATAGATCTAATATAGTATATAAAATACCTTGTGGAGGAAATAATAGTGAAAGTTGCAATATGGTATATGTAGGTACAACAAAAAATAAACTTAAGACTAGAATTGCAGGACACAAATCAGATCAAAAATATAGACACACCTCAACACAAAAACAGAATTAGCATCACACTATGCAAACTTAAATCATTTTCCAAACTTTCAAGATACGACAGTTTTGAATAGGGAAAATAATTATAAACGTCGTTTTATGTTAGAAATGTTACAGATAATAAGGACTACAATAGCGAAGAGAATAAACTTTAAAGCGGATACGGATAATGTAGCACAGAATTATAGACATTTAATTAGTAAAATGTAGAACATTTCACCGAAAATTGTTTGATGTATCATTGAATTTGTCACTAGGTAACATTTTTAATATATCCGGTTGTAACTTGTTGAATTTACCGTTATGTACATATTTTTATCACCCAAATTATTTTTCTGGCTGTAAATTAGAGAAACTATTTCTACACAAAAATTTTACTGGCTGTAACTTAGAACATTTTTCATATGACAAGAAAATTTCTTCAATTGTTTAATTTTTTAATTTTTTGTTATTGTTGTTTTTTCAAATGACATGGAAAAAAAATTGTTTATCCATTGTTTTTCATTTCTAATTATTAATATATCTTCCTGACGATGCTATCCAAAGGGTAGCGAAATATCGAAAAATATAATTAATTAATAAACACGACCAAACGCTCGAACAATTTAATTTTTGATAAATAAATCATCACTTATTCACTCGTATAAATAGCTGATATTCTTCGCGCTCGGAATTAGTTTGCGATTAAACACAATAGTGAGCGGTTGCTCCAAAATATAAAAATTTTTTTCAGTCGATATACGACATTAGGTGTTTGAAAACTAAAACAAATTGCTCCCCAAAGCTATTTTCATTTTTTTAGATTATTTTAATCTTCGAAAGAGAGTGTTTGAATGCCTTGAAAATCACAACTTGGGTTTTATGTAAAAGCTACTATAATCCTTGTTGGTTTGTCATATAAAGTAGATTTAATAACCGGTACCAAATAAATCGAATTAAATGAGTGGATTTCATAAATCAAGTATATTATAAACCATGCTATCTTTAGCCTAATTACACAAAATCGATTATTTCTTCCTAAGTTCGAATTTGTTCGTATTGATGCTTTAACTAAATGACAAAAAATAAAAAAAAATGCTACTAGAACCGTTTGTATGGGGTCTTTAAAGTTTAATATAGCATATAAGAGGGACAACAATCTTAGTTTTTTAATGCAATATTATTGTCCATATTTATATTTATGTACTTGGACAAAAAGTGAACTTTTCACTCTTAAACTTTCAGAAAAAGATTTTTTTCAGAATTTGCTTTTAGCATCCGGCTTACTATGCTTTCGGGAATACTTGATCAGGTTGAAGTCAGAGGAAACCCTGATGGAAGACCGAAAAAGTTCTGATGTGCAAATCGATTCTCAGAATTGAGTATTAAATAAATTGATATATTATTATTAGAAAAAAATGGATCCCAACAAAATATTTTGTTTTCAAAAATGCCGACGGCAACACAAAAATTGCAATTTTTATCACATTATGTGGTTAGTATGGTAAAAGCGTCTAAAAACGTTTTATTCATTCCATTAGTTATTAATTAAATTCATTTCATCATCACATATAAAAAAGAAAACGAAAATTGTGTGTACCCAATTTTATCATTTCCTTATACTAACACTCGAGTTCAAGTTTAAAACATAAAATCGTTCACCTGATTTCATTTTTTTTTTTGTTAATTTAGATCTGTCTAGTTCGGCGATTAAATATCCTTAATGCCAATGTCCATTACGTTGCACTTAGAGTGCCCACAGCCGAACCGTTATCCGTTTTTTTTTCATTAGCCAGATTTGTTCTCTTTTATTTTACGTTTATTAACCGAGTTTTACTCAAACTGTGTCTAACAGCGGTTGAAATTATATAATCAAATATGATTGAGAATTATCCAGAAATTTGATTTGTATTGTAAATCAATTTTGTGATTCTAAATGAATTTTTCAAATTTTATAAGAATTTCATGTACGATAATCTGTTTCAAATTTGAATATGATTCCCAAACAAGAATGAGTTTAAATAGAAATTTTAAATTTAATGTTAAACAGCAATCCAAATTGGGATAATATTTCAAATTTCATTTAAAGTATATACAGGATTCCCAAAATTAACAAAGTTATCAAATTTTGAAACTTAATCCCGAATAAGAATTTAAAACGGTCGCTAAACCAATTTGCTGTATAGTGTAGCTGTTCGCAAAACTGTCATTTACCAACATTAAAAACCCGGATTCTTTAAAAATAGGAATGCCAGTTTTTTGGCACTATACTTTGAGTGTTTGTACGCCCTATTTAAAGTTGTTGATGCACTTGCAAACCATTTCAATTAGGAGCCTTTCTTCCTTGATTTCCTTTGTTGTTGAGTTTGGTTCTGATTCTTAAACATTATACTTATATTGATTAACTTTCAATAGATGCTTGCTAATGGTGCTCCTCCTTTACCTCTCACTGCTCAAGCCAATGGACTCGGCTAAGTTCTACAATCACATATATGAACAGTCCAAGAGTTAGGTTGGTCCAAGTGTAGGTACATACGTCCATATAAACATATTCGTTGCAGGTTTGTGATTGGTTTCGCTCTCCAGATGAAACCGATTGTCCTTACCGTTGTCCACGAAACAGCAATTCAAGATTCAATTGTCCGCATTTTATTGAAATTGAGATATTTGTTGAAAAGTGCATAAACATACATACGAATAGTCTAGAATGGATTTGTGTATATGTGCTTATACACATATATTAGACTGGCCCAACTCCTATAAAAAAACAACAGTTTTTTCAGTTTCCCTGAAGAAAAAATTACATGAGTTATCAGTTCCAACACGCTTTTTTGTAAAATTATAAACTTTTAGTAAGAGAAAATTTTATTTATATAGAATATTTTTTTTAAAAGAAATAGTATATTCTAAGGTCCTTTTTGTAAGAATATGCATTAAAATGGAGTTTCCAATTTGAGTGATATGATTTCTTTTAAAAAAACAAACTCATTGAAAATGAAATTCTAATATTTTTTTATCGATATAATTAAGTTCTGAACAAAACCTCTGTGAAATAGCCTGCACGTCTTCTTTTGCAGGATCGAATTCGATGAACCCAATATTCGAGCACTTTTTCCACTAAATCAAGTCGTATGTCATGAATAGCACGTTCAATATTGACTTGTAAAGCTTGAAGAGAGTCGGGTTTATTGCTAAAGACCAATGACTTCAAATAACCCCACAAGAAATAGTCTAAAGGTTTTTAATCATAACTTTTTGGAAGGCCATTCAATGTCACAATTTCTTGAAATAATCGAATCTATAAACGTTCGATCTATAAACTATAAACTACGTAGCCCCGTCTTGCTGGAACCAGATGTTATCAAGATCAACTTCTTCCAATATCGGCCATAAAAAGTTGGTTATAATCGATGTATACCTCTCTCCGTTGACAGTAACAGTGTTACCAGCTTCATTTCGAAAGAAGTATGGACCGATGATTCCACCAGTTAAGTGAATGTAATGGCTGCTCTTGAACAATTGGTTGATATTCGTCGCACCAGAATCGACAGTTTTGCTTATTTACTCCATCCTCAGATGAAAGTGAGCCTCATCGGAGAAGATGATTTTCTTAAAAAATCGTTATCATTTTCAAGTTGTTCCAAGACAAAATCAGCAAATTCATAAGGTTTACGGTAGTCCAATGGCGTCAATTCTTTCTTGAGTGATAAAAACTTTCTCACAGTCCCAATAGTTGGCAACGTCTTTGAATCCATAAATTGCGGTCTTCAGCAACACTTGCCTGAACGGCAGCAATATTTTCAGTATTTCGAGCGGTTCTTTGTCTTATTGGCACTTGAACGTTATGTAAAGAAAATGTACGCTAGTAATTTGCAACAATTCGACAAATAGTGAGCAGGTGGACGATTATTACGACCATAAAATGACAAAAGCGCACGAAAAGTTGCAATTGGAGAACGATTATTTTGTTAAAAAGTTTATAGTTGCATATGTCTCACCAAATTGTAAACATTACATTACAATGGAAAAAAAATTTCAGACCATGATATACTACAAATCACCGAAACGTCACATATCACCCAAATTGGGAACCGCTTTATTTTCCCGTTATGGCCCTTTTTTAAAGACAGGTACTTCTTTTATTAAAAGCTAGTGTATTTTTTAAGAAAAGGTACTATTTTTAAGAAGAAGTGCTTTTTGTAAGAAAAGGCCATAGGACTATACGTTTTGTTTACAAAAAAGTACGTTTTTTAAGAACAGGTACTTTTTAAAGAAGTGGTGCTCTTTTTAGGAAAAAGTTTTTTATTTTCAGAAAGGCTACTTATCCCAATAAAAGAAAAGAAAATGAGTTATTTTATACTTAAGAAAAGGTTCGTTTACGAAAAGAAATTTTTGTAACAAAAGGTAGTTTGTTTAAAAGAAAGTATTTTTTTGAACAAAAGGTTTTTTTTAAGAAAGGAGAATTTTTTCTAGAAATGGTCCTTTTTTCAAGAATATGTACATTTTCAAGAGTAGGTACTTATCTCAAGAAAAGTTATTTTGTGTCGCAAAAAAGGTACTCTTCAAAGAAAATGTACTTTTTTAAGAAAAGGTATTTATTTAAAAAAATTACTTTTTTTTAAGAAAAGGTACTTTTTGTTAGACAGTGTACATTTTTTAAACAAACATTTTTTAAGATAAGGTATATTTTTTAAGAAAATGTACTTTGTTTGAGAATATGAATATTTATTTTTTTTTTGAGAAAAATGCACTTATTTAACATATTGTTATTTTTTAAACTTCCTTCATTTTTGTTTTTCCAAATTTACTTTTATTGGGCTCAAAACTACAATATATTCTAAATATTGGTTACAGGCGCCACCTAGAAAACTTTCCATTAAACAAGAAATTTTCCAACATATGTTAGTCTAGACACAAACCAAAACAATAGTACCCAATATAGTTGATAATACTGGGTTGTAGCATAATAGCGTTAAAAGAAAATTCTTAAACTTCTTTTTCATTTAGTCCCCATCACGTAACGAGCGATAAGGAACTGTGTTCCAATAAATATAGTTCGTATCTGGTTTTGGATTCAAACGAATGTTATCGGTTCACATTAAAGCCCAGTAATATGAGTAAAATGTACCATATCAAGTCGTCATGGTAAATTATTAACATCTTGTTGTGTGCAGGTGATTTCCAGCTTCTGCTAAGATTAATCCACTAAAACCAGATTATGAAGTAAATAAAAAACATATGCTATAAAAGCGTTACCAGGCAGCACAAACAAAAGGAAGAATATATTAAAAATGCCTCACAAGCGTTAAAAGTGTTACGAAAAATTACTTAAAACAAATTATTTGCAAAAATTACATTTTCCTTGGTGGAGTTTGGTGAAGTACTACCAGACATTAGTTAACTTCGTCTCTGATTCTAACTAACAATTTGCGCCAAGTTCGGCCCGTATGTGATTGGTACTTTGAAATCAGGAACATTGTTCTTTGGGGTCTAAATGCAAATGCAAATGTATAGGTAGAAATGTATAGGTAGAAGTATTCACCGTTGAAAATGAAAATGTTTTCCCATTACATCTCATGACGGTGAAGTTTTTGAAATGGTTTATTATGGTTAAGTACTCAATAGTGTCGCCGTCTCTAAGCGAAGTGACCGTGGCACAGTGGCTACAATTCGTTCTTTATTTTTGGAATTAATTCCATAAGTTTCGAACGGAATAAGATATCGTGACGCACTTGCTTAGAGCAGAGGTATTTTCCAGATGATATGGAAAATTTTGGATACCTAGTGGGTATGGGAGCTATTGGGCAACCATCTAAAGTTGGTCCTTTCGTCAATCCCAAATTTTTTATTGAGTGTCAAAAGTACAATTATGAATGGATTACAAAGATATCCTGCATGATGATAGTGTCTGTAAAGACCTATGTGTGGATTATCTCAGACAGTTTAAGAGATATTTAAGATATAAGAACAAACTTTCATATTTTTTGGCGAGGTTGGTTCCGTGTTTTTAACGGTGAGATGTCATTGTTCGCCCGAATTACAAGTGATACATATTGTTGGATTGGTTCTACAATTCTAAATAAACTAGTGGAAATATTGGTGCAAATATATACTTCAAACCAACGTTAGATACTTCTAATGACAAAACTTCCAAAAGAGGTCAAATTATTACTGTTTTTTTTTTCAAAAAGGCGAAAACATTATTTCGCTTGTGAATTTTTTTCCCTGCAGGTGCAAATTTTCTTATGTTTCAAGAAGAAGATATAATGTAGATGCGTTTAGTGCATATTTGAGTCATTTTGGTCAACGGGCCTGCCCGGTGATTCTTTCCAAAATTGAAAATTTTTCAATACAAAAAAAATTATTTCCAAAAAATCTCAAACGACAAAGCACCAATTGGAAAATGTACACCATATTTTATTAATCCCATATGTTGACTTCGTACCAAAAAAATATTATCAGATCTATACAGTAAATAAAATCATGGAGACCACTTCACTACAAAATACCCAATTTTGGGACATATTTTCCCCGCTTTAGGAATTTGACTATTTTGTTGGGGAAAATGCAACAGTCCGTCAGCCATTGAATAAGGACGCATTTTGAAACTTATGAAATTGTAAACATTGTGTTGTATTCAGACAACAACAAAAATCATTTCTAAAGGTGGCCGAAGGTTCTCTGGGGATGGAAGGAAGTTGTTTACAAATGTTTTCTTGTCTGTTTTGCTTGCTGTATTTTTCGAACACTTGCATAGTGGAAAATTCTCAATTCAGATGAGTGTCCGTTTGTATTTAGCTTGATGAATTTTTCAAAACCAGCATTCCGGAAAACCCCTGATGCGGATTTGTGGCGAGATCTGAAATAGCTATACTGTTTGGCAGGAATCATGAGGATGCATTTGCAAAATATCTAATTTTTTAAAAAAAAAAACTATATCGCTATTTATAGAGATATAGAATGGTCTTGAGCTTGAACAATGAAATTCAAAAGTACCAATAAAAAAGGCGAATAAATAAGAAATCAATTTATATTAAAGTAAGTGAAAAACTTCAGTGGATAAGGGGTAGAAAATATAAATCATTTCAATATTAAATATCAGAACGAATCCGTTCCGAATTCACTGAAATTTATGAAAGCGCATCCATCTCGAATCCACTTTATTTACAGAAGTTGAATCCGAAATGGATTCGAATATGAAGTCCGTTACGAGATCGCGACAGATCCGAAAAAGTGGAAAAAATAGCTCGCGTTTTCGAGAGGAATTTCATACGAAAACGAATTCGTTATGAGTCTGATTCGGAAAAAACGTCTGAAGAAACGGATCTATCTTGAATTCGTAACGGATTGGGTTGGATTGGTTGTTGTTTTCGCTGATGCAGTGAATAATGCGGCAAAAAAGTTCTGCTTTCACTTTTATTCCTCCTTTTATTTAATTTTTGTTGTGGGCTGCAGGTTTGATATGCTTGCTTTCTAACGGATCCGCCAAATAACTTTTTTTTTGGAAATGCTATAAAAAAACTACTGAATATTTTCTCAAATTTCTTATTTTAATTGAAAGTACAATCGTTCCGGTTAATAATGGAAAATAATTTCGTTCAAATGGCTGCCTCGGCTGGTCATGCAGTAGCCTACACGATCGGTCCAATTTTTAAGCACATTATCGATTGTGTGCAGCTGTATTTCACCAATTGTTTCGCGAATATTGTCCTTTGAAGCGTCAGTTGTCTCTGGCTTGTCGGCGTAACACTTTTGTTTGAGGGCACCCCACAAATAATAGTCCAACGGTGTCAAATCGCAGCACCGAGGTGGCCAAACGACATCAGCTCTGCGGCTGATAATGCGATCTTCAAAAACAGGGCGCAAAACATCGAGCGTAGCTTCGGCTGTGTGGCACGTAGCGCCGTCCTGTTGAAACCAAATGTCGCCAATATCCTCCTCTTCAATTTTTGTGAACAAAAATTCGTTCAACATGGCCCGATAACGATCGATATTGACTGTAACGGCCACTCCTTGCTCATTTTCGAAGAAAAATGGCCCAATTATGCCTGTGGACCAAAATCCGCACCAAACAGTGACTCGTATTGGGTGCATCGGCTTTTCAATGTATGCGTGCGGGTTTTCTGTGCCCCAAATGCGATAAATTTGCTTGTTTACATACCCGCCAAGATCAAAAGGAGCTTCATCTGAAAAGATGATTTTTTTTGGCAAAACCGGAATCAACAACATTACCATGATTTTCAAAGTTATGTCGCAATATTTCCCAGCGTCGTTCAAGCGTATACACAACCATATTCGATCAGCGGAAGGATAAAACTAATTATCTGTCAAATCAGACATGAGCTAAGTGTTACCATTCACGAAATAAGCACTAGTTGAAAAAAAAACGTTAGATGGCGGACCCTTTATATATTTAGAAGGCATTAGAAGATCTTAACCACCGGTTCGGAGTTCACCGAACTTTAAAGTAAAAACATATTAACGGGACATAACAAAATGTTCACAGAATTTATTCATAGTACCATTGATTTATATCGTACGTATATAACAGTATTTCCAAATTGATTTTTGTCCACTGAAATGCCGCAGGAATAAATACGCAATAAACTGTAAGACAATAAGTTGGTGGAGTACGCACAGCTCTGTTGCCTTCCTCATATTATTAGCGAAGTGGTTTAAATGAAAACAATTGTAGTCCCGTTCCATTTAAACGGTAGTAACAGAAAGAAAGACGCAAGACGTAGCAAAGTTATAAACCCTTAGATAAATTATAATTTTAGACATCTAAACTCAACAACCAACTAATCGATTATCTTCTAGAAAATGAAAAGTCTCTGCAAAATAAATGTCGGAAACCAGAGGCCAGTTAATTCAAAATTTAGGTAACGCTGCTCTCGACAAAATAAAACACCATGGTTTTCTTAAAACGATTTTGTGCTAATAAGCCACAATAAAAATCGATCAGAAACTCAAAGAACGTATTGAATTTACTCACAATTTCATACAATTGCAATGAAAAAATTCTAATGGATGATGAGGAACTCAAATTTTATGCCAAATAACAATTTCCTATTATGGAATACTTTAATTTTTTATTACACATTTTAGAGAGCAGATTTTTTATGCACATCTAAACACATCAATGGTTGCCAACGTTATTTGTATGAAAAAACAGCAATGTTATTCAACTAAATATATATAAAAATAATTGCCGCAGGGCAATCGCGTATGAACTGTTCAATGCCGTTCCTCTGGAGCAAAGGACCAATAAAACTAATGAGTTGTTATAATAATTGGTCATAATTCAGCCATTATTTCTTATGAAACCTCAAACTTCCCTTTAAAATTTCAGACAAAACCTAAGCATTTTCTCAGCAGTGTTGTTCTTTGGTGGGGGATGTGAAACAAAACGAAAGTGCTTCTTGGTTTTTCCAGTATATTTCCAATTTTACCTATCACTTTTGTGTCCCGAAAATTCCCAAACTTCTGCAGTTGGCACTGCTGTCTAGTGTGTGCACTCATTACAACTCCTGTGCAATTTACAATGTGAAATGGCGTGCGAGTAGAGCGTAGCAAAGATGAAGTCTGGACCTGGTAATTTGGTTGTGCTATCTGACTACATCATCCAGAACTTTGGCCGACTGTGGTTAACAGTCTTCTCCTGGAGCGACCTTGACTGAACGGTTTGCAAGATATGAGCCTGAGAAAATGATCACATTTTTACGAAAATGATACCGAGGCCCCAAATCTTTGGCGGCCCATAAAAAAAAAGTGCATGACTTTGGGAAAAATTGGGAACACGGGTCTTTTTTTTAGTCTTTTATCACGTAGTGGTGTCCGTATGTGGTTATTTTGCCATGACTTAAAAAATTACTCACAGCGGAATCTGGGCCACTGGACGTATGACTGTTTTGCCTTTTTATTGATGGAAAATAAATGTTAATCATACGTTTGCATCGTGTGTCGTATCAGAACTTGGTGCTTATAGATCAGTTGTTGGCACAAAGAGAATATGTCACAAGTTTTAATGGATTGGTGTATTTGCACTGAAAGAAATTAGTACTGGTATTCGTTAGACCTTCTCAGCCCAATGGTCATAAAGTATAAATAACGAACAATTTTGTGAAGTAATTGCCGTAAAAGCTGTATGCAGTAATTTTTTCATTACATGATTGCATACAAGGTACCCAGCGTCATTATAATAACTCAAAATAAATAAAAACCAGTGACCCAAACATTTATTTAAAAAAAAAGATGATGTACAAAGGGTAATTCCAAAATATTTCGTCACAGCCCAGGACACAACCCCTATTGAATTGTATGGAATTTGGACAGAAGTTTCTCCTCGTCCATACGAATTCTATGACACCGGAATTGGGGCAAAATACAAAGTAATTATGGTTTTATTGCTCGTTGAAGTAGGTATTGTATAGCACTTTCTGAAAAACAACCTGACTGAAAAATGGCATATCTTTGGGATGCGTTAATGGATTTCAAAATGTTGGATATAATTTTAAAGCTTTCAAACCCGCTTTAATAACAGCCCATACAACAGTTATGGCGTAGTGTTTCAATGATATGAAAACTCCAAAGTATCTTTTATCCTTGAATATCCTGGCATAACGTATCTTTAATTTTTGATTTCCCCCACCAAAAAGAAGGTCCATCTTTCCATCTTTTTCTCTACATCATAGCCAAGTTCATAGCCAGTTTAGTTTCGGTTTTTCAAGGGGTGACTACGTATAACACAGTTACAAAAATTATTAAACTAGAAATACCTGGGAAGTGATAGCATTTTTCTTGTAGGTATTGTCGAGTGAAACAAGGATAGAATTACCCAAACACCCCAAAAATCTTGAAAACCGGTTAAAACCCCGGTTTTGCGCACTTAGAAGTCTGTAAGTTAGTTGATTCTCAATTTCTCACCGGATTTAAAAAAGACAATACTTAGGCCTTTCAAACGATAAATATGTTTTTTGAGAAAATATCAGAAGTGTATGTGTGTTTTTGTTCAGCAAACAGATATTTTTAATTTTTTCGCCATTTTCCAACTTCGCCGACGATTTCACACATTATTTTATAAAGAAACCATAATTTTCGTGACTTTATTCAAAAGGGACGTTTCCGAGTGAGTAAAACGGAACTTTGTTTTTAAATACCCGGTATTAATTGGTTAAGTTATTGAAGTGTTTGTTAGCTCTAAAATGCAAGTTTTAAAATGGTATCCAACATTCTGAAATCCATTACCGTATTCCCAAGTTATGTCATTTTTAAGTCAGGTCCTTTTTTCAGAAAGAGTGATAATTCAACGAACCATAAAACAAAAACTACTTTCAATTTTGACTCAATTCTGGTGTCATAAAATTTGTATGGACTGGGAGAAACTACTGTAAAAGTTGTATACCAATCAAAGAGTTCGAGAATTCTGATTTTTGTGTCGTTTTTTTTTTTGGAATTAACCCAAAGTAAACCTTAGCATATATCTGCTAATAATAGTTTGAAATAGTGATGTGCGGTTCGGCGTATGTTAAAACCCAGTTCTATCGAGTACGGTTTCGAAAAGAGTCGGGTATTTGATAAAAATACACGTTTTCGTTCGAGTCCGGATCCGAGAAGAACCGGGTATTTCGACAGGTTCCGCTAAAACCCAAATTTTTACACTATTGGTCCCTGTGGAAACGAGTCTTTTTATTGAGGAACAGTTTTACGGTTCTCTCAACCCGTTTTTCAGTTCCTGTAGAATCGTTTTTCGGTCTTTTCTAAACCGTTTTCGGTTCCTTTGAACCCATCTTTCGGTCGTTAAAGAACCGTTTTCGGTTCATTTGGACCCGCCATTCGGTTCTTGTAAGTCCCGGTCCGGTCAGTACCTGCAAAGAACCGGTTCCTCGATTCTATCCACCACTACTATGCACCTCAAAAAAACAGAAGTGAACTCAAAGGATTTACACTAATTCGGGTCCTACGAATCGTACTACATAATTAGGTTTTTGGTCTCTAATGAGGTTTCATACAATTTTCTTTTTAAATTTTTTTTTTTATAACAAAAGCTCCAAAAATGTGCTATTTTTTTGGTTCACTTGAATAAAGGCACTTTAACTAATTTTAATGAAAACCAGTTTTTCTTGTTTTTTAATTTATTATACTTTATTTAAGAACTATTAGTAATGGCTACAACCCCCTTTGTTTTTAATAACTTCAAATATACGGGTTTTCATTGAGAGATAAAGAGAATTTATGTAATCCAGAGAAATTTGATTCCAAGCAAACTTAATGGCCTGAATTAGTGACTGCTTTTCATCAAATTGTCTACCTCCTTCATAGACCTTACGAGACAGCCAACCCCAGACATTTTCGATAATGTTTAGATCTGGCGAATAGAGTGGCCAGTCAAGAATATTAACACTCCTTTACTACCCTGGTGTTGTGTATAGGGGCATTATCCTGTTGATATGGGTCCAAATAGTTCACTGAACTCCGGAAAAGCCGATTCCAGTAACGTTTTATAGCTTGCACCAGCATTTTTGCACTTTGAAATTCAAGATCGTTGGTGCCATAGTACGTAATAGCACCCCCACGCCATAACGCCGCACAGTGCTTCGTCAGTGGACATAAATCAAAATTACATATCTGGCTTTAATAATGTTGAATTAATTGTTTTCGTTAAGATAATAATTTAACTAAGAAAAAACTCATTGTTTTTTTTTGTATATGAAGCTTTTGAACGCCGCTAGAGGGCGCCAAAGTATTTTTTTTGAGTAAATTTGTGAAAAAAGAAGAAGAAATTTTACTGGCAACAGATAAATGATTGTCAAAAAGCGATTTTGTATGCAAATTGAACGATTATTTTTTTTTTATTCAGAGTGTCGAATTTAAAATAAAACAAAATTGTGAATTTTCAAAAATATTGATTCCTAATACACAAAAATCTTCCTAAAGTGTATGTTTCTAGAGAAAAAACACAACAATTTGCAAGGGTTGATGGAATGCAAAATGCAAATTTGCAAAGCTCCCCAAAATTTTATTTGTTGGTAATGAAGTATGCATCTTAGTATTTTAAAAACGAAAAAAAAACCTAATATTTTAAAGCACAAATTAGAAAACACGTATTTTTTCAAAGCAACTAAAATCATGACTTTCAAATATCGATAAGTTCAAAGTAAGGGAAACTATTCTCAAAACTTAATTTTAAAAGCATATTGAATTTTTTTTTTTACGAATTACTTTGAAAGATATAGAAAAAAATGAAAAATATTAAATTGTTGAAAATCTGCAGTAGAAGTATTACATTTTTTTTTTTTGAAAAGTGTATGTTTTTAAGGCTGATAAACAAAAAATATAAAGTTTCAGAGACTTACAAACAAAAAATTGCCTAAGCTCACCAAAATTTTATTTCGTTAAAATAAAGTACGGATAGACAACTTTAAAATAAAAAAAAAAAATTAAATTTTTAATGCACAAATTTGAAAAAAATAGTTTTCCCTAAACGTCTAAAAACTCAGTTTTCCAAGATTTTATTAAGATTCGTCAAAACCGTTTTATTAAGTATTTGACTGAAATTGATAATTAGTTGAATTTTTCAGTATATGCGAGTATCACATAATATATCTCTTTTGAGCTTAATTGTTGTTGTTCCTGTTTTCGATATTTTTGTGATTCATTTTCCACTTCTTTTTCTTTTGAGTTTGCTGGCGCGCTGTACTTTATTTCCCAAGCAAACATTTTTAAATAATCTTATTGTTAATTGTTGAAGTATATTGTTAAAATATCGATTTTATTACACTTTTTCCATTAAGGCGGTTATTTTTAATGCAACAAAAGATAAGATAAAAATTGTGAACTACAAACCAAAGTTTATGACTAGAGAATTTATAAGTATATTAAGGTACATACAATGTAATATAAATTCTTCAATTATTTGTTAGGTCAAATCATAAAATATTTTACTGGGTTGTAGTTGTTTACAGATTGGTTGTTAGACATTAATACGGTCAGTGGTAACGTGAAGTGTTTATAATTTTACAATGTTTTTAAAAAATACTGATTTAATTGATACCTGGATTTCTGCACCATTGTATAATAAAGTGTCGGTTCTTCATGAATTCATTACAAAGAATCATGGTAGCATTTACGTTGAAAGACATAAATTGTTAATAAATTTCATTGTAAAATCTCCAAATACTGGAATGAGTGCAGCAGGAATAGAAGATGTTTTGAAAAAAAATATTCCAAGTGGCTAAGTCAAACTTTTTTTTTATTCTGATACAGTAAGTTTACTTAAGCTGATATGGAGTTTCTTTATTTAAAATCACAGTATCGTAGCAACCTAGCACCAGTAGACCAAATTTGGCAGCGATGGAAATGCCACCGGTACCTTCATCTGAAGCAATAACAACAGCTCCAATGGATGTCAGTAACAATTGTTCACCAGCAGAAAAATCAACTCCAAAAAAACGCGACAGACCAATGAAAATGTTCGTGGATTGCGCAAAGAAAACCAAGAATTGTAAAGTCTCTGAACTTATGGACCAATATTCGTTAGAAGAACTTGAATTAGCCGTTAAAAAAATGAAGAGCGGTAAAGAGAAAGAAGAGAAAAAACGTTTCAGCCCTTCCGATGCACTTGCTTTGTATTTGAATTTAGACATTTTTGAAAGAAAATATAATATATTGCGTAAAGCTGTTAATGTCTTGCATCCAAACTGTTTTCCGCCTCTTTATTCGTTGAGAAATCAAAAACAGAAATTAGTACCAACTGTGACGGCAACTGAATCTTCTGCTGAAGTGGACTTAAAGTCCATAATGCGTGTGACTACACAGAGAGTGTTAGACCTTTGCAAGGTACAGGACAAAATGTGTAAGTTACAACTCATTGGCAAGTGGGGCATGGATGGAAGTTCTGGCCACAGCCGCTATAAGCAAAAATTTGCTGATGCTGACCAAACGGATGAATTCATGTTTTTTTATCGCTTTTGTCCCCATCAAGTAAGTCCAGTACAAAAAAATATTGTGTTTTTCTTTATTTTTTTTTTAAAGAATGGTCAACTTAATCTCGGGGAAAGATATATGGATTAATGAAACACCATCATCAGATAGTTACTGCCGGCCAATTAAATTTCTTTTTGCCAAAGAAAATAAACAATTAGTTCGTAAAGAATATAAAATAATGTCTGAGAAAATTGAAAATCTTGAGTGTGATATCATTGAAAAGAAAGCAGTCATATTTGAAGTGTCATACAAAATACATTGTTCAATGATAGATGGTGCAGTTGCAAATATTCGTACAAACACCAATTCGTGTAGCACATGTGTCTTTTTCACTGCTAAACCAACAGAAATGAACCGATTGACATTCAAAAATATTCCCAATATTGATTATTATAAATTAGGACTTTCAACGCTTCATTGCTGGATAAATTTCTTCGAATGTCTTTTGCACATAGCATATCGAATAGATTTCAAAAAATGGCGTGTTGGTAAAGAAAATGAAGAAGCATTTTCGGAGAAGAACGCCAGAATACAAGACGAATTCAAACAAAAAACTGAATTACTAATAGACATGGTTAAATGTGGTGCCGGTACCACTAATGATGGTAATACAGCTCGTCGATTTTTTGCTAATAGTGCCATAGCTGTCGATATCACTGGAATTAATGAAGAACTTATTTCCAATTTTGGGATAATACTGCGCCGGCTCTCTTGTGATATGACAATAAACAGAAACACGTTTACAGAGCTCATAAGAGTAACAAGAAACACATATTTGATATATTACTGGTGGTATTGTATGCCAAGAAGTGTGCGTAAAGTACTAGTTCATGGTTGTGACGTTATTGATTGTTTCGCTCTGCCGATAGTTAAGTACTTGCATACCAAAAGTATTGATTTTCGAATATTGATACTCTAATTTCATTGCAGGTTCTTTATCTGAGGAAGCCCTAGTAGCCAGCCACAAAATTATTCGTAAAGTTCGCCTGTCACATATAAGAAAAAATTCTAGGCAGAATACCAACAAGGATTTATTGACCCACTTAATAATTAGTTCAGATCCAAGTATAACTCCAAGTAACACTCTACCCCCAATGATCTATCTAAGTATATTTTAAATGATTGCCGTATTGAAACCGATGATGATATTGATCCAAAAATTACTGAAGAGAGCTCGAGTGATAATTCTTCCGATGAATAGTTGTAATAAATATTATTTTTGTACCTATATTATATGAAAGTGTTATCGAAAAAAAATGGCAAAACAAATTAAAATTTTTTGCAATTTCTATTAGAATAATACCTTTAATTTAATAAAAAAAAATACACCACTTTTGCTTTAAACTGGAAAAATAAGGCACTTTTGAAAACCGTTAAATCGCCTTTTCGTGTTGAAAATAGAATTTCGTGGCCTATTGGACCTTTTCTATGGGAGGTACCAGAAGCCGTGGTTTGATATATCCTAAGTTACGCACAAAAGTGGCGATACTAAAAATATTTTATCGGGCAATATTTGGTCAAAATAAAGCTGTCCAATAGGGTGGTACAGTGCGATGATTTTTGGAGATCTATCGAAGCATTTGTATGGGAGGTACCAGAAGAAGTGGTTCGAACGAGCAACAATTTTGCAAAAAGATATATATTACGTCCTGCAAAGTTCTAAGAAAATTATACGTTCCTAAAGGAAGCATAAATATGCTCTTCCATCGATTTTCATTAAATTTGACGCAATAGTTCAATGGCGTGGTCAATTTTATCGATACTTTAAAATGTTCTTAATTATATTATATTAGGGACTCGTGCTAAATTTTATTACCCTAGGACGTCTCCTTCTATTTTTGTGCCATCTATGTACTGCGACAAAGCACTGTGCGCCGCCCTCTCGGCTGTGATCTCGGTTCAAAAAACGCTTTTCTTTGCGCAGATCATGGAAATAATAGTTGTAGCCATCAGTCCCATCCAAATTAAAATTTTCCTCATCCGTAAATACAACGGTTCTCCAGTCATTTACGTGACCTTTTGGCAGCACATCCCATACCATGTAGTGTCTTTCGAATTGAAGCCGCCTTTCCTTACGAGGAGCATTAAGTGGCGGCCTTTTTTGCACTTTCATGTATTTAAGATACTCACAGCTCTTAATTACTCTGCGTACTGATGATTTGCTCGCTTCCACTCCAGCTTGAGCTCTTACTTTTGACAAGGATAAGGCGGAATGATTTGTCTTCTCTCATACGTAGATAAAGACAATGAAACCATTCCTTTAAAATTGTTTCCAAACCCCTCGGGGTCCTTGATGTAATTGGCGACAACAGTTGGGCTCCGTCCAATTTGTTTTAGCTATTGCGCGATTAGAATATCCTTCAGAACGGCAAACATCGATTTTAGTTCTTTCACATAGATTTAAAATTTTTTGTTTTCCCATTTTGACTCGTAAAATGATTAAGATGTAATAAATTGTAATAAACAAACGCTCCCTACAAAAAATCATAGCTTAATTTAAAAATAATAAAGTACCTTTATTCAAGTGAACCAAAAAAAATTACACATTTTTGGACTTTTTTTATAAATTCCTCAAAAAGAAGGTCTGTAGTTAAGAAACCACTATTATCATGATTTCTTTATATCTCAAGATGCGTAGCTTCCATTTCCATTTTAAAATTCTGAAATCGGTTACAAATTGCAAAAGATACAGGCTGCTGAACATAGAATTTTTAGTGCCTTTCTTTTTGATAAAAAATAAGAATTTTGAAGTAGTACTTCTAAAAATCATGAAAAATTCAAAACGCAATGTCTTATAGGTTTCGCGTAAAGTCACATAGCCTACGAACAAAATGATGCAAGGATCATGAAAATCGATGAACGCGTTTCGCTTTTATTCACACGGTATCTCATTTTGACAAGAATAATCCTACTGAATGAATATCAACATTTTGCTACAGGATATTTACAAAATTCTTTGGAAAAAAATTTGCTGACGTTTCTAGGATTCTCAGATTTAAATCAAGATTAGTAATAACCAAAAGAATATTTTTTTTTTATGAGTGCATTCTCGAGGGATGTTGTTTATATAGGAACGGTAGCAAAATAATGAGTGCTCAACAATGTACGTGGACGCTGTATTGCTGTTCTTGCTAATTTATGACAGCTACTCCGTTCACGGTCAATTAAAAGAAGATTGTACTTTGTTTTATTGATCCATGATCCCGTTGGCTGCATGTTACGATTGACCTTTTACAGAAATTCAACGCATATTTGTCAGTGCTCATTATTTTGAACGTTTTGCAAAATGTGAAATTCGCACTTAAACGCACTTAAATGAAAACTTCTGAACCCTTGCAATTATGGAGAAACCAGGAGCTTTTTCCTGGCCACAAAGCAAACTTTTAGGCAAATGAGTGTTTCTGAACGCGAAGTCGAATACGTTCCCATTCAGAGTCGCGAAACCTCTCAATTGAAATATGTGTATTTCCACAAACCGAATTTTCACACAACCTAATGAAAGACTTGCGGTTTAAATACTTTATAATTTAAATAAATCAGATTTATTAGCTTAATTATTACAATATTCATTACGCGCAGAGTTCTTCTTCATTTCATGAATGAGGTTATTATGTCACCCTTAACAGATGCGTCAATTCTTAAGTACCAGTCAGCAAAATTGAAGATAACACTTTTTTACAAATCGAAATATTGACAGCTTAAAGGTTATGTGTGTAGTTAGATATCAAACGGAGAGTAGAAGACGTGAGCTATTCTCTTATTATTTTATATATATTTCTGACATGTTTTTTGAAATAAGAATATAGCTACACGTTGTTTAGGGTATCTTTTGCATGTTTGCTGAGATTTTGTACTGTTTTGAGTTGTTGACTGTTTCGCGTAAAAACTTGTAATGAAATGCTGCATCAAAAACAATTTTCAAATTTTGGATTACTTGTCGAATTTGTGAGTAGCCTTGGGGCTAATGGAAATTTTGATAATAAATTCTTAGCACACTAATGTCAAAATTTTAGTCGATTCAAAATATTTGGTTGAATTCACACGTAGCATAAGAATTATTTGTGTTGCAATAAAATAACAGAAGTTTATTTTCTAGAGCCTCAGGATTTCATCTGCAGTGCAGGGCTCTTTTTCACTTTTGCTTCAATAAATCCTAAGCAGTTTTGATTTGCGATCTTCGACTATATTGTAGCTCTTTCCTTTTTTCATAACTCTTTTTAACATCTCTCAGTAAAGCATGCTGATGAAACATCGAAGCATATTTGAAAAATGTTAGCTTTTTCTGCCGTTTTGAGGATCACTGTAGAGAAACTAACTCTCTTCGAAGGAGTTGTAGGCTAGAAATTTCTTGACAACTTTGCAAAATATATAAATCGTCAAAAATTATATTTATATCTACTTAGTGGATGTAGAAACAATCATTTTACCTGTTTTATTTATCGGTTGTAAATGCACAAATTGAAGCATTGGATATGGCCAAATCCTGCAAAGTTGTAGTACTTAAGACTCTTGAGAACATTGTCAAATATAGCATACTAGCAAACCCGACAGACTTCGTCCTGAATTTAAGTAGGGGGAAAAACAAAAAAAAAATAGTGATAACGTAGCATTCTACTGGCGAAAGAATTGTTAAAATCGGATGAGTAGTTTAGAAGATTACAAACAAACTCACAAACATTTCCTTTTAAAAAAAATTTGGATCGACAAAAACTGTTACGTTGTTTCGCCATTTTATGGAGTATTGGTAAATCTTTTCTTCTCTGAAAGACATATTGGAAAGAATTTCGAAATGACGAAAGAGCTACGATATTTGCGGAAAGTTGCAATGAAAACTTTCGGAATACTTAAGGTTTATGGAAGAAAAAACAAAAATAAAGCCCTACCTCTCAACTGAAATTCTGTTTGGCTTATAAAAAATTGTGTTGATCCGGGTCAAAACTTTGACCACGTCCATGTAATCTACTGTAAATCTACTGTCTCACAGGTATATCGATTGAATCCCAATTTTTCATTCTGCACTTTCCCCACATTTTCATTTGAAATCATTGAAAGCTTTTGCTATCTATTTTATTATTTATTAAATGTGTGAAATATAATTATCTCTGAGAAATACCAGAAAAGTTTCGAAATATGACACTATGCGTTTTCATTCAAACTCTTGAATACTTCGTACACCTCTTATTCCTCATAAATTCAAATCCAAATTTCAAACTTGTATGAAAAATTTTTGATATTTCGTAAAATCACAAGTCGTATTCCTTGACGCATTTATGAGTTGGAATGCAAACCCACAATATATTACTAGACTACAATGAATGAAAAAAATGGTCTTAAAATTTGGTACTTACATATGTATTATAGTATTTTGCACATAACATATGGACTTCGAAGCCGAGTTTTCAATCTAATTAAAAATTATTTTTTTTTGGTTCTTGTTAGCCGTTTTTACCAGTTTCTGATTGCAATTTGATTTATTTGTGTATTTCGTTCTTCAGCTCTTTTGTTTTGGTTTTGCTCTTTTTTAACATTTAGCCCTTTTTTGAATGCTACTGGCGCCACTGCTTACACGATACACGTTTCAAACGTATAATTAACATTTATTTTCAAACAACCAGTAGGCAAAACAATTATACGTCCAGTGGCTCAGATTCTGCTTATAAGATTATCTTATCATCAGTTCGACCATTTGCTAGTCGGAATGACGGACCGGCAATTCCCTTCATCAAATGAACTTCATATTTTATGCGGAAAGTTGTTAAACGTAGAGGCGAGTGCAAGTGTTATTCGATTATGTTTTTAATGATGTTTTTATATTTTCAACATTTCATCGAACAAAAGAAATGGACGAAATGGTATGAATGATTTAAAGCACAACAGTCAAGGTCACCCCAGGAGAGATTGTTAAACATAGTCGACCAAAGTCTGTATGGCATCAAATAGCACAACCAAACCACCAGGTCCACCCTTCTTTAGCATTGAAATCTGCGCAGATTAGGAATGAGTGTACACAATGGACTTCAGTGCCTATTGCAGAAGTTTCAGGAGACTAAAAGTGATTCTGCAGGAGCTAAGCTCTTGAGACACTGGTCAGAAAATACTAAAGCTTGGTTGACGATTTGTAGAGAATATCTAAACGGCACTTCTGGGAAATTGTAGAAGGTAAAAGTTTCATACAAAATTATGTCTGAATTTTACCCCAGTATTTTAACATGTCACTATTTTTATATTAAGGTAAATAACATTGGTATTTATTTATTCACTTTACATTTTGACTGTTTTAGAACCTCATGAGGGCAGATTCCTTAAACATATTAATTAAACAAACAAATTTAACCAATTTCAACACATTCCTGCAACTGGCTTTATACTCTGCCTTTTCGCGCCAGTTGGTAACACCAAGGATACGGAGGGATACTTCTGCCTGGTCTTTCCAGCGGAGTCTTGGTCGTCCTCTTTTCCTGCTTCCATCGGGTACGTTATCGAAAACTTTTCGCACGGACTCATCTTCATCCACTCTGCTATCATGGCCTAGAGAACGCAATTGGCCTAATTTGATTCGCCTAGCTATTTCCAAGTCAGAATATAAATTATATAGCTATTGGTTCCAGCGACGTCGGTACTCGTCGCTTTCCCTAACAGAACTATATATTTTACGGGGATTTTTTCTCTCGAATACTCCCAGGATTTTTTCATCCGCTTGCGATATGACCCTAGTCTCGGAGTCATGTGTCAAGACAGGTAAAATTAAAGTGTGATATAGCTGGACTTTTGTCCGTCGAGAGAGGGCTTTGACCCTCTGGAAATAAAATGAAAACAATGTTGTTTGTTTTTCTCTTTATTATAATTTATAAGTAGTTTATTTTTATCCAATATTTTGAAACACTTCGTTAATCATTTTCAATGATCTAGTACAATGAATAATCAAAAAGTTTTCAAAACAATAAACAGAAAATTTTTAACATTTCTTTGCTCTCCTTGAGAACTGCGTATACAACATGAAATTTCCAATATTTATAAATGTGTATAATTAATAGATATAAGAGAACGTGCTTATATACACCCGGTCAAAGTGCCAGCTTTTGTCAACTGATTTGATTTTTGCGCCTATATTTGCCAATTGTGTAGCTGTAAACTTGTGCACGCCACTCTGTATCACTCTTTTAGTTAAGTCTTTTCTCCATTGGGACATCAATACTATGCAGCATCTTTTGAAAGAGAGGTCGTGGATAACATTTCTCTTCAGTTAAAATTTCCACATCGTCAAAATTGGGGGTATGTCCAGTTAAAGTATTTTTATTCCAAAGGTTTATATGAGCCTTTTGGTCCGCCTTGTGATGATATTCTTGCCTTTACTTAGTTCATTGTAGTGCCAACAGATATTTTCTGACACACGCTGAAAAATATGTCTTTTTTGATGTTTGGATGCAAATATAGCATATTTATAGCTCGTCGCAAATATGCTGTACTTGTGCCCAAACACATTGTGTTTACTATTCAATATGACACGTTTGAGACACAATGATAATATGATAATATAAGTTATTAAGATCCAAATATGGAGTTGTTTGTTGAAAACCGCTAAAATAAAGAACGAGACATACAACAAAGAAACAAAAAGGCAGACATTATAAATTCATGAAAACAATGCTATGTGTACTATATGCTATATGTACATGATTCCTGCAATATGTTGCTGGGGCCGTTGGTTTTTAGCGTGCATATGTTGGTAAGGGTATACTGACTATAAGACAAGTCTGAAGATATTGTTTCCTTTTTAATATTGCCGTTTAACGCTGAACTTAGAAACCTGCAATTTATCAAACGTAAAAGGTTTATGGGGTTATTTTTCCATGCTAAGAAATTTTATGAGGGTTGCAACAAGTATCATTATCCGGTTTTGTTTTGGACTACAGTAAAGTAACTTTTTGCTTTAAAATCCTTTACAATGTCGTAATATTGTTCTAATTAAAACCCAGGAGTCACTTAATTTCTAATTTTAACTTCTAAGCTTAGTTAGGTAACAGAAACAGAAACAGAACAGAAATTTTGATAGGCATGTCTACGTCGATGTCGGGATATAGATCCTACAGCTCGTGGTTCATCCGTCGTTGATACTCGACGTGCTTTATTATAGGGCCATATACTTTTCGACCTTGGCTGTAGTGTGTTTCGGAGACTCCCAATGATGCTTCATCAGCATGCCATATGGCTAGAGTGTTCAAACCCGAAAAACCGGATAAACAGGTTAAGTGGTTTTTGCACACCTAACCGTGTGCCGGTTTTTTAAAAAACGTAATTTTCGAATAAACGGAAAACCGGATATTAGATGTCGGTTAACCGGTTAATCGGTTTATACTCAATTTGTGCTTAAACATATTAATTAAACAAACAAATTTAACCAATTTCAACACATTCCTGCAACTGGCTTTATACTCTGCCTTTTCGCGCCAGTTGGTAACACCAAGGATACGGAGGGATACTTCTGCCTGGTCTTTCCAGCGGAGTCTTGGTCGTCCTCTTTTCCTGCTTCCATCGGGTACGTTATCGAAAACTTTTCGCACGGACTCATCTTCATCCACTCTGCTATCATGGCCTAGAGAACGCAATTGGCCTAATTTGATTCGCCTAGCTATTTCCAAGTCAGAATATAAATTATATAGCTATTGGTTCCAGCGACGTCGGTACTCGTCGCTTTCCCTAACAGAACTATATATTTTACGGGGATTTTTTCTCTCGAATACTCCCAGGATTTTTTCATCCGCTTGCGATATGACCCTAGTCTCGGAGTCATGTGTCAAGACAGGTAAAATTAAAGTGTGATATAGCTGGACTTTTGTCCGTCGAGAGAGGGCTTTGACCCTACATTGCTTGCTGAGCCCAAAATAGCATATATTTCCAAGCACAATTCTTCTGTCTATCTCCAGGCTAACGTAGTTGTCCTTGTTCACGGCGGCTCCAAGAAGTCGATCGATTTATCTTATCGGTGAAACCATTAATTTTGTATTGTCCTCATTAACATCAAGACCCACCTTCGCTGATTCCTTTGCGATTCTTGAAAACACTGCAGTAACCTCTCGCAAATTTCGCCCAATGATGTCTTTTCATGTATGAACACTTAGGACAAAATTGTTTTAAGAGCTCCTTGACGATTTCTTTTGTCACGAGGAGCTCCACCTACATTTTGGTTTATGTAGTCTGTTGCTTCCGAAATGTTTATTGGATAAGGTTTTCGCTTTCCCGAACGTAACCGTTGAGTTGGTTGTTGAGTTCGGATTCCTAAAATTAGAATTTAACTAGGGTTTTATAACTTTGCTACAACCTGCGTCTTTCTTGCTGTCACTACCGTTCAAGTGGAACGTGACTAGAATTGTTCTCACTTAAAACACTTTGTTATTGATCTGCGGAAGGCAACAGAGCTGTACGTACTCCATCAACTTATTGTCTTATATTTTATTGCTCATTTATTCCAGAGCAACCGGATTGAACAGTTTCAGTGGACAAAATTCAATTAGGAAATCCTGGTACATAAAACGTACGATATAAATCAACAGTACTATGAGTAAATTCTGTGCACATTTTATCGTGTCCCGTTAATAGGTTTTAATTCTAAAGTTGGTTGAATTCCGAACCGGTGTTTAAGTTATTCTAATGGCCCTATCTATATTAAATCAGACCACATTCGTAAAGTACACGTTAAAATATAACAGGTTTCTCACCTTCGTACTTTCTAGCAAAGGCAGATTCTTCATTTCGCTACTTTACAAAGAGATGTTTTATTGACCAACTTAACTTGACAGAAAGCGGGTAGATAGTCCTAGTACATGGTACCACAATATCAAACTTTTTTAGGCACACATTAATGAAATTAGTTTGAGTTTCTTACCTGTTCAATACGAATTAAATAGACGTGTGTTCCAAGCAATAGTAAACACATTTGGTCGATAACCCATGAATTCTACGCCACTTGAATAGCACACCCAATTAAATCATTAGTTTTATCCACGCATGTGGAGATTTAAAGTGGCTTAATCACATTAATTATGGAATTCATACAACGTATTTTAATTACACATTGTGTTTCAATATATTAACAGAGGCGGATAAATTCAACATCATAGCCTAAAAGAGTATGGGCCTATTTGCTGCGAAATATAAAATAACCGATACCAGATGAAAATTGTTGTTAGCGTTTTGTGTTTATTGAGGCCAACTATAAAAGAAACCATGAATAACCATAAACATAGTCACATAGTCTCCAATGCGCACAGACAATATATGTTTATAGAAGCTTCAAATTTCCACGACTTAATAGTGAAGAGTGAGCGAATGAAAGTGTTAATTCCAGCTTAGGATTATATGACAGTTAAAGCTTAAGAACTATTATTTCGAAATCTGAACACCTAGAGAGCTTAGAAATAAAGACAAATAATAAACATTCCTGACCATAAAGCACAGCATCCTAGATTTTGGTGAAATACCGTGACATGAACCATGTTGCTCTCTTGCGACAACAAAAGTTTAAGTGTATGGAGACCTTATAACCACAACTATTGTCATCATGATTCACCTATAAAGCCGCTGTGTATTGTCATGCAGTGGGGAGTGGTGTCGCATTATGACACATTCGAGCTTCTATTTCTGAAAACTAATAATTATGAAGCAACATAAAACAGTCACCTGCAAGCTGCCTTACTCTTTATTAACAGTGCAATTTCACTAGTTCCGCCATCACTGCACATCTACACTGTCGATAATATGTGGCCCGAAAAGTGTATTAGCATAAACAAATATATTTAATTATAAGTGAAATTGTCCTAGCCGTCAAACTGGCCTGGAGCTCCATTCCAATTATTTGATAGCCCAATTGAAGGAACCAATGCCAAAAAGGACACTGTAATGAGTACCACGTTGCATAATAATAATAAAGCTTGGGCCATACCAGTTATCATAGTGGATAATGTTGGAGGGAGTGTACTTTTCAAGTAAAGAAAAGTTAATATTAGTTGTAGGTATAGATGACCTTTCAAATTATTATCAGTTTAGTTCGTTTGGCTCGAGGTCATGGAAATAAAATGAAAACAATGTTGTTTGTTTTTCTCTTTATTATAATTTATAAGTAGTTTATTTTTATCCAATATTTTGAAACACTTCGTTAATCATTTTCAATGATCTAGTACAATGAATAATCAAAAAGTTTTCAAAACAATAAACAGAAAATTTTTAACATTTCTTTGCTCTCCTTGAGAACTGCGTATACAACATGAAATTTCCAATATTTATAAATGTGTATAATTAATAGATATAAGAGAACGTGCTTATATACACCCGGTCAAAGTGCCAGCTTTTGTCAACTGATTTGATTTTTGCGCCTATATTTGCCAATTGTGTAGCTGTAAACTTGTGCACGCCACTCTGTATCACTCTTTTAGTTAAGTCTTTTCTCCATTGGGACATCAATACTATGCAGCATCTTTTGAAAGAGAGGTCGTGGATAACATTTCTCTTCAGTTAAAATTTCCACATCGTCAAAATTGGGGGTATGTCCAGTTAAAGTATTTTTATTCCAAAGGTTTATATGAGCCTTTTGGTCCGCCTTGTGATGATATTCTTGCCTTTACTTAGTTCATTGTAGTGCCAACAGATATTTTCTGACACACGCTGAAAAATATGTCTTTTTTGATGTTTGGATGCAAATATAGCATATTTATAGCTCGTCGCAAATATGCTGTACTTGTGCCCAAACACATTGTGTTTACTATTCAATATGACACGTTTGAGACACAATGATAATATGATAATATAAGTTATTAAGATCCAAATATGGAGTTGTTTGTTGAAAACCGCTAAAATAAAGAACGAGACATACAACAAAGAAACAAAAAGGCAGACATTATAAATTCATGAAAACAATGCTATGTGTACTATATGCTATATGTACATGATTCCTGCAATATGTTGCTGGGGCCGTTGGTTTTTAGCGTGCATATGTTGGTAAGGGTATACTGACTATAAGACAAGTCTGAAGATATTGTTTCCTTTTTAATATTGCCGTTTAACGCTGAACTTAGAAACCTGCAATTTATCAAACGTAAAAGGTTTATGGGGTTATTTTTCCATGCTAAGAAATTTTATGAGGGTTGCAACAAGTATCATTATCCGGTTTTGTTTTGGACTACAGTAAAGTAACTTTTTGCTTTAAAATCCTTTACAATGTCGTAATATTGTTCTAATTAAAACCCAGGAGTCACTTAATTTCTAATTTTAACTTCTAAGCTTAGTTAGGTAACAGAAACAGAAACAGAACAGAAATTTTGATAGGCATGTCTACGTCGATGTCGGGATATAGATCCTACAGCTCGTGGTTCATCCGTCGTTGATACTCGACGTGCTTTATTATAGGGCCATATACTTTTCGACCTTGGCTGTAGTGTGTTTCGAAGACTCCCAATGATGCTTCATCAGCATGCCATATGGCTAGAGTGTTCAAACCCGAAAAACCGGATAAACAGGTTAAGTGGTTTTTGCACACCTAACCGTGTGCCGGTTTTTTAAAAAACGTAATTTTCGAATAAACGGAAAACCGGATATTAGATGTCGGTTAACCGGTTAATCGGTTTATACTCAATTTGTGCTTAAAGTCCGTACAAATTGTTAATAACTAAACAAAAAAGATATAACTTTCATATACATATTAATTATTTTTTTGAATTAAGTAACACGACATCTATTTTGAAATATATTAATAATATGATTTTAAACAGTTTTCAAGAATTAAGTAATTTAAATTAGTATATCAATTAATTTTTTACACCCTATACGTTTATCATTCAGGAAAATTGACATAATTTTCAAATTTAAATAAATTTAATGTGAATATGAATTAAACTTGTCAATTTTACACTAAACAGACTTTGCAATTTAAATATGATTTATATTTTAATTTAAAAATAAATCATTATTGTTAAATTTAAATACAGCAATTCATTTCAATAAAAACCAATTCAATTCAGTGCAATTCAATTAAGAAGATAATATTGTTACGAATTTCCTTATTCGTCCTTTTTGCGTTGTTTTATTCCCAATAATAAAACAAGGTTCGTTTTTAATTACGATAATTACAACGGTATCACTTCCTTTTATTTATTTATACAGTACAACAGTTTACTTTATTTATAACACGTTAACAAGTCTTGTATTTTACTATCAATTCGCGTTGCTTACTTTACGGGGTTTAATCACAAACTGAACTCTCCATTCCAAAGACCTCCGCTATTTATACCAACTCACCATACACAAATGAAGGTACAAATATCTAGCGAATTCAAGAACCTTCTAGAAAATAGATGTTGTTGTTGTTGTTTATCTTTGTAGAACAGGAGAATTATCTTTACTGAGGTGAATTCATGCTACTGGTTTAGCGAGCTGGTACGTTGTTACAATGCATACTTTCAGGCGCAGCACTAACCGCCTGTTGTTTACATACTGTTAGTAGAGTCATTAACAGTAAGCAAAAGCTTTTACTTATTCGTAACACTGCCCCCCACTTAAGCCTGTTCGTCCCGAGCAGGCTCAACCCTCCGTTTTCCATACAGAGCTAGTCTTTCCAAATGCACGACTTTCATTTTAGCTCTTGGACTTTGGCTTTTCTGGATTCGATAAACCACGTCATTTATTCGTTTGACAACCTTGTAAGGGCCTTCCCAGTGAGTCTGAAGTTCTGGAGATAAACCCTTCTTGCGCTGTGGGTTGAACAGTAAAACTAGCTGGCCTTCATGGAATCCTTCGGAATTTGCCGCTTGGTCGTACCTGGCTTTCATCTTATTACTGACCAACTTCATTCTGCTGCGAACAAACTCGTGAAGTTCGCTAAGCTCCCCTGGGATACCATCATTCTCCCCATTGTCGGATGTTAGGCAGTTGCCAAACTCCAAATTTCTAGGGAGCTTTAACTCTGTCCCAAAGACGGCACTAGCTGGTGTTCGGGCAGTGGTATCCTGGGTGGCCGACCGGTATGCTAGAAGGAATTTTGGTATGCGTTCGTCCCAGAATTTTCTATCCTTACTGACGATCTTGCTCAAATATTCTTCAAGAGCATGATTAAATTTCTCTACCGTACCGTCAGTCCGAGGACGCACTGATGTCGTTCTTATACCACGAATTCCACTCCTCTCGCATATTTCTTTCAAGATCACAGATTCAAAATTTCTACCCTGCTCCGAATGCAGTTCTAAAGGGACACCAAAACGACTTATCCAGTTGTTCACCATAGCTTTGCTTATTGTTTTCGCTTCTTTATTTGGAATAGCGTACACCTCGGGCCATTTACTGAAGTAGTCCATAACGACTAGGGCATATTGGTTCCCAGAGCTACTCGTTGGATATGGACCAGCCACACTCATGGATATTCGCTCGAAGGGAGCACTTGGGCTCTCCTGATGTCTCTGTTCGCAACTCCTCCGCGTTGGTCCTTTAGTTGTCATGCACTGGGTGCAGCCTGCAATCCACTCGGATACAGCTTTTTGACGACCAACCCAATAGAACCGTTCCCTTAGTTTCTCCATAGTTTTGCCTTTTCCGAGGTGCCTACCACTCGGACCATTATGAGATTCTGCAATTATCTCTTTCACTTTCAAGGCAGGTACCACAATTAGATTTTTCTCCGTTTTACCATCTTCACTTTCCCATACACGGTATAGACAGCCATCTAGTAATCTCAGGCTGTTCCACTGGGCCCAGTATGCTTTCATCAGGGGGCTCTCTGAGGCGATGTCATTGCGTGTTGGTCTTTCACCATTTTCTTTTGCAGAAATGATTTTTGCCAGTATAGGGTCGCTTCTTTGTGCTGTTGACCAGTCTTCGTTGGATTCTAGTCGAAGCAGACGTACGCCAATGATGTTTTCTTTCACCTCTGCTTTTGAGCAGTGTTTGCATTCCAGCTTGCATGGACGACGTGACAGGGCATCAGCATTACCGTGTTTTCCTCCTTTTCTATGCTCAATGCTGAAGTCATAGCTCTGCAGTCTTTCAATCCAACGAGCAAGTTGGCCTTCGGGGTTCTTAAATTGCAGTAGCCACCTTAGCGCCGCATGATCGGTTCTTAACTGGAAAGGCTGGCCGTACAGATACTTGTGGTAGTGTTTGACACACTCTATGACGGCCAGTAGCTCTCGTCTCGTAACACAGTAATTTTTCTCTGGCTTTGAGAGTATTCTGCTGTAGTACCCAATAACTTTTTCTTGGCCATTGATTTCCTGCGAGAGCACGCCACCTATTCCGTAACCACTCGCGTCAGTATCCAACACGAATTTCTCTCCAGCAACAGGATATGCAAGCAAAGGAGCCGTGCATAAATATTGCTTCAGTTGGTGGAATGACTCTTCTTGTTTTTCGCTCCAACAGTACGGCCGACTTTTCATTGTCAGCTCGTGAAGACTTGCAGCCACTGTGGCGAAACCCGGCACAAACCGTCTGTAGTACGTACAGAGTCCTAGAAAACTGCGTAATTCATGGAGATTCTGCGGTCGTGGCCAATCCTTCACTATCAGGATTTTATCTTCATCGGTGGAAATGCCATCTGCTGTCACTCGATGTCCCAAGTATTTTACTTCTTTCTGGAACAGAGAACACTTCTTCGGGCTGAGTTTCAACCCAGCCGCGGTTATACGTTGAAGGACTTCTTTAAGATTCTTCAGGTGTTCATCGAATGTTTTCCCCATGACAATGATGTCGTCTAGGTACACCAAGCATGTTCGCCAATGAAGTCCTTTCAACACGCACTCCATTAATCGCTCAAAGGTGGCTGGAGCGTTACATAGTCCAAATGGCATTACTTTAAACTGCCAAAGACCATCCCCTACGCTGAATGCAGTTTTCTCCTTATCTTTCTCGCTGATTTCTACTTGCCAATAACCACTTTGCAAGTCCAGCGTGGAGAACCATTTTGTTCCTGACAACGTATCCAATGTGTCATCAATTCTTGGTAGTGGATAACTGTCCTTTTTGGTGACGTCGTTGAGCTTTCTATAATCCACACAAAATCGGGTACTTCCATCTTTCTTCTTAACTAGTACCACCGGCGAGCTCCATGGACTTGAAGAAGGTTCGATTACACCATCCTTCTGCATTTCAGCTACCAGTTTCTTTACCTCATCTCTTTTTGCAAGTGGAAGACTTCTGGGCGCCTGTTTTATTGGTCTCGCTTCCCCTGTATTGATGTCATGCTTTACCATTGATGTTCTACCTTGGCATTCTTTTTTCAGGGCGAAGGCAGACGCATGCTCCACAGTATTTGCTTTGCTTTGTTCCTATCAGAAGGCTTTAGTTCTCGCACCCACTCACTGAGATGCGACTCCAGCACTTTCTGCTCCTTTTCTGATAGTTTGCTGCAGTCAGAATTAACTTCACAGTTGATGACCGCCTCGACTGGTGTACATTCTGCAATTTCTGTGCGGTCGCCGATCACCTCCTCGTTGTTGGACAAATTTAGAACTCGTACAGGCAAGTATCCTTCATTATTAGTTCTTACTAGAGCTTTGGCAGTGATGATGTTATAGTTGTTTATACTTGCCGGTTCAACTACCCACAAACCGCCGATCTCACAATCTCCCTCCATTCGGGCCCATACTATGGTTTCTGAGTTTGGTGGCAATTTTACATCTTTGTAAGCGATCAGCCTTTTAATCTGTGTTGTATTGTCGTATCCCACATTGAGAGGAATTTCCACATTAGCCCACGTCAAAATTTGCTGCCCCATATCTAACTTGAGGCCTTGGGCAATCATAAAATCTGCGCCAATTATCACTTCATCTACAATGTCGGCGACAATAAACACGTGTTCGATGCTCATGTTGGCAATGGCTAACTTCAATTTAACTTTACCATGTACAGTTGCTGGTTCACCCGTTGCTGTGCGGAGTCTTACACCATGTAACGATTCTATTGGTCCATTTATCAAATCAGATCTGATGATAGATTGTGACGCGCCTGTGTCCATAGTCAATATGCGCTTCCGACCACCGATAGCTCCGTAGACAGTGAGGTTGTTGTTTTTCTGTTGTATTATTGAGATGGAGATCGTGGGGCCCTCGGTTGTGGGAGCTAGTCCATGCCCCTCTGGGCTAGCTCGTTTTAGTTTAACGGAGATTCATTTTGTGTAGTAAAATTTACCCGTTTATTGCCACGTTGGGGTGAGCTCGATCTTGATCGTTTTCGTGGCTCTCTGCAGTTTCGTGAAATATGACCAGGTTTGTCGCAATTGTAGCACTTTGGTCTGGACTTACTTCCGCCTGGTAACGCCTTGCTGAGGGTTTGGGTGATTTCTTTAAGATCGTTTATGGCACCCTTCAAATCTCCTGCCTCCGACTCCATTTCAATTTTTCTAACTCTTTGTATTTGAGGCTTGGACACAAATTTTGCTGTTTCCTGTGCCAATGCGAACGAAACAGTTTCGGCGAATGTAGCTTTTTGTGTGGCACAAGTCACGTATTTTATGTCAGGATCACGGATGCCGTTGACGAATGCTTCAATCTTAAATTGATCCAAGAATGGGTGGTACTCACCAGGATAAGTCATCAACACCAAACGTTCCACCTCGGTTGCGAAGTCCTGAAGCGTTTCATTATGCTTTTGCACTCGGCCTCTCAATTCCATGCGATATAAATCCTTCTTGTGATCGCCACCATACTTGCGTTGTAACGCAGCCAGTATATCCTCGTAGTTGTTTCTGGCACTGACGGGAATGCTCTGAAGGACTTCTGCTGCGTTGCCTTTCAGTGCTAAAATTAGCTCAACGGCTTTGTCGTTGCTGTTCCACAAGTTCTTAATTGCGACCATTTCGAATTGGAATTTAAAAACATCGAAAGGTGTAGAGCCATCGAAACTGGGAGCTTTCAATCTACTAGAGCCTTCAGAAATTACTCGCACTGGCCCTTCTTGCAACTGGATTTCATTCATCTTTCTTTCCAGTTCGGCGAATCTTTCCTCCACATCCTGTTCGACCTGTTCGATCTTCTGCTGAAATTCCTCGAATTTCTGTTCGACCTTTCCGAATTGATCATTAACCTGTATCTCCATGTTATTCATAGCTTCTGAAATTTCATGTAGCTTGTCATTTGTGGCGTTTGATGTTTCCTGCATAATTCTAGAATTCTCGCCAAATTTCTCGTTCATAATTCTAGAATTTTCACCAAATTTCTCGTTCATAATTCTAGAATTCTCGCCAAGTTTCTCGTTCATAATTCTAGAATTCTCGCCAAGTTGCGTGTTAATTATTCGAGAGTTTTCGTCTAATTTTGAAAACTTTTCCATCATGGCTGCAAACATCGTAGAAATATCCATATTACCAGTTGCTTCCTTTGCAGATACCTCCATTTCTTCTTTACACTCAAACTGGTATGTATCAATGTCAATGTTTCGGCGCTTGAATTCTTCTATTAATCGCCTCTGCAGCTCTACCTTATTACCAGCTGTCGGTTGATCCAATTTACTCAAC